>CM066033.1:1011605994-1013105305 GCA_033557465.1 Ichthyophis bannanicus | reverse complement strand
GTGAGACCTCAACCGCTAGGGGCGGTAGAGGGCAGTATTACTAGAAGCAAGCCGCAGAGGGGTGTATTGGGTCAGGGCCATGACAGTGGTAGCCGCCTTGCGTTCTACCAGGGTATCAAGGGTGGTGGTAATGAAGCGGTAAAGAATGGGGATACAATATGGCAGAATGGCACATAGCAGTAAAATAAAAAGAACCCCTACCACTAGGATTTTTAGTCCCCCTAGCCAACTGAACAACTTCATAAACCACCCAGGACCCATGGACGGGTCAGTAATATGATTAACTAGATCACGTAGGTCTTGGATAGAGTGTTCAATGGAAACACTTGCGTCAGTGAGTTTAAAACAACACATACCCTGTACCCTCTGTAGCAACTCCTGCACAAAAGTTTTGTTCCATGTGCAAAAGTTGCTGTACTGTCTGTAAAAGGTTGTAGGGCCTGCAGAGGCCTCTTTCTTTTGGGACAAAGGAGGGCTGTGTGCAAAACGTCTGCAGAGGCCTCTTTCCTTTGGGGCAAAGTCTCTTTCCCTGGGATCCACCCTTATTAACATATTAATGGCTTTTATTCTTGCTAGTGTTGAGTCATTCTGGCTACACCCTGCCATCCCCTTTGTTTCATTAATCACTGGCACTGTAGTCTTCAGGGCTCATGAGCACTTTGTATCACCAGCTTTGTTTGGCCTGTTTAACTTGTCCAGGCTTGCTCAACTTGCTCAGGCCTGTTCAATCTGTTCAGGCCTGGCATGTCTTTTCTTAGCTGGGTCCATTTTCTGTGCACTTCTGTTCAGAGTATGGTTCCCCCTGGCTTTACTCTTGTTGTGCTGGGCTCTGGGTACTCATTTTCTTAGCCCACATGTTTTTTTTTGTGCCATCATAATGTATTACAGCCTCAGGCAAGGATGCAGCCATACTAGACATACTTATCAGCCAATTTCCCTTCATTCGCCACTTTTTCTTTTTCTTTTCTTATGAATGGGGCAAAGGTAATCCCACTAAGGGCAATGGACAACAACCATTTGAGACAGATAGGGGGCATCAGAAAAGCAGCCTCTGGTACTGTTCCCTAGAGACAACATACATTGTAACATCATTTTCTTGCAGCAACTCAATAATATTGAAAACACATAACATGAAAGTATATCAAAAGCAGCAGTGCTTAATAATGTGATAAAGAAAGCTCTGAGAATAGTACAGCAAAACTTGAGCTCGTGTGGGTATTGCAATTGCTGAAGCCGAAATGGCTTGTAGATTTCAGTTACTTTCTAAGAAAACAATATTAAAAGGATAACAATACAATCATTCACAAAAGCCCCCCAAAATCCCCAGGCAGTCCAATAGTCCTCTTCCCATTCTCAGACAATGTGGTCCTGCCTCTCAGCAGTTCCCCAGGACCTCGCAGTGTGCTTCACCTTTCTCTGAAGTTTAAGTTCTGTTTCTCTCAAAATTTGAACCTCTCATTCTCATAGGCAGATATCTTGGCCCTTTTTCAATGTGACACACTGATCCAGATAGGGACTCCTTCACACATTTCAGCGGTGGGTAGTTCTGAGTTCTTGGGATGGTCTGTTCCATCTGGACTCTGGCCAATTTTCTCTGCTGGACTCTCTGGATTGCAATTGGTGACATGGCTCCAAGCCTTATTCAGAAAAGCAGCACCAATATTGAATGAAAAATAAACTAAATATGCTGGATTAGATTTCACAATGATATAAACTTAATTTCATCCATATTTACTTAAGATCATAACTATCTCATATGGTGCCAACTATGTCTCTCAGTTTGATAAACTCTTTGTCTCTTTGTCTCTTTACCACTGGAGATTCCTTTGCAGGTAAGAAATATTCCATTATGCCCTTGACTGATCTTTACATGTTTATAGATCAGACAAGTTGCACACATATTCTGCGATTTCTGGCAAGGTTTTTTTTAGAATTATACCAATTTTTGGGGGCGGAGCCTGATGTCCAGCGGGTAAGACGCTTCGCGCTGAAGCTCCCGAGAGGCCTACTTAGAATCCTGACTTAATACCTATACAAACTTACTATTTCGCTCCGGGCTGACCGGGGTACCTCGGGGGGGATGGCGGCCCATAAACCAGCGCGCTTGGACTTCGGGTCTCCTTCTTCTTCTCACGGAAAACGCTCCAAAACAGAGGTGTCCTCCCCACAGAAGATGGTTCCATTTCGGGAAAACCCCGAAATGCACCTGGAGATTTTAGAGGAAATACGCGGTGTGAAGGAATTGGTGCAGTCCAATGGAGAAGCGCTTAGAGCCATGCGAGAAGACTTTGGAGTGCTCCAGGACCGACTTGAAAGTCTCTCATTACGGCAGGACAATATGGCGGGGGTCCTCGACTCGCACGCGGTGCGCTTGGGCACACTGGACAAGGCTGAGCGCCAGATACAGAATCTTCAAAAGGAGTTAGAAGATAGCAATAATCGAGCCCGTCGCAACAATGTGAGGCTCATTGGAATACCGGAGGGGGTGGAAGCGGGAGATATGAGAGAATTCCTGCTCAAAACTCTTCCCTCCTTGCTGAAGATCACCTTTCATAAAGAACTGGAAATCGATCGTGCACACCGTGTTCCTACCCACATGGCGCTCAACCGAACGACCCCCCGGCCTATTATCTTTCGCTTGCTACGATATCAACAAGTGGAACAAATTTTAAATGCTGCCCGGGCGAACCATCATTTGGAATTTGAAGGTCACAAAGTCTCCTTCTTCCCTGATTTGGCAAAGCCTACCGTTGACCGACGGAAGAAACTCCTTGCTTTTCGCCCTCGACTTCAACAGCTACAGGCTCGCTTTGGCCTGTTGTATCCCGCGAAGCTCCGAGTGACTCTCCACAACCAAACCAGGACATTCGAAGATCCTGATCTACTATCAACATTTTTAGACTCCAAAGAAGCAGAGCAGATGCGCTAATCCAACGACTTGGACTTTTATTTGCCGGCTCTGTCCGCCATTTTGAAGGGCCCGATGCGGCGGTCATAGTCAAGCACAGAGACTACCTGGACTTTCTTTCTTTCTTTCTATGACTTTTTTGTTTTTTGGTCTCCTATCCCTCCATGATGTGTGCCTCGGTCGGATTCGGAGCACGCACAGTCCTACAGGTTATGTGTTTTTTCAATTTCGGCCTTCTCTGGGGCTTCTCCCCGCAGACACATGGTCGCCAGTAATTTTTGGGGTTCTGCTTCTTCTCTACCGCGCTGCGGTTTTTCTTTTTTAATGTGGGGCGCTTCATTGTATTATCTAAGCTTATTTTCTTTTATGCCATATGTACAGCCAGATACAGTCAATATGAGGGACATTGTGAAATTATGTGCGCTATCATGCTCAGAATTTTTAACTTGTCTGAATGGCCTTATGTAAAATCTTATCACTCAACGTAAAGGGCATTAATAGTCCAATCAAAAGAAAGAAAATCCTTAGCTATCTTAGCCATGAGCATGCTGATTTAGCGTTTCTTCAGGAAACGCACTTAAACTCTGCTGAAACACTGAAACTCAATGTTAAGCCTTACATGGTGGCTGCCTATTCTCCCGCCGTTTCCAAACGGTGCGGGGCAGCCATTCTGGTTAAGAAATCTTTGCAAGCTACTGTAATTGATACTAGCGCTGACAAGGAGGGTAGATGGGCCCGAGTACATCTTAAGGTTGGAGATAGTGAATTTACATGTATTTGCATTTATGCCCCGAATGTGAACAACCCTGCTTACTATGCAAGTATTGCGCAGTTGGCACAGGCCTCTGCCAATACTCCATTAATACTTGGTGGTGATTTTAATCAAGTGTTAGACCCTCTGATAGATAGACAGCCGCCTAGAACGAGTAGTCCACCCAAGAGTCTTGCTACCCTTACAGCTCTGATGCAAGATCTTGCGCTGGTAGATATATGGAGGCTGCTTCACCCCTCCGACTTAGAGTTCACTTTCTTTTCTGCCCCCCATCACTCCCAATCTAGAATAGATTTCTTTCTCATTTCCAAAGCACTGATTTCTCAAGTAGACACGACTAGGACTCATCCTCTCCATATTTCAGATCATGCTGCCATATCTTTATCATTACATGTCACTGCGCGGGACGATTCTCCCCGAGCTTGGTTTTTTGATAGATCCTTACTGGGTCAAAAAGATTTTCAGGTTGATATAAAGGCCGCTATCCAAGATTATTTTCATTTTAACTCACCCCATGACACAGCGAGCTGGGCTTGGTGGGAGGGTTTTAAAGCATCTATCCGCGCAACTATAACTAGCTATCAAATTCGGCAGGGGAAACAAAGAAAGCAGCATTTACTGATTCTAGAGCAGCAGATACAAGCTGGGGAGCGTCTCCTCACGTCCCGTACTGACCCATGTATTTTACTCCGTTTACAACGCTTGCGTTTTCAATACAATCAGCTTTTGTACACTGCTGCTGTTAAAAATATTGAATCACAACAAGGGCTATATTATCGGGAAAATAACCGTGCTGGCAAATTATTAGCAAATGCCCTAAAAGGTCAAAAAGAAGCCAAGCGTGTTACCGCCCTCCGTAATCCGTCGGGGGGGGGGGGCTTGGTCACTAAAGATACCGAAATCTTAGAACTCTTTCGCGATTTTTATACTCGGCTTTATCAATCTGAATGTGATTTTGAGCCAGATGTATTTGAACGCTTACTTTCAGGGGTACAAAGACCGACCCTATCTGACGAAGATAGAGTGGCCTTGGACACACCATTTACTGTCTCAGAAATTCATTCTGCTATCAAGAAATGTGCCTCAGGTCGAGCCGCAGGCCCAGACGGTCTCCCTGCTGAATTCTACAAAACCTTTCACGCTGACTTAGCTCCAGTTTTGAAACTTTATTTTTCTGCTCTGGCCGAGGAGGGTTCTCCTTCTGGGTCCTTTTCAATGGCAAATGTAGTAGTTTTTGAGAAAGAGGGGAGAGACCCGCAACTAACAGCTAATTATCGTCCAATTTCCCTCCTAAACGCGGACTATAAAATATTTGCCACCATTCTCTCTACCCGGCTCTCTGATAGGATGCCTACCTTAATACACCCAGATCAATGCGGTTTCATTCCTGGTAGATCAACTGCTGACAATGCTCGGACTCTATGCCATGTACTGACTACCGCAGTTAATCTTGATCGCCCATTTGTTGGCCTCTCACTTGATGCTGAGAAGGCCTTTGATCGCTTAGAGTGGCCCTTCCTGTTTGCAGTCCTCCGCTGGTACGGATTCGGGGAAGGTTTTCTCCGTTGTCTTCGCACCATGTACGCACAGCCTACAGCCAGTATATGTGCCAATGCTTTAAAGTCTCAGCCTTTTCCCCTTCAACGCGGCACTCGCCAGGGATGCCCACTGTCTCCACTTCTCTTCGATCTTGCACTCGAACCCTTGGCTTTACTAATCCGGCAATCGGAGGAGATTCATGGAGTCCCCTTCACCCATAGGGAAATCAAAATTTCAGCGTATGCTGATGACCTTATGCTTTTTGTCTCTATAGACTCAGTACCGGCTGTCCTAGAGCAAATTGGTAAATACTCACAACTGTCCGGTTATAAGATAAATTGGACCAAGTCGGTAGCCTTTCCTTTAAATCCTTTGCTTCATCAGGCAGATATGCAACCCTTCCCCTTTTTATGGCAACCTCGCATGGTCAAATACCTTGGGGTTCACTATTGTTCTCCTTTGGAAGACACTATCTCCTTCAATGCCAAAGACTTAACCTCTAAAGTCCGGGCGCTTACTCACCGTTGGACTCCTTTAACACTTACCTGGTGGGGTCGCTTAGAAACCATAAAAATGATGATTGTTCCGAAAGTGAATTATATTTTAGAAATGTTGCCCTGTCTCTTACCTCGACGTACATATAAAGATATAGAGGGCCTTCTGACTAGATACTTGTGGCAAAACAAGACACCTAGGATAGCGAAACATAAGCTGCAAGCAGATAAGGAAAATGGGGGTGTCAGATTCCCTGATTTCCTGAAGTACCATCAATCTTTTCTTCTCAAACAAGGCGCTCGTTGGCTGGAAGATCCAGTACCGAGTAGACCTGTGTGGCTAGACATAGAAGAGGACCTTTGCAAACCGATTCCTCTTACTTTTCTCCCTGGTATGACTCTCCCATCAGACTCCCACTATCCACCAATGCTTTTAGACACCTTAGGTGCCTTTAATACTCTTATGCAATCTTTAGACTCCCAACTCTGTCCGTTAGACAGGCTCCCGCTTTGGTACAATACTCGATTTCGAATACAAAATAAGCCGATGGCGTGGAGCCCCTGGTACACTAGGGGCATTTGGATTCCTAGTCAGTTGTTCCATGAAGGTCGCTGGAAAACTTTTAGTGAATTGCAAATTGAATTTGGTCTCCCAGCGAAACACTACTTTCAGTTGGTGCAACTTCAGCATTGCCTTCGGAGTGCTAAGGTGCTCCCGCCATCGGCCTCCCCTACACAAGGTTGGTCGGAGACTATCCGATCTCTCGGTAGTTCACCGGGTGTAGCATCCAATTTTTACAAAACCTTATGTAATGCTATGACTAGAGATACCCCTATAGCGCAGAAAGCATGGGAGAGAGAATTGCATGTGACTTTGACCCCGGAGCAATGGAGCCTTGTCTGGAGTAGAGTGACACGGGTCTCCCGATCCGCCTCACTCACTCAGACACTCTTCTTTCTAGCCCACCGGTGTTTTTACACTCCTGACAGATTAGCCAAATGGAACACTACTCAGGGCAATAGTTGTTGGACATGTCATGCGGCCATTGGTTCACTACCTCATGTTATGTATGAATGTCCCGCACTACAGTATTACTGGCGTCGGGTCTGGGGTCGTATCCAGTCTATTTTGCACTTTCAAGAGCCCCTTTCTTGGAGGATAGTGGGACTTCGCTCAGCTGCGGGGATCCCCTCTCTTCCAAAAACGGCTTACTTCCTTTTGGACTTTATGCTTGGCATTGCTATTTCCCTAATTACGAAATACTGGAAAAATAGCTCCCATCTGAGCCCCAATGAATGGTGGAATCATGTCTGTCTCTACAGTAAATATGAACAAATACCTCGTATGTTTGCTTCCCCCATTCAGACTCCTCATCATCGGTCTAAATGGAAGATGCTCAATGACTATGTACATTCTGCTCAATGCTCTCATCTGACTGTCTAAATTTGTATATATCTTTGTCCCATGACTATTCTGTATCGTAGATACTCTTTTGATTGTTTTGATGTATAATCACTGTTGTTTGGAAGCGCTCACATGCTGACATAATCAGCTAGAGAAGAAGCGTGGGGGTGGGGGGTAATTGGGTTTACTTTTCCTTATTGTATACTTGTTTTGTCTCCTTTGGTGTGTTGTTTCTTTTGTTTGTTGCAAAATGAAAATAAAAGTTAAAAAAAAAAAAAAGAATTATACCAATTTTTGTGAGAATTTGTCATCAAATCATCCCTCTTTTGCCCATGCGTGCCTGGCCAGGACATACAGGGGCAAAATGAGGCAAAAAGCATCTGGAAGTACCACATGGCCAGTGTGGGTTTTCCAAAGCTCATCAGGGTGCAAGGTGCACCCAGCCTTTCTCCAGATGTCTATTTCTAATTGTTGAGTATGTGTTGGGGCTTAGATGAATTCCTAAATTGAAGATTCTGGAGACGGCATAGTTGAATAAAGTGCTCATTTCTTTTGTTTACAAATTCATTAGCCAGATACATCACTTCAAATTACCTTCATCAGTTTAATGTCCAGTTTAAAAACTTAGTATTGTTTCTTTTCTCTCATTCTTTTTCTCAAACCTCTCCTGGATCATTGCTGACAAGCAAAATTTGGTTTTGTCCAATCAACTCAAGTTAAATAATTTTACAAATATTTCCATATTTTCTGGTGTAATTGGCACCTATGGTGTTACTGTCCTGTTCAGCAGTCATCAGCACTGAGCTGCCTTAAATCTTACAGTTCAGAAAACAGGCATTCAAATGATGAAACTGATACTTTTGCATGAAAAGGTTGGGGGATATCTGGAATGCAAACACTTCTCCTTGTATATTTTTAACAATACCTGAGACTGGCATCAAACTGATTCTTTTTCACATTTAATTTAAAACCTCTGAAAACCTTCTGTGAGGTGCTTGCCACAGTATATAAAATCCCTTTTAACTTTTAATTTTGTATATGCAGTCAAAACCAAATATATGTACTAGAGATAAAAATTCAAGCTGGATTACCATTTTTATTCAGAGCTCTTAACCTCTACTTTGAAGGTCAAAGGAAAACAGAAACAGTTTCCTTAGTTTCATGCCTTGTTTGTTTGATCTAGCATCCAGGGGCACTTGGCCATGAACAGCCAGCAATGAAAGAAAAACAATATTTACTGTAGATTAAAACATTTAAACACAAGACTATTAGTCTTTTAAGTATAGCAGCTAGCAGCCTATCTGATTGGAATAAGGAGGTTTTCTTGATAAATTTCACTAAACCCTCCCCCTGGGTAGTTCTGAAAAGTAACATGCTTTAACAACATCTTGGGGAAAAAAGGGACCTTAAAAAAGTCTTTATTTCTTCATAATCTTATAAGGATTTTTCTCTCTCTTTTTTATCGGCTGTAACAAATGGTTTGCAGGCTAGCTCTTACACATGAGCTTTGCCTTACAGATATTCCCCACCCCATACATCTTTGCTAATAGTAATTTGACCAGCCTTTGTTTGATTCCACCCTTACACAATCAAGATGCTGGTCAGACATCTGAGGATGCTCAAAGGAAACACCCCCCATGGTTCTAGAAGCTTAAAACTCTACAATTAAAATTGATGACAAGAGGATTGTTTGGAGGCTAGGTGAGGCTAGGTGAATTGTGGTTTTTTTGTCCTCTTTAATGGGTTTCCATTTGTTTGCTAGAAGAAAGACTCCTAGGAGATTTGTCCTTTTGTCCTCTCTAATGGGCCTCCATTCATCTGCTAGAAGAAGAAACTCCTCCCTGATCTTCCAGTATCTTTCTATAGCTATGCAAACAATTTCAATGGTTTCATTCCTAGTATCTTTCTGTAGTTATGCAAACTATCTCAGCAGTTTCAACCACCCCCCACTCACTGCCGAGAGGTATGATCAAAAATTTGGCTCTTTGACCACTGATCATGCATGAAACATAGCAATGAAACTGTATATGCACCAAATAAAGCAATTGTCTTCCTTCACTGCTACACCAGTACAACAGTCTACATACAGCAAACCCTACTCCCCTTTTATTTACAGGGAACAGTCCCTTTCCTCTTTATTTTCAGAGGTTAGAGGAGAAGCTATGAGGTTGGGGCCAGGTTCAGTCCCCTTTTTCATTATCTATCCCCTTCTTGGATTTCTTTTTTAAAAATTTTCTAAACTGTCCCTTTCCCTGCAATCAGTAGACCTGGTGTTTTTCATTGTTTGGGGACACAGGGGTGATTTGTTAATAACTTCACCTTTTACTGATAGAGTATCAAACCTCTTTATCTACAGAGGTGCGAAATTACAAATCCAGGACTTCTACAGACATGCAATCCTTGCGCTTCATCCAAACCCAGCCAATCCCCTCGCGGGGATATGGAAACGTGGATAGGGACACACACCTGCTTCGTACCAATGTATGTACAGTCTCAAGCATACGCCAATCAATCCTGAAATATAAAGACCTAATGTCTGGAGAAAAACTTTCTTTCCCTAATCTTTCCCTAATGTTACAACTAAATACAGAGACACTCTAACATTTACAGAGACACTCTAACAGTTTCTACATAACAGCACATTAACTATATGGACCAGCCATGAATCTACATAGGGAAACTGGTACGGATGCTCCTTCACTACAATTTAGCCTCCGGACCCCATGCTCTAATCACAATTTACAAATCACAATTTACAGTGTAAATCTTCTAATCTCAATTCAAGGAATGCAATATTCAGTGTAAATTTTCTAATCTCACTTCTGGGAATACAATATACAATATAATCCAGGTAACAGGCAGAGTTTGGTTGCACAAAACACACAGGACCACAAAGGGAAAAAGAAAGAGGGAAAACAGAAAACAGAGACGTCTCAGCAGCGAATACTCATACACTCTCTTTCCTCAGTAGCAGCTGTTACAAATACACATTACACACACTCTCTCTAGCTGTAGCATAGGATTTAACTTTTACCATGAGGATAATAGTAATATGAGAAATATAGCTAGCTATTTTTCTAATGTCCACTACTAGATGGAGCTCCAGGATCACTAGCACAAAAGAAGCCCCCAACACTAGAAGCACATGGCAACACAAAAGAAGCCCCCAAATATGCTTCATTAGAGACAGCATGTGTAGGCTCTAAATAAATCGCCCCTATCATCGTAGAATTGCGATCAGCGCAATTATTAATAAACAGCTTGAAAGGCACACTTAAGGGGGTCAAGTGCTAATGTTTTTTGGTCATTTTAAAAGGTTTTGGCAGCGCTTTAAAGTGCTTTAAGGTACCGAAGGTTACTGCGACCATTTTTGGTGCTCGCAAGCACCCCCTCCCCCTCCCCTTTTTCCCCACAGACTGGACGAGCAGTGGTTTCAGTGATTCTGGGGCCCTTACTCGGACTGCTCGTTGCGGGTGATCAGGCCACTACAGGTTCACAGAATTTACCAGATTTACCAGAATTTCCAGATACAGAAATACAGAACTACCCAAACAGTAAAACAGTAAGGCAGTAGTACTCACCAGACCTCTGATCAGAGAGAGTTTGGATGCCAGTCTATCCAGCCGGTTTTCAATCGGGGGGTCAGCCGCAGGGACCGACTGACCAGACAAGTCAAGGTGTCCTTCTGGAGCACAAAGGGGCCCGGGGTGCCAAGGACCGTTAATCACCTGGAGGGGCTGGTCCCTGACCGGTGGAGGCCTGATGCTGCAAGAGCAGAAGTCTTCCCACCGTGGGTGTGATGAGAGAGGCTTTTTGTTTAATTTAAAAGGGTCCCACCTGGGGTGCCAAATGTTGCAGCCAAGCAGCTGAAAATGCTCTCATTCTCTCACTCACCCACAGAAGGAAGCACACAGACAGGCTGGAATGCAAACAAGATATTTTAATGTGCACACAGGCCCAGACAGAGAGCCGGCACCCTCCACAAAAAATCTGAGCCCCGAAGGACGTCCTACATTGTCTTATATACAGTACATTTTTAAACTCATTCTACAATCTCATTCGTCTCAGGTATTTCCTGTCCACCAATCAGCAGCCCCTGGGGAAGGTGCCTGGGTGACCTGTCCAAACCGGTATGCTCTGGTCTGCTGATTTCTGGGCAAGGGGGTATTGTACTCAGGCCTGGAGGGGGGAAGGGTGCCTACTGAAACCTTTATGTCTTCTCTTAGCAAGCTGATCACTATGTAAAACCTCATGGCTTGGGGGAAGGGTTACCCACAGCTAAACCTCATGGCTGCCTCAATTATACCCAATTTGTTACACCTTCACAAAGCTGGTCTCCCGGCCCTTCCTCCAGCTCAGTTGCTTTCTTGCCCAGTTATAATTCCTACTTTTGTATGGCTTATCTTGAAAGGATTCTTGGCTCTACCGACCTCTCTGTCTCTCCCGCAGCATGCCCAGTCTTTTAACTTCTTCCTGTGAGTCATGCCCTCCCAGCCCTGAACTCTGGGCTGCAGGCTCTCTTAAAGGGGCCTGTTGATAATCCCTCTGGAGAGGGATGGGCAACATTCTATAGACCCCGTCACAACTTACAGTCCACAAAACATGAAGTCAGATGATACTCAAAAGCCTCAAATGCTCAAAGTTGCGGGTTGTTTCCTTACTCTCTCAGGCATCTCTTTCAAGCAATGTCCTTTGTAGGTGGGTAGTAAGCCCTCTGCAATTCTCTCTTTCCTGTATCTTTGATTTGGTTAGGTACCTGGGTAGGTCACCTCTTCTGCTCCTGCTCACAGCCAGTATTAGGGACTTAGGAAGGACCCTTTCTCCTCACTCCTCTTGGTGAGGTTAGTGTGATCAGGGCTGTCAATATTAACGCTCTCACACAGACACTAGTCCACTCTTTTGTGATTAATCTTCTCTCTCCTTATAGTATCTAAGGGGTATGTTTACTAAACCATCTTAATGTTACCAGCGCTAGTGGCAGTGATAATGTGAAGCATGCCATATAAGGAGTGGGCGTTCCAGCGGCAAGGTAGCAAGAATCTGTATCGCACGATAGTGGGCGCCGTGGCACGTTAACGCGCGTTAACCCTAAGTTCATGACAGTGCAGCAGTAGAAGTAATAAAGATGTAGCCCACTGGTTATTGCAATGACTGTGGAGGCAGAGGTCATGGGTTTGATTCTGCAGTGGTGTTATGTAAGAAGGCTGTCTGAAGCATTTCCTTCTAATTTAAATCAGTGCTGTCTGAGGCATTTCCTTTTTTAAATTTAAATCAGTACTGCCAGCAAAAACACCCTCACAGTGCCGTAACCTAAGGTGCCGCATAAGGCGACCTATAAGGCACTCCATACAGCACATTATAGAGTGCCCTGTCCGCCAAGGCACCTTACAATGTGCCCTATAGGGCACATTATAGGGCGCCATAGGAGGCATCTTAGGCTATGGCACTGTGAGGGTGTTTTTGCTAGCAGCATTGATTTAAATTAAAAGGAAATGCCTCAGACAATCTTATTAAATAACACCACTGTGGGATCAAACCCATGACCTCTGCCTCTGCAGTCATTGAAGCAACCAGTGGGCTATATCTCTATAATCTCTAACACACTGCTGGCTGGCTACAGAAAGACTGCAGGTCAACACACAAACTGTGTGCTGTGGTTACCAGGTTACGGTAAACCCACCCATACCCATGATGCAGTGCACATGCAGTTCAGCAGCCTACAGCTGCTCAAAAGATGGGGTATGCGCCTCTATAGCACCCCGGCCTGGTAGGGGGAACTGAGCATGTGTGTTACTGGCACAGAGTAGCTACAGACCATGACATTATGCAGTTCCTGTGCTCACCCTGAGGTCCCCATCAGTACCAGTGTGTGATAGGTAGTCCTTGCAGACTCACCTAGGATACACCTGTGCCCATCTGTATTTCCCAGTCTCGTCTAGCCCTTGTGGACTGTGATGCACCCAGACTAGTGCATATCCTGTGTGGTTGCCATGGTCACATGTTATAAGAGAAGGGCAGTGGTTGAACCCAAAAGCGGATTATATTGCACCACCCAACCCGCCCTCTGTGGCTCAGGGTGGAGGACAGGATCTCCCATCACCAGATGCACATTCTACATCTCTGCAATTGTGGCAGTAGAGGGGACCATCAACCCCAGTCCTGCTGAGGAATAGGCACTCTACAGGGCAGTCAATGCAGATCTGTACACATCACATAGGGCACTGGCAGACAGGCAGTAGGCCTAGAGCAGCTCAGCTGCCCCCCACCACTATCTGACATTCCCCAGCAGAGAGCAAAGTCAGTCTCCACCCATGGCACCCTGCAAGGTGTTCCAGCCACACATATACTAACTGTAGACAATCTACTAGCTAGTACATATTCCTGGAGGAACTATCTGCACCCAAAAATGAGATGCAAGTATACACACCAAGCAGGTATATCAGTGATTGGGCCCCAGAAAAGAGAACTCATAGATATCACTTGTGAGAAATACTGCATAGCACTATGGAGGAACCAAGCCATGCCATGGTCAATGCTCAGTCAGGGTGAGAGTGACCCACCCCCCCAGCATGACATGCTGTGGCCACCCTATCCATGCAGGTGGTGGTCGGGCACTACAATGTCCTAGTCATTGCCTTATGCCCTGTGCAGATGAATCCTGCCCAGGCCACCCTGTCCGGGCCATACCCACAGTACCTTGCTCCTCATTATGCACATTGGCAGGCTAACACTGGAAACAGTGCAAGCAGTTTGGGCTCAGTAAGGTGTAGGCAGCCACAAAACACTGGATAGACATACACACACTCCTACACCTATGCCAGCATTGTGCAAATATAGAGGTTTTTGGCAGCCCTGGCTGCCACACCAGTCCTGGGCATAGTGCAGGCATTGCTATGGTATGCAATACTGTTGGGGTCACTCCCCGGGGTGGTAAACACTGTCAGAAGCAAACACTGAAACACACCCCACAGATATCAGAAAGGTTGCTATGATGAATCTCTGTCAACAAATTGTGTTTAACTTAGGATTTGTTATCTGACATTAATCATAGCAACCTTTTGATATATGTGGAACGTGTTCCCAAGTTTAGGATGGCATTGCTAAGGCATGCAGGTACTAGTATTGGGAGATGCTGTTCCGTGCAGGGCCCAACAGCCTGACTCTCCATGAGGCTTTGGATAGTGGAGCCTGTGGATGTGGGTGTTTGTGCCCCTGTTGGCCACTGCTCTAGGGCAGAGGTTCCCAACTCTGGTCCTGGTGGGCCAAACACGGTTCAGGTTTTCATGCTGTCCCTAATGAATATGCATGAGATGCATTTGCATACAATGGGGGCGGTGCATACAAATGCAGCACAGGCATATTTATTAGGGACAGCATGAAACCGGAATGGTGTTTGGCCCTCCAGGACTGCAGTTGGGAAACTCTGCTCTAGGGATTGCTCTTTTCCGATCAGCATTAGAACCTAGAACGTCTTGGAATCCCTCTTCCAGTGATCCCTCCTCTGAGTTTACTGTATTCCTCCTCAGGCAAACTGCAGGAGCTTTTGCTCTCTTCTACTTTCTCCAGTAGGTCACCAGAAAAAGCCACTTTACCAAACCTCCTCTGCTCTTGAAGAATAACAGGCTAATCCTGCTCAAAGGGTTTTGAGGTGGGAAGGCAAAGTGCCACTCCCTAAACTCAACTTTTATACCTTCCTCCACAATTTGGGAACTCTCACAGCTAGGGTTTCTCAATATTAAACCTCTTCTCATTAGTTTTTGATGGCAGTACTCTGGAGCAAGGGCCCAACATGTTTTTATGTTATCAAATGCAAGACTACTCTAAACTCCCCTGTGTACCTGAGGCAACAGAGGGTTAAGAGGCTTGCCCAAGGCCACGAGGAGTGCCTATAGGACTAGAAATCCCAGTCCCTCCAGCCTGAGATTGCTGTCTGCAGGTTGGAATTGAACCCCCAGCCCGAGATACTGTGTCCTGATGGTGTGCCACAGAGGTCTATTCTCTCCTCTTGCTCTGAAAGGAAAACATCTTTATAATACAGCTTCAATGCTGCCTATGGAAAAGGCTAATGATCATGTTATCCCAATTCTGGAAGTGTCACATTGACTCCTTGTGTAAAGTAGGGTAACGCTCAAAACCTTTATGCTATTGTTCAAATGCTTGTGTTCAGTTTCACCAAGACCTATTTCCCACATATAAACCAGCTAGGCCCCTTAGGTAGTTTCTCTATTGACTATTCCATTTCTTTCAGTGGTTAGGGCATTTAGGGATCAACATTCCAAAGATTTATTCAGTTAACCATGGGATTTAACTGGATAAATCTTCAAAAATGTGGAATTCCCAGATACCTGCCCAGTAAATTGTTGGCCAGACAACTTGATTTGCGGCCAAATGTTAACTGGATAAAATGATGGACTAGAGGTGTGGTGGATTAAAACTGTAACTGAATAACATCAGTATTCAGTATTGCCCAGTTAAAGTCAGTGATTTAAATAGGAATGCATAAATTGCAAGTCTAATTTAACCATATAAGATATCCTGTAAACCTGGCCCTCCTTGTGGCCTTGGGCAAGTCACATAATCCTCCATTGCCTCAGGAACAAACTTATATTGTAAGCTCTTCAGGGACAAGAAAATACCTACAGTACCTGATCGTAACTCACCTTGAACTACTACTGAAAAGGTGTGGGCAAATACTACTACATTTACTAAATTTGCTATCTCTTTTTATCTCCAGTTAAAGATAAATAGATATCTTTAACTAGATATAGTTCTGCTGGCTATTACCCTCTTAGGCTCTTTGTGCCAAGATTGTGGGGTATGTTTACTAAACTGCGGTAAACGTGAATAACGCGCGTTGTATGATGTTAACGATCGTTAGCGCGCTATAGTGCATTAACGATCGTAAACACGCTATAATGTGCGCTATCACGCGCTAACGCGCGTAATGCTCCGCAGCGCAGTAAAACACCGCAGAAGGTGGAGAGAGGGCGGAGAGAAGGGGTCAATGGGCGGAGAGTGGGCGGGGAGAGGCTAACGCACTGATTTTCAGAGCTGAATTCCAACGCGAATGAAAACCTACCGGTAAAAGCACTTTAAAGGGGAGAGAAACCATTTACGTGTCAGCAATGTACAGCCTAGGCAGGGAAACAAAAAAAAAAGGTGATAAGTGTGATACATATGCACAGAACAAAAGGGTACAGAAACACCGAAAATGACCCCAACAAACTGGAAAAAAACAACAACCAAGCTGGCCAATAGTGGTAGCAATGAGAAACATCAACCCCCCCCCCCCCGAGTAAGCCCCATAGAACAGATATAATTCGTGGAAGGGTCCATACTCCGTCCCCATACAAGGTGCATGGGCCCACAGTGAAATAGGACTGCTCAGGGATTTCCCCACCATCAGACAGGGTTCCTATGGCGTGCACATGTCCCGCAACATCAGGGCGGGCATGTCGGAACGGGCAACCGGGCAGATGCTGGAAAAGGAGATACAGAGGGCTGCAGGCGGCACATGCAGTGGCGCACCTGGGCCAAAGTGGGGACTAGGGTGATGCTCAGTTGGCCCATAGGAATGCGTAAACAGTAGAGTCAGACAGCAACTGATGAGGGCCCAACATGGGCACGAGTGTGTCTCCCAAAGCGTCACAGGGGAGAGTACCCAACAGCAACCCCCAAGGGCACGGAACACTGGCAGGCGGGGCTGGGGGGGAGCATGGATGTCTATGCAGGCACCCCTACCCCAGAACACGCACCATAGGTGGCCGCCTACCTGCACACTGGATGGCCTGAGACCACGCACCACCAGCTCCACCAGCAGAAGGGCATGTCAGCATGGTGGCTGAGGGATACTGGTGGTGGAGGGGGCAGTGGCAGCTGCCCGGAGCAGACCGTGGCCTAGCCCTGTGTAGGTGGGTGCCATGCACTGCAACAGACAGTCCCTGTCTGACCAACAGTCATGATATCACCAGGGAAGGCACCATCTTTGTGAGAGCATGGTGGTGCAGTGCACAGAACCACTGTATTCAGAAGCAGAAGGTCACAGATTCAAGTCCCACCTGTGGTTTCCACCAACTCAGTCCTCATATTTTACCCACTACTATAACGTGCTAATACAGGCAGAACCGTTCTTGCAGATAACGTAAACATGCCCAAAACTCCTACATTTTACCCTACAGAGCACAGACACCATACACATGCACATTACCTAGAGTAGAGCCTCCCAAATGCAGTCCTGGAGGGCCAAACACCATTCCAGTTCCATGCTGCCTCTGATAAAGATGCCTGTGCTGCATTTCTATGCGCCACCCCCATGGTATGCAGATGTATCTCATGCATATTCATGAGGGTCAGCATGAAAACCCGAACAGTGTTTGGCACCGCAGGACTGGAGTTGGGAACCTCTGCCGTAAAGCAGCAGCCAACAGGGGCAGACACACCCGCACCCACAGGCCCCATTATCCACAGCCTTCTGGAGAGGCAGGACTGTGGGCTCTTCGTGCATCTCCCAATACTAGCACTTGCATACCTTAGTAATGCCACCCTAAACCGGGGAATATGGTACACATCTATCAAAAGGTTGCTAGGATTACTGGCAGATAGCAATTCCTAGGTTAGGTACAAGTGTCTGAGTGAGCTGCATCATAGCAACCTTTCTGATGTATGTGGAGTGTGCTACAGGTCATGTGTCTGACAGTGTTTACCAACCTGGGGAGTGACCCCTACAGTATTGAGTACCATAGCCATGCCTGCACTGTGCTCAGGACTTGTGTGGTGGCCTGGGCTGCCCAACACCTCTATAGTTGCACAATGCTGGCATAGGTGTGGGGAGTGTGTGTCTGTCTATCCAGTGTGTGGTGCCTTCCAACACCCTCCACAGCCCACACTGCTAGCACTGTTCCCAGTATTGGCCTGCCAATTTGCATAATGAGGAGCATGGTACCATGGAAATAGCCTGGATAGGGTGGCCTGGCCTGGCCGCATCTGTGCTGGGCATAGGGCAATGGCTCGGACATTTTAGTGCCCGGTACCACCTGCACAGAGTGGCCACAGCATGTCCTGCTGGGAAGTCACTCTCGCCCTGACTGAGTAGAGACCACGGCATGGCTAGGTTCCCCCACAGTGCTGTATAGCATTTTGCTCATGTGATATATATGGGTTTCCTTTTGGGGCCCAATCACTGACTTATTTGCTTGGTGTGTATGCTGACATGTTCTGGGTACATGCATCTCCTCCAGGACTATGGACTAGCTGCAGCTAGTATGTGTTTTGCTGGAACACCTTGCAGGGTGCAGCAGCTGGATGCCTGTTGCTGGGGAATGTCAGATAATGGTGGGGGGCAGCTGAGCATATCCAGAACTGCAGTCTGTCTGCTATTGCGTTATGGATGTGTACTGCTCTGTCTGTTCCCCAGCAGGACTGCTGTTGCTGATCCCCTCTACCGCTGCCATTGCAGGGGAGTAGACTGTGGATCGATTGGTGGGTGACCCTGTTTCCCACCCTAAGCCCCAGAGGGTGGGTTGTGTGGTGGTAGATGATCTGCCCATGGGTCCATACACCCCCCCTTCAATTACAGCAGGTAACCTTGGCACCAACACAGGATATGCACTATTCTGAGTGCCTCATCGCCCATAAGGACTAGACATGACCGAGACATACAGCAGGGCACAGATGCATCCTAGGTGTGTCTAACGGAGCTACCTATCACACACTGATGGGGACCTGCAGCATGGCGCATCTCAGCCATGAAAGGTGCTGTGGACCTGGTGCTGGGGGCCCCACCTCAACCTCAGGGTGGGCACTATACCCGCACAATGTGAGTGTCTGTGGCTACTCTTTGGTAGTGCCACACACGGTCTGTCCCCCCTACAGGGCCGAGGTGCTGTGGGGGTGCATACCCGCTCTTGTGCCCATCTCTCGACTGCTGATTTGCATGTGCAGTGCATCATGGGTACAAGTGGGTTACCCCTATCCTGGTAACCACAGCAGAATGTGGGTGTGTTGCCGTGCAGTCCTCCTGTAGCCAGCCAGTTGTTTTTTAGCAGCTCTATCCCACTGGTTACTACACTGCCCATGGAGCCAGAGGTCATGGGTCCTAAACCCACAGTGGGGTTCATCAATAGGGCTGTCTTAGGCATTGTCAGTTTTTATTGTATATTAGTTCTGCCAGCAGGACCACCCTCAGGGTACTGTCCCCTTAGGGTGGCTCATAAGGCTCCCTATAGGGCGCCTTATTCGGCGCCCTATAAAGCGCCTTATAAGGTGCCTTATATGGTGTCCTATAGGGGACATTATAGGGTGCCTTGGCAGACAGCGCACTTTATAATGTGCCCTATGGAGTGCCCTCTAGGGTGCCTTATGTGGCACCTTAGGTTACGCCACTGTCAGGGTGTGTTTGCTGGCAGCACTATTCAGGTACAAGTAACCTTCCTCACAGCCCACTACTTAACCCTTTCCAGGCCAAGCCCAGTACTTTCGGGATCCAAACCTCTGCCTATATATTCCTATCAAATGGTATAGCATACATGACCATGCCAGAGGGAACGTCACTATTGGAACATATTGGATATGACGGGTACAATTTTCCTGACATGTGCAAACATTAGCCCAGCTGCAGAATGTGGATAAAATATTATAGTAGGCCTTCAAAGGATTGCACATGACGCCTCAGCCACCCTTCTTCATTAGGCACACTGGGGAATCAAACCCATGACCCTTGGACCAGCAGTCTGTGTAGTAACCATTGTGCTACCGCTCTGTTTCTGTAGTTGGGTGTCTGTGTGTTGTCTTAAGCTTGCGCGCAGTAGCGCACGCGCTGTAGCGATCGTTGCTGCGTGCAACTGCGCGTTATCGGTTATGATGTACCGCCCATGTCCTTTTTTGGCTTTCCTTCCACTAATGCGGCTCCTAATGCGAATTGCACTAACGCAGTTTAGTAAACATACCCCTGTATGTCCAGAGTGTGATTATTTATTAGGTTTTATATACTGCTTTATTATTTCACTCAAAGCTGTTTACATTGTAACTCAAACTTGGTAATATACACTAGAGACATTGATAATGTGGATTTTTTTGAAGCAATGGAGGATTAAGTGATTTGCCCAAAGACCACAAGGAGTGCTAGTGGGAATCAAACCCTGATCTTGCGTCTTCAAATCAGTGCTCTATTAGGCTACTCCTCCACTTGGCTGGTTATTTGCCTTGTTTATCCAGTACATTATGTGATAGGTCTTAGAATGGAATTGCTTGAATTGTTTCATTGGTCTATATGGGGTCTTGAATCTGACATTGATAATGTATGCATTCCATTTCTCTTTTTATCACTTTCAGCTCCTAGTGTAAAGCTCTGTCTTGGCATGCCTAGATTATGGTAATATATTATTTATAAACTGTTCCAAACAACAGCTTCAGAGGTTATAATTATGTCGAAATACTGCTCCCCGACTCATTTTTGGAGTCTCTTGGTATGTGGTGATAATACCTTTACTTTGTGAGCTGCACTGGCTTAAGATCTCCATACGCATCTGTTTTACATTCTATACCATTCTATATAAAGTTTTTTATGATTTTGTTCCCATGTGACTTTCTTTGTTATTACTTCCGCTTCTAGCTAACAAGTCCAAAATGATTACAGTCATCCTGAACCTTTTAATTCCCGTCTAGCAGAGGTGCTGGCTCAAGAACAAGATTTGCATACACTATCTCATAGAAGGCAGCTGAACTTTGGGCTAAATTACCCCTAAAGGTTAAGGAGTCCTCCTTTATTTCTCTCTATTTGGAAGTCTTTGACTTTTTGGTTCATAATCTTTTTTAATTTTTCTTCTGTAATCTTACCTTTTATTGTAAACCGCAACAAACCACTTTAGTTTTGGGACTGTAGTGGTATAAAAGAACATATTAGATTAGATTAGATTCTTTTGTGTCTTTTTTGACAGTTGTGCAGTGTATGTATTTTTATTATTGTATTTATTATATTTTACTTAACAAACTGAGTTTGGATGCTAAAAGTGGAAAATCAAGTTAAAAAAATATATAAATAAACAATATTTACACAAATGCAGAAAACAGAGCTGGAGGATATGGTATACATAACCAAATGCTTCAGAATAATAGACAATATAGAAGAAGCTAGTATTTTTCAACTGAAAGTTCTAGAAGATGTCAAGAGACGAGGCTCAGAAGTAATATTAGGAAACATTGAAGAATGCATATGGATGGTAATTTTATAAACTTTTTTTCAAGTTTAAAATGCTGTTTGAGGCCTCTTATAAAATTAGGTCACACCTAAATGTACATGCAGTGCAAGCTGGCATCTACTTGTAGAGTATGCATGCTCAGGGAAGGAGCTTCAGAGGATCATGGGCGGAAACGCAATTTATGTGCATATAGCAATTTCTTCAGGATTTGTCCTAGTATTTTAAAAGGACACATATGCACATTAAGTGCAAAACCTCTTTGACAGCTGTCAGGGGCATGATCAGTATGTTCTTGACAGGTAACATGTGACTAAGGGGTATGTTTACTAAAGGGCGCTAACGTCGCAGTGGCGGAATTAGCACACGATAAGGTACGTTATCGGGTGATAAAGGCGCGTTATTGCGCGATAACATACCTTATCGCTCAATAACGCACCTGCGGTGTTAAGGCACCCTAATGCTGTGAAATCCGGCGCTGAAGGGCGGAGGAAGGCTTCCCAGAGGGCGAGAGAAGAGGTCAATGGGTAGAGAATGGGAGGGGAGAGGCTCCAGGCACACTATCGCTGTGGAATCCGGGTCTGATCACTAACACCAGTGAAACCCTCGCGTTAAGGCACATTGGCAGGAAAGAGAAACCATTTCCGCCAGCAATGTACAGCAAAGCCAGGGAAACCTAGAAAAAGTGATTGTTGTGATACTTGTGCACGGAACAAAATTTAAAATCACCATAACCAAGCTGGCCAATAGTGATATTAATGGGAAAAATAAAAAAACACTACTGAGAAAGCTCCAAAAAAAAGATATCATTTTTGGAAGGGCCTATGTTCTGTCACCCTACAAGGTGAATGATCCCACATTGAAATAGCGCTGATCAGGGTTTTCCCTTTTTATTGGACAGGTTTCTTATGGCTTGCACATGTGTGGCAACAGCAGGGTGGGCATGTCAGAAAGGGCAACTGTACAAATGCTGGAAAATGGGATACAGAGGGCTGCAGGCGGAGCATGCTGTGGTGCAGCTGGGGCACAGTGCGGACTAGGGAGATGCCTAGGTGGCACATAGGAATGCTGAAACTGTACAGCAGCCAGACAGCAACTGATGAGGGCCCAACATGGGCATGAGTGTGTTTCTCACAGTGTCACAGGGGATAGTACCCAGCAGGTAACCCCAAGGGCACAGAACATTGGCAGGTGGTGGTGGGGGGGAAGCGTGGACGTCTATGCAGGCACCCCTACCCCAGATCCCGCACCATAGGCAGCCGCCTACCTGCACACTAGATGGCCTGAGACTGCACACACCAGCACCACCAGCATAAGGGCATGTCAGCATGGTGGCGGAGGGATACTGGTGGTAGAGGGGGCAGTGGCATCTACCCACAGCAGACCATGGCCTAGCCCTGTTTAGGTGGGTGCCGTGCACTGCAACAGACAGGCTCTGTCTGATGAACAGTCATGGTATCCCCAGGGAGTGAACTGTCCCTGTGGCAACAGTGTGGTGCAGTACACACAGCCAGTGTGTTCATGAGCAGAAGGTCACAGGTTCAAGTCCCAGCTGTGGCTCCTGCCAACCCAGTCCCCATATTTTACCCAGTACTAAACCGTGGTAATAAAGATGTAACCTTTATTGCAGATAACATAAACATGCCTGAAACGCCTATATTTTACCCTACAGAGCACAGACACCATAAACATGTGCAATACCTAGAGCAGAGTATCCCAAATGCAGTCCTGGAGGGCCAAAAACCATTCAGGTTTCATGCTGTCTCTAATAAAGATGCCTGTGCTGCATTTCTATGTGCCGCCACCCATGGTATGCAAATGTATCTCATGCATATTCATTAGGGACAGGATGAATACCCGAACAGTGTTTGGCCCATCAGGACTGGAGTTGGGAACCTCTGCCCTAGAGCAGCGGCCAACAGGGGCAGAAACACCCGCACCCACAGGCTCCATTATGCAAAGCCTCATGGAGAGGCAGGATGTTGGGCCCTGCGTGCAGCAGCATCTCCCAGTAATAGCAGCTGCATACCTTAGCAATGCCGCCCTAAAGCTGGGAATACGTTACACATATATCAAAAGGTTGCTATGATTAATGGCAGATAGCAATTCCTAAGTTCAGCACAATTTGCTGATTGAGCTGCATCATAGCAACCTTTCTGATGTCTGTGGAGTGTGTTTCAGTTCTGGTTTCTGACAGTGTTTACCACCCCGGGGAGTGACCCCAACAGCATTGTGTACCATAGCCATGCCTGCACTGTGCCCAGGACTGGTGCAGTGGCCAAGGCTGCCGAAAGTCTCTATATTTGCACAATGCTGGCATAGGTGTAGGAGTGTGTGTCTGTCTATCCAGTGTGTGGTGGCTGCCAACACCTTACTCAGCCCACACTGCTTGCACTGTTTCCAGTGTTAGCCTGCCAATGTGCATAATGAGGAGCAAGGTACTGTGGGTATGGCCCGGACAGGGCGGCCTGGGCAGGATGCATCTGCACAGGGCATAGGGCAATGGCTGGGACATTGTAGTGCCCGGCCACCACCTGCACGGACAGGGTGGCCACAGCATGTCCTGCTGGGAGGTCACTCTCACCCTGACTGAGCAGCGACCACAGCATGGCTAGGTTCCCCCAAAGTGCTATATAGTATTTTTTTCAAGTGATGTATATGGGTTCTCTTTTCTGGGACTTGATCACTGATTTATCTGCTTGGTGGGTTTGCTCACATCTTCTCCAGGAACATGCACTATGGATTAGCTAGCAGACTGTCTGCAGTTAGTATGTGTATGGCTAGAACACTTTGCAGGGTGCAACGGCTGGAGACTCACTGAGCTCGCTGCTGGAGAATGTCAGATAGTGGTGGGTGACAGCTGAGCATTTCAAGGGCTACTGTCTGCCATTGCCTTATGGATGTGTACAGATATGCATTGACTGCCCTGTAGGGTGTCTGTTCCTCAACAGGACTGGGGTTGATGGTCCCCTCTACTGCCACCATTGCAGGGATGTAGAATGTGGATCTCTTGGTGGGAGATCCTGTCCTCCAGAGGGTGGGTTGGGTAGTGCTACATAATCCGCCTATGAGTTCAAACACACCCCTTCACTTAAATCATGTGACCATGGCACCCACACAGGCTATGCACTATTCTGGGTGCATCATAGTCCACAAGGGCTAAAAGTGACTGGGAAATACAGATGGACACAAGTGTATTCTAGGTGTGTCTGCAAGGACTATCTATCACACACTGGCACTGATGGCGACCTGCAGCAAAGCCTATCTCAGCTAAGCCATGTGCTGGGTGCCCCACCTCTCCCTCAGGGTGAGCACAGTACCTGCACAATGTGACGGTCTGTAGCTACTCTGTGCCAGTAACACACACGGTCATTTCCCCCTACCAGGCCGAGGTGCTGTGGGGGTGCATACCCCATCTTGTGATCATCTGTAGACTGCTGATCTGCATGTGCAGTGCATCTTGGGTATGGGTGGGTTAACCCTATCCTGGTAACCACAGCAGGCAGTTTGTGTGGTGACCTGCAGTCCTTCTGTAGCCAGCCCGGGGTCTGTTAGTAGCTATAGAGATGTAGCCCACTGGTTACGTCACTGACTGTGGAGGCAGAGGTTGTGGGTTTGCTCCCACAGTGATGTTATTTGATAGGGCTATCTGAGGCATTTCCTTTTTTAATTTAAATTAGTGCTGCCAGCAAAAACACCCTCACAGTGCTGTAACCTTAAGGTGCCTCATAAGGCACCCTATAAAGTGCCCTATAATTCGCCTTATAAGGCGCCCTATAGGGAACATTATAAGGTGCCTAGGCGGACAATGCACTTTATAATGTGCCCTCTGGAGTGCCTTATAGGGCACCTTATGCGGCACCTTAGGTTACTGCACTGTGAGGGCATGTTTGCTGGCAGTACTAATTAAAATTAAAAAAGAAAATGCCTCAGACAGCACTGATTTAAAGTAAAGGGTAATGCCTCAGACGGCTTTACTCATCAAGCCCACTGGAGATCAAACTCATAACCCCTGTTTCATCAGTTAATGTATTAACCATTGTTTATTTTTATTTATTTTATTTTATTTAGCTGTATTTATATCCCGCTTTTCACCGGGTCAAAGCGGTCAATTGGGGGATACATTTAACACGAGGGGATATGAGACACATACACTAATACTTACAGGAAACATGGGCAGTGGAGGGTTAAGTGGCTTGCCCAAGACCACAAGGAGTGCCTATAGGACTAGAAATCCCAGTCCCTCCGGCCTGAGATTGCTGTCCCCAGGTGGGACTTGAACCCCCGGCCCTAAGTACCTTGTCCTAACCACTAGACCACTCCTCCCATTGTGCTACATCTCTGTTGCTGTGTTCATAGGTCAGCGCACCTAATTAAGGCTAACGCGCGTTAACATGCCACTGCTCCCTCTATCGCACGATAACGGACTTTATCGCATGATAACCCGAAATGCTACCTTAAGAACGGAACGCCCACTACCTTATATGGCATTCGTCACAGTAAGACTGCAACTAACGCCGGCAACATTAAGACGGTTTAGTAAACACACCCCTAAGTACATTAAGATGCTGCACAGTTAACATAGGTATGCTTAATGATACCCATAGAGGAATGGTTTGGTGCACCTATTCCAATTGTCATGTTAATGGTACTCAACACACGAATGTGCGATCTATGCACCCACTGTGCCCCTAATCTGCCAGTCTATACATTAGCACATGAGTGCCAGTTAATGTATGTTTAAGTGGTTGATAGCTGACTTGCTTGTGCGTTAACATTCACCATTGCTAGTTACACTACAATATATATTAACTGGTTGGCAGGACTTAATAAAATAGGCTAAAATAGGTGCTTTCCTGCTGATTTAACCTAGTGACCTTTTATAAAATTACTCCCTTAATTGTACAAAATTCAAGAAAATATGGAATAAGCACAGAGGATCCATAGTTGAGAAAAAGTGAATGGAAAATCTGAGATTAAGATGAATCAAACAACAATAGACTGACTAGATGAGCATCATGATCCTTACCTGCCATCAAATTGTGTCCCTACGTAACTTGTTTGTTGATCTTTGCTTATATGTATCCAAGTGGACCAACATTTCAACCATGCTGTTTTGTATGCAAAGGCAAAATGCTGGCTTGTTTGCATCTGCAATTTCATGGCTGTGT
Source organism: Ichthyophis bannanicus (assembly GCA_033557465.1). Lineage (NCBI taxonomy): Eukaryota > Metazoa > Chordata > Amphibia > Gymnophiona > Ichthyophiidae > Ichthyophis > Ichthyophis bannanicus. The sequence continues at coordinate 1,013,078,824 of CM066033.1, read as the reverse complement.
CCTGCCTATCAGTGCTGATGATTTGCAGCCACATCATAAAGTTCTCAGGCCCTTGGGATGAAAGGCAGCATCTGTGATGGTACAGGGATGACCCCCACTGGTCCATAAAGAGAACTAAAAGGTTCCATTTCAGAAGGTCTCCCTCTTCCAGCTTTCATTTAGTGAGAGACCTCGAAATCCAGTAACTAACTGACATTGGGTGGTAGAAAAAGGACTAAAGACAAATTCATTGAAAAATAAAGAAAGGCTTAGAGGGTCAAACTCCAACTTTAATAAATATTTTGTTAAGATTACAAAATAAAGATGTTTGTATTGTTATCAAAGGGCATCATGCTTGTTTGTAAGGATAATGGCTTCAGTTTGCTTAATGTTGCACAATCAAGTTGTGCTTCTTGTTTTTTTTTTTTTTTTGTACAGTTTTGATACTGTACTCTACAGATAAACAAAACCACTCAATATTTTCAACTGATTTTAAACCTTCAGATAAATGACATATAAAATGTTGCAGTACTGCTAAGTTGGAAGTTTGACAATTACTGTATGCTTTGCAAAACCCTCAGTGTGTAATCACAAGACCAAAAGAAAAATACTAAACCTCAAAGTCCTTGCAATGAAGAGAGGAGTTGGGTCCAAAACATACTTTGTATACTGTAGACAACTGAGGGAGCTTTTAAACTATCCATATGACTGATCTCTTGTTTTTTCAGCTCCTAATTTTACTTCTCAGCATGATGCATCAAGAAATTTCAGCTGTGAGAGATAGCAGTGACCTGAACCCACACTGACCAGGGAGTGGGATCTGCTGAAATGTTTTCCCCTCACATGCCACCAAACTAGCCAACCAAAACCTCTGTCAGACTGAATTTATCAGCTAATAGTTTGCATAAAATATGAGTAAGATAATATAGTTTGGGAGGTCGCTAGGCAATTCTGACCACAGCATTCAGAAGATGTTAGCTTTGCATGGCTAATAAATAGCTAATGAAATATTGCTTGCATATACATTCACCACTAGATCAAAAAGCGAAATGCTGCACAACAATCTCTGGCTGTCATCCAGTTAAATGGATCAGTTCTTACAACTTATTGATCCTCTGTAATGTTTTGTATTGATACGAAAAGTACAAAAACACGGACTGAGCAGTACTCCCCCCCCCCCCCGAAAAAACAAAACAAAAAAAGAAACAAATTCCCCAAAGTCAATTTATGCATTCATAGAAAACCAGCAATAACAAAATTCAGACAAGGCAATTGAAACCATGAGAGTCTTTTACTAAAGGGCTATAGCTGGCAGAATGTGTCTGGCACACTTTAAAAGCATGCAATGGACATGCTAGCTAGGGTGGGGCCATGACAGCGCAGGCCAATTCATGTGCTACCTGTGCATCCTGCATTTGGGACATGAGTGAGTGGGTTAGGGCCGGAAAATGGATATAGTGAGCTCTGTGGTGAGCTCTGTGTGGCTAGTGCAGGGGTACAGACTGCAAACTAAATGCCTCCTGCATGATTAGCGTGGATTCACCTAACGCCACTTCAGTAGGTGAAGTGCACCCATGCTAATGTGACACGCATTAAGGGACAGGCTCCATGTTAACTTCTGGGGAAATGCTGTCCACATCCCCAAGAGTTAATACTGTGGTGTTGCACTTAAAGTGCCGTGGTTTTGTTGGTACTGAAGCATTGGATGCCCCCCTAGTGCCCTTTAGTAAAAGACCCCTCATATTTCACAAAAAGAAAAGCCTGAGAGGCTGATATTCTAAAGGTTTATGCTCCAGAGTTTTCCTCTTAAATTGGTCTCTTTGAAAATTTAGTAGAGCTGAGTGCCTAGATTTATGCTCCAAGGAGGTAATTTTATAAGAAGCTGTGAAATGTTGCATGCCATCTACACACATACATCACGGTAAATTATTGGCTGACATGCATACATTGGCATGTGTGCACGCACTTTAGGCAGTCACTATTCTGAGAGTACATCCATCGGGCTAATCATGTGCACTTTTGCTGTGGGTGTGTGCAGGGGCAGAGTGCAAAATTATAAAAGTAAATTATAAAATACCAATTTTATGTGTATTTTTGAGAAATCTAGGCACAGGCATTAACACCAGCCATAGTGCTGGTGTAGATGCTCGTGCCTAGATTTACCATGCGTTTTCGACAATTTACGCCATTATTATATAAAGTAAAATACATGTGATTGTTGAGCAGAAAAACATACTAACTACATGAGAGTTTATAAAATTACCTTCCACATGTCACTAAACTCCTAAATTTAGAATCCAAACATTGGTGACAATAGGTGGATTTAGGAAGGGGAACAAATCAGGAGTTTAGAACCAGTTTAACATCTAAATTAGGTTCCTAATCCCAGGCAAAGGAATGGCAGGACAAAATTTAAGCCCCTATTTTAGGTGAATTTTTAGCAAAAAAGTAGCCTTCTATAACTGACAGGGGGACATATTTAACACTAGAAGCCCCAAAAGAAATTTTACCTAGAAACCCCAAAGTGCGTCAATTGACACATTATCACAACGACTGCGTTTAGCATGAAATGCAGATGTGAATTAATGTGAAGTTACTTATTTGTTAAATACGTTCAGTATGTGACGTCATTACATGACGTCATTGTGCGTTTATTGTTTGTAATGTCGGAGTAAAACTGTAAACAATGATTGAGATGCGCCACCTAGCGGAAACATGGGGCTTCTAGTGTTAAGCATCTAACTTCAGAGCCTAAATTTTGGAACTCAACTATTTTGAATATTGGACCATGATTTTTTTTATTTTTTTTTTCCTGGTTGTATAACAGAGTTGGCTATTTCTACGGTGGAGCCCAATCTATGGATTTTTTTTTTCCTTTGGAACTTTTTTGTGTGATTATGAAAGTTTAAACTGCCATTCATGCATCTTAATTTCCACTCACTTTGAGCAGGGAATAAAATATTTCTAAACGAACATCACATTTTCTAGTTTATTGATTAGTTCACATATTACACAATTACTTCATTTACTCTAAGGGGTATGTTTACTAAAGGGCGGTAAGGGAGCAGGGGATAATGAGCATTATGGCAGCATTAAGGGGTTTTCCATGCGAAAAAGGCTCTGGGTGGGTAGGAGGTATTCCAGCAGTAAAGATGCAATGGGCTGCTTAATGTGTGATAACAGGATATTGGGCATTAAGGTATCAAGCATGCATCTTAACGCCCAAAAATGGCTGTCACCCTAATGCTAGATAAGGGAGCACCAGGGAAAGTCAAAGTAAACTCTTGTAAATAGTTGCAGTAATGACGTCCCATGTTTTATCCAAGTTCTCTGACCTTGTTCTCTGTAAAACCTAACAGTTTGTTGTTATGGTATGTTGTTATATTGTGAACCGCGCTGATTCTGAATAGAGCGGTATATAAGAGCCTGTAATAAATAAATAAATAATAATATAAATAAATAAAGGTGATGGATCGAAGGACAGGTGGGAGCTGATGGAACTGCCAGATCCGTGGACACCCTACGTGGCAGTCAGTAAGTGGGATGAGCATGTGGGAGGCAGCTGTACTGATGCACTGTGGTGTTCCCTGGAAAATGCTGCATTGGCAGCGAGTGGCAAAGGATGGGGATGACATGCCCCCCTGCAGAACCAGAAGTAGTATGATATGTGAAGCAAAAGGATGACGGAGCAGGAGTGGTGATGTGCAGATCAGGCACAGGAGAGACATGCATGAGAATTAGACATGCAGAAAAGAGTACCTGTGTGGGCCACGGTGTAGCATCTTGCAGGAGAATACATGACTGCACATAGCTAGCAGAGTCTGATGGATGAGCTGAAGGAGGGATGGAAGTAGATGAGAGTGTGGTATGGGCTGGTGGCACCAATGTACCTGAGGTGCCTTTTCCAATGCATTTATACTGCATGGAAAAAAGTGTGCAAGTGCCACGTGGAAGGCCTGATACCAGACATGTTGGTCACACACCTGTCCCAGCCACCCAACAACCATACAACTCTCCAGAAAAAGATGCATACAACAACTGGACAGGAATTGCTCAAACTAGGCCAATAGGGCAAATAAGGACGTGAGTTGAGCCCTGCACGTGGCCATCCGAGGGATAGGATGTGTCCACATGTAATGCAGAGATGTGATGAAGCCAAAACTATACAGTTACAGTCATGATATAATACCTCAATCAGGTATCATAAGTAGGTGATATCTGTATGTATGTAACTGCCCTCTATTATACAGCTGTATCAGTGCAGTCAAAGCGGGGTACAGAGCACCAAAACCTTGGTAATGTATGATGAACAACAGGGACTGTGAGAAGCTGCTTTCTGCTGAGGCAATGGAGGGTTAAGTGACCTGGCCAAGATCAAAAGGAGTTGTAGACATTCTATGAAGGCTGTACCATACATAAAAAGCTGCAGTTAAACTATCACACCAATCCCACAAGGAGTGGTAGTGGGTAATGAATACAGATATTTTAGCTCCTAAGCCAGTGCCATGACAATTAGGCTATGCCTCCAGTCAGGTGGCAGACATCTGCAAGGTGAGCACGTCTGACCCCCTGTGATGGGCTTCAGCAGAGCCAATAAAGGCATGTGTTCATAAGGGCAGGATGGCAAATTACATGTTTGCAAACCTAAAGTGTGGGCTGAAGACAACAAAGTGTAAAAATGCGTGTCAACCAGTCACAGCAGACCCCAGATATTCTGAGGCATGAAAAGGAATTGAGTAGCACACAGAGAACAAGTGGGAATCACACCCATGCCGGTTTCTTACTGGGACAGTGCCCTAACCAGTAGGCTCACCTCTGTGACATGCTCCTTAGCAATGTCTGGAATTACAGAGACTGCAGATCCCAATTTTCCCAATGGAGAAAGGTGAATAGTGGTGTACCCCAAGATCTGTGCTGGGTCTGCTGCTTTTTGACATATTCATAAATGACCTGGAAAAGGGAATAACGAGTGAGATTATCAAATTTGCAGATGACACAAAACTATTTAAAGTTGTTAAAACCCAAGAGGATTGTGGAAAATTGCAAGAGGATCTTGATAAATTGGAAGACTGGGCATCAAAATGGCAGATGAAATTTAATGTGGACAAGTGCAAAGTTATGCACCTAGGGAAGAACAACCCAAACTATGGTTACACGATGCAAGGTTCCACATTAGGAACCACCACCCAGGAAAAAGATTTAGGCGTCATTGTGGATAACATGTTAAAACCCTCGGGCCAGTGTGCCGAGAGTACTTAAGACTAATAAAAGAAAATATTTTTTCATTCAAAGTGTAATCAAACTCTAGAATTTGTTACCGGAGGATGTAGTAAAGGCTGTTAGTGTAGCCAGGTTTAAAAAAGGTTTGGACAAGTTCCTGGAGGAAAGGTCCATAAACCATTATTAAGAAAGGACCCAGAATACCAATGCTTGACCCAGTACAAGCATTGTGGAACCTGTGTCTTTTGGGGAAACTGCTAGGTATGTATGACCTAGATTGGCCACTGTTGGAAACAGGATACTGGGCTTGATGGACCTTGGTCTGACCCAGTATGGCATATCTTATGTTCTTATGTTATGTTCCCTGCCTGCAATGTCTGCTGTGTGTGCCAGAATAGGTCAGCTCCTCCATTATCCAGGATGCACTGCACACGCAAAACAGCATACTGCTGCTAATCACCAAACAGGGGTTGTGGTGATCCATCACATCAGCTCAGTAATGCACACTGACAGTGCTACAAACACATAACAGCTGCAAACTGTGCTACTGACCAGTTTCACCCTGAATATGTGTGAGAGAGAGTGAGCGAGAAAGAGTTGCTAGTGAACTGTTTATTTTCTCTCTCTATGAGGGCAGCATACTGGAATTGCTTCTGTCGGTTGGGGACTCCCCTAGAGCATCTCAGGTCAGTGTCCAGAGTTGTGTCAGTTGTTTCAATAGAAACAGAATACAGAGAGGTTCGTCCAGGCTGGTGGGGGCCTGTCCTATCATAAGTGAGAAATCCAAGAACAGCTGCTGTCCTAACAACCCTGAGCTCCCAATCCAGCAAGCCTACAGTTGAGGCCTATCTCAAGACCATTTCTCTCCTGTACAAACCAATCCTTATCTGCTCAAGCATTCCTAACGTGTGCTCATTGTGCAGGCACTATTGGCATGCTCTGAAAAGATTGCAAGTTGTTAATACCCGCTCGGTGTGCTGGTGCTATCAGCCTGTCCCACAATTCAGGCATGGGTAGTGGAGGCTCTCTGTGCAGCTGATGGATATGTGGCTCCTTGCTGGACGGGTCATTGGGGGTTGCACGTGTTGGTTCTGTACCTGCAATGTGAGATAAACACAGCCAAGGAAATTCCAAATCATCCTCGGGGACATAAACCTAGCGTCAACAACAGCAGTGCACGCCAACACCTTCCTCGAAGCTATGTCGCAACTTGGATATCATCAAATAATAAATGAGCCAACTCATGAAAAGGGACATACGCTGGACATGGTCTTTACTCCGAAAAACAAACTGCCCAACCATGTTAAACCCCTGATTAATATCAAGGCAATACCCTGGTCTGACCATCACCAAATAGACATACGGATAAAACTCCCATTGGTACCGAAAGATGCGGAAGCCCAACGACAAACCCATCAGCAGAGATCTTTCAATAAGCTTGATCTGGATGGTCTCACAAGTAACATCAGGGCGCACATTGATTTGGAATCTACAGACCTCGATGTACTAACAAATAGCTGGAACGAAGGGATTCAGGCTTCAGCAAACCCGAAATGGAATAACACAGCTAGCTCAGGCAAACGACAATCAGAGCCTTGGTACACGACTGTGCTAACCAAAAGGAAGAGAGAACTTAGAAGGTGTGAAAAAAAGTGGAGACGTAACAGAACTTTGGAACTCAGAGCTGAATACTTCAACATCCTTAGAAAATACAAAGATGAGGTAGATGAAGCAAAAAGGAAACACCACACCAACCTGCTGAATAAAGCCATCAACAAACCACGGGAATTATTTCGACTAGTGAAAACTCTAACCAAAACAAACCAACCAGAACAGCGGAGTGATACTATTCAACCCCAAACCCTAGCAAACTACTACGAAAGCAAGCTGACCACAACATCAACCACACTATGTTTTCCCAAGCCCCATTTGAAAACTGTAGTGAAGCAAGAACAGATGTGGAATGATTTTCGCAAAATTGATGATAAACAAGCGGTTGAAATAATAACCAGTATCAATACCACCACCTCCCTGCTTGATCCCTGCCCAGCTACCTGGATCAAAGCAGCAAAAAAGGACATTGGCCACCAAGTCTCACACATTGTGAACCAATCACTTTCACAAGGAATCATGCCTAACCAACTCAAAAAGTCTATAATTAGACCGATACTAAAAACAACTCGCTAAACAAAGAAGACCCATCTTCTTACCGCCCAATCTCCAGCATATCTTTTTTAGCAAAGATCATTGAAAAAGCAGCCCTCATCCAACTGCAAGAACACCTTGATGACAACGAAACACTGGACAAACAGCAATATGGATTCAGGAAAAATCATGGGGTCGAAACCCTTCTTTTGGCCCTGTTTAACAACCTCCTTAAGGGTCTGGAAGACAGGAAGAAAATGTTTATCCTCATTTTCATCGACATCTCCGCTGCATTCGACACTGTCCATCACCTAACCCTCCTTAACAAGCTGGAATCAATTGGAATCTTAGGAACCGCCTTGAAATGGTTCTCCTCCTATATAACAGACAGAAAGCCGCAGGTCCAATTCAACGGAGAAAAAGCCGAAGCCTTCACCCAAACTCAAGGCATACCACAGGGTTCGGCACTCTCGGCACTACTTTTTAACATTTACATGCAGCCCCTCAGTGAAATATTCAGGAAATACGGCATCAACTACCACATATACGCAGACGATATCATGTTGTACACCCAACTAGAGACCACTGACCCGAATTACGACCAGCTTGAAACCTGCATGGGAGAGATGTTGGGATGGCTAAAGCAAAACAACATGTCAATTAATCATAAGAAGACTGAAGTAATGTTTATGTCCAGTAAAATGGACTTTGAACCACCTCCAGCAATCACACTGTGCAATAATACTTACAACTCGAAGGAAGAAATAAAATATCTAGGAGTCACAATCGACAGCAAACTGAAAATGGAAAAAACACCTCAGCAACACCAACAAAGCCATCTTTCACAAGCTCAGAGTACTACGACCCCTGAGGAACGTACTGGATTCGTGCGATTTCCGATCAGTTGCACAAGCACTCATCATGCCCCACCTTGACTACTGCAACGCCATCCTGCAGGGTCTACCAAAGAAAACCACTAACATATTACAACTGGCACAACACGTAGCAGCAAGGATCATAATGAGAACAAGCGTCACTGAGCATATCACACCTGTATTGATGGAACTGCACTGGCTCCCAGTTGCTGCCAGGATTCAATACAAAACATTGGTAACGACATTCAAGTTAATTCAAAACCTGGCCCCCTCATTCCTCTCCACCCTGATCGCCATACAACCTACCACCAGAAGCAGGAGAACCATAAACTCAGACACACTAATAGTCCCAAACAGCATTAGGCACGTAAAAGTCAGTACTAGTCGCAGAGCGTTCTCCTTCTCTGCCCCCACTTTATGGAACCAGCTCCCACACGAGCTGAGAGCAATTAAAGACATAACCGATTTCAGAAAAAAATTAAAGACGCACCTGTTCAATTGTCACTATATACAGATGTAAAGCCAAGAAGATAAAAGAGAGTGAATAGCTGTATGTAAAACTGTACATAGATGACGGATAATCGCGTGTGTAAATGTATAATTGCTTGTATAAATATATAATCGATTGTGATAGTAATTATGGTCTAAATATAGACCCTAATATGTGTGCTGTGTATTACCCCTGTTCTCTCTATCTATGCCCCAAATTTTCTGTCTTGATTTTTTGACAAATCCCAAAATTGTAATCAAACCGCTGCTGATCGCTGGAAGTAGCGGTATATAAGTTTTTACTAAATAAATAAATAAAGTTTACCATAGGAACATGCTATACATAATCCACAAGTGGAGTGGAGGAGTGGCCTAGGGGTTGGGGCAAGGTACTTCAGGCTGGAAGGTCAGGGGTTCAAATCCCACTAGAGGACAGCAACCTTGGGCCAGAAGGACTGGGGTTTCTAGTCCCACAGGTGCACCTTGTGGTCTTGGGCAAGCCACTTAACCCTCCATAGCCCATGTTCCCTGTAAAATAGTTATCTCCACGTTATAATGCCCTGTTCAATGTAATTTCAGTTTGTTCAATGTAAACTGCACTGATGCAGAATAGCATGGTATATAAGAGAATGTAAATAAATAAATAACCAAGTCTTGGACCTGCAACCCTCCTCTCATATACACACTGGCCTTGTGTGTTAAGCCACAGAGCTGCCTTATGGGTTTAGCAACCTATGGGTATGGATGTGGTCATTGTCAGGGTGCATGCAGTCATGCAGAGGTGTCTGCCCATGTCTACTGGTATCTCTGCAGGCCCTGTGCCATACCTATCTAATAAAGTGTGTCTGGTGGGTATGAGAGGGAGACACGTTGTTCATTCTGTATGCTGCACTGGCTATTTATGCTGCTGGTGAAACTGACAATCCTCTCTAACACATGGGATATGTCCACTCAGGGGGACAGCCCATGCAACAGGCATACACACATCACATGTATGGTGGAACAAGTAGAGTGGCCATGGTCTCCCATACCTGGTGTGTGCTTATGGTGCAGTCAGGCCATGATGTCACATCTTGCAGATGGACTTGGCTGACGTGGATTCACATCTGCCTCAGATGGCCGATGATGATTGGGTTCATTAATTTGGAGGAGTCCCTGGTTTGCACAGAGCACCTTGCTTGCTGAATGCTGAACTAAAACTGTTGTCCACTTTATACCTCCCATCTTGCAACTGCACCCTACTCCTTACTGGTCTCCCTCGGGGTCATCTCTCTTCCCATCCATCTATTCAGAGCTCTACTGCATGGCTCATCCTCTGCCAGTCCCAAGACACTCATATCACCCCTCTGCTGACATTGCTTCACTGATTCCCTATACATTTACTTATCCATCTCAGACATCTTCAGCTAGCCTAGAAATGCATTCCCTGTACTACCCCTCAGTACCTTCATATCTCCTCTGTCCCTACACCTCTTCCTGTGGACTTCGCTCTTCTTCTGCCCACCCACTCTCTATGCCCTGTTCTTCTACTGCCATCCCCTAACTTCTCTCCTTTCACCTTGCTGCTCTTTATGTCTGGTGCAAGCATCCTCTGTCCTTACATCATGTCTCATTTCTCTCCCTCTTCATATCCATGCAGAAGGCATACCTCTTTGGGGCTGCTGTTAGATCCTTCTCTCTTGTTTCCCTGGTGTCTCCTACCACTATTGTACCCTTCTTTCTCTTGTATTGTACTGTAAGTCATCACTTGATAGTAAGCTCTTTGGGAAGGGACTGTCTTTCTATGTGTTTGTCCTACACTGTGTATGCCTTGCAGCACTTCATGAATGATGTATAGTAGAACTAGTAGTGGTATCATTTTACAGATAAGGTTGCTGTATGAGCATTTTGTCTTTGACATGCCCTGTTCTCCTATTGTGTGGTATCCCTTCCACAGCGCCCATATTTTCCCCACACATGCACATATCCACTCACTATGTGTGGGTGGGAGGGCATCCCAATCCATGGCACAAGCGTTTCACTCTGTTAACTGGACTGGTGCCATGGGCCAGTGGTCATTGTGGGCAGCCTGCCAGCTGCTCCATCCCTCTCTGCCATCATGGCAGAGCCACTGGTTCAGTGCTACAGGTGGCATCCCTGCTGTTGCATCCATTCAGCTGTGCCCATCCTGGCACTCATGTCCCCTTCTACCGGGGTTTGGCCATATGTCCTACTATGTCCAACCTCAGTGGTGCGGGATCATCAAGTGTTTCACTGTTTCTGCAGCTGGACTGTTCATCTTCAGGTTGACGTAGGCAAATGCGGCGTTGCACAAGGCATACATGGTCAGGTCAGATCCTTTGTCTGCTGCTGGTGGGGGGGGGGGGGGTATAGTACCGCACCCGCAGCATGCTGACATGACAACATGGTGTCAGTGAGGGTGGGGTGTAGTGCCGGCCTATCCACTAGGCAGATTAGATGGGCGCTTGGGGAGGCAGGTCCAATTGGGGCAGCAGCGGCACACATGCCCAGTTGTGCTGGCCTCCACCTAACTGCCACTGCCGCCTCCCCTCCTCACCTACCGCCAATTCTGTCTCTTGTGGGGGAGGCGGACACACGCAACCACAGTACTTTCAAAGGCAACTGTTTTTTGAAGCCCCCTTTAGGGGTACTGCCACTGCCGCTGACAGCCTGTCTCTCCAGAGATGTCTTTGGCAGCAGCAGGGATGGGAGTCAGCTGGGGTATCTGCCTCGTTGATCCATTCCATAGTTGCACTTCAGCTTTTCAACAGCAGCAGCATGTCTGTGTACTGCCACTGTCACTGTGGGGCCCTGCCAGCCATCACAGCTGTGCCCCCTGGGCAGCTGCCTGGTCATCCTTGCACATCATCAACCCCCATTGCATCACCCACATGGTACTTCCTTTGGCCCATTAGCAACTATCAACATAGTGGCCTTTCATAGTTGGCCACTATGCTGTTGCTGCTAATGAAGCACTACTACCACTGTCTTGGGTTCCCCTATGTGTAGATCACATTGCAGAAATTGGAATAGGCTCTCTCCCCTCAAAATACCCCCTTTCTGCAAGATTTTACTTGGCATTAGGGTTCCCAGTGTTAAAGGGCTCTAATGCATGATTGTGCAACCAGCATTAAGGAAACAACCAGTGTCAATGCCCACTTTCTGCCCTGTTAATGCCTACTCTCTGCCTCCTGTTCCCTTAACACTATGGGAGCCTTTAATGCTTGTTAATGCAGCATTATCATAGCATTAAAGGGCACGAGGGGGCTGATAACAGGCATTAAAGGCACACTTGCTCCCTTAATGCTCTTTAGTAAACATACCCCTAAGTGCAATTCAGTATGCATCCAAAATGTATTGGATACTGCTTTAAAGCCTTGATGGCTGAACTTATTTATTTATTTAATATTTTTTTTTTAATACTGCATTTAAGCCAAAGTGGTTTGCAGAAAACAAACAACAACAAACTCAATTGAGTTGTTGTTACATAAAACTTAGGGATACTTCTAACTTGGAGTTAACAAAAACGGAGAATTTACATATTTCAGTGGAGGTGGTAGAGGTTAACTTGTATGGAGTTACGTGATTTCATTAGAACTGTAGTGTTCAATGAAAAGATGTGTGGTGTGGTACACCCCGTACAGTTGCTGTATAGAGAAGTAGAAGGTTGTGGGTTTCTGTCTTGGCAGTAGACCTGTTTTTCAAGGGGGTAAACTGAAAAGCAATGTCAGGAAATACTTTTTTCACTGAAAGGGTGGTGGATGATTGGAATGCCTTCCCAATGGAAGTGGTGGGGGCAAACACAGTGACAGAATTCAAAATGGCATGGGACAGACATAGTGGATTTATTTATAGAAACAGGATAAAATCAAAATAACCATAACTATCTCTTATATCTGAACAAATAAGGGTGACCTACACGGAGCGGTGGGTACACCACTAAACAAAGGCTTGGGGAGAAGTGACCTGCATGGAGCGGCAAGAGCACCTACTCTTGCTGCCTTGCTGGGCAGACTAGATGGACCATAATGGTCTTTATCTATGTTAATAATTTCTTCAGTTCCTATGTAGTCTGGGCGGATCTTATGGGTTCCAGAAGTAAGTTCTAGATTGTGGTGGTCAACAGAGTGAAAGCTCTATTGTTCATTTGCTGGGTGCATCTAGTCTTGAAGGCAGGGATGATTATTAGGTTCTGGTTCGCTGATCTTCTTTACTGTGAATATTTTTGCCTCCCTACTTTATGTGTGGAGGCAAAAATATTCACATCAACAGCAAAAATGCCCTATATTTCCTTTTTCACATTTGTAAAAAAAAAAAATTACAGGGATTGCCAATGTTAATTTTTTCATCTCAGAATTCAAAAAGAAATTTTTGAATTCTAGTTTCTAGTCCCACAGGTGCTCCTTGTGGTCTTGGGCAAGCCACTTAACCCTCCATAGCCATGTTCCCTGTAAAAAATAGTTATCTCCAAGTTATAATGCCCTGTTCAATGTAATTTCAGCTTGTTCAATGTAAGCCGCACTGAAGCAGAATAGCGCGGTATATAAGAGAATAAAAATAAAATAAATAAAATAATAAATAAATTTCATGGAATAGGTAAAAAACGTAGGCAAAGTAAGAATTGGGGCATGCAGCAGTAGACCCGATTCTGATCCCACGGGGACTAGACGTGCCTGCGGGATCAGAATCAGGTCTAATGGTCTGGACGTACAGGCCATGGCCCGATTCTGTTCAGCTGGATGTTCTGCACTTTCCTGGCTAGCCCAGCATGGCTCCTGGATGGAACAGCAGTGGCATGGCATCCTGTTGCCATTCTACCACAGCTCCATGCAGGAGCCACGATCTCCAGCAGACCCCTGATTGGGCTTGCCATGGCCAGGGAGTGGCAGTAGGAATCCCCCTGCACGCCTTACCTCCTTTTTCTGGCCCCGGCTCCCATATCTGCCTCTGTCCAGGGGGTCTTATTCCACTTCTGAGGTAGAATAAGTCTCCTGCTGGAATCAGCCCTGTATATCCGCGTCATGACGCCACCCACTGCCCGCCCTCGGCCTGCATGGGCTTTCCAAGGTGTGTAAATCATGCGTATTTTATAAAGAAAAGCGGGCACCTACTTTACTTTGTAAAATAACTTCATAAATCATTAGATACTTGTGGGATAAACTAGGCACAAACATTTATGCCAGCCATAGACTTAGGGGCCCATTTACCAAATGCCGCAAAGGTGTTTGTTTACTAAGGAGCGTTAAGGGAGCAAGTTTCCCATTAACACTTGTCATCAGCACCCTTTTGCCTTAACACTGTGATAATGCTGTATTAACGAGCATTAAAGGCTCCCACAGCGTTAAAGGAACAGGAGGCAGACAGTGGGCATTGACAGTGGATGCTCCCTTAATGCCTGTTGCATTAGTGCCCTTTAACACTGGGAACCTTACCACCAAGTAAACCGTCGAGGAAAGGGGGTATTTTGAGGGGAGAGAGTCTATTTAAATGTCTACAATATGATATGTAGGAACATAATAACATTATATATGTCATACTGGGTCAGACCAAGGTCCATCAAGCCCAGTGTCCTGTTTCCAACAATGGCCAATCTACAGTAGGTCATAAGTACCTAGCAGTTTCCCCAAAAGACACAGGTTCCACAATGCAGGTATTGCATCAAGCACTGATATCTTGGGTCCCTTTTTAATAATAATTTATGGACCTTTCCCCCAGGAACTTGTCCAGACCTTTTTTAAACCCAACTACACTTATAGCCTTTACTACATCCTCCGGTAACAAATTCCAGAGTTTGATTACATGTTGAGTGAAAAAATATTTTCTCCTATTAGTCTTAAATAGTTTACCCTGTAGCTTCATTGCATGTCCCCTAGTCTTTCTATATTCTGATGACGTAAACAATCGAGCTACGTTTACCCGTTCCACTCCGTTCATTAATTTATAGGCTTCTATCATATCTCCCCTCAACTGTCTCTTTTCCAGGTTAAAGAGCCCTAACCTTTTTAGCCTCTCTTCATAGGGGTATCTTTCCATCCCCTTAGCATGTTGGTGGCTCTTCTCTGCACCTTTTCTAATAGCGCTATATCCTTTTCATGATCCGGTGACCAGAATTGCACACAATATTCAAGGTGCGGTCTCACCATGGAACGATACAGAGGCATTATAATATCCTTTGTTTTATTTTCCATTCCTTTCCTTGTGATACCTAGCATTCTATTTGCTCTCTTGGCCGCCGCTGCACACTGGGCGGAGGGTTTTAACATGTTATCTACAAAGATGTCTAAATCTTTTTCCTAATCGAACAAAACAGCCCCCAAATTTCCTGGCTGGTGGTTCCTAATGTGGAACCTTGCATCATGAAACCATAGTTTGGGTTGTTCTTCCCTAGGTGCATAACTTTGCACTTGTCCACATTAAATTTCATCTGCCATTTTGATGCCCAGTTTTGCAATTTATTATGGTCCTCTTGCAATCTTTCACAATCCTCTTGGGTTTTAACAACTTTAAATAGTTTTGTGTCATCTGTAAATTTGATAACCTCACTCGTTATTCCCTTTTCCAGGTCATTTATGAATATTTAGACAGAGACACCCTAGATAGTGATAGTAGTGCTCCATTAGAAGCAACAGCATAGTGCCCAAATATGAAAAGGCACTATGTTGATGGTGTAAATGGGGAAAAGATGGTGGCACATGACTCATGCAGTGGGAGTCACTGGTGCACAAGACAGACCAGTCAGCTGCCCAGTTTGCACATCTATGATGACCGCCATGATCCCACAGTGACAGTGGTGGTTAAAACATGCTGCTTCTGCAAAAAAGTAATGCACAACATGGGGAGGTCCAAGGTTCCCTTAAACCCTAGGCAGAGACCCTGGCCAGCCCCCCCCTGCTGCCGAGGAAGAGGCCAGTAGCGCCAGCAGATGTAGCTCTACAGGCGGCTGCAAAAGCAGCCACCCATACAAATATAACTGCTGCAGCTGTCTGCCTCTCCCGAGACATATCTGTGGCTGACAGGGAGTTGTTTGGTGGGGCAGCATGGCCGCCCATGTGTGCCTATGCCCCCCATCCAGAACTGGTGCCCTAAGTGCATGCCTAAGCCACATTGTATATGGGTCGGACTGCACCCCACCCCCACTGACAGCATGCTGCCATGTCAGCACAGTGTGAGAGTGTTGGTGGCAGGTGCAGTGGCTGCTGCCAGCAGTATAAAAGCCATTGCAACCTACAGACTGGACAACACGTCCCTCTCCAACATCCACCAAGCACACCTGGTCAGACAAGTATGGCTCAGGGCATGCAGAGATCAAAGCAAACATATGAAGACCCCCTACTCATGCCCGCATTATCAATGACCACAATTCCAAACAGGGACTGCTAGATCCATATGATAGCTCTGTGGTGCAGCACACAATGCCACTGTGTATATAGGTTTATGTTCACAGGTTCAAAACCTGGTTATGTATAATGTATTGCATGCCCCTGTGAGTAAACTTTATTCTACAGTGCAGGCACAGTACCAGCATGTGCAACCCCCAATGAATCATCTAACAAGGGCACAGACACCCATCAGCCACACAAACAGCCTCCATTATCCACAGCCAGACGGAAAGGCAGACTGATAGCACTGGCACACTGAACGGGAGTTAAGTTCAGGACCCGCTAATAGCACCTGCACAATGAGCACACATTGACAATGCTTGATCTGATATGATAACCAAAGTGTCAGACAGGAATGCCAACTATCTGTACCTTTGCACCGTGCTGTGATGTGTGTCTCCAGATTTTTGTGGCCTTTGGCACTGCACTGTGCCTAGTACTGTGTAAGCTATTTCCTGTGTTTGTCTGCAAATGTACATGATGAGGAGCAGGGGATTATGGGTATGGCCTGAAACAGAGCAGTTTGGCCAGAATGTGTCTGCATTGGAGGTAGGGTCAATGACTCAGCCTTCATAGTGCCCATCTGCCATGTGCATGGCCTCGGTGTCCACAGCATGGTTATGTATCCACATTGTGCTATGTAGTGTGCAGTTCCACTGGTGTGGGTGCACTTCTTGTCCTGGGATCCCAATCATTGAGTGCAGTGCTGGGTGTCCATGTCATTTGTCCCAAGCCAGGGTATACATGGATGCTCTGTGTATTTCCAGTGTATGCTGACCAGCATATCTGGCAAAATTGGTATGTGCATGGCTGGACAGCTCTGTGGTAGGCAGCTGGTGCAGTCTGACTGTGCTTGCTGTGATGGATTGGTAGTTCTTGATGGTTAGAACAGTAGCTGTTCTTGGCCTGCTCACTGTGGTCAGGACAGGGTCAGCAGGACAGTAACAACAGTCCCACTCATACCTATACAACCCTCTACTGCATGGCATCAGCTGTTACAACACTCAGCACTGTCATGAGATGTTCTGGAAGAGTCCCTAACCAAGACACAGGGACCAGAGGTGACAGTTGACTACAATATATTGCAACTGTGCTGGAAATACAGCAACTAGCATAACACACAATACCTGCCACACACTAGCAGTAATATGGATCTACAGCATGGCCAGCAGAGTCTATATCTAGCAGGGCACGCTCTGGGAATCAGGTGCTGGGCACCCATCTTCACCCTCAGAGTGACCGCTGAAACTGCTCAGTAGCATGGTTTTTAGTTGTTGTATGCTTATAGCACACACTGTCAGTGCGTTTTACTGAGCTGATGTGCTGGATCACCACATTCTCCATTTGGGGACCATCTACAGAACAGTTCTGCATGTGCAGTGCATCATGGGTACTGAAGGGGCTAACCTTCACTGGCATACACAGCAGACAGTGTAGGCAGTGACCTGCAGTCTCTTTAATTCCAGACATTGCTGCGTCAAGCAATATGGGATGTAGCCAGTGGTTACTGCAATCCCGCCATGGGCAATAGCTTGATTCCCATTTGTTCTTTTTTGGGCCTGTGCACTACTCAGTTCATTTTCATACCTGTAACTAGGGTTGCCAACTGGCTCCAGATGCGCCCGACAGGCTTGATCCAGTCCTGGGTTTACCCCATTGCATGCAGGGACATGTAGTCTTGTTTTTCTTATAGAGTGCAATGTAGAAATCAGAACTACATGTCCCTGCATGCAATGATGTAAACACAGGACTGGATCAAGCCTGTCGGGTGCATCTGGAGCCAGTTGGCATCCCTACCTGTAACAGTCTAGGTTTTGCTATGACTGGAAGACACACATCCTTATTGTTCTAGGTTCTGCCCATAATGAGTCAGCAAACATACTATTCCCTCTCATGCCTTTCTGAGAGAATGGTTTTATTGTCTCTGCTGCAGCCCACTGCAGGAGATCAGACATGTTCACCTTGCAGATATCTATCACCTGCTTGAGGGTATGGCATAATAGTCATAGCTCTGGCTAAGAGACCAGGATTTGAGGCCTCCTAGCACAATGTTTGCATCATTTTGGACTGTGTTACTGTTGCATTTTACGTATGCCACAACCTGCATAGAATAACCACACCTCTTTGTGACCTTGGGCAGGTCACTTAACCCTCAGTTGCCTTAGTTGACTGCAGGGTACTACAGTCTCTGTTTTTCACCAGACATTACCAAGTTTTCAGTACAATGTACTCCAACGTGACTGCACTGATATAGCAGTATACTAACAGGCAGTTACATGCATACAGCTGTAACCTATGTTTGAAACATGAGTCGAGTATGACATCATGACTGTGACTATACAGCTTTGGCTCCAACACATCTTTGCATAACATGCAGACACATTCTACCCCACAGAGAGCCACCTGAAGATATCAACTCATGTCCGAATGTGTCCCTTTTGCACAGTTTGAGCGACTTCTGTCCAGTTGTCATATGCACATTTGTCTGGGATGTTGTATGGGGTTGTGTGGCTGGGACAGGTGTGGGACCTACATATCTGATATCAGGCCTTCCACATGACACTGACACATGTTTTCCCCACACCATACAAATGTGTTGGGGATGGCACGTGCTACTACTTCTACTGAGCATTTGTATAGCGCTACAAGACTTACACAGTGCTGCACAGATATGTAAGAGACAGTCCCTGCTCATCAGAGCTTACAGACAGACAACACAGTAGGTGTAGACATGGGATACATTTAGGGGGAATGGTAGGTGTAGACATGGGATACATCTAGGGGGAATGGTAAGGAAACACAAAGGAGATCAGGTGAGTCAAGATCCAAAAGTGGCAGCGAAGAGGTGAGTTTTTAGCCTAGATTTGAAAAGGGACAGAGAAGGCACCTGACGTACAACTCAGGTAGTTTGTTCCAGGCATAAGGAGCAGCAAGGTGAAAGGAGTGAAGTCTGGAATTAGCAGTAGAAGAGAAGGGCACAGATAGAAGTGATTTGCTAGAAGAGCGGAGTTCCTGAGGAGGGTGTAGGGAGAGATAAGAGAGGAGAGATAGGGAGATGCTGCATAGTGAATGTACTTATAGGTCAGCAGGAAAAGTTTGAACTGGATGTGGAATGGATAGGAAGCCAATAAGAAGATGGGTAATATGAGCATGATGAGGCTGGTGGAAGATTAGCAGCGCAGCAGTGTGTTGAACAGACTGAAGGGGAGAGAGATTAATCAGCAGGAGACCAGCAAGGAGTAGGTTACAATAATCAAGATGGGAGGTGATTAAGGAGTGGATAAGTGTCTTAGTAGTGTGTTCAGAAAGGAATGGGCAGATTTTCTTGATGTTAGCTATCAGATGGATGTGTGTGGAGAAGGAGAGAGAGGAGGGCTTTCCAGTCTTTTGCATTGAGTGTCACATGTATGATTTTCTCCCAGTTGGTGAGAGGTCTTACATGTGCACTAGGTGCAAGAGCTCTTTGCTCTCAGGGAACGAGTCCATTCTCTAGAGGCTAGAGTATCATACTTTGAAGACATAAGAAAGACAGAGAGGTACATAGATGAGACCTACAGGGATATAGTCCTGAAGTCCCACCTCCAGTCTGGAAGCATCCCTGTTGCCATGGAAGAGAGAGGTCATGTGACAGGAGAGCATCACCCTGGTGTGGCAGGAAGTGATCCTGTAACTAGGACCTGACCTCCAGGTGATGTAAAACCCTCTCACACCGAGGAAGTTTCTCCAGGGCCATGTGCACATGAGGGAAGGGTTAGGACAGCCGTTATAGTTGGTGATTCGATCATTAGGCATGTAGATAGCTGGGTGGCTGGTGGACATGAGGATCACCTGGTAACATGACTGCCTGGTGCAAAGGTAGCAGACCTCACGTGCCACCTAGATAAGGTCTTAGATAGTGCTGGGGAGGAGTCTTCTGTCTTGGTACATGTCAGTACCAATGGCATAGGAAAATGTGGTAGGGAGGTTCTGGAGTCTAAATTTAGGCTTTTAGGTAGGAAGTTGAAACCCAGAACTTCCAGGGTAGCATTCTCCGAAATGCTTCCCGTTACACGTGCAGGCAGCACTCCGGAGTCTCAATGCGTGGATGAGACGATGGTGCAAAGATGAGGGGTTTGGATTTGTTAGGAACTGGGGAACATTCTGGGAAAAGGAGGGGCTCTTCCAAAGGGATGGGCTTCACCTTAACCGGGATGGAACCAGGCCGCTGGCATTAACCTTTAAAAAGGAGATAGAGCAGCTTTTAAACTAGATAATAGGGGAAAGCCGACAGTCGCACAAGAGCGTATGGTTCAGAAGAATGTATCCTTGAAGGATACTACCAAAAGCAGAGATGTTCCAAAAAAGAGTAAAGTAGCCGAAATACCCTTGAGTATGGAGCAGACAGAGCTTAAAGATCACAAAATTACCCATGCCTACCAATAGCCAAATTAATATGAATAAAATACAGTCTCTAAAATGCTTGTATGCAAATGCTAGAAATCTAAAAACAACAAGATGGGAGAGATAGAATATATAGCATTAAATGAGAGGTTAGATATGATTGGAATCTCAGAGACATGGTTGAAGGAGGACAACCAGTGGGACACTGTGATACTTGAGTAAAAACTATATTGTAATGAGAGAGCTGATTAAATTGGTGGAGGGGTTGCGCTCTATGTTAGAGAGGGAATTGAGTCAGAAAGGATAAAAGTTTTGCAGGAAACAAAATTTGCTGTAGAATATCTATGGATTGAAATTCCATGTAAAAAGGGGAAGGCGATGGCAGTGGGGGTGTACTATCAACCGCCTGGCCAGAATGAACAAATGAATGATGAAATGCTCAAATAAATCAAGGAAGCTAACAAAAGTAACAGCACAGTAATAATAATGGGTGATTTCAATTATCCCGGTATTGACTGGGTCAGTGTCACGGCAGGACATGCTAGGGAGATAAAGTTCCTAGATGAAATAAATAACTGCTTCTTGGAGCAGCTGGTTCATGAACCGACCAGAGGGGAAGCCATATTGGACCTAGTCCTTAGTGGAACACCAAATCTGGTGTAAGAGATATTGTTGAGGCCACTTGGCAATAGTGATCATAGCATGATCGTGTTTGATCTAATTAATGTAGGAGGGATGATAAGGAAATCCACAGTACTACAGTAGTGTGCAAAGTCTGGAATCACTTGTGAGTTTTGCGTTTTTCGTACTTTCTAATGTTTTTTTTTAATTTTGCGTTAGCCCAGCATATTTATCTTTCTACCACGTTAAAAGGGATACATTTGGCTATTAGAGTTGACTTTTTTGCATTCCTTGCTTCCAATTTAAATACTTTACAGACACTGGGAGATAACTACTGCAATTTTTGTGGATCCTGCGTTAAAACTGTATCAAGATTATCCAACATGCACTCGTTATGTCTGATCAATCAGGAGGCTGGTTTCACTAACCAGTCACAATGCAGATATCTAGCCAACAGTGCAGCTATAAAAACGCGTGGAATTTTTGAATTTCATACGCTTTCTGGATCGACCATAAACATGACTCGGACCCTGACGTTGGAAGAGCGTGTTCGAGTGTACATTATGAGCGAGGAAGGATTTTCAAGCCGTCAGATAGCCAGGAAAGTTGGCTGCTGTCAGAGCGCTGTTGTTAAGATTGTACAGAAGAAGAAAGAAACGGGTTCAGTGGTGGACAAGCCTCGTTCAGGTCATCCACATGCATCAACATCACGCCAGGACCGCGCACTATGACGCATTTCACTGACTAATCGCAAGTTGACCTCTCCTCAGCTACTTCGAGAGTGGTCAGTGTCAGCTCATCAACAGTTCATCGCTGGTACCTGCAGTTTGGTCTCTGGGGCTGCAAAGCACGGAATAAGCCACTGATGACTGACATACAAAGGTGCAACCGGATCGTGTGGGTGAGAATGCACCCAACCTGGTCGACTGAAATGTGGGAAAGGTGCTATTCAGTGATGAAAGCACCTTCTGCCTGTTTGGTAACCAGGCCCACACCTATGTGAGAAGATTTCCTGGTGAGGAATTCAAGCCTGAGTGTCTCAACCTCACTGTGAAGCATCCTTTGAAGGTCATGGTCTGGGGCTGTATGGTTGCCAGTGGCGTTGGACGTCTTCACATCGTCGATGGAATGGTTAACAGGGCCAAGTACATCACCATACTGCAAAAGTACATTGTGCCATCAGCACACCAGCTGTTTCCTGGCCAGTTTGCTGTTCCAAGATGACAATACACCCTGCCATTGCTCCAGACAGGTGATCAACTGGAAGCAGCGGAACATCAAGTCAATGGACTGGACTGGCCTGCCCAGTCTCTAGATCTGAATCCAATCGAGAACCTGTGGCAAAAGGTGGCCTTGGAAATATCCAAGAGGCATCCAACATCAAAGCGTGAACTGACTGAGTCACTCATTGCAGCTTGGAACCGCGTTGTCACCAACGATCACCTTGTCAGACTGGTTCATTCAATGCCGACAAGGTACAGTCAGGTGATCAAGAACAAAGGGTGGCCCATCAAATACTGAGCCATCACTGACACATAAAAATGGCCCTTTTCAAGGCCACATGCATTAATTTGAAGGAAACCTGGCGTGCATCCATAATATGTTAAAGCATACTTACAGTAATATATCATTGGCCAATGATATACATTACGTGATTTTCACAGAAAATCTATCAACAGGACAACTATGGGGAACAAACTCAGCAAATAAGGGCCAAACCAATACTAAAAGTTGGCCCTAATAGCCAAATCTATCACTTATCATGAGATACACAGAAAAAGCCACTAGGAGGAAAAAGAAATTAAGATATAAGGTCACGAAGTTGAAAAAACGTCAAATTTACAAGAGATTCCAGACTTTTGCACACTACTGTACCTTTTAACTTTTGAAAGGGAGACTATAATAAAATGAGTTAAATAGTTAAGAAAAAACTAAAAGGAGCAGTTGCAAAGGTTAAAGACATACATCAAGCTTGGGTGTTGTTGAAAAATACTATCTTAGAAGCCCAGACCAGCTGTATTCCACACTTTAAGAAAAGTGGAAGGAAGTCCAAAAAACTGCCAGCATGGTTTAAAGATCAGGTCAGAGAGGCTGTTGTAGCCAAAAAAGCATCTTTCAGGAAATGGAAAAAAGAGCCAAACGACGAAACCTGGAAACAGCACAAGCACTGGCAAGTCAAATGCAAGGGGTTGATAAGGCAGGCAAAGGGAGAATTTGAGAAGAAGCTTGCTGCAGAAGCAAAAACACGAAATAAAGACTTTTTTGAGTACATTCGTAGAAAAAGCCTGTGAGAGAGTCAGTTGATCCATTAGATGATAGAGGGGTTAAAGGGGCACTAAGAGGTGACAATGCGATAGCGGAGAGACTGAATGAATTCTTTGCTTCAGTCTTTACTGAGGAAGATGTAGGGATGTTACCCATGACTGAAGTGGTATTTAAAGGTGTGTAAGAATTGAAGGAAATATCGATACATCGAGAAGATGTATTACAACTATTAAACTGAAGAGTAGCAAATCACCTGGGCCGGATGATGTACATCCAACCTCAAAAAGAGCACCATCATTGCTGGCATCCACACTATGGAACTCCCTCCCAATGAGCCTGGGGGGGTTAGATGACCTCAAAGACTTCCACAAAGACCTCAAAACATTCTTATTTATAGAAACCTATAAGCATTTAAGCAACATCCCCTACCCAAACAATAACACTACTACCTCCACCATCTAAACGCACACCCATCCTACTCTCACACACAAATCTATCATATCACGTTACTAATTACCTTCATGTTAAATGTTACCTCAATTGTACTATCTAAATACTGTTAAGTAATTGTACTGTCTAAATGTTTACACGTACCCTAATGTTAAATGTAACCCTCCAATTGTGATGTGATGTGACCACCTTGAATGAAGGAAAAGGTGGCATACAAATCTGTCTAAATAAATAAAGGGTGTTGAAAGAACTGAAATATGAGATTGAAGACCTGCTATTAGTAATCTGTGAACTATCATTAAAATCATCTGTAATACCTGAAGATTGGAGGATGGCGAATGTAACACCAATTTTTAAAAAGGGTTCCAGGGATGATCTGGGAAACTATAACCCGGTCAGCATGACGTCAGTACCGGGAAAAATGGTAGAAACCATCATAAAGAACAAAATTGCTGAACATGTAGATAATCATGACTTAATGGGAGACAGCCAACATAGCTTTAGACAAGGAAGATCTTGTCTTACTAATCTGTTATGTTTTTTTGAAGGTGTGAATAAACAGGTAGACAAAGGTGAATCGGTTGATATAGTATATTTGGACTTTCAGAAAGCCTTTGACAAGGTCCCTCATCAGAGACTTTTGGCAAAACTAAAGAGTCATGGGATAGGAGGCAGTGTACTATTGTGGTTCAGGAACTGGTTAAAAGATAGAAAGCAGAGGGTTGGGCTAAATGGCCAATTTTCCCAATGGAGAAAGGTGAATAGTGGTGTACCCCAGGGATCCGTGCTGGGTCCACTGATTTTTGACATATTCATAAATGACCTGGAAAAGGGAATAACGAGTGAGGTTATCAAATTTGCAGATGACAAAAAATTATTTAAAGTTGTTAAAACCCAAGAGGATTGTGGAAAATTGCAAGAGGATCTTGATAAATTGGAAGACTGGGCATCAAAATGGCAGATGAAATTTAATGTGGACAAGTGCAAAGTTATGCACCTAGGGAAGAACAACCCAAACTATGGTTACACGATGCAAGGTTCCACATTAGGAACCACCACCCAGGAAAAACATGTAGGCGTCATTGTGGATACCATGTTAAAACCCTCGGCCCAGTGTGCGGTGGCGGCCAAGAGAGCAAATAGGTTGCTAGGTATCATAAGTAAAGGAATGGAAAACAAAACAAAGGATATTATAATGCCTCTATATCGTTTCATGGTGAGACCGCACCTTGAATATTGTGTGCAATTCTGGTTGCCCTATCTTAAAAAGGATATAGTGTTATTAGAAAAGGTTCAGAGAAGAGCCACCAAAATGATAAAGGGAATGGAAGGATACCCCTATGAAGAAAGGCTAAAAAGGTTAGGGCTCTTTATCCTGGAAAAGAGACAGCTGAGGGGCGATATGATAGAAGTCTATAAAAGAATGAACGGAGTGGAACAGGTAAACGTAGATCGACTGTTTACGTTATCAGAATATAGGAAGACTAGGGACATGCAATGAAGCTACAGGGTAAACTATTTAAGACTAATAAAAGAAAATATTTTTTCACTCAACGTGTAATCAAACTCTGGAATTTGTTACCGGAGGATGTAGTAAAGGCTGTTAGTGTAGCTGGGTTTAAAAAAGGTTTGGACAAGTTCCTGGAGGAAAGGTCCATAAACCATTATTAAGAAGTGACCCAGGATATCAATACAAGCATTGTGGAACCTGTGTCTTTTGGGGAAACTGCTAGGTACGTATGACCTAGATTGGCCACTGCTGGAAACAGAATACTGGGCTTGATGGACCTTGGTCTGACACATTATGGCATATCTTATGTTCTTATGAGTCAAAGACGATCCCAAGGTTGTGAGCCGAGGAAACAGGGAGGAGTATAGAGTTATCCACAAAGACTGAGAAAGGAGTAAGAGGAGAGGAGGTTTTAGGGGGAAAAATAAGAAGTTCAGTTTTGGCCAGGTTCAGTTTCAAATGGCGGTGAGACATCCAAGCAGCAATGTCAGAAAGGCAAGCAGAGATCTGCGTCTGGATTGCTGGAGAGATTTCAGGTGTAGAGAGATAGATCTGGGAGTCATCAGCATAAAGATGGTACTGAAAGCCATAGGAAGAGATGAGTGCACCAAGGGACTGGTTATATAGAGAGAAAAGTAGTGGACTCAAGACAGATCCTTATGTTTATGTTTGTTTATTAGTATTTGATATACCACCCTTTGTAACATGTGATAAGGAAGCTTATCATAGTTCAGGAAGGAGCTATAATAGAGGTGAATTGGCTCTGAACAAGCAACCTGTCTTTGCTGGTAGAAATAATAAAACAGAATGTTTCCATAAAAGACTACCAGTCCCAGAATGCACCAGGTTTCAAACACCCTATAGAAGAGCTGAAGTGGGGAAACGTGTGTTCAATCAGGAGAACTATGAGGTAATCCCCAAGCACTCATCTCCAAGGGCAGGGCTTGATTCAGCACAGCTGAGCTGTGCTAGGGTGGAGTATCCCTCTAAACAAGTTAAAAGTAAAGCCTATTCTACACAGAATCAGCAGGAGCAGAGGCATCAGCAGTTGCAGACGGAGTTGGAGCAGAGGAACCCAGAGCTCAAGGACAGAGAGAGCAAGAAGCAGCGTGGAAGAAAGAAGAGAAAAGCATCTTGGAGGTCTAAAGGAGTCCATAGCAGTACGTGTGCTGGGAGTCATTCCAGAGGCAAGCATACTCCATTGGACTGGGGAAAGCCAGAGGAGTGGGGTTACAGAGCCAGGAATCCCCGGACGGCACATGTGAGGGAGACGGCTGCATTTGGAAGGGGCCCTAAGACCAGTGCAAGAAGGTATGTGAAGAGAGACCCAGTGTCCAGGGATCTTGATTGGAAGGCTGGACATAAAAACTGGACTACATACTGGCCAGGAGTTCTGGAGAGGAACCCTAACAGCAATGGAAGCTCAGGTATGAACACTGATCTGTGCCCTAGCTCTTCACTTGGAAGACTGCAGGGAAACCAGTATTGTCCTGAGAGTGCTCCATTAAGAAATTCCCCTGAGCCAGTCCATGATATTGATTCTATGATAGTTGAAGAGGAAGGAGATATTATAAATGATATTATAAATGATATTATAATTACATGTTCCATGTTATTGTTCATGAAAAGTTAATTGTACATAGTTTGAAGAAAATACGATGTTCCATGTAAAACCATGTTCATTATGTTAATTGTAAACCGTTCATTATGTTAATTGTAAACCGCCTTTGATCTTGGGAAAAAGCGGTATAGAAGAAAAGCATAAATAAATAAAATAAAAAATAAAATAAATGAACAGTGTGACTACATGGATTGCTCTCTGTCTAGGCTGCTGTGGTAATATACTTTCACAAATGCAACAACCATCAAAAAGAAATATATCTTGTTCTTTTATCTACCCAGAAAAGTTTACAAGAAAGCCTTTGGGTAGGATTTGAGCCACGTATAGAAAGTAAACCAGCCAAGAGGTTTGCAGCTGGTTAATTGTTAGCAATTAAGCCTTGCATAATTGCACGTGGGCTCTAAAAGGACACTTCTAGGTGTGTGTGAAAATACAAGAAGTTATCCTTGAAAAAGAACAGTTTTTTTATTCCTTTTTTGGGGGTTTTGTTTTGTTTTTGGAGCACTGCTAAAAGGTATTAGCAGGAGCCCATTGAAAGACCTTTCTGTTCCCATCAAGGTCTTTATTGTTTGATTTGATTGCTTAAGAAGTTCAGTTGTTGTTCCTGATTTGTTTTCCTAAGTATAATACTGAAAGCAAGTATCTTTTTTGTGCTACCAAGTAAATCTGTCTGGGAGAAATAACCCCATAAATAAAATATATTTTCTTTGCTTAACACTCGAGCAAGCACAACTCATTTATTTGTGAACGGCTGATTCTGGTATGAATGGACTACATTTCCCACAATCCTTTGCAAGTCATACTAATATTTGCCTTTGCCAAGACTGTGGACATTCTCACCCAGTGCCCCCATTTACAGTTGGCGTAGTTTTTCGGATTGCTTTTGCACAAAGGATTTACATGATAAGGATTACAACTGAAGTCTGAAGAAAAAAAAAGAAAGTTCAAGTTAAAAGCTGGAAAAAAAGATTTTCCCTTAACAACATTTTGGAGAAAAGAGGTGGCTGATCCAGGTGGCTGTCCCAGGAGGAAAAGACCCTGTGTGAGCTGGATTCATCACTGGCATAAGGTAATAAGTACCTGGGCATGTCTAGTGGTGGATGGGAGTAAGGCACATGGGTAATTGAAAAAAAAAATAGGAGAAAAACACCTGTGTAGAGGGTGCTGCTCTGTGTTTTTTTTTCTTTTGTTTTCTTGCAGGGATCAAGATGGATCCGAGGGAAATGGCCAGCTGGATGACAGCCAAGTTTAGCAGGCAACAGGAGCTAGCACAGCAGGCTCAGGACACTGCTATGAAAGCATTAATGGACCAGCAGAAGCCAGTGATTGATCTGGTGAAAGCCTTAGTTGATCTGCATAAACAAAGTGGACCGGATGCAAGACCAGCAGTAACTACTGGTATACCACATGTGGACAATGTGGGACTCAATCAGGGAATTGGGGCATTTAGTTTTGGGAAGCTAACTCCAGATGATAATGTTGATGATTTCCTTGAATCTTTTGAGAGAGTGGCACAGGCATTAGCATGGCCAGAGACCCAGTGGGCAGTAAGGCTGGCAGCCTCATTAACTGGGGAGGCGCTTGCAGCTTATAGAGCAATGCCAGCAGCTCAAGCTTTGAATTATAAAGATGTAAAGGCTGCTATTAGAGATCGCCTAGGGTTGTCTATTTCAGAGTACAGGCGAATATTTAGAGCTACTGCATTAAGAGTGGGTGAAACACCCAGGGCTCTGAGTCAGAGAATCAGAGGATTGGCTGTAAAATGGTTGGAGCCTGAGGGAAAGACTGTGGAAATGTTATTAGACATTATTATGCTTAAACAATTTATGTCTGCTGTGCCTAAAGATTTGCACACTTT
This sequence comes from Ichthyophis bannanicus, assembly GCA_033557465.1. Taxonomy (NCBI): domain Eukaryota; kingdom Metazoa; phylum Chordata; class Amphibia; order Gymnophiona; family Ichthyophiidae; genus Ichthyophis; species Ichthyophis bannanicus. The sequence goes on along the minus strand of CM066033.1, from coordinate 1,013,050,032 downwards.
CCTTATACAGCAAAATTGCCAGAACCTTGGAGAGGCAACCATGCTAGCAGAGAGATTCTTGGAAGCCACGCAGGCTTGCCATAGAATTGGTGGCCCTCTGAAGGTTGGTGCTGAGGCAAGCTGTGCTGTATCAGAAAAGAAAATGTTTAAAAATGTTTCTGAGAATAATTGTACTGTGCCAACCCAGATTACACAGTGGAGTAAAAAGAAATGTTTCAAATGTGGAAAATGGGGACATTTGGAAAGGGGATGCCAGATACACACTAGCTTGATGGGTGTTGATTTAAAACAGCCCAAAGAAGGATTCCTTTTGATGGTTGATGTGCAGGGAATTACCACAAATGCTCTGTTAGACTCTGGGGCAGACCAGAGTATGTTGTCAAAGAGGCTTTGGAAGAGGATAGAGGCCCAAGAAGGATTTGTGCCTAGAACCCCTGAAAGCCAAGTTCACATCAGATGCATTCATGGTGCTGCAACATTATATCCCACCTATAGGCTAATGGTTAAGTGCCTGGGGGAACAAGAGGAAGTTCTTCTAGCATGGTGCCTAGGCTTCCATTTGATTTGGTTCTAGGAAGGGACTGGCCAAGATTTAAGCAGGGTCTAGAGAAAGGGCTAGGAAAGAAGGAGGGAGAAGGATTGATGGTAATGGCTCCCGGGCCTTTGTTTGGAAGTCCTCAGTCCCTAGCTAAAAAGATGGTTAAGCTTCCAGAAGGCCAAACTATAAGGAAGGAAATAGGTAAGAAGAGGGGCCTTGTATCCACCCGCTCACAGGCTAAGGTAGAGAGCCAGAAGGAGGAGGAGGAGCAGGCAGAGTTATTAGGAGACTTACCCTCTCATGATGATTTAATAACTCCACCATCTAGGAAAGTAAGAAAGTTGAAAGCACAAAAGCGTCGTGAGAGACTTTGCAGAGCACAGGGTAGGGCTGAGATGTTGGCTGGTCAAAGTTTACCCTGGGTGCCAGCTGAGTTAGTGGCAAAGTTTCCTAACTTTCCACAAGAACAGCGAGCTGATCAAACTCTCATCCGAGCTTTTAAGTATGCTCAGGAGGTCAGGGAGGAGTTGCCCAGATTCAGACTAGATAATGAAATATTATATAGAGAGAGTCAGGACCCCAGAAATGGGACCATACGTAAACAATTGGTGGTACCCACAACTTTCAAAGGACTAGTACTTAGATTAGCACATGATCATCCAGTTGGAGGTCATAAAGGGATGCAAGGAACGCTGGATCAAATACTTATGCGTTTTTACTGGCCAGGTATTTTCAAAGAAACTGCCCAGTTTTGTGCTGCATGTCCAGCATGTCAGCGAGTTACAGCGACTCACCCACCGGTGGTGCCTTTGATTCCCATGCCAATTATCACAGACCCAATAGGTCGCATTGCTATGGATATTGTAGGCCCATTTGTCAAAACGCCCCGAGGTTTCCAATACATCCTAGTTATGGTAGATCAGGCAACAAGGTTTCCCTGGGCCATACCACTGAGGAATGTTTCTGCAAAAACTATAGCTTTAGAGCTAGTCAAATTGTTTTGCGAAGTGGGATTCCCAAGAGAGGTGTTGACTGACCGAGGGTCCAATTTTGTATCCAAATATTTGGCCCAGGTCTGGGATGCCTTTGGCATTCATCACGTGAAAACCTCAGCCTACCATCCACAATTAAACGGTTTGGTGGAGAGATTCAACCAAACTCTCAAACAAATGTTGAGAAGGGGGTTAGCAGGAGAGGTAAAAGAATGGGATATGTTATTGCCCTTTGCCTTATTTGCCTGCAGGGAAAGAATTCAGGTGTCCCTAGGTGTAACTCCATATGAATTGATGTATGGTAGGGCTCCACGTGGTTTGTTAGATATTTTGAGGGAACAATGGATTGATCCTGAACCAGGAAGTCAGGAGGTGCCACAGTTTTTACGTGACTTGAGAGCACGTTTAAAAAGGACCTCGCAGGTTGCTGAGAAAAACCTGCAGGACAGTCAAGTGCGCCAGAAAGGGTGGTATGATAGGAAGGCCAAAAACCGCCAATTAAGTATTGGTGAAAAGGTTTTGGTTCAAGTAGCAGGTACAGCCCCAAAATTTGAAGTACAGTGGAAAGGGCCATGGAAGGTTGTTAGACAAGTGAGCCCAGTATCTTATGTGGTAGAAAATGCAAGAGGTCATAGACAGACCTACCACATTAATGTACTTAAGCCTTGGAAGGAGAGGCCTGTAAATAATAATGACCCTGAAGCCAGCCAAGAAATAGGTGAGTGTCAAAAAGATTATACTCTCGTAGGTATTACGGACTGTAGGAAAGAAGTTTCACCAGTTGCACTAGTCCGTAATAACTTAAGCAGGGGGGTATGTGATAAGGAAGCTTATCATAGTTCAGGAAGGCGCTATAATAGAGGTGAATTGGCTCTGAACAAGCAACCTGTCTTTGCTGGTAGAAATAATAAAACAGAATGTTTCCATAAAAGACTACCAGTCCTAGAATGCACCAGGTTTCAAACACCCTATAGAAGAGCTGAAGTGGGGAAACGTGTGTTCAATCAGGAGAACTATGAGGTAATCCCCAAGCACTCATCTCCAAGGGCAGGGCTTGATTCAGCACAGCTGAGCTGTGCTAGGGTGGAGTATCCCTCTAAACAAGTTAAAAGTAAAGCCTATTCTACACAGAATCAGCAGGAGCAGAGGCATCAGCAGTTGCAGACGGAGTTGGAGCAGAGGAACCCAGAGCTCAAGGACAGAGAGAGCAAGAAGCAGCGTGGAAGAAAGAAGAGAAAAGCATCTTGGAGGTCTAAAGGAGTCCATAGCAGTACGTGTGCTGGGAGTCATTCCAGAGGCAAGCATACTCCATTGGACTGGGGAAAGCCAGAGGAGTGGGGTTACAGAGCCAGGAATCCCCGGACGGCACCTGTGAGGGAGACGGCTGCATTTGGAAGGGGCCCTAAGACCAGCGCAAGAAGGTATGTGAAGAGAGACCCAGTGTCCAGGGATCTTGATTGGAAGGCTGGACATAAAAACTGGACTACATACTGGCCAGGAGTTCTGGAGAGGAACCCTAACAGCAATGGAAGCTCAGGTATGAACACTGATCTGTGCCCTAGCTCTTCACTTGGAAGACTGCAGGGAAACTAGTATTGTCCTGAGAGTGCTCCATTAAGAAATTCCCCTGAGCCAGTCCATGATATTGATTCTATGATAGTTGAAGAGGAAGGAGATATTATAAATGAACAGTGTGACTACATGGATTGCTCTCTGTCTAGGCTGCTGTGGTAATATACTTTCACAAATGCAACAACCATCAAAAAGAAATATATCTTGTTCTTTTATCTACCCAGAAATGTTTACAAGAACGCCTTTGGGTAGGATTTGAGCCACGTATAGAAAGTAAACCAGCCAAGAGGTTTGCAGCTGGTTAATTGTTAGCAATTAAGCCTTGCATAATTGCACGTGGGCTCTAAAAGGACACTTCTAGGTGTGTGTGAAAATACAAGAAGTTATCCTTGAAAAAGAACAGGTTTTTTTATTCCTTTTTTTGGGGTTTTGTTTTGTTTTTGGAGCACTGCTAAAAGGTATTAGCAGGAGCACATTGAAAGACCTTTCTGTTCCCATCAAGGTCTTTATTGTTTGATTTGATTGCTTAAGAAGTTCAGTTGTTGTTCCTGATTTGTTTTCCTAAGTATAATACTGAAAGCAAGTATCCTTTTTGTGCTACCAAGTAAATCTGTGTGGGAGAAATAACCCCATAAATAAAATATATTTTCTTTGCTTAACAATCGAGCAAGCACAACTCATTTATTTGTGAACGGCTGATTCTGGTATGAATGGACTACATTTCCCACAATCCTTTGCAAGTCATACTAATATTTGCCTTTGCCAAGACTGTGGACATTCTCACCCAGCGCCCCCGTTTACAAACATCAGGGCGGTTTACAATCATATTAACATTCAGAAGTTGGCTGAAGACCAGATAAAGGAAAAGAACTACAATCGTGACAGAGGAAGCAACAAGAAACACAAAACAAGACATAGAGAAGAGGTCAACAGACCATAAGCCAGGTCAGCCATGTGTGTCTGAGAGGTTGTGTGCAGAGGTGAATAGATGGGTTCTCAGTAGGGATTTAAAAGTAGAGTAGTTCTGTTCCAGTCGGTGTGGTGCGGGTAGGGAATTCCAAAGGGCAGGACCATGGAAGAAAAAAGCAGAGTGACGAGTAGATTGTAGATGTGCGCATGATGGGGGAGGGTGGTAGAGGTGGTTTACATGAAGGGAACGGAGGTTGCGTGAAGGGATGTGAAAGTGGAGGATGTCAGTGAGGTACTGTGGTGTGTGGGTATGAATAACTCAATGCACCAAGGTAAGTATCTTGAAGTGGACACAAAATTCTACTGGAATTCAGTGTAATGGAATAGCAGGGGTGTAATGTGACCTCTATGTGAAGAACTGAGTAATGATTCTGACTGCGGTGTTCTGTATAAGTTGTAGACAATGTAACTGAGTGTGAGTGACACCTGCGAGAATGGAATTACAGAAGTCGAGCCAAGATATAACTGTGGATAAAGTGAGGGTAGTCAACGCAGAGGGAGAGAGAAAAGGGCGGATAGATCATATTTGGTGGAGAAAAAAATAGGATATCTTGGCAAGCTAGGAAATATGATCCTTAACCGTGAGGTTAGAATCAAGCAGGACCCCCAGGTATCGGGAGGAGGAGACCATGGAAATTGCAGAGTTTCCAATAGAGGGGGCAAGTGAAGGACAGGGGCTTCCAAAGGTAAACCATGTGGAGGATATTTTATCCAGATTAAGATGAAGGCAGTTTGAAGATAACCAATCAGCTACGAGAGTGAGACAAAAGTTTAAAGGACCAAGATCTGGATGAAGGGGGTTGGTGTGATGTACAGTGATGATGTTGTCTGCATAATAGAAAGCTGACAAACCGGACTGTTGGATACAAAGAGCAAGTGGTGCAAGAAAGAGATTAAATAAGAGAGGGGCCAGGACTGATCCTTGAGGAACACCGCAGGGGAGGGGGGTAGTATCAGAAAGGGACTGTGATCCAGTGGATGAGGCCACAGAGAAAGAGCGGAAGGAAAGGAAAGAATGAAACCAACGATATAGACAGTACCCCTAAGGCCAGAGTCCCGGAGGTGTGAGAGGAGGAGTGAGTGATTGACTAATCAAAAGCTGCGGAAAGGTCGAGAGAAACCACCACTGAGATGTCACCCTTATTGTGTGATGAATGAAGTTGGTTGAAGAATGCTACTAAGACTGTCTCAGTGCTATGGCCCTGATGAAAGCCCGATGGCGTGGGTGGAGAACATTTATTGAATGAAGGTGTTGTGAGAGCTGGGCAAAACAGTTTTTTCTACAATCTTGGCAAGAAAGGGAAGGTTGGTGACTGGGCGCTAATGGGCTGGGGTTAGAGGGTCAAGGGAGGGTTTCTTGAGGATGGGACATACTAAGGCGTGTTTCCAGAGGGAAGGGAAAATTCCGGTAGAGAGACAGGAGTTGACCATGGAGAGAATATGAGGCATGAGAGCAAGAGAAGGCTCAATAAGCCAGTGATAAGGGATGGGTTCGAGAGGGCAGATGGTCTTGCATGCTGTGGAGATGGAGGTTATAAGCTCTGAGGTGGTAATTGAGAGAAAGGTGGACCAGCAATGTGAAAGAGAGGGCAGAGAAGGAGGAGAGGGAGAGGGAGGAGGGGGGAAGGATAAAGGAAGTGGACAGAAAGGAAGGATAGCACGCAAGACGGGAATCTTGGTTGTGAAGTGCGAAGCCAGCTGAGTAGGTGTGGGCATGGGATGAGGAGGCACAGGGGAAGGACCAGAGTGAAGCAAGGTGAGGGATCTGAGCACAGAGAAAATCTGTTTGGAGGGATTGGGAGCAGTGGTGATGCGATCAGAGAAGAATGATAGTTTAGCCTGATGAACAGAGGAACGATAGTGCTGGTGAAGTTCATGAAATTGGGCCAGGGCGTGTGAGGTATGGTTCTTACGCCAAATGCGTTCCGCTCGACGAAGGTGGGTGCATAAGAGAAGAAGGCCAGCATGAAACCATGGCTGGCGAGTAGAGGGGTGCTTGGGCTGAGTTGGCTGAAGGGGGCACAAATTTATCAAGGGTGGAAGATAGGGCAGAAGTCCAGGTTGAGACCTAAGTATTTGGGGAGAGAGCAGGGAAATTCTTTGGAAGAAACTGGTGTGCAGGAGGAAAGAGCTGGAGAGTGAAGGGAGTGATGCGGCGGTGCAAGGGAATGGAGGAGAGAGTGGCAGATGGAGAATCCGAGCAGGTGGAAGGCTGGGGAGTGGGAGGGTCCAGCAAGAATGTCAAGCAAAAGTGATCGGTCTAGGGAAGGGACTTCACCAGAAGCTGAGAGATTCGGAAAGGAGGGGCCAGTGGAGTAATTACTGGATCAAGAGTATGGCCAGCTGTGTGGGTTGGGAAAAGTACAAGCTGTTGGAGAGATAGATTATGAAGAAGAGTAATGAATGAGAGATCCTTGGCAGAGGTGGGGGAATCAAAATGGACATCAACCTATTTCCAGTCCTAGCCCCCAATCAGCCCATTTCCAGTCCTAGCCCCCCCCCCCCCAGCCCATTACCAGTCATAAGAACATAAGAACATAAGATATGCCATACTGGGTCAGACCAAGGTCCATCAAGCCCAGTATCCTGTTTCCAACAGTGGCCAATCTAGGTCATACGTACCTAGCAGTCCTAACCCCCCATCAGCCCTCCTCTAGTCCTAACCCCCCATTAGCCCATTTCCAGTTTTAGCCTCCCCCATAACCCATTACCAGTCCTAACCCCCCATCAGCCCATTTCCAGTCCTAGCCCCTCCATAGCCCATTACCAGTCCTAATCCCCCTCCCCCCCCATCAGCCCAGGGAAACTTTAAAAGAAAAAACAAACTTGCTGCTGCTGCTGCCGCTGCTGCAATGGCAGCGGCAGAATCAAGTGTCTCCTGCGAGGCCCCCGCTCGCTCAACAGAGCGCTCCCTCCTGCCGAACAGAGCCCTACCTCGATCACTCTCCTCGGCGCGGCTTTCAGAGCCGCGAAGGGAGATTTTCCCTCTCTCGGTTCTATTATGCCATCCAGGGCTGATGGAAATTCAGCCAGTATGTGGATATGCATTTAAACTAGAAAAAGGGGGTGACAGATGGGGAAGGTCAAGTTCTGGACGTCACTCCCTGCAAAAGGAGAACAACATCAGAAACAGACACAAATTCAAACCACACATCAAAAACAAGTGGGAAGAAGTAGGCAGAACAAAATCAATGCAAAACACACACAAGCCAGTTAAATGCTGGAAAGCAATGAGCACAAATGCTCAAAGCTTATCCAATAAAGTTCCAGACCTGGAAGCCCTAATGGTGGAAATGGACTTGGACATTGTGGCCATTACAGAAACATGGTTTAATGAATCGCATGATTGGGATATGGCCATAGCTGGCTATAATCTATTCAGAAGAGACAGAGAAAATGGAAGAGGAGGAGGAGTAGTCTTGTAAGTCAAAAGCAATATTAAAGCTACTGAAATGCAGGGGGCATGGGGAAAAGAAGAAGTGCTCTGGGTTGTGTTGGAAAGAGGAGATGGCACTGTCATCCATACTGCTGTAGTCTACAGACCTCCGACTCAAATCGAAGATTTAGATAATGAATTGATTATAGACATTGTCAAAATAGCCACAAAGGGGGAAGCAATCACATTGGGTGACTTTAATCTACTGGATGTGGATTGGCTTACTCCTTCTGCAAATCTGGAAAGAAGCAAAAAAATTGTGGATGCTTTGCAAGATGTGTTACTTAGACAAATGGTGATGGAACCAACAAGGGAAAGCTCGACGCTGGATTGAGTCATCACCAACGGTGATAGCGTGTCGAATGTCTGGGTGGGTGCACCTGTGAGCAGCAGTAATCATCACACGGTGTGGTTTGAGATAAAAATCAAGGTGCAGTCCAACTATAGCAAGCTCAAAGTCCTAAACTTCAAAAACACTGACTTCAATAAAATAGCCATGTACCTAAAGGAGGAGTTGACAGGGTGGAAGGAGATAAGGGAAGTGGAATTGCAATGGGCTAAACTAAAGGTGGCAATAAAAGGGGAAACAGATAAATATGTAAGAAAAGTAAATAAAAACAAAAGGAGAAGGCAACCAATTTGGTTTTCCAAAGAAGTGGCTGCTCAAAGAAAGACAAAAAACACAGCTTTTGCAAAATTCAAAAGCTTGCAAACAGAGGAACACAGAAATGAATCCAAGATCAAACTCAAAGAGACAAAAAGAGAAATAAGGATAGCAAAATCAAAGGCAGAGGAAAAGATGGCTAAAGATGTGAAGTGTGGTGACAAAACTTTCTTCAGGTATATTCAGGAAAGGAAGAAGATCAGAGGTGGAATCGCTGGGAATGGGCTCGTGGGAAGGGACATTGAAAAAGCAGAATTGCTAAACAAATACTTCTGCTCTGTTTTTACTAAAGAAAATCCTGGTGAAGGACAGCTGTGACTCCCAAATATAAAGATGGGAATGAAGTAGATACCACACCATTCACAGAAGATGATGTGTTAGAACAACTTGCGAAACTGAAAGTGGACAAGGCCATGGGACCGGATGGGATACATCCCAGGATACTGAAAGAGCTCAGAGAGGTTATTGCAGGGCCATTAAAGGATGTTTTCAACAGTTCCTTGGAGGCAGGAGTAGTTCCTCAGGACTGGAGAATGGCTGATGTCGTACCTCTACACAAAAGTGGTGACAGGGAAGAAGTGTCAAACTATAGGCCCGTGAGCCTTACCTCGGTGGCAGGAAAAGTAATGGAGGCGTTTCTGAAGGAGCGAATAGTGAACTTTCTCAAAACCAACAGGTTGCAAGATTCGAGGCAACATGGTTTTACCGAAGGACGATCTTGTCAAACAAATCTGATAGAGTTCTTTGACTGGGTGACCAGAGAACTAGATCAGGGGCATGCGATGAATGTCATCTACCTGGATTTCAGCAAAGCCTTTGATACTGTTCCTCATAGGAGGCTTATCAATAAACTCAGTAGTTTGGGGATGGGTCCCAAGGTGGTAAACTGGATCAGAAATTGGTCGACTGATAGACAACAGAAGGTGATGGTAAATGGAGCTCACTCGGAGGAAAGGAAAGGTTCAGTCCTGGGCCTGGCACTGTTCAATGTATTTGTGAGTGATATTGCTGAAAGACTGAATGGAAAGGTCTGTCTTTTTGCAGATGACACAAAAATTTGCAACAGAGTGGACTCCCCCGAGGGAATCCTTAACATGAGAAAAGATCTACAAAAGCTGGAAGAATGGTCTAATGCTTGGCAATTAAGATTTAATGCAAAGAAGTGCAGAGTCATGCACTTGGGTAGCAGAAACCCAAGAGAAATGTACACGATAGGGGTGAGAGGTAGGTGTACACGGATCAGGAGAAAGACCTTGGTGTGATTATTTCTGTAGATCTCAAGGTGGCAAAACAGTGCAACAAGGCGGTGGCAAAAGGCAGGAGGATGTTGGACTGCATACAAAGAGGAATTACCAGCAGAAAGAAGGAGGTTCTAATACCAATGTACAAGTCACTGGTGAGGCCTCACTTGGAATACTGTGTTCAGTTTTGGAGACCGTATCTTGCAAAGGATGTAAAAAGAATGGAAACTGTTCAGAGGAAGGTGACCAAAATGATTTGGAGCCTGCCTCAGAAGCCTTATGAGAAGAGACTTGAAGACCTAAATATGTACACTTTGGAGGAGAGGAGGGACAGGGGAGATATGATTCAGACCTTTAAATACTTAAGGAGAAATAATGAACAAACAAACCTCTTCCAAAGACGGGGAAGCTGTAAAATGAGAGGGCATAACATGAAGCTGCAAGGTGGAAAACTGTAAGGCAATATCAGGAAATACTTTTTCACTGAGTGGGTGGTGGATGCTTGGAATGCCCTCCCGATGGAGGTGGTGGGGGCAAATACAGTGACAGAATTCAAAATGGCATGGGACAGACACAATGGATCCATTTATAGCAACATAATTAAATCAAAATAAACTGAACCATCTAACTTCTCAACAAATAGGGGTGTCCTGCATGGAACGGTGGGTTCACCCCTAAACAAAGACATGGGGAGGGGTGGCCTGCACAGAGTGCCACCTACTCCTGCCATCTTACTCCAGCCATCTTACTGGGCAGACTAGATGGACCATACTGGTCTTTATCTGTCGTCATTTACTATGCTACTATGTTACTATTCCTATATTCATTCCTGCTCTAATCTCTCGTCCCTCCATCTTACCTATCCCCCTCCTCTTCTTTTAGTGCTTTACTAATGGGAGGTTCAGCCGTATTAAGAGCCCACTCCCAACTTTGCTGGGGGAGGTGGGCTTATTTATCCTCATGGGGCTATCTAATTTTATAACAGGGTACCCATGTGAAAAGTCTAAAAACCTGCCTATTTTAGAAAGGTAACATAACTGACTATGTGCCTTTGTAAATAGGCTGCTACAATGACCCCATCAGTGGCATAAATTCAAATTGAGGGCCCCAAGCAAAGTATCTGGAAGGACCCTAGATGAGGTAGCAATTAATCTCAGATGATATGTAAATGGCTATAAATAGGCCCCTTTATTCTCTGAGCGCCCCCCCCCCCCTGCACAGCAGAAGCGGCTTGGGTGGAATTTATGCCACTGAACCCCATTAATGCTCAAATTCTCTTGCTCAAATTTACATCTGCTCCAAAGAAAATAGCAAGTGTGTTTACTCTATGCATGTACATGCACATTTTGTAACATACAAAACACAATACCAAAACCCCACGTATACTACTAAAAATTTAAAAAAATCATATTTTAGTCAGACCCGCTATGTAAAAGGGTGCATACTGTATTCACCCCAACCAGTAGTCCTTTTACTTTTAAAGTGCTCTGTGAAAATATTCAAATTAATACATCAGCTCTTAAGTCAAAGTTAAAAGTTGAATTAACTTGTGCATTTGCAAACCGATGCATTCTTTAGCATGCTGCTATTTTTCAATGAGATCCATTTGCATCAGTGTAATAACAAATAACACCCTCCTGTCAGGAAATGACATCTCAAGAAAAGGGTCACTTTTGCTGTGGTCATTGCCAATGGTGTCAACTATCCCTGAGGGGGGTGGAATGGAAATGCCCTACTAAAGACTTTTGGCCCGATATTCATTGGCTGTGGCTAGCACAAATACAGCACCTAACCATCACCGCTAAAGGGTTAACCCAGATACTTTGCTTTGCCAGCTTTCACCACTGAGGGATAACCAGTCAGTGACTAAATATCACTGCTGACTGGTTACCCCTGGGTACCACCTCCAGAATGCCTCATTGCTAACAATGTAGCATTGGGCCCGTGTAACTGCTTTGGATTATTGGACCCTTTACTTTTAAAGCGAAAATGTATTCTGATTGTAACTCTTCTCATTAGATTTATCTCATTGTCTGCCCATGCTGATTGATTTATGTGGACAGAACAAAGAGGAAAGTGTGCTTACGACTGAATGAACATACTGTAAGAGTAGATGTTCCACTGGAGCTTTGACAGCTCCTTTGATGGAGCACAGGCTGGATGCTAACCTCAGTGTGGAAGACTTACGATGACGAGTTATATAATGGATAGAAGTGAACTGGCATGGGGTGATCCGGATAGTTTATTGAACTATAAGGCACAGTCATGGATCTTCCATTTGGATAGTATATCCTTGAATGGGCTGAATATGGACATTGAATCAATGACGTTGGCATGATTTCTCTTTGGATGTGATCAGTGAATAGATTGACGTGGTCTATACTTTCCCAAAAGTGCTTTGAATGAAGACCCAATTCATGCATGGCAGCCATTATGGTTGCCATAATGCAAAGCTATGCTTAATGAAGAAGAGGCAAAATATGTTGGCTCTTACTTGAGTAGAAGATTTGTTAGAGAAACACTTGTGCCTGCAGTTTGGTGTTATTACCTGATGCAGATGGATCTCATTGAAACGTAGCAGCATGCTAAAGACTGTCAGTTTGCAAATGCACAATTTAAGTCAGCTTTTAATTTTATGTATTCATTTGAATGTTTTCACTGAGCACTTTCAAAGTACTGGTTGTGATGCATATGTGATTGTGCAATGCACCCTTGTACATAGTGGGTCCGACAAATGCATTTTCTTCTATCTTTAGAAGTAGGGGGGTTGGTATTGTGTTTTGGATGCTCTGTACCCTGTAATTTGTGGCTATGTGCTTTTATTAATTGCATTTTATAACATACACACACATAGTACATTTAAACTTCCCCCTGCTCTGTCCAAACTATGCCTCTGGGTACATCTATGTGCAGATCATACAAAAGTGGATGCAGTCTTGTTTTTTTTTTAAATGTATGCCCACACACAATTTTGTAAGAGCCTGTATCTGCACATAAAACATGCTGTACATGGAGAAAGGATTTTTTTAAACTAGCCATATAAAATACAATATACATATACACTGACCACTCAGGTCCAATATTGTCTACAATGCTGCTGTGTTTCCATATGCAGCCAAGGTTGTGAAAGCCACACTGAAATATTGCAGCCTTAGATATTTGTACAAGTTGCGATGCTTACATTTCGGTTTACAAAGAAAACACAAACATTGTTCCAGAAAAGCAAAATCTTCAGGATTGTTTATCCAAGGTCCCCAAGGCCCGTTGAAGCCAAGCAGCCAACTCTACACTACAAAGATGAGCCACGTGCATTCTGACTAAGCACTTTAAAAGTCACAACAGGCATTTTGCTCCTTACTGGGGTATTATTTCTAAGCAAAAGGTTCCGTTTGTTTTACCTTTTCCGTGGATTTCCTGTTTGTTAGAGCCTCAAGAAGGAATGACTCATCTAATTTGCTGTTTCTTTCTCGGCAGGATAAAGGAATAAAGTTCTTGCTCCTGTGGTGAAAATCATCTGGCTTTCTGTTGTGGAATGATGTCATTGTATAACTCAAACAGTTGTAGCATCCAAACTATTTCTGATCGGCCCTATTATGAACATATTTTCACGTCTTACATAGATACAGAAACAATTTTTTAAAGAAAGCTGCCATTGCATATTTACCATCTTAAACAGTATATTGCAAAGGGATTAGAAAAGATGTCACTCTGAAAACAAAAAAGATAACCTGGAAGAGTGCTGAGGGGTTTAAGAAAGCGTGACCATTGATCAAGAGTATAATGTAGCAACTATGTTGCAGCATGGAATGAAATGTTATTGTTTCTAAACTTAAAGGATTAGTTAATATATTGGGATAGTATGTGATATGTGCTCATTAAATATTTAAATATATTTATATCCTAGAGGAGAGTATGATAGAGACATCTGAATATGTGAAAGATACAAATGATGAAGTATTATTTATTTAGTAGAAAGAAATATTCTAAAACAAAGGGGTATGTTTACTAAGCAGTCTTAACGTGCGCCCAGCGACATTATCGGGCGACAAGGTACCTTATCGCCTGATGAAGGCGCGTTACCGGATGCTAAAGTACCTTAGCACGCGATAACGCACGCAGCGGTGCAAATGAGCACTGAGGGCGGAGAAAGGCTCCCAGAGGGCGGAGGAAGGCTCCCCAGGGGCAGAGAGAGCGGGTCAATGGGCGGAGAGTGGGAGGGGAGAGGATCCCTGCACACTAACGCCAGTGAAACCCTCGCGTTAGAGCAGATTTAAAGGGAAAAGAAACCATTTCCGTCAGCAATGTACAGCAAAACTAAAGAAACCTACAAAAGTGATAAGTGTGATATATGTGCACGGAACAAAAGGGCAAATAAACACTGAAAATGACCTGAACAAAATGGAATAAAAAACATAACCAAGCTGGCCAATAGTGATATTAAAGGGAAACATCAAAAAACACTCCCAAGAAAGCTCCAAAAAAAGATATGAATTTTGGAAGTGTCTATGCTCCGTCCCCATACAAGGTGAATGAGCCCACAGTGAAAGTGCGCTGATCAGGGTTTTCCCTCTCCATTGGACAGGTTTCTTATGGCGTGCACATGTTCTGGAACAGCAGGGCAGGCATGTTGGAATGGGAAACTGGACAGATGCTGGAAAAGGGGACATAGAGGGCTGCAGGCGGTACCTGCTGTGGTGCAGTTGGGCCACAATGCGGACTAGGGTGATGCCTAGGTGGCCCATGGGAATGCTGAAACAGTAGAGCAGCCAGACAGCAACTGATGAGGGCCCAACATGGGCATGAGTGTATCTCCCACAGTGTCACAGGGGATAGTACCCAGCAGGTACCCCCAAGGGCACAGAACATTGGCAGGCGGCGCTTGGGGGAAGTGTCGACAGCTATGCAGGCACCCCTACCCCAGAACCTGCACCATAGGAAGCCACCTACCCACACACTGGATGGCCTGAGATCACGCACCACCAGCACCACCAGCAGAAGGGCATGTCAGCATGGTGGCAGAGAGGTACTGGTGGTGGTGGGGCAAGTGGCTGCTGCCCACAGCAGACCATGGCCTAGCCCTGTGTAGGTGGGTGCCATGCAATGCAACAGACAGGCCCTGTCTGACAAACAGTCATGGTATCACCAGGGAATGCACTGCCTCCGTGGCATCACAGTGGTGCAGTGCACACAGCCAGTGTATTCAAGAGCAGAAGGACACAGATTCAAGTCCCAGCTGTGGTTCCCACCAACCCCCACCCCATATTTTACCCACTACTAAAACATGCTAATACAGACAGAACCTTTATTGCAGATGATGTAAACATGCCCAAAACACCTACATTTTACCCTACAGAGCACAGACACCATAAACATGCACATTACCTAGAGCACCCAAATGCAGTCCAGGAGGGCCAAACACCATTCAGGTTCCATGCTGCCTCTAATAAATATGGCTGTGCTGCATTTCTATGCGCCACCCCCATGGTATGCAGGCGTATCTCATGCATATTCATTAGGGACAGCATGAAAACCCGAACAGTGTTTGGCCCACCAGGACTGGAGTTGGGCACCTCTGCCCTAAAGCAGCGGCCAACAGGGGCAGACACACCCACACTCACAGGCTCCATTATCCAATACCTCCTGGAGAGGCAGGATGTTGGACCCTGCATGCATCTCCCAATACTAGCACTTGCATACCTTAGCAATGTTACCCTAAACCTGGGAATACGGTACACAGCTATCAAAAGGTTGCTATGATAACTGGCAGATAGCAATTCCTAAGTTAAGCACAATTTGCTGATTGAGCTGCATCATAGCAACCTTTCTGATGTCTGTGGAGTGTGCTTCAGGTCTGGTGTCTGACAGTGTTTACCACCCTGGGGAGTGACCCCAACAGTATTGCGTACCATATTCATGCCTGCACTGTGCCCAGGACTGGTGCGGTGGCCAGGGCTGCCAAACACCTCTATAGCTGCACAATGCTGGCATAGGTGTGGGGAGTGTGTGTCTCTCTATCCAGTGTGTGGTGGCTGCTAACACCTTCTTCACCCCACACTGCTAGCACTGTTAGAACATAAGAACATAAGATATGCCATACTGGGTCAGACCAAGGTCCATCAAGCCCAGCATCCTGTTTCCAACAGTGGCCAATCTAGGTCATACGTACCTAGCAGTTTCCCCAAAAGACACAGGTTCTGCAATGCTTGTACTAGGTCAAGCATTGATATCCTGGGTCCCTTCTTAATAATGGTTTATGGACCTTTCCTCCAGGAACTTGTCCAAACCTTTTTTAAACCCAGCTACACTAACAGCCTTTACTACATCCTCCGATAACAAATTCCTGAGTTTGATTACACGTTGAGTGAAAAAATATTTTATTTTATTAGTCTTAAATAGTTTACCCTGTAGCTTCATTGCATGTCCCCTAGTCTTCCTATATTTTGATAACGTAAACAGTCAATCTACGTTTACCCGTTCCACTCCGTTCATTAATTTATAGACTTCTATCATATCTCCCCTCAGCCGTCTCTTTTCCAGGTTAAAGAGCCCTAACCTTTTTAGCCTTTCTTCATAGAAATATCCTTCCATCCCCTTTACCATTTTGGTGGCTCTTCTCTGAACCTTTTCTAATAACGCTATATCCTTTTTAAGATACGGCAACCAGAATTGCACACAATATTCAAGGTGCGGTCTCACCATGAAATGGTATAGAGGCATTATAATATCGTTTGTTTTATTTTCCATTCCTTTCCTTATGATACCTAGCATTCTATTTGCTCTCTTGGCTGCCGCTGCACACTGGGCCAAGGGTTTTAACATGTTATCCACAATGACGCCTAAATCTTTTTCCTGGGTGGTGGTTCCTAATGTGGAACCATGCATCGTGTAACCATAGTTTGGGTTGTTCTTCCCTAGGTGCATAACTTTGCACTTGTCCACATTAAATTTCATCTGCCATTTTGATGCCCAGTCTTCCAATTTATCCAGATCCTCTTGCAATTTTCCACAATCCTCTTGGGTTTTAACAACTTTAAATAGTTTTGTGTCATCTGCAAATTTGATAACCTCACTCGTTATTCCACTTTCCAGGTCATTTATGAATATGTCAAAAAGCAGCGGACCCAGCACAGTTCCCTGGGGTACACCACTATTCACCTTTCTCCATTGGGAAAATTGGCCATTTAGCCAACCCTCTGCTTTCTATCTTTTAACCAGTTCCTGATCCACAGTAGTACACTGCCTCCTATCCCATGACTCTTTAGTTTTGCCAAAAGTCTCTGATGAGGGACCTTGTCAAAGGCTTTCTGAAAGTCCAGATACACTATATCAACCGATTCACCTTTGTCCACCTGTTTATTCACACTTTCAAAAAACATAACAGATTAGTAAGACAAGATCTTCCTTGTCTAAAGCCATGTTGGCTGTCTTCCATTAGGCCATGACTATCTACATGCTGAGTAATTTATTATTTTATTTTATTTTATTTATTTATTTCCAGTCTCTTTTATACCGCGCTATTCAACATCAGCGCGGTTTACAATAAAACATAGAACTACACATTTCCTTGGGTACTCTGTGTTTACAATGAACAGGGAATTGAAACTTGGATAACATGGGGTAACTATATACAATCTTGCAGCACGGTGTGGTTCACCTCATTAGTCTAGCCGTAGGCGTTTTGTGTTGTATCTGTGGATGGGGCTGCTACGGCAATGTCTATCGGGTAGTACAGGAGGAAGAGGTGGTGCTTCAAAGCTTTCCTAAACTGGAGTAGGTCAGAAATTGCACGGATGTTGGGGGGTAGTGTATTCCCGCATCTGGGCACGCAGAGTTTGAAGGCCCTACTTGCTGTTGACTGGGTTATTTGGGTTATTGATTTTGGGATTGTAAGTGTATTGAGTGCCACTGATCTTCTGGACCTGTTGGAGGGAGTGGTCTGAATTAATTCAGATAATGATGAGGATGAAAGCCCATTGATGGTTTTGAAAGTTAGCAGTAGGGTTTTGTACTTGAGTCTGCTATGTATCGGAAGCCAGTGGAGGTGCTTCAGTATGGGCGTCACATGGTCCTTCCTGGATGCCCCTTATAGGACCCTCGCTGCAGTGTTCATTGCAAGTTGCAGCGGATTCAGAGTGGCCTGGGGGAGTCCGTGTAAGATCACATTAGCATAATCAAAGTGTGGTATGATCAGCGCCTGGTAAATTGTCCTAAAGTCTTCTGGCTCCAGCAAGGCTCGTAGGGGTCTGAGGGATCGTATCTTATGGTACACTGTCCTAACTATATTACCTAAGTGTGCTTTCATGTCCAGTCTCTGGTCTAAGGTGATGCCAAGGTATCTGATTGTGGGTTTGGTCTGGAGTTCTGCTTCATTGACACTTAGAAAGGGTGGTGTGGGGAAGTTTAGGTTCCTTGTAATGAAGAGTACTTCCATTTTTTTGTGTTGGATCCTGAGGTTTTGAGTTTGGAGCCAGTCAGATACGGCATTAAAGCAGTTTGTCAGTGGTGAGAAGTCTGGGTTCTCAGTTGAGAAAGGCATGTATAGCAACACGTCGTCCGCATAAATCAAGCAACTGACATTGAAAGAGCGGATCAGGTTGCATATAGGCTGCATGTAAACGTTGAACATCAGGGCCGAGAGGGAGGAACCCTGCGGGACACCCTGTTTCTGGTGGAAGGGATCTGATGAGGCTGCCCCAGAACGTACGTGCTGCCATCTGAATGAGAGATAGGACTTGCACCAGTCCAACGCTTTGTCAGTGATCCCCTTCTCCTTGAGACGTTCCTGCAAATGTTCATGGCTCACCGAGTCGAACGCAGCTGCGATGTCCAAGAAGATGAGGACGACTCCCTGCCGAATGTTGCCGATTCCTATAATTATGTTGTTGAAGAGTGTGGTGAGGAGCGTTTCAACTTTTCAATGTGTTCTTGAATTTGCATCTGGACTTCCTTCTCAATTATTTTTGTTAGCAAAGGTATACTTGATATCGGTCTGTATGAATCTGCTTTCTGGGGGTCAAGCTTGCTGTTTTTTAGTAAGGGTCTTATGGACATGCGCTTTAGAGATTGTGGGAATGTGCCTGTTGTAAAGGATTGGTTCATAATTCTGGCTATAGTGGGACTAAAGTTAGCTCGTAGGTCTTTAATCCAAAAAGCAGGGCAGGGGTCAGTTTGAGCGGTGGTCGTGTTGATTGTCGCTATGGTGTCCTCGATGCGTTGCTTGTGGGGTGTGGAGAAGATGGTGAGAGGTGTTTGATAGCTTGGTTTGAATGAGATTTCAGGTGCTGGGGCAATGTTGGTCTGGCATAGCTTGGATAGTAGGTAGTCCGCAAATTTTTGAGGGTTGATCCCGTTTGTTTGCTCTGCGACTGGTTCTTTTGTCAGGTTCTTGACAAGAGCGAACAGGTCGTGTGGCTTGTTCAGCGATCTTTTTAGCGTGTCCGTATGGTATCTCCGCATGTTTGTTGTTACCGCTTCACGGTGCGCTGTTAGGTGGGAGTTATATGCTCTTTGATCGTCAACTGTGTGTGAACGGCGCCAGCATCTCTCCAGCTGCCTTTGGAGGGTGCGAGAGGATTTCAGCTCAGCGGAGTACCAGGGTGCAGATGCTCTCTTCCCAGGAGGTTTGTTAGATGGTTGACATAGTGCAAGTGAACTGAGTGTTTCATTCCATTCAGAGACCAGAGCCTCAGGGTCAAGTGCTGTCGAGGTGAGTAGTAGTGCTCAGTATCAGTTCCTTGTTGAAATTCTGAAATCTTCGTGGTTGATCCTTGGAGTGGCCGCTGACTCTTCTGGCTTCCTTCTGGTTGTGGGTGGGCAGGGGAATTTGGAATAAGATCAGCTTGTGGTCAGACCAGGGCTTCTTTATGATGGTTTCTACCATTTTTCCCGGTACTGAAGTGAGGCTCACCGGTCTGTAGTTTCCCGGATCACCCCTCGAACCCTTTTTAAAAATTGGTGTTACATTGGTGATCCGCCAATCTTCAGGTATTAGGGATGATTTTAATGATAGTTCACAGATTACTAATAGCAGGTCTGCAATCTCATATTTCAGTTCTTTCAACACCCTTGGATGTATACCATCCTGCCCAGGTGATTTGCTACTCTTCAGTTTATCTAATAGTTATATTTCCTTCAATTCTTTCCTTCAATTCTTCAATTCTTTCCTTCAATTCTTCCACACCTTTAAATACCACTTCAGTCATGGGTAACATCCCTACATCTTCCTCAGTAAAGACCGAAGCAAAGAATTCATTCAGTCTCTCCGCTATCGCCTTGTCGTCTCTTAGTGCCCCTTTAACTCCTCTATCATCTAATGGTCCAACTGACTCTCTCACAGGTTTTTTGCTATGAATGTACTTGAAAAAAATCTTTATTTTGCGTTTTTGCTTCCACAGCAAGCTTCTTCTCAAATTCTCTCTTTGCCTTGTTTATCAATGCCTTGCATTTGACCTACCAGTGCTTGTGCTGTTTCCAGGTTTCATCGTTTGGCTCTTTTTTACATTTCCTGAAAGATGCTTTCTTGGCAACAACAGCCTCTCTGACCTCACCTTTAAACCATGTTGGCAGTTTTTTGGACTTCCTTCCACTTTTCTTAAAGCGTGGAATACAGCTGGTCTGGGCTTCCAAGATAGTATTTTCAACAACACCCAAGCTTGATGTAAGTCTTTAACCTTTGCAACTGCTCCTTTTAGTTTTTTCTTAATTATTTTCCGCATTTTATCATAGTCTCCCTTTTGAAAGTTAAAAGGTAGTACTTTGGATTTCCTTACTATCCCTCCTCCACTAATTAAATCAAAGGCCATCATGCTATGATCACTATTGCCAAGTGGCCCCAACACCCTTTTCTCTTGCACTAGATATGGTGTTGCCAGTATTGGCCTGCCACTGTGCATAATGAGGAGCAAGGTACTGTGGGTATAGCCTGGACAGGGTGGCCTGGCCTGGATGCATCAGCACAGGGCATAGGGCAATGGCTCGGACATTGTAGTGCCTGGCCACGACCTGCACCAACAGGGTGGCCACAATATGTCCTGCTGGGAGGTCATTCTCACCCTGACTGTGCAGTGACTGTGGCATGGCTAGGCTCCCCCATAGTGCTATATTGTATTCTTTTTCAGTGAAATATATGGTTTCTCTTCTCTGGGGCTTGATCACTGACTTATCTGCTTGGTGGGTTTGTTCACATCCCAGCTTTTGGGTGCATGCATCTCTTCCAGGATTATACACTGTGGACTAGCTAGCAGACTCTTTGCAGTTATATGTGTATGCCTGGAGCACCTTGCAGGGTGCAGCAGCTGGTTACTCACTGTGTTTACTGCTGGTGAATGTCAGATGGTGGTGGTGGCAGCTGAGCATTTCTAGGCCTACTGTCTTCCTGCCATTGTCTTAGGGATGTGTATAGCTCTGCATTGGTTGCTCTGTAGGATGTCTGTTTTTCCCAGCATGATTGGGGTTGATGGTCCCCCTCTACTGCCACTGTTGCAGGGACAGAATGTGGATCTGTTGGTGGGGGAATCTTGTCTCCCATGCTGAGCCACAGAGGGTGGTGGTACATAATCTGCCTATGGGTCCAAACACCCCCTGTCACTTACATCATGTTACCATTTTATGAAGACAGAATATGCACTATTCTGGGTGCATTGTAACCCATAAGGGCCAGACCTGATTGACAACTTTAGATAGACACTAATGTATCCTAGGTGTGTTTGTGGGAACTACCTATCTCACACACTAGCACTGATGGGTATCTGCGACATGGCCTATTTCAGCCATTGAAGGTGCTGCGGACCTGGTGCTGGCCGCCCCACTTCACCCTCAGGGTGAACTCAATACCCACACAATGTGATGGTCTGTAGCTACTCTGTGCCACTAACACACACCGCCGGCACCCCCTACCAGGCTGAGGTGCTGTGGGGTGCATACCCCATCTTGTGATCATCTGTAGACTGCTGATATGCATGTGCTGTGCATCATGGGTACGGGTGGGTTGCCCCTATCCTGGTAGCCACAGCAGACTGTTTGTGTGGTGGCATGCAGTTCTTCTGTAGCCAGCTAGGGGCTTGTTAGCAGCTGTAGCCCACTGGTTACTTCACTGCCTGTGGAATCAGAGGTCATGGGTTCTAGCCCACAGTGGGGTTGTTTGATAGGGCTGTCCAAGGTATTGTCTAATTTTAATGTACATTAGTGCTGCCAGCAAAAACACCCTCAGAGTTCTGTAACCATAAGGTGTCCTATAGGGGACATTGTAGGGTGCCTTGGCAGACAGTGCACTTTATAATGTGCCCTCTGGAGTGCCTTATAGGGTGCCTTATGCGGCACCTTAGGTTACGCCACTGTGAGGGTGTGTTTGCTGGCAGCACTGATTAAAATAATACTACAATGCCTCAAAAAGCACTACTTAAACATAAAGGGAGATGCCTCAGCCAGCCTTGTTCATTAGGCGCACAGGAGATTCAAACTCATGTCCCCAGTACCAGCAGTCAGTGTATTAACCATTGTGCTACACCTCTGTTTCTGTGTTTAGATGTCAGCGCGCCTACTTAAGATTACTGCGCGTTAATGTGCTTAGCGGCTTCTCGCCCAATAATGTGCTCAGCGCATGTTATCGCACGAAAATCCCGTTTTGCTTTTTTAAGACCGACACGCCCACTCCTTTTATGGCAGCCTGCACACTATCACCGGGCGCACGTTAAGACTGCTTAGTAAACATACCCCAAAGTGTTATGATATGGTAAATGGGAGGTGGACAGGAAGTGTATTAGAAAAGAATGTTTCTTCACAGAAAGGCTGCATGCATGAAATAGCCTTCCAGTGGATTGGAAAAGCAATGACGAAGAGGAAGATTAGCCTGAGAAATGGGCTGTGATGTACAAGTAAATTTCAAATCCAGCTTCTCTCATCATTGCCCCACAATCACAAACTTAGGGCCCTACTTACTATTCAGTCAGGACAGCCACTATATATAGTTAAGCTCTGGTGCTTAACTTTTTTTTTTAAATTTTATATTTATGCAATTTTACAACTGAATCAAGCAAAAGCTTGTACAGATGAGGCTTTACCTAGCCTCAATTATCTATTTTCTTTACACTTCCCCCATATTGTGGGCAGATTTAACCCTATGTATAAATATTTTATTTTTCCTTTTTATTGTATTGAGCTTTAATATTTACTTTATATACGGGTTTGTTTTTCTGGTGCTTAACTTTATAAGTATACTGAGTGGCACTATCCATAGAATGAACACTACTGAATATACAGTATGTATATAGCCAGTGATTGCATGTACTCAGTTTAATAAATAACTTATCCATTTAATGGCTGAATATAGCCTTTCCTTCTTCCAGTTTGGTTGCCCTGTTTCTGCCCTTCCTATTTCCTAACACTCATATACAGAATTTGTGTTTGCAATTTGCTAGCAAAGCAGGTGCAACTACTGCCTGGTCAGAGGCAGGTGTTAGTTGTTTGCATGCTAGTGGCATTTTTTTGTATGTAGCTAGCACGCTTGCCTCAGGTGAGTGCCAAATCTTCAGCCTCTTTCCACCTTAACCCCACCTATTTATGTGTTGCTTGGGTAGCACAGCATTTTTAGCACAGTCATCTTTGGGCCACATGCTCCTTGATACTGTGCAGCCAAAATATGCATTAATCCCACACTATTATTTATTTATTTAGCTGTATTTATATCCTGCTTTTCACCAGGTCAAAGCAGTCAATTGGGAGATACATTTAACACGAGGGGATATGAGACACATACGCTAATACTTACAGGGAACATGGGCAATGGAGGGTTATGTGGCTTGCCCAAGACCACAAGGAGTGCCTATAGGACTAGAAATCCCAGTCCCTCTGCCCTGAGATTGCTGTCCCCAGGTGGGACTTGAACCCCCAGCCCTCCAGCCTGAAGTACCTTGTCCTAACCACTAGGCCACTCCTCCCACACTAAACCCTAGGTTACCAGCTACTGTGCTTTAGTAAACATGCCTCTTAGCTCTTTATTACCTAAAAGACAAAATCTGACCATTTAGCAAGATAAATATCCCAATTATTTCTAGATAAGAGCTGCAAATATCTGGATAAGCGAGTTATGTGTTTATCATCTCCTGGCAGACTCCTGTCTAGCTTCTAATATCAGGTCCTGCATATTTTTCCCAAAGACACAAAGGGAGCAGTTTAATTAGAAGCCGTGGAAGGTTGTGTGCCATTTACATTTGTAGATCATGGTATTTAGATGGTCTGACACAAGTACTATAGGGAGTCACTATTCAGAAAGTATGTGTGTCAAGCCAATCACGTGTACTTTGAATATGCACATGTACAGAGGTGGAGCCTGGATGGAGCACAAAGTTATTCACATAAATTATAAGATATTGAAATATTTCCCATCGTGCTGGGTGCCATATGCCTGATAAAGAAGAATTTCCAAGCACATGTTGACAAACAAGCCATAGATGTTACATCTTATGAACTCCAGCAGGAGGCTCTCTTTGGCATGATGCAAGTACTACGCCGAGCCTGAGTAGTAAACTTGAGAGACTGAGATCATCCTCCCCATGACCTGGCTTAGAAGTGAGATTCACGACTGTCATAATATGTGCAAAACTAACCCATTTGGAGAAACTACCACAAATTATAAAATGCTATAATTTACATAGATTTTATAAAACTTTAGGTGCAGGCATGTACACCAGCCATAGGGTTGGTTTAAGTGATCACACTTAGGGGTATGTTTACTAAAACCCCGGTAATGTGCGGGCCGCACTAGTGTGTGGATGCCATATAAGGAGTGGGCGTTTCAGGCTGAAAAAAGCAAAACTGGGATTAATCATGCACTAATGTGCACGGCGCTCAAGTGTGCCACGCACATTAGCGCATGAGAAAGCTGCGCGGGAAGCATAAGTGGCGTGCTGATGTGCAAGTACAGAAACAGAGCCACAGTACAATGGTTAAGACACTGACCAATGGTGCAGGGATAATGGGTTCAATCCCCCACTGTGCCCAATGAAAAAGGCTGGCTGAGGCATTACCTATTATGAGGAAGATTGCTTTAGGAGGCATTTTATTTTCATTTTAATTATCTCTACTAGCAAACGCACTCTCAAAGCGTGTTAACATAAGGCGCCCCACAAGGCACATTTTAAAGTGCACTGTCCACCAAGGCACCCTAGAATGTTGCTTATAGGGCACTTTAGAGGGTGCCGTATGAGTTACCGCAAGGTTACAGCACTGTTTTTGATGGCAGCACTGTGCAGTTTAAGGAATGAAAATCATAAGTAGGTGCGCTGACATCCAAGGAGGAGCAGCAGTGGAGCACAATGGTTAAGACATTGACCAATGATGCAGGAGTCATGGGTTCAATCCCCCACTGTGCCTAATGAAGAAGGCTGGCTGAGGCATTACCTGTTATAGATAATAGTGCTGTGGGGGGCATACTATTTTTATTTTAATTAGTGCTGGCAGCAAACACACCCTCAAAGTATTGTAACATAAGGTGCTGCATAAGGCGCCTCATAGGGTACCCCAGAGGGCACATTTTAAAGTGCAGTGTCTGCCACGTCACCCTACAATGTTGCTGAAAGGGCGGCCTATAGGGCGCCATATAGGGTGCCCTATGAGGCACAGCAAGGTCATAGCACTGTGTTTGATGGAAGCACTGTGCATTTAAACGCATGGAAATCTGAAGTAGGTGTGCTGATATTTAAGGAGAAGCAGCAGTGTAGCACAATGGTTAAGGCACTGACTACTGATACAGGGGTCATGAGTTTGCTCCCCAGTGTGCCCAATACGTAAGGCTGGCTGAGGCATCAGCTTTGCAATGTATGTATTGTTTCCTGCAGCACTTTATTTGTATTTTCTTAATTGCTGCCATCAAACACGCCCTCACGTGCCGTAATTGAAGGTGCCGCATAAGGCACCCTATAAGGCACTCCATAGGGCACATTATAAAGTGCACTGTCTGCCACGGCACCCTAAAATGTCCCCTATAGGGCACCCTATAAGTTGCTCCACAGGATAACGTATAGTGCACCTTATATGGACGGTAACCATAAGGTGCCCTATAGGACGCCCTATAAAGCGCCCTCTGAGGCACCTTATGGGTACAATATGCTGAGGGTGTTTTTGCTGGCAGCAATAATGTACATTAAAACAAAATAATGATTTGGACAGCCCTATCAAATAACCCCACTGTGGGTTTGAACCCACAACCTCTGGCTCCACAGGCAGTAAAGTAACCATTGGGCTACAGCTCTATAGCTGCTAACAAGCACCTGGCTGGCTGCAGAGGGAGTGCACATCACCACACAGACAGTCTGCTGTGGTCACAAGGATAGGGTTAGCACACCCGTACCCATGATGCACTGCACATGCAAATCAGCTGTCCACAGATAAACACAAGATGGGGTATGCGCCCCCACAGCACCTCGGCCTGGTAGGGGGAACTGACCATGTTCACCCCCACAGCACCTCGGCCTGGTAGGGGGTACTGACCGTGTGTTTTACTGGCACAGAGTAGCTACACACCGTCACATTGTGCATGTACTGTGCTCATCCTGAGGGTGCGGTGAGGCGCCCAGCACCAGGTCCACAGCACCTTCCATGACATAAATAGGCCATGCTGGAGGTCCTAAGCAGTGTTAAAGTGTGAGATAGGTAGTTTCTGCAGAAACACTTTGGATATATCTGTTTGTCTCAGTCAGGTGTAGCCCCTAGGAGGATCATGTACCACCACCCTCCTCCTCCAGGGCTGAGAGTGATAAACAGGGTTTCCCATCACAGATCCACATTCTATCTCCCTGCAATGGTGGCAGTAGAGGGGACCATCAACCCCAGTCCTGCTGGGGAACAGACACACTACAGGGCAGTCAATGCAGCTCTGTACACATCCATAACACAATAGCAGACAGACATTAGGCCTGGAGATGTTAAGCTGCACCCCACCACTATCTGATATTCTCCTGCAGCAAGCCTTCAGCCACTGCACCCTGCAAGGCACTCCATCAAGACACATACCAATGGTAAATAGTATGCTAGCTAGTCCATAGTGCATGTTTTTGGTGGAAATGCATGCACCCAGAACTGGGATGTCAGCATACATAACAAGCAGATAAATCAGTGACTGAGCCCCAAAAGGAAACCCATAAATATTACATGAGCAAAATGCTATATAGCACTATGGGGGTGCCTAGCCATGCTGTCATCACTGCACAGTCAGGGTGAGAGTGATCTCCCAGCAGGACATACTGAGGTCAACCTGTCTGTGTAGGTGTTGGCCGGGCACTAAAATATCCCAGCCAGTGCCCTATGCCCTGTGCAGATGCATCCTGGCCAGGCCACCCTGTCTGGGCTATACCCATGGTACCTTGCTCCTCATTATGCATATTGGCAGGCCAATACTGGCAACAGTGCTGGCAGTGTGGGCTGTGGAAGGTGTTTGCAGCCACCACACACTGTATAGACCAGGGGTGGGCAAACCTGGTCCTGGAGGGCCACAGACCAGTCAGATTTTTGGGATATCTCTAATGAATATGCATGAGATATATATGCATTAGAGATATCCTGCCAACCTGACTGGTTTGTGGCCCTCCAGGGCTGGATCTGGAGACCCCTGCCTTACACCTCTGTCATTTAAGATTGTGAGTGGACAAGGTGCAGATGTCCAAGACATCAAAAAGGTTAGATAGAATTTGTCACAGTCCTCCTCACTTCTCACCACCACCAAAAAATTGTCTATTAGACAACTTTTTGGTGGTGGTGAGAATCGAGGAGGAATGTGAAAAAATACCGCGAGTGAAACACTCGCGGTAGAGCGCATTTAAAGGGAAGAGAAACCATTTCCGTCAGCAATGTACAGCAAAATCGGGGAAACCCAAAACACGTGAGCAGTGTGATACATGTGCACAGAACAAAATAGCAAATATGATATGAAAATGACCACAACAAATTCTAAGAAAATTGTAATCCAGCTGGGCAACAGTGATATTAATGGGCAACCATACAAAACACTCCCAGGAAAGCTCCAAAAAAAAGAAATGATTTTTTGAAGGGTCTACGCTCCGTAGACTCATTCAAAAGCACTGCATTTTAATGGAGCTTTCCTGGGAGTGTTTTCCAGGTTGCCCATTGATATCACTGTTGCGCAGCTTGGTTATGGTTTTCTTCCCCTTTTTTGGAGGGCATTTGTGAGGTTTATTTGCACCTTTGTCCCCATACAAGGTCAACGAGCCCTCAGTAAAATTGTGAAGAGCAGGATGTCTGACTCGTGTGGCCAGGTATCACATCTCCAGAGACTACACCATTTCTGTGGCCACAGTGTGGTGCAGCAGACACAGCCACTACCCAGAGGGCCACAGGTTCAAAGCCCAGCTGGGGCTCCTGCCAACTCAGTCCCCATCATGTTACCCACCACTAAACAGTGAGAATACAAATGCTCTTTTATTGCAGAGAACATAAGCATGGTCCCAACACCTATATTTTACCCTACACCGCACACAAACCATAACAATGGGCATTGCCTACAGCCGAGTCCCCCAAAGTCAGTCCTGGAGTGCTACAACTCACTCAGGTCATATGTTTTTCCCAGATAGGAACAAGTCTGCATGTTTGCGGAAGGGTACAGGTGGCGGAGGGGGCAGTGGCTGCAAACCACAGCAGACAGTGGCCTAGGCCTGTGCAGGCTGGCACCGTCCACCGCAACAGACAGGCTCTGTCGGATGTACAGTCATGTACTCCCCAGGGAACACAGCATATCTGTGGCAACATGGTGGTGCAGTGCACACAGACAGTGTGTGTAGAAACAGATGGTCACAGGTTCTAAGCCCAGCTGGGGCTACTGCCAATCCAGTCCACATATTTTTCCTACAACTAAACCGTGATAGTAAGGACAAAACTGTATAGCTAGGAACATATGCATGATTAATACACCTATATTTTACCACAGCACTCACAGACACCATAAACAGGCGCATTACCTGGAGCAGAGTCTCCCAAATGCAGTCCTGCACCATTCAGGTTCCATGCTGTCTCTAACAAAGATGCCTGTGCTGCATAGCTATGCACCACCCCCATGGTATGCAGATGTAGCTCATGCATATTTATGAGGGATAGCATGAATACCAGAACAGTGTGTGGAACACCAGGACTGGATTTGGGGAACTCTGCCATAAAGCAGCAGCCAACAGGGCCAGATACCCCCCCCCCCCCCACAGGCACCATTGGCCAATGCCTCCTGGAGAGGCAGGACATTGGGCCCTGCCTGTATCTCCTAATACTAACAGTTGCATACCTCAGCACTGCCACCCTACACCTGGGTATACGGTACACAGCTATCAAGCGTTTCCCATTATAACTGGCAGATCTCCAGTCCTACGTAAAGCACAGTTTGCTCATTCAGCTCCACCATAACACTCAAACAGATGTCTGCGGTGTGTGCTGCAGGTCTGGTCTCTGACAGTGTTTACCACCCTGGGATGTGACCCCCAACAGTAATGCGTACCATATCCATGCATGTACTGTGTCCAGGACTGGTGTGGTGGGTATGGCTGCTGAACCTCTCTATAGTAGCACAATGCTGGCATAGGTGTGGGGGTGGCTGTCTGTCTATCCAGGTGTGGTGGCTGCAAACACATTCTACAGCCCACACTGCCAGCAATGTTGCCAGTATTGAGCTGGCAATGTGCATAATGAGGAGCAAGGTACCATGGGTATAGGCCGGACAGGGTGGCCTGGCCAGGGTGCATCTGCACAGGGCATAGGGCACTGACTGGGACATTGTAGTGCTCGGCCACCACCGACACAGACAGGGTGACCTCGGTATGTCCTGCTGAGAGATCACTCTCACCCTGACTGTGCAGTGACCACAGCATGGCTAGGCACCACCATGGTGCTATTATAGCATTTCTCTCATGTGATAGATGTGGGTTTCCATTTGGGGCCTATTTTCTGTCTTTTAACCAGTTCTTGATCCATAACAATACACTAAATGACCAATTTTCCCAGTGGAGAAAGGTGAATAGTGGAGTATCCCAGGGATCTTTGTTGGGTCTACTGTTTTTTGACATATTCATAAATGACCTGGAAAAGGGAATAACCAGTGAGGTTATCAAATTTGCAGATGACACAAAGTTATTTAAAGTTGTTAAAACCCATGAGAATTTTGAAAAATTGCAAGAGGATCTTGATAAATTGGAAGACTAGGCATCCAAATGGCAGATGAAATTTTATATGGACAAGTACAAAGTTATGAACCTAGGAAAGAACAAACCAAACTATGGTTACACGATGCAAGGTTCCACATTAGGAACCACCACCCAGATAAAAGATTTAGGCATCATTGTGGATAACATGTTAAAACCCTCCGCCCAGTGTGCAGTGGCGACCAAGAGAGCAAATAGAATGCTAGGTATCATAGGGAAAGGAATGGAAAAAAATAGGATATTATAATGCCTCTGTATCGTTCCATGGTGAGACCGCACCTTGAATATTGTATGCAATTCTGGTCGCTGTATCTTAAAAAGGATATAGCGTTATTACAAAAGGTACAGAGAAGAGCCACCAAAATGGTAAAGGGGATGGAAGGATACCCCTATGAAGAGAGGCTAAAATGGTTAGGGCTCTTCAACCTGGAAAAGAGACGGCTGAGGGGAGATATGCAAGAGGTCTATAAACTAATGAATGGAGTGGAACTGGTAAACGTAGATCGATTGTTTATGACATCAGAATATAGAAAGACTAGGGGACATGCAATGAAGCTACTGGGTAAACTATTTAAGACTAATAAGAGAAAATATTTTTTTCACTCAACATGTAATCAAACTCTGGAATTTGTTACCGGAGGATGTAGTAAAAGCTGTGTTAGCTGGGTTTAAAGAAGGTTTGGACAAGTTCCTGGAGGAAAGGTCCATAAACTGTTATTAAAAGGGACCCAGGATATCACTGCTTGACCCAATACAAGCATTATGGAACCTGTGTCTTTTGGGGAAACTGCTAGTGAAAGGAAGCTTGTCTGTACAGGGCTGTGTACACTGTGAGGGTACTTAATAATACTATATTAATGAAAGCCCTCTGAAAGAGTTAACACCATAGATTCAGTAGCTCAGACATTCTAGGGCCTATTACTTAGCTAACAACCTTGAGAGACTCTACTGAAAAACTATGCTGATCTTTCACATGACAGCGATTCTAGGTTTGTTTATTTAACATTTCTTATATACCACCTTTCATATCAAGGCAGTTTATAATGAGCAAACTGAAATTACATTGAACAAGGCATTATACTTGAAGATAACTATTTACAGGGCACATAGGCAATGGAGGGTTAAGTGGCTTGCCCAAGACCACAAGGAGCACCTGTGGGACTAGAAACCCCAAGCCTTCCAGCCCAAGGTTACTGTTCTCTAGTAGGATTTGAACCCTCAACCTTCTGGCCTGAAGTAACTTGCCCCAACCACTAGGCCACTCCTCCAACCATGCTTGTAGCATAGAAAGTGCAGGGAAGAACTTTCTCTTCAGTTTTGAAACAGAGATCTGAAAACTGCTTGTGTTAGAATTATCGTTTAAGAAGTTATGTCTGGGAATACATGTATGGGGCTTGTTTACAAAGCTGCGGTATCGCGAACCGCTACCACGGCTTTGTAAACAAGCCCCTATGTCTCCTCCTGATGACCTATACTAATAAGATTTGATCTATGACATAAAGACCAAAGAGATGCAGATTATGAATATACGTGATGCTTGACGTAGAATAATAAGGTGGAAATTATGCTGTGAAATGGAATTTTGGCCAATAAAAATAGTTACCAAAGTATGTGTGGTCAGAGAGACAAGGTGCACGCTTTGCTCTCTCTCCCAAAGCTTTGGTTTCTTTTATAATACAATTGTGTGTGATTTGTATTATTAATGGTTATTACTTCCTTCTCATTGCTCTGAGTGTGAAAATCTGTTACCCAAGAGCCCAGGTGCTTTTACCGGTGAGGGGAGAAGCAGAGTACATTTTCACTAGGTACTTATGACCTAGATTGGCCACTGTTAGAAACAGGATACTGGGCTTGATGGACCTTGGTCTGACCCAGTATGGCATATCTTATGTTCTTATATGATAGGTCTATAAAATAATAAATAGAGTGGAAAGACTAGTGGACACGCAATGTAGTTGTAATGTAGCACATTTAAGACTAATCTGAGACAATATTTTTCACTTAGCACGTAATCAAACTCTGGAATTCATTACCGAAGGATGTAGTAAAAGCTATTAGAGTAGGCATATTTAAAAGAACTTTGGACGAGTTCCTAGAGGAAAAGTCCATAAACCATGATTAAAGAGGGCTAGGAAAATCCACTGCTTACCCCTGGGACAAGCAGCATGGAATGTGTATAATTTTTGGGAACCCGGCACGTACTTGAGACCTGGAATGGCCACTGTTGGAAACAGGATACTGAGCTTGATGGACCCTTAGTCTGATCCAGAATGGCATATCTTAGGTTATGTTAGTGTTCACAGTTAAACATGTGGAGGCCTATTCCAATCTGTACATCCCAGGCCTCTGTGCATCTTGTCGGAACCAGATGCACAGAGGTAGAAGCGATTCTGATCCCGCGGGGTACATCTAGCACTCGTGGGATCAGAATCGATCTAAGCCTATACATGCAGGCTGAAATCTGATTCTGGTTGGCCTGATGTACAGGCTCCTGCTTGGCTTACTCAGTCAGGCTCTTGAATGAAGCCATGGTGCTATGGCATCCAGTTGCCATGGCACCGCAGCTCCATTCAGGAGTCACGATCGCCGGCTGCCGCAGACTTTCTTCATTCCGCGCAGCCCGACCCCCGATCTGGCCTCCCATGGCCAGGGTCGGGCTTCAGAGAATCTCCTGCACCCCTCCACTGTTTGCCACTGCCTGGGTCTCCCATCCTCTGATGTCTAGGGGGACGTATTTCATCTCTGGGGTGGAATAAGTCCTCTCTCTAGTCTGCCAGTCCAGATATACAGGGCCAACTTCAGGGCCAACTTCACGGACTGCCCACTGCCCGCCCTAACTCTGCCTTCACCCTGCCCCTTCCCTCCCCCATTTAACCTCCCCACACAACCACCTTGTTCATACAGGGAGGCTTTGGACGGGAACGGCAGGGGGACTACTATTCATGATTCAGAATAGACCCCCATAGGGCCTAGTATTCATCTAGATCAGCTATGTGCTGCTATGGCGCATAGCCATTTGCACCGACTCTTAAACACAGATTTTCAATGCTGGGGTCATATGTGGCTCCGGCATTGAATATCTCAGTTTTCTGCACAGCCTCTCAGATGCAGTAGCTAACCGGGTAGTGGTGATATTGCATGCTGCCTGGTTAGCTCCTGTGGCTAAAAGATAGGTGAACCTTTGCTCTGTCTATCTTTTAGCCACAGGTCTCTAACAGCGATAGCATGCAATATTGCTGCTGCCCAGTTATCGACTGTCATCACCTCCGCTCCTCCCCAGAACACCCACAAAACGCTCCGATGCTAAGCGGTCTCATTGGGGCATATAGTGGAGAAGATCGGGGATATTCAGTGGCACTAAACGTGTTCCCTCACTTGGTTTTCAGCTTGTCGTGCTGTGAGGGCTTGTGTGCAACTGTGATGCTGAGAGCTAAGCTATCGGTTGTTTAATTACTGGCAGGGTCTCCCAAAATGGACAGGTCTCAGCTGAGGTGCCAGACCAACACAAACCACCCATCTGTGCAGCAGCAGAATGGGACAGTGTTGGCGGCAAAGATTCACATTTCTGTGAAAATGGCAACAACAGTAAATTTAAACTGCGCGGAAGAAAGGCCTGGCAATCTACTTCTGTATGTTACCATGAAAACCCAGTAGATAATCATAACAAACCAAATTGCACTATAATGCTGGAAGATGAGACCCCTATGTTGGAAGGCACTCAACTGGCTACTGGGGAGGAACTGAAGACTTTTCAGAGTAAAGCCAGCATTTATGATGTGGCTGGATCAAAGCCCTCAGGACGCCTGACTGCTGATGTAGCTGTGCATGAAATGAGAGTCAGAAGCTGCAAAAATGTCTTACATATTGGGACATGGAATGTACGAAGTATGAACCAAGGGAAGTTGGAGGTGGTCAAAAATGAAATGGAACGTGTACAACTTGATCTGTTGGGTGTCAGAAAAACTGAAATGGACTGGCATCAGGCACTTTGCATCTGATGATCACATGGTCTACTGTGCAGGAAATGAAAGACAAAGATGAAATGGTGTTGCATTTATAAGTAAGAAGAAACTTGCAAGAATTGTAATGAAATACAATGCAATCAGTGAATGCTTAATTTTGATTCGTCTACGAGGAATGCCTATAATTATAATGCCAAGTATAATTCAAGTATATGACCTAATAACAGCTGCAGAGAGGATGGAATTGATGAGTTCTATGAACAAGTACAAGCTGAAATTGACAGAACATGTAAACAGGATATCCTGATAGTCATGGATGACTGGAGCACAAAGGTTGGCAACAAAGAAGAAGGCAAAATGGTTGGAAAATATGGACTTGGCAACAGAAATGAAGCTCGAGAAAGACTCATGGAATTCTGCAAGACCAATGATCTATTCATCCCACACACCTTTTTCCAGCAACACAAGCATTGACTGTACACATGGACTTCACCCAATGAATTGTACAAAAATCAAACTGACTACATCTGTGGAAGTCAACAATGGAAAATATCTATAACATCAACAAAGAGAAAACCTGGAGCTGACTGTGGTACAGATAATCAACTGCTAGCATGCAAACTCAAGCTAAAGTTTAAAAAGAGCAATCCACTCATGAATGTAGCAAAATATGACCTTGAAAATATACCACCAGAATTTAAATACTGCCTGCAAAATCAGTTTGCTACTTTGAATACAAATGATGGAGCTCCAGAAGGGGTATGGGATGACATCAAGAAGGTTGTGTTGGAAGAAAGTGAGAAATCTTTACAAAAGGTGAAAAAGCAAAAATGGCCAAAATGGATGACCGAAGAAACTCTGAAAATTGCCAGAACTGCAGAGAAACTAAAGCCAGAGGAGAAAGAGAGGCAATCATAGAACTCAGAGATTTCCAATGTATAGCAAGACAAGACAAGGAGACGTACTTCAATGATGCATGCAAGGAAATAGAAGCAGAAACTATTAGAGGAAGAACAAGATCGGCTTTCCTAAAGCTACGAGAGTTAAAGAAAAATTTCCAGCCTCAAACTGGATTGTTACAAGATGCTCAAGGATTCATGCTGAATGAAGCTGTGAATATCAAGAAAAGGTGGAAAGAATATACAGAGTTTTTATATGATAAAGATAAAGTGGACCAACAGTCGTTTCACCTGTACCTTATGATCCAGAACCATTGGTGATGAAAGAAGATGTTGAAGCAGCATTGAAAGCCTTATCAAAGAACAAAGCACCGGGCATTGATAGCATTCCCATAAAAGTATTACAGACACCTGATGCAGCTGCTACCATATTTACAAGGCTCTGCCAGAAAATCTGAAAGACAACATCATGGCCAACTGACTGGAAAAGATCTGTGTTTATACAAATACTAAAGAAAGGTGATCCAACTGACTGTACAAATTATTACACAATCACTCTGATCCCACATGCCAGCAAGATTCTACTGAAGATTACTCAGCAGAGATTACAACCATACCTGGAACAAGAACTACCTGAAGTGTAAGCAGGGTTCAGGAAAGAGCGACGAACGAGAGACATCATTGTGGATGTGAGATGGATCCTTGAAAAGACTAAAGAATACCAAAAGGATATCTATATGTGTTTTATTGATGACAGCAAGGCTTTTCACTGTGTACACCATGAGAAACTCTGGGCCGCATTAAGAAGCATGAGCATACCAGAACATCTGATCATTCTCTTGCACAACCTTTACATTGATCAAGAAGCCACAGTTTGAATGGAACAAGGAGAATCAGAATGGTTTAAAATCAGCAAAGGTGTACAAGGCTGCATACTTTCTCCCTACCTGTTTAATTTATATGCAGAACAACTCATCAGAGAAGCAAGGCTATATGAAGACGACAGAGGTGTGAAGATTGTTAGGAGACTAATCAACAACCTTCACCATTCTGATCATACCACATTACTGGCTGAAAGTGAAGATAATCTGAAACATTTTTTTCTCAAGATCAAGGAACATAATCTTAAAATGGGCCTGCACCTTAATGTAAAGAAGACAAAGGGGTATGTTTACTAAACCGTCTTAATTTTACCGGCGCTAGTTGCAGCGTTAATGTGAAGAATGCCATATAAGGAAGTGGGTGTTCTGGCGGCAAGGTAGCAAGAATCTGTATCGCACGATAGAGGGCGCCTTGGCTCATTAATGCGTGATAACCTTAAGTCCATGCCAGCGCTGCATTAGAAGCTATAGAGATGTAGCCCACTGGTTATGACAATGACTGTGGAGGCAGATGTCATGCGTTCAATCCCATAGTGGTGTTATGTAAGAAGCCTCTCTGAAGCATTTCCTTTTAATTTAAATCAGTGCTGCCAGCAAAAACACCCTCACGGTGCCGTAACCTAAGAAGCTGCATAAGGTGCCTTATAAGGCACTCCATAGGGAACATTATAAAATGCCCTGTCCGCCAAGGCACCTTATAAAGTGCCCTATAGGGTGCTTTATAGGGTTCCCTATAGGCCGCCCTATAGGGCGCCTTATGAGGCACCTTAGGCTATGGCACTGTGAGGGTGTTTTTGCTGGCAGCACTGATTTAAATTAAAAGGAAAAGCCTCAGACAGCCTTATTCAATAACACCACTGTGGGATCGAACCCATGACCTCTGCCTCCACAACCATTGAAGTAACCAGTGGGCTATATCTCTACAATGTCTAACACACTTCTGGCTGGCCACAGAAAGACTGCAGGTCACCACACAAACTGTCTGCTGTGGTTAAGGGATAGGGTAAACCCACCTGTACCCATGATGCACTGCACATGCAGATCAGCAGCCTACATCTGATCACAAGATGGGGTATGCCTTTCTATAGCACCCTGGCCTGGTAGGGGGAACTAACCGTGTGTGTTACTGGCACAGAGTAGCTACAGACCGTGACATTGTGTGGTTCCTGTGCTCACCCTGAGGGTGAGGTGGGGCACCCAGCACCAGGTCCGCAGCACCTGGGTTGGTAGAGATAAGCTGTGCTGTAGGTCCCCATCAGTGCCAGTGTGTGATAGGCAGTCCTCGCAGACACAGCTAGGATACACTTATGTCCATCTGTATTCCCCAGTCATGTCTAGCCTATGATGCACTCAGAATAGTACATATCCTGTGTGGTTGCTATGGTCACATGTTATAAGAGACAGGTGGTGTTTGGACCCAAAAGCGGATTATGTAGCACCACCCAACCCGCTCTCTGTGGGTCAGTATGGGGGAAAGGATCTCGCACCAACAGATTTACATTCTACATCTCTGCAATGTCTGCAGTAGAGAGAACTATCAACCCCCTTCCTGCCGGGGAATTGGCACCCTCTAGGGCAGTCAATGCAGATATTTACACAACACATAGGGCACTGACAGACACACAGTAGGCATGGAAAAGCTCAGCTGCCCCCCCCCCCACCACTCTCTGACATTCACCAGCAGAGGGCACAGTCAGCTTCCACCAGCTGCACCCTGCAAGGTGTTCCAGCCATACACATGCTAACTGCAGACAGTCTGCTAGCTAGTACATAGTGCATGTTCCTGGAGGAACTGTGTGCACCCAAAAATGGGATGTGAGCACACACACCAAGCAAGTATGTCAGTGATTGGTCCCCAGAAAAGGGACCTCATAGCTATCACAAGAGAAATACTGGATAGCACTAGGGGGGAACCTAGCCATGCCAAGGTCACTGCTCAGTCAGGCTGAGAGTGACTTCCCAGCATGACATGCTGTGGCCACCCTGTCCGTGCAGGTGGTGGTCAGGCACTACAATGTCCCAGCCGGGCCATACCCACAATACCTTGCTCCTCATTATGCACATTGGCAGGCTAACACTGAAGACAATGCAAGTATTGGGGGCTCAGTAAGGTGTAGGCAGCCACAAAACACTGGGTAGACATACACACACTCCCACACCTATTTCAGCATTGTGCAAAGATAGAGGTAGTTGGCAGCCCTGGCCGCCACACCAGTCCTGGGCACAGTGCAGGCATTGCTAAGGTATGCAGGTGCTAGTATTGGTAGCTGCTGCTCCGCACAGGGCCCAACAGCCTGACTCTCCATGAGGCTTTGGTTAGTGGAGCCTGTGGGTGTGGGTGTTTGTGCCCCTGTTGGCCGATGCTCTAGGGCAGAGGTTCCCAACTCCAGTCCTGGTGGGCGAAGCACGATTCAGGTTTCAGGCTATTCCTAATCAATATGTATAAGATACATTTGCATACAATGGGGGCACTGCATACCAATGCATCTCATGCATATTTATTAGGGACAGCATGAAATCCTGAAGGGTGTTTGGCCCTCCAGGACTGCAGTTGGGAACCTCTGCTCTAGGGAGTGCACATGTTTATGGTGTATGTGTTCTGGAGGGTAAAAAATAGGAACATGGTCATAGAACACTATGGTGACATTACTTAAACCATGCAACAGACACCTCAATTCCCCCCACATGTCACTATAATTGTAATTAAGCAAGGAACTGATACCCATAGCATTGTAAATAGCACATGCTGTAAATAGCACCACAAGAATCAACATCCAGACACACTCACACACATACACTACTCGCTGCATGTGCACACTATACACTGTATCTTATTGATTGTTTGCTGTTCAGACCGCCTTGATTGCAGGATAAGGCGGTATAGAAATACGTTTAAATAAATAAAACAAGAGCCACAGCTGGGACTTGAACTTGTTACCTTCTGCCCCTGAACACACTGGCTGGGTGTACTGCACCAAACTGTTTCCACAGAGGCAAGTCATTCCCTGGGGATACCATTACTGTTCATCAGACAACCCTTGTCTGTTGCACTGCATGCCACCCAACTGAACAGGGCTTGGCCTTGGTGTGCTGTGGGCAGGTGCCACTGCCCCCTCTGCCACCATGCTGACATGCCGTTATGCCGGTGGTGCTGGTAGTGCGCAGTCCCAGGCCATCCAGTGTGCCGGTAGGCGGCTGCCTATGGTGTGGGATCTGAGGTAGGGGTGCCTACATAGACATCCGTGCTCCCCCCCCCTGGCACTGCCTGTCCATGTTATGTGCCCTTTGGGATACCTGCTGGGTACTGTCCCCTGGGACACTGTGGGACACACACTCGTGGGCACTTTTGACCTTGGTCAGTTGCTGTCTTGCTGATTTTCAGTTTCTGCATTCCTATGTGCCACCTAGGCATCTTCCTAGTCCACCCTGTGCCCAGTCCAAAGCGTGATTATGTGGAAAAAACAGAGTTTAATTAATAATCTAATGGGTTGGCAATAAGATTATTAATTAAACTCTGTTTTTTCCACATAATCACGCTTTGGACTGGGTTTGTTGGTATACGTGATTATTTGCCTTTTCATGGTGTATTCCACCCTGTGCTCCAGCTGCCCCACTGCATGTCCCGCCTTCAGCCCCCTGTACCCCATTTGCAGCCTCACCATTGTGCCCTTTCGTACTTGGGCTGTTGCTGCACATGTATCACTACTATCACTTTTCTTGGTTTCCCTGTCTTTTCTGTACATTGCTGACTTAAATGGTTTCTCTCTCCTGCAAATGTGCCTCTAACGTGAGGTTTTCACTGATGTTAATTCTCAGACCTTCATTTCACAGCATTAGTGTGCCTGGAGCCTCTCCCTGCCCACTCTCTGCCCAATGACCCCTTCTCTCCGCTCTCTGGAGAGACTTACTCCACCCTCTGTGCACCATAATGCCATCGGAGAATTTATCACGCGATAAGTAACTTCATCACACGGTAATTTAACATTATCGCGCAATAACGTT
The DNA here is from genome assembly GCA_033557465.1 of Ichthyophis bannanicus. Lineage (NCBI taxonomy): Eukaryota > Metazoa > Chordata > Amphibia > Gymnophiona > Ichthyophiidae > Ichthyophis > Ichthyophis bannanicus. The sequence continues at coordinate 1,013,010,687 of CM066033.1, read as the reverse complement.
ACTTATCACGCGATAATGTCGCCGTTGCAATGTTAGCGCTGTTTAGTAAACATGCCCCAAAGATCCCGACAACTGCCAAAATCAATAAGTTTATCATTGATAGAGAAGAAATTGATATAGTGGACAACTTTAACCTACTTTGATCAACTATCAATAAAGAAGCAACTAGCAGTCAAGAAATCAGATGATGCATTGCTCTTGGCAGAATGGCTATGAGAGACCTAGACAAGATTCTCAAGAGCAGAGATGTCTCTCTCCAAACAAAGATTTGACTTGTTCAAGCCCTGTTTTTTTCAATAATGTTATATGGATGCGAAAGTTGGACAGTGAAAAAGATAGACAGGAAGAAAATTGATGCCTTTGAATTATGGGGCTAGCGACGAATACTGTGCATACCATGGACCGCCCAAAGAACAAACCAGTCAGTACTAGAGGAGATCAAATGTAAGCTTTCTTTAGAATCTCAGATGACAAGACTTCAACTTTCATGATTTGGACACATCATATAAAGAGAGAGATCATAAGAGAAAGACATCATACTTGGCAATGTAGAAAATCAATGCAAAAGAAGAAGGCCAGCAATGAAATGGATCGATGTACAGCTACGGGTGCCAGTCTGTCAGCAATGAGCCAAAGACCGAGCACAGTTTAGGACAACTATCCAGAGGATTGCCATGAGTTGACACCAACTCTATGCACATAACAACAACAACGATAATTGTCTTAGTGTCATTGACTATCCCAGTTAGAGGCATTTACATGGTTTACAGCCCTGTAAACTGTATAAAGGCCTCTCAAATATCGGGCCCATAGGGGCATATTTTTTTAAGTATGGTAAGGTTTTGCACTTATCATTCAATCATAGCAATGCAATAAGAACAAAAATTAGTATGCACTAAGTGCAAAGGCTGTGCCCTATTAGGGGTATGCCCAACATGTCCTCTGTAGTTACCACAAAGAAATTCCTCACTGTGCATTAAGATCATTCACCTGCGCTAAGTGCACCGTTGACAATTCCCCACACACCAACTGCAATGTGCAATCCACGCCCACTCTCCGCCCCTATCCCACCAGTCCACATCCCATTGTACACCAAGCAGCACAGGATTTTTACCACACTGGATGCTTTTAACATGTGGTAGTCATTACCTTGGGCCTGCACTAGCCAGTTAGCATTCGTTAAGAGTGCATGTTAACCATTAGCACAGTTTAGTAAGCATGTCCATAATCTGGCTGAAATTACACATAAAGTTATATGGATAACTTCAATGGCAAGGTTAATTTGCATTCTTTATTTTTGTATTGCATAAAACTAAAGTTAAAATTATTTCTAATATATAATCTAAAATAATCTACATCTATGCAAATATGTAGAACTGACACTCAATTTCTGAAATTTTGTTGAAGAAATGTTGCATACTCCAGGAATATGTAGCATGGAATCTGCCTAACATTTGGGACCCTGACAGGTACAGGATAGCCCTTTGGTATGATCCAGTATAGCATACTGTATATTCCTTTAGAATTTCCTAACTCTATGCCAAGCTGCGACAGGTAACTGGAGACTGTGATGATGATCTGCCCTAAGATGGGAAGGACAGGCATTCTTTTGTAGATCCATAGTGCTATAACCCCTGCCCACTGGCTGTATTCTCACATGCTTGTGTGTGCCTGATATTGTTTTATAGGATAGATGCAAATTTTTAACCCCAAGTTACCTACACAAATGATGGAAAAATGACTTGATTACATAAGTGTTGCTTAATGAATGTGAGTTCTACATTCCTTCACTGCAATCTTGTAAAATACTTGGAAGCCTTAATTATAGTTAAAGTTATCTGAGCTATTTTGGCCTTTGATTTAACTGTACAAGAAATGTGTTCCTGCTGGCACAGCATAACCCTAGTGTTTGTTATAACTAAGTTACATTTATATGTCTATGAAAATACTTCATAGTCCTTGTAAATGTTTAAGACACATTTCTGAAATGCTTCTCAGGGTTAAGCATGTCTTAAATCACAACTCTCCGAAGACTCAGGTTGCCTAGAATGGCTCCCGAGGCAAGTCCAGTTGGTGTTCTGAAACAAGAGTTAATGACAAAACTTAGCTTTGCTTGAAATGCTGTATCTGTTGTGTCAAGCCGCATGAATAGTGGTTGGTTAAATTCTGTTAGCCATTGTGGACCTGAAGTGAAATAAAACCCAACCTTGGCAGTGTTATAATAAACACTTTGCATGGTTCCCACAGAATGCATACAGATTAGTTGTAATAATTAATCTTCTTTATTTGACAAGAAATGAAATGAATTAGTGGACTCTGAGTTAAAAGCCTGCTCCTGGATCTTTATATATTATGAATAAGATTTTTCTTTTTTTTTTATTTCAGTGTTACTGTTCATGTGCTCAGTGTTGTTGAAGTCATTTCATATTGCTACTGTGGCCCTTCCCACAAGAACTTTCAATGTAAGCTGGTGTAGAGGGAATATAAACAACTCTATCTTTATCTTTATTTTGTCGCTTGATATACTGCCCAAGCATAAGCGTCAGGGCGGTGTACAATAAAATCAAATTGAAAACGTGAAGTGTTTCCCTATTGCTAAATAGTACGCACTTTTGTGAAAGACTATGCACTCACGCAAAAGAGTGTGCACTATTATGCAATAGGGCACACTGTAAAAAAAAAAAAACCAATAAAAAAACCTGATACACCTAAGACAAAGACATATCTACTCTATAGTGTACAGACTTCTACTATTGTAGCCCTCCATCACATTCAGTTACCTTGATGTAAAGCACTATCTGTCTGTCGCAGCTAAACATGCCCCTTCTTACAAACAACACAATGTCCACAGGCATCAACATTCCTACTATCATCTGCTGGACAGTCCAGGGAATGTATCACACTGTGGGTACTGGCAAAGGTCATCAGGCATGGGCTTCTTGGAGACATACCATCACCCACATCAGCATTCACAATGTGCATGATGTGGTACATCACATCTCCAGAGCATAGGTTTGCAAGGACACAAGAAAGACCAGACATGTTGTCCAATGGCAGACATTGGCAGTCACTGACCATGCCTTTTCATGGTCTAATATGGTCTCCCCAACCTGTACACAGCTTCTACTGCTTGGCTATTCAGCCCATGACCCAAACCCTCTGCCCTTCCCTGACCTCCGGAGAGTGCTGCCACCTATGGCAGGATATAGAAACATAGAAAAATGAAGACAGATAAAGACCATATGGCCTAGCTAGTCTGTCCTTCCATATCAACAATTACAACAGTCCCCTTTTTTCCTTTAGAGATTATCTGTGTTTGTCCCATGCTTTTTTGAACTCAGATACTGTCCTCATCTCTACCACCTCCACTTGGAGACTATTCCATGGATCTACCACGCTTTCCATAAAGAAATATTTCTGCATAATACTCCTGAATCTATCCCCTTTCACCCTCATCCCATATCCACTCATAGTAGAACTTGCTTTCAATCAAAAGAAGATCTCCCCCTGTGCATTTATGCCACAGAGGTATTTAAACGTCTCAATCATATCACCTCTATCCCACCTTTCCTCTAAGGTGTACATATTAAGATCCTTAAGTCTGTCCTCATATGCTTTATAATGAAGACCACTAACAATTTTAGTAGCAACCTTCTGTACTAACTCCATCCTGTTTATATCCTGTTGAAGGTGCAGTCTCCAGAATTGCACACAATACTCCAAATGAGGTTGCACCAAAGACTTATACAGAGGCACTATCACCTCCTTTTTTCTGCTAGCCATTCCTCTCCATATGCATCCGAGCATCCTTTAGTTTTGCTGCCGCCTTTTCTACCTGTTTTGCTACTTTAAGATCATCAGACACAACCACTCCTAGGTCCCGCTCTTCTTTAGTGGACAAAAGTACTTCACCCCCTATACAATATTGCTCCCTTGGATTGCCGCAGCCCAAATGCATGGCCTTGCATTTTTTAACATTAAATCCCAGCTGCTAAATTCTAGACCATTCTTCAAGCTTAGCTAGATCCCTCCTCATGTTATCTACACCTTCCTGGGTGTCTACTCTATTGCAAATTTTGGTATCATCCACAAAGAGGCAAACCTTACCCGACAGCCCTTCCGCTATATCACTAAAAAAGATGTTAAAAAGAATCTGACCAAGGACAGATCCCTGGGGCACACCACTGGTAAATTCCTTCTCCTCAGACTGAGCTCCATTTACCTTTACCCTTTATCGCCTCCCACTCAACAAATTTCTAACCCAAGTAGTAACCCTAGGGTCCATCCCTAGGGTGCTCAGTTTGTTTATAAATTGCCTGTGAGGAACGGTGTCAAAGGCTTTACTGAAATCTAAATACACCACTTCTAGGGCTCTCCCTTGGTCCAACTCCCTGGTCACCCAGTCAAAGAAATCCATCAGATTTGTCTGACAAGACCTGCCTCTGGTGAATTCATGCTGCCTCAGATCCTGTAATCCGCTGGACTCCAAAAACCTCACTATTTTCTTTTTCTGCAGCGTTTCCAATAATTTACTCACCAACGAAGTTAAACTAACTGGCCTGCAGTTTTCAACCACATCCTTACTTCCGCTTTTGTGTAAAGGCACCACATGAGCCTCTCTCCAGTCCTTTGGCACCACTCCTGACTTCAATGAGGCATTGAAAAGGTCAGTCAGTGGAGCTGCTACAATGTCCCCAAGTTTCCTTAGTATTCTAGGGTGTATCCCATCCAGTCCCATCACTTCGTCTACTTTAAGTTGAGCTAGTTTCTCACGAACACAGTCTTCTGAAAATTGTTCAAGATGTCCCTCACTTCTGTTCCTGTTTGTGGGTGTTTTCCGAGGTCCTGTTCCTGATTCTTCATCTGTGAAGACAGAACAGAAATATTTGTTAAGCAATTCCGCTTTATCCTCATCAGCTTCTACATATTCCTGCCCTTCACCCTTGAGTCTGACAATGCCACTTTTGCCCTTCCTCTTCTCACTAACATATCTGAAAAATGTCTTATCCCCCCCATTATATTGCATTGGCTGTTTCCTCCTCTTTTTGAATCTTTGCTTTCCTGACTACTTTGCTAGCTTCTCTAAGTTTTTCCAAATATAGATGCCTGTCTTCCTCTCTCTGTGATCTCTTGTATTTCATGAAGGCCACCTATTTTTCTTCACCCTTTCAGCTACTTCTTTCGAAAGCCATAGCAGTCTCCTTTTCCTTTTACCTTTATTTACCATTTTAGCCAAAAGGTTGGTTGCCCTTAAAATATCCCATTTTAGTTTTGCCCACTGTTTTTCTACATCCCCTGCTGTTCCCATCCCGCTAATGACTCCCTGAGTTATTGGCCATCTTGGCAAAGTTAGTTTTCCTAAAGTCTAAGACCATTGCTTTTGAATGGATTCCAGCAGTCCTAGTCCTAATACTGAACCACACCATCTGGTGATCACTGGATGCAAAATGATCTCCCACTGTAACATCAGAAACACTTTCACCATTGGTAAGCACCAAGTCCAGTATGGCCCCTTCACGTGTGGGGTCTGTTACCAATTGCCTGAATAGTTCTCCCTGTAGAGAATCCAGGATCTCCTTGCTTCTAGATGATACTGCAGCGGGAATGTGCCAATCAATATCTGGCATATTGAAATTCCCTATCAGTAGCACTTCCCCTTTCCTAGCAATACTTCATATGTCTTCAATTAACTCTCTGTCCTCCTCTTCCACTTGTGAGGGAAGTCTATATATCACGCCAATGCAAATAGATTTCTCTTTCCCTCTTTCTAGTTTAACTCCCTTTTAAGCTCTGTAATTCCAAAGCTTTAATATTATTTGGTATCACATGATGTACAAAGGCTCTCACCATTCTATAAAGTTAGGGGAAGCCTACCTCACGTTCTACCTGACATGCAAGGTCAGTGTAGGAGACATGTTTTTAAGGATGTGGCTACAGTGCTACCACGCTGAAGAGAAAGTATTTAGTATATCACTAGGAGTATGATAAATGAAAGCATACATGGTACAATCAGGCAACAATGCAAAAGCTCTTAATCCCTGTCCCTATATACACTTTAAAATGGGTTGTGAGAGCCCTTGTATACTAGATTAAAATCACTTAATCTCTGGTCCCCTGCCCCTATGTATAGGTTAAAATTGGTTGTGGGGACTCTGGTGAATATATATCTAGAATATTAAAAAACATTTAAGAACCTTATCCCACCCTTCCCTTGAGGCCATCTCTCCCTAGTCATTCCATGGCATCTGCAGGAAGAAAAGCAAAAACAGAGTTAGACTGAATGTTCAACAGTGGAATACACAGAGCCATCTTACAAGCATCCATCCTTGCTACCACAACCCGCAGCCAGACCTGGGGAAGGAGTCAGCTTCCTGTGGATATATGCAGGTGAGACCCATTGAAGTGAATGACTATCCCATGACAATTATTTCACCTCTCATACATATGTGACTTGGGCTGAGTCAGTGCTCTTCAAAGAACTCCTACAGTTGCAGAGAGGCAGTGGAGATCTTAGTACAATTAGGGGTATGTTTACTAAACTGCAGTAATGTTACAGTCGTTAAGTCCCCCAGTAATGTTATGGATGCCCATATAAAGGTGTGGGCAGTGCATCATTATGGCAAGTCGTGTCAGGTAAAGCGCGTTACAAGGTGCCTTAGGCTAGCGCGCGTTACAAGGCGCCATATAAGGCACCTTACAAGGCGCCTTATAAGGCACCTTATAAGGCACCTTGCAAGGCGCCTTATAAGGCACCTTGCAAGGCACCTTATAAGGCGTGTCATGTGCCTTATAAGGTGCCTTGTAAGGTGCCTTATAAGGTGCCTCGTAATGTGCCTTATAAAGCACCTTATAGGGCTCCTTAGGCTAGGTGCCATATTAGGCACCCCTGGACAAGGCACCTTAGAAGGCACCCTGGTTTATGGAACCATAGGTTAAGGTGCCCTAACAATGTTACGGTGCCCTAGGTTAGTGTGCCTTAAGGGCCGCAAGTTGCTTCAGGTTGACATGCATGACCTGTGAGGCATAGAAACAGATGTAACCCTAACACTGTATGGAGCACTGCTGAAAGGCAATGAACAGGTGATTGAAGGAGGGAGAGCTCGGAGCTGCTGGACCTGCCATATCTGCAGACATCCCATGTGGCTGCCAGTAATGTTGACAAACATGTTGGGGGCAACTGTACCACAGCACAGGGTGTTGGCAATGTAAAGTACTGGAAAGACAGTGGGTTGCAGACGATGGGAATATGTGTCCCCCAGTGGAGGCGGAGGTGGCAGGATAGTTACAATGATGGGTGGACAGAGGAGTAGTGGTGCCATGCAGATCAGGCACATGCGAAGCAAGCACAAAGAGGCACAATGCAGGAAAGGGTAGCAGCGCCGGACATGGGGTGGCAGCTTGCACAGGAAGACAGGACTCTACACAGCTGACAGACACAGATAGATGGACTGAAAGATTGTTGGCAACTGTGGTGAGGGTATTATGGGCTGGCAGCACAGATCTGCAAAGATATGACTGTTACAGGAATGCAAAATATCTGAGTTGGACAGGAGTGAACAATGAAGAATTGAACGAACCCATGACCACTGCTTAGAATGTCATTGTACTAACCAGTAGGCTATACCTCTATGGCTTGTTGCACAGCAATATCTGGGTACAGAAGGATTTCAGGTCAACACACAGTCTGCTCTGTATGCCAGGATAGGGTAACCCCCCCAGCACCCATGATGCAATGAACATGCAGAACAGTGGTCTACAGCTGATCACCAAATGGGGTCTGCGCCTCTCTGGTACTGCAGCATGGTTAGACGAATTGACAGTGTGTGATACTGGCACAGAGTAGCTACAGAACATGCCATTGTGCAGGTTCTGTGTTCACCCTGAGAGGTAGGATGGGCACACAGCACTAGGTCCACAGTACATGTGATGCTAGAGATAGGTCCTGCTGCAGATCCCCATCACTACCAGTGTGTGACAGGTGTTCCTAGCAGTGTAACCAAAAGTAATTCTGGGTCTATCTGTCTTCTGCAGTCACATGTGGTCCTCTGGGAGCAGACACCACCCAGATTAGTGCATACCCAGTTGTAAGGTCTGGACGCCATGGGCACCTGTTATCAGGGCAGAGGTGTGTCTAGACTCACATGAGGTTTTTTTAGCACTGCCTCTACGGGTCAAAGTGGTATAACACTATCTACCACCAAGGGGCCCACCATCATCCATTTCATAGGCGAGGAAGTAGAGAGACAGGTGCCTGAGTCCTGAAGAATGGCTGTAGGACCAGCAACCACAGTCCTGCTGGTGAAAGACAGCCTTCAGGGCTGGTGGGCCAAAGCTATATGTGGGATGAGAGCAGTAACGCTGAGGATAGGCCTGGGAAACCTCAACTGCCCCATATCAAAATCTGCCACTCATCAGCAAATGGCACAGTCAGACAGTCCCTGCAGCACCTACAAGGTGTTCCAACCATGCACAGACTAACTGCAGACTGTCCACCAGCCAGTCCATAGTGCATGCTCTTAGAGGAACTATATGCACCAAGAGATGAGATATACAGCACAGACACCAAACAGGTATCTCAGTGATTGGGCCACAGAACTGGGAACACACAGGCATCACTGAAAATAGATAGTGTAGACACTATGTGGGAACATAGACATGCCATGGTCACTGCTCGGTCAGAGTGAGAGTGACCTCCCAGCATGACATGCTGTGGCCACCCTGTCCATGCAGGTGGTGGTCAGGCACTACAGTGTCTCAGCCATTGCTCTACACCCTGTGCAGATGTATCCTGGCCAATCCGCCCTGTCCGGGCCATACCCACAATACCATGCTCCTCATTATTCACATTTACAGGCTAACGCTGGTAACAGTGGGACATTGTGGGCCCAGTGAGGTGTAGGCAGCCACAAAACAATGGATAGACATACACACACACACACACACACACACAGAGATACACACACACACACTCCTATTGCAGCATTGTGCAAAGATAGGGGTGGTTGGCAACCCTGCCCGCCACACTGGTCCTGATCACAGTACTGACATTGCTAAACTGTGCAGGAGGTAGTAGTAGTGTACCGGTGATAACTGCAACTCCGTGCTGGGGTCAACAGCCTGACTCTCCATGAGCTTTGGATAGTGGAGCCTGTGTGAGTGGGTGTTTGTACCCCTGTTCTCCGCTGCTTTGGGGATTGCACATGTTGATGTTGTATCTGCATTGTAGGGTAAAATATAAGGACATACTCTACAGGATAAACAGCTGGGACCTGAACCTGTGACCCTTTGCTCCATGACACACTGGCTCTGTGTACTGCACCACACTGTTGCCACAGAAGCACAGCAGTCCCTGGGGCTACCTTTACATTTCCTCAGCCAGACCTTTTCTGTTGCACTGCACACCATGTACTGGTACAGGGCATGGCCTAGGTCCACCGCAGGCAGGTGCTGCTGCCCCCGCCAGCACCAACGCACACCCCCCTGCCATGCTGAAATGCCCATATGCTGTCAGTACTGGTAGTACGCAGTTCCAGACCATCCACTGTACTTGTAGGCGGGTGCCTAGGGTGCAGGCTCTTGGGTGGGGAGGCATATATGGACATCCACACATCCCCCCCCCATCACCGCTGACCAATGTTATGTCCCTTCCACATGGGGGAGAGATGGCTGGGGGGATGTCAGGTTGGCGCTCTAGCAACTATTGGCTAGGGTGGACCAGGTAGATGTAGGTTGCTTGTGTTGTGACAGCCGACTGTGGACAGGCTACGGCATGCACCTCAGGTACGGTGTACCCGGTTCAGCCTACTGGGTGTATATATGTTTCCGACAATGTGTGGTCAGTCTAGTTTCCGACAGTCTTGTCCGCCCTGTGCCCCAGCTGCCCCCACTGCATGTCCCGCCTATAGCCCCCATGCCCCATTTGCGCCATCACCATAGCGGCCTTTCATACTTGGGCACTATCCTGTTGCTGCAAATGGAGCACTACTATCACCTTTCTTGGGCTCCTTGCCTATACTGTACATTGCTGATGCTGAAATTGTTTCACCCTCCTGTAAATGTGCATCTGACAGGTTTTCAGTCCCGGTAATGTTCGGCCCTTCATATCCCCGTGTTAGTGTAGCAGGAGCCTCTCCCCACCCACTCCTTGCCCATTGACCCCTTCTCTCCGCCCTCTCTCCACCCTCTGCGGGCCTTACCGCGGCCGGCAATGTTAAAGCGCGTTAAGTAACGTTAACGCGCATTAACGTAGCCGCTGCTACATTACCGCTGTTTAGTAAACATACCCCTTACTGTCAATGAGCTAGCAATTTTGCAGCCACATGTAAATTAGATATACAGTATGGTCTTCATTCACTTGTAAAATAGCCATTGCATTCATTTATCTCCATATACGTGTGCATCTGTGGATCATTTCAGAAGGAACCATATGTAAAATGTCAGTGTGAATTTCACCCCTATACATGTGTACTTACATAGTAACATAGTATATGATGGCAGATAAAGACCAGTATTGTCCATTTATTCTGCCCAGCAAGGCAGCAAGAGTAGGTGTACCCACCGCTCTGTGCAGGTCACCCCTTCCCATGCCTTTGTTTAGTGGTGTACCCACTGCTCCGTGTAGGTCACCCCTATTTACTGAGATATAAGAGATAGTTATGTTTGTTTTGATTTTATCCTGTTGCTATAAAGGGATCCACTGTGTCTGCCCCATGCCATTTTGAATTCTGTCACTGTATTTTCCCCATCACTTCCATCGGGAGGGCATTCCAAGCATCCATTACCCTTTCAGTGAAAACGTATTTCCTGACATTGCCTTTCAGTTTACCCCCTTGCAGCTTCATATTATGCCCTCTAGTTTTGCAGCTTCCCCATCTTTGGAAGAGGTTTGTTTGTTCATTAATACTCTTTAATTATTTAAAGGTCTGAATCGTATCTCCCCTGTCCCTTCCCTCCTTCAGAGTGTACATGCTTAGGTCTTCAAGTCTCTTCTCATAAGTCTTCTGATGCAGGCTCCAAATCATTTTATGTCTTTGTGCCTTTTTATGTCTTTTACGTGATATGGTCTCCAAAACTGAACACAATATTCCAAGTGAGGTCTCACCAGCGACTTGTACAGTGGTATTAGTACCTCTTCTTTTCTGCTGGTAAGTCCTCTCTCTATGCAACCCAGCATCCCTCTGGCTTTTGCCACCTTGTCACACTATTTTGCCACCTTGAGATCCTCAGAAACTCTCCTGGTACATGCACACCATCCTCTCTCCCCCTATCACATACAATTCCCTTGGATTTCTGCTTCTCAAGTTTGGAACATTGCACATCTTCACATTAAATCTTAACTGCCAAGCATTAGACCATTCCTCCAGATTTTGTAGATCTTTCCTCATGTTATCCACTCCCTCAGGGAAGTCTACTCTTTTGCAAATTTTTGTGTCATCTGAAAAAATACAGACTTTTCCATTCAGTTCTTCAGCAATATCACTCGCAAATATTTTGAATAGTACTGGCCCCAGGACCGAACCCTGGTGCACACTACTAATCACCTTCCTTTCATCCAAGTGAGTTCCATTTACCATCACCTTCTGTTGTCTGTCAGTCAACCTAACTTGAACTTACATGAGTAGCAGTCCATTTTAGAAACACTGTGATTTGTGCTAATTCTGAGTAGGTCATGGTGCCGTAGTGAAAGGAGCTCACCTGCAAGACAATTTCTGCAAATGGTGAGGTGGAACTCATGCTGAGAAAGAGGCTCATGCATCAACGTGATTTCCTGGACTATGCCTGTGTCCACATGAGTGCCTACCAGAAGCAAAAGATCTGGCTGGGCATATGCTAATGTATGCATGTCATACACCACAAGAACAGAGATATAGAAGACCTGGAAAAAGGCAATGGAGACCAGTATAGATGGCTAACCTAAGTTGCTCAACAACTGTGAAATCCAGGTGCTGGAAACAACATTGTAGCACATTTAAGACTAATTGGAGAAAATATGTTTTCCATTCAACACACAATCAGACTCTAGAATGAATTACAGGAGGATGTAGTAAATGTTGTTAGTGTAGCTGGGTTTAAAAAAGGGGGTTTGGACAAGTTTCTGGATGAATAGTCCATAAACTATTATTAAAGAGGACTAGGAAAATCCACTGCTTACCCCAGGACAAACATTGTAGAACCTGTGTACCTTTTAGGGATTCTGACAGGTACTTGTGACTTGGATTGGCCACTGTTGAAAATAGGATACTGGGCTTGATGAACCTTGGTCTGACCCAGTATGGCATTTCTTATAGATGAGGAGTCAGTGAGTGGAATGGGTGAGCTAGATTTCTTCAGAGCCTAACAAGAACGAAGTAGGTAACTCTAGCATACCTTGCGCTCCATTCCTATCTTCCCTATTCTTCGATCTATTGATGAAACCTCCCCTGCACCTAGGCCTTCCTTTGTAAAGGTCACTAGAAAAGGTTTAGTTCTTTGTACTCTGAGAATATTTATTCTACTTGTATGCTAAGCTATACTCTGATTTGATTTAAATAAAAAAGATCTGACTGACTCAGCAAACACACTGATTTCTAAAATGCACAGATTTATATGCTTTAACCCAAAGAATACTCTTTTTCCCCATTACCCAATGTTGTTCATCCATGTTGGCATAAATGATACTGCCATGTATCCCTCTGAGCATATCAAGAGTGACTTCATGGCTCTGGGACAGAGAATGAAGCAGATAGGGGTGCAGGTGGTGTTCTCTACAATCCTCCCCATTGAGGGTAAAAGCCAAGACAGAGAAGCTTGCATCCTGGAGATAAGTGCATGGTTGCGTGGATGGTGTCATTGAGAGCGTTTTGGTTTTCTGGACTGTGGGATGATGTTCCAAGGGCTGCAGAGCAAAGATGGCTCCATCTGTATAAGAAGGGTCGTCATGTCTTCAGTAGCAGACTGGCTAACCTACTGAAGAGGGCTTTAAATTAGATTTGTTGGGGATGAGTGAAGAAAGCCACCAGGTAAGTGAAACATTAAATACCTTTATAGAAATAGGTAAAAGGAGCAACAACTGGAGGCAGAACCTAACTCTGGGCAAGATGGATGTGTAAGAGCTTTGCTCCAGAGGGTAATGGTCAAGAATCCTGACTTCTATAGTCTTTAATCATGCAGATCCTACCTATTTTGGAATCAGTCGACTTTGGATATGTCTGACCCCAAACCGACGTGTCTGGATTACCAAGAAACTCAAAATGCCAGTGCAAAGAGAACTAAAACGGAACCTCTCTCACCTCACAAAATGGCAGTCATCCGAGATTGTCCTGAGGCCTTGCAGGAACTTCTTGCTGAAATCTGTGCTGTTAAAGACATGGTTAAATCAAACAGAGACTCGCTGAACACAATGCCTGACGTAGAGACTCAGGTAGTTTGTTCCAGGCGTAAGGAGCAGCAAGATGAAAGAAGCAAAGTCTGGAGTTAGCAATAGAAGAGAAGGGCACAGATAGAACAACTTGCCAGAAGAGCGGAATTTCCGCCCCAATTCAGTGGCGCAGGAGTTTCTCTCATCTGCCCAGCCAGTCCTCCCTATGCTCCTACTGGTGTACCGGTGCCATGGCACCAGAATGCCAGCAGGAGCCCTGAAAGCATGCCATAGCAACAAATGTATTATCCCCACTGACCCTCGGTGCAGTCTGCCAGGACCAGGATTGGGTGGAGGGGCCTCACCTGCCATAGCTCGTTTGCTGGTGAGGGGGCTGCTGGACCCGAATGCTGTCTTTGGTGGGACTTATTCCACCTCCAAGGAATGTCCATAATCTTTCTCTCCCCTGCCAGACATACAGGACCGTGACCTGAATAGGCCCTGTAGTTCCAGGTGCCTTGGCCCACCCCCACTCTGTCCACGCTCTGGCTCTAGCCCTTCCCCTCCCATCCTCATCCTGCCTTGGTGCGGGGAGCAGAGGGCTCGGAATATGCTGCAGGGACTGAACAGGGGTTGGACATCCAACCCTGCTTTTCGGGGGACAGAATGACCCCCATTATATTTAAGCACTGCAGCTAGTGTTTATTAAAAAGATGCACTGACCGTGGCATTTCATTATTGACTTATATGCACTGAGATAGCCTGCACAAATAGCAGGTAAAAGCTGAAACACTGATCTGGGAGCTCAAGATATACGATGGATATTCAGTAGTGTTTATTTTATTTATTTATTTATTTATTTAATGTCTCTTCTATACCGCGCTCTTTAAAAATCAGTGCGGTCTACAGGTAACAGATTTGTGCAGTGCAGGCAGGCCTACACTGGACTTACAATAAACACGGGATTATATACAGGGTTAACAGGGTAACTATGTACAAGATAACTTGCTGTCATATGTTATGAGGACATCTCAACACTATTTACACATTGGCTCAGCTATATACATGGTGACAAGGCAGGGGAGTATACCTCTACCAGTCGAGGGGATCGGGGTCTAGCGGGCTGGGCTGCAGACTCGTGGAGTGGCTGCGTCGAGGGTGTCAACCTGGGCCCAGAGTGTGACTGACTGTGGGTTATCCTCATGTTCAGTGTAGTGCTGGAGGAATAGATAGTGCTTCAATGCCTTCCTAAACTGGGTGAGGTCATTGATACCCCAGATGGCAGGTGGCAGGGTGTTCCAGCATGTGGGTGCATATAGGGCGAAAGCTCTGTTTCTAGTTGCCTGCGAGCATTTTGTGATCACCCTCGGGAGTTTCAGAGTATTGATGGCGGCTGATCTCCTTACTCTGTTGAGGGGGGTGGTCTGTATGAGATCTGTGAGGGAGATGGAGGAGCACTTGTTGTGGCTTTATAGGTCATCATTAGAGTCTTAAAGGAGATCCTGCAGTGGGCCAGGAATCAATGCAGGTGCCTCATAATTGGGGTTATATGTTCCCTCCTGGAGGCTCCGTGAAGGATTCTGGCGGCTGCATTCATTGCCAGTTGCAGAGGATTCAGCGTGTTTTTCGGGTGACCGTGTAGTATGGCGTTCACATAGTCGAAATGTGGAATTACTAGTGCTTGGTAGACTGTCCGAAAGTCTTCTGGTTCAAGCAGCTGTCGCAGATGGCGAAGCGTCGAATTTTGTTATAGATCGCCTTGACCATGTTGCTTATTTGAGCCTTCATATTGAGCTGTTGATCAAGCGTGACCCCCTAAGTACCGAACCGTGGGCTTGCTAAGGAGCTCTGCATCTCGCACCTTCAGTGAGGTGGGCAGAGTAAATATTGGGTCCCTGGTGATAAAGAGGACCTCTGTTTTTTTAAAGTTTATTCGGAGCTTCTGCGTGTGTAGCCAATCTGTGACAGCATCAAAACAGGTGGATATTGGTGAGAGGTCTGGATGATCTGTCGAGATAGGCATGTATAGTAACATGTTGTCTGCGTAGATTAGGCAATTGATATTGAAAGAGCGGATGAGGTTGAAAATGGGCTGCATGTAGACATTGAATAGTACGACTGAGAGCGAGGATCCCTGTGGCACGCCTTTCTTTTGCAGAAAAGGTGAGGAGGTGGAGGGGCCGGCGCAAACATGCTGCCATCTGTCTATTAAGTACGATGCACACCAGGTTAGCGCAGTGACCTGGACGCCCTTCTCCCTGAGACATGTCAGGAGTATTTCGTGGCACACAGTGTCAAAGGCTGCTGCAATGTCCAAGAAGATCAGGGCAAACCCTTGTCTGATGTTGTCCAACCCAATGGTTAATGTGCTGAATAATGTGGTCAACAGCATTTCCAAACCATGCAATTCTCGGAATCCGTGCTGGCAGGGGTCGAGGGGTGCGCTAGTCTCAATGTAGTGGTGAAGTTGGCATTGTAGACCTTCTCAATGATGTTTGCCAGAAGAGGGATGCTTGAAATTGGCCTGTAGGAGTCCATCTTTGTTGGGTCCAACTTGCTGTTTTTTAGTAGCGGTCTGATGGCTGTTTGCTTCAGGCTTTGGGAGAAAGTCCCAGTCGAGAATGATAGTCCTATGAGTTTGGATAGAAAAGGGCTGAGGTCAGCACACAGGTATTTTATCCAAAATGCTGGACAAGGGTCGTTAGGTGCTATAGTGGTGTTTATGGCGGTGATGATGCTTTGTATGCCTTTTTCAGTTGGGGCATGGAAGGCGGTGATGATGTGCTGGGTGTCCTTCATGGATGGCGTCAAGGTGGGTGGATGGGTTGGGTGGGGTGCCCGGTGTGAGGAGAACATGCTGGTCTGGCTTCTTTTGGCCTGCAGGTAGTCAGCATATTACTGAGGGTCAGGAAGGCTTGGTTGCATGGGGGAGGGCTCCTTCATTAGGGTCTTAATTAGGCTGAAGAGCTTGTGTGGTTTATTTAGGGAGTGCTATAATATCTCTGCGTGGAATTGCTTCATTCTCTTTGTGACTGCTGAGCTGTGTCTTGCCAGGTGAGCAGTGTATGTTTTGTGGTTCTCAGCTGATTGTGAGTGACGCCAGCGTCTTTCAAGCTTTCTGAGATGGAGAAGCGATGTCCGTATTTCAGGGGAGTACCAGGGAGCATTCTTTCTTCTTCCTGCTGACTTATTGATGGGGGGTAGTTGGACTACGGAATCCAGACTTGTGTTCCACGTGGAGATCATGTCGTCAAGACTCTGTGCTGGTGGGTTATGGAGAGGCTGGGCTCTTTCCAGGATTTCCTCCTTGTTGAATGGCCGGAAGCATTTTGGTGATGCTGTGGTGGATTCGCTTGAGGCCTGGGTACTATTTTTGTTGGGGTGCGATAGCATCTGGAACCTTATCAGGCTATGGTCGGACCATGGTACTGGGCTGATGGATAGATCCAGCTTGTGCATGGGGTCGAGGACAGCTTGTGGAACGAAGATCAGGTCCAGTTTGTTTCCTTTTACATGAGTAGGGGCGTTGACCAACTGAGTATATCCTAACTCTTTAAGGGCTTCGATGAAGGCCTTGGAGTGAGTGTCTTGGAGAGCTGGGAGGTTGAAATCGCCCAGCACCCAGTTTGAGACACGAGGGTTCTTGGGGTTGCAGGCGAGGTCTATAATTCTGGATAAGTCCTCTGGGGAAGGGGATGGAGCCCTGTAGTACAAGTTGATAGTTCTGTGATTATTTGGTATGGTGATGGAGTCAAGGTTCATAGTACTGCTGGAGGCGATTAGCTGGAATTGTAGTTCTGTTTTAGTCAGGAAGAGTGCTCCTCCACCTCTTCGGTCAGCCCTGTGGCAGGAGTGGATGGCAAAGTTGGGGGACATGTTGATGCAGGATGATGGCGTCTGAGGTGGACAACCATGCTTCAGTGATGAATAGGATGTCCAGGTCATGGGTGGACAATAGGTCGGCCACGGCTGGCCATTTCTTTCGGATCGATCGTGCGTTTATAAGGGCACACTTCAGGTTGTAGGGATGGGTGTGTTGTTTCCTCTGGGGAGGCTTGGCTTGGTGGAGGGCAACATAGATTAGGTGTGGGCATGGCATGTGTCCGGTCACACTGTCTGGTGGCGGGGGGACCGGACCACCTCCTCCAGGATCCCTGTAGGACCAGGATGGGATTGTGAGAGGTGAGGGCAAGGGCGCTGTGTGTCAGAGCTAAGAATACACAGCAGCTGGCAAGGGCACAGTGGTAAGGAGTCATCATGGGAGTTAACATGGTGGACTGGTATATGAAGCAGGGTTCAAGCAGCTAGCGCAGTCTCAACAAGGTGTAAGGCGCTGGATGGATTACTAATCTGTATGTCAAGCAATAGGTAACCAGTGTACAGTATACGGGTCTAGAGGGATAGACAATATCAGGCAATGGATATAATGTATATGGTCTAGAGCAGTGGTTCTGAACCAGTCCTCCTTGAACCCCTAGGCCAGTCGGGTGTTTAGGATAGCCCTAATGAATATGCATGAGATATATATGCATTAGAGATATCCTGCCAACCTGACTGGTTTGTGGCCCTCTAGGGCTGGATTTGGAGACCCCTGCCTTACACCTCTGTCATTTAAGATTGTGAGTGGGCAAGGTGCAGATGTCCTAGACATCAAAATGGTAGATAGAATGTGTCACATGCCTCCTCAATTCTCACCACCACCAAAAAGTTGTCTAATAGACAATATTTTGGTGGTGGTGAGAAGCAAAGAGGCATGTGACAAATTCTATCTAACCTTTTAGATGTCTTGGAGATCTGCACTTTGCCCACTCACAATCTTAAATGACAGAGGTGTAAGGCAGGGGTCTCCAAATACAGCACTAGAGGGTCACAAACCAGTCAAGTTGGCAGGATATCTCTAATGCATATATATCTCATGCATATTCATTAGGGCTATCCTGAACACCCGACTGGCCTAGGGGTTCAAGGAGGACTGGTTCAGAACCACTGGTCTAGAGAGATAGACAATATCAGGCAGTAGATACAAATGTATATGGTCTTGAGGGATAAACAATATCAGACAAATAGATATAATGGGATATATATAAAGGCAATAGAGGGCTAAATGACATGCTTGTATATCAGGCAAGATTTCTACATTACACAAGTCTATGGGTCAATCTGATAGCTAATAGATGAAAGTCTAGTCAGTAGTACACTTTCTCACCAGGGGTCTGTAGGGTGGGTGACCTTCTGACGACGGTGGAATATTGTCCTTGGGCCTGCTTGTGGTTCTCGCCGTAGTGATGACTCTTGTTGAAGTCCCCGCCTAAGGGCCACACTAAAGGGCCCTCTGGCGAGGCCCTCAGGAGCAGGTGCACCCGATGGCGCTCCTTAAGTCCTACAGTGTGGGCCCGGATTGGGCCGAAGAGGAGGAGGCGGGAACGGCCGGTCTACGGTGGCCCTGGCTGCTCGATCCAGGGCAGGAGGGCCGCGGCAGGGCAGGAGGATGGCGGCGTGTGCTTTTTCAGCACCTGATGGCGCTCCTTAAGTCCTGTGGCATGGGTCCGGATTGGACCGAAGAGGAGGAGATGAGAACAGCGGTCTATGGTGGCCCTGGCTGCTCGATCCAGGGCAGGAGAGCCGCGGCAGGACAGGAGGATGGCGGCAGGAGGATTGCCTAAACAGATAACATAGCTGAATATATGTATGATCTGAAATATTTACATTAAATTTTTAAAATGGCATGTTAGCTGCACAGCTCAATATTATCCTCATGCTTTTGAATTCAAAGTATGAAAACAAATAGGGAAATGAATTGGAAATTGAAATTACTGAGCATATGCATGTGGAGGGTAATTTTATATCAGGTCTACTATATAAAGGCTGCATACGTGCCTCTTCTTAGCCTAGTTTATTGAGACACCTATCGGGTCCTTTTATTAAAAGGCTTTGTGGGATAGCACTTAATGTGCCCATAAAGTAAATAGCCCACCCTGTATATAGCTCAAACAAATCAAGCACCCAACACATCCCTCACACAACTAAGTTTTATCCTCACTGCATGTACAACACACACACTTTACCTGATTGCTTGCTGTGATACCACCTTGATTATTAAGATAAGGCGGTTTAGAAATACTGTTAAGTAAATAAATAAATAAATAAAGTGTGAATCCCTGGCATGTTAGGGCAACACCATGGCATTGACTACCGGGGGCATGGATAGCATATTCCCAGCAGCTAATGTGGTACACGCAGCCCAGCCGTGGCACAAAAGAAGTGCGGATGCCCTTATTTCCACCTATGCAAGTGGCAATATGTGGACCTGTGCTACTAGCTTGTCATGCAAGAAGTGTGGATGCGCTGACTGCACAGGGCTCACCCAACCCACTTTCTGCCCTAACCTGCCCACTTGCAACCCTAATGCACCATGGACAGTTAGCTCTGAAATCCAACTAACCATCATGACCAGGCGCTATCTGTTAATACATGTCAAATGCATGTCTTTAGCATGCGCCAGGCTCACACTGACAGCTAGTGTCCTTTATAGAAGGGCCCCTGTGTGTCTTTATAATTTACCTGCATAAATCCTGCAAGAGGAGTGGCTAGATCAGCACCTAATTCAATGAACAAAACCATCGTTATGCAAAGAAATAATTTAAAATTCCCCTGCACATGCATAACTTTAAGCAACCAGGGTAAAGTATGACTACTATTTACACTTATATTTGCTTATAAAATTATCCTTTAGGAGGATGTTGATTTACACTCAAATGTTGTCTTTTATAAAAATTGCCCAAGTTATGGACACCTAAACTTATGCATATACACTCTGGTTTTTAATCTGATAGGAAAGGGTTTGGGCAAGGTTGGGACTTATCATGTATTTTATCAAAAATGTCTGAAATAAACCAGAAAATGTATGACATGCATGACCAAGAGCCAGTGCATGTGCTTTCCATGGGGGATATTTTAAAAGCTCACACTTTTGCTTTTAAAACTGGTATAATTTGTACATATTCCTGCCACACAGATTAGGAGGTTACTTATAAAATTAGCCCCCTATGTATACGTACTAGAAGGCACAGTAAGAGGCACTTCCTGAATGCCTTTAGTAAACTTGAGGAATGTGAGTTCAGCATCACTCTCCAAGAATTTTTCACTCATCGATGAGATCCGATAGCTCTCAATTTCCAATATGAAGGAGATTTCTATGACCAGATATTTGAAGGGCTAATTTTCAAAGCGATTCCTTTGAGTAAAGCTACATTTAACTTGCAGAAGTGGGCTATTTGAAAACTGTCCACTCTCTGTCTGTGTAAAAATTTGCATGTCGTCCATTAGCCACTAGCTTTACTTTGGTGGTGAAATCGATGCATAGGGTAGTCACAGTGGACAGATGCCGGTAATTTGCTATGAGATGCCAAGACTTTGCCTTCAGAACCCTCAGCCTGAGGCTAAAGTCCTGAGCTGCAGAAGAAGTGGCAAGTTTCAGGATACTGGGAAGAGAGTGAGGATTTAATATAACATGTTATGCTGGCTCCAACTAGGATGTGGACCATTCACATTCCAGGACAGTGAGTAAATTCTGTTATCAAGAGATAAAAAATACATCAACCTATGATATGAATGACTAATTGTATCCTGCATACAGTATATATTTTAAAACATCTGGGCAATATGAATGTATTTGTTTAATAATTTAGATTAAAAAATGGCTTGATTGATCGCACATGTCTTATTGCCCTTACATGATGGAAAACTCCATCTCTGCCGTGCACATGCATGTTCAGCCATCGATAGACTCTGCTTTTTGATGTGTGCTTCCCTGAGCCAAGATTTGGATGCTTGCAAAGCCAGAAAGTGAATCCAACTAATATCTATAGGGGATTTTCAAGGAGAAACTAGTTTAATGTTGGAAAAATGAGGGCAGCCCACGAAAATAGTGTTTCCATAACATAAGGATGCCTGGAAGAGGCCTTTTCAATTAGGCCACAGACATCATTATAGACCTTCAATCACAGCTGGCACATAAGCAATGCAGATGAAAATTGATTTAAAAAAAATAAGCCAAAGAATTTCCAAAATACAGTGGTGTATGTTTTCTCCTAAAACATACAGTATGGTTACAATCCATGGAATAGTGATGTTGGCTTTCCCAAATCATTCTGTCAATTTGCATTATCTCTCTTCTACATGACTCTTACAATGACTTGGAAAAGTAGCACAATCATTATTGCTATGAAGATTCTTTGGGAATATGCTTTTGGCCATATTGCTCACTCCCATCATAATTCAGCTCTTTAAAACATCAAGAAAAATTTCAAATATCATGTTGAAAAAATACACAAATTTAGGGCAATTTTATAATCTCCTGCACAATGAGAGGGTACATTTGAAGCCCTATTTGTGCTTTGGACATCTTAAAATGAGTATATAGATATTAGAGAGCATGGAGACGTAACCCAAAGCCATTTTAGAAAGTGGTTTCTAAAAGGTCCCTAGAGCGAAGATGTCCAAGTCAGAATGGGGGAGTGGTGTAGGCATCTCTATGGTATTTCCATGAGCTTAGACTTCCTCGCCAGATCTAAGAAATTCCCTGCATGTTTCAAGCCACATCAAAGTTTATTCCTGCTACAGGCATGAATGTGTATTGGACAAGTGTTCCGTTTGCCAGCCAAACATCTGTAGGATGCAGAGAAGGAGGTATACTCATATCTCCTATCTTGTCCATGTTGATGGGGAATGAGGGCTCCTGTTTATGTCTTGCCAATCTAATGGACCTCCTTCTATGCAAAATTGTATGAGACAGACATCCCTGCTTCAAGATTTTGTAGCAGGGATATCTACATAGATGCCAGCATGGGTATCCACATCGGGGGCATCTATGTTTTTAGACTAAGACAAAAACATACATGTCATGTTTTGCTCTTGAAGGCCCTTTCTAAAATGCCACTTTTGATGCACATTCCAGGTGCGGATGTAGGGCATATTTTATAAAGCAAAGTATGCAACTGAATCCAGTGGTGGTTATGCCTGTTCTAGAGCAGATGTAAATGCCCACACCTAGATCTTCAGAAATGTACATGTTATAACATTATGAGGGGAATTTTAGAAGATCTGTCCAAGTGCAATCCAAGACATCTAAGCCAGAACATATGAAAAAAAGGCAGGCACGTATAGGTGCTGACGTGATTTCACAAACCTGGACATGCTTGATAGGGATGTCTTCAGGTGTGTGTACTTAGACATCCCCAGAACCATATACCAGAACTTGGACATCTAGGATAACATAATGGTCAGAATAGTGACTTAGGAGCAGGGCTGCCATGGTTCATCTTCCGCTGCTGCTACAGTTGAACTTGTGCTAAGTACTGGGAATGATAGAGTGCTTTCTTCTCTATACACTCTGGATATTTTTCAGCCTAAATGAGTACTTTTCAGATGCTTGCTTGTCGCTTTGCATGCCTCGGAGCTGGTTTAAAGTTAGACATGACACTGGATTCCATGGTGTTTCCGTAATTAATTAATCAGGTGGAGACCCCTTAGTCCATGGGAATGTCTTAACTATGCCTCCATGGTGCCTGGGAACACCGTAGCCATGCCTCCATTCAGAGTCAGACGTCCTCACACTGGGGATGTCCCAAGAGCCGACTTCTAAAGTGGCTCTGCAGACGTCTCTGTGCTTTGGGCATTTCTATGCCCATTTTCAGACATCCAAGGCACGAATAGGGCTTCTAAAATTTCACTTACATAAATATAAGCCCTGCCTATAGTCTGTCCAAGCTCTGTCCCTGAATCTGCTTACTGGCTGCCATAGTTCCAGTCCTTTCCAGACTGCTCAGTTTTTAAAGCCTGCAAAACGCTAAGTTACAGCTTATATTTTCATTTTGCTTGATGCTAAGATAGATTTTAACTGTTATACCTTACTTTGGGAATATTCTGACTGTGTAGCCCTTAAATCAGATAGCTGTGTGTGATACAGGAGGGAGAGAGAAAGTTCAGTGTAACTGTTTGGCTTCTATTGTTTGAATTTTCTGGTACAAATCAGCTCCCACGACAGGGGAAGGGCTAATTGGATCTGTTTACTGGCTGCCATAGTTCCAGTCCTTTCCAGACTGCACAGTTTTTAAAGCCTACAAAACACTAAGGGGTCTGTTTACTAAACATTCCTAATGTGCGGGGCCGTGGTAGTGTGCCTGTGCCATATAAGGAGTGGGCGGTTCAGGCAGAGAAAAGAAAAAAAACGGGGTAAGCGATCGCACATTTGCGCGGGGCACAATAGTGCGTGGGAAGGCTAAGTGGCGCCTGATGTGCACACACAAAGGAGCAGAGCCATAGTACAATGGTTAAAACACTGACTGTGGGTGCAGCTGCCATGGGTTCAATTCCCCATTGTGCACAACAAAAAGGGCTGGCTGAGGCAGTAACTGTAATGGGTAAAAGTGCTTTAGGAGGCATATTAATTTTGGGCGGCATAAGGCGGTGCACTGTTAATTTTGGGCGGCATAAGGCGGTGCACTGTTAATCTCAGGCGGCATAAGGCGGTGCACTGTTAGGTTTGGGCGGCATAAGGCGGTGCGCAGATGCCCAAGCATAGGAACAGAGCCACAGCGCAATGGTTAAGACACTGACCAATGGTGCAGAGATCAGGGGTTCAATCCCCCACAGTGCCCAATGAAGAAGGCTCACTGAGGCAGTGTGTATTATGTGGATGAGTGCTGTAGGGGGCAAGCTTCTTTTATTTCAGTTATCACTACTAGCAAACGCACTCACAAAGCGTGTTAACATAAGGCGGCCCATAAGGCACATGTTAAAGTTCACTGTCCGCCAAGGCACCCTTGAATGTCCCCTATAGGGCACCATATATGTTGCGTCACAGGATAATGTATAGTGCACCTTATATGGACGGCAACCATAAGGTGCCCTATAGGGTGCCCTATAAAGCACCCTCAGAGGCACCTTATGGGTACAGTACACTGAGGGTGTGTTTGATGGCAGCAACATATGTACATTAAATCTAAAAAAAGCTTTGGACAACCCTATCAAAGAACCCCACTGTGGGCTCGAACCCATTACCGCTGGCTCCACAGGCAGTGAAGTAACCATTGGGCTACAGCTATATAGTTGCCAGCAAGCCCCTAGCTGGCTGCAGAGAGCCTGCATGTCACCACACAGACAGTCTGCTGTGGGAACCAGGATAGGGTTAGGCCACCCATACCCATGATGCACTGCACATGCAAATCAGCTGTCCACAGATGAACACAAGATGGGGAATGCACCCCAACAGCTCCCCGGCCTGGTAGGGGGACGTGTCCGTGTGCACCCACACAGCACCTTGGCCTGGTAGGAGGTACTGACCGGGTGTTTAATTTGCACAGAGTAGCTACACACAGTCACACTGTGCGGGAACTGTGCTCACCCTGAGTGTGCGATGAGGCGCCCTGGACCAGGTCCACAGCTGAGAGAGGCCATGGCAGAGCTCCAAAACAGTCATAATCTGTGAGTTTCTGCAGGAACACCTTGGATATCTCTGTCTGTCTCAGTCAGGGGAAACCCCACAGACCCCTAGGTGGGCCATGTACCACCAACCCCCCCCCTCCCCCCCCCCCCCCAGCTGAGGGTGGCAAAATGGCATGGTCTCCTATCAACAGATCCCCATTTTACACCCCCCCCCCCCCCCGCCGCAATGATGGCAGTAGAGTGGACCATCAACCCCAGTCCTGTTGGGGAACAGACACCCTACAGGGCAGTCCAAGCAGCCACACACACCCAGACCACAATATCAGACAGACAGTAGGCCTGGATATGCTAAGATGCACCCCACCACTATCTGATATTCCCCTGCATCAAGCCATCAGCCACTGCACCCTGCAAGGCACTCCAGCAGGGCACATACCAGCTGTGAACAGTCTGCTGGTTAGTCCCACTGGAAATGCATGCACCCACAACTGGGATGGCAGCACACACAAGCAGATACATCAGTGACTAGGCCCCAACAGGTGACCCATATATATCACATGAGGAAAGTGCTATGAAGCACTATGGGGGTGCCTAGCCATGCTGCCATCACTGCACAGTCAGGGTGGAGTGAAAGCCCAGCAGCACATACAGAGGTCACCCTGTCTGTGGAGGTGGTGGACGGCCACTACAATGTCCCTGCCAGTGCCCTATGCCCTGTGCAGATGCATCCTGGCCAGCCCACCCTGTCTGAGCTATACCCATGGTACCATGCTGCTCATTATGCACATCATCAGGCCAAAACTGTGGACAGTGTTTGCAGCCAACACACACTGTATAGACAGACACACACTCCCACACGTATGCCAGCATTGTGCTACTATAGAGGGGTTCAGAATCCTTGCCCACCACACCAGTCCTGGGCACACAGGGTATGGTATGCAATACCATTGGGGGTCCCTCCCTAGGGTGGTAAACACTGTCAGGGGCCAGACCTGACGCACACACTGCAGACATCAGATAGATTATTATGATGGAGCTCATAGAGCAGACTGTGCGTAACGTAGGGATATCTATCTGCCAGTACTCATAGCAAACGTTTGCGAGCTGTGTACCATATACCCTGGTGTAGGGTGACATTGCTAAGGTATGCAAGTGCTGGTATTGGGAGATGCACGCAGGGCCCAATGTCCTGCCTCACCAGGAGGCATTGGCCAATGGGGCCTGTGGGTGTGGGTGTGGGTGTGTCTGTCCCTGTTGGCTGCTGCTGTACGGCAGAGGTTCCCAAATCCAGTCCAGGTTTGCAATACACTGGTTGGGGTTTCCTGCTGTCCCTCATGAATATGCATGAGCTACATCTACATGCCATGGGGGTGGTGCATAGATATACAGCACGGTTATTTGTATGAGTGGCAGCATGGAACCTGAATGGTGTGTGGTCCTCCAGGACTGCATTTGTGAGACTCTGCTCTAGGTACTGCCCCTGGTCATGGTGTCTGTGCTTGGTGGTGTAAAAGATAGGCGTATGACCAATGCGTATATCCCCAGCAATAAAGGATTGCCCTTACTAACATGGTTTAGTTGTGGGGAAAATATGTGGACAGGATTGGCAGTAGCCCCAGCTGGGCTTTGAACCTGTGACCTTTTGCTCCTGCACACACTGTCTGTGTGCACTGCACCACTGTGTTACCACAGATGTGCTGAATTCCTTGGGAAGTCCATGACTGTACATCTGACAGGGCCTATGTTGCAGTGGACGTGCCAGCCTGCACATGGCTCGGCCACTGTCTTCTGTGGCTAGCAGGCACTGCCCCCTCCACCACCTGTACCCTACCGCCAACATGCTGGCATGTCCGTATCTTGGAAAAGCATATGACCTGATTGAGTTGTGGCACTCCAGGACTGCATTTGGGGGACTCGGCTGTCGGTAATGCCCATTGTTATGGTGTGTGTGCGGTGTTGGGTACAAAATGGGTGTGTGAACCATGCTTATGTTCTCTGCAATAAAGGAGTGTCTTTACTATCTCTGTTTAGTGGTGGGTAAAATATGGGGACTGGATTGGCAGGAGCCCTAGCTTGGATTTGAACCTGTGACCCTCTGGTCCTAGAGGTACTGCCTCTGTCTGCTGCACCACACTGTGGCCACAGTGATAGTGCAGTCCCTGGGGGTGGGGAACCTGACCAAATGAGTCACAAACCCTGCTCTGCACATTTGTACTGTGGGCTCAGTCACCTTGTCTGGTGACAAACGTGCAAATAAACCCCTCAACCGACCACGACGAACTGGGGATAAATATATCCAAGCTGGGCAACAGTGATATGAATGGGCAACCATAGCAAACACTCCCAGGAAGGCTCAGAAAAAAGGAAATGGTTCTTGGAAGGGTCTCCGCTCCGTAGCCCCTTCCATACTTCATTTCATTTTTTTGGAGCTTTCCTGGGTGTGTTTCTTATGTTTGCCCATTAATATCAGGGTTCCCCAGCTGACTTCCTATTTTTAATATGTTTGTTTGGGTCTTTTTCTATCTTTATTTGCACTTTTGTTCTGTGCACATGTATCACACTGCTCACGTTTTGCAGGTTTCCCCGGTTTCCCTGTACATTGCTGACGTAAATGGTTTCTCTTCCCTTTAAATGCCCTCTACCGTGAGTGTTTCACTCGCGCTATTTTTAACCTGCAAATTCGTCCCCGATACTGTGCGGGGAGCCTCTCCCCTCCCCTTCCCCGCCCATTGACCCCGTCTCTCCGCCCCTCGGGAGCCTTCCTCCGCCCTCAGAATGCCTTTCCACGCCTCTATCGGACATTTGCGGGCCGGGTACTTTTGCGGGGCACGTTAGTGCGGCGCGCAATTGTGCGGGGCCCAAGCGCACTTGTGCGGGGCGTTTAAGAGCGTTTCTGAGCGTTTGAGTGCCGCGTTTCCGTGCGCTATTGTGCGGCACGCAATTGTACGGCTTTTAGTAAACATGCCCCTCAGTTACAGCTTATTTTTTTCTTTTTGCTTGATGCTAAGATAGATTTTAACTGTTATGCCTTACTTTGGGAATATTCTGACTGTGTAGCCCTAAAGCCTGCAAAAACTATAATTTTTCTTTCTTATCTCTGCTGGTTTCTAGCTTCCAATATAGAGTTTAACTGTCTGTTTTGGGGAAATTGCTAATATAAAGTTTAACTGTGGTTATACATTAAGCTTGGGGATAATCTGACTGACTGACTGCTTTTCTTGGTAGCCTTGGAGCAGATATCTGTGGATGCCCCCAATTCAGGAACAGCCTTCTGGCCAGAGACACTTAGGTTCCCACCCACCCTACCCCTCCCCCTCCCCCAGGGGCTGCATTGCCTATATAGTAGTCACATACGTTGCCATCTATTCTTTTAACTTGGGTTAAAGCCCATATCTTCTTCTTCCTTTCTTCTTCTTCTTTATCTTCTCCTTCTAGCACTACTTATTCTGCATGTCTTGTATTCAGTGCAATAACTGCAGTGCATTCATTCCAAGACAAATCATTTGGAACCTAAGAGCTTGTCCTCTGTGCCTCAGGACAGTTGCCATGCATAAAGAACTAACTTTACTAAGGGAAGACCTAGCTGCCATTCATAAAGAGGTGACCCTACTGAGGGAGGAACTGGCTGCAATAACGCACACCTCTTCTAGGATACAAACTGAACAAGGTCCACCACCGCTCCCACAAAGAATCAAATACCCAAAGGACAAGTGGATCACAGTGGGTTCTGGTAGATTGCGACCTGTAACACACAGACATCCTATGTATCAAGAGATATCCCTGCATAATGTCTTCTATGCCTTGGCCAATGAGGATGAGGAACTGAGGGAGGAACTGGCTGCAATGAAGCGTACTTCTTCTAGGATACAAACTGAACAAAGTCCACCACCGCTCCCACAAAGAATCAAACACCCCAGGAACAAATGGATCACAGTGGGTTCTGGTAGATTGTGACCTGTGACCCAGAGGCATCGTATGCAACAGGCGATATCCCTGCATAATGCCTTCTCTTCCTTGGCGAATGAGGCTGCCCAATCCAAAGAAACTGAAGGGCCCTTAAATGAGACAGACAATGCCCAATCTCCTACTAAAGGACCAAATATCAAGAAAACCTCACCAAACAGCAAACTGCTGATACTTAGTGATTCCATCATCAGTGGCACCAAATTGGGAACACAATTCAAAGGAAAGAACATAGTCAGGGGCCTCCCAGGCTCTTCAGCAAGCAGGAGTACAAACCACGTTGTTGAAGTACTTAGAGCAGAAAGTGAACACTCCAAACTTGATGTTGTTATCCACTTGGGCACAAATTACCTGGCTAGAAACAGTGTCTCTACAGTCCAAAAGGACTTTCAATCTTTAGGAGAGAAACTCAAGCCCATTGTTAATACTGTTGCATTCTCAGAGGTTCTACCTGTTCTTGTAAGGGGGCACAAAGGCTGCATTGCATTAACAGCTTTAATGCATGGCTCCAGACCTGGTGAAAAACAAGAAGGATTCAGATTTATTGGCGACTGGGGCAACAGATGGAACAAGAGACTATACTGTGCTGATGGACTACATCTCTCTATCGCAGGGAAAAGAATCCTAAATGAAAAATTCAAGCAATATGTGGATATGCATTTAAACTAGAAAAAGGGAGTGACAGATGTGGAAGGTCAAGCTCTGAACGTCACCCCATGCAAAAGCAGATTAAAATCAGAAACAGCCACACTTTTAAAACACACATCAAAAACAAGAGGGAAGATGTAGGCAGAACAAAATCAATGCAAAATACACACAAGCCAGTTAAATGCTGGAAAGCAATGAGCACAAGTGCTCGATGTTTAGCCAACAAAGTTCCGTATCTCGAAGCCCTAATGGTGGAAATGGATTTGGACATTGTGGCCATTACAGAAATATGGTTTAATGAATCGCATGATTGGGATATAGCCATAGCTGGCTATAATCTATTCAGAAGAGACAGAAAATGGAAGAGGTGGAGGAGTAGCCTTCTATGTCAAAAGCAATATTAAAGCTACTGAAATTCTGGGTGCATGGGGAAAAGAAGAAGCACTCTGGATTGTGTTGGAAAGAGGAGATGGCACTGTCATCCATACTGCTGTAGTCTACAGACCTCCAACACAAATTGAAGAGATAGATAACGAACTGATTATAGATATTGCCAAGATAGCCACAAAGGGGGAAGTGATAATATTGGGTGACTTTAATTTACTGGATGTGTATTGGATTACTCCTTCTGCAAATCTGGAAAGAAGCAAAAACATTGTGGATGCTCTCCAAAATGTGTTACTTATACAAATGGTGATGGAACCAACCAGGGAAAGCTCAACATTGGATTTAGTGCTCACCAATGGTGATAGCATGTCGAATGTCTGTGTGAGCGCCCCTGTGAGCAGCAGCAATCATCACACGGTGTGGTTTGAGATAAAAGCCATGGTACAGGCCAATCATAGCAAGCTCAAAGTCCAAAACTTCAAAAACACCGACTTCAATAAAATGGCCGAGTATCTAAAGGAGGAGCTGACAGGGTGGAAGGAGATAAGGGAAGTGGAATTGCAATGGGCTAAACTAAAGGTGGCAATAAATGGGGCAACAGATAAATATGTAGGAAAAGTAAACAAAAACAAGAGGAGAAGAAAACCTGTTTGGTTTTCCAAAGAAGTGGCTGCTCAAATAAAGGCAAAAACCACAGCTTTCACAAAATTCAAAAGCTCACAAACAGAACACAGAAATGGAACACAGAAATGAATACAGGATCAAACTCAAAGAGACAAAAAGAGAAATAAGGATAGCAAAATCAAAGGCAGAGGAAAAGATGGCTAAAGATGTTAAGTGTGGCGACAAAACTTTCTTCAGGTATATTCAGGAAAGGAAGAAGATCAAAGGTGGAATTGCAGGACTCAGAAGTGCTGCGAATAGACTCGTGGAAAGTGACATTAAAAATGCGAAATTGCTAAACAAATACTTCTGCTCTGTTTTTACTAAAGAAAGTCCTGGAGAAGGACCTCCTGTGACTCACAAATATAAAAATGGGAATGAAGTAGATACCACACCATTCAAAGAAGATGAAGTGTTAGAACAACTTGCAAAACTGAAAGTGGACAAGGCTATGGGACCAGATGGGACACATCCAAGGATACTGAAAGAGCTCAGGGAGGTTCTTGCAGGGCCGTTAAAGGATGTTTTCAACAGATTCTTGAACAGGAGAGGTTCCTCAGGACTGGAGAATGGCTGATGACGTACCTCTACACAAAAGTGGTGACAGGGAAGACGTGTCAAACTACAGGCCTGTGAGCCTTACCTCAGTGGCGGGAAAAGTAATGGAGGCGCTCCTGAAACAGCGAATAGTGAACTTTCTCAAAACCAACAGGATGCAAGACCCGAGGCAACATGGTTTTACCGAAGGACGATCCTACCAAACAAATCTGATTGAGTTCTTCGACTGGGTGACCAGGGAACTGGATCAGGGGCATGCGATGGATGTCATCTACCTGGATATCAGCAAAGCCTTTGATACTGTGCCTCATAGGAGGCTTATCAATAAACTCAGTAGCTTGGGGACGGATCCAAAGATAGTAAATTGGATCAAAAATTGGTTGACTGACAGACGACAGAAGGTGATGGTAAATGGAGCTCACTCAGATGAAGGGAAGGTGATTAGTGGGGTGCCCCAGGGATCGGTCCTGGGCCCGGCATTGTTGAATGTATTTGTGAGCGATATTGCTGAAGGACTGAACGGAAAAGTCTGTCTTTTTGCAGATGACACAAAAATTTGCAACAGAGAGGACTCCCCCGAGGGAGTGGTTAACATGAGGAAAGATCTACAAAAGCTGGAAGAATGGTCTAATGCTTGGCAATTACGATTTAATGCAAAGAAGTGTAGAGTCATGCACTTGGGTAGCAGAAATTCAAGGGAAATGTATGCGATAGGGAGCGAGAGGTTGGTGTGCACGGATCAGGAGAAAGACCTTGGTGTGATTATTTCTGAAGATCTCAAGGTGGCAAAACAGTGCAAAAAGGCGGTGGCAAAAGCCAGGAGGATGTTGGTCTGCATACAAAGAGGAATTACCAGCAGAAAGGAAGAGGTACTAATGCCACTGTACAAGTCACTGGTGAGGCCTCACTTGGAATACTGTGTTCAGTTTTGGAGACCATATCTTGCAAAGGATGTAAAAAGACTGGAAACTGTTCAGAGGAAGGCGACCAAAATGATTTGTAGCCTGCGTCATAAGCCTTATGAGAAGAGACTTGAAGTCCTAAGCATGTACACTTTGGAGGAGAGGAGGGACAGGGGATATATGATTCAGACCTTTAAATACTTAAAGGGAAATAATGAACAAACAAACCTCTTCCAAAGACGGGGAAGCTGTAAAACTAGCGGGCATAACAGGAAGCTGCAAGGTGGTAAATTGAAGGGCAATGTCAGGAAATACTTTTTCACTGAAAGGGTGGTGGATGCTTGGAACGCACTCCCGATGGAAGTGGTGGGGGCAAACATGGTGACGGAATTCAAAATGGCATGGGACAGACACAGTGGATCCCTTTACAGCAACAGGATAAAATCAAAATAAATTGAACCATCTAAATTCTCAACAAATAGGGGTATCCTACATGGAGTGGTGGGTTCACCCCTAAACAAAGACGTGAGGAGGGGTGGCCTGCATGGAGCAGCAGGTGCAACTACTCTTGTCATCATTCTGGGCAGACTAGATGGACCATACTGGTCTTTATCTGCCGTCATTTACTATGTTACTATGCTACTATACCCTAGGTGAAAATGCACATGATAGGACAGATGTGCGTGCTTGTAAAATAGTGACCAGCAAAAGCATGCATGTGCGTGCCCATTCATTTGCCGGTGTCCTCTAAAATAGGGGCATGCACTTTTAGCACAGAATTTTCTGTATGCAACTTTTTGAATCACCTCTTAAAATTGGAACCACAGCAAATATTCCCATCCAGTGTATCTGTATTAAAGGAAGCATAAATAACTCCAGTAGTAATATAGTAAAATCATCATCATTGTCATCATAAAGGCCCAGAGGAAATCAGAATTCAAACTCCACAATGACAAAAGAAATTTAATTCCAAGCCCTCCAGACTTTAATCATTATTTCCCAAATCGGACTCAGACATTAGGATACGTGTAATCCATGGCTGAAAAACATATGGTGAAATATTATAAGAAAAATTACAAACATTGAACCTCCAAGGGGGTAATTTTCAGTAAGCTGGCTAGGATTCAGGTGCATGGCTAATTCTGAACCCGCATAATATTCATTGAATTTGCAGAGGTAAACCATATGGATAGTTTCTCTTAGAAAATTTCACTTTGGTGTCAGTCTGCAGAGGGATCTAGCTGGCTACGTAAGGACCCGGCTGGTTGGATCAAAGCATTTGAAAACTGGCCAGGCAGAGCAGAAAAATGTAGCTTCTCAAGTTCACTAAGTAGCTGCTCAAAGTTTGAGCAGTGCAGGAAGCAGAGTTGAGCTGGGTTTAGATTAAGTTAGTTTTGTTACTATACTGTTCTTCGTTAAAACATCAAAACAGTTTGCATGACGATGAAATGTGAAAATTAAAGGTGGCCAGCTAAACTGAGGCACTACTGGGACAATAATCAAACAACCACATTCTTGCAAACACCTCGGCCAGTTTGTACCTGGGAGTTTGCTCCAATAATGAAAACCAAACTATAAACATATTCACTTTGATTATTCCTTCAGGAAAAAATACTCATAGAAATATACACCTGCTTTCTACAAGTACTTTTCAAGTGAAATGACAAACATATTTTGTTAAATGTTTTATTTTATTTCATTGTATTAAACATT
The DNA here is from genome assembly GCA_033557465.1 of Ichthyophis bannanicus. Lineage (NCBI taxonomy): Eukaryota > Metazoa > Chordata > Amphibia > Gymnophiona > Ichthyophiidae > Ichthyophis > Ichthyophis bannanicus. Next base: position 1,012,977,072 of record CM066033.1, on the reverse strand, counting down.
CAACAATAAAGCAGAATTCTGATACAATTCCAGCAAATCCAAATATCATATAAAGAGGGTAATTTTATAAGATCCCATGCTTTACACACTCCAAGGGAAATTACACATGATGATCTTATGGGGGATGTTTACTAAAAGCCGCAAATGTGCGCGCCGCAAAATAGCGCACGGAAACGCGGCACTGAAACGCGAATAAACGCGTTTAAACGCCCCGCACACGTGCGTGTCACCCCCGCACAGGTACGCGGCTCACTAACGGGCCCCGTACAAGTGCGGGCCCGCAAATGTGCGATAGAGGCGTGGAACGGCGAAAGGAGGGCGGAGGAAGGCTCCGGAGGGGCGGAGGGATGGGGTCAATGGGTGGAGAGTGGGAGGGGAGAGGCGCCCCGCACAGTAGCGGGCCCGAATTTGCATGTAAAAACTACCGCGAGTGAAACACTCGCGGTAGAAAGCATTTAAAGGGAAGAGAAACCATTTCCGTCAGCAATGTACAGGAAAACCGGGGAAACCAGCAAAACGTGAGCAGTGTGATACATGTGCACAGCACAAAAGTGAACATAAACATAGAAAATGACCACAACAGAACTATTACAAATAGTAAGTCAGCTGGGGAACAGTTATAGTGATGGGCAAATACAGAAATCACACCCAGCAAAGGTCCAGAAACAAGAAATGAAGTTTGGAAGGGTCTACTGAGAGGAGACTCTTCCAAAAACCATTTCCACGTTATGGAGCTTTCCTGGGAGTGTTCGCTATGGTTGCCCATTAATATCACTGTTGCCCAGCGTGGTGATATTTTGTCCCACAGTTCCCGTGGTCATTTCCGGGGTTTATGTGCACGTTTGTCACCAGACAGGGTGCATATGCCCACAGTAGAATTGCGTAGAGCAGGGTTTGTGACTCCATCCTGCCAGGCTTACTGCCTCCAGGGGCTGCACTGTCTCTGTGGCCAAAGTGTGGTACAGCGGACAGAGTTATTACCTCTAGGACCAGAGGGCAGAGGTTCAAAACCCAGCTGGGGCACCTGCCAGCCCAGTCCCTATATTTTACCCACCACTAAATAAAGATAGCGCAGACACCCCTGTATGCATGGGGAAAACACCCATATTTTACCCAACACCACACACACCCCACAACAATGGGCATTACCTACAGCCAAGTCCCCCAAATGCAGTCCCATACTGCCACATTGCAATCAGGTCAACTGCTTTTTCTGAGAGAAGTTCATGCCAGCATGTTGGCGGACATGTACATGTGGTGAAGGGGGCAGTGGCTGCTAACCACAGAAGACAGAGGCCTAGCCATGTGCAGGCTGGCACAGTCCACTGCAACAGACAGGTCCTGCCGGATCCACAGTCATGGACAGTCCAGGGAATCCAACCAATCTGTGGCTACACAGTGGTGCAGTGCACACAGACAGTGCATACAAGAACAGAAGGTCACAGGTTCAAAGCCCAGCTGGGGCTACTGCCAATCCTGCCCACATATTTTTCCCACAACTAAACAGTGATAGTAAGGACACACCTTTCATGGCGGGGACATATGCAATGGTAAGACATCTATCTTTTACCCCACTGAGCACAGACACCATGAACAGGGGCAGTACCTAGAGCAGAATCACCCAAATGCAGTCCTGGTGGGCCACACACCAGTCAGGTTCCATGCTGACACTCATACAAATGCCTGTGCTGTATAGCTATGCACCACCCCCATGGCATGTAGATGTAGTCCATGCATATTCATGAGGGATAGCAGGAAAACCCGAACAGTGTGATGCAAACCTGGACTGGAGTTGGGAATCTGTGCCGTAAAGCAGCAGCCATCAAGGGCAGACACACCCACACCCACAGGCCCCATTGGCCAATGTCTCCTGGAAAGGCAGAACATTGGACCGTGCATGCAGCACCCACAACGAGCACTTGCATAACTTACCAATGTCACCCTACACCTGAGGTATACGGTACACAGCTCGGAGACGTTTGCTAGGAGCACAGGCAGGCAGTTATCCATACGTTACGTACATACTGCTAGTTGACCCCATCCAAACAATCTGTTAGGTGTTTGCGGGGCATGCTCCAGCCCTGGCCTCTGACGGTGCTTACCACCCTGGGGAGTGACCACCAGCTGTAATGCGTACCATATCCATGCCTTGCCGTGCTCAGGACCGGTTTGGTGGGCAAGGCTACTTACCCCCTCAATCGTAGCACCATGATGGCAGAGGTGTGGAACTGTGTGTCTGTCTATACAGTGGGTGTTGGCTGCAAGCCCCTTCAACAGCCCGCACTGCCAGCACTGTTGCCAGTATTGGCCAGTCAATGTGCATAATGAGGTGCAAGGTACCATGGGTATAGCCAGGGCAGGGTGACGTGGCCAGGATGCATCTGCACTGGGCATAGGGCCCTGGCAGGGACATTGGCTGGGATATTGTAGTGTCCGGCCACCACCTACACAGACAGGGTGGCCAAAGCATGTCCTTCTGGGGGATCACGCTCACCCTGACTGTGCAGTGACCACAGCATGGCTAGGCCCCCCCATAGTGCTGTATAGTAGTTCTCTCATGTGATAGATATGGGTTCTCTTTGGGGCCCAGTCACTGATCTATCTGCCTGCTGTGTATGCAGACAGCCCAGTTCTGGGTGCATGCATCTCCATTGGGAACATGCACTATGGACTAACCAGCAGACTGTTTGTAGCTGGTAAATGTCTTGCTATAATGGCTTGCAGGGTGCAGTGGCTGTTGGCTTGCTGCAGGGGAATAACTGGTGGTGGAGTGCAGCTTACCATACCCTGGGCTTATGTCTGTCTGCTATTGTGTTATAGCTGTGTATGGAGCTGCCTGCCTGGGGGGGGTGGTGGTGTTCCTCAGCAGGACTGGGGTTGATGTTGCCCTCTACTGCCACCTTTGCAGGGAGGTAGAGTGTGGATCCCTTGATGGAGACCATGTTTGCCACGGGGGGGGGGGGGGTGTGCCTGATGGCGGCAGACAGGGATATCCATGGTGTTTGTGCAGAAACTAGCTATCTTACACATTAACACTGCTTTGGAACGCCCGCTTGGCCTCCATCAGCCATGGCAGGTGTTGTTGACCTGGTCCTGGCCACCTCATTGCACACTCAGGGTGAGCACCGTACCCGCACGATGTAACGGTGTGTGGCTACTCTGTGCCAGTGAAACACCCGGTCAGTGCCCCCTACTAGGCCAAGGTGCTGTGTGGGTGCACCCGGTCACTTCCCCCAACAGGGCCGAGGTGCTGTGGGGGTGCATTCCCCATCTTGTGTCCATCTGCGGACAGCTAATTTGCATGTGCAGTGCATCATGGGTACGGGTGGCCTAACCCTATCCTGTTGACACCAGCAGACTGTCTGTGCGGTGACGTGTAGGCTATCTGCAGCCAGCCAGGGGCCTGCTTACAGCTATGGAGCTGTAGCGCAATGGTTACATCACTGCCTGTGCAGCCAGAGGTCATGGGTTCAAACCCACAGTGGTGCCCTTTGGTAGGGCTGTCCACAGCTTTATTTATATTTACTGTACATATGTCTATGCCGGCAAGACCACCCTCAGCTTACTATACCCATTAGGTGCCTCTGAGGGTGCTTCATAGGGCGCCCTGTAGGCCACCTTATGGTTGCCATCCCTATAGGGTGCACTATACATTATCCTGTGTCGCAACATACATGCTGCCCTATAGGGGTCATTCAAGGGTGCCTTGGCGAACAGTGCACTGTAACATGTGCCTTATGGGCCACCGTATGGTAACATGCTGGGAGAGTGCGTTTGCGAGTAGTGATAACAAAATATAATTATACAGCCTCCTACAGCACTCCTCAACATAATACATACTGCCTCAGCAGGCATTTTTCACTGGGCATTGTGAGGAGTTGAACCCCTGATCCCTGCACCATTGGTCAGTGTTTTCACCATTGTGCTGTGGCTCTGTTCCTGTGCTTGTGCATCAGCGCGCCGCCTTGTGCCTCTCAGCGCGCCGCCTTCTGCCGCCCAAGGGGACCAGTGCGCCGCCTTCTGCTGCCCAGAAATAACTGTGCGCCGCCTTATGCCGCCCAAAAATAACTGTGCGCCGCCTTATGCCATTCCAAATTAATTTGCCTCCTAAAACAATGTTAATCATTACAGTTACTGCCTCAGCTGACCTTTGTCGTTGCGCACACTGGGGGATTGAACCCATGGCCCCTGCACCATTGGTTAGTGTCTTCACCGTTGTACCACGGCTCTGTTGTTTTGTATACTCAGCAGCGCGCCACTTTGCCTTTCCACGCGGTAATGTCGACCCCCGCACATTAGTGCGACGCACACACGTCCGGTTGCTTACTACCGTTTATTTTCTATTTTCTGCCTGAACCGCCCACTCCTTATATGGCACACGCTCACTAGCGCGGCCCCGCACGTTAGGAATGTTTAGTAAACATGCCCCTATGTGTGTGCCTACAGTGTAGCAACTACTCGAAGCACACATAAGTCCCCATTCACAAGTGTAAGTCCCTAACTTTCCATACACCCCTTATAAAATCAGCACCAAAGTGTATCAGAAGTCAATACAAGGCCCTGCAACCAAATAAAGAATACAATTCCATTAGCTAGTGATTCAAGGAGACTAAAGGTTCTGATCCTCAGTCCAACCTGAAAGTAAAAAACAACAACTTACCTGTTAAGAAAGATCAAACAAGCATGAGATGGTTCCAGAAGGTCTGTAGAGTTCTTTGGTAAGACTCACCTTACCAAGATCCATTCTGAAAGGAGCTCCAAGAGTCCACCAAGCTCAGACAATGCTGGAGGCCAGGCGAGACAATCTTGCTTTTTCATCAGCATCGCCCAATAATAATATCTAAAATTAGGTAAACGTAACCTGCCTCAAACCTTCTCAGGGCAGGTTAGAAATCTGAGAGAAAATCCTTGGCTTCTTATGATTCCATACAAAGGATGCTAGATAGTCTTGCAGGTGTTTTAAGAGATTGCATGTACTAATGATCTATACATGTGGGGCCGTCCCAACCATCAGGCAAACTAGGCAGCCATCTAGGATGTCAGCTTCGGGGGGGGGGGGGGGGGGCCGCAAAGAGCATGGCATTGAAAACAAAATAATACCAGGAGGGACGGAAGGCTTAAGGTTTGCTTAAGGCGCCATCACTTTGACCCAACTCTGGGGCTGGCCCTGGTTGAATGTCCAACATAAAAATAGCCCAATGGTAAAATATTTGCGGGGCACATTCAGCAGTAGCAACTAAGCTAGTTAAAGCACCAAGCCGCTACCACTTTAATAAAAACTGGATATTCAGCAGCAGAATATATCTTGTTTCTGTTGCCGAATATCTGGGCTCCACCCTAAATGAGGTCCGTCTTATGGAGGAATGCGATTACGCAATAAAAAACTATTGTCCCTCCAATGTCCTGTAGGTTAGATTAATGTCTTTTTTTATAAACTAGCTATCTTAAATCATCAACCGATTGTCTAGGCAGAGCGATCTAACTGTATCTTAAACTCTATGATACATCAACCCCAAGGTCTCAGACTTAACATGGCATTGTTTTCAAAACCTTTTCAAGTTTGTCAGGTAATGCCTTATTTGCATCAACGACCTCATAGTTCTACCGGGGTTATTCAATTCAAAATATATCCCATGACAATTGGAAAATGCTTATCTTATCTTGATGGTGTGTGAATACTCGCCAGACATCAGCAACGCTCTGCGGTTAGTGGTGATATTCAACCGCTAACCAGATAGTGCTAATCAGTTAATAGACTTAGACAATCATCTGCCCTCACTTTCTGGTTAGGCTGTATGGTTAATGGTTGAATATCACCGCCGCTGATCCATTCACAGACAGCCCTAGTTTTAACCAGACATTTTGTCCATAGTCTGTGGACGTATTCAGTGGCACTGAGCTCCCACCAAAGATCATCCCTAATTGCACCCTGTAAGGTGGTAAAGTTCAAGTCATACAATTTCTATACATCCACTGTTATCCTAACTCCCAGATATCTCAAGGGAATTCCTCTTGCAACACCTTTTAATGGTCTGGGGTAATACTAATTGCCAAGATTTATCTTTTAGCTACATTCATTTTGTAGCATAAGAAATTGGTAAATTTGCAAATAATTGCCAATATGATTTTTTTTTTATTTATGAATTTTCTAATAACAATCAAGCAATGCTTGTACAGAAAAACTACTGCTTGTGGAAACAGAATGTTTACAAAAAACAAAAGAGAAGAAACAATTATATATATAAGAAATTAAATACAAATTTCAACAAGCGTATAATTAGTCCACCATGTAGAGGGGGAGTAACACACACATTAGAACGAGGGTAGATGAAACACCTCGAACCCAGACAATGAATTCAACAATAAGAACTAATAACACCAGCGATAGTCTGAGCTTAAACACAATCAATACGACAAAACACTCACTCAAGAGGCGAAGAGGATATTATAGTATGTGCAGAAATAAACGAGGATAAATCCTCTGGTTGAAAAAAAACATATTTAACCTGTCTAAAGTAAATAATACACTTGCAAGGGAACCTCAATAAAAAAGAAGCACCCAATTGAGTCACACTTGGTCTAAGAAGCAACCGAAGGTTATTTCCTTGGAAGCTATTTGGAAAGCCATTACTCAGTTGTCATCGGCTATGACTCAGCAGGTGGAACTGACAGTCTCTCGCTTGGATCATCTGGAGACCCTATCGGGTGGTTTTCGTAGTGAGCTGAATGACCTGCATGAGAAGTTGGTAACTGGAGAGCAGAAAATAGAGACGGTTTCCTTACTAATTGACTCTATTCTGAAGGTTAATGTGGCAATGAGGGTGAAGTTGGAGAATATTGAAAATGTAGTGAGAACGTCAAATTTGCGCTTATTGAATTTTCCTATGGTATCTGGAATCTCCCCTGTAGAATTGTTTAAGAAGTATATGCATGAGATTTTGTTAGTGCCTACTGATTTAACTCCTCCAATTGTAAAAGCATATTTCTTGCCTGTGGGTAAAAAAGGTAGATCAGAGAGTAGTGGGTTCTGTGGAAATGGAGGTGTTAGATGTTTCTGCTTTATTGAAATCTCCCAAGGAAGAAGGTCTAAAGGTATCCACAATGCTGGTTTCTTTTGCTATTCCATCCGATAGGGAATGGATTTTGAAATTGTATTTTAAGAGACGTTCTGTTCCATTTATGGGTAAAAAGGTTGTGGTATTTCCAGATGTTTCTAGAGAGATGCCAATATGATTTTTAAGGATCAAGCAGAGCTAGTTATAGCACATCTTCTGGAAGAAGCAAGATCCTGTGCTCTTTCCCATTTCACCCTTCAATATCCTATTTTACGGGGTGAGTTTTAATCAGTATCTTTAAGGGTTCAATCCTGAGCACAAATAGAATGGGGGAACAAGGACACCCTTGCCATGTTCCTCTATATCCATAGAACACTTGATAAAGGTTTTTGTGGAGTTTTGCTGATGCTGGATATCTCAGCAACATTTGATACCATTAATTATGATATTTTACTGGATGGGAATTGGCTGTCTGATTCAATGGTTTCAGTCCTATTTTTCAGGCCAGGAGAAGTAGGCAAAGGTGGGGATTTATTTTCAAAAAGCTGGCCCCTGGTGCAAGGAGCTCCTAAGGGTTCCATACTGACCCTATACTTATTTAATCTATCCTTTGTCACATTTTCTTTTTCTTCATTATGTGAGTGGTGGTGCTTCATACTAACATAGTAAAATAGTAAATGATGGCAGATAAAGATCAATATGGTCCGTCTAGTCTGCCCAGTAAGATGGCAAGAGTAGGTGCACCTGCCGCTGCGTGCAGGCCACCCCTCCCCATGTCTTTGTTTTAGGGGTGAACCCACCGCTCTGTGTAGGACACCCCTGTATGTTGAGAAATTAGTTAGTTAAGTTTATTTTTATTTTATCCTGTTGCTGTAAAGGGATCCACTGTGTCTGTCCCATGCCATTTTGAATTCTGTCACTGTATTTGCCCCCACCACTTCCATCGGGAGGGCATTCCAAGCATCCACCACCCTTTCAGTGAAAAAGTATTTCCTGACATTGCCTTTCAATTTACCCCTTTGCAGCTTCATGTTATGCCCTCTAGTTTTACAGCTTCCCCGTATTAAGTATTTAAAGGTCTGAATCATATCTCCTCCTCCTCTCCTCCAGAATGTACATATGTAGGTCTTCAAGCCTCTTCTCATAAGGCTTCTGATGCAGGCTCCAAATCATTCTGATTGCTTTCCTTTGAACAGTTTCCAGTCTTTTTATATCCTTTGCAAGATATGGTCTCCAAAACTGAACACAGTACTCCAAGTGAGGCCTCACCAGCGACTTATACAGTGGCATTAGTACCTCTTCCTTTCTGCTGGTAATTCCTCTTTGTATGCAACCCAACATCCTCCTGGCCTTTGCCACTGCCTTGTCGCACTGTTTTGCCACCTTGAAATAATCACACCAAGGTCCTTCTCCTGGTCTGTGCACACCAATCTCTCTCCCTCTATCGCGAACATTTCACCTGGATTTCTGCTTCCCAAGTGCATGACACTGCACTTCTTCACATTAAATCTTAACTGCCAAGCATTAGACCATTCTTCAAGCTTTTGTAGATCTTTCCTCATGTTATCCACTCCCTCATGGGAGTCAACTCTGTTGCAAATTTTCGTGTCATCTGCAAAAAGACAGACTTTTCCATGCAGTACTTCAGGAATATCACTCACAAATACATTTTACAGTGCCGGGCCCACTTTTATGTTTCTGCAGATAATATCTAGGTTTTGTTTACTTTTCTGAAGAATATGGCCAGGTGAAGGATGTGGTTCAGAAGGAGTTCACTGTGTGGAGTGATTGGTTGAGAAGAATAAAACTGAAGCTTTTTTTTAATTTTATATTTATGAAATTTTACAAATAAATCAAGAAAGTTTACACAAACCATTCTTGCAGCAAAAGAGCAGACATCAGAAAGGTACTCTCAACCAGAATACAACACGGAAAAAAAATCATGTAGCATTTCCAAAACGGAAAATAAAATGTCTACCCTCCCTAGCACACAAAAGGGGGGGGGGAGTATTAAAACGGAAGCTTAATGTTATGAAAATTGAATAGTTTTGGTTGGCAGATGATAAATTAAACTATGGGGCATGTTTACTAAAACCCCGCTAATGTGCGGGCCGCGGTAGTGAGCGGATGCCATATAAGGAGTGGGCATTCCTTCCTGAAAAAGAAAAGCCGTGATTGACATATGTGCTAAGGTGCGCAGTGCCCATGTGCGCCCCGCACATTAGCGCATGAGGAAGCTGCGTGGGAGGCATATGTGGCACGCTGATGTGCACACAGATGAACAGAGCCACAGCACAATGGTTAAGGCACTTACCAATGGTGCAGGGATCAGGTGTTCAATCCCCCACAGTGCCCAGTGAAAACAGCTGGCTGAGGCATTACTTTATGAGGCATTTAAATAATGGGCAGCATAAGGCAGCGAGCTGATGTTTTTGGAGGCATTTTAATACTGGACGGCATAAGTGGCGCGCTGATGTGCACACAGAAGAGCAGAGCCACAGCACAATGGTTAAGGCACTGATCAATGGTGCAGGAATCAGGGGTTCAATCCCCCACAGTGCTCAATGTAGACAGCTGGCTGAGGCGTTACCTTAGGAGCTAGTCTAATAATGTGCAACATAAGGCGGCAGGCTGATGGGCAGCATGCTATTGATTTAGGAGGCTTTTTAATATTGGGCGGCATAAGGCGGCGCGCTAATGTAAAAGCACAGGAACAAAACCACAGCACAATGGTTAAAACACTGACTAATGGTGCAGGGATCAAGGGTTCAATCCCCCACAGTGCCCAATGAACAAGGCTGGCTGAGGCATTAAGTATTATGGGGAAGATTGCTTTTGGAGTCATTTTATGTTTATTTTAATTTTCACTACTAGCAAACGCACTCTCAAAGCGTGTTAACATAAGGCAGCCTATAAGGCATATTTTAAAGTGCACTGTCAGCCAAGGCACCCTAGAATGTTGCTTATAGGGTGCTTTAGAGGGTGCCGTATGAGGTACCGCAAGGTCAGATTATTGTTTGTTATGGCAGCACTGTGCAGTTTAAGGAATGGAAAGCATAAGTAGGTGCGCTGACAGGCAAGGAGGAGCAGCAGTGGAGCACAATGGTTACGGCACTGACTGCTGATACAGGGGTCATGAGTTTGCTCCCCAGTGTGCCTAATACGTAAGGCTGGCTGTGGCATCAGCTTTGCATTGTACATATGTTTTCCTGCAGCACTTTATTTTTAATTTATTAATTGCTGCCAGCAAACACGCCCTCACGTGCTGTAATTGAAGGTGCCGTATAAGGCACCCTAAAAGGCACTCCATAGGGCACATTATAAATTGCACTGTCCGCCACAGCACCCTAAAATGTCCCCTATAGGGCACCCTATAAGTTGCATCACAGGATAATGTACAGTGCACCTTATATGGACAGGAACCATAAGGTGCCCTATAGGGCGCCCTATAAAGCACCCTCAGAGGCACCTTATGGGTACAGTACGCTGAGGGTGTTTTTGCTGGCATGAAAATATGTACATTAAAAAAAGGTAATGCATTGGACAAACCTATCAAATAGCCCCACTGTGGGTTTGAACCTATGACTTCTGGCTTCACAAGCAGGGAAGTAACCATTGGGCTATAGCTAAATAGCTACTAGTAAGCCCCAGGCTGGCTGCAGAGAGCCTGCATGTCACCACACAGACAGGCTGTTGTGGTCACCAGGATAGGGATAGCACACCCATACCCATGATGCACTGCACATGCAAATCAGCTGTCCACAGATAAACACAAGATGGGGAATGCACCCCCACAGCACCTCGGCCTGGTAGGGGGTACTGACCGTGTGTTTAACTGGCACAGAGTAGCTACACACCGTCACATTGTGCGGGTACTGTGCTCACCCTGAGTGTGCGGTGAGGCGCCCAGCACCAGGTCCACAGCACCTTCCATAGCTGAATAAGGCCATGCCAGAAGTCCAAAGTAGTGTTAAACTGTGAGATAGGTAGTTTCTGCAGGAACACCTTGGATGTCTCTGTCTGTCTCAATCAGGTGTAGCCCCCTATAGACCATGTACCACCACCTCCCCTTTCCAGGGCTGAGGGTGGCAAACAGGGTCTCCTATCAATAGATCCACATTCTACCTCCCTGCAAAGATGATAGTAGAGGGGACCATCAACCTCAGTCCTGCTGAGGAACAGACACCCCCACAGGGCAGTCACTGCAACTCTACACACATCCATAACACAATTGCAGACAAATATTAGGCCTGGATATGGTAAGCTGCACCCCACCACTATCTGATATTCTCCTGCAGCAAGTCATCATCTGCTGCACCCTGCAAGCCGCTCCATCAGGACACATACCAGCTGCAAGCAATCTGCTAGTTAGTCCATACTGCATGTTCCCAGTGGAGATGCATGCACCCAGATCTGGGATGTCAGCATACACAGCAAGCAGATAAATCAGTGACTGGGCCCCAAAAGGAAACCCACATCTATCACATGAGAGAAATACTATATAGCACTATGGGGGTGCCTAGCCATGCTATGGTCACTGCACAGTCAGGGTGAGAGTGATCTCTCAGCAGGACATACTGAGGTCACCCTGTCTGTGTAGGTGGTGGCCGGGCACTAAAATGTCCCAGTCAGTGCCCTATGCCCTGTGCAGATGCACCCTGGCCAGGCCACCTTGTCTGGCCTATACCCATGGTACCTTGCTCCTCATTATGCACATTGGCAGCCCAATACTGGCAACATTGCTGGCAGTGTGGGCTGTGGATGGTGTTTGCAGCCACCACACACTGGATAGACAGACAGCCACCCCCACACCTATGGCAGCATTGTGCTACTATGGAGGCGTTCAGCAGCCATACCCACCACACCAGTCCTGGGCACAGTACAGGCATGGATATGGTACGCAATACTGTTGGGGGTCACTCCCCAGGGTGGTAAACACTGTCAGAGACCAGACCTGCAGCACACACCTCAGACATCAGAATGATTGTTATGGTGGAGCTCAATGAGCAAAATGTGTTTAACTTAGGAATTGATATCTGCCAGTTATCATGGGAAACGTCTGATAGCTGTGTACCATATACCCAGGTGTAGGGTGGCATTGCTAAGGTATGCAACTGCTAGTATTGGGAGATACAGGCAGGGCCCAATGTCCTGCCTCTCCAGGAGGCATTGGCCAATGGGGCCTGTGGGTGTGTGTGTGGGTGTGTCTGGCCCTGTTGGCTGCTGCTTTATGGCAGAGTTTCGCAACTCCAGTCCTGGTGTTCCAAACACTGTTCGGGTTTTCATGCTGTCCCTCATAAATATGCATGAGCTACATCTGCATACCATGGGGGTGGTGCATAGATGTGCAGCACAGGCATCTTTATTAGAGGCAGCATGGAACCTGAATGGTGTGGGGCCCTCCAGGACTGCATTTGGGATACTCTGCTCTAGGTAATGCGGCTGTTTATGGTGTCTGTGTTTGGTGTGGTAAAATATAGGCGTATTAACCATGCGTAGGTTCTCAGCAATAAAGGTTTGTCCTTACTATCACGGTTTAGTTGTGGGAAAAATATGTGGACAGGATTGGCAGTAGCCCCAGCTGCACTGCACCACCGTGTTGCCACAGATATGCTGTTTTCCCTGGGGAGTCCATGACTGTACATCCAACAGAGCCTGTCTTGCGGTGGACGGTGCCAGCCTGCACAGGTCTAGGCCACTGTCTGCTGTGGCTTGCAGCCACTGCCCCTCCACCACCTGTACCCTTCTGCCAACATGCAGACATGTCTTATCTGGTAAAAAGCATATGACCTGATTGACTGGTGGCACTCCAGGACTGAATCAGGGTGACACGGCTGTAGGTAATGGCCATTGTTATGGTTTGTGTGCGGTGTAGGGTAAAATATGGGTGTTTGAACCATGCTTATGTTCTCTGCAATAAAGGAGTGTCTTTACTATCACTGTTTAGTGGTGGGTAAAAATGTGGAGCCTGGGTTGGCAGGAGCCCCAGCTGGGATTTGAACCTGTGACCCTCTGGTTTTACAGGCACTGGCTGTGTCTGTTGCACCACACTGTGGCCACAGAGATAGTGCAGTCCCTGGAGATAAGAAACCTGGCCTGACGAGTCAGAAACCCTGCTCTGCAGAATATTACTGTGGGCTCATTTACCTTGTATGGAGACAAACGTGCAAATAAACCTCACAAATGACCTCGGAAAAAGGGGCAAACACCCATATCCAAGCTGGGCAACAGTGATATCACTGGGCAACATTAAACAACACTCCCAGGAAAGCTCCAATAAACTGAAATGATTTTTGAAAGGGTCTACGGAGCGTAGACCCTTCCAAAAATCATTTCTTTTTTTTTTAGCTTTCCTGAGAGTGTTTTTTATTGTTGTCCATTGTTATCACTGTTGCCAGCTGAATTATAATTTTTACAATTTTTCTTGTGGTCATTTTAAGGTTTTATTTGCGATTTTGTTCGGTGCACATGTATCACACTGCTCACGTTTTGTAGGTTTCCCCGGTTTTGCTGTACATTGCTGACGGAAATGGTTTCTCTTCCCTTTAAATCGGCTCTAACACGAGGTTTTCACTCGCGGTATTTTTTTGACCGAAATTCAGCCCCGCTCCTGTGCCCCGCTCCTCCCACTCTCCACCCATTGACCCCGTCCCCCCGCCCCTCGGGAGCCTTCCTCCGCCCTCGGAATGCCTTTCCACGCCTCTATCGCACATCAGCGTGCCGCGCACTTTTGCGGGCGGCGCGCACATGTGCGGGTGGCGTGCACATGTGCGGGGCACCAAAAATGCACTATTAGCGTGCGCTCAAGTGCGCCCCGCACAATTGTGCGGTTTAGTAAACATACCCCCATGTTTGGTCTTCAGTCAGGCGGCTCATTGTTGACAGAGTGGCACCCATAGCTGCTATAATTGTATTGATCCATCTCATTGCTGGCCTTCCACTTTTGTGTTGACCTTCTACCTTTGCCAAGTACTACTTCTATTAATCATTTGTATAGCACTGCAAGGCATACACAGCAATGTATATATGCTCATCAGCATTTACATGCTCATCAGGAATGTACATATGCTCATCAGCATTTACAATCTAATCACAATGAACAGCATCACAAAACTGGGACTAGAATATAATAAGATACACATAAATGGTAAACAAGAGAGAGAGGGACATCAGGATCCAAAAGCAGCCTCAAAGAGGTGGGCTTTTAGCCTGGATTTGAATAGGGCAAGAGAAGCAGCCTGATGTACTGACTCAGGTATTTGGAGCCACAGGATGGATTGAACAAAGTCTGGAGTTGGCAATGGCAGAGAAGGGCACAAATAAAAGGGATCTGCCAGAGAAGCGGAGTACCCGAGGAAGGCTTTAGGGTGAAATAAGAGAGATTCAGTACTGGTAACTTAGAGAAACCATTTATTTATTTATTTATTTACAGTTCTTCTATAACACGCTTTTCGTATCAGTGTGGTTTACAAATAACGGAAAAAATTGCCACAGACAAAACGGCCATAGGCTGACATTATAACAGGATGGATAACTTGGGAAAGAACTGGGGAAATATGTACAGTTGCAGGACTACAAAAGGGGACTGTTACTTCTGGAGAGAAATCTGCAATTGTGAGTATATACTTCTGGGAATTTTCTGTGAGGAATTCTTTGTATTAAAGCTAATTAATCTGTGAACCCACTAATTTTTGTTAAATCAGTCAGGGCCTAGTTGCAGCAGTTTAAGTTTAAATTTAAAACACAGAAGAGAACTTTCTGGTTACATATCATACCCAGCAGAGAGCTTGTAGTTTAAATTTAATAGTCACTCAGAGCCTAGTATCAGCAAAGTAATTTTAGTTTAAATTTAAAACACAGAAGAGAGCTTTCTGGTTTAATTTGGAACCCAGCAGAGAGCTTGTAGTTTAAATTTAATAGTCACTCAGGGCCTAGCATCAGCAAAGTACTTTTAGTTTAAATTTAAAACACAGAAGAGAGCTTTCTGATTACATATCATACCCAGCAGAGAGCTTGTAGTTTAAATTAAATAGTCACTCAGGGCCTAGTATCAGCAAAGTAATTTTAGTTTAAATTTAAAACACAGAAGAGAGCTTTCTGGTTTAATTTGGAACCCAGGAGAGAGCTTGTAGTTTAAATTTAATAGTCACTCAGGGCCTAGCATCAACAAAGTACTTTTAGTTTAAATTTAAAACACAGAAGAGAGCTTTCTGGTTAAATTTAGAACCCAACAGAGAGCTTGTAGTTTAAATTTCATAATAAGTTAGAGCCTAGCAGCAGCAAAGAGCTATAATTTAAAATTTAAAATCAAATAAGAGTATATCTTACCTCAGCAGCACAGGACAGGGTACAGTGTAGCAGCCCTCTTTTAATAAGTGTTATTTCCCTCCCTCCAACCCCACACTCACCCACCCCTGGGATAATCGTAGCTTTATAGGTACTTACACATCTTAAAAGACAGGGAGTGCTCTCAGGTACAGCTTGTTACCCAAATCAGTCATACACTAAGGACCTGAGATTAATTAAGCTTCAGGTAAACAAGGTATATTAAACATATTAGGTACAGTTTTATTAGTATAAATGTATATAGTTTATATAGTTTACCCTGTTTCTTCCAAGTTCTCAAACCCCTGTTTCTTGTAAAATACACTACAGTTACCCTGTATGTATATGCTCTGTTCCATGTAAACCGCGCTGATGATAATAGTGCGGTATATAAGAAATGTTAAATAAATAAATAAATATCCATAGCAACCATTAGGAAGTAAAGAACTTAAAGATCTAAACAAAAACTTAAAACTAAGATGCAGACAGCAGTCCAGCAGTGAGATGGGGACTTTCCAGTCTTTTGCATTGAGTGTCACATGTATGATTTTCTCCCAGTTGGTGAGAGGTCTTACGTGTGCACTAGGTGCAAGGAGCTCTTTGCTCTCAGGAAACAAGTCCGTTCTCTAGAGGCTAGAGTAGCAGACTTGGAAAACATAAGAAAGACAGAGAGGTACATAGACGAGACCTACAGGGATATAATCCTGAAGTCCCACCTCCAGTCTGGCAGCATCCCTGTTGCCATGGAGGAGATAGGTCACGTGACAGGAGAGCATCACCCTGGTGTGGCAGGAAGTGATCCTGTAAATAGGACCTGTCCTCCAGGTGATGTAAAACCCTCTCGCACCGAGGAAGTTTCTCCAGGGCCATGTGCCCATGAGGGAAGGGTTAGGACAGCCGTTAAAGTTGGTGATTCGATCATTAGGCATGTAGATAGCTGGGTGGCTGGTGGACATGAGGATCGCCTGGTAACATGCCTGCCTGGTGCGAAGGTAGCGGACCTCACGCGCCACCTAGATAAGGTCTTAGATAGTGCTGGGGAGGAGTCTGCTGTCTTGGTACATGTTGGTACCAATGACATAGGAAAATGTGGTAGGGAGGTTCTGGAGGCTATATTTAGGCTTTTAGGTAGGAAGTTGAAATCCAGAACTTCCAGGGTAGCGTTCTCCGAAATGCTTCCCGTTCCCCGTGCAGGACCCAAAAGGCAGGCAGAGCTCCGGAGTCTCAATGCATGGATGAGACAATGGTGTAGAGATGAGGGGTTTGAATTTGTTACGAACAGGGGAACATTCTGGGGAAAGGATAGGCTCTTCCGAAGGGATGGGCTTCACCTTAACCGGGATGGAACCAGGCTGCTGGCATTAACCTTTAAAAAGGAGATAGAGCAGCTTTTAAACTAGATAATAGGGGAAAGCCGACAGTCGCCCAAGAGCGGATGGTTTGGAAGAATGTATCCTAGAAGGATACTACAAAAAGCAGAGAGGTTCCAAAAAAGAGTAATGTAGCCCAAATGCCCTCGAGTATGGAACAGACAGAGCTTAAAGATCCCAAATTACCCATGTCTACCAACAACCAAACAAATATGAATAAAATACAGTCTCTAAAATGCTTGTATGCAAATGCTAGAAGTCTAAAAAATAAGGGAGAGTTAGAATATATAGCACTAAATGAGAGGTTAGATATGATTGGAATATCAGAGACATGGTGGAAGGAGGACAACCAATGGGACACAGTGATACCTGGATACAAACTAAATCATAATGATAGAGCTGATCAAATTGGTGGAGAGGTTGCTCTCTATGTTAGAGAGGGCATTGAGTCAGAAAGGATTAAAGTTTTGCAGGAAACAAAATCTGCTGTAGAATCTATATGGATTGAAATTCCATGTAAAAGGGGGAAGGCGATGGCAGTGGGGGTGTACTATCGAGCGCCTGGCCAGAATGACCAAATGGATGATGAAATGCTCAAAGAAATCAAGGAAGCTAACAAAAGTTACAGCGCAGTAATAATAATGGGTAATTTCAACAACCCCGGTATCGACTGGGTCAGTGTCACGTCAGGACATGCTAGGGAGATAAAGTTCCTAGATGACATAAATGACTGCTTCTTGGAGCAGCTGGTTCATGAACCGACCAAAGGGGAAGCCATATTAGACCTAGTCCTTAGTGGAACACCAGATCTAGTGCAAGAGATAAGGGTGTTGGGGCCACTTGGCAATAGTGATCATAGCATGATCACCTTTGATTTAATTAGTGGAGGAGAGATAGTAAGGAAATCCACAGTACAACCTTTTAACTTTCAAAAGGGAGACTATGATAAAATGAGGAAAATAGTTAAGAAAAGACTAAAAGGAGCAGTTGCAAAGATTAAAGACTTTCATCAAGCTTGGGTGTTGTTTAAAAATACTATCTTGGAAGCCCAGACCAGCTGTATTCCACGCTTTAAGAAAAGTGGAAGGAAGTCCAAAAAACTGCCAGCATGGTTTAAAGGGAAGGTCAGAGAGGCTGTTGTTGCCAAAAAAGCATCTTTCAGGAAATGGAAATAAGAGCCAAACGACAAAACCTGGAAACAGCACAAGCACTGGCAGGTCAAATGCAAGGCATTGATAAAGCAGGCAAAGGGAGAATTTGAGAAGAAGTTTGCTGTGGAAGCAAAAACGCGAAATAAAGATTTTTTTTCAAGTACATTCGTAGCAAAAAACCTGTGAGAGAGTCAGTTGGTCCATTAGATGATAGAGGAGTTAGAGGGGCACTAAGAGGCGACAAGGCGATAGCGGAGAGACTGAATGAATTCTTTGCTTCGGTCTTTACTGAGGAAGATGTAGGGATGTTACCCATGACTGAAGTGGTATTTAAAGGTGCGGAAGAATTGAAGGAAATATCGATACATCGGGAAGATGTATTACAACTATTAGATAAACTGAAGAGTAGCAAATCACCTGGGCCGGATGATATACATCCAAGGGTGTTGAAAGAACTGAAATATGAGATTGCAGACCTGCTATTAGTAATCTGTGAATTTTCATTAAAATCATCTCTAATACCTGAAGACTGGAGGATCGCCAATGTAATGCCAATTTTTAAAAAGGGTTCCAGGGGTAATCCGGGATACTACAGACCGGTGAGCCTCACGTCAGTACCGGGAAAAATGGTAAAAACCATCATAAAGAATAAAATTACTCAGCATGTAGATAGTCATGGCCTAATGGGAGACAGCCAACATGGTTTTAGCCAAGGAAGATCTTGTCTTACTAATTTATTATGTTTTATTGAACGTGTGAATAAACAGGTGGACAAAGGTGAGTCAGTTGATATAGTGTATCTGGACTTTCAGAAAGCCTTTGACAAGGTCCCTCATCAGAGACTTTTGGCAAAACTAAAGAGTCATGGGATAGGAGGCAGTGTACTACTGTGGACCAAGAACTGGCTAAAAGATAGAAAGCAGAGGGTTGGGCTAAATGGCCAATTTTCCCAATGGAGAAAAGTGAATAGTGGTGTACCCCAGGGATCTGTGCTGGGTCCGCTGCTTTTGACATATTCATAAATGACCTGGAAAGTGGAATAACGAGTGAGGTTATCAAATTTGCAGATGACACAAAACTATTTAAAGTTGTTAAAACCCAAGAGGATTGTGAAAAATTGCAAGAGGATCTTGATAAATTGGAAGACTGGGCATCAAAATGGCAGATGAAATTTAATGTGGACAAGTGCAAAGTTATGCACCTAGGGAAGAACAACTATGGTTACATGATGCAAGGTTCCACATTAGGAACCACCACCCAGGAAAAAGATTTAGGCGTCATTGTGGATAACATGTTAAAAACCTCGGCCCAGGGTGCAGCGGCAGCCAAGAGAGCAAATAGAATGCTAGGTATCATAAGGAAAGGAATGGAAAATAAAACAAAATATATTATAATGCCTCTATATCGTTCCATGGTGAGACCGCACATTGAATATTGTGTGCAATTCTGGTCGCCGTATCTTAAAAAGGATATAGCGTTATTAGAAAAGGTTCAGAGAAGAGCCACCAAAATGGTAAAGGGGATGGAAGGATACTCCTATGAAGAAAGGCTAAAAAGGTTAGGGCTCTTTAACCTGGAAAAGAGACGGCTGAGGGGAGATATGATAGAAGTCTATAAATTAATGAACGGAGTGTAACGGATAAACGTAGATCGATTGTTTACATTATCAGAATATAGAAAGACTAGGGGACATGCAGTGAAGCTACAGGGTAAACTATTTAAAACTAATAAAAGAAAATATTTCTTCACTCAACTTGTAATCAAACTCTGGAATTTGTTACCGGAGGATGTAGTAAAGGCTGTTAGTGTAGCTGGGTTTAAAAAAGGTTTGGACAAGTTCCTGGAGGAAAGGTCCATAAACCATTATTAAGAAGGGACCCAGGATATCAATGCTTGTCCCAGTACAAGCATTGCGGAACCTGTGTCTTTTGGGAATCTGCTAGGTACGTATGACCTAGATTGGCCACTGTTGGAAACAGGATACTGGGCTTGATGGACCTTGGTCTGACCCAGTATGGCATATCTTATGTTATGTTCTTATGTTATGTTATGTTATGTTATGTTATACAAACAATATACAAACTATATACAGTATATAAACTATATACAGTATATAAACTATATACAAACTATATACTATATACTATATATATTTAAGTCAGCAATGTACAGCAAAGCCAGGAAAACCCAAAAACGTGATAGTAGTGATACATGTGCACGGAACAAAAAGGTAAATAAACAGAGAAAATGACCTGAAGCACATTTAATTTCCCAATAACCAAACTGGCCAATAGTGATATTAATGAGAAACATAAAGAAAAAAGAAGATATCATGTTTGGAAGGGTCTTTGCTCTGTCCCCCTACAAGGTGAATTATCCCACATTGGAATAGCAGTGAACAGGGTTTTTCCTTTATATTGTGCAGATTTGTTATGGCGTGCACATGTGCCGCAACAGCAGGGTGGGCATGTAGGAAAGGGCAAATGTACAGATGCTGGAAATGGGATACAGAGGGCTGCAGGCAGCACATGCTGTGGTGCAGGTGGGGCACAGTGTGGTCTAGGCAGATGCCTAGGTGGCACATAGGAATGATGAAACTGTAGAGCAGCCAGACAGCAACTGATGAGGGCCCAACATGGGCACGAGTGTGTTTCTCACAGTGTCACAGGGGATAGTACCCAGCAGGTACCCCCAAAGGCACAGAACATTGGGAGGCGGTGTGGGGGTGGGGAAGGGTGCATGTCCATGTAGGCACCCCTACCCAAGAACCCACACCATAGGCAGCTGCCTACCGGCATACTGGATGGCCTGGGACTGCGCACCACCAGCATAATTGCATGGCAGCATGGTGGTGGAGGGGTGCTGGTGGTGGAGGGGGCAGTGGCATCTTCCCACAGCAGACCATGGCATAGCCCAGTTTAGGTGGGTGCCGTGCACTGCAAAAGACAGAGTCTGTGTGACGAACAGTCATGGTATCCCCAGGGAATGAATGGTCCCTTTGGAAACAGTGTGGTGCAGTACACACAGCCAGTGTGTTCATAAGCAGAAAGTCACAAGTTCAAGTCCCAGCTGTGGCTTCTACCAACCCGTTCCCTATATTTTACCCAGTACTAAACCGTGGTAATAAAGACGGAACCTTTATTGCAAATAACATAAACATGCCTGAAATGCCTATATTTTACCCTACAGAGCACAGACACGATAAACATGTGCAATACCTAGAGCAGAATTTCCCAACTGCAGTCCTGGAGGGCCAAACACCATTCAGGTTTCATGCTGTCTCTAATAAATATGCCTGTGCTGCATTTGTATGCGCCGCCCCCATGGTATGCAAATGTATCTCATGCATATTCATTAGGGACAACATGAAAACCCGAACAGTGTTTGGCCCACCAGGACCGGAGTTGGGAACCTCTGCCCTAGAGCAGCAGCCAATAGGGGCATAAACACCCACACCCACAGTCTCCACTATCCAAAGCCTCATGGAGAGTCAGGCTGTTAGGCCCTGTGTGCAGCAGCATCTCCCAATACTAGCACTTGCATACCTTAGCAATGCCACCCTAAACCTGGGAATACGCTACACATGTATCAAAAGGTTGCTATGATTAATGGCAGATAGCAATTCCTAAGTTAAGCACAATTTGATGATAGAGCTGCATCATAGCAGCCTTTCTGATATCTGTGGAGTGTGTTTCAGTTTTGGTTTCTGACAGTGTTTACCACCCCGGGGAGTGACCCCCAACAGTATTGCGTACCATAGCCATGAGTGCACAGTGCCCAGTACTGGTGTGGCAGCCAGGGCTGCCACAAACCTCTATAGTTGCACAAAGCTGGCAGAGGTGTGGGAGTGTGTGTCTGTCTATCCAGTGTGTTGTGGCTGCCTACACCTTACTCAGCCCACACTGCTTGCACTGTTTCCAGTGTTAGCCTGCCAATGTGCATAATGAGGAGCAAGGTACTGGGGGTATAGCCCGGACAGAGTGGCCTGGGCAGGATGCATCTGCACAGGGCATAGGGCAATGGCTGGGACATTGTAGTGCCCGGCCACCACCTGCACGGACAGGGTGGCCACAGCATGTCCTGCTGGGAGGTTACTCTCACCCTGACTGAGCAGTGACCACGGCATGGCTAGGTTCCCCCATAGTGCTATGTAGTATTTTTCTCAAGTGATTTTTATGGGTTCTCTGTTTTGTGGCTCAATCACTGAGTTATCTGCTTGGTGTGTGTGTGCTCACATGCTAGTTTTGAGTGCATATATCTCTTCCAGGAACATGCACTATAGACTAGCTAGTAGACTGTCTGCAGTTAGTATGTGTCTGGCTGGAACACCTTGCAGGGTGCAGTGGCTGGAGACTCACTGTGCTTGCTGCTGGAGTATGTCAGATAGTGGTGGGGGGAAGCTGAGCATTTCCAGGCCTACTGTCTGTCTGCCATTGCCTTATGGATGTGTACAGATCTGCATTGACTGCCCTGTAGGGTGCCTGTTCCCCAGCAGGACTGGGGTTGATGGTCTCCTCTACTACCATCATTGCAAGGATGTAGAATGTTTATCTGTTGGTGGGAGATCCTGTCCCCCACCCTGAGCCCCAGAGAGCGGGTTAGGTGGTGCTACATAATCCACCTATGGGTCCAAGCAACCCCCTTCACTTAAATCATGTGACCATGGCACCCACACAAGATATGCACTATTCTGGGTGCATCATAGTCCACAAGGGCTAGACGTGACTGGGAAATACAGATGAACATGGGTGCATCCTAGGTGTGTTTGCAAGGACTACCTATCACACACTGGCACTGATGGGGACCTGCAGTATAGCCTATCTCAACCAAGTCAGGTGCTGTGGACCTGGTGCTGAGCACCCCACCTCACCCTCAGGGTGAGCACAGGACCCACACAATGTCACGGTCTGTAGCAACTCTGTGCCAGTAACACACACAGTCAGTTCCCCCTACCAGGCCGAGGTGCTGTGGGGGTGCATACCCCATCTTGTGATCATCTGTAGACTGCTGAGCTGCATGTGCTGTGCATCATGGGTACGGGTGGGTTAACCCTATCCTGGTAACCACAGCAGACAGTTTGTGTGGTGACCTGCAGTCCTTCTGTAGCCAGCCAGGGGTTTGTTGGTAGTTATAGAGATGTAGCCCACTGGTTACTTCACTGACCGTGGAGGCAGAAGTCATGGGTTTGATCCCACAGTGGTGTTAATTGATTGGGCTGTCTGAGGCATTTCCTTTTTTAATTTAAATTAGTGCTGCCAGCAAACACAACCTCACAGTGCTGTAACCTTAAGGTACCTCATAAGGCACCCTGTAAACCGCTCTATAAGGTGCCCTATAAAGCGCCTTATAAGGCGCCCTATAGGGAACATTATAAGGTGCCTTGGCAGACAGTGTACTTTATAATGTGCCCTCTGGAGTGCCTTATAGGGCGCCTTATGTGGCACCTTAGGTTACGGAACTGTGAGGGTGTGTTTGCTGGAAACACTAATTTAAATTAAAAAAGAAAATGCCTCAGACAGCACTGATTTTAAGCAAAGGGTAATGCCTCAGATACCTTTACTCATTAAGCCCACTGGGGGATTGAACTCATGGCCGCTGTTTCATTAGTCAATGTACTAACCATTGTGCTACATCTCTGTTGCTCTGTTTGTGAGTCAGCACACCTAATTAAGGCTAACGCGTGTTAACGTGCCACAGCTCCCTCTATCGCGCGATAATGTGTGTGGCGCACTTTTTTGCGCGATAACCCGCGATTGCTACCTTAATACCGGAACGCCCACTCCTTTTATGGCATTCTTCACATTATCGCTGGAGCTAACGCCGGGAACATTAAGACAGTTTAGTAAACATACTCCTTAGTTGTTATCTTATCAGTGATAACCCAAATATATCACACCTTCTAAATACTTAAAACCAGCAGTGGCTAAACATATCTTTAATAAAGCTTCCAATGAAAGTTATTCATAGGGGTAGAGACCTCAGGATGGTTAAAAACCCTTCATATGGCAAAATCAATCACCATAGGGAATAGCGAGATACTCACATTACCGGTCTCCAACCTCCCCCATATTAATATTTAAAACAACAATCTCAAAAAAGTACTTTTCTGGATTATAATCTAATAAACCATTTATCTTTTATGAAATTCAAACTATTAATCCAAACTACCAATTCCCTCTTAATATGCTTTGTTTGAAAGTATCTCTATCTGCTTTAATAGCGGTCCACAAAAATTCCTTATTGAAAGCTCAAGAAAAACTCACAATGGAACAATGAATCTTCCTTCGCAAGCCGTGTGAACAAACAAAAGCTATGCGGTTATAGCTATAAGTAAACAATCACTAGAGGTAATTCTTAGTACTTATCTTCAGACTCCTATAGTTCAATGTGTTTTTCGTAAACCCGACAAAGATCTTTGGTTTTCCTCAGAAAAGGGCTTCTTCAGGGGCTTACATTCACTACTTGATGACCAGTTCAATCTGGCTTTCATCCTTTACATTTTACAGAAAACGTATATGCTAAAGTCTCACGGCATCTATCATATTTATAGTTTCATATTTATTTTTATAATTCCTTCAAAGTCTTATGTTATACATTGCAAATAGACCATCTAATGCAGATATTTCAGAGGTTTACCCAAAACTAAGATGGATTTCATTGGGAGCTATGGATGCTATTGTTAATACATTTAAGGATCTGTTTTTCGTGATCTGGAGAACATAAAATCTAAACATCTTAAAATACAAAACTGACATAAAACTACATCAGAGGAGTATCAAGTATTACTCCTGCTGGGTAATAATATGGATATAGCTATTTCTCAAGCATATAAGGGTAGCACTGTTGAGATACAGAACAGGAGCAAGTACGTATGTGTCTGAAGCTCATAGACAACTATCAGATGATAAATTCTATAGAAGACTGGAAGATGACCATACATTGAAATTACTTCAAAATATTT
The DNA here is from genome assembly GCA_033557465.1 of Ichthyophis bannanicus. NCBI lineage: Eukaryota > Metazoa > Chordata > Amphibia > Gymnophiona > Ichthyophiidae > Ichthyophis > Ichthyophis bannanicus. Next base: position 1,012,952,210 of record CM066033.1, on the reverse strand, counting down.
CTACTGATAGCCAAGGCCTTCTCTTTGGGGTTTATTACCGAAAAAGAATCAATTTCTTTTGTGTAGAAATATTCCCATGTGCTAGTCATTTAGGGCCCGATATTCAGTTGGGTGATGCTATGTGCCGCATCGATGCATGGCCCGCCCGCCATCCATCTAACCTGAATTTTCAATGCTGGGGGACATATGTAGCCCTGGCATTGAAAATCCAGTTATCGCTGCACAACCCGGAAATATCAGGAGCTAGCCGGGTAGCACCGATTTTTTATGCTACCTGGTTAGCTCCATCGCCTTAAAGATAGGCAAAGGTCTTCCATGCCTATCTTTAGGGCATTGAGGGCTAACTGGGTAGCATTGAAAATCGGTGCTATCCATTTAGCCACTTCCTCTACCTCCATTCCACCCCAGAACACCCCGATAGCATTGGGGCGCATAAGAGACAAACCAGGGAATTTTCAAAGGCACTACTTGTGTAGTTGCCTTTGAAAATTCCTTGTTAAGGCATTTACATGGGTAACTAGGGCAGTTACCTATGTAAATGTCTGAAAATCAGGCCCTTACTTTCTTCTAAAGGTTTATAAGAGCATATATAATCTGATGGGTAGACTTATTTTTGCAACTAAAGGCTCAGTTTTGGAACCTCTATCTAAGTTTATTGTTTTTCTACATCCAAAAGTGAAGAAGACAAAATCTTATATTCAGCATACAGTACACTTACTGAATGGGTTTGGTGACCCTCAGAAAGTGACTTTTTTGGCTGCCTCAACTTCAACCCACCCACACCCTACAAACCGCAAACAAACTCCTTGGTATATCACAGACCTCTGAAAACTCAAAGCACTACTCCATAGACAGGAACAAAAATGGAGAAAATGACAACTGACCTCAGACCACACCTGCTGCATGATACTTCTAAAAAAATTCAATCATACCACAAACCGCTCCAAGAAAGCCTACCACACCAAATTGATCCAAAAATCACGCAACCCACCAAGAGAACTATTTGCCATAGTAAAAGGACTTATAAAAACCCCACTAAAGACTTACTGGTATCACTATAACACCTCAACAACTAGCCAAGTACCACGCAGCACGCCAAACCCAACCACCTTCTCAAACACCCCAGATGACCCAAATTACCCCCCCCCCCCAACTCACTCATGGATAACATTCGACCATGTCACTAGTGAAAAGATAGAAACCATCATATCATCCCTCAACACTACAATATCCCCACTAGATCCCTGCCCAGTGAGTTGGAGCAAAGCCACAAAGACCAAACTCCCCTCATTCCTCACAGAGATCACCCAAACCTCTGCCATAAAGCAAACTACCAGCATATCTAAACCTCATCTAGACCCATCTGACCCTGCCTCATATAGGCCTATAGCTAGCCTATCATTCATAGCCAAAATATTCAAGAAAGCCATACAATAATTACAAGAATACCTCAACAAACATGACCTACTCGACCAGTAGCAACATTGATTACAGCCACACCATGGAGAAGAAACTATCTTAACCTCACTCATGAAGATGCTCATAAATGAAATTCAAAACACCAAACAAGGATTTATATTAATATTCCTCGATATCTCAGCAGCTTTCAACACTATCAACTACAACACTCTCTTAGAACGCCTACAAACAAGAGGAATCCAAGATGCTGTACTAAAGTGGTTCCAAGCCTACCTAACAACAGACACCAACAAATACAAATTGGTACACTGTCTTCAACCCCCTACCATCAGACCCAAGGAGTGCCCCAAGGATGCATTCTCTGTGTGCTTCTCTTCAATATCTACATGCAATCACTCTGCGCAACTATTCAATCACACAACATCCATTAGAATGTCTACACAGATGACATCATGCTGTATACACCATTTGATGTAAACAAACCTTCCTACACTGGCCTACAACAATGTTTCACCGATGTCTCCCAATGGCTTTCTACATACCACTTCTCCATAAACCTTAAGAAAACCAAAGTCATGTTCATCACAAAGAATGACTCATTCACCACCACCTGCCCTGCATCAATCACCCTAAAACACACAGAAATCCAAGTCAGATCCAAAGCAAAATATTTGGGAGTCACCCTAGATCACAACCTCACCTTGAAGACACAGATAGGGAACACAGCAAAGACAATCTACTACAAGACCCAGTCTCTACAGCATCTTCATGTGCTAATTGATCATCCAACTTCTGCTCAGCACCACAAGTCCTGATTATTCCCTACATTGACTACTACAATTCCATCTATCCTGGACTTCTTCACTTAACCCTCCTACCTCTACAGACAGCCCTCCACACTACAGCCTGGATAATCCAAGGAGCCTCAAGATACGGTGATATTACCCCATCCTCTACCAACTCCACTGGCTCCCCCTACAGAGCAGAATACAATACAAAATACTCCTGATAATATTCAAGACTCTCAATAACCAATCATCCTCACACCTACAAACACTCATTAATACACCTCAGACCAACAGACTCAGAAGGCACTCCACCACAAACCTCCTAGCCACCCCCACACAAAAACAAGAGCACCCAACAAGCATGCACCAGATCCTTTGAACTCTTCGCTCCTACCAGATGGAACTCTCTCTCCAGCCCTATAAGGAACACCAAAGACCTCCTCACATTATGCAAACTCCTCAAAATTCACCTATTCATCTTACGTTTTGGTTCTTCCACCAAACCCTTCCCCCTATCATTTCAGACTTGTTCTATCAACCTACCTTTTCCTCCCCCTCCCCCCCATCCATGATAGCTATGTACATAAGTTAAGGAAGGAATGTCCTAGTTAAATTGTTAATGTAAATAGTTACAGTTCTCTGGAAACATTGTTTAAGTCTGTTCTATGTACACCGCGTTGACACAGTGAAAAGTGGTATAAAAGCTCAGCCAAATAAATAAATAAATATACTAATATTCCCCAAAGTGGAGCACTGCAGGTGATTGAGGAAGTGTTAACTGAGACAAGGAATCAGTCTGAGTGAGAAGCTGCTAGTGCTGGGAAGGAATCTGCACTTACAAGTATTTACATGCTGGGAAAGTCTCAAAATCTTAGGAGGAAGGGAATTACAGTATTTGGGTTTAAGCTCACAAATGGTGAGAGGTTTTATGTGTGCATTAGGTATGAACAGCTCCTTGCTTTCAGAGAATGAGCATGATCTCTGGAAACTAGAGTAGCAGACTTGGAGGAGTTGAGGAAAGCAAAAAGGTATATAGATATGATTTTTAGGGACATAGCATCTCTGCTGCTGTGAATGAGATAAGTCAATTGAAAGGACAGCATCACTTTGGTGTGGCAGGAAGTGTTGAAGTAATACCCTCTTGCACTGAGGTGATGCTAGGGCCATATCCCCATGAAAGAAGGGTTAGAAAGTCCATAATAGTTGGTGAGTTGATCATTAGACATGTAGATAGCTGGATTGCTGGTGAATGTGCCTGATGCAAAGGTGGTGGACCTCATGCATCACCTAGCTAAGATTTTAAAACTCAGTCAGGGCCTAGAATCAGCAGATAGCTTTTAAGAGATATAAAACCCTCTCACACTGAGGAGGTTTCTCCAGGGCTATGTGCCCATGAGGTTAGGGTTAGGACAGCCAATATAGTTGGCGATTTGATCATTAAGCATGTAGATAGCTGAGTGGCTGATGGATGTGAGGATTGCTTGGTAACATGCCTTCCTGGTGCGGCTTTTAGGCTTTTAGGTAGAAAGTTGAAATCTAGAACTTCCAGCATCCTCAAAAATGATTTTCATTTGACGAGCAGGATACAAAAGGCAGGCAGAACTCCGAAGTCTCAATGTGATGATGAGACGATGGTACAGGGAAGAGGGTTTTAGATTTGTTAAGAACTGGACAACATTCTGAGGAAGGGAGGGAGGCTTTTTTGAAAGGATGGACTCCACTTTAATCAGGGTGGAACTAGGCTGCTGGCATTAACCCTTAAAGAGGAGATAGAATAGCTCTTAAACTAGATAATGGTGGAAAGCCAACAGTCATAAGAATATAAGAACGTAAGATATGCCATACTGGGTCAGACCAAGGTCCATCAAGCCCAGTATCCTGTTTCCAACAGTGGCCAATCTAGGTCATAAGTATCTAGCAGTCTCCCCAAAAGACATAGGTTCCTCAGTGCTTGTACTGGGTCAAGCAGTGATATCCTGGATCCTTTTTAATAGTGATTTATGGACCTTTCCTTCAGGACAGCGTGTATCTTTGAAGGATACTAGCAAAACAGGGAAGTTAAGGAATTTCTATAGAGAGGTTCCAATAAATGTAAAAGTAACCCTGAAACCTTTAAGAAAAGAGCAGGCAGAGATGAAAACTTTCAAATTACCCATGTTAACTTAGGATAGCCCAGTGACAAAGCTGTTCCACTTGACTCTGTCTAAGGCCATCGTCTTCCCAACTATTGGAGTCTACCTATCAGATTTTAAGGTTGCACTTAAAGTAACCATGTATATGAGAACTGATCTGCCTTGTTATCCATGATCATTTTTCCGTTGACCATAGAGCACAAATTGTGTAATCCTTATGATATGGCTTGCCTATCAATGCATAGCTTTCATCACCATTCCCTTCACACCTGAAATGTGGTTTCTTTAGAGTACTTCCTGTTTGAGATCTTGTCTTTGACATCGTTAATGCTGGAGGAATAGCTCAAGTTGCCTACAGTGTCTATGGTGTAGAATACGGGATTCACATTTGTACAGCAATGTCTCACAATGTTGATCTTAATTTTCAGTCTCACCTTCCTTTTATCTCATATATGATAATGGAGCTTGTCAAAGGAAATGCTTGCCTTGGCAATGTGTCATATAATCATGTCAGTTTAGCAGAATTTGTCAGCTTCGTTCAGTTGAGTGCCCCAGACAAAAATTGTAGGATCAATATTGGACTACAATGAAGCTGACTAGTAAATTGCCTCTAGTCTTTTTTAAACCAATAAACCGATAAAGCAAAAATGATTTACTACTCGAAGATCATAAACACCTCAATAAACAAACCACGTGAGCTCTTCGAGATTGTCAAGAAGCTAACAAAAGCACCCAACTACTCCAACCAGCTACCAAACATCCTGCCAGAACTATTAGCATGCCAATACAAGCAGCTTCAACAAACACAAAATCCACAACTGACTGCAGAGACAACAACCCACCCTACTTCCATAGACACAAACTGGAGCACATTTGAAACAATCACCAAAGAAAAAATAGAATCCACCATCTCCTGCCTAAACACTACCACCTCTCCACTAGATCCCTGCCCTGCATAATGGATAAATAAATCCAAGGAGGACATAAGCACACCCCTAACCCACCTTATTAATGAATCCCTCAGGCAAGGACACATGCCAGACGTCCTCAAAACCTCCATCATCCGCCCAACCCTAAAAAAACACAACTTGGACCCCCTTGACCCCGCCTCCTTCAGGCCTATAGCAAGTCTTCCATTCACCGCCAAAATCATTGAGAAGATGATTCAACAACAACTTCAAGACCACCTGGATACCAACAACATACTAGACCCGCAACAACATGGTTTCCGTCCATTCCACGGAGTCGAGACCCTCATGACTTCACTAATGAACACCCTCATCAAGGGCACACAGACCAAGCACCCTGGATATGCTATGATCTTCCTGGACATATCCTCAGCCTTTGACACCATCTCCCACAACATCCTCCTACACAGGCTTCAAGAAATTGTCATCAAAAACATCGTACTTCAGTGGTTCCACTCCTACCTGACCAATAGACAACAACTGATCCGCACAAGCATAGCAACCTCCCCCCCCTTTCAGCAACACCAAGGAGTACCCCAAGGATCCACACTATCCACCATGCTCTTCAACATCTATCTGCAACCACTGTGCCTGATCATACATGCTCATAACATCAACTACCACATCTACACAGATGACATAATGCTCTATGGACCAATCACAACCACAAACCCAACAAACAATCACCTATCAGACTGCTTCATAGAAGTCTCCAGCTGGCTACAAAGGAACAACCTATCCATCAACATAAAAAAAAAACAGAAGCCCTCATAGTAACCAAGGACCCAAACTTCACATCACCACCACACCTCAACTTAGGAACCATACAAATACAAATACAACCACACATAAAATACTTAGGAATCATCATAGACCAAGCGCTCACACTCAAGCAACAGATCAAAAAGACTACCAGAATAATATTCCACAAGGCAAAAACACTACAACGCCTCAGGCCTCTCATTGATCCACAGGACTTCAGGACAGTCATGCAAGCTATGACGCTCCCTCACCTGGACTACTGCAATATAATCTATCACGGACTACCCACCACCCACACCAACCCACTACGAACTGCCTTAAATACCACAGCAAGAATTATCCAGAAAGCAATAAAACAAGACCACATCACCCCAGTCAAGAGAGAACTGCACATACTCCCTCTCAAAGCAAGAATCAAATTCAAATCAGCCCTACTTATCCACAAAGACCTCTATCAAACACAGACTTCCCAGCTCCGCACTCTACTGCCCCAACCCACCCACAACAGAACAACCAGAAAAACCACCAGCAACACCCTCACCATCCCCCACGAATGAACCAAATACAATCAACAGACCTGCAACAGAGCCTTCGAACTATACACACCATCCCTCTGGAACTCCCTACCAAGTCAAATCAGAAACAACAGAGATCCTTCAACATTCAGAAAACAACTAAAAACCATCCTATTCCAGGAATACCTCAGACTAGAAACAAACATCCATCAATGATTACCCCTCCAGACCCCCTAATATACTCACAGATCTACCTACTAAGAGACTGATGCCCATTATTTAAGTCCTTAATGCCTGTCCAGATCAATAATGTTGGCCTCCCCGGTGATAGCCCCTCCACTCTAGAATTGATTACTGGCCCCCCCCCCTTTTTTTATGTTGGGCTGCTTTGACCTGGTGAAAAGCGGGATATAAATACAGTTAAATAAATAAATAAAATAAATTGAAGATAAGTCTGATGTGTCTAACTGCTTGAATGAACCAGTCTAAGATAACATGGATACTAGTGCATAGTCCTCTGTTTCTATCAGCGTGAACCTGAAGACATCTCAGGTTGAACAGTTTCTCATCTTTGACTGAATATAAATTTCCTATTCCAGGTCCTGGAAGGTATACAAAAGTATTATGGAGAAACATATATGGAGAAACATGCCGCCCTGTTGTGAGTTTATGTTCCATGTAAACCGCACTGATGCCGAATAGCGCGGTATATAAGAGACTGTAAATAAATAAATAAAATAATAAATAAAACAGTAGAGAAGATTGTTGGTGCAAACAGGAAACAACAAAAGACATAACAAAAAGCTTGTGAGAAAGTCAGTTTGACTATTAGATGATAGAGGAGTAAAAGGGGCACTAAGGGAGGACAAGGGCAAAGCCAAGAGACTGAGAGGCCAATTCTATTCTGTCCATCCAATCCCCATGCATCCCCTCAGAATCTGGGCGTACAGTGGTATCTCCCAATTTTGATCCCACAGGGAATGGACGCGCAAATGGGAACAGAATCTGATCTGCTGGCCTGGACATGCAGGCCAGGCCCCAATTCTGATAGGCCGCATGCCCAGCAGATCCCCAACTAACTCAGACAGGCTCCATAATGGAGATGCAGTGCCATGGCAACTCATTGCCATAGCACTGTGACTCCATTACGGCACTGTGATCCCTGGTCACCCACCCAAAGTGCTCTTTTCCCACAGCCCGACCTCCCATCTGGCCTCCTATGACCAGGGTCGGGCTGTGGGATACCCCCTGCACTCCCTTACCATTTTGTCCTGGCCCGGCACTACAGTTCCTCAGTGTCTAGGGGGACATTCCACTGATTTAAATTTAAAAAAGAAATGCCTCAGACAGCACTGATTTAAATTTAAAAAAGGAAACACCTCAGACAGCCTTCTTACATAACACCACTGCGGGATCAAACCCATTACCTCTGCTTCCACAGTCATTGCAGTAACCAGTGGGCTACATCTTCACAGCATCTAACCCTCTGCTGGCATGAACTTAGGGTTAATGCATGTTAACATGTCACAGCGCCCACTATCGCACGATACCGTTTCATTGCAACCTTACCTCCGGACCGCCCACTACCTTATATGACATTCTTCACATTAACGCTGCAGCTAGTGCCGGTAACATTAAGACGGCTTAGTAAACATACCCCAAAGAGTAGGGCTAAATGACCAATTTTTCTCAATGGAGAAAGATGTATAGTGGAGTACCCCAGAGATCTGTGTTGGGCCTGCTGCTTTTTAACATTTTTATAAATGACCTGGAAATAGGAACAATGAGTGAAATGATCAGATTTACAAATTTATTCAAAGTTGTAAATTCGAAAGAGTATTGTGAAAAATTGCAAGAGGACCTTGAAAAATCAGGAGACTGGGTATCCTAATTGCAGATAAAATTTAATTTGGGACAAGTGCAAAGTTATGCACTTAGGGGAAAACAACCCAAACTACGGTTACATGATACAAGGTTCCACATTAGGTATTACCATCCAGAAAAAGGATCAAGGTGTCATCGTGGATAATACATTGAAACCCTTTGCTCGGTTGTGCAGCAGCAGCCAAGAAACAAATAGAATACTAGGAATCATAAAGAGAGGAATGGGGAATAAAACCAAGGACATTATAATGCCTCTGTATCACTCCGTGGTGCAACCATACCTTGAATATTGTGTGCAGTACCGGTTGCCATATCTAAAAAAGGATATAACCAAATTAGAAAAGATGCAGAGAAGAGCCACCAAAATGATACTCATCATTTCTTGTCGGAGTATCCTTCCATCATTTTGTTGGCTCTTCTCTGTACCTTTTCTAATTTGGTTATATCCAACAAGAAAAGGATTAAAAGGTTAGGGGTCTTCATTTTGGAAAAGAGAAGGCTGAGGGGAGATATGATAAGAGTGGAGCAGAACAGTTAAACATAGATTAGTTGTTTACTCCTTCCAAAAGTAGAAAGACTAAGGGACACACAATGAAGCTACAATGTAGCATATTTAAGATTAATCAGAGAAAATATGTTTTCACTCAAACATGCAATTAAATCCTGGAATTCATTGCTGGAAAATGTAGTAAAAGCTGTTAGTGTAGCTGGGTTTAAAAGAGGATTGGACAAGTTCCTGGAGGAAAAGTCCATAAACCATTATTAAAGAGGACTTGGGAAATCCTATGCTTATCCCTGGGATAAGCAGTGTGGAAACTGTCTACCTTTTTGGAGCCCAACAGGTACTTGTGACCTTGCTTGGCACTGTTGGAAATAGGATACTGGGCTTGACGGACCTTTGTTTGACCCAGTATGGTGTATCTTATGTTCTTATGTTCTTAAACACACAGCCATGTTTTGTGCCATTTAAGACAAGAAAGGATAAGAAAATTCACAGCATCCCTGTATCTTGGCCAGCATCCCTTCATGGAAGGATTTGATGATAAAAACAAATTTCACTAGGCAGTCAATTTTTTTGAGCATTTTCCACAGACCATTGTAGCTGATAAAAGTACTACTACTGCTTCTGCTAATCATTTATACGTATAGCGTTAGATCTATAAAGGTAATATATAGACCTTGATTTTGTTTAAGGCACTTTTACTGAATCTGCTGGCAAGAACACCATGAGGGTAATTTAACAATTGAAAAGTGTACACTAAGGGGTATTTATTTATTTATTTATTTATTTAGCAAGCATTTGTAGCCCGCTCCTTCCAGCGATCAGAAGCGGGTAGGATTACTATTGTGAAACTGCCGAATCAAGGCAGGTACAAATTTTGTTTACATACAGATTGTCAGAAAAGCACATCATACAGAGTTAACACTTCTTAGCTATGGGGGAGTTCATTTACATATATACATAAATACATATATACAGAATAAGCTTTTTGGCGACAGTGGTCAGGGGCTGCTCCATCTGTGGATTTAGTTCAGGTTGAAATGAGATTGGAAAATGTGCATTTTGAGTTTCTTTCTGAAGTCTAGAAGGTCATTGCTAGCTCGTAGTTCTGGTGGGAGTTGGTTCCACAGTGTTGGTGCCACATATGAGAAAGCCCTGTGGCTGGTGTTAGCTTTGGCAGATCTTATATCTGTTGGAGTGTGAAGGATGTTGGAATTGTGGGTTCTTCTGTTTCGGGTAGGAGGTTGCGATCTTACTAGGTTGTTGAGGAAGGAAGGTGCTAAGTTGTGGATGAGTTTGAAGGTGGTTGTTAGTATTTTGTATTTTGTTCGAGCTGTTATGGGTAGCCAGTGTAATTGAATTAGCACTGGTGTGATGTGGTCACTTAGATTTTTCTTCATTATGACCCTGGCAGCTACATTTTGTGCCATTTGTAATATGTTTAGGGTTTTTTTTAGGTAAACCTTGTAGGATGGCGTTGCAGTAGTCAAAATGTGGCATGATGAGTGCTTGGGCCACTGTTCTGAAGTCTTGGGGATCAATAATATTCCGAATGGGTTGGAGCACTCTAAGCTTGTGGAAAACTGCTCTGTTGGTCCTTCGGAGGTGTTTTTCCATCTTTAGGTCACAGTCAAATGTGACTCCTAGATACTTTATTTCTTTTTTTGTTTGGTAAGTGTTGTTACATAGTGTTATTGATGTGGGTGGGTCAAAATTCGGTTCTTTGGAGATATACATTACTTCGTTTTTTTTTGTGATTAATTGACATACTACTTTGTTGCAACCAGTCTTGCATCTCTCTGATACATGTCTCTAGTGGGTTGTAGTCTGGGTTTTTAGTGTCTAGTTGTGAGTATAGCATGATATCATCGGCATAGATGTGGTAATTAATTTCGTGTCGTGAGAAAATTTCGCATAGTGGCTGCATATATATGTTAAACAGAAGTGCTGAGAGAGCAGAGCCTTGGGGGATTCCCTGCGTTTGAGAGAAAGATTCTGCTTTTTCTCCGTTGAATTGAACCTGTTGTGTTCGATTTGAGATGTAGGATGAGAACCATTTTAGTGGTGTTCCTGTTATGCCTATTGATTTTATCCTATTTATGAGGGTCCCATGATTGACTGTATCAAAAGCAGCGGAGATGTCAATGAATACAAGAATGTACATTTTCTTTTTGTTTTCAAGGCCCTTTAGGAGGTTGTTAAGTAGGACTAGTAACAGGGTTTCAACTCCATGATGTTGCCTGAAGCCATATTGCTGGTCATCAAGAGGAGCATTGTCAGTCAGATGGTCTTGGAGCTGTAGAAGGACCGTTTTTTCTATGATCTTTGCCAGGAATGAGATACTTGATATGGGACGGTAGGATGCTGGGTCTTCTCCGTTGAGTGTAGTGTTTGTTTACTAAGTGGCGGTAGCGGCTTCAATGCAATGATTTCAATGGGGCCGTGGCTCCGATATCAAACGGAAGCCGTTACCGCTGATTAGTAAATATACCCCTAAGTGTTGGGAAATTGTGCAATTCCCCCATTGCCAGAATTAGACATTTGGGGGTTCATATATGTGTCTCACAAGAAGTGCCAGAGGACATTTGTGCATGTGTATGCATCTTTGGGGGAGGGTGCGCACATGAGTGTGTGTGTCTTGGGAAGTATCAGGGTAAGTGTGTTTGTGTGTAGGGATATGTGCATGTAGGTATGTATCATTGGGAGTGTCGGGGGTGTGCATCTATGTGTATCACAGGGAGTATTGGGGGATACATGCGTATGTATGTGTGTGTGTGTGTGTGTGTGTGTGTGTGTGTGTGTGATGGGGAGTACCGGAGGCATCATGCATGCATGTGAATGTCATTGGAGTATTGCTGGCTGTATGCATGTGTGTGTGTGTGTGTCTCTCTCTCTTTCTTTCTCTCTTTCTCTCATAACTCCCATCCCCAGACTTCCTCCACTCTCCAGTCTCTCTCTTTCTCTCTCTCTCTCATAAGCAGGGCTGTCCCTACTGTTATGAAAAGTAGGCAGTCACATAGGATAGCAGCTTTTGAGGGGTGGCAAAGAGCAGGGCATTCAAAGCTAAACAATAGATTCTGACAGCCAAGGGGGCACACGGATTAAGGTTTGCCTAGGGCACCAACACCTTCAACTAAGTCTGTGACCAGCTCTGCTCCTCCCCCCACCCATCTTCCTCCAATCTCTCTCTCTCTCTCATGACTCCCAGGCTTCACTCAGCATCTTTCTCTGGCAGGACCCCACTACTAGGCTTCACCCAGTATCTCTCTCTTTGTTTCTCTCTCTCTACTATACCATTGGTCCCTCAGGCTTCACCCATTTTCTCTCTTTTTCTCTTTCTATCCCTCTTATCCCTTCCCTTCATCCAATTGCTCTTTCATTCACCAGATCTTGTCTCTAGCTGAGGCTCCCAAAAAATGCAAATTTTCACACTTCTCCAACAGCAAAGGTTGAGCCATGGGGTAGAGGAAGTTCAGGCAGATTATTACTACTACTACTAATAATAATCATTTGTATAGTGCTGCAAGACATACACAGTGCTGTATAGCAACATGCAAGAGACAGTCCCTTCTCTATAGAGCTTACAGTCCAGTCAAGACCACACCACAACTTGATATTAGTATATATCTGAGAGAATGGTAAGCAAACACATAAGTGGTGCACGGGAGACTATGAGGTCATTCTGAGGCACAAAAAGCGGGGATGTACACCCTACCTGGATGTATATCTCTGGTATTCCTGCCCCCTTGCCATCCCTGTACAAGACTCCCTGTGTGAACAGCGGGGTTGTATGGGGAGCCTTAGATGGAGGTGGGAGGGGCAGTAGGGGGGGCAGAGAGACGGCGATGCATGGGCGGTCTTTCACCCTAGATGTACAGGGCTGATTCTGCAAGAGTTAAGGGTGTTGGGTTTTGGGGCCACTTGGTAATAGTGATCATACCATGATCACATTTGATTTAATAAATGGAGGAAGGACAGCAGGGAACTCCACAGTAGTATCCTTTAACTTTCAAAAGGGAGACTATGATAAAATGAGGAAAACAGTTAAGAAGAAACTAAAAGGAGCAGATGCAAAGGTTAAAGATTTACATCAAGCATGGGCGTTGTTTAAAAATACTATCTTGGAAGTCCAGACCAGCTGTATTCCACATTTTAAGAAAAGTGGAAGGAAGTCAAAAAAACTGCCAGCATGGTTTAAAGGTGAGATCAGAGAGGCTGTTGTTGCCAAAAACGCATCTTTCATGAAATGGAAAAAGGAGCCAAGTGAGGAAAACTGGAAACAACCTAAGCACTAGCAATTTTGATGCAAGGCATTGATAAGGTAGACAAAGAGAGAATTTGAAAAACTTCTTGCTACGGAAGCAAAAACACATAATAAAACCTTTTTCAAATACATTTGTAGAAAAAATCCTGTGAGAGAGTCAGTTGAACCATTAGATGATAGAGGGGTAAGAAGGGGCACTAAGAGGGGGCAAGGCCATAGCGGAGAGACTGAATGAATTATTTTCTTTGATCTTTACCAAGGAAGATGTAGGGATGCTACCCATGACTGAAATGGTATTTAAAGGTGATGTCGCAGAAGAATTGAAAGAAATATAGATAAAACTGGAAGATGTATTACAACTATTTGATAAACTGAAGAGCAGCAAATCACCTGAACCGAATGGTATAAATCCAAGGGTGTTGAAAGAACTGAAATATGAGATTACAGACCACTATTAGTAATCTGTGCACTATCATTAAAAGCATCTGTAATACCTGAAGATTGAAGGATGGCCAATGTAATGCTAATTTTAAAAAGGGTTCCAGGAGTGTGCCTGGAAACTACAGATCAGTGAGCCTAATGTCAGTACCAGGAAAAATGGTAGAAACCATTATAAAGAACAAAATTACTGAACATGTCAACAGTCAAGGCTTAATGGGAGGCAGTCAACATAGCTTTAGCCAAGAAAGGTCTTGTCTTACTAATCTGTTGTTTTTTTGAAGGTGTGAATAAACAGGTGGACAAAGCTGAGATGGTTGATTTTCAGAAAGTCTTTGACAAGGTCCCTTATCAGAGACGTTTGGTGAAATCATGGGATAGGAGGTGGTGTAGTATTGTGGATCAGGAACTGGTTAAACGATAGAAAGCAGAAGGTAGGGCTAAATAGTCAATTCTCCCAATGGAGAAAGGTGAATAGTGGAGTATCCCAGGGATCTGTGCTGGGTCTGCTGCTTTTTAACATATTTGTAAATAACCTGGAAATAATGAGTGAGGTAATCAAATTTGCAGATGACACAAAATTATTCAAAGTTGTTAAAAACCCAAAAGGATTGTGAAAAATTGCAAGAGGACCTTAATAAATGGAAGAATGGGTGTTCAAATGATAGATGGAATTTAATGTGGACATGCAAAGTTATACATCTAGGAAAGAACAACCCAAACTATGGTTACACGATGCAAGGTTCCACATTAGGAACCACCACCCAGGAAAAAACCTTAGACATCATTGTGAGTAATATGTTGAAACCCTCGCCCAGTGTGCAGCAGCAGCCATGAAAGCAAATAGAATGCTAGGAATCATAAAGAAAGGAATGAAGAATAAACCAAAGGATATTATAATGCCTCTGTATCATTCCATGGTGTGACTGCATCTTGAATATTGTGTGCAATTCTGGTTGCCAAATCTTAAAAAGGATATAACATTATTAGAAAAGGTACAGAGAAGAGCCACCAAAATGGTGAATTGCATGGAAGGATACCCCTATGAAGAGAGGCTAAAAAGGTTAGGGCTCTTCAATCTGCAAAAGAGATGGCTGAGGGGAGATATGATAGAGGTCTATAAATTAATGAATGGAGTGGTATGGGTAAACGTAGATTGATTGTCTATACCATCAAAATAAAGCAAGACTAGGGGACATGCCATGAAGCTACAATGTAACCCGTTTAAGACTAATAAGAGAAAATATTTTTTGACTCAACGTCTAATCAAACTCTAGAATTCATTACCAGAGGATGTAGTAAAAACTGTTAATGTAACTGGGTTTAAAAAAGGTTTGGACAAGTTCCTGGAGGAAAGGTCTATAAACCATTATTAAAGGGAACCCAGGAAATGCACTGCTTGACCCAATAGAAGCATTGTGGAACCTGTGTGTCTTTTGGGAAAACTATTAGGTACTTGTGACCTAGATTGGCCACTGTTGGAAACAGGATACTTGGCTTAATGGACCTTGGTCTGATCTAGTATAGCATATCTTATATTCTTATGAGGTTGGCCCTGTATGTCCTGGGTCAGTCTTCTAGACGGGGAACAGCGGAGGCCAGCGGCAGCAGGAAGGTGAGGGGTGCATTAAGTTCCCTGCAGCCCGATCCTGGTTATGGTAGGCTGGATTGGGGGTTGGGCTGCAGGGAAAGGGGGGCTCTGTCTCGCAGCCAGCAATTATGGCTCCTGAATAGAGCCGTGGTACCATGGTAATGGGACGCAATGGGATTGCGACTCCATTCAAGAGCATTGACTGAGTTAGCTGGGGATCTGTAGGGTGTGCGGCCCTTCAGACTTGAGTCCTGGCCTGCATTGGATCAGAATTGGGTCTACAGCTGTATGCTTCGATTCTGAGGGGCTGTGCAGGGGCTGGATGTCCAAAAGGGAATTGGCCTCTAAGTGAATGTGTATCCAAAAGTGAATGAAGATCCAAAAGAGGTGAGATTTTAATCTGAATTTGAATAGGGCCAGAGATGGAATCTGACATAATGACTCAGGTAGTTTGTTCCAGGCATAAGAAGTAGCAAGGTTGAAAGATGGAAGTCAGGAGTTAGCAATGTAAGAGAAGGATGCTGATAGAAGGGATCTGCCAGCAGGGGCGGCCCAAGGGGGGTGCGGGGCCATGTGCGGAGACTCGGTGTGGGGCCTCATTTGCATAAGTGCCTTATTTGCATAAATATTTGCATAATGTTACCATACACTAACTTTTAGTAAACATGTCTCTTAATGAGTGTATGGATAAAGAAAGACTAAACGATTTCTACATTACTATAATCCAGTGTCAACCGCCAGGCACATTAGGAACTACTACAAACGCTGCCCATTTAGAACCCATAGCAAACCCGCCATATCCTGACAGCATTACCAGGACTCACAAAGCACCATACCCTACCTATCAAAAGGCAACACTGCAAATATTAAACCAATACATTTCAGAGAATACTGGGGAAAGAGAACAAGTGGCAATGTCAAATAGGAATTACATAAACAGAATACCTCAGCTCAGTTACACATGCAGAACATAGACCATCACCAAACAAGGAATCACAATTTAGAAACAGGAAGGCAATAATTAAACTGGGAACCCCAAAAGCCAAACTTGGAATGTACAACAACACTGTAGAAATAAAACTATAAATTAATTTCCTCTTGTACCAAAGCACAGACATTAATGACCTAGGAGTGGAGGAGTGGTCTAGTGGTTTGGACAAGGTACTTCAGGCTAGAAGGTAAGGGGTTCAAATCCCACTAAAGGACAGCAACCTTGTGCCAGAAGGCCTGGGGTTTCTAAGTCCCACAGGTGCTCCTTGTGGTCTTGGGCAAGCCACTTAACACTCCATAGCCTATGTTCCCTGTAAAATAGTTATCTCCAAGTTATAATGCCCTGTTCAATGTAATTTCAGTTTGTTCAATGTAAACCACACTGATGCAGAATAGCACAGTATGTAAGAGAATGTAAATAAATAAATAATGATGCACATTTCCCAGAGCTTTCATATTCCAGTTAATAAATTCAAAATAAAGAGATATCTTTCTACCTTTTGTGTATTTTTTTCAGTTGCAATTGCTCCAGCCACTTTCTTCTGGTTTCTTAATGTTTTCTGCTAACTTCCCACGGTCTGCTGTCCATTTGTCCTTTCTTCTCTCTTCTAGTTTTTTTTCCATTCTCTCTCTCTACATCTGCTTTAACATACTAATCTTTCTCCTTTTGCTCTTTCCTCATTCCTATTTCATCCTCACAAATTTTACCCCTCCATCCTTAATCCCCACTTACTCTCCAAATACCCGGCCAATTGTAGATTTTTCATCCCTCCCACACAAAATATTTTTCTCCTCTCCATTTTACTCTCCCAGCCCCAGCCCCATCCCATTCTAATTCTCCTCCAACATCAGCTCCCTTCTAGTTCCAGTCTCACCCAGCATCCATTCCCTTCTAGTCCCTGCATCAGCCCATTTCCAGTCCTAGCCCCCCATCAGCCCATTTCCAGTCCTAGCTCCCCCATCCATTTCCAGTCCGAGTCCCTTCATCAGCTCATTTCCAATCCTAGCCCCCCATCAGCCCATTTCTAGTCATTTCTTAGCCCCACCATCAGCCCATGTCAAATCATAGCTCCCCTCCACTCAGCCCAATTCCAGTCCAAGCCCCCCCATGAGCCTACTTCCAGTTCTAGCCCCACCATGAGTCCATTTCAATTCAAACCCCCACCACAACCCATTTCCAATCTTAGCTCCCCCCAAGAGCCCATTTCCAGTCCTATCCTAGCTGCTCCATCAGCCCATTTCCAGTCAGCCCCCCATAGCCCATTGCCAGTCCTAACCCCCCCCCCAATCAGCCCACAGCCCATTACCCATCAGCCCCTGTAGGCTTAACAGAGACGCGAGGGAGACACTCTCCCTTCGAGTATCTGAAAGCTGGTGCAGAGGGGCAGGGGCGGCCCAAGGGGGGTGCGGGGCCATGTGCGGAGACTCGGTGCGGGGCCTCATTTGCATAAGTGGCCTTATTTGCATAAATATTTGCATAATGCTAACATACACTAACTTTTAGTAAACATGTCTCTTAATGAGTGTATGGATAAAGACAGACTAAAAGATTTCTACATTACTATAATCCAGTGCCAACCGCCAGGCACATTAGGAACTACTACAAACACTGCCCATTTAGAACCCATAGCAAACCCGCCGTATCCTAACAGCACTACCAGGACTCACAAAGCACCAAACCCTACCTATCAAAAGGCAATACTGCAAATATTAAACCAATACATTTCAGAGAACAACAATACATGACCTACTGGGGAAAGAGAACAAGTGGCAATGTCAAATAGGAATTACATAAACAGAATACCTCAGCTCAGTTACACATGCAGAACATAGACCATCACCAAACAAGGAATCACAATTTAGAAACAGGAAAGCAATAATTAAACTGGGAACCCCAAAAGCCAAACTTGGAATGTACAACAACACTGTAGAAATAAAACTATAAATTAATATCCTTTTGTACTAAACAAAGCGCAGACGTTAATGATGCACATTTCCCAGAGCTTTCATATTCCAGTTAATAAATTCAAAATAAAGAGATATCTTTCTACCTTTTGTGCATTTTTTTTCAGTTGCAATTGCTCCAGCCACTTTCTTCTGGTTTCTTCATGTTTTCTGCTAACTCTCCATCATCTGCTGTCCAGTTGTCCTGTCTTCTCTCTTCTAGTTTTTTTTCCATTCTCTCTCTCTACATCTGCTTTAACATACTAATCTTTCTCCTTTTGCTCTTTCCTCATTCCTATTTCATCCACACAAATTTTACCCCTCCATCCTCAATCCCCACTTACTCTCCCAATACCCGGCCAATTGTAGATTTTTTATCCCTCCCACACAAAATATTTTTCCCCTCTCCATTTTACTCTCCCAGCCCCATCCCATTCTAATCCTCCCCCAACATCAGCTCCCTTCTAGTTCCAGCCTCATCCAGCATCCATTCCCTTCTAGTCCCTGCATCAGCCCATTTCCAGTCCTAGCCCCCCATCAGCCCATTTCCAGTCCTAGCAACCCCCCAACCCAATACCAGTCCTAGCCCCCCCCATCAACCCACTTCCAGTCCTAACCCCCATCAGCCCAACTTCCAGTCCTAACCCCATCAACCCATTTCCATACAGACCCACCTAGCCCATTGCCAGTCCTAACCCCCCCCATCAGCCCACAGCCCATTACCAGTCCTAACCCCATCAGCCCACCTCGTCCTAACCCCTTCCCATCAGCCCATTTCCTGTCCTAGCCCCCCCATAGCCCATTATCAGTCCTACCCACCCTAGCCCATTACCAGACAACCCCCATCAGCCAACAGCCCATTACCAGTCTTAACCCCCCCCCATAGCCCATTACCAGTTCTAACCCCCCCCCCAACAGCCCATTTCCAGTCCTAGCCCCCCTCATAGCCCATTACCAGTCCTAACCCCCCCAACAGCCCACAGCCCATTACCAGTCCTAACCCCATCAGCCCACCTCCATTCTTAATCCCCCCAGCCCATTTCCAGTCCTAGCAACCCCCCAAGCCATTACCAGTCCTAGCCCCCCATAGCCCACTCCCGGTCCGAATCCCCATCACCCAATTTTCAGTTTAAGCCCCCCCCCCATACCCCATTACCAGTCCTAACCTCCCCATCTGCCCACTCCCAGTCCTAATCCCACCAGCCCATTTCCAGTCCTAATCCCCCATCACCCAATTTTTAGTTTAAGCCCCCCCATAGCCCATTACCAGTCCTAACCTCCCATCAACCCACTTCCAGTCCTAATCCCATCAGCCCATATAAAGACTTAGCTCCCCCATAGCCCATCACCACTCCTACCCCCCCCCCAGCCCATCACCACTCCTAATCCCCCCCAGCCCCCCCAGCCCAGCCCAGCCTAGCCCAGCCCAGCCTAGGGAAAATTTAAAAAAAAAAGCTGTCTTCTCCCGCTGCCGGGGCCGCCGCGGCAGAATCGAGTGTGCTGCGGGGCCCCCATGCCCAGCAGAGCCTGCCCTCCCCCGTATCACCTCTCTTCGAAGCTGAAGTCACACGCGCCGGCTTTCAGAGCGCGAAGGGACTAGTTTCCCTTTCGCGGCTCTGTTAAGCCCGCGGGGGCTGATGGGAACTTCCCATCAGCCCCCGCGGGCTTTACAGAGCAGCGAGGGAGAAACTCTCCCCTCACACTCTGAAAGCCGGCGCGTTTGACTTCAGCTTCTAAGAGAGGTGATACGGGGGAGGGCAGGCTCTGGAGGGCAAACTCTGCTGGGCAGGGGGGCCCCGCAGCACACTCGATTCTGCCCCGGCGGCCCCGGCAGCGGGAGAAGACAGCTTTTTTTTTTTTTTAAATAAATTTTACTGTAGGATCAGAATGTTTTTTGCGCGGGGCCCCCTGAAACGCGGTGCCCTGTGCAAAAAACATTCTCGCTCAATGGACAGGCCGGCCCTGCAGAGGGGCTCAGCCGGGCCAGGAGAGCTCAGCCGGCCAGGAGAGCTCAGCCGGGCAGAGGGGGCCCCGCGGGACACTCCATTCTGCCACTGCCACGGCGGCAGCGGCAGCAGCTAGGTTTTTTTTTTTAATTTAATTTTTAAAAAAGCAGAATGTTCTTTGCGCGGGGCCCCCTGAAACGCGGGGCCCTGTGCAAAAAACATTCTTGCTCAATGGACAGGCCGGCCCTGTCTGCCAGAAGAGCAGAGTTTCCAAGGAGGGGTGTAGAGAGAGATAAGAGGAAAGGCAGTGAGGAGCAGCAGAATGAATGTGCTTATAGGTCAGTAGGAGAAGCTTGAACTGGATGTGCAAATGGATAGGGAGCCAATGAAGTGACTTGAGAAGATGGCTGATCTTCTGGTTTCAACCCTTGTGAGACTTTGAACTGATAGCCTGAACTTCCTCCACAGCATGGCTCAGAGAGCTGATCATGGTGGGGGAAGGGTGAACTGCTGCATTTTCTTGGGCTAGCATATGCATATTTATTTGCACAAACATAAGCATATGGAAGCAAACATGCATACAGACAGACACAATTTCCCTGCTGCCTGACCCCTCAACAATAAGCACTAAGCTAAGCGCACCTAATAATAAATCGCTTAGGTAGTCATGCATATAGATTACGATATGTCTTTTTAAAATACCAGTGGTAAACCAGCAGAAATTGCATCTAGACTGGAGCCACATTTGTTTTCCATTTAGCGTAGCTGGGTCTGAACACCATATTGCACTTGTGAGCCTTCTTGTTTGGGCACTTTTCAGCAATACGTGCACTGTGAAGTATTTGCCTTTGTCTAAAACTGGAGCTATTTATGTGTCATTTTCATCAAACCAGTCCTGGTATTTCCTTTTAATGAAGCCAAGAACATCAGCACTTGCAGAGCAGGTTACATCGCAAAATGGTCTCCGTGCCCCTTCCCAGTCTTTATCTGTGAAGTCAGAGCTCAGGAAATGTACAATCCATTTATGCTGTAATTCCTCATGTGTTTACATATTTTACATGCAGTGATATTTAGTTTCTTGGAAAGTTTTTGCTTATGAGGTTGCTTTTTCAGCTGTACATGAATGCACATTTGGCTTCAGACTATTCTGTAATCAGAAAGTATTCTGTACCTCTCATAATGTGGGAGATCTTGACACCATTAATGTCCCTCTATCGTCTAGTCCAGACGATACCATTGCTTGGAGAAGGGATGCTTGTAGGTCATCTTGCACTTAGGTCAGCTGCTGGAACATGGTGTTGGCGATTGCAAGTTTATCTTCAGTGCATTTAGAAAGAAGTAATAGACTATTTCATTTGGCTTTGATATTGCCATGACACCTCAGCACTCTCTTCCATAAATCTAAATCGTAGTCAGCGCTGGCATTGTAGTCACTTCTAAGTGTAATCTTGATTAATGTCCTTTATGAACCTGCCCAAGTTGTCATATAAAGGTCTCCACAGTAGGGGCATAGCTGATAATGACTTTGGTATGCCTGTCCTTGCGAATATTTAGGAAGATGGCCAATCATCTGTTATTAACTTTTTTTGGAAGTTTTTTTTTTCCAAATTACATACCATAGGTTTATGCATGGCAAAGTTCACTCTGGATATTCTCAGTGTACGTATTATTATCAGTGCACATTTGGTTTGCTCTTATGCCTTAAAAAATGTAGTGCACATCAATTTAATGCACATTAGGCTATGAATTAAAATGCATGATTTGCATATGTTAATAGTTATAATGGAGTGGAGGAGTAGCTTAGTGCTTAGAGCACTGACTTGGGAACCAAAAGACCAGCATTTGATTCCCACTAGCAGCACTGTATCTAGCCCTGTGCAAGCAGTGCAGCCACACAGGGCACAGAAATAGGGGTGCATTTAGGGCTATCCCCCTCATCCCCCCCCCCCCCCCCCCACACACACACACAGTGCCTACCTTTGCCCTGTCACCAACACTTTCAATGTTGCGGTGGCAGTAGTGTTATCCAATTGAAAAAAAAAATGGGTCTTTGCAACTCCATGCTTGCATATTGATCTGATCCCTCCCTCCTCTGATGTATGCTTGCATCAGAGGAGGGAGAGACCAGACAGGCCATTCAAGGGTGCAGTTGACAAGACCCACATTTGAATATCTGCTCTGCTCTCTCTCCTCTGACATGAGCATATGTCAGAGGAGGGAGGGATCAGACCTGCATGCAAGCACGGAGTTGGAAAAATACATTTTTTTTCAATTGGATGCCACTTCTGCCACCATCGCTGCCACGACAACCCTAAAGGTGGCGGCAGTGGCTAGGCCAGGGCAGGCAGCGCGGGGGAGAGCCGGCTGGATATAGGGGTAAGATGGGGAGATGGGGGCAAATGACAAACCTGTGATGAGGGGGGGAAGGGGTGCAGCGGATATGCAAGTCGCACAGGGTGCATTTATGGCTTGGAATGGCCCTGCCCACTAGCACTCCTTGTGGCCTTGGGCAAGTCACTTAACCCTCCATTGCCTCTGAAGAATATAAGTTATCAATGTCCCTGTTTAATGTATATTATTAATTTTAAGTTACAGTGTAGAACACTTTGACTAAAATGATAAAGCAGTATAAAACACCTGGTAAATAAATAAAGAATGGAGCATTTTTATTAATGTGTGCTAATGGTTAGCTTGGGGCTCGCTGCCCACTAAGTGCACTATGCTAAAAGTTAGTGCAAGTACCCATGGTAAAAATCCTGCACTAACTAGTTAGCATGCAACTGAGTGGGGACTGGGCAGGTTAGAGGCATCACATGGGTGCTGACAGCATAGTATAGTTAGTGTGGGCATCTTTGGTACATGCTAACTGTAGTTATTGCCGTTACAATGGGTGCACTTACCATCACCTTGATTGATGGCATTAAGTGCACCCGGGTGCTGTTTATTGTGGTGCCATGTGGCTGCAATGCACTAATGGCAGGGGGATGGATTCACATACCCCTGAGGTTAGTGTGGGCCTCCACACTAGAGTCACAGCCCAATAGTGCGCTTTCGTAAACATGTCCCGATGTATGTCAAACATTTTTAATTCAAACAAATGTGTAAAAAAGTGCCCAAAAATTGGGAAAAGTTTTGAAAAAATCCAAAACAAGCCAAATGTTTTGTGCTTGTGTGTATCACTACTATCCACTAGATGTCTCCTCTTGGAAGACTTTCACTCGGTGCTTCTATATTGGTGCTGTGTTTCTTGAGCATCTTGTCTAGTAGGATATGGGTCTCTCTGATCCTGGGGGAGTGCACATTCCATATGGCAAAATTAATGCTGTTGTTTTTTTTTCTTTTTATAGTTGTGCTGCATGTCTGGCCAGGAGCAATGACCTTCAGGCTGTGTCAGGAGGCTAGCAAAATTTTAGGGTCCCTTTTCAGTACCTGCCCCTCCTCCATATGGGGGGGGAGAGAGTATTGCTGTCCCTGAAGAGATCTGTTCTGTTGCCCATGCAGGATACAAGTGCCGAATCTACCCTAATCCGTGACCATTAAGCATGGGCTACCTATATGCATGGCTAGGGGTTTCCAGCAGCATTCTTGGTCTGTCCCTATCTTCACTCACTTAGAGGATGTAGCACTCATTGCTTAGCCACTTGGTGTTGTGCATTAGCCTATACCGAAGTGGATCACTGTAAGAGATTTATGCAGTCCCAGTCCTGCTTTCTTGTCCATGTGCTGATTGGCGCAAGGGCTACCAGAGGTTCAGTGGTCCTTAAGGATACAGGCTTTACATTTTAGCAGCTATCTTCTAAGAGATTGTCAAACCATTCCTCTGGAACCCTATCTCCTCATGCTATATGACCCATAGCTGGGGCTTGGTGGACAAAATGCAAGTGTGTGTCCACAGGTTGACAGAACTGTGCATATTGTATCTGGCGTTTTTTCTAATCAAAGATCCCAAGCGGTTCAACCTGAAGCTAAAAGCCCAGTTGCCTGTGTGTTGCCACAAAGAGACACCACAGTAGTCTCAGTGGTGGAGAGACTATGCACGGATAAGAAAAAATCTATGCACTTGGTGTCCTCTTTTACTTAACAATAGCTAGCCAGTATGAGTCGCACTGCTGCATGAGACACCTTCCAGGGCATCATATGTATCTTTACTTATATTCTTTTAATGAGGCACAATTCAAATGATTTTCAGAAGACTGCATTGATGAGGAGCTAGCAAAACTAACAGAGGACAAAGTGATGGACTAGACAGGGTTCATTCAAAGGTAGTGAAAGAACCTAGGGAAGTACTGGTGACTGCACTGGCTGACCATTTCAATGCTTCTTTAGAGTCAGGAGTGATCCCGGAGGACTGGAGATGGGTTAATGTAGTTCCTGTCCATAAAAGTGGAAGTAAGGAAGATGTTAATCTGACCTCTGTGGTGAGTAAATGAATGAAAATGCTGTTAAAGCATGGGATGATGCAGCTTAGGAATCAAAGGGATTAGAGTATACGTGATGGCATGGCATTACTGGATGTAGGTTTTGTCAGATGAATCAGATTGATTTTTTTTTATTGGGTGACTAGAGAGGTGAATCAGGGAGAACACTAGATGTAGTACAGTGCCTTTTGGATGAACCCTAAAGTGAAAGACTGGGCAAGAATCTAGCTGAATGGGAGGCACCAGGAGGTTGTAGGAAATTGAGTTCACTCTGAAGATATGGGAATTTCAAGTGGTGTGTCTCAGGGAACAGTCCTTGGTGCTGTTCTTTTTAACATTTTTGTAAGTAATATTGCAAAAGGCCTGTTGGGAAAGGTTTACCTCTTTACACATGATACCAAAAACTGAAACAAGATAGACACCTAGAAGGTGTGGATAACATGATAAGGGATCTAGCAAAGCTTGAAGAATAGCCAAAAATGTGGCAGCTAAGATTTAATGCTAAAAAATGCAAAGTTATTTATTTGGGAAGCAAAACCCCAAGGGAGTGGTAGAGTATCAGGGGTAAAATGCTTCAAAGCATGAAGGAAGATCGAGACTTGGGAGTGATTGTATCAGGTGAACATAAAGTGGCCAAACAGGTTGGAAATCTATAAGGATCCTTAGGTGTGTAGGAGAGCAATGGCCATCAGGAAAAAGGAGGTGAAAGTGCCTTTGTAGAAGTCTCTAGTGAGAACTCATTTAGAGTATTGTGGGGATAGACTTCTCAATAAGTATATTCTGAAGGAAAGGCAGCAGAGAGATGATATGATAGAAACATTTAAATACCTCCATGGTATAAATACACAGTTAAAACAAAGCTCTGGAATGAGGCGTCATAGGATATAAGGTGAAAAGAGATAGGAGTAATCTGAGGAAATACATCTTTACAAAAAGTGTGGAGGATACATGGAACAGTCTCCCAGTGGAGGTAGTGGAGACAACAATTGTATCTAAATTTAAGAAAGCATGGGACAAATACAGGAGATCTCCGAGGGAGAGGAAGGAATTGTAGAACTTAACAGTTCTCATGGATGGGCAGACTGGATAGGCTGTATGTCTTTATCTGCTGTCATTTACTATGTTTCTATGGGGTGTAAGATGAACCTGAGAGGATCATTCAGGGCTTGACTGATAATCCAGGTCCAATGAAACACTTACTTCCTGTTTGAGACTCCACTGGGTATTTTGTTTTAGTTTTGAGAGTAGAGAGGAAGAAGAGACAAAGGGAGACAAGAGGATAATTACCACATCATCTCATCCCCTAGGACAGAATAAGTGGTAATTAAAAAAAAAAAAAAAACGTACCGGGTTGGAGCCCCTAGGTGGTTCCACCTTCTACTGTATCTGCAGTGGGGAAAAAGGAAAAAGCTCAGAAAGGTTTGGGGTGACAAAGTTCCAAGTAAGTTCCCAGGAAGTAATCTGGCATGATTTGGCAAAAAATCATCACTGAGAGATGCCAGCCCAAAAAGGTTGTATCAAACCAAATGAGAAACAAGTGGCCAGTTCCAGCAGTCTCCACAGAAGCTTTTCTGGGCCTAGAGAGCCCCTTCCCCACTGCCTGCACTCTGCACAATGTGTTAAGGGCACACAGAGAGAGAGAGCAAGATGTTGGAGAGTTACTATGTTTCTAATAACTGTAGATGGTGGAGAATTACTATGTTTCTAGTAACTGTAGATGTTTTTATGTTGTTTTGTGTGGTCTGTTTTATTATGGTTGGAATATGCTGTAATCTGCCTTGAAGATTTGGACTGACTTCTACAGAATTTTATTTATTTATTTATTTAGACAGATTTGTATGCCACCTTATCCTTCAATCAAGGTGGTCACATCACATCACAATTGGAGGGTTACATTCAACATTAGGTTACGTGTAAACATTTGGACAGTACACTTAACAGCAAACATTTAGACAGTACACATTTAGACTGTACACTTAACAGTATTTAGATAATACAATGAGGGTTAACATTTAACAGGAGAGTATTTACACTTAACCCTCCATTGCCTCGGAAGAAAGGCCTGGCAATCTACTTCCGGTGACACTGCCAAGAAAACCCAGGAGCTTCTGGGTCACCAGGAGTCAGGACTGACTCAAAGGCACACATTGCATTGCATTTAATAGCTTGGTATGATAAACTTGTGTGTATGGATAGGAGTGCGTGTTTAGTTGGCGGAGGAAGTAGTGTATCTGTTTGGGTAGGGGATGTTGCCTGAATGCTCATATGTTTCTATAAATAAGAATGTTTTGAGGTCTTTGCAGAAGTCTGTAAGGTCATCTAATTCCCTCAGGCTCATTGGGAGGGAGTTCCATAGTGTGGATGCCAGTAGTGATGGTGCTCTTTTTGAAGTTGTTTGTTTAGTTTTGTGATAGCCTGAACATGTGCCGATTATGTTGTTGTTATTGGTTCTTCTTGGTCTATTGCTAATGTCCCTTGTTACAACATTTTGGAGTATGTCTGCTGAGAGATGATGAATGATTTTGAAGATGATCATGATTGTTTTATATTTAGCTCTTGCCAGTGTAGATGTTGTAGGACGGGAGTGATGTGCTCAGTCCTTGGAGTGTCTATAATGATGTGTGCTGTGGTGTTTTGTACCATCTGTAGTGGGTGGAGTGTCTGCTGAGGAAGGCCTTGATATAGTGAGTTTCTGTAATCAAGCAGTGGTGTAATGAGTGTTTGGTACACTGTGCGGAAGTGGTCCTGACGGAGCATTGGTTTGATTTGTCTGATTGTCCTCAATTGTTGATAGGCCATGTTTGCGGTTTTGGTGATGTGGGATTTCAGGTTCAGAACTCTGTCTAGTGTGATGCCCAGATGCTTCTTTGACTACTATGTGTTTGTCTAGGGTGTTGATGGTTTTATGGAGGTATGAAGGTGGAGTTCCTGGTGAGAAACATTGCCTCAGTTTTATCATAATTGACGGTTAAATTGTTGGCTATGAGCCAGTCATTCATAACTTTGAGGCATTTGGTTATTGTTGTGGTGTTTAGTGCTAGTAGGTTGATTGGAGCGTACACTATGATGTCATCAGCATAAATGTGGTAGTGAAGTTTGTGGTTCTTGATGATGTTGCATATGGGATGAATGTAGATGTTAAAGAGCATTGATGATAGGGCTGAGTGTGCAGGGACCCAGGTGCACACTAACATCACACCTATCCAAAGAACGCCAACAACCAAAGCATACAGCACACAAATCTTAGAATGCCACACGTAATACACCCACTCACCACACAGATAATGAACAAACAAACCCAATCATAGCAACAAACATCAGGTATGCTCTACTAAATGCCAAATCTATCAGGAACAAACCAAATACTATCCTTGACCTAATCCATGACAAGAAGCTGGATATAATATGCATCACCGAGACCTGGCTAGACGACTCAGACCAGGGCATATTAAACCAAGTAACCCCAACAGGATACGCGGCATTTAACTGCATCAGAGCACAAAAGAGAGGAGGAGGAGTATTAATACTTTCCAGAAAAGAATACAGATTCAAAACAATTGCCACCACTAGCACTATTGAATCTAACACACTCACGCTAGCCAACAAATACTTAAGCATCTCCCTCACATACAGACCACCTGGAACCACAACTGAACACCTATCCACAGTAATTGAAACAATATGTGCACATAACAGAAAACACAATCCCCTCATTGCATTAGGAGACTACAACCTAACATCCGCACCCACCAGAGAAACAGCAACATTCTTAAAAGCCATGGAGTCATTAAAATACTTCCAGACAATCAACGCCCCATCACACCAGCATGGTACAACTCCGGACATGGTTTTCATGCCAATGCAATTAGTGGAACAAAACAAGACCACAAAACCAACAATCACGCCATTCCCTTGGTCAGACCACCATGTGATTGAATTCACCATAACCCTGAATAACCCCGCGCAATGCAAAGAAGATGAACGAATAACTAGATGGTTCAAAACATTTAACAGAGACTCAATCATAAATGAAATCACTCCACAACTTCAACAGAAGCACGACACCCTTGACCTAAACATAGAAGAATGGAATACAATAAAATCCAACGCAGCATCTGCCCCAGCCATCAAAGAACCACAAACGCGAAAGAGATCCAACGCCCCATGGTACTCACATGAAATCAGAGTTGCAAAATGCACACTCAGAAGACTGGAAAGAAAATGGAGATGGAACAAATCACACTACCTCCTAATCCAATACAAAGACAAACAACTGGAATATAACAATCTAATAAATGAACATAAACAGCAACACCATACCAACCTAATCATGAAATCTACTAACAGACCAAGAGAACTCTTTAGCATTGTCCAAAAGTTCACAAAGGATGATACACAACAAAGTACCCACCATCTTGACCTACAAAAATATGCAGATTACCTTATGTCAAAAAACACCAACCAAACATGCTCTACTACACCACAAACAAATGATTACATGATAAAAAAAAAACAACATCAAACATGGGAGAGCTTCAACATACCAACAAAGCAGCAAATAGAAGAAATTATATCTGGACTAAATGCAACAACCTCACCATCAGACCCATGCCCAGTGTCGTGGCTCAAAGCTACAAAAAGCCAACTCTCTCAATGCATTCAAAACATCGTCAAAGATTCTCTCCAACAAGGACACATGCCGCAACCACTAAAGCACACAATGATAGACCAATACTTAAAAGTAGTAATACGTGCCCCTCCGAACCAAAATCATACTGTCCCATCTCCAGCTTGCCATTCCTTGCTAAAATCATGGAAAAGGTAGTGCAAAGGCAACTTCAGGACCATATTGACATAAATGCCCCACTGGACATCCATCAGCAAGGATTTAAGCCCCAACATGGCGTAGAAACACTACTCACCTCCCTCTTCAACAATCTCTTAAGAGGAATAGACAACACAAAAAACGGCTTCCTGCTAGTGTTCATGGACATCTCGGCAGCCTTCGACACAGTGTCCCACACCAAGCTACTGCAACTCTTACAACAGATAGGACTATGCAAGAATACCCCTAACTGGTTTACGTCATACTTGGAAGGGCAAACGCAACAAGTCAAATGTGATCAAAAGAAGTCAATACAATTCCCTGTCACGCAGGGAATACCCCAAGGCTCAGCCCTATCATCAATGTTCTTTAACATCTACATTCAGCCCATATGCAACAACATCAAGAACCACAAACTTCACAACCACATTTATGCTGACGACATCATGGTGTACACTCCAATCAACCTACTAGCACTAAGCACCACAACAATAACCAAATGCCTCGAAGATATGAATGACTGGCTCATAGCCAACAACTTAACTGTCAATTATGATAAAACTGAGGCAATGTTTCTCACCAGGAATTCCACCTTCATACCTCCACAAACCATCAACACCCTAGACAAACACGATAAAACTGAGGCAATGTTCGTCACCAGGAACTCCGCCTTCATACCTCCACAAAGTGTGCACCTGGGTTGGATGTTGTGTTAAATAAATAAATAAAGTGCCAGAGACTCCAACCAGCTATTCTCTGCCTCTGGACAGCAGAGCACCAGGAAATACTCTGCAGTAGTGATGAGCACATTAAGTGGGACCCCTACTTGAGAATACTATGAGAATGCACACAACCGCATCAGAGGTTTTTCTTTTCACCCTTTTTTCAAAGAACTAACTTACTAATAGTCAATATACCATTAATTTGTTTCTATCTCCTAGATGCAAAAAGGGTTGCATACTTCTGGTCATGATTGAATAAATGTTGTGGCAGTTTGTTTGACCTCCTTCACACATTGTTCCTTGTTATTTTGTCCTTGTCACGTTTTCCCACAATTTTGCTTAGAGATTGCTAATTTTTATCCATTCTCATTTATATATTCTCAAAGTGGAGGTGTGTGGTAGTATGGTGTACAGTGAGAAGGGGTTTTCTTTAAATCACAGACCAGACAGCAGTTCAGGGAAAATAAAAGCAGTTTTATTCTGTTTCAGCTTGTTAAACCTCCACAAAGGAAAATCCAGAAGAGACAGCAGTTCAGGGAAAACAAAACCAGCTTACTTCTATCCCAGCTTGTTAAATCACCACAAGCTTTTTCTTGCAGTCTGTCCTCCAGCCCCAGTTAAAATTCCTACTTCAGAATTCCTTTGCACTGCTTGCCTTGGAAGGACTCCTGACTCCATGGACCTTTCTCTCTCCTGCAACCTGCTGAGTTCTTAACTTCTCCCTGTGAGCCACGCCCTCTCACCCCTGAACTCTGGGCTGCAGACTCTTTAAATGGGACTGTTGAGGGAGAGGGACAGGTAACATTCTATAGACCCCATCACAAGGTGATAGAAATGAGGACCATATCTGAATTCAAGAAAGTATGGGACAAACACATAGGATTTCTAAGGGAAAAAAAGGACTTTTTAAGCTTTATAGGTTGGTATGGAAGGGCAGACTGGCTAGGATGTATGGTCTTCATCTACTGTCACTTTTCTATATTTCTATATAAGTCTATGTTATGCATATGCTTTAAGTAACATTGAAACATAGAAATATGATGACAGAAAAAGACCACATGGCCTATCTAGTCTGTCCTTCCATATCAACAACTACAACAGTCCCCTTTTTACCTTTAGAGATCCTCTGTGTTTGTCCCATGCTTTTTTGAATTCAGTTACTGTCCTCTTCTCTACCACCTCCACTGGGAGACTATTCCATGGATCCACCACTCTTTCCTTAAAGAAATATTTCCGCATATCACTCCTGAATCTATCCCCCTTCACCCTCATCCCAGTAGAATTGTTGAGCAAACTTTGTTCAATTATTTCCTTGTCTAGTCAATTGCCTATGCCCGTGGAATGGATTTCTGGGCACTGGGAGTAAATACCACTTTGGGGTAACAGCTAGGAGCATAGGTCAGGGATTTCTAAGATATTGTCTTCTCCCCCCATTCAGGTTCATTCTATTTCTTTTGCTTTGCAGCTCTTCAACAACAAAACTTCAAATTATCAGCAAATATTCAGGTAAGCTTCAATCAAATTCTACTTTCAATGAGTTATTTTGTGACACTAAGCACTTTGTGTATCCTAAGGATTGATACTTTGTGTACAATTCTTTCCCAACAGGTGTTCCCCAGACTATCAGGACCCCTTCTCCAAGAACAGAAAGTATTAACCCTTTCTTATCCAAACTGTGCCCTTACCCTCCCTCTGTATCTTGTGTGTCTTTTCTCTCCTTAAACTTCAAATGTCCATCCATTGGCCAGGGCATCAATCGGTAGTGCACATTTGATATTCTGTGTCCTCAGGTCAGTATCTCTTTCTTACTTTCCTTTGGGTGGAGCCTCCTGTTGCTCCCTTGTGGAAAGTACCTACTGTCGTAACTCCACAAAAAGAAAAGGAATAAAACCCTACCCGGTCTAACAAGGGAATTTGGGATTAGCCCATAACAATGTTCTTCCCTTGTTCACTTTCGTGTACTTTTTCTCTAACCTGAGAAGCTGGTTCCTTCCATTAAACTGTACCTAAGTAATGAGAAAAAGAAAAGAAAATTTCCCTAACTATTGAGACCTTTGAATTGCAGTTTTGTCAGACACTCAACACATCCTCTGTCTCAGGCACAACATCACCTTTCCACTCTATTTACAACTGTGCAGCTAATTTTCCGTCAGCCTCATCATGCTCATATTACCCCTCTTCTCAAATCACTTCATTGGCTCCCTATCCATTTCTGCATCCAATTCAAACTTCTGAAGATCTATAAGTGCCTTCACTCTGCAATTCCTCACTACCTTTCCTCTCGTACCTCTCCCTACACCCCTCCTTGGGAACTCCGCTTTTCTGGCAAAATGCTTCTATCTGTGCCCTTCTCTTCTATTGCTAACTTCAGACTTCACTCCTTTCACTTTGCTGCACCTTATGCCTGGAACAAACTACCTGAGACGGTATGTCAGGCGCCTTCTCTAACTCTTTTCAAATCCAGGCTAAAAACTCACCTCTTCGCTGCCATTTTCGGATCTTGACTCACCTGATCTCCTTTGTGTTTCCTTACCATTCCCCCTAGATGTATCCCTGTTTATACCTACTGTGTTGCCTATCTTGACTAGATTGTAAACTCTGATGAGCAGAGTTTGTCTCTTACATGTCTGTGCAGCGCTATACAAATGCTCAGTAGTAGTAGTAGTAGTAGTAGCTTTACTTCAGTTAGTAAGGGAATATCTCAGACCATTAACCAGTACGGAGGTTCTTCCCTTGCATACAGACTTTGTGACTCAATAAAGGCTTTGGCCAGTCCTTGCCATTGTGACAAAGAAGTTTTATAGGCCTATTCCACCTGACTCCTCTCAGGGCAGAACTTTTGGTTTGATTCCATCTTATAAAGTCACAGTGTTCTTCAAATTCTCTTCAGACCTTTAATCTGGCTTTTTGGAGGCCTAGTCTTTCAGCCACTTTTAACAAGTCTGTACTCTTGCTGCCTGGATGTCTCACCGCCTTCTGAAATTGAACATGGCCAAAACTGAACTTCTTATCTTCCCCCTAAACCCTCCTTCCCCCTTCCTCCTTTCTCTCTGTTGATAACACTTTTCTACTTCCTGTTTCCTCAGCCTGCAACATTGGGGTCATCTTTGACTCCTCTCTCTCCTTCTCCACACATATTCAACAGATAGCTAAAACCTGTCCTTTCTTTCTCCATAACATTAATTAAGTTATCTCCTTCTTCTCTGAACACTCTACTAAAACTCGTATCCACTCTTTAGTCACCTTCTGTCTCGACTATTGCAACCTCCTCCTTGATGATCTCCCTCTGAGTCTTCTCTCTCCCCTACAATCTGTCCAAAACTCAGCTGCACAGCTAATCTTTTGCCAGCCCCAATACACTCATATAACCCCTCTCCTCAGGTCATAAGAACATAAGAACATAAGAAATGCCATACTGGGTCAGACCGAGGTCCATCAAGCCCAGTATCCTGTTTCCAACAGTGGCCAATCTAGGTCATACGTACCTAGCAGTTTCCCCAAAAGACACAGGTTCTGCATTGCTTGTACTAGGCCAAGCATTGATATCCTGGGTCCCTTTTTAATAGTGGTTTATGGACCTTTCCACTTCATTGGCTCCCCTTCCATTTCCATATCTAATTCAAACTTCTCCTTCTGACCTATTAATGCATTCACTCCACTGCCCCTCATTACCTTTCCTCTGTCTTCTCTCTCTGCACCCTCCTCATGAACTCTGCTCCTCCTCTGGCTCTTCGCTCTACGCCCTTTTCTTCCACTGCCAACTCCAGATTTTGTTCTTTTCACCTTGCTGCTCCTTATGCCTGGAACAAACTTCCTGTATCTTTACGTCAAGTCTCTTCTCTCCCCCTCTTTATGTCAATTTTCTTTTATTAGGCAGACTCCAAATCCAAATAACATTATCATATTATATCAAAATGTACATGGTAAACCATTCATCAAAAACATATACAGAAAATAGTGTCTTCTCAGGCCCGTGGCAGTCACTTTTACAACTTTTTACTGAGTTACAGTACTTCTGCCAAAATGGGGTACTGACTCTTTAAATGTTTGGCATTGAACCCCCAGGTTGACTCTCTCTCAGGCTCTCTCCTGATCACCCCTCCCATCCAGGAGTCCCTCTGGTGCCCAGAATACCCTCGGCTCAACTTCACTGAATATTGGAGACACTGTCCCTTTAAATTTAAAAACGACTATAGATCAGTAGTGCTTCAGAGCCCCTCTGACCTATCCTGACCTTCGATCCCCACTTCCTTCTGGGTTTTTTAACTTTTTTTTTTGTGCTGCAGCCCCTTTAACTAGCCAGAGCTCAGCAGTTCACAGTTCTGGAAGCCCTCAGCACGGCTCCAGTTCTGATGGCAGTAGCGGCTGCAATTGTGGTAGTGTCTTTAATTTTTTTTTTAAAAACCTGACGTTCTCTCTCCGTGGCCTTCCCTAGCCTTGTGGCCTAATTCTCTGGGCTCCTCCCGATGGTGCGATTTACAGTAGCCTACCTCCTTGGGCTCAGATGAGGACTGAACTCTGTAAGCCACTCTTTTTTTTTTTTAACTTCAACGGCACAGCCCTGCTCTGGCATGGAGACATGGCCCTCCTCCCTACTTTAGACCTCAACTCGGGCCCCACAAGGCCTCTTCTATCCCTGCGGAGGATTGTGAAAAATTAGTAACATAGTAAATGACAGCAGATAAAGACCAGTATGGTCCATCTAGTCTGCCCAGTAAGATGACAAGAGTAAGTGCACCTGCCACTCTGTGCAAGCCACTCCTCCCCATGTCTTTGTTTAGGGGTGAACCCACCGCTCCATGTAGGACACCCCTGTTTGTTGAGAATTTAGATAGTTAAGTTTATTTTTATTATATCATGTTGCTATAAAGGGATCCACTGTGTCTGTCCCATGCCATTTTGAATTCTGTCACTGTATTTGCCCCCACCACTTCCATCGGGAGGGCATTCCAAGCATCCACCACCCTTTCTGTGAAAAAGTATTTCCTGATATTGCCTTTCAATTTTCCACCTTGCAGCTTCATATTATACCCTCGTTTTACAGCTTCCCCGTCTTTGGAAGAGAACCTTGATAAACTGGAAGAATGGGCATCCAAATGGCAGATGAAATTTAATGTAGACAAATGTAAAGTTATGTACCTAGAAGGGAACAACACAAACTATGGTTACATGATGCAAGGTTCCACATTAGGAACCACTACCTAGGAAAAAGATGTAGGCGTCATGGTGGTTAACATGTTGAAACCCTCCATCCAGGGTGCAGTGGCAGCCAAAAAAACAAATAGAATGCTAGGAATCATAAGGAAAGGAATGGAGAATAAAACAAAGGAGATTATAATGCCTCTGGATCGTTCCATGGTGCGACAGCACCTTGAATATTGTGTGCAATTCTGGTAGCCATATCATAAAAAGGATATAGCATTATTAGAAAAGGTACAAAGAAGAGCCACCAAAATGGTAAAGGGGATGGAAGGATACCACTATGAAGACAGGCTAAAAAGGTTAGGGATTTCCAACCTGGAAAAGAGACGGCTGAGGGGAGATATGATAGAGGTCTATAAATTAATGAATGGAATGGAATGGCTAAATGTAGATCGATAGCTTACACCATCAAAATATAGAAAGACTAGGGGACATGCAATAAAGCTGCAGTGTAACATATTTAAGATTAACAAGAGAAAATATTTTTTCACTCAACGTGTGAACAAACTCTGGAATTCATTATCGGAGGATGTAGTAAAAGCTGTTAGTGTAGCTGGCTTTAAAAAAAGTTTGGACAAGTTCCTGGAGGAAAGGTCCATAAACCATTATTAAAAGGGAACCTGGGAGTCCACTGCTTGCCCCAATAAAAGCATTGTGGAACCTGTGTCTTTTGGGGACACTGCTAGGTACTTGTGACCTAGATTGGCCACTGTTGGAAACAGGATACTGGGCTTGATGGACCTTGGTCTGACCCAGTATGGCATATCTTATGTTTAATATTTCTTTTCCTTATTGTTTACAATAGCATTTCATAGGCCTTAGAAGTAGCCAAGCAGGACTCTAATGCTTAGAACACACATGCTAACATTATGTTATGTTTGGGGAGGAGGGGAATTAGGGGGTGGGGGTGGCGGGACTTTTCAGTGGCATCAGCCAGCACAGTTAAAGCAGTTGGCCGTTACTACTTTAACTTTGCCCCAGATATTCAATGTTGGGGCCATATTTAGGTCCCCATATTGAATATCCTGGTTGCCTGGATTGGATTCTTGCAATCTGGTCAGTGGCAATATTCAGCTTCTGGGCAGACTGCACAACCGGCTGAAGTTAGGAGAGCCACTCAGATATTTCATTCTGAAATCTCTCTGCTTCAAAATAGATATGCAGATACAAATGCATCCAGGGAAATGCTACAGCGAGTTCCCTTTGAAAAGTGAACCTGCAGGCTCACAGGCCCAAAGCAACTGTGGACCGGGCCGACAAGCTCTGCTCTCAATAACTGACTCCCTAAAATGATATGCTCTAAGACCAACACTGATGTCAACATGCTAATAAGGAACGCACCATTCCTGTGCAGATGGTTAAGGCCTCTTCAGAAAGCATCAATACTGAAGTTCTGACAAATTTAAGTCATGAATCAAAACTATAATCTGTTACTATAAAAAAGGAACTAGCGGACGAAGCTTTCAAGCAGTGTATACAGCAGGCCATCAAAGAGTTTTTTGCCACTAATCTAATTGAAGATACTTCTCTGTGGGCCTGGTGGGAGGCCTTTAAAGCTTTGATCAGGGCAAAAATTACTAGCTTCTCTATTGCTGTTAACAAACAAGCGAAAAAGGAAATGTGCAATTTAGACCAACAAATAAGAGCTGGAGAGAGACTCCTGCAGAAAAATTTTAATCGCACAGTGTTGACGCAATTACAAAAGCTACGATTCCAGTACAATATGATATTAAATAAGGAAGTGGAGCAGAATATATTTCAGCAAAGAGCCCGTTACTATGTCGGGAGTAATAGAGCCGGGAAAATTCTGGCGGCCCGCGGGAAGGCACAGCGAGAGAGATCTCATATAGCAATCTTAAAGGATGAAAATGGAAGGTCACTGGATGCAAACGCGTATATTCTGGCTGCGTTTCGCAAATTTTATGAACAGCTATATCACTCGGAAATGGATTGTACAGAGTCGGAGCTTCTGCGGTTCCTGGAGAAAATTGATCACCCCCGGCTGAATGAAGAGCAATGCTCCATCCTGGGCAAGGAAATCGAGATGGACGAGCTGCTGGTTGCCCTCTCGGGAATGAAAAGTGGTAAGGCGGCTGGCCCGGACGGGCTTCCAATAGAATTCTACCAGGTTTTTGCCAAAGATCTTACGTCTCATATGCTGGATTATCACAGGAAACTGCGACTGCAGGCAAGTAACACTGGAGCCTTTGCTGGGGCAACAATAATCGTGTTAGCTAAACCGGGCAGAGATCCGACTGAGATGGGTAACTATAGACCAATATCGCTTCTAAATGCAGATTATAAGTTATATTCCACGGTCTTGGCTAACCGCTTAAATAAAGTGATGCAGCATTTAATACATCCAGACCAATGTGGTTTTATCTCCGGAAGATCTACAGCGGATAACGCCCGGGTGCTCTGTAATCTTTTGGATGTAGCAGGAGATGCTGAGGTGCCATATATTGGCCTATCAGTCGACGCGGAAAAAGCCTTCGACAAGGTGGAGTGGCCTTTCTTGTTTCAAGCTCTGAAGTGGTTCGGTTGCCCGCTACCTTATATCGAAATGATAAATGTCCTTTATGCTAAACCTACAGCACGAGTGATGGTTAATGGTGATCTCTCACCTTCTTTTGATCTGCGGAGAGGAACGCGACAGGGCTGCCCGATGTCGCCCCTGCTGTTTAATATTGTGTTGGAACCATTGTTGCTGGCCATCCGGCAGCACGAAGGGATCAAGGGCATAGCAGTGAAGGATCTGCAAGTCAAACTGTCGGTGTATGCGGATGATTTACTACTTTTCTTATCCCCTGAATCACTTGCACCTCTGATGGAGTTAATTGACAATTACTCCCGGATTTCAGGGTATACAGTTAATCCACGAAATCTGTTGCCTTTCCGCTCAATCACCTTGCTCAGAAGAGTTTGCTGGCTGATTTTTCGTTCCAATGGGAAGCTTCTACTGTAAAGTACTTGGGGGTGCAGCACTGTGCTCCTTTAGAGAAAACGATCCAGATAAATAAAGAACAAGTATTGATGGATGCAAGATCCTTTGCTCTAAAATGGTCTCCCCTGCATCTCTCCTCGTGGGGGCGACTTGAATCCATTAAGATGGTACTGATGCCGCGGATAAATTACAAGTTGTCCATGGTTCCTATTCTGTTCCCCCGCAGCATTTACAAAGCGTTAGATCGGATCATAAGTCACTTTCTGTGGGAAGGGAAAAACCCCCGGATAGCTCTACAGAAGCTTAAGGCGAATAAGACAGATGGGGGAGAACACTTCCCTGACTTCTACTGGTATCATTTGGCTAGCATACTGAAACAAGGCAGTACCTGGTCCACGGCGGAGACGTCTGAAAATAAGGCCAGTTGGTTGGAGATTGAGGAACGCATGGTCAGACCTTATCCATTGCCGCTGCTCATGGGGATGAAGGGTCTGGGGTCCCTCAGGGGAGGTCGAGTTATATTTGCCACTCAAGAGGCCTTTCAATGGTGTGGCTCTATCATGGAGCGACGAAATGTGCCTTCACTTCTCATGCCGATATGATGTAACCCCCTGTTCAAAATCAACAAGAAAACAATTGCCTGGGAGAGCTGGCAGAGGTGCGGAATCTGGACAGTTGGGCAGCTGGTAATAGGAGGAGCTTGGAAGCCTTTCATTGAACTGCGAAGGGAATTTGGACTGCCGTCTTCTGGCTATTTCCAGTGGTTGCAACTTACCCACTGTATTGCCAGGGTAAAGCGGGGTTCTGGAGAATTGGACCAACAGTGGGGGTTGAAAAACGTTATGGAAGAATCTGCTGTTAGAAGGAGTGGAATGTCAAGTCTATATGCATTAATCCGTACTCATTACTCCAAGCTACTGTTGGGTCTAAGGAAAGTCTGGGAAGAAGAATTGGGGACTCCTATAATACCACAAACGTGGAGTCGTCTCTGGGGTACTTTAATTCGTAGCTCGAGATCTGCAGCACTTACCCAATCGATGTTTTTCTTTGCACACAGAGCGTATATCACCCCAGTAAAATCAGCCAAATGGGATGCGGGGGGTTCTTCCTCCTGTTGGACTTGTAAGGAGACAGTTGGGACTGTGCGGCATATGTTCCTGGAATGCCCTGCTCTTCGGTCTTTTTGGGAGCCAATTTGGTCCAGAATTCAGCAGATTCTTCTTTTTTCCTGTCCTCTCTCCTGGAACATAATTACCCTGAGATCGTTAGCAGAGATCCCCTCGCTGGACAAAAAGCATTTCTTTTTATTAACATTCATGTTGATGATAGCCTTAAAATTGATTCTGTCAACCTGGAAAGATTATACAAAGTTAAACTGGGCAAACTGGTGGTCCCAGGTGTGTCTGTACAGCAAATATGAGAAAGCCCAAGATAGACTCCTTTCTCTTGAGGGGAAGGCTCTGAGGTTGGAGAGATGGTCTGCTCTGGATAGGTATGTGAGTATGGTGTAGCAAATACTAGTTTCGTATCTGTTTTGTCCTGTAACTTTTGGCTTTCCTTTTCATTTTCTGATTGTTAGATTATTCTATATTGATGCTGGCAATTAGCCTTTATTTATTTTTATTTTTTTAGATAGGCTTGCTGGGCGCTTGGGGGGGGGGGTAGGGGTCGGGGTTGTTCTTATTATTTACTTTTATTAAGTTTTAGATATATTTTTCTGTTCTGTTTGATTTTATTCATTTATTCAATGGTTTTCTTATGAGGGGGGGGGGGTGGAATGGCCATGTTTTGATTGTTAGCATGTCATTGTAACAATGGACACTGTGGTGTATGTTTGGTTGTATAAAAGTTAAATATATGCAATAAAAAAAAAACTATAAAAAAGGAACAAATATTTGTGTGGTGTCCCCAGTCAGCATGAGGGTTGCCTGTGGTGTCAGAATCAATGGATGCCCACCCCGGGACTAAATAAAATACACACAGTTACCAGGTGCTTTACCCCCCCCCCCCCCCCCATCTATCTGCCCTCCATTCCATATTCACAGTGGCTTTCTCCTCCTCTCTTTCTCCACACTGACATCAGCACCAGATCATATGAAGTGGCTCAGGATCCCAACAACTGTCCCTTCCAAGCTCCACCTCTCCTCGTAGAAAAACACCGCCTGAGAGAAGACGAAGACGTGGAACAGCTATAGGGATTGGGAGCATGTGCTCACTGTGTCCTGCTGGAGCTGTTTAGCTACTGCTACCCTGACAAAGAAGAACATTAAAAGGTTGATATGGACCATTAAACGTATTTGATCTGCCTAATTTCATTCTTGGTTCAATGACATAGACCTAAGTTGATCTAGAGGGCTTAGGAAAATGGAGATGGAGAAGAATGGGGGAAGGGGAGAAGGAAAACATCCTGGCAGAGTAGAGGGAGAGGAATGAGGAAGACGGAGGGCGAGAAAAGAAAGGAAAAGAAAAACTTGGACTGTGATTTTTCATGGATTGGCACTTGGTATTTCTTGATGTTAAGCTTTTACTTGAAAACTATGGGCCCGATATTCATTAGCAGCAATATTCATCCACTAATGAGGTAGCAAATCCTTATAAAGTTAGGATAACCATTGACCCGCCTTAACTTTATGCAGTTTAACGTAGTAGTTAGCAGCTGAAAATTGGTGCTAATCGTATAACTTCCAGGACCACCCCAGCTGCACCTACAGATCACTCTGGAATTACTGAGGTCTGTGGAAATATTCACCAGTACTGTCCAGATAGTGCTACTGAATATCAGGATCACCGGGATTTATACAGTACAGTTTGTAGATGAAAATCGCCTTCTGAATATCGACCTCTATGCATTTTAGAAGAAACGTCCAAGTTATCAATGTCCCTGTTTAATGTACATTACCAAGTTTAAGTTACAATATAAACCGCTTTGACTAAAATGTTAAAGCGGTATAGAAAACCTGTCAAATAAATAAGTCAATAATATCTGTCTAGCTGCAAACATACCGGGAAATAGCAGAGTGGACATGTGATGGGAGTGTGTGAAGAGTGGATAGAGTTTTTCTCTGGATGGTGGCCAGGTGGATAACGTACATATTTTACCATAACAGTGTGCTTAAAGGAAATAACTAAAAGATGATGACTGCTGATATGAAGCTCTATAACACCGAGAAGCACTTTTGGGAAAAGTCAGCACAGAAAATATACTGTAGCCATTCCCTTGGCCTCTTGGGTCAATATTGGAGGTCTAAATGAGAGCCTTCATGATAAAGAAAGGAGGAAGAGTGACAAGAACAAACAAAGGAGTTGAAAAAATGAGGCAAGTAGCCCAGCTTTAGAAAAGTTGAAGGCTTTTAGTTGAAGAATCAAGGCAACCCGTAGTTAAAAGCATCACACAAATGGGCCCTTTACAGCTGTCAGCTTGACAACTGTATTTATGGAGAGCCTTACAAATGATTGTTTTCTCATATTTGTAATGATTTATTGTGAAAAGGAAGCAAACATGTAATGCAGGTCATGGAACATTATTCTATATATTTTTCTTGCAGTCTAATTCCTTTTGGCAAGTGATTTTAAAATGACCTTAGCATGCTCATGGCTAAAACATATGTGCTTGTCTCCAAACCTCACTGCCCATCCATGCACCAGTCAGAAATGAGTGTGGCTAAAGGTTTATCCCTATAATTCTTGCACTTTAGAAACTTATTAGGATCAATGTATTTCTAACACTTACTCTATGTGCTGCAATTGGTATTTGAGGATGAGGAAAGAGAGGCGATGGTTTGTGATAAATTTGGAAATACCTTTATGGTTCGACATATTAATATCAGTGTTAACTTGGTAAAACATCAGCTCTTCCTGAAATACCTAGTGGCGCTTCTCCTGGTAGACAATTGTACCTTTCCTTCATAATTCAAACACTGACCCATCATACAATGTTTTTTGTGACATGAAGATTGGTGCTTTGTACAGAAATTTCTGACAATGTTTTCTTTTGCTTTTCTTCTCATAGGAAAATGCCACATCACTGTGATTTATATAAGCATTTTATTAAAATAATGGAAAACATAAGACATTTGGACATAGCACATTTGTAGAAGGGGGTGGGGGGTCTGCATAGTCTTAAAAATTCATGAACAACATCTTTGGATAATCCCTATATCGGTTCAATATCATATCTATTACTACTCATAAATAACTCAGGTTCCTCCAGGACCAGTACTAATATAACTCTGTACAACCTATAACACAGGTACACTACCAAAAAACTGCCTCCAGTTTTGCAACTGATTCCTATAGATTTTGGGGTGCTGAATCCAGGAAAAATAGCCAAAATGTTCCATCACGTCACGTTTTCTTGCAAAATTAGATTTCTTACCCATATAAGGAATGTTCACATAATTTCTTTTTAGCCGACTGCAGTTTATTTTCTTGGCCCAAAATAGAGGTTGTAATGGTTAACTAACTAGAAACACTCCCTCATGATATTTTAGAGTGTTTTGTATTCATTTTATACATTAACAGGACAATTGGGAGGCGGGGGGCTAAATCCAGTACTCGCGCTGGCGCATGTTCTTTCCTGTTCGCGTCGCCTCGTTCGCTCGCTCAAACACGGTGGTTGCGACATGAACGTTCCTGTCAAATTTCAGTTTCTTGCAAGTTCATTATTACCTTTTGTTTGCTCAGTCGTAATCCAGCTTTATTCCGAAGTGGTTCACTACAGTTGTAGTTTGCAGTGCTGTGTATTTGTGATGGCTCACAGAGCCAGAGGTTGCGTCAACTCTCCGGACAGTTTTTGTTTTATTTGTGGGGAACATACCGTGAAAAAGCGGCAGAGGAACATTTCTGCATTTATTAAAAAAGTATATTTCGCCTATTTCGGTTTGAAGTTAGGCGATCAAGACAAACCGTGGGCTCCTCACAAAGTGTGCAAGACATGTGAGGAAGATCTACGCTTATGGATGAAAGGTAAGAAACAAGCATTTCGTTTCGGAATACCTATGATGTGGCGTGAACAAAGAGACCACAGCAGTGACTGCTATTTTTGCTCTTGCATTGTGAAGGGATACAACTTAAAAAATAAGAACGTAATAAGTTACCCCAACCTTCCCTCAGCAATTAGGCCTATGCCTCATAGCAACGAAGTACCTGTGCCTGAACCACCAAAATCTTTGGATCATATTTGTGTGGACGGTTCTGATCATGATGAGACTCATCAGATGGCTTTTCCCGATGAGTCCAGTACTTCCGAGTTTGAAACTGAACCAGATCCGAAACCTGAACTTTTCTCTCAAGCTGAATTGAATGATTTAGTCCGGGATTTAGGACTCCCAAAAGATGCTGCCCAACTGCTAGGTTCTCGGCTTAAACAGAAAAATCTATTGTCACCAGGAACAACTTTTTATTGGTACCGCAACCGCGAGACACAATTTTTGAAGTATTTCAGCAAAGAGGAAGATTTGGTATTTTGCAACGATATATACGGAGTGATGGAAAAGTTTAAACTCAAGTATGATCCTGCTGAATGG
This sequence comes from Ichthyophis bannanicus, assembly GCA_033557465.1. NCBI lineage: Eukaryota > Metazoa > Chordata > Amphibia > Gymnophiona > Ichthyophiidae > Ichthyophis > Ichthyophis bannanicus. The sequence goes on along the minus strand of CM066033.1, from coordinate 1,012,908,431 downwards.
CGGCTGTTCATTGATTCTTCAAAAGACAGCATAAAAGGTGTTCTTCTTCATAATGTCTAAACATTCGCTTCAGTTCCTATTGCTCACTCTGTTATTCTCCAAGAAAAATTGGAGAATTTGGCCCTGATTCTTCAGAAGATTCGTTATGATGAGCATAAGTGGATGATTTGTGGAGACTTTAAAATTCTATCCATGCTATTAGGGCAGCAATCCGGTTTCACCAAATATCCCTGCTTCCTTTATTTGTGGGATAGCCGGGCCCGCAACCTACACTGGGGGATAAAAGACTGGCCAATTCGGGAGTATTTGAGACCCGGTGAGAAAAATGTTCTTCATGAGAGCTTGGTACCTCGTGATAAAATTCTATTACCACCTCTCCACATTAAGTTGGGTCTCATTAAGCAATTCATCAAGTCCCTTCCAAAAGCTGGTGAGTGCTTTCGGTACCTTTGCTCAAAGTTCCCCCGACTTTCTGAAGCAAAGCTAAAGGAAGGAGTGTTTGTTGGCCCTGATATAAGGAAACTCATTTCAGATGGAGCATTCGCTGAAACGATGTCTGAGAAGGAAAAAGAAGCCTGGGATTCCTTCAAGGATGTTGTTCTCAAATTCTTGGGGAACAGGCGGGATGAGAACTATAAGGATATTGTTGCCAGGATGCTCAATGCCTTCAAAGAACAAGGCTGTAACATGAGCCTGAAAGTCCATTTCTTGCACTCCCATGTGAACTACTTTCCCGAAAACTTGGGGGCGTACAGTGAAGAACAAGGTGAAAGGTTTCACCAGGACATCAAGGACGCAGAGAGAAGGTACCAAGGAAGATGGAACACCACAATGATGGCTGATTTCTGCTGGTTGCTGCTGCGGGAAACCCCAGATAAAAAATACGCCAAGCAGCGCACCAAGAGAAGCATTCGGGGGAAGAAGAAACGGGCCCACCAGGAGATTGATTGACCCAAGAATGACTTTAAAATCTAAACTGTGTTGACAAATATCGTGTTTTTACTAAACTTTGAAATAAAAATTTGCTAGTTATTACCACAGTGTCGGATCTCATTTATTAGAATTTTATTTTCACACCATCGGGTGTTTGTCTTCATGTATTGCAATGGTGCGGTTTGCGTTTTCTATTCTTACATACATACCTGTACAACATTTTTTGCACATTTCTTTGCTTTGCTTTGTGTCTAACCTCGCTCTTATATGCTCAATGTTTGTGCACGTGTATGTGGCTTTTTTAAGTGCAGACAATTTTGCTACCATCACAGTGTGTTTTGTTGACATTACTCTATTCTTATGTGCTGCCTTGTTACAATTTTCTTTATTCTTATTTGAATAACTACTAAACAATTAGTATAAAGAATTCATCCAAGAAACTTTTATCTCGATCGCACTCAATCTGAAACGTTCACCTCAAACTGCTAACCCAATGTAGCAAAAAATCTGTACGTGATGGAGCAAATTGGTTACCAAATTTGGATTCAGCGCACCAAAAAACGTAAAAATCAATCGAAACATTAGAGGCAGTTTAAAAAAATTTTTTTTTAGTGTACCTGTGCTATCATTATGTATTTGCGTTATTCCGTGATGAAATACTATCGTGTTTATTTTCATGTTTGGTTGGGTGACCTATTTTGCTTTGGTCCTCTTGGCTGCAGGACTAGTTTAAAGGGCCCATTTACTAATGTGTGCTATGAAGTTAATGTGGGTTTTGGGGCATGCTAACTAGATGCTGTGGCCCACGGTAACTGACAGCATGCAGCCATCACAGTTAGCATGGGCTGATTTCCACGCTCACTGCGAATTACGTGGTAGAGGGTGAAAAGACTGAGTTGGGGCGGAGAGTAGGTATGGAAAGCACTGTGCCATCAGCGCATTAGTATACACCACATGCTAATGACACATTGAGCAAGTACCTCCATCTGAATAAAAGATACTTACTGCACCCGGATTATTCCTGACCCACATTAGTGATCAACACCACATGTTTTCTGTTGGAGAAATGTGATCCATGCTCCTGACAGGTAACACCGTGGCTTTGCACTTAGTGCACAATGGTTTCAAACACTAAACAACTATTAGCACTACTTATCATTTGTATAGCACTGTACATATACACGTGAGAGATGGCGCCTACTCGATAGAGCTTACAGAATGCAAGACAAATACAACAAATGGAGTACAAGAGAGTTTTAACACACATGGGTGATAACAAGAGGTTAAAGAATCAGGATCGAAAAGCAGCCTTGAATGGGTGGGTTTTTAGCCTGGATTTGAATAGGACCAGAGATGGGGCCTGATGCATTAACTCAGGTTGCCTGTTCCAAGCATATAGTGCAGCAAGGTGGAATTAATGAAGTCTGGAGTTGGCCGTGGAAGAGAAGAGCATAGATAGAAGGGATTTGCCTAATGAGTGCATCCCCAGGAGGGATGTAGGGAGAAATAAGAGAGGAGAGGTAATGATGAACAGCAGAGTTTCAACAGAATGCAGAAATAGATAGGGAGCCAATGAAGTGTCTTGAGGAGATGTAAACCGCCCTTGATCACTGGAAGGGGCAGTATAGAAGAAATAAGTAAATAAATAAATAAATAAGATGGGTGATGTGGACTTAGCAAAACTGGTGGAAGATTAGCCTCATGGCTGAATTCTGAATTGACTGAAGAGGAGATAGATGATTCAGGGGGAGACCAACAAGAAGCAGATTGAAATGGTCTATAAAGAGTGGATAAGAGTCTTGGTAGTGTGTTTAGAAAGGAAGGGATTAATTTTGCTGATGTTATAAAGACATGACAGATTTTAGCAATAAGTTGGATATGCACAGTGAAAGAAAGAGAAGAGTCGAAGATGACCCCAAGGTTATGAGCCGAGGAAACAAGGAAGATGACAGTGTTGTCAACAGAAATAGGGAAAAGCAGAAGGACTGAGGTGGATTTAGGAGGAAAGATAGCTCTGTATTGGCCATATTCAATTTCAGATAGTGGTGCTACATCCAGGTAGCAATATCAGACAAGCAGGCTGAGATACAGGCCTGTATTTCTGGAGAAATTTCAGGAGCTTAGATGGTAGATAAGGGCACTAAAGGAATGAGTATAGAGAGAGAGAGAAAAGAAGAGGTCCCAAGAAAGATCCCTAAGATACATTAACAGAAAAAGGGATAGCAGTGGAGGAAGATCCACCAGAACATACATAAAGGTGTGATGGGAAAGATAAGAAGAAAAACATAGAAACATGATAGCAGAAAAAGACCACATGTCCTATCTGGTCTGCCTTTCCATATCAACTACTACAACAGTACCATTTCTGCCTTTAGAGATCTTCTGTGTTTGTCCCATGATTTTTTTGAATTCAGATATTGTCTCATCTCTACCACCTCTACTGGGAGACTATTCCATGCATCTACCACTCTTTCTGTAAAGAAATATTTCCTCATATTATCCTTGAGTCTATCCTCTTTCACCCTCATCCTATGTTCCCTCTTAGCAGAGCTTGCTTTCAATTGAAAGATACTCTCCTCCTGTGCATTTATGACATTTTTCAGATATATTATTGAGACGAGGAAGGGCAAAAGTGGTATTGTCAGATTCAAGGGTGCAGGGGGGGGAATATTTAGAAGCTGATAAGGATAAAGCGGAATTGCTTAACAAATATTTCTGTTCTGTGTTCACAGATGAAGAACCAGGAGCAGGACCTCAGAAAACACCCACAAACAGGAACAGAAGAGAGGGACATCATGAACAATTTTCAGAAGACTGTGTTCATGAGAAACTAGCTCAACTTAAAGTAGATGAAGCGATGGGACCGGATGGGATACACCCTAGAATACTGAGGGAACTTGCAGCTTGACGTTCTAGCAGCTCTACTGACTGACCTTTTTAATGCCTCATTGGAGTCAGGAGTGGTGCCAAAGGACTGGAGAGAGGCTCATGTGGTGCCTTTACACAAAAGTGGAAGTAAGGATGTGGTTGAAAACTACAGGCCAGTTAGTTTAACTTTGGTGGTGAGTAAATTATTGGTAACGCTGCTGAAAGAGAAAATAGTGAGATTTCTGGAGTCCAGCGGATTACAGGATCTGAGGCAGCATGGATTCACCAGAGGCAGGTCTTGTCAGACAAATCTGATTGATTTCTTTGACTGGGTGACCAGGGAGTTGGACCGAGGGAGAGCCCTAGATGTGGTGCATTTAGATTTCAGTAAAGCCTTTGACACTGTTCCTCACAGGCGACTTATAAACAAACTGAGCACCCTAGGGATGGACCCTAAAGTTACTGCTTCGGTTAGAAATTGGTTGGGTGGGAGGCGACAAAGAGTACAAGAAAATGGAGCTCACTCTGAGGAGAAGGATGTTACCAGTGGTGTGCCCCAGGGATCTGTCCTTGGTCCGATTCTTTTTAACATCTTTGTTAGTGATATAGTGGAAGGGCTGTCGGGTAAGGTTTGACTCTTTGCAGATGATACCAAAATCTGCATTAGAGAAGACACCCAGGAAGGTGTAGATAACATGAGGAGGGATCTAGCTAAGCTTGAAGAATGGTCTAGAATTTGGCATCTGGGATTTAATGTTAAAAAATGTAAGGTCATGCATTCGGGCTGCAGCAATCCAAGGGAGCAATATAAAATAGGGGGTGAAGTACTTTTGTCCACTAAAGAAGAGCGGGACCTAGGCGTGGTTGTGTCTGATGATCTTAACGTATCTAAACAGGTAGAAAAGGCAATGGCAAAAGCTAGAAGGATGCTTGGGTACATACGGAGAGGAATGGCTAGCAGAAAAAAGGAGGTGATAATGCCTCTGTATAAGTCTTTGGTGTGACCTCATTTGGAGTATAGTGTGCAATTCTGGAGACCGCACCTTCAAAAGGATGTGAACAGGATGGAGTCGGTGCAGAGGGATGGCTACTAAAATGATTAGTGGTCTTCATTATAAAGCATATGAGGACAGACTGAAGGATCTTAATATGTACACCTTAGAGGAAAAACGGGATAGAGGTGATATGATTGAGATGTTTAAATACCTCCGTGGCATAAATGTTCAGGGAGAGATCCTCTTTCAATTGAAAGCAAGTTCTGCTATGAGGGGACATGGGATGAGGGTGAAGGGAGATAAATTCAGGAGTGATATGCGGAAATATTTCTTTACGGAAAGAGTAGTGGATCCATGGAATAGTCTCCCAGTGGAGGTGGTAGAGATCAAGACAGTAACTGAATTCAAAAAAGCATGGGACAAACACAGAGGATCTCTAAAGGTAAAAAGGGGACTGTTGTAGTTGTTGATATGGAAGGACAGACTAGATAGGCCATGTGGCCTTTTTCTGTCATCATATTTCTATGTTTCTATGTTTCTATATCACCTCTATCCTGCCTTTCCTCTAAAGTATACATATTAAGATCCTTAAGTCTGTCCTCATTTTTATAATGAAGACCATTAACCATTTTAGTAGCCATCTTCTGTACCAACTCCAACCTGTTTATATCCTTTTGAAGGTGCAGTCTCCAGACTTGCACACAATACACCAAATCAGGTCACACCAAAGACTTATACAGAGGCACTATTATCTCCTTTCTTCTGCTGAACATTCTTCTCCCTATGCACCCAAACATCCTTCTAGCTTTTGCTGTCAGTTTTGCTACGTGTTTATTTACTTTAAGATCATCAGATACAATCATGCCTAGGTCCTGCTCTTCTTTTGTGGACAGAAGTACTCCATCCCCTATACTATATCACTCCTTTGGATTGCTGCAGCCCGAAGGTATTACATCTCAGCTGCCAAATTCTAGACCAAGCTTAGCTAGATCCCTCCTTATGTTATCTCCACCTTCCTGGATATCAGCAATATTGCAGATTTTGATATCAAGAGAGAACAGAACCCCTAAAGCCAAGTGAAAACTGATGATGATCAACAGTGTCAAAAGCAGCAGATAGGTCAAGAAAGATGAGGATTACGTAAAGGTCCTTGGATTTGGCCATGAAGAGATCAATGGAGACTTTGGCAAAGACCATTTAAGTAGAAAGTAGAGGATGAAAGTCAGACTATAGTGGATCCTGAATGTCTTGAGAGGAAAGTTTTAGTAGCTTGAAAGCAAAAGGAATAGGGAGATGGGCCATTGGAAGGGCAGATAGGGTCTAGTGATTGTTTTTTGAGTAGAGGAATAACCACAGCATATTTGAAGGCTGTAGGGAGAGATGCTGTGGAAAGTGATGTGTTGAGAATGTGACAAAAGGAAAGGATGATAGCGAACAAGATAGAGCTTAAAGATGGGTGGAAATGATATCAGAAGAACAGATAGTGAGTTTGGAGGAAGAAAGAAGATGTGTAATTTCCTCCTCACTGATTTTAGAAAAGGAAGAGAGGGTTGAGAAAGTTTGAAGAAAGTTTGAAGAAAGGAATTGAGAGTGAATATAGGAAAGGAAAGATGGAGGTGAAGCTGGTCCTGCAGAGAACTCAAGACTAATAGAAACATAGAAACATGACAGCAGAAAAAGGCCATATAACCTGTCCAGTCTGCTTATCCATATCAACTACAATAGTCCTGTTTTTTCCTTTAGAGATCATCTGTCTTTGTCTTTACTACCTCCACTGGGAGACTATTCCACACATCTGCCACTCTTTCCATTAAGAAATATTGCTGCATATTACTCCTGAGTCTATCCCTTTTCATCCTCATCCTATGTCCCCTCATTGCAAGGCTTATTTTTGAATGAAAGAGGCTCTCCTCTTGTGCGTTAATGCCACTGAGGTAGCTAAACATTTCCAGCATATCTCCTCTTTTCCATCTTTCCTCTGAAGTAGTAATACTGAGATTGTTTGTCTGTCCTCATATGGTTTATAACATTGTGGTAGCATCCCTCTGAATAAATTCCATCCTGTTTATATTCTTTTGAAGGTGTGCTCTCCAAATGAGGACTCACTAGAGACTTATACAAAGGCATTATCATCTCCTTTTTTCTGCTGGTCATTCCTATGCCCCTAAGCATCTTTCTGGCTTTTGCCATTGCCTTTTCAAATAACTCCATTATCCCCAGTACTCAGCACAATGTCACTAACAGCCACAGTGACTACTTTAACCATTAGGCTATCTTGTGAACTTTAATCATAGAAATAGCCAAATTTTAGGTAGAAAGTGAAAGAGGGGTAGAGGGCAGAGGCACTTTGAAAAGGGAATTCAGATTTGCAAAGAGATGGTGAGGGTTGGAGGCAAGAGAGTTTGTCAGATGGACATAGTACTCTTGCTTGGTGAGTTCTATGGCAGACTAGAAGGAGTTAAACATGAATCTGAAGTGTAGGAAGTCAGCACAGGTATGGGATTTAAACTAAAGATGCTCAGCAGAGCCAGCACATAAATGTCAGCCGTGAATATTAGAGGTCAGCCAAGATGGAGGTACAGTATGTCTCGCAGGCTGTGAAATGGCAGGAGTGAGAAAATACAAAGCAGAGGAAAGTGTAATGTTGTAAGACAAGACAGCCTCATCAACAGACTCAGATAGCATAGAGGAAGAAAGAAGAGACAAGACATCAGTGGAGAGAGCAGAGGGATCAATAGCCTTAAGGTTCTTAAATGTGTAGGTAGAGACTGGACAAGACTGTAGTAGGGAGAGGTTAAGGGTTAAAGTTAGCAGATGATGGTCAGTTAGGAAAGAAATGAAATGAAGAAGATAGAGGTCAAGCAGTTGGAGAAAAAGACAAGGTCAAGGCAGTGGCCATGCTGGTGAGTAGAGGCTGTAGAACACAGCTAGAGGTTGAATGAGGAGGTTAAGGCAAGAAGCTTTGGGGCGTAAGAGTCAGAGAGGTCATCAATATGAATGTTAAAATCTCCATGAATGAGGGAAGAGAAAGATGGGACAGAAAGAAGGAAAACTAGGAGTCAAAATCAGTGAGAAAGAAGAGATGGACTTATCAGGAGATCAATATGAGTATATGACAGCTGCCCAAAGAGGTAGTGGAGTAAATAGGCAGATGGAATGGACTTCAAAAGAAGAACAGGAGTGATAGTGAGATGGAAGGAGGGGTTGAAACAGGCAAGAAGGAACAAGTATAAATCCTACACCATCACTACAACCAACTGGGTGAGGTGCATGGGAGTACAGGTAGCCTCCATGAGAAAGTACAGCAATTGAAGCAGAGTCAGGGAGAAGCCAAGTCTCTGTTAGAGCAAAAAGATGCAGAGCATTAGAGACAAAGTAGTCATGGATGAAGATAAGTTTGTTGGAGGTAGAATAGACATTCCACAGGGCACATGAGAAGGGGACAGAGGAAGGAGGAAGGAGACAGACATGAATAAGATTAGAAGGGTTGAAGAGGGAGGGAGTGAAATGCCTAAGGCATGCCAGGAGTGGGATTGATATCCTCAGATAAAAGAAGCAGGAGGAGCAGGAGGGTTCGGGGGGAGAAGATAAGGCATGATGGTGATGGAGGTGAGATATTCTCAGAGAGAGTGGAGACAGAATGAGAGAAAGAAAATGTTGAAACTCAAGAGCAGATGATAAGGCAGAAGACAAAATGACAGGAGTAGTGGCAAGATTAGAAAATGAGTGATTAGGACTAAAGATTTGAAGTTGCAGGAATGAAGAGAAAAATTAAGATTTGTCATTTGGAGGACACAGTTATGAGGAGCCATAGAAGTAGATGGGGAGGAGAAACTACAGATCAAAGGATATGTATGGCTAGATAGAAGTGAAGTACAGCTGAAGATAATAGTGTTAATGAACCCTAGTAAATTATATAGGAAATGATAGCCAGAGGGTGGATTGGTGAGGGGAGGGTGGTAGGGAATTAAAATTCTACAGGTGAGAAGGAAGACAACAAGTTGGGATATTAATAGGAACAGGGAAAAGAAAAAGGGACAACACCGCAGAGCCTGAAGAAATAAATAAACAGAGGTTAGACTAGCAACTGGATTAAAACACACAATGAGGCACATTTCACAATGGGATGTTCAAGTGCAATCTGGGATGTCAAAGCCAGAATGTCTGAAAAAAAAGCAGGCACGAGCAAGTTCAGGCACGATTTTGGAAACGTGGACATACCTGATGTGGATTTTTATCAAATGTCTATATAGGCATCTCCAAGATGTCTAATATGTATTTATTTTTATTTAACATTTTTTATAACATCTTTCTACAAGTCAAGACAGTTTACAGAAAACTTGGTGCAGATGAGCTAAGTAACACATGATTGGGAACCCCAAAAGCCAAACTTGAATGAACCACAACATTGGAAAAATAAAACTATGAAATTAATTTCATCAGCAATGCACATTTCCCAGAACTGACATATCCCAGTTAATAAATTCAAAATAAAATGGGTTTTTTTCTATCTTTTGTTGTTAGGGCATTTTATTTTTCAGTTGCAATTGCCCCAGTCTCTCTCTTCTGCTTTCTTCATGTTTTCTGCTAATTCTCTATTGTCTGCTGTCCATTTGTCCTTTCTTCTCAATTCTCCTTTTTTACCATTTTCTGACTACATCTGCCTCTGACATACTGATCTTTCACTTTTTGTTCTTTTCTCTATTTCTTTCTTTACTCACTCATCCACTCAAATTTCAGTCCTCCGTTCTCAATCTCCTTTTGACTTTTTACCTAGCAACTTCCATCTACTATTATAACCTCCAGCCCAGCTCCCCATTTCTCATCTCATTCCTTCGCTAGCCTCTTACCCCCCCCCCTTGTCTTTTATCTACTCTACTTTACATATCAACCCTTTGTAATAGCCATCCTCCTCTCACTCATTTCCTTGCCAGCTTCCCATGGCGTTTCTCACGTAGTTCCATCATTCCAACTATTTTCCCCTCTCTCTCAACACCCCAATTCAGCATTTCCCAATCCCCTCACCCTTCTGCTTTACCCTCAAAGTCCAGAATCTCATGCTTTCTCTTCCACCTCCTCAGCCCTTCCCTCCCCCATAGACCATCAGCTTTCTATTCCCTTCTCCTTTTCCATCCTCTTCCCCTACAGCTGGTCAGCATCTCTCCTATTTCCCCTCCCAACTCAGCATTTTCTCTCTCTACCTGTTCACCTGTTCCTCCCCATCCCAGACTAATATATCCCCTTCTCTCTCATAACCTAAAATCACCACCTCCCTCTCTCTCTCTTTATATATGTGTGTGTGTGTATATATATATATATATATATATATCTTGTGACAAGGAAGCCTGTTTTGAGCCTATGAGTATAGAAAAGGCCAATGACTTTAACTTAGAGAAAGGAGAAATCCCTGCAGGGCATGGATTTCAGGCCCCTCATAGAGAAAGAAACCTGAGGGAGAGAAAGTTCAGGCAGCCACACCCTAACTCCTATGACGTAACTGCAGGCTTGAGAGGTAATTAAATCACCTGGGAGGAGTGGAGGAAGGGCTGGAGCCCTGGAGAGGGAAATATAAACCCCTGCTAAAGCAGAGGAAAGGGGAAGCTCAGAGGTCTCAGGAGGTTTGGAAGACTCAGAGGATTCAGGAGTGGAACCAGGAGCACCTGTAGATCTCCAGGAGAAAACCCAGAGAGGAATACAGAGAGCTGTTCCAGAGAGGCTGGAAGGAGACAAGGAACCATAGCGAGCACAACCAGGGAGAACTGCCCAGTGCTTCAGGTACTGACTGTCTTTATTGGGGAGAATTGAGCTCAGGAGAGACATTAGAACCCCCAGGGAGGCTGTATTCTGAGCACTGTGTCCAGAGCTCAGAACAGGACACTGCCCTAACAACACCAGAGGATATGCAGATTGAGTTGGCAGGGGAGGAATTGCAAGATCTAGATATCCCCATGGGCTGTACCCTGTGTCAAGCTACAAGCATGGAATCATTATGCTAAAGGCTAGCATTGAATGAGAAAGTCTCCTAGAAGCAGGTAACTGGAATTGAACCAGGAATTGGGTTTGAAGAAAACTCCATGTGTTTGCATTTCTCAGGCAAAGTGCTGAGTCACGCTGAAGAGAAAGCTTGTGAATGTTTGTTACTTGTTTTCTTATTTTGAGTTTAAAACCTATCCTGAAAGGAAAGAAGGAAAGAAGAGGTTGTTCCAGAGGAACTGAGTTATTCTTCTGTTGTTAAGTGCTTCACAAACACAAGGCTAAAAAGAAGTATTTTTACCTTGCTGAGCAGAGCTGTTTTCTCTAAGACTGAGCAACGTTGTTAACCAGCTGCATGTGTTTAAAAGACTGTGAAGCAGTTATACTGATCTAAAATGCTCTGTTACAAACAATCCTGAATGGACAAAATTCCTGTGTACAGTTTACTTGAACCTTTACTTTAAAATAAATTCTGTCATTTGCCTTAACATCGGACCATGACTACACTTCTTCTTAAGAGCCAAACTACATGTCCCAGAATCCACCTGAGGAAAAGCTAGTTTATTTGAGATCACCAAGAGAAGTTCTCCGTTACCTCGCCCCTCTAAGCCAGAGGCCAGGGGCAAGGGCGTGACAATATATATATCTCCCTGGCATCTTATTTCTTTTTCTGAGTCAGTGGCAGAAAGATCTCACAGCAACATCCCCAGCTTTATCTTTCTTTCTTTCTTTCTTTGTTTCTCTGAGTCAGCACACAGCAGCCAGTGCTGCCTACAGCATTCACTTCTGGGTGAATGACCCCACACACTGGAAATGAATGCTATGGGCAGTATTGTCTGTTGCTGCTGACTCAGAGAAAGAGAGATGACGCTAGGGATGGTGTTGCACAATGCCAGAGCTTCATGCACAGTGAGCTGTGTCAGCTCCTAGGCCCACCATCTGAGTCCCCACTTACTCTCCCCATACCCAGTATATCTTAGTTTCTGTCTTCTTCTTTTTCCCACCCAATTTTAAAGTCCCCACCTAAGTTCCAGTCCCTGCTTTCCCCATCTCTCTGTCCCCAGTACCACCTCTTATATCCCTTCCACATACCCACCTAGCTAATTCCTTCTACAATATTCATTAACCCTGCCTTTCTTCCTTTTTACCCCAGAATTCATTCTTATGCCCCTCCCTCTCACCTGTTCCCTGTGTATGACCTTTTTTCTTTCCTTCCACACAAAATATTTGTCCCCCATCCTCACTCCCAGCTTCTTTTTTCCTCTTTAGCCCCACCCCCTTTCAGTCATCCCCAGCATCAGCTGCCTTCCAGCATCGGCTCCCTTCCAGTCCCATTCTGCCCATCCCCCAGCATCAGCCCATTTCCAGTCCTAGTCACCCTCAGTATCAGTCACAATCCAGCCCTAGTCCCTCCCAGCATCATCTCCCTTCCAGTCCCAGTTCTGCATCACCACAGCATCAATCCAGTTCAAATTGTGGCTCCCCCAGTATAAATTCCCCTCCAGTCCCAGCAACATCTCCCATCCAATACCAGATTCCCCATCCCCCAGCATTAGTCCATTTCCAGTCCTAGCCCCCTCAGTATCGGTCTTCCTTCAGTCCCAGTCCCTCCCAGCATCAGCTCCCTTCCAGTCCCTCTATCCCCCAGCATTAGCCGTTTTCTAGTCCTGGCCTCCCGGTATCAGCCCCCCCTCCAGTCCCAGTCCCTCCCAGCATTATCTTCCTTTCAATAGTAGTCTCCCCATCCCCCATTAGCTCATTTCACATTCTAGCCCCAAATAGCAGTCTTTTTCTAGTGCCAGCAGTCCCCCCCACCCATACACACACACATGGCCCTGCACCACATGGGAACCCACAGCTGATTGGCTTCAGAGGGAGCCAGTGAAGCCCAAAGCCTGGTTCCCTAGCTCACTTCCGCACAGCTACAATAGCATTTTCCTTAACTCCTGCGGTTCTGATTAATTGCAGGCATGGGCACCGCTGCGTTCATAGAGATTAAACAGGACACCTCCTGTCAACAAACAGGAAATGTCCCTATTTAACCTCTACAAATGTAGTGGCACCAGTGACTGAGACTTAGCACAACCATAGGAGTAAAGGAAAACACTCCCGTGGCTGTGCTGAGGTGAACTGGGGAGCCGGGCTTTGGGCCTCATCGGCTCCCTCTGAAGCCAGTCAGGCGCTGCATGTAAGTCTATTGCTTCTCCCCTGACAGGCCTCTGCCACACCCCCTTGCCAACTTGGATGTCCCTGCACCCGAGATGTCTCTGAATGTCTTTGGGATTTGCTAAGGGGCTCTCCGTGATTTTGATATTCACGTGCATGTCTTCAGATGTCAAAATAATGACTTAACCTTGGAAATGACCCTCAATGTTATACCAGAGAGCCACAATCTGAATTGGCAGTGCCAGGCAGCAGTGCCCAAAGAAATAAATAAATAATAGATGTTAAGCTAGCAACCACATTAAGAACACAAATTGAAGGTCAGCAATGGTATTATAGCAGTGAGCCACAACAGACAAACACACCAATAAATTAGACAAAGATAAACAGAAAATACAAGTTCAACAGAAGCACACAGCAGAGTAGATGCAAAGTGAAAGGTTAATATGCAGTCTTACCCACAGGAGCAGTAGTGTATGTGTGAAGTGGCTAAAGCTGTGTTCAATGCAAAACCATTGTGCACTTTAGTAAAAGGACCCCTAAGTGCATCTCATGATCTTCTTCCATCCTAATCAATAGTATGCAGTATTTGCTTAATCCCAAACCAGGCAGTACTACTGCACATTTCCTGTCATGACCAGAGAGAATGTGCCCTTCCAGCACTCCTCTGAGAGACTGACAGATAGCTACAGTAGGACTGTATAAAAAAGAATCTGGGAAGGGAAGGAGGTTTTTTTTAAAGGGGGGAGGAGGTTCTAAATCTGCTAAATAAACTTGAAATCTATGCACTTTTCTTTTATTATTAATTATTAGTGGAACAAATGAGTGTTTCATTTTAGGGAATATTTCATGTAAAAAGGCACTGGTTTATATTTATTATTTTTCATGTATTATTTCTGCACTTTGGGGTTCTTTATTGTCTGTGTTTTCACTCTACTCGTGCATCCTCATGTCATCTGTGTGAGATCTACTTTTGGAAATCTTTCATGTTTTGCTAATTAACAGGCCGATGCAGGCACCTTGCATTTGAGTCATGTATGAAAGCTCAGTGCACGGTTTTCTAACACAAGCCTAATGAAAAACGTTTGCTCCTAACGCTGTAAACAAAAGTATGCAAATTTGACTGTGCAAACATGAGAGAGCATGCACAAACCCGTGTACACATGCTAGACATGCATATACCCGGCTAACAGCAGCTGTTTAGGCCCCCGTTATGCCTATGATGGCATGAAATTCCGTGCATAGCAATTTTTTCAGTATCATTCTTCATGACAGAATACCATTCCATCGTATGTGTGGATATTATGCATATGGAATTCTGAAGCGTTGTACACAGTTTAGCACTTCAGAATTGCACGTGCATATCTGCGTCTACGATGGAATGCTGTTCTGTGCATAAATTATAATCTTGCAAAAACTGCTGTGCATAGACCAGTATTCCAGCAGATGCAGCAGAAGAAACAAGCACAAACTCCTCACTGGCGCTGAGCGCAGAACGACAAGCTATCTTTTACTCCTCCTCAGACCTTGCGTAAAAACACTGGACTTGTCATCAGCCTTCTGGTCTTTTCTGCACTTCTCTGCACCAGCTCTGCATAACTGTAGGCATACTCTTCTTGAATGTAACTCACTTTGATCTTCTCCCTTGAAAGGCGTGAGCTAAATATTAATAATTGTTTCATTGCCAACAATTTAAATATGTTCTAATGTGCTGTGAAAATGCTCTTTGCATGGAGGATTTGCACAGAGAGAGCTCATGTGCAAAACTGTGTCTTGCATTGACAGTGCACAAAATTATGCACCAAAACCAAGCTAACCTGTGTGCAAAGCCTAGTCCACTTTACTGCATCGACCTATAGAGGTGAATAGGACTGCTCGTGTGAGCAGAGTGATGGGGGCAATTGCATGCTTGGGGGTTTGTGTGGCTACAGTCTTGGGCAGGATTTGCGGTAGGCTTGCTGTGTGTATATTGCTGATTCTTATATGCTTCCTCTCCATGGTACCTAAATGTTGTAAAGATAAAAGAATGGGGGGATTGATGTCTTTACTTTTACGAGATTGTAAGTCTCTTTGAACAACCCTAGAGGCTGGACTGGGCAGCGTATAAGACCTTAATTAATAAAACTCAGTAAAGAAAACCAGTGGGTAGGGTGGGGGAAAGAGGAATTGACTTTAAGGGGCTGATCTATAAGAGAGCCATGTAAAGTTACACACCATTTACGTGCATAAGCCCCTACTTTAAAGGACTTCTGTGATTGAATGGAAACTTACATGTGTGCATTAGGGGATCACTATTCTGTAAGCACATGCGTAAGTCCTATCATGTGCACTTTCGCTGTGGGACAGCATAGGGGCAGAACTTGGGCAAAGCATAAATTTACAGAAAATAACATATGCATGTGTCTGAACAGTTTAAGCCTAGGCATTTACTAGTTTGCCAGAGCAGATACAACTGCCACAACTAGATGGAGGTGTGTCATCATGACCCTATTTTATAAAGTAGAGTACATACATACTGTAGGGGTTTAAGTACTTGTAGAGGTAGAGGTTAAGTATGATACATTTGGGATTTAGTATGATAGATTTGCTTTTAATTTTTAAGTGCTAAGGATTAATAATGTTCCTGATTCATAATCACTTATTGGCTGCCCTGAATCTCACAAAATAGTTAAAGCACAGTCATTCTGCTATAACATGTGAGCCAAGAATACAGGCCTTAGCAAAAAGAGATCCAGCACCGGAAAGAACCATATAAGGAGATATCATGAGCCTTGTGAGGTGCCAGTTTGGGCTGGAGAGTCTAGACTAGGACCTGCAAGGGGATATCAGATATAGGCCTGTAAGGTCTATGTGTCAAGAAATGCATACACAGGAAACCACAAAGCTACCAACATATATGCTGGGCCCGGCTCTGAAGAAAGCAGATTAGCTGGATCATGGTGAGTATGGGAAGAGTGGGGCCAGGGGGATTTTGCAACAGGAACTAAGGGGAGTAAAGGGTAATAATAGGAAATAAGGTAGGGGAGGGGGAGAGAACACAAAGGAATAGCTCTGGGGACTGGACTGTATGTAATAATACGGAAGGAAAAAAGGTATAAAACGTAACATGCTTTCTATATTCAGGGGGAGAGTTGCATTCTTGAGGTGCCTAGTGCCCGATAGAACTCTCTTCCCCACTTCGCTGCCTGTATTTGGTCATCAGTTATCTAATAAACAGAGACTCTGATTGCACCTGTACTGACTTTTCGGATCTGATCATTTCAGGTAATAATAATAATTAGGTGGTGGTCTATTTTTGTACGAAACAGGGCCGTACAAAATTGGTGCCAAACGCCCGGGATTGGCCTACGGGTGGGTCTTTATGGCCAAGATATAAATTTAAAGATTTGGATTCCCCTCAAGAAAAAGAGGGAGGTACGTAAAGATTTGGATTCCCCTCAAAAGGTTGAGGGAGGTGTGTTCCCGGTGCTGAGTGAAGACCGGAGAAGAAGTGAGTGATTGATTCCCTAGGATGACGGCGGCCTGTAATGATGGCGTCGTGAGTATATTTTTAACCAAGCTTGGTATGTGTTGTTTAATTTTTGTTGTTGTTATATGCATAAAGTGTAAGAATAATTAGAGAGGGTGACAATTAGATCAATTGAAAGAATCAGTCTAGTTACATAACAATGTAAACAAGATACACATCAATTGTAATTATGGAGTTCTGAACTTTGAGGTTTATTCTTTGAACATTGCCAGTACCTGGCCAGTGCTTGGTTGTGTTTATTGAATAATTGCTCCTATATGTCGTCTGATGAAAGATAGCTAATTGCCTGCAGCAGGATAAGATGGTTGCCTGTTTTTAGCTAGAAAGAGGGAGGGGGACTGCTGGGGGATTTTCTTCTGGTGATGGACGCATTACCTAGAGGAAACTCTCGATTGAGCAGTCTTTCTTGTTTGTTTAAATAAAGGATTTATTCAGTGTGACAGGAGTTGAAGTTCAGAACTCGGTGAAGTATTTTTTTCCTCTGTAATTAGCTTGCTAGCTTTCTAGGTACGGAAATGACACTGAAAAAAAAACCCAACTGTTTTTAGAAAAACTTAGGGACCTGATTCTGTTCTATGTGTGATAGTTATAATTGTTGTGAATGAATGGGAAGATCTTCCATGCTTTGATATATGATTATTGTTTTGTGGTATATTCTGGAAACAAAATTAGTAATAGAGGAACAATAACAGCTATGATATCTGCAGAGTGTGATTCAAAAGTTACTTTGCTTTTGAAGCAAAAATTACCAGTGCAGCCGTTTCCCTTCTGGAAGTTCTGTATAACACTCACGCAATCAACGCTTTCTTAATTAGATTTTATGATCTCTGAAATTGAACTGCTTAGAATTCTTTGCTACTGGTGCAACAGAAGAAAACTGTTTCCTTTTTCCATTTGACCTTCAAAGTAGAGATTAAGATCCCTGCAGGATTATGTGGTATTCTGAGCAGATTGCAACTTGAGAATGATTTAAATCCTGAATGAATAAAATGTTAACCATGTTTGGATTTTGTTCTGATTGTATTAAGCAAAATTAAAAGTTAAACAGGGATTTTATATATTGTGGCAAGGTCGAGGTTAGCTGTAACTCTCAGTGATTGAAATAACTTAAAAAAAGGGAAGTGTTTGCATTCTAGATGTCCACCAGTCTTTTCATGAAAAGAGTATCAGTTTCGCTTCCCCGAACTGTAAGAATTACTGTGTAAGTCTTTTGAATTTCAGTTCCAGGAGTTCTGTCTTTAGTTGCTGTTTAGAATGAGCACATATATCCATTCAAAACTACACCAATTAAGTTAGTGGGACTGAGACACTGTTTAACAATCTAAATTTATATTTTCTGCCTCCCATTTGTTTGACTTTTAACAATTGTTTTAGAAGCAGGATTAGCTGTTGTGTGCGAGCAGCAATCCCAGAAAGCAATCCAAGAAGAGGAAAGGGGGAGGGGAAACAGCATTCTCTCTTTTGTTTGTACCTGTAGAATTTCAGGCAACTGAATTGGTGGAGCGAGTGACAGACATTCTGATAAGAAGTTATTTCAGATCTAATGCAGCACACCTGTGGACAACAGCGACCCCTACTGCAACTACATAATGCTGACTTTTGTGTGACCTTTTGAACTGGTTCAAGCTTGATTGAAATTTATATAGAATGGTATAATGGTATAAACAGTATGGTGTGTTCTCTCCTTCTGCTCTCTCTGAAGAATGGCAAGTGTTTGCTGCATTGTGTTTTAAATGCTGTCATGTATCAAAGTTTCACTGCTGTTGTACTTAATCCTTTTTATGCCTGGAAGCTAGTGTATCAGGCTGTATTTCTGCTCTTTTCTAAGTCATGCTTTAAGCTTACCTCTTTAGGGCTACTTTTGAATATGTGATCCAGCTCACCATTGTCACCGTTACTTCCCCCTTTGTTGCCCACTTGAATGATACTGACACTTGGACTCTTGAAGGTTTCTTCAACTGTCACCTCTGCTTGATCTACTTCCTTCCTGTATGAACTGTTGCTGACCAAGATAATTGCTGCCAAACCTGCTCCTTGGGACACCATCTGTTTCCTTCATCCTGATGGACAATTAGTTTTACTTCTGCGAGTTCACAGTACAACCCACATCTCCAAAGAGGTTCTCAATCACCCCCTGCCTTGAACTGAAATCGGGACAGTCTGTTGAACTTTTTGCTCCATTGCTATTACACGTAGGTTAGATGCTGGACTTCCTTGATACCCCTGCCATAACTGCTGGACTTGGTATGGCTATCTGCCGTCTACAATGCTTACTGTATGTTCAAATGAAAGCTGTTATTGATTCTATAACTAAGTTGTCAGAGTCCCTAGAGCAGAATACACAAATGACTCTGCAAAATAGACAAGCCCTAGATTTGCTCCTTGCTTCTGAATGAGGCCTTTTGTTCTTTTATTAATGCCACTATCTGTTGTATAGTCATAGCGAATCATTCAGTGTTTGTGCTTAATGCTATGGATAAAATGCGTCACTTGTCAGAACTACATATTGATGATTTTAAGGGTGGTTTCCAGATTGGAGATTGGTTTTCATCTCTCTCCTCCTGGTTCCACTCCCTTGGCTCTGGCTTGAAAGGTTTATTGATTTCTGCTGGCTTTATTTTAATCATTGCTTTACTCTTCTGTTGTTTGTTTCTATGTTTATATCCTGCTGTAAGAAAAATTGCACCAAAGTATCTACCTCTTTTTTGCCTGTTCAGACTAGCCCTACTCTTGTCAATGTTTCTTATGCAGCCGTCCCCATGTCAGACTATTCAGACCTGGATTTCTCCCATTCCCCAGCCGAATAAAAAAAAAAAATAAATAAAAAATGGGGGAGTTGTAGGGGTTTAAGTACTTGTAGAGGTAGAGGTTAAGTATGATACATTTGGGATTTAGTATGATAGATTTGCTTTTAATTTTTAAGTGCTAAGGATTAATAATGTTCCTGATTCATAATCACTTACTGGCTGCCCTGAATCTCACAAAATAGTTAAAGCACAGTCATTCTGCTATAACATGTGAGCCAAGAATACAGGCCTTAGCAAAAAGAGATCCAGCACCGGAAAGAACCATATAAGGAGATATCATGAGCCTTGTGAGGTGCCAGTTTGGGCTGGAGAGTCTAGACTAGGACCTGCAAGGGGATATCAGATATAGGCCTGTAAGGTCTATGTGTCAAGAAATGCATACACAGGAAACCACAAAGCTACCAACATATATGCTGGGCCCGGCTCTGAAGAAAGCAGATTAGCTGGATCATGGTGAGTATGGGAAGAGTGGGGCCAGGGGGATTTTGCAACAGGAACTAAGGGGAGTAAAGGGTAATAATAGGAAATAAGGTAGGGGAGGGGGAGAGAACACAAAGGAATAGCTCTGGGGACTGGACTGTATGTAAAAATGCGGAAGAGAAAAAGGTATAAATTGTAATATGCTTTCTATATTCTAGGGGGGAGAGTTGCATTCTTGAGGTGCCTAGTGCCCGATAGAACTCTCTTCCCCACTTCGCTGCCTGTATTTGGTCATCAGTTATCTAATAAACAGAGACTCTGATTGCACCTGTACTGACTTTTCGGATCTGATCATTTCAGGTAATAATAATAATTAGGTGGTGGTCTATTTTTGTACGAAACAGGGCCGTACAATACTTTAAGATAGAGCAGTATATACAAATAGATCAATACATAGATACTTCATTTTATAAAATAGGCCCCAAATATGTGCATGGCAACGTGAGAGTTCAAAAATGTGGCCTCCACAAGTTGTTGCTTTCAAATGACTCTTAAAATGAGTGGATTTTTTTTCCTTAATTTTAAGAAGAAAATGCACCATAATATTATTATATGTATTCACCAGTAAATAGTGAATTTGTTGATCAGTATATATGCAAAACAGCGCGGGTATGCCCGGTTGACTTCTCCACTTCAGCTGGTGGTTATGACCGAAGGTACTAACAATGGCAGGCAAAGGAGCTGAACTATGAATGGCAAAACCTGGCAGCGTATTTGAAATACCTATACATACTTCAGCTTCCCATTTCCTTGTACTCGAAAGATCTCACAAACTTTACTTGCAACAGAATTTGTAAAGTAATAGTTCAATGTAATTTAATAGAAAAGAAAGGCACATGTTATTAAATCGTGCTACCTGATAGTGTGGGGTTTGGTGCGTGGTTTGGGTGCTGCGCTAAAAGTAGTCACAGAGTCCAGTGCTAAAAACCCCACACTACTCTGGTAGCATGCATCAAGGTGGCGACTGGTGGGATGGGGACATTCCCAGGGCGGCACAGCTAGTATAGGGTTTTTTGGCCACCTCAATCGGCGCAAGATAAGTCTGCTACAGTGTGGTAACTGCAGGAGGACTGAGGTACACAACCCCTGCAGTTAGCCCAAAGCCCCGCACTGGTAACATGGCCCAGAGGCACATTACTGGCATGGGACTCAGTAAACCTTCCCCTGAGAATTCCCAACTCAACATATTTAAATAAAAGTTAGTTTCATTTAAGGCTTCCAGTTTGCCATAATTTCACAGCCATGAAAATCTTTCTTTTCAAATGTCTCCATTTCTTCTCTCACCTGTTTTCCTTTTGTTCCATCTTCTCAAACTCTCTCCATAAGTTTTTCACCTATCTCTCTCATTCCCTCATATGCCATAATACCGCTAGATTCTGTTACCTTCCTTCAGGACTGTACCGAGCCCTGTGTGAGCGGTGCGGTCGCACAGGGCGCTAAGACTTAAGGGGTGCATTTCGGCTCTCTGCCGTTGCCTGCCACTGCCACTTTTTCAGCGGCAGGCAGCAGCAGAGATCCAAAATGTGCCCCTTAAGTCTTCTCGCCGGCACACTAAGCAGGTCTGGTCTCTCCGGGAGGGACCAAACCTGTTTAGTGTGCTGGCGACTTGCACTTTGGGTGCGCGCCTCTTCTCTCCTGCCCCCATAAAGTGGCTAGATGGAGGTGCGGGAGGGAGGTGCGCACCCAATGTGCAAGTCACACAGGGTGCAATTCACTCTCAGTACGGCCCTGCCTTCCTTTCTGAACACTCTACCAATGCCCTTATCCACGCTCTCCCCATTTAGACTAGTGCAAGGGTTCTCAACCCAGTTCTCGGAACACACCTAACCTAGCCATATATCAGCTCTTGACACTCTACCAGAATGAAATGTAAATATGTGGAGCTCCATTCTGGGAGAGGAACGTGCGGGCTGTTAGGACCCAATTCTGGTCTGTAGGAACAAAATATTCCCACGGGAGCCAGAATCGGGCCTGAGGACAGCCCGGCATGCCCCCTCTACCTGCGGGAATGTCCTCCCCACAGGTTCCCCTAGCATTCATGGCTGCGGCCCCCCCAAAACCCTGCAGCCCGACCCACGGCTGGCCTCCCGCAGCCTGGATCAAGTGGCAGGTACTCCCCCACACCCAGCCCCGGCCCTGGGGTTGGCTCACCTGCCCCGATCCCTCGAATTGCGCTGCCTATACCACCTCTGAGGTAGCATAAGCTGCACGCCCCAGTAGGACCAGCAACACGTACAGGGCCGTGACCTGAATCGGCCCTGTACATGATGCTGGGCAGCCCGCCCCTGCTCCACTCCCCCCCCCCCCCCCCACCACCACCAGCTCTCCCTGTCCTGAAGTACAGGATGTTTAGGGAGAGCAGTGGGGGAATAGACTCTAGGTGGATTGCGGGGCTGCACGTCCCAGCGGGACGTGCAGCCCCGTAACCCGCATTCTAGAATGAGGGCCATAATCTGTAATATATAATCTGTAAAATAATCTGTAAAAAACAAAGGAGATTCAAGATACTTGCACACTGATACACAAAATGAAGAAGTAAGAACCACAGCACAGTTTATAATACCAAAATAAAATTATTATAACTAACTTTATTTTGGTGCTATAAACTACACTGTGGTTCTTGGTTTGTTTGTTTTTTTAGCATATATTTTGTAACCAAAGAAACCCCTCTCCCAACAATGGGTTCCACATAGAACTCAACATACCAAAAATAATGTTTGATACTGGTGTCATCTCAGTACGAGAAGTACTGGGTATATTGTTAAGTAATACAAAACCCTACAAAACTCACTCAGGAACTATAGAGAAAATCTATCTTACTGTAACAGCATTAACCTCCAAAACTTGCACACAGAGCCTATCCAGAAAAGCCTACCATAAATATTGACAAGAGCCCTAGAACATCCATACATCTTTCAGAAAACCTAGCAAACCAGATCATTACAGTACACATTCCTACATAAAACTCCAGGCTAACAGAACACATGTCCTCGATCACACATGCAGAACACAGAGGAACACTCACCATGTACAGAATAACGGAACATAAATGAAAAATAGAAATAAGGAGAAAACATTAAACTAAAACCCCAAGAAACCAGAATCTACATGCAGTAAAACCCCAGAGAAATAGAAATATATGTAGATACCCTCCTGTACTGTGCAAAATATAAAAATTGAACATATAAACTCCAAAGCCTACATTATCCAATTACTTAATTGAAAATGCAGTTCTTTTTCTCTACCTTTGTTGTCTAGTTCCAGTCTCTGATTTTGCCTTCCTGTCTTCTATTAACTTGATTTCGCTTTCTAGGGCCTTCAGTCCATGTGCTACTTTTCCCCCCTCCTGCCTTCTTCATTTTCTTCTGTGATTTATTTTTCCTTTCAGCTTTCTTACATTTACTTTTCTCTCTATCAACTCAGATGTCACTCCTCCTTCTTACTATTCAGTCCTCAATTTTCCTCTTTTTACTGCATCTACCTACCACTTTTCAGCCTTTAACACAACCCTTCAATTCCTCATCTCTCTCTCTCCTTCCCCAGCTTTGTACTTCGGTAATTCTCCCCTTCCTCTCTACCTCCCCATTGTGCAGGATCATTCTCTCCTCCACTATTCAATGTCTGCCCCATACAATGCTTCCCCTCTTTTCTTCTGATGTCATCCCCTCATGTCCAGCATCTCCTCTTTTCCCTACCCATCCACACAAGTCAAGCCTCTCCTCTCTCTCTCTCTTTATCTATCCGTATCCCCCATATCCTGCCTCTCCTCTCTCTTCCCCTATCCCCCTGATGTCAACCTCTCCTTTTTCTTTCTTTCCCTATCCCTCTTCAAGTCCAGCCTCCCCTCTGTCTCCCTCCCTTGTCCATCCTCCCCTTCCATCTCCCTGTGCACCCTATAGCCCCCTTCTGTGTCCAGCATTCCTCTCCATCTGTCTCCATCTCCCTGCTCCCAACCCTGTGTCCAGCATCCTCCTCCATCTCTCTCTAGTGCCCTCATACGCCCAACATCCCCCATCCTCGGACCCCTGCCTATCTCATGTCTCCCTTCTGTGTCCAATATCCCCCTCCATATGCCTACACTCCCCTGCTCCCATCCCTGTGCCCAGCATCCCCTTCCTTTCCCTCTGGCCCCCTCTGATTCCCATCATCTTTCCTCTATGTTCCTATGGCCCCCTTTCATTTCTAGCATCCTTCATTTTCTTCCATCTCCTATAACAACTTTTTGTATCCAGCATCCCCATCCATCTGCCACTCCCATGTCCAACCCCCTCCCCCCCAATCTCCCTATGTCTATCATCCCTCCCATCTTCCAATAGCCCAGAGTGTCCATTGTCCCTTCCTCTCCCTAGCTACTGCCGCTGTCTCCGCTTCTCCTGAGTCAGCAGTGGCAGCAAGGACCTAAACCCTAAGCATGAGGTCTTTCAGACTCCAGCGCACCTTCAAGGCCATGATGGCCCCACGTCCCTCTGACACAAAGTATGCATCGGGAGCAGAGGCATGGTAAGGGCTTTAGAAGCATGCTCTCGTCTGAAAGACCTCACACTTAGCGTTTAGCTCTTTGCTGCCACTGCTGACCTTGGGAGAAGCAGCGGCAATAAGCTACACAAGCACGAGCCCTCAATGTCCACTGTCCCCTCCTTTCCCCAGCTGGCATCACTTCTCCTGAGGTCAGCCTTGACAAGCCCCTAAATGTGGGGTCTATCAGATTCAAGCACTCCTTCAATGCCCTGATGGTCCTGCCTCCCTCTGACGTGACAAGTATGTGTCAGAAGTGGTTGGTACCAGCATGGCCTTGGAAGCACATGAGAGTCTGAAAGACCTCTCACTTAGGGTTTAGCTTCATGATATGCCACTGCTGTTGCAGACCACAAATGAAAATGGAGGGTAAACTACGAACAAGGCAGAGATGAGGCAGCCATAAGTGAGAGGTTTTGGGGGCACTTTTTGCTGCCCCCCAAAATTTTGCTACCTGCAGCGGCTGCCCCCCTGCCTTATGATAGAGCCACTTCTGATTTCCTCTATACTTACCCTTTCTCCATCTCCAGTCCTCTCCTCCCCTATTTCGGAGAACCCCCTCATCTTTAAAAATCTGTCATCACATGGAGCCTCCTTCCTCCCTTCTTACCATTGGATAAGATCCCCTTTACCCATCTAAAAATGTTCAGAAAACAACCAAATAAATCATACAAATAAGAAAGAAAAAAACCCAAAAATAACTGTATCTTTAGAAAGCAAAATACAATTTTCAGTTTTAAACATAACAATATGGCACAGTATTGTCAAACACTTGCTACAAAATTTAGCCTTGATCTGATACAGGAACCTAGATGCTGTGATTTGATCTTGCAGCAAAAGGATTTCTCTTGAGCTACTTCCGAAGCAGACAAAAACGTTTCCCCTGAAACAGAAAAAGAATCCCAGCTCAGATCTGTGCTGCCTGTTTACAAAACGCCGCCAGAAAGCTGCAAACAGTCTGTCCGACAACTGCAGACAGAGGCCTTTGGAATCTGTGCATAGTACACTAGAACAGGAATATTTGACAGCATAATTTCCCCCAAGTTCTCATAGATGAAAGTGGGATTCTCACTTTATAGCCAAAAAACAAAGCTTTTTATTTCACTTAAGCATCTAAGTGTCAGTTCACTACAGGTATCAGTTCACATACAGCAAAGTAGGATAACTATCTTAGTTTTGTGCAAGAACACACAGAATAAACTTACACTGCAGCAGTCCCAGGGATGAAAAAGAGTCTACTAAGATTTGCCATCAAAATTCATTGCAGACTTAGCAGCAGGAGTGAAATGGAAATGCTAAGAAAATGGAGCAGTAACTCCATTAATGTGGTTATTTTCTCTGCCTCATGGGACCATCTCAGAAATTGTGTGTTATACCTGCAAAAAGTTCAGCAAAGACACCGTCCACTGAATAGACACTAGATTTAAGGATTTGGCAACAGTAGGAGCCCCTTTTGCTGAAGTGCACTAAGCAGTTAATAGGCAAACTAGCACATATTAACAGCTGCCACATGAGTGTCATAACAGCTACTGAACAACTGAACCACGTAGCTAAACTTCAGGATAATTGTGTAATGCAAAATGGAGCAGGGCCTGGGCAGGTCATGGGCCGAGTTTGGGTGTGGACTGCACAACGCAGTTAGTACACGTGAACTATTATGCTATGCCAATATTGCAAAGAGCATGGGTGCCCTTACTGTCACCTCGAGGAGACATTATGCATACCTGCGCTAATTGTGAATGAACTTAACGTGTAACGTGCAGTAAGTTCAGGGGATATGCTGGGCTTGCCCCTGTCGGTTACCAAACAACTTTTGCACCTACCATGTGCTAGATTTTGTTCCTAATGTGTGGTAAGTACAAAACTTACTGCACTTTAGTAAAAGGGCCTCTAGGACAACAAGGTGCAACATGACTGCAAGAAAGCTTGCTAGCGCAGTTTGAAATATATGCACAGTAGGTAGCTATTTTCAAATCACCTATGTGGCTGTGAGGTCTGGAGGTGCTTTTAATGCATATGTTTTCCATTCATTTTCAGAGAAATGACCCATGTGTTATGCTCTAGGTGCTCTCAACATGCCTGTGTAGTTTGCACCTGCTACATTGCATGGGTGCTGGGGACCATGACATAGTAGGACTACTTTTAAAACTGCAAAAAGGTTCTGGATTTTCAATGTCTCCCATCCTCTTCAACCACCTACTTTTAAAATGTCATGCTGTCAGAACTGGTGCCACCCAACAGGTTAACTAGGTGGTTGCCTAGAGTGCCAGTGTTTTGAGGGTGGCCAATTGTCCCCACTGCTGCCTCTCTTTGGAAAACTGTAATGACTGCAATGATGTTCGTAAACCAAAAAGGACTTACCCAAAGCCTCTGGCACTGCATTGCTTCTTCCCCCTTCAACGCAGACTTACAGGGGACGGAAGAGTCCAGAAGGAACAGAAGAAGCTGGTCAAAGCGAGCAACTACAGCAATGCACCATCGGAGGCTTTGGGCAAGTGCTCCGCTGCTGTTTGAATGTCATTGCAGTCACTAAAGGTTCCAAAGAGGGGTGGCAGTAGGGGTGAGTGCAGGAGAAGGGGGAGGCAGGAATGACAATTTGCCTAGGGCATCTCATATCCTTGCACCTGTCCTGCATGCTGTTTTCCTCTACCAAACTAAATACCCCTTTTCTATGTCTAGAAGCTCAGGCGCTCTGAAAGCCCACATGTACTTTTAGGTGAGTGAGGAGTGCATTATTTCCCACGGGAAGGACATTTTTAAAAAATGCATTTTTCTTAAAAAGGAAATAATGAACCATATACAGGCACCAGAGGCCTCCTGGGTTTCCTTCTGAGCAGGAGCTGATTTATTTGAGGTAAGGAAAGCTGCACATCGCTGTGGGCCTGGCTGTGGAGCAGAGCCTGGCCTTGAAGAGTAAAGAGTGTCTTTCCCTCCTGCATGTTCTAAATTTCTTATCTTCTTTCAGTAGGTAATGAGCCATAGATCCTGGGCACCGAAAAAGGGTGAATTGACCCCTAGGAGAACAATTTTCACAGCAACTTATCTGGAAAAATTGACTTGTCTGAATTGACTTGTCTGCAGGAAAGGACTTTTATAAAATTGTGTGACCACATATGCACATAAAAAATTATATGCATGGAAAGTTGGCACCCACTTTTACATGATTAGGTCGGCGTGAAAGTATACTTGGTGGAAGACAGTGCATATTTTTACAGCAAACATACACCAGGCTGGAATTTGTGCACAGTGTGAGTGGAGTTGTATTTTTGTACTTTGAAAGTGTGTACATATGTGTGTAAGACACATGCTGATAATTACTCCTGCTCTCCAAAAGGCTGAATGCCTACACCTGCAGTCTAGGCAGGATTTGCTCAGGGATTTGCACTAGCAATTTATAAAGATGAGTAGGCGCCTACATGCCATTATAAAACAGGTTTGGGAGAAGGGGGTGGGGCTGAAGAGCCCAAAGTAAATGGCTGCCTAGCTGTTTTTCTCTGTAGTTTACCTCCCCTTCCTGAAGCTCACGTTGTGCACCCGGCAGCAATCGAGGTTTTTAACCAGAGCACTGAGTCAGCAATAACTCCACGCAGAACAAGACATAAATGTTGTGAGCTTGTCTGCAGTAATGTGAGCACACGAGCAACTGGAATGCCATGAACAAGGGCGCACCACTGCAAAGTGGCTGAGCGGCTCCATGAGGGGCATGTTAATGGCGCAGTCTAACAATGCTGCTGTCGGTCCCATGCTTAAGTGTAAGACCATGAGCAGCCTGAGTCGGAATTACCAAAGGGCCCTCCAGGGTAAATGGTGACAGCAACAGAGGAGGTAAGAAAAAGGATTTGAGTTCCAATGTTTTTCTGTTCGGGTACTGTATTGGGGTGCGATCAAACATGCACTACAAGGAGGCTGCACCCATAGATTCCTGAGTTGAGCATTCTGGACCTTGAGTCATGCTTTCGGTGTTTTATAAGTGCTGACTCCCCATCTCTATGTTGCATGGAACTGTGGTTAGTGAACCTTTGGGACTGATTACTTGATGCCTTTCTTTTAACTTTTCGGCAAGGAATTCACAGGATTCTGTTGCTGTCTAAGCCTCACATGTTTTAAGAATCTTTTGATTTTGAATACTTGGTCTGGTTGGAGGTTGGGTGAGGACCTGGAGTCTTCAAGGTGTGCAAAATGGAAGCATGGACAAGCTAGGCTGAGGTTTTGGCTAAGTTCAGCAGAACTGTACTGGATCAGCTCATTGACTCTTCCACCTCTGTTTCTAGATTGAGGGGATGTATTTATATACAGTATATGCCCAGAATGTATATGTAAATAAATAGATAGATAATCTCAAGCATAAAGAGGTCAAACTATTTTCCTTCTCTAGAGATCCATAAACAATTCCCAAAAAGAAAGATAGAAAGA
Source organism: Ichthyophis bannanicus (assembly GCA_033557465.1). Classification (NCBI taxonomy): domain Eukaryota; kingdom Metazoa; phylum Chordata; class Amphibia; order Gymnophiona; family Ichthyophiidae; genus Ichthyophis; species Ichthyophis bannanicus. The sequence continues at coordinate 1,012,879,755 of CM066033.1, read as the reverse complement.
GAGAATTTTTTTTTGAAGTGCCATCAAGTCACTGCTAACATTCCAAGTTATTATTTAATCCAACCGGGGCTATTGCTTTAAGTCTATATATCCACTTCTGTTCTTTATAGTTCAATAAGTGATCTTTGTTCCTAATCACCTCTGGAAGTATTTATTCCAAAATACACTATCTTATCTCTGCTGATGTGTGACCCATTTCCATAAAATTAGTAACCGAAGGAGCTGACGTCACTTGAATATTTATATGGCTAGCATGTTCACTGTCAACAATGAGCCGCCTGACTGAAGACCGAACACCATTTAGGATAGCTATCCAGAGGGTCGCCATGAGTTGACTCCGACTCAACGGCACTTAACAACAACAACAGCATGTTCACCAAGCTGGACTTTAATCTTCCTCTTAGTGCGGCCAAGATAGATCTTTGGACAAGGACACATAATAAGGTAAACTACCCATTTAGAATCACAATCAGTCTTTGATGTGCTCCGCAAACAAAGTCCACATGAAGGATCTTCCATTCTGCACCCTCAATAGTACCAATACACCATATACAACAACCATACCATTGGGTGAATCAGATTGTCAGGCATCTCAAAACGCTTTTTCAAGATTAATTCTCCAATATTATGGCTATGTTTATAAGCCATTACAAGGTGATTAGCTAAACAAGAATGCAAACTCAAGATATGCCAATGTTTATAAATCAATTTTGTCAATTTTTTACTCCAGTGGAATAAGGTAATACACATGTAAGTTGCTCTTCCATTCTGGTTGTGTATATTGCAGCAACAGTTAGTTGTCTATTAACATATCATGCCCTTTTATAGGCTCTTTGAATGGCTTGGATAGGATTACCTCTATCCATCAGTCCTCCTGCATTTAATTTTAAAGTCATCCAGTGTGGAACAAATCCTTTGCAATATGAAGAATTGTGCCGCTGGAAGATTCATTTTTAATGGAAGAGGATGATATCTGTCAAACTGCAACAAGGTATTACGTTCCAATAGCTTCCTATATAAAGTGGTCTGTAAACATCCATCTTGAATCAATATCAGCACATCTAAGAATTCAAATTGTATGGCATGATGCTTCATAGTAAATTTCAAATTGGCATTAAAATGATTAAGATTATGTACAAAATCTTGAAAAACCTCCACCAAACCAGCCAAATAAAAAATACAACATCCAGAAATCTCTTCCAGAATGGAATAAACATATATTGGTTGATCCTGTAGGCAAACTGCTCTTCAAATTGTATCACACATTTATTTTATTTACTTAACAACTCTTTTATACCACCGTATCTACTAGTCACATATAAAGAAGCCACCGAAGAGGATAATGATGCCCCCATTGCAATACCATGTTTTTGCAGAAAAAGTTGTTGATCATATTGAAAATAATTTTGTATTAAGACAATTTTCACAGTGGTGAAGACAAGAGCTGCCTGAGGCCATCAGAAAAGCCATTATCACCAAACATCAAACTTCAAAGGGTTACAAGGCCATCTCCCAAGACCTTGAGATTGCTATGTCTACAGTTCACAATGTTATTAAGACGTTTTCTACTCATGGAACTGTCAAGAACCTCCCAAGACATGGTAGGAAGAGGAAAATTAAAAAGGCACACCTGATCTTTGCCCAAACCCACCTTGAGAAACCACAATCCTTCTGGGAAAATGTTTTGTGGACAGATGAAACCATATTTGAGCTAAAGATTGGAGGATGGCCAATTTAATGCCAGTTTTTAAAAAGGGTTCCAGGGGTGATCTGGGAAATTACAGAATGGGATCCTGATGTCAGTACCAGGAAAAATGGTGGAAACTATCATAAAAAACAAAATTACTGAACATGTAGATAGTCATGGCTTAATGGGAGACAGCCAACATGGCTTTAGCCAAGGAAGGTCTTGTCTTACTAATCTGTTATGTTTTTTTGATGTGAATAAATAGGTAGACAAAGGTGAGTTGGTTGATATAGTGTATCTGGGCTTTCAGAAAGCCTTTGACAAGGTCCCTCATGAGAGACGTTTGGCAAAATTAAAAAGTCATGGGATAGGAGGCAGTATACTATTGTGGATCAGAAACTGGTTAAAAGATAGAAAGCAGAGGGTAGGGCTAAATGATCAATTTTCCCAATAGAGAAAGGTGAATAGTAGAGTACTCCAGGGATCTGTGTTGGGTCCGCCTCTTTTTAACCTATTCATAAATGACCTGGAAATGGGAATAACGAGTGATGTTATCAAATTTACAGATGACACAAAACTATTCAAAGTTGTTAAAACCCATGAGGATTGTGGAAAATTGCAAGATGATCTTGATAAATTGGAAAACTGGACATCCAAATGGCAGATGAAATTTAATGTGGACAAGTACAAAGTTCTGCACCTAGGAAAGAAAAACTCTGGAATTTGTTTCTGGAGGATATAGTAAAAGCTGTTTGTGTAGCTGGGTTTAAAAAGGTTTGGACAAGATCCTGGAGGAAAGGTTCATAAACTATTACTAAAGGGGACCTGGAAAATCCTCTGTTTGCCCCAATACAAGCATTGTGGAACCTGTGTCTTCTTGATAAGCTGCTAGGTACTTGTGACCTTGATTGACCACTGTTGGCAAAAGGATACTGGGTTTGATGGACCTTGGTTTGACCCAGTATTGCATATCTTATGTTCTTATGAGCTCTTTGGCAGTGCAGACCAGTGATTCATTTACAAGTGAAGAAATGAAGCTTATAAGGACAAATCATTCTTCCGACAGTTAAATATGGTGAAGGTTCCATAGTGTTGTGGGGCTGTTTTGCTGCCTCATGAACTGGAAGCCTGGAGTGCATTAAAAGAATCATAAAGTCAGAAGACTACCAAGATATTTTGGAGCGAAATGTGCTACTTAGTTTCAGAAAGCTAGGTCTGGTTCAAAGGTCATGTGTCCTCCAGCAGGACAATGACCCAAAATATACATCCAAAAGTACAAAAATAAAATGGATAAAATGAAACAAATGGACTGTTTTAAACTGGCCAGCAATGAGTCCTGATCTCAATCCAATTGAGAATCTTTGGAAAGAGCTGAAATCTGTCATTGGTAAAAGGAATCCTGGAAACATTCATGAGCTGGAACAAATTGCAGTTGAAAAGTGTGAGAAACTACCAGCAGGCAGATGTGCAAAACTTATAGATGGGTACAAGAAATGTTTGGAGGTTGTCCTCACTGCCAAGGGTTGTGCAACCAAATATTAGTGAAAGGTGCCATTAATCCTGTCTAGGTCGTTTTTTTTTTTTCCTCAAGAATTACTACGTCTAAGTTGCACAGACATCTTTTTTTTTTGTTGTATACCTTTGAACATGCTATTAAGATATTATGATGACATACTGCTGGGATATTTCCAATTATTTCCCAGGATATTGTACACAACACACCTAAAATGCAAGGGTGCCAATAATGTTGACCACAACTCTAAGTGGAATAGTTTTGGAAATCTGCTAGTCCACAGGGAGCAGATTAAGGAGCCACTCTCCAAATTGCAAATGTTTTGTAATTTGTCTTTCAAGCTCTCCTTCAAACCCCAGGTCTAAACAAGAAGCTTGACGAAAGTTAAGCATGACTTGGAGCAGCTATAAATGCTGATGTGGAGATTTTTCAGGGTATGTGCACTGCCATTTCAAAATACAGAATTTATATATACTTTAAAGGACCACCTTCTGCATGCCATGGTGTGTATATGTATTTGTAATGCTTGTTCTAAAATCACTACTTACACATGCATGTTGATTAATGCATTTAAACATGCTTTTTATACATGCCACTGGTACACATCTCTTCCAAAATTACCTCCAAACAACTTAAAACAATATACTAAGGAGATCACTTTAAAAGTATCTACATATGCAAACAGAGGCATTCACATGGGCAGACTGGCTACATGTGTACATGGTAATTTCAGAAAGCAGCTATTTACATATGTAGATGTCTGGGATATATACATTTTAACACTAGAAGCCCCAAAGTGTGTCAATTGACAAAAATGCATCTTCTAAGTTGTATACCAGCGCCACTGCTAGAACCATGTCAGTCATGTTCCATGACTTTGTTAGCAAGGTCAAGATATTCAAATATGTGCATCAAAAATTAACGACAGATGCATCACCTAGTGGGAAAATAAATTTATACCCAGAAGCCCCAAAGTGCATCAATTGATGCACTCAATTGTCTTGGATACGTCAATTGACGTACTTTGGGGCTTCTAGGTATAAATTCATGTTCCTACTAGGTGGTGCATCTCAATCACTGTTTACAGTTTTACACCGACATTACAAACAATAAACACACGATGACATCATGTAATGATGTCACATACTGCATGTATTTAACAAATAAGTAACTTCACATTAATTCACATCTGCATTTCATGCTAAAAGCAGTCATCGTGATAATGCATCAAATGACACATTTGGGGGTTTCTTGGTAAAATTCCTTTTGGGGCTTCCTAGTGGGGCTTCCTAGTGGGGCATGGTTTGTGTATGATTCAGCTGCGTACATGCATTTCCCATTTTACAATAGGAATACATGTATATTTAAACAAATGTCCTCATTAGCTTTTGTACCAGCTGAGATGCACACATAGGTTTAAAAGTGCTGGTTTTGGACAGGACTGTAAATGAGGGATTAAGGGGTAATTATCCTTTATCACCCATTTTTTTATGCCTTTCTCAATTGTTTAAAAGAAAGCCTTTGGCAGTTTTCTAAATTAGCTGCAGCCACTTGTATGTGCAGATTTTTGAGGGCCAACATTTAAATATGGAGGCTGTTAAATCGCAATTTCCACATATGAGTGCCAGAACTTAGATGTAGAAACTGCTAAATGATGCCAGTCTTGTTTTCTGCATACAGCTTTGCAAAATCGCTACTCCCGCCGTTCATACCAGCAAATAACATGTGTATTTGCTGTTGTCCTTATGGAAATTTTACAATAGGTTCCATCTTTAGCAGAGCCTTTAGTAAAATACCATGGAAGTGGGAACATTCCAACCTGGATGTCTCATGTCCCACCTTCAGCTCCTATTTAAAATGGGGTTTCAAGTATGCTGTTCTGAAGTGGAATGTCCTGAACTTGTTTCATACTCATCAAACTCCTCTTTGAGATTTTTGCTTTTTTTAGCTTTCTCTCAATTTAGCACCCTAGGACACTCCTAGAATTGCTCTCACTCCTCAGTGCACAACAGGGAACTCCTGCCTGATAGGGATGTGCGTTCATTTCAAGCAACATAGGAAATGGGATATACATATCTACTTCTGAATTTAGAAAGGGAATGTATGTGTAAACCCCAAAAATCTCCCTGTTAACATTTACATTGCCTCCAAATCACACATAAACACATAAGTGTGAGCTAACTGCTCATTTGGATCTGGAGTTTTCAGCAGTGACATAGGGGGCACTGTCATTATGGAGGTCATTGTGAACCATATTTAGTGGGTCTGAAAGTCCGATCCAGGCATCCAGACCCGCTAAATGCTGGGGTGGCTAACCTGCTGACAGAGCTCCCCACACCTATAGGCAGCTTGTGTGGGGAGCTCTGTTTGTGGGTAGGAGGGGGTGGTCCCGAGGAGGGGTGAGGGTGGGGAGTGGGCGGATACCTGACCTGGACATACAGAGCTGATCCAAGATCAGCCATGTACATCTGGGGATGGCCATGTGGACGGGAGACTTATTTCACCACAAAGGTGGAATAAGTCCTCCTAGACTGGGGCACTTGCAGCAGCCGGCATGGAGAAGCAAGGTGAGGAGGTGCAGGGGTTCCTTGCAGCTCATGGTAGGTCCGATTGGATCAGATTCTGGGCATCTAAACAGGCAGGGAACACCCAGATCAGAATTGGCCTTCACCTCTCTATCTTTATAAATCACCTAAAAAGCCAATGGTTTGTATGTTTTGCTTTCCAAAATCTGGAACTTACATGTGTAAGTGGAAAAATTGGCATTTAGACATGTAAGTACCATTGCTTACATGTGTAACACCCAACATGAATCTGCTGATACATTCATTTGTGTAATGATTCCCCCTAGTGGCCATGCAGCACAATGTATGTGTTTTCCTGCATGTCCTTATACATATTTTACAAAAGGCACTGCGTTCAGCAAGCCTTTTCTACAATACTGGAATATTTCAAAACATTCCTTCTGTATACTATTATTTTTATAAACTGTTGTTTGTTTTTTTTTTTTTACACTGGTGGCTCCCATAGGTAACCAAAAATAAAATTAGCAAGTGATATAGCTAATGGAAAAGACTACTCACTTTATTAGGATTTCTTCGGGGGGGGGGGGGGGTGCTACTGTGACATAACCACTTGTGTAGGGATATTTATATTGACTAAAATCTCGGGGGGGGGGACTATTCAGTGGTGGTGCCTAGTGCTGCTAACATGGCTGTTTGGGGTTACCTATGACTAGTCATCACTGCTGAAAACTAACCCTGGATATTCATGTCAGGGACATTTCCAGCCACCAGCACTGAATGTCTAGGTCGCTACAAAAGCCAGAAGCTAACTGAGCAGCGGTAATATTGAGCCACTGCCCAGTTAGCTGCCATGGGTAAAGTTAGGCCAGCCTTTGCTGCGCCTTACTTTACCCACTTGTCAATAACTGGGCAATGGCTCAATATTGCTGTTGCCTTGTTAACAGTGGGTGCCATCTCCGCTCTTCCCCAAAATGTCTCCAGAACACCCCAATGCTAACTGCTTAGCATTGAGGCATATAGAGGCAACATCAGTGGATATCCAGCTAAACAGCATTTACACGGTGGCAGGTCTGTAAACCATGTAAATGCCTTTGAATATCACCCCTCCCCCCCCCCACCCCATGTGCCATATATTGAGTGGCTCCCCCTCACAGAAATGCTGCATAGAATCAATAAAATGGGAATTTAGGGGTTGGCATAATGCTGGCAAACCTCAGTAAATGGTTTTGCAGAGTATTCCTGCACTGATAAGCCACCTCCTGGGATCACAAGAGAAAATTACTCCAGGGACCCTGCCTCCGTTTTCGATGCTTGGCCTTTGATCCTGCTACTGCAAAACAGGGACAAATGCTGTATGTTTGGAAGGTTTTACAAATAAAATCCTCAACTATGTAAGCATTTATTTTCAGAATTTAAGGGCTTCAATACAAAACTACATTTCCATATTATGCTTCCAGCCAATGGAACAAACTCCCACTAAACCTAAGAGAGATTAAGGACCTTACCTCTTTCAGGAAGGAACTCAAAACTTACCTGATTAGCCAACACTACAGCAATCTACAACCCACAATCAAATATACTACACAAGAATACACAACTAACCAAAAACAAGTCTATCCCACCTAATTCAAGACTCACTTCTGTTAGCATTTGCTTACAACCTTCTTTGACCCTTTACTCACTGAACCCTAATCAATCATTTAATAACTATCCTAAATGGTCTCCCTCTAAATAATACATACATAATTACAATTAACTATTGTAAATAGTTTTTACTCAACCATGTAAATAGTTTACACATTGTTTCTATGTAACATATTTTCTATATGCACTCAATGTTCTATGTAATACAATATTGCACTGTTTGTTATATTGTTTTTAAGTTTCTTATAAACCGCCCCTGATCTCTGGAAGGGGTGGTATAGAAAAGCTCACAAATTGCCCACAACTTGCTCACAAATTGCCCCTCCCGCAGCTCTCACAGCCCAATCGGGGCCTTGCAGCACTGTAGAAAAGCAGCTGCACGCTGCCGGGAATCCCTCTCTGCACCGGACACCATCGCAGCTTCACCGGACCCCAGTTCCTGATCAGAGAGAGGTCAGAGCACGTTTGCCCCTCCCGCAGCTCCCACAGCCCAATCGGGGCCTTGCAGCACTGTAGAAAAGCAACTGCATGCTCCAGGCGTGCCCGCGCCTTAGGGTCTCGCCAGAGGGCCCTTTGGCGTGGCCCTTAGGCGGGGCGTGAAAGGCCATTGTCCAGGGCTATCTCCTGAACCAACCCGCTGAGATCTGCCGCTGCCCAAACCCAGCATCTCTCAGCATTCTGATTGAGGTACTCTCAGTAACTTTATTTCCTCTGCTGTGTTTTCTCCCGAGCACTTCCCTCAGCAATACCGCTACAAAGTAATTACCCTTTGGGCTACAAAGTATTATTCCATTGTGCTACTATGTTACTACTCCTGTGTGTTAGGTTATCACACCCCTGCTACAACTGGAATGCATCCAACTACCTTGTAAAGTCTCTTATTGTGTTGCTATTTCTCATGCTGTTTCCACCGCACGTTTTCTCTAAATGTATACACTATTTTACTCACACTTGTTAACTTAATCACGCACAAGCTGTATCACCACACCTACACCTTAGACCTGACTCAGCATCCACCAAGCCACCATGGCCCTCCCACTACTTACCCTCACCTTCCTATACTTCTTAGCAGTCACCATACAAAACTCCATTGCCCTCTCAAACGGATATAGCCACATCTCTACCCTACCTCACCTGGGCAAGAAAAATCATGGTAACTCCTACCACTCTGCCACCGGACTCCCACACCATTCTCGACACTCACACCTATTGTACGTGGCCCTCAATCATCCTGATAACACCAAAGCAGTTCCTCCAAAACCACACTTCCTGAAATGTGCCCTCATAAATTCACGCTCTGTGAGCAAGAAGTGGCCTATCATCTCTGACCTTATAGCTGTCTATGACCTAGATCTCCTCATGGTGACAGAATCATGGCTCACTGATACTGACACAGCCCTCGTAAACCAACTTATCCCTCCCTACTTCTCCATCCACACCTGCCATAGAACAAACCGTAAAGGTGGAGGAGTCTTTATTCTTGCAAAAACAGAACTAAAATTTCAACTGCTCTCCTCCAAGAGCACCACACACACAGACACTGTCACCATTGCCAACAAATACAACACCATAAACCTCATATATAGAGCTCCCTCCTCCCCACCAGAGGATGTCTCTACTTTCATTGACTTAGCCTGCAACCCAGCTAATCCACGCAACCTCAACTGGCTACTTGGAGACTTTGATTTATCCTTCCTGCAGTCCAACCAAGCAGACACCTTCCTGGAAGCAATGCAAGCTCTTGGGTTCGAACAACTAGTGAGGGCCCCCACCCATCTCAAAGGAAACCTGCTAGACCTAATCTTTGCTCCCCCACTCTGCCGCAAGCCACACGTCCTGTCCCTTGGTCTGACCATAAGCTAATCACGTTCCAGATACCCTCCCATCAAGCTCAAATTCCACCCAATGATGCCACAACAGAATCCACAAAAATTTCCCATTTCAGACCTCTTGATATAGAAGAGTTCACTAAACATGTTCTTCCTACTCTCAAACTAACGCCACCTAACCTGGACGATGCAATTTCCAACTGGAACACCACACTGAAAACATTCTCCCAACTACCAGCCATGGACAATTCAGCAACCTCCAAAAGATGTAAAAGTAAAAGACATCCAGCTCCATGGTTCACAGCAGATCTTCAGACATCTCTCCTCTCCCTCAGGAAGCATGAAAGGAAATGGAGATGCTCCCACTCCCAAGCTGACAAGCGAACATATCTGGAACACCTGAAGTCCCACAGTGAAACAATATACCTCAGAATGAGTGAATACCATGCCAAGCTCCTACTTTGATCACTCAACAAACCTAGAGATCTTTTCAGCCTAGCAAAATCACTAATTAAGGAACCCTCTCCTACCCAACACATTCCAATACCCCCCCCCAGTCATATGCTGACTATCTCCAAACCAAGACCCTCATGACTGATAAAGCTTCAGTATCCACACCATGCCATACTCCCACCTTACAACCACCAATCACAAAGTTTACCCCACCAACTGAGAAAAACATCCAAGACCTCATCACCATCATCAATACTTCTACAGTTCCAAGTGACCCCTGCCCAGCATACTGGGTTAGAACCCTGTGCATAGAGCTCAGTCCAATCCTAACTAACATCATTGGTCTATCCTTTGCAACAGGCTCATTCCCCTCACTCCTCAAACAAACATCAATAAGACCACTCCTGAAGAATAACAGACTTGACCCACTGAAGTCTGACTCCTACCGCCCAATCTCGAGCATTCCTCTGTTAGCCAAAACAATTGAGAAGGTTGTCCAAAGACAGATCCAGCAACACATTGACATAGCAGCCCCTCTTGACCCCTGCCAACACAGGTTCAGAGAATCTCATGGAGTAGAAACTCTGCTCACCTCTTTAACCAATACTTTGAATAGAGGAATAGACAATGTCGAAAATGGCATTGCTCTTATTTTCCTGGATATCGCTGCCACCTTCGACTCCGTCAATCACAATCAACTTCTCACCCGTCTCCAGTAGAAAGTATCCATGGCCTCACCTGGGAATGGTGTAGGTCTTACCTAACTGATCGTTGGCAACATGTATGGGTTGAGTCCATCACATCTGCACCTTTCCACCAACAACAAGGTGTTCCACAAGGATCCTCTCTATCTGCGCTGCTATTCAATATCTACATGCAGCTGATATGCGACATCATCTGCTCCTACAATATCTCTACCCTAATTTATGCAGATGACGTCCTGCTGTTTACGTCATTCAAAGTCAAACACCCAGACTTCACCAACCTTATCAGCTGCTTCAACGCAATCACTGACTGGCTACTAACTCAAGATCTCTGCATAAACTTCAAGAAAACCGAAGTTCTGTTCCTCTCAAGGAACAAAACAGTCTCCCCTCCATCTTCCCTAAAGGTAAGAGATGCGGAGCTTCCAAGTAAACTCACCATACGCTACCTGGGGATTACTCTGGATCAGCACTTTGACTTTAAGGAGCTCATACGAAACACAACCAGGACCATATACAATAAAATCAGAACACTTAGGCACCTTAGACCCATGCTACCTCCTAACGATCTTCCAGGCCCTCATTCTACACTTTGATTATGCAAATGTAATCCTGTATGGTCTCCCCAAGAACACTCTCAACCCACTGCAACTCGTGATGAACGCTGCGGCTCGTGTCCTCTGTGGTCTCGCCAGAACGGATCATATCACCCTGATACTTAAGGATTTCCACTGGCTACCAATATACTTCAGGTTAACATACAAAATTCTTCTCATTATATTCAATATCATTAATAATCTAGTCCCCATGTCACTCAAGGACCTCATCACTCCTACCCCGAAAAACAGAACGAGGAGGACAATAACGGACAACACTTTGAACATCCCTAAAGACTCCATTAAGTGCACCCAAACAACTAGGAGAAGAGCTTTTGCCTTCTACGCCCCAAAATGCTGGAACGATCTCCCACCTGAAATAAGATCGATCAAAGACCTCATTCAGTTCCGGAAGGCAATCAAACACCACATTTTCCTGCTACACTTCGCACAAGCATCCACCCCGCCCCCGATCAATCACCCACCGACCCCCACAAACTCCCCATACACTACATAAACAAAGGGTTCTAGAGTTATAGCTGCCCTGTCTATAGTTTTTGTGACAATACCAGCCAATTCATAATCTTATGCTCTATGTCAATATGTTTACAGTTGCTCTATGTCAATATGTATATAGTTACCCTGTATTGTTCCAAGTTTTATCTCCTGTTACAATGTAAGCACAAAACAGTTTCGACTGAATTGAGCAATAGTATTGTCATAGCATTATAGACTTCTTTTTTAGTGGAAGGTAATTGGGGAAAGGCTATTTTCTCCCTGATCTCTAACCTGCACCATTGAAGCCCGTGCAAGAATTATTCATAGCTTGGCATTAGACCCAGCACTTTTTATATAGTGTATCAGCTGTGAGCCATAGATTCATTTACCACTGCCTTTGTAAATTTGTCACATGCTAAATATAGCACTACAATTAATAGCATGGATATTCAATGCTATTCCTGGCATCAGGTTTTCAAATGAGTCCCTTTGACATATTACATTTATAGAATAAAGCTTTCAAGACAATACTAATAGATATTCATTTTAAGGATGCACAGAAAAGGCTATTGCTAGCAGCTTGCTAAAGGTGTATCTTCCCTGAGAGTCTCAACGTGCCCCATCTTGCAGAGGAATCTTTTATTTCCCCCAAAGCATAAAAGCACAAGAGACAAATTAACCACAATACCAATCCCAGGCCCCTCTGAACTTTCAAAAAGCCTCAACAGATTTTTAATTTGCACAATCTATCAAATGCATTTTACACCCCTTTTGCTGAATCTGAGCTCCTCTCCAAAATGCAGTACTTGCTGAATCTGGAAATAAAGAATGTTACTGTGTTATTATGTAAGAATGAAAGTTCCCGATAGGGTGTGGAAAAGGCATGCCTGAATATGGGTCTAGACCGGCTCCCCTTCCTCTTGGCCTTTCACAGGACAAAGACCTTTTGGTGGGAGAACAGCCCACCAGAAATATTCATGGAAGGGGCTGCAGAAGAACAGGAGTTCCTCTTGTATGTAGATTAGAATAAAAAGGGATCAGCCTGGAGGCTTAGAGGCTCTTTTACTAAAGTTCTTTAGGCTTTTGTACCTAACGCACATTTAGTGCAAAAACAAAGGTGCATAGGGTGCAAAACCTCCACGGTAACTGTCTGGGGTGTAGCCAGCATGTTCCCAACATTTAACATGTGGATGAGTAGCCTAACACAGGGCTCTATCACTGCAGTGGCAATTCAATCCATCTGCTGAGTGGCGCTATGTGAACCCCTGCTAATGACACATACAGCATGCGATGTGTCCTCCTTGCACTAACTTCAATGTGCTAACCATGCCCATTCTTCACCCCTATCTTATCCGCTCGTCACACAAACATGAAAGTGGCAGTTAGCACGTGAATCAATACCCTGCTGTAATAGTTACCACGGGCCCTTGCGCATAGCTGCTGCACGTGAAAACACATGTTAACTGCTTAGCACATTTTAGTAAAAGAGTCCCTTATCTTTGCACCTGCTTGAGTTCCACTCTCTCACTCATAGATGATATGTGAGATACAGCGGGAGCAGAAGTTTCTCCCGGGGAAGTAATGGGGTGGGAGACACTTGCTGGGCCCGTTCAGGCTCTGAATAGCAGAACGACTGGGTGAAACTCCAAAAGGAGCCAAAAGCCCTGAGTCAGGCAACACTTGACCATCCACTTGATGGTAATGAATGTTGCTTAACCTCCAGTTCTAGAAGGCAAAGGCTATGAGGGGTCAGAAACTAAAAGAATGGAGGAGGAACCTAGTGGTTAGCGCAATGGCCTGGAATCCAGAGAAACCAGGGTTTGAATCACATTAATGCTCCTTAGGCAAGCCACTAAACCTTCTATTGCCTCACATAAAAGCTCAAATTGAAAGGTCAGCAAGAAAATACCTACTGTATCTGAATGTAACTTGCCTTGAACCACTACTAGAAAGGTATGAGATAAATATAGAATTATGCAGCCCAGGGCTGGCATAACCATCAGGCAAACTAGGTGCTTGCCTGGGGTGGCAAAGGGCAGTCAAAGCTAAACAATAGATTTTGACAGGTGGGGGCGGTGGGGGGGGGGGTTCAAGGCTTAAGGTCTGCCTAGGGTGTCAACATCTTGAACCGACTCTGGGACCAACTCTGACTCGACCCCAGTTAATTATCCCAGAAACTTGAAACATCAAAAAACTTTCAAATAGTCCTAACTTGAGGGGGGTTGGTCACCAGTCAGAATTTGAAAGGCAGCCAGGGCAGGCTCCGGGAATCTAGTTGTCCTTCTAAAAAGGAGCAATATGAGTACTGCTAGATAGGATGTCAGTGGCTTAAATCTTCCTAAAGAATCATAAATTATTCTGGGGCAGTTTCTTCAAAGGGGTTAGTTTTACACATACGATGACAGTCATGAAACTCCCCTCTAAACCAGGATATGTGGAGTATGATCTCAGTCTCTCAAATTTACTGCCAATGCTCAGTATAATACATGCATCGCGCCAGAGAGCTTCCTACTGGAGTTTGTAAGATGTAACATGTATGGGTAGTTTGTCAAGTTGTGCTTGGAAATTCTTCTTTATCAAGCCTGAGGCTCCCAATAAGATGGAAAATATTTCTCTATCTTTCTGCCACATTTTCTTGGTCTCTGACTACATTTCTTGGTACTTCAGGATCTTCTGCCTCTCCATGCAATTCACTGAATAATCACTTGGAACCGACATCTCTATTATCAATGCCATTTAGGTGTTTTTCTCCTTTACCACTATGTCGGGTTTCCTTGCATCCAGTTTCAGATTGGGAATGTCTCAGGTGATCATAACCTCTTCATTCTCTGTAATTCTCTTAGGGTCATGATCCCAGTGCTTTTCGGGCACAGTGATGTTGTAGTATTTACAGAGTTTCTTTCTTTATCTTTATCTTTATTATAACATTTAATATACCGCTCTTTACCGGTGGCACCAGAGCGGTGTACAACAATAAAATGGATGAGACACGCAACTTTATTATTTCTTTCTGTATAGAAATTCTCTGTCATCAGCTCTTCACAGCCAGCTATGAGGTTTGTTTCCAGGTCTTTCCTACAGAATCAACATGTCTGTTTTGCCATTTTTTTCCAATACTCGCTGTAAACCATCTCACCTGTAATCCGCTGTCCTGGGCTGCAAATATCAATCTCTCATCCCTTGGTTTCAGAGCACCTCTCCTTAACTATGTATGTGTTCGTTCTTGATTGACAAAGGGTTCCTGGAATTATACTTTGTATTTCCCATTGTATCTGTGCATTTACCACTTGTTCTTCCTCATTTGCTGATCTTATTCTTTGAAGAGTTTTTTTCTCTTATTTTGCAAATTCTGTTACTTCCTTTCCTATGTGTGCTTGTGGATTCTCACTCATTCCTTCTAGTCATTGGAACATTTGTCCAAGTTTGATGAAAGAGACTGATTCTGGACGTTTACTTTCATATTTCAGCACTTTTTGTGTATTTGGATCTGATGATGCTGTTAGGTAGGCTTGGGAGCTTATGATGGTAGTTCTATAATTGTAATCAATCTCTATGAGGCCTAGCCCTGCTTCAGCTCTAGGAATGTACAGTCTTGGCATAAACTGATTCTTGGAAATTATTTCATGGGCATGGAGGAGTTTTCTTGTTTGCATGTCCAGTTTTTCAAGATCTTTAAGAGGCCAGTCTACAATCCCAAGCTGTATGAGAATACAGGGATTGCCAGCTGGTTGATGGCTTGTATCTTATTCTGTAATGTTAAGGCACTTTACAATATTGATTTTAATCTTCTAAAATATTCTTTACTGATCTTTTCTCTCAGAAATTTCTGCTTGAGTGTTGTTCCTTCCTCTATTCTAAGATATTTATATATGCCTTCCTGTACAAGTTCCTTGATGTCAACCAGGGAGATGTTTTCCATTTTGCTCAATTTTCCTCTAAAAATGTTGCCTTAGCACATTTGTCTAAGCCAAAAGTCATCCTGATATCATCAGAAAAGCTTTTCACTATATGGAGTTGCTCTGCTAATTGTTGCTCACTGCAACTGTAGATCTTCAGGTCATCTACTGTTCAAAACAATGAACCCCTGCACTAGGAGCTTCCCACCCATACTCAACAGAACAAATAGAGTGCATAATAAAAGGTCTTAACTCTACGACCTCCCCAACAGATCCATGCCCATCCTTTTGGATCAAATCAGCATGCTCTGATCTAAGTTCATATATCCATTACCTCATAAAGACATCATTCTCCTTGGGTGTATTTCCAGACCCTCTAAAAGCTACATGCATCAGACCCTTACTCAAGAACCCTAAACTTGATCCGACAGATGTAAAATCCTACAGACCTATTTCGAGCCTGCCCTTCCTGGCCAAGGTAACAGAAAAAAATTGTTCAGCAACAAATTCAGGGCCACATTGATGCTCATTATCCTCTTGATGACAACCAACATGGATTTTGCCTACATCATGGTGTTGAGACACTGCTTGTCGCACTATTGAACAATCTAATCTTAGATACGAACAATCCCAAAAAAGGATTTGTCCTACTATTTCTTGATATTGCGTCCACCTTTGACACTGTTTCCCACAATCTCCCCTTAGCCCAGCTGCAGATGATTGGCATTAAGAACATAGCATTAGACTGGTGCAGATCTTACCTTCCTGACCGACAGCAAACTGTACTCATAGGTATGGAAATATCATCCAGCTACTTACAAATGCAAGGAGTCTCACAAGGCTCATCACTATCAGCCCTACTGTTTAATATTTACATTCAGCCTATTTGCTCCATAATTAAATCATTCAACATTCTCTACCACATTTATGCTGATGATGTACTGATTTATACTCCCTTCTCTACAATCAACCCAAGCTACTCTAAAATCATCAACTGCTTCAATGCAGTATCTGACTGGTTGAGTTAGCATAACTTAAAAGTTAACTACAATAAATCGGAGGCTCTCTTCATCACGAAGGTTCCATCATTCATACCTCCTCCTACCCTACAAGTAAGGGATATGGAGATCACCCTAGACCAACGTTTGACAATGGAGACACACATAAACAATACTACCAGAGCAATATACCTGAAATTATGGACCCTTCACCAGCTCCATCCAATGCTTGAAGCTGTAGGTTCCGGACAATTTTTCAAGCATTGATTACCCTGCATTTTGACTTCACAAACATCACTCTATATGGTATTCCAGATTATGAAATTCATCCCCTTCAAATGGCAATGAATATGGCAGCACAAACTCTTGTTGCAGCCTCAAGATATGAACACGTCACCCCGATCCTAAGACAGCTCCACTGGCTCCCTGTCTCTGTTCGGCTCAATTATAAAGCTCTCATCATAGCATTCAAAATCTTACACAACCTCTCAGCAAATGCCCTTAATGAGACTCTACAATGGACAGTTGACAACAGACTAAGAAGATCTACTATGTCAAATACTCTTATGGTCCCTTCCATAGTAAGAAAGAGCTCTCAATTCGTTAATGAGCGAGCATTCAATTTATATGCACCAACCTTCTGGAACTCCCTCCCCCCCATCCGTGCCATCTCTGACCTTTCTTCCTTTATAAAACACCTAAAGACACATCTGTTTCAACTATACTATGAACAGGTAACCTAAATTACTGCATACCTCCAAACTCTTTCTACCAAAAACCTCTAACCTTTTATGATGCTCATGATATTATATAGTAGCATTGTATATAGTTCTTTATTTTTATCTTTGTTAGCAGAGTTTGATAAACCACCCATGCCGGGGCGTCAGGGCGGTGTACAATACAAAATGGATAGAGGCTACTGAAAATAAAGTCAGAAAGGAACGCCATCAATAGACAGGACAAGGTTAGACAAAGCCAAAAAAGGTAGAGAATAGAGACAGGTCCAGAGAAAGAACATGGTGACAAGGGACAGGGAAGGGAAAGGGGCAGAGGAGCAAATGAAAATATGAGGGGAGGATATTATTAAAAGTGGGGGGTGCGGCTGGGGGACGAGGCACCATCGGTGGAAGAGGGGAGATCGAAGGCCTGGCAGAAAAGATGAGTTTTAAGGAGAGCTTTGAAATGGGGGAGTTATAATTCAGTGCGAAGTGATGGTGGGCGCGAATTCCATAAGGCGGGGCCTAGAAAGAAAAATGCAGACTGACGGGTGAGTTCAAGGTGGGACTGAGATGAGGAGGGGAGGAAGAGGCGGTTGCAGTAAGCCAAGCGAAGAAGACATGGGAAAGGTTGAAGATGGATAATATCAGCCAGATACTGAGGAGTGCTGACATGAAGAGCCCTATGTGTAATGATGAGCAATTTATAAATGAACCTGACCTTAACCGGGAGCCAGTGGAGGGTGAAAAGGCAGGGAGTAACGTGAGAGTGAGCAGGGGAACAAGTGATGAGACAAGCGGCTCCATTTTGACTAGTTGGAGATGGTGAAGCTGGAAGGAGGGAAGGCCTGCAAAGATAGCATGACAGTAATCTAAATGTGTGATCACAAGTGACAGAACAAGGGTGACAACAGAGGAAGAAGGAAGAAACGACCGAACAGCCCTTATCCGATGAAGGTGAAAAAGGAAGTACGCACCACAGAGGAAATATGTTGATGGAAAGAGAGAGCAGAGTCCAGGGTGACGCCCAGGTATCGAAGAATCGATACCAGGGGGATGGGGCGGGAGGACATAACAGGAGATAGATCGGGAGGGGGGACCCCGAAGGAAAACCAGATCGCAGAGGGTTTAGCGGGATTGGCATGGAGAAAGTTTTGATCGGACCAGAAAGCAACTGAGATAAGACAGGAATTGAGTGAGCGAGATTGGGGGAGGAAGGGGAGGTGTGATGAACCAGAAGAATGTCATCAGCGTAGATGTAGGCAGAGATTCCAGCTTGTTGAATAAGCAAGGCAAGGGGGGCGAGAAAGACATTGAAGAGCAGGGAGGCAAGGATAGAGCCCTGAGGAACACCACAGATTGAGGGGGGATGAGGGAGAAGCAGAGGAGCCAGAGTGAACAGCGAAAGAATGGGAAGAAAGAAAGGAACGGAAACGCTGTAAAACTGTGCCACGAACGCCAAAGTCAGATAGACGTGTGAGAAGAGTGCGGTGATCGACAACGTCAAAGGCGGAGAAGAGATCCAAAGAAACCACGAGAGAAAGATCACCGCGGTCGTGAGCATGGTGAAGTTCTGAGAGCAGTGCTACAAGGATAGTCTCTGTGCTATGGCCGGCACGAAAGCCCGATTGGCGTGGGTGGAGTGGAAAGGTAGAGTCAAGATGGGTGGCAAGTTGGGAGAAAACAAGCTTCTCAAGGATTTTTGAAAGAAATGGGAGGTTGGCAACTGGCCACCAGTTGGCAGGAATGGTGGGGTCAAGGGTGGGCTTTTTCAAAAGGGAGCTTACTATGGCATGTTTCCAGCTGGAAGGAAAGTGACCGGAGGTGAGACTGGAGTTAAAAATGGAGAGAATATAAGGGATAAGTGCGAGTGCCGGATTGAGCAACCAAGAGGAAGGTAGGGGATCGAGAGGGCAAGTGGTCTGATGGGTGGATGAAATAGCTTTGATGAGCTCAGGAGACATAATAGGCCCGAAAGAGCGCCAGACATGAGGGAAGGTACAGGAAGGGGGTGAGGAGACAGCAGCAGGGGAGATGGGGGAGTCAGGAGGGGGGATAGAGGAGGAGGGCAGGCGGGGAAGGAGGAGTGAAGGGAGAGGGCTTTGTCGGTGAAAAAGGAAGTGAGGGTAGAAGGACTAGGGGAGGAGTGGGGTGGTGGGGGTGGAAGGGTGGAGGTAGAGGAAAGGGATTTAAGAATATGAAAAAGGCATCCAGAGGAGTTGGAGGAGGAAGCTATGAGGTGAGAGTAATGATTGCTTGGCAGCAGTTATCATAGAGCGATAGAAGAGATGTGCCTGACGAATGCAGTATTGGAAGCAGCTGATGGGTTCTTCCTCCATAGGCGCTCTGCACGACAAAGGTGGGTGCGAAGCAGATAAAGTCCAGGGTGGTACCAAGGGTGGTGAGAGGAGGAGTGGAGAGATACAGGACGGAGAGGGGCTAAGGTATTAAGAGCAGCAGAGAGAGTAGAGGACCAGGAGTCCACTTGTTGATCAACAGATAGGGAGGAAAACTCAGGAGGGAAAAGGGAACTGGATGGGGGGAAAGATTGTAAAGTGTGCGGGGTAATGTTCCATTTAAGAGGCCGAGAAGAAATGACAGGGGGGGCGGACTGTCCCAGAATGAAAAGGGAAGGAAAAAAGGAGACACTGGTGGTCATACCAAGGGATATGGATAGGTTGAATGCGGGAAGGGAAGTAAGGGGAGAACTCGAGAGTGAGAATGAGGTCCAATGTCTGGCCAGAGGCATGGGTCGGGCAAGTTACATGTTGGGTGAGACATAGATCGGAGAAAAGTGAGGTGAGAACCTTATCACACGATCTTGATTGAGCACCCAGATGAACATTGAGGTCACCCAGGATGACTAAATGAGGGGATAGGAGGACAGAATCAGATAAGGAGAGTAAGAGGGAATCCCAGAGATCCAGACGCAAAGAGGGGGGAACGTAGAGGAGGAGAAAATAGATTGGAGTGGGAGAGTCTGAGCGAACTAGAAGGGATTCGGGGTAGGCAGGGGGAGGCAGGGGGAGGCGAGACAAGCAATAGAGAGAGGGAGGATCTGTAAATTAATGCTACACCACCGACGGAACGATGGAGTCTGGATGTGTGAAAAGCAGTGTAGCCTGGGGGAAGACATTGATGGAGGAGAGCATTTTCCCCCTCTCGGAGTCAAGATTCCGTGATAAGGAGGGCGTCCAAAGAGTGCTGGGTCAGAAGGTCGTGGACTAGTTGGGTTTTTGAGCGGAGGGAGCGACAGTTTAGGAGGGCCAGTGAGAGTGTAATTAGTGTAGCGGCAGGAGAAGGTGAAGATGATGAAGGGGGGAGGACCGGGGGTGTCTGACGTGGACAGCAAGGGAGAAGGTTAAGCGGATTACACGCTATGAAGCCGGAGGGTGGAGGGGCGGCTAGAGATGGGCGGTGGCCCCAAAAAACAGGGATAGCAGCCATGTTGAACAAAGCTAAAGGGGCTGTTC
Source organism: Ichthyophis bannanicus (assembly GCA_033557465.1). Lineage (NCBI taxonomy): Eukaryota > Metazoa > Chordata > Amphibia > Gymnophiona > Ichthyophiidae > Ichthyophis > Ichthyophis bannanicus. Next base: position 1,012,859,223 of record CM066033.1, on the reverse strand, counting down.
CTGATAGCAGAAGCACTGGTACAGATGGTGAGGAGCCAGGGGAAGGGGACAAAATTGCAGAGAGTGCGGTGGAAAAGAGACACAGCCAGATATAGAAGGTGCTGGGAGGGGGCCGATTGCACTGATCACCCCAGTCGTCGCCCCAAGGAGCTCGCCCAAGGAGCACATCCTGCTCCTTGTGCATGCTCCTTTGGCACGTGCCGCCGCCGTGTGAAACACTGCCCCTGAAGACTTTAAGTGCTGAGGAGTACCTGGAGGATGACGTGGACGCGTTGCACACATCCACGTCATGTCCGGGAGGCGGGACCTCACTGATGGAATGGCAGGAGAACAAGCCGAGGCAGGAGAACACCGGAAAGCCTGTAGAGGGGAGAGACAAGCGAGAGACAGCATACAAGCAAGCAGCAGGTCAGCAGCAGTAGCAGGACGTAGTAGCAGCGTGAAACGCCGCCCCTGAAGACTTTAAGTGCTGAGGAGTACCTGGAGGATGACGTGGACGTGTTGCACGCATCCACGTCACGTCTGGGAGGCGGGATCTTACTGATGGAATGGCAGGAGAACAAGCCGAGGCAGTAGAACACCGGGAAGCCTGGAGGATGTACACTGTACATAGTTACCTGTATGGCCCAAGTTATACCCGCCTAAGTTATATAGGTTTGCAAATCAAACCTGTTATATTTATTCTGTCTGACTTCTCATAAGATTGTTCCATGTAAGTTAAGATGTTAAGATGTTATCTACTTGTTCTATGTAACTTCTGTTCTGTTCTGTTCTCTGTAAACTGCACTAAATGTGAAATAGTGTGGTATATAAAAACGAATAAATAAATAAATAAAATCTACAAATAGTAAATGGGATGTTACCTTTGGGTTGCTACCTTTTTAAGAATTCAGGCTAAATCCATATCCTGAAGAGTTGATGAGAGTACTCATTGGATTAAGTGCCATACAAAACAGAAGTGGCAACAGGGAATCTCCTTGAAATATTTTCTCTGGATCTTGATGTTAGTAATGATATATTGACCATCTTCATGCTTCAAATATAGGATGCTTTGCCACATTGCTATGGTGAACTTAATGTACTCTATCAAACCAGGATTTATCGTATACTTCTCAAAGCAATTTATTATTCAATAATGTGAGACGCTGTCAAAAGCTTTCTTAAAACACAGGTACACTAAAAAAAAAATTTTTTAAACTGCCTCTAATGTTCCGATTGATTTTTACGTTTTTTGGTGCGCTGAATCCAAATCTGGTAACCAATTTGCTCCATCACGTACAGATTGTTTGCTACATTGGGTTAGCAGTTTGAGGTGAACGTTTCAGATTGAGTGCGATCAAGATAAAAGTTTCTTGGATGAATTCTTTATACTAATTGTTTAGTAGTTATTCAAATAAGAATAAAGAAAATTGTAACAAGGCAGCACATAAGAATAGAGTAATGTCAACAAAACACACTGTGATGGTAGCAAAATTGTCTGCACTTAAAACAGCCACATACATGTGCACAAACATTGAGCATATAAGAGCGAGGTTAGACACAAAGCAAAGCAAAGAAATGTGCAAAAAATGTTGTACAGGTATGTATGTAAGAATAGAAAACGCAAACCGCACCATTGCAATACATGAAGACAAACACCCGATGGTGTGAAAATAAAATTCTAATAAATGAGATCCGACACTGTGGTAATAACTAGCAAATTTTTATTTCAAAGTTTAGTAAAAACACGATATTTGTCAACACAGTTTAGATTTTAAAGTCATTCTTGGGTCAATCAATCTCCTGGTGGGCCCGTTTCTCTTCTTCCCCCGAATGCTTCTCTTGGTGCGCTGCTTGGCGTATTTTTCATCTGGGGTTTCCCGCAACAGCAACCAGCAGAAATCAGCCATCATAGTGGTGTTCCATCTTCCTTGGTACCTTCTCTCTGCGTCCTTGATGTCCTGGTGAAACCTTTCACCTTGTTCTTCACTGTACGCCCCCAAGTTTTCGGGAAAGTAGTTCACATGGGAGTGCAAGAAATGGACTTTCAGGCTCATGTTACAGCCTTGTTCTTTGAAGGCATTGAGCATCCTGGCAACAATATCCTTATAGTTCTCATCCCGCCTGTTCCCCAAGAATTTGAGAACAACATCCTTGAAGGAATCCCAGGCTTCTTTTTCCTTCTCAGACATCGTTTCAGCGAATGCTCCATCTGAAATGAGTTTCCTTATATCAGGGCCAATAAACACTCCTTCCTTTAGCTTTGCTTCAGAAAGTCGGGGGAACTTTGAGCAAAGGTACCGAAAGCACTCACCATCTTTTGGAAGGGACTTGATGAATTGCTTAATGAGACCCAACTTAATGTGGAGAGGTGGTAATAGAATTTTATCATGAGGTACCAAGCTCTCATGAAGAACATTTTTCTCACCGGGTCTCAATACTCCCGAATTGGCCAGTCTTTTTTCCCCCAGTGTAGGTCGCGGGCCCGGCTATCCCACAAGCAAAGGAAGCAGGGATATTTGGTGAAACCGGATTGCTGCCCTAATAGCATGGATAGAATTTTAAAGTCTCCACAAATCATCCACTTATGCTCATCATAACAAATCTTCTGAAGAATCAGGGCCAAATTCTCATATTTTTCTTGGAGAATAACAGAGTGAGCAATAGGAACTGAGGCGAATGTGTTGCCATTATGAAGAAGAACACCTTTTATGCTGTCTTTTGACGAATCAATGAACAGCCGCCATTCAGCAGGATCATACTTGAGTTTAAACTTTTCCATCAATCCGTATATATCGTTGCAAAATACCAAATCTTCCTCTTTGCTGAAATACTTCAAAAATTGTGTCTCGCGGTTTGCGGTACCAATAAAAAGTTGTTCCTGGTGACAATAGATTTTTCTGTTTAAGCCGAGAACCTAGCAGTTGGGCAGCATCTTTTGGGAGTCCTAAATCCCGGACTAAATCATTCAATTCAGCTTGAGAGAAAAGTTCAGGTTTCGGATCTGGTTCAGTTTCAAACTCGGAAGTACTGGACTCATCGGGAAAAGCTATCTGATGAGTCTCATCATGATCAGAACCGTCCACACAAATATGATCCAAAGATTTTGGTGGTTCAGGCACAGGTACTTCGTTGCTATGAGGCATAGGCCTAATTGCTGAGGGAAGGTTGGGGTAACTTATTACGTTCTTATTTTTTAAGTTGTATCCCTTCACAATGCAAGAGCAAAAATAGCAGTCACTGCTGTGGTCTCTTTGTTCACGCCACATCATAGGTATTCCGAAACGAAATGCTTGTTTTTTACCTTTCATCCATAAGCGTAGATCTTCCTCACATGTCTTGGACACTTTGTGAGGAGCCCACGGTTTGTCTTGATCGCCTAACTTCAAACCGAAATAGGCGAAATATACTTTTTTAATAAATGCAGAAATGTTCCTCTGCCGCTTTTTCACGGTATATTCCCCACAAATAAAACAAAAACTGTCCGGAGAGTTGACGCAACCTCTGGCTCTGTGAGCCATCACAAATACACAGCACTGCAAACTACAACTGTAGTGAACCACTTCGGAATAAAGCTGGATTACGACTGAGCAAACAAAAGGTAATAATGAACTTGCAAGAAACTGAAATTTGACAGGAACGTTCATGTCGCAACCACCGTGTTTGAGCGAGCGAACGAGGCGAGGCAAACAGGAAAGAACATGCGCCAGCGCAAGTACTGGATTTAGCCCCCCGCCTCCCAATTGTCCTGTTAATGTATAAAATGAATACAAAATACTCTAAAATATCATGAGGGAGTGTTTCTAGTTAGTTAACCATTACAACCTCTATTTTGGGCCAAGAAAATAAACTGCAGTCGGCTAAAAGAAATTATCTGAACATTACTTATCTAGGTAAGAAATCTAATTTTGCAAGAAAACGTGACATGATGGAACATTTTGGCTATTTTTCCTGGATTCAGCACCCCAAAATCTATAGGAATCAGTTGCAAAACTGGAGGCAGTTTTTTGGTAGTGTACCTGTGTAATCAATCCATGCTATATTGAAATTTCTGCTTCTCTTAGAGCTATTCATGATAGCCTTATTTAATATTAACTGGTCTTTGGTTCCATATGTTCCCCTCTTATTGAACTTTTGTTCTATTCTCATGATGTAATTGGATTTGATATGATCCTATATTCTGTCTGCATCTATTGCAGTGAACAGCTTATAGAATGTAAGTAGACAAGTTATTGGTCTGTAATTTTTGGAAATGTTAATTGAATCTTCCATTGGAAGGAGAAATGTTTTGTTTTTTTTCCTGTTATAAGCCATTGTGATGTTAAGTTTGGCTGCTTAATCAATTTTTTTTTTGTTTGTTTTGTTTTTGCAGTTTGCCAGGTCTTAGTGAAGTGATGTTAATGTTTGAACCAAAAGTTGGTTACTCCATCTGGGCCAGGGCTCTTCCAGTTTGGGACTCATTTTAGCCTGCTTTCCAGCTCTTTTGTTTTTACTGCAGGCCATTCCATATCCATAGGTTTGATGTTTGATTTTTCTAAATATTGCAGGGTAACCATTCTGTTTCTTGATTGTGCTCTTTAGGGTCCTCATGTTTTCTCCAGAAGGTTTCTGTATTGGTTGGTGGTGTTCTTTCCCAATTCCCTGTGGAACTGTTTTGGGTTCTCTCTATATAATTTATTTTGATATCTTTCTTTTCTGCTTTCTTCGTAGTTTTTGTGCTTTTCCTGCGACTTTCAGTTCATTGTTGGAACACATAAATTTCAGGTTTTCTTCTGTTAATGCAGCATGCTTCAGCTTGATGTCTTGGATCTTCCTCAGTATCTTATTTGATTTATTTTGGTGATGTCAATAAATGACTCCTTTATACAGGATATGGCCTTGTTAATCTTAATTATCATACTTTTAACATTAGGTGCTAAATTTAACTTGGGTAATTTTCCCCTTGCCTATAATGTAAAGTCTGTGGGGCTGATGCATCAAATCTTCACAGCAGAGCTTATGGTCATGTTTCAGGTATATAAAGGTCCCAATGAAGATAAAGTATTAAATATCAATAAAGGAACAAAAAGCAACATATTGGCAAAAGCGCAAACCTAGCTGCACCATCATTGGAATGTACAAAATACGTCAAGCTGAACTGCCTATGAAGGACAAGGATCAGAAGAATCAGATAAATGTACCTCAGAAGGATTAGCAGCAGAAGTGCAACCAGGGAAAAGGTGGAGCAAACCACCATATAGTGAGCTGAAAACATTTGAAAGCCATTCTAAAAGACTAAATCTGGGAGATTAGTTAATTAGTTCTTTATTGGAGGAAATGATCACAATATGAAATTTTGTTTATAAATAAGATTTCTCACCGATCTTTAGTTTATCATTTTAAGCCAATGTAGGAAACATTTATAGCACTGATATCAGACCCATCTGGCTTCAAATAGCATATCAGCAATGATGAATAGATTACTTTAGAAACATAGAAATATGATGACAGAAACAGATCACATGGCCTATCTAGTCTGTCTTTCCATACCAACAACTACAACAGTCCCCTTTTTTCCTTTAGAGATTCTCTGTGTTGGTCCCATGCTTTTTTGAATTTAGATACTGTCCTCATCTCTACTAACTCCACTGGGAGACTATTCCACGGATCCACCATTCTTTTCATAAAGAAATATTTCCCCATATCACTCCTGAATCTATCCCCCTTCACCCTCATCCCATGTCCCCTTATAGCAGAACTTGCTTTAAATTGAAAGAGGCTCTCCCCCTGTACATTTATGCCATGGAGGTATTTAAACATCTCAATCATATCACCTCTATCCCGTCTTTCCTTTAAGGTTTACATATTAAGATCCTTCAGTCTGTCCTCATATGCTTTATAATGAAGACCACTAACCATTTTAGTAGCCATCCTCTGTACTGACTCCATCCTGTTTATATCATTTGAAGGTGCGGTCTCCAGAATTGCACACCATACTCCAAATGAGGTCGCAACAAAGACTTATACAGAGGCATTATCACCTCCTTTTTTCTGCTAGCCATTCCTCTCTGTATGTACCCAAGCATCCTTCTAGCTTTTGCCGTCGCCTTTTCTACCCGTTTAGCTACCTTAAGATCATCAGACACAACCACGACTAGGTCCCACTCTTCTTTATTGGACAAAAGTACTTCACCCCCTATAATATATTGCTCTTTTGGATTGCTGCAGGCCAAATGCATGACCTTACATTTTTTAACATTAAATCCAAGCTGCCAAATTCTAGACCATTCTTCAAGCTAAGCTAGATCCCTCCTCCTAAGCTAGATCCCTACACCTTCCTGGGTGTCTACTCTATTGCAGATTTTGGTATCATCCGCAAAGAGGCAAACCTTACCCAACAACCCTTCCACTATATCACTAACAAAGACGTTAAAGAGAATCAGACCAATGACAGATCCTTGGGGCACACCACTGGTAACATCCTTCTTCTCAGAGTGAGCTCCATTTACCTGTACTCTTTGTCGCCTACCACCCAACCAATTTCTAACACAAGCAATAATTTTAGGGTCCATCCCTAGGGTGTTCAGTTTGTTTATAAGTCACCTGTGAGGAACAGTGTCAAAGCCTTTACTGAAATCTAAATACACCACATCTAGCGCTCTCCCTCAGTCCAACTTCCTGGTCACCCAGTCAAAGAAATCAATCATATTTGTCTGACAAGACCTGTCTCTGGTGAATTTATGCAGCCTCGGATCCTGTAATCTGCTGGACTCCAGAAACTTCACTATTTTCTCTTTCAGTAGTGTTTCCAATAATTTACTCACCATCAAAGTTAAACTAACCAGCCTGTAGTTTTCAACCACATCCTTACTTCCACTTTTGTGTAAAGGCACCAAATGAGCCTCTCTCCAGTCCTTTGGCACCACTCCTGACTCCAACGAGGCATTGAAAAAGTCAGTCAGTGGAGCTGCTAGAACGTCCCCAAGTTCCCTCAGTATTCTAGGGTCTATCCCATCCGGTCCCATCGCTTTGTCTACTTTAAGTTGAGCTAGTTTCTCATGAACACAGTCTTCAGAAAATTGTTCAAGATGTCCCTCGTTTCTGTTCCTGTTTGTGGGTGTTTTCTGAGGTCCTGCTTCTGGTTCTTCAACTGTGAACACAGAACAGAAATATTTGTTAAGCAATTCCGCTTTATCCTCATCAGCTTCTACATATTCCGCTCCTGCACCCTTGAGTCTGACAATACCACTTTTTCCCTTCCTCTTCTCACTAACATATCTAAAAAATGTCTTATCCCCCCATTTTATTTCATTGGCTATTTCCTCCTCTTTTTGAATCTTTGCTTTCCTGACTACTTTACTAGCTTCTCTAAGTTTTTCCAAATATACACTGGGCAGAGGGTTTCAATGTATTATTCATGATAATATCTAAATCCTTTTCCTGATTTTTGGTTGCTAATGTGGAACTTTGCATCGTGTAACCATAGTTTGGGTTGTTCTTCCCTAACTGCATAACTTTGCACTTGTCCATATTAAATTTCATCTGTCATTTGGATGTCCAGTCTTTCAATTTATTAAGGTCCACTTGCAATTTTTCACCATCCTCTTGTGTTTTAAATAGTTTTGTGTCATCTGCAAATTTGATAACCTCACTCATTATTCCCATTTCCAGGTCATTTATGAAAATGTTAAAAAGCAGCGGACCCAGCCCAGATCCCTGGGGTACTCCACTATTCACCTTTTTCCATTGGGAAAACTGGCCATTTAGCCCTACCCTCTGCTTTCTATCTTTTAACCAGTTCCTGATCCAAAAAGGTACACTGCCACCTATCCCATGACTTTTTAATTTCACCACAAATCTCTCATGAAGGACCTTGTCAAAGGCTTTCTGAAAATCCAGATACACAATATCAACTGTCTCACCTTTATCTACCTGTTTATTCACACCTTCAAAAAAATATAACAGATTGGTAAGACAAGACTTTCCTTGGCTAAATCCATGTTGGTTGTCTCCCATTAAATCATAACTATCTACATACATGTTCAGTTATTTTTTTTTTTATAATAATTTCTGCCATTTTGCCATGTACTGATATCAGCCTCACCAGTCTATGGTTTCCCAGATCAGCTTTGCAACCTTTTTAAAAATATTGTGTTACATTGGCCACTCTCCAGTCTTCAGATACTACAGATGGTTTTAACAATAGTTCACATATTACTATTATTAGGTCTGCAATCTCATATTTCAGTTCTTTAAGCACCCTGGGATATATATCTTGATGCCCCTGCTATCTGGAATGTCTTCCCAGAAAAACTAAAATCAACAACAGATATAAAAGAATTCAGGAAAACTACTAAAAACCACCCTATTCATTGAACAATTCAATAAAGACCACCAATTACCTTAATCACCCCACAAACTGCTCTCATCTAGATGTATACAGTTTAAACAATGATACAAGAGAATACTCAGGTTGTTGAAGTTATAATGCAACCGAGGTAGATCGGACCCGGTGCTCCAGGCCCCTCTACCTCTCCACCCCTTCCCCCCCACTCCGCTTTTAGTTCCCCCTTTCTTCTACCCACAAAATACACACATACAACAGCTCTTGGGTAAACCACCAGTCGCAGATTTATTCACTTTTATAAAACCGAACATTACAGTCCAAGAATGATCCTCTTAACAATCCCAGCAGCGGAACAATGCTTCACCAGCCATGCTATTAGCAAGGTGACACCACCTCCGCTTCTGCCGTGGTCCTGTCAACGGCAATCTTCCTAATCCCCTTTCCCCGACCTTGCCATGTAATTAGCAAATGTCAGCCAGGGGTTGTCCGGGTTGAGGGCACCATGCCCCCCTCCCCAGTATAGCCTAAGGCTCCGGACCACGGAAACCTCCGGGATCCCCCCCCCCCCCCACTGCGACAGCCCTTCAACCCTCCAACATCCCTAATACAGGGAGGGAGGGAGGGAAGCCGGCACCGGACCCCGAGGAGGCGCAGGAGTGAAGGCAACTGTTGCCTCCTCCTGGCTACTCCCCATCCAAGTCACGCAGTCTTCTTCCTCCCAGGCTCCACCGCGCTCCTGCAAGTGGTTGGAGCCAAGCCTTTCCTCATGCATGCATACTTGCGCCTCTGCCCCATTAGACAGCCGCAAGCCAGGGTCCCCCGCACCGGTCGATCACCCTGTTACGATCGGCTGCCGGGACCCTGCCCTGCGGCCTTGCATTAACCGAGGTAGATCGGACCCGGTGCTCCAGGCCCCTCTACCCCTCCACCCCTTCCCCCCCCCTCCGCTTTTAGTTCCCCCTTTCTTCTACCCACAAAATACACACATACAACAGCTCTTGGGTAAACCACCAGTCGCAGCTTTATTAACTTTTATAAAACCGAACATTACAGTTCAAGAATAATCCTCTTAACAATCCCAACAGCGGAACAATGCCTCACCAGTCATGCTATTAGCAAGGTGACACCACCTCCGCTTCTGCTGCGTTCCTGTCAATGGCAATCTTCCTAATCCCCTTTCCCCGACCTCACCATGTAATTAGAAAAAGTCAGACAGGGGTTGTCTGGGTCGGGGGCACCCCACCCTCTGTCCCAGTATAGCTTAAGGCTCCGGACCCCGGAAACCTCCGGGATCCCGCCACCGGCAGAGAGGACATTAATGTAGGGTCGAGGGCACCCCGCTCCTGGCCCCAGTACAGCCAAAAGCTCCGGACCCCAGAAACCTCCAGGGCCCCACCCGGCAGACGTGACAATAATGTCCCGAAGCCGCCACACACCACCAAGCTGTGACCAGTGAGCCCCCTGCCAAACTCCAACTCCCAAGCCTATTCTCCGCTAGCACACTGTTCCTGCCCCTTGAGCAGTGATATCCGTACCCACAGATGATGTGAAAAAGTCAGTGAACCAAGCGGAGAAGGACTCCACACCTCGGTGCTGCCGACACGAATGCCTCCTTCTTTGCGCGTTTTGTTTTGTTTTTTGCAATCTGCTCGGCTGCCCCACCTTTCCCTGGTCGGCCTGCCACTCACACACTGCCCCCCTATCCGCCCCCATGCTGCCAATGTACAAGTTAGCGACTGGCCACCATCCTTGGTCTGCCGATGCCGCCTGTCCAAACTCACGCTGGTATCATTTTCTGGCCACTCCTGCCTCCCTGTTACTCCTGTGTCCATACTCTCGGATCGCAGATGGCCTCCTCCACCATACACGGCAGAGTGCTGATTTCCAATTGCCACCTGTGGAGACATAAAAGCAAAAAAACGGGGGGGGGGGGGGGAACCACAGGAGACCCCAAAGGCTGCCATGCCCCCCCAACAACTCCGCACCGACTGGAAGTTGGCCCTCTCCAAGCCGTGTTCCCTGAAGCAGGTCCCCTACTGGTGATAACTAAGTTGTTGTTGTTTTTTTTTTTTTTTTTTAATATATGCCCCCACCTAGACTCCAACCCACCCCCTCCTAAATTGGAGTGAAGGCTCCTAGCCACTGAACCCCAGTCAGCCAGACCATAGCCCCTGTCACTGCCTACCAGCCCCACATTAGAACTTATGATTTGCCTTCTAACACTGGGGGCCCAGCCAACCAACCTTCCTCTGCCCCCCCCCCATAATCTATGTTCCCCCTACTGACACAAGGCCTAGAATCCCATTCCCCCCCCCTCATCCTCCTCCCCCCTTGGAGTGCCCTACTGCATCCACTCCCCTGCTAACACCCGTCCTTTTATTTTTTGTTTTTGCTTTTATTTTATTTTTTTTGTGAAAAGCATGTGGGAATCAAACCTGCAACCTATGGTGCTCCAGTAAGAACATAAGAACATAAGATATGCCATACTGGGTCAGACCAAGGTCCATCAAGCCCAGTATCCTGTTTCCAACAGTGGCCAATCTAGGTCATAAGTACCTAGCAGTTTCTCCAAATGCAGTTTCCCCAAATGCTCATCTGTAACCACTATCCCAACCACCACTACAATACGCCTCACCTTAGCATCCTCTGCCACCCCCCTGACCAACTCTCTGAACCAGTGGCCCGCAAACAACAGGTACGTGACCCCCTCGTACCTCTAGGTGGCCCTCCGATCCCCCCAAGCCCCTGCTCCCTGAGCCCCCTGGCCATCTTGCCCATCCTGCTACACACTCTACTCCCCCCTTAACCCCATTTAGAGGCCACCCCAGATCCCTCACCCCCCGAGGTCTCACCCCTTCTCCCCTGATTTCCCCTTTTTTTTTTTTGTATATAAAACTCCAAATTACCTTTAAAAATCCCTTAATAGTTCACTTACCCTTGTTTTTTTTTTGTTTTTTTTTGTTTTTTTTGTCCCAGCCAACTGCACGCTACTAAGCAGGAGCAACTCTACCTCCTGCTTGCTGCTGCCCCGTGCATGTGTAGGCCCCTCCGCCTCTTGTTTCCCGTGCCCATGAGGGCGCGAACCGCCATGCAGCTGCCCTCCATCTCACCTGCTCACCTCCTCTTCTGGCATCGGGGCTCCAGCTGCGTGGGCCCGAGTCTCCAGGCGGCTGCCCCTCCTCTCTCCTCACGCGCCCAGAAGCAAGATCGATGGCAATCAACCTCCCTTGCTCAGCCACAGAGGGTCGCAACTCGAGGTGGCAGCCCGACGCATCCCCTGCCACGAGCTCCACCACCGAACTTCATGCGAACCGCCAGCTCTCTTTTTATCCCACCCCCCACGCGGCTGCCGGAAACATCCATCCATCAGCCTCTGCATCCCGTGCCCTGGGAGGACCCAATTAACTTGAATTCTGGCGAAACCCTTACTTCCAGAGCAACTAAGCCGGCACCGGACCTCAAGGAGGCGCAGGAGTGAAGGCAAATGTTGCCTCCTCCTGGCTCCTCCCCTCCAAGTCACACCATCTTCTTCCTCCCAGGCTCCACCATGCTCCTGCAAGTGGGTGGAGCCAAGCCTTTCCTCATGCATGCATACTCACGCCTCTGCCCCATTAGACGGCTGCAAGCCAGGGTCCCCCGCACCGGCCGATCACCCAGTTGTGATCGGCTGCCGGGACCCTGCCCTGCGGCCTTGCATTTACTGTTCATAATTACAAGTTGTCACGTCCTCACCACCCACCTCTAGCCAATTTCTCTCGATTGGCTTGGGCAAACTAACTTTCCCCAGGCGTATCTTGGGACATGTAGTTTGCCTTCAAAAATAGCTTCAAGAAGAAGTTATAGTCATGGTCCGGAGGTAAGGCAAAGTGACAGAATTTTATTTCTTACGCAAAAGTTCAAGTACCCTGTACACAGGACTCCTTCTTATGCAGGATTATTGGTAATACAGCACTAGAACAGCATAACTGCTTCACAAGCTTCAAATACACACAGCTGCTTCAAACGTTTCTCAGCCCTGAAAAACAGCACTTCTTTAGCAAGGGTAAAAATGCCTCTTTTTACCCTTGCCTTGTAAAACAATTCATGGCAATAATAACTTAGTCCCACTGGAACAAAAGCTTCTTCTTAACTCCCTTCCCGGATTATGTTTAAACCAAAATATATGGGAGACACGGGCAGCAAATAATCACCAAGCTTTTTAGCTTCCCTGCAAGTTTTCCTGGCTGCGTCACAAACCCCCGGCTGCTAGCAAAAGTATCCCCCGCCTCCTGTCGGTTCTCTGGGTCTTGTTATTTCCAGCTTTAGGAGACCTTCTCAGAAAGTGTTAGCCCTCAGCATAACAGTTCAGCGCCCTTGGCCTGGCATAAAGTACAGTCCATAGGAATATCCATAGCCCACAAGTCATCCTCAGCAGTATCAACTTGCATATCTTCAATTGTTGGAGCAGTGTCCCATTCTGAGTTATCAGAGCAGTGCTCAGTAAACAGCTCCCCCTTGGGTCCTAGAGTCACTCCTGTTCCCAGCTCTACCTGAGACAGCTGGTCAGTACCTTCAGCCTTCGGCCCGTCTCCTCGGCTGTGTTCCCTGTCATTCAGCTCCTCCCAAGGCTCTCCTCTATGGCTCCGCTGTGTCTCCAGCTTCTCTTGACTCTCCTGAGCCTCTTGTTGTCTCTTCTCTGGCCTTTTCTCTCTTTGCCTTAGCAGGGGTTTATATTTCCACCTCCAGGGTTCTAGCCCCTCCTCCTCCTTTCCGGCCCTTCCCAGGTGATAATAATCTCTGCTCATGCCTGCAGGGACATCATAGGAGTCTGGGTGTGGCACCCTGGGCTTTCTCCCTCTCTCTCTCCCTTCATGGGGCCTGAGATCCAGGCCAGGCAGGGATTTTGTGGGTATTGATTCAGGTTATCCTTGAAATACACAACTGGGCTCTCCCCTAAGTCCAATTCCCTGTCCTTTTCTATTCTCATGGGTTCAAGACGGGCGTCTCTGTCACAAAGTTCTTTGTATAAGTTGACATTTCGCAAGTTTTATATATAAGTTAACGTTCTTCAAGTTCTATGTATAAGTTGAAGTTTATTGTGGACCGCCTTGATTGAATAAAAAGGCGGTATAGAAAAACTGTTAAATAAAATAAATAAATATCATCTAGTCCAGGTGTTTTGCTACTCTTTAGTTTATCAAATAGCTCTATTACATCTTTCTAGTTTATCGAGATCTGTCTCAATTCCTTTGATACATCACCTTTAAATACCATCTCAGGCATGGGTAACTTCCCTGTATCTTCTTCAGTAAAGACCGAAGCAAAGAATGCATTTAGTCTTTCTACTACAGCCTTGTATTACCATAGTGCCCTTTTTACTCCTCTATCATCTAATAGCAAACTGACTCACAGGGGTTTTTTGCTATTAATGTACTTTTAAAAGTTTTTATTTTGTGTTTTTGCTTCCACATTAAGCTACTTTTCAAATTCTGTCTTTGGCTACCTTATCAATGTCCTGCATCTAACTTGCCAGTGCCTATGTTGTTTCCTGTTTTTGTCATTTGACTCCTTTTTACGTTTTCAGAAAGATGCTTTTTTGGCTATAACAGCCTCTCTGACCTCAACGTTAAACTATTCTGGCAGTTATTTGGCCTTCCTTCCACCGTTTTTAAAGCGTGGAATACAGCTGATCTGGGCTTCTAAGACAGTATTTTTAAATAATGCCCATGCTTGATGTAAATCTTTAATCTCTGCAGGTGCCTCTTATTTCTTTTGTAACCATTTTCCTTATTTTATCATAGATTCCCTTTTGAAAGTTAAATGCTAGCACCATGGATTTCCTTGCTGTCCTCACTCTGTTTATTAAATCAAATGTGATCATGTCGTCACTATTGCTAAGTGGCTCCAACACTGTTATCTCTCGCACAAGATTTGTGTTCCACTAGGTCTAAAATAGCTTCTCCTCATGTTTGTTCATGAACCAGCTGCTCCATGAAGCAGTCATTTATTTCATCTAGAAACTTTATCTTCCTAGCATGTCCTGATATGACACTGACCCAGCTGACATTGTGATAATCGAAATTACCCATTTTTACTGAGCTGTAACTTTTGTTGGCTTCCCTGATTTCTTTTAGTATTTCATCATCCATCTGTTTATTCTAGCCAGGTGGACCATAGCACAACCCAACTGCCATTGCCATCTCCTTTTTACATCAAATTTATATCCATAGAGATTCTACAATGTATTTTGCTTCCTGCAAAACTCTTATCCTGTTTGGCCCAATGTCTTCTCTAACATAGCACAACCTCTCCAACAATTTGATCTACCCTCTCTTTGTGATATAATTTGCATCACAATGCCCCATTGGTTGTCCTCCTTCCACCAGGTCTCTGAAATGTCAATTATATCTAACCATTTATTCAGTGCTATCATATATTTTAGCTCCCCCATCTTATTTTTTAGATTTCTAGCATTTGCATAAAGTCATTTCAGAGATTGCATTTTGTTCATATTAACAATCTGTTTATCAGTTGATAGGGGTAATTTAGAATCTTTCAACTCTATCTGCTCTTTACTGTTTTGCTAGCATCCTTCAAAGATGCATCATTCTGAACCATGAACTCTTGGGTGACTGTTGGCTTTCTCCTATTATCTAGTTTAAAGGCTACTCTATCTCCTTTTTAAAGGTTAATGCCAGCAGCCTTGTACCACCCCGATTAAGGTGGAGCATAACCTTTTGGAAAAGCCCCCCACATTCCTTCCCCAGAATGTTGCCCAGTTCCTAATAAATCCAAAACCCCTCTTCTTTGCACCATAATCTCATCCACACATTGAGACTCTGGAGCTCTGCTTACCTCTTGGGTCCTGGACTTGGAAGGAGAAGTATTTCTGAGAACACTACCCTTGAAGTTCTGGATTTCAACTTTCTATCTAAAAGCCTAAATCTGGCTTCCAAAACCTCCTTCCCACACTTTCATATGTCATTGGTTCCAAAATCTACTAAGACAGCAGGTTCCTCCCCAGCACAATCTAAAACCTTATCTAGGTAGCAAGTGAGGTCCACCAAGTGATCCTCACATCCACCAGCACCCCAACTTTCTACATGCCTAATGATTGAATCACCAACTATAATGGCCATCCAATCCCCTACCTGAGGGGTTCATGGCCCTGGAGACACCTTCTTGGTGTGAGAGGTTATTACATCACCTGCAGGACAGGTCCTAGCTATAGGATCACTTCCTGGCATATCAAGGTGATGCTTTCCTTTCACGCGACCTCTCTCTTCCATGGCAACAGAGAAGCTGCCAGGCTGGAGGTGGGACTTCTCTACTATGTCCCTGTAGGTCTCATCTATATGCCTCTCTGTCTGCCTCAGCTCCTCCAAGTTTGCTACTCTAGCAAAGTGCTCTTCGAACCTAGTGCACAATAAGACTTGTGGATTACAGAGTGGCTAGCATATGAAGATCATCTCTTTGGTGAGCAGTTTCAACCTTTTTACACTTCCATCCTCAATGAGTCTACCAGCACCAGCACCTCTGATATCAATCATTCCCATTGCTAAAGACCCTTTAACTTTGACTATAAAATATCCACTATCAGGATGGATGTACCCAGGGTGACTCTAATTGAAAACTGTTCCTCCATGGTATCCATGAAGGATTTCAGGACTTCATGTTTGTCCAATTTAGATATCCCTGAAGGCTTTAATACCAATCTCAGTATCTAATGACAACTGAAGGAGAACTTTCTGTTGCACCACTAACCTCTCCAAAATCAGAATGGTGAAATCCCTGCTGAATGAGCTAATGCACAGGTGCACCTGCTGCTTCTTGAGAGCTCATGGACTACCTGGACATTCCAGTGGAAATATTCTGCTACTTTTCAGCACTTACTGATCAGTTGCTTCATAACATGACTGTCATTTCCATCTGCAGCATTTATGCAAAGTATCAGATACCATAAAAGCCCCCTCCTTCACTTCCTTAACTATGTTCTTCCCATTGTCTGTTATAAGATTTCCAGGAATTATGAGTGTTTCTCTTTCCAGCCTAGCTGCCAGTTCTCTATCATTGCCTTTATTTTTCCACTAGGGCAATGGACAAGAGCTCTGCCCTGTTGAGGCATTCCTAACAGGGGCTATACAGTTCAATCAGCCGTAAGAATTTGAGGGTTTATTTTTTTTAAATCGCTAGCTCTCTGACTGGGTGCTCTTAAAAGGGTTTTGGTATATTTTTCAAACAAGGTTACATTCTTTTTGGTGCTTTAGTAGAAATATTTTCTTTAGTGGGGTAGGTTTAAACTCTGCTTTGGTAACTTTCTCAGCTCTTGGGAACTGCTGACACCTATTCAGGAGTTAGTGGGCCTGATTAGCCTGTGAATGAACTGAGAGCAGCTGAGGCCTTCATAAAAGGCTTCGGCGTCCTGCCCTGTTGAGGCATTCCAAACAGGGGCTAAACAGTTCAAACAACGGTAAGAATTTAAGGGTTTATTTTTTTTTAATTGCTAGCTCTCTGACTGGGAGTTCTTAAAAGGGTTTTGGTATATTTTTAAAATAAGGTTACATTCTTTTTGGTGCTTTAGTAGAACTATTTTCTTTAGTGGGGTAGGTTTAAAACTCTGCTTGGTAACTTTCTCAGCTCTTGTGAACTGCTAACAACTAATCAGGAGTTAGTTTCCTCCCGAACTCCCCCCCCCCAACTCCCACCCACCCCTAATGAGCAGTCTTACTTTATAGGGCACCTCCCCATTTAACAAAACACAGGGACTTGGAACAGCACATTTTGAATGTAGTTAAACAGATTTAACTGCATTTTCTCTGAAAGGACAGCTGGGAAACTGGCTGGCACTTTGGTAGATCTCTCTCTTTTGCTTTAACAGAAACCTAAGCTCCATGAACAAAACAATGGCTGGGAAAAATCATATCGATAAAGCTGTTGCCCCCATTACAGCTTCTGTCTCTGTCCAGACAGAGGTGCCAATGCCAGTTGAAGGACCAGTTTCATGTGCAGGGTGCCTGCATGCTAAAGCTCTGAGAAAACAAGTGGAGGAATTCAGAGAGGAGGTGACGAGGCTGAGGAGCATTCAAGACAGTGAGCATTACATTGATGAGATGCTTCTTGCAGCAACCAAGCTCTCCAGCAGAGGAGAAGATGGGTGCCGACAGAATGACGAAGGTTGGACACAAGTCACCAGGGCCTGCAGAATCACCAATCCAACTTCTCCAGTCCTTAAACTGAATAACCATTATGCAGCCCTGGAAGTGGAGGAGGTGAAAGCATCCCTGGAAAGGGAAGAACCAGAGCTCAAGTACCCCAAAGTTGCAGAATCAGTGACCACAAGGAAGCGAAGGGTAGTGGTGTTTGGTGACTCTCGTCTGAGGGGTACTGAGGCGTCCATCTGCCGACCAGACTTGATGTCTAGAGAGGTATGCTGTCTGCCTGGTGCCAAAATCCAAGATGTTATGGAGAGTTTGCCGAGACTCATCAAGCCCACTGACTATTACCCAAAGTTGCTAATCCATGTCGGAACAAATGATACTGCCAGGTATCCCTCTGACCATATCAAAAGTGACTTCATGGCTCTGGGACAGAGGGTGAAGCAGTAAGGTGCACAGGTGGTGTTCTTTTCAATCCTCCCTGTTGAGGGTAAAGGCCAAAGCAGAGAGGCTCGCATCCTGGAGATGAATGCATGGCTGCAAGGATGGTGTCATCGAGAGTGTTTTGGTTTCCTAGACCATGGGATGCTGTTCCAAGGGTTGCAGAGCAGAGATGGCATCCATCTGTCCAAGAAAGGTTGACGCATCTTCAGTAGTAGACTGGCTAATCTACTGAAGAGGGCTTTAAACTAGATTCATTGGAGATGGGTGAAGAATGTCCACAGGTAAGTGAAAGACCCCAGGTAAGCGATACATTAAATACCTTTTATGGAAATGGGTAACAGGGGTAACATATGGAAAGCAGTGTGTATAAATGCCCATAGCATGGGAAATAAGATCCCTGATGTTGAAGCATTGGTGGGAGTGGCCGACTTGGATTTAGTGGCAGTTACAGAAACATGGTTCACAGAAAACCATGACTGGGATGTACTTTATTCAGAAAGGATAGGGTAGGAAGAAGGGGAGGAGGAGTGGCACTATATGTAAAAAATACTATTAAAGCTTTGGAATTAGAGAGCTTAAAAGGGAGACAGGAGGCATTGTGGGTTAAACTAGAAAGAGGGAAAGAGAAATCTATTTGCATTGGCATGATATACAGACCTCTCTCACAAGAGGAAGAGGTGGATGGAGAGTTAATTGAAGACATACGCAGCATTGCTAGGAAATGGGACGTGTTACTGATAGGGGATTTCAATATGTCAGATGTTGATTGGCACATTCCTGCTGCAGTATCCTCTAGAAGTAAAGCGATCCTGGATTCTCTACAGGGAAGATTTATTCAGACAATTGGTAACAGACCCCATACATGAAGGGGCCATATTGGACTTGGTGCTTACCAATGGTGAAAGTGTTTTTGATGTTATAGTGGGAGATAATTTTGCATCCAGTGATCACCAGATGGTGTGGTTGAGTATTAGGACTAGGGCTGTTAGAATCCATTCAAAGGTGAGGGTCTTAGACTTTAGGAAGACTAACTTTGCCAAGATGGGCCAATGCCTCAGGGAGTCGTTAGTGGGTTGGGAAAAGCTGGGGGATGTAGAAAAACAGTGGGCAAAATTGAAAGGGGATATTTTAAGGGCAACCAACCTTTTTGTTAAAATGGTAAATAAAGGTAAAAGGAAAAGGACACCGCTATGGCTTTCGAAAGAAGTAACTGAATAGTTGAAGAAAAAGAGGGAGGCCTTCATGAAATACAAGAGATCACAGAGAGAGGAAGACAGGCATCTATATTTGGAAACAACTTAGAGAAGCTAGCAAAGTAGTCAGGAAAGCAAAGATTCAAAAAGAGGGGGAAATAGCCAATGCAATAAAATGGGGGGATACAACATTTTTCAGATATGTTAGTGAAAAGAGGAAGGGCAAAAGTGGTATTGTCAGACTCAAGGGTGAAGGGGAGGAATATGTAGAAGCTGATGAGGATAAAGTGGAATTGCTTAACAAATATTTCTGTTCTGTATTCACAGATGAAGGAGCAGGACCTCAGAAAACACCCACAAACAGGAACAGAAGCGACGGACATCTTGAACAATTTTCAGAAAACTGTGTTCGTGAGAAACTAGCTCAACTTAAATTAGACAAAGCGATGGGACTGGATGGGATACACCCTAGAATACTGAGGGAACCTGGGGACGTTCTAGCAGCTCCACTGACTGACCTTTTCAATGCCTCGTTGCAGTCGGGAGTGGGGCCAAAGGACTGGAGAGAGGCTCATGTGATGCCTTTGTACAAAAACGGAAGTAAGGATGTGGTTGAAAACTACAGGCCGGTTACTTTAGCTTCGGTGGTGAGTAAATTATTGGAAACGCTGCTGAAAGAGAAAATAGTGAGGTTTCTGGAGTCCAGCGGATTACAGGATCCGAGGCAGCCTGGATTCCCCAGAGACAGGTCTTGTCAGACAAATCTGATTGATTTCTTTGACTAGGTGACCAGGGAGTTGGACCAAGGTAGAGCCCTAGATGTGGTTATATTTAGATTTCCGTAAAGCCTTTGACACTGTTCCTCACAGGCGACTTATAAACAAACTGAGCACCCTAGCGATGGACCCTAAAGTTACTGCTTGGTTTAGAAATTGATTGGGTGGGAGGCGACAAAGAGTTCAGGTAAATGGAGCTCA
Organism: Ichthyophis bannanicus; assembly: GCA_033557465.1. Taxonomy (NCBI): domain Eukaryota; kingdom Metazoa; phylum Chordata; class Amphibia; order Gymnophiona; family Ichthyophiidae; genus Ichthyophis; species Ichthyophis bannanicus. Next base: position 1,012,839,170 of record CM066033.1, on the reverse strand, counting down.
CTCTGAGGAGAAGGATGTTACTAGTGGTGTGCACCAGGGATCTGTCCTTGGTCCGATTCTTTTTAACATCTTTGTTAGTGATATAGCGGAAGAGCTGTCGGATAGGTTTGCCTCTTTGTGGATGATACCAAAATCTGCAATAGAGTAGACACCCAGGAAGGTGTAGATAACATGAGGAGGGGTCTAGCTAAGCTTGAAGAATGGTCTAGAATTTGGAAGCTGGGATTTAATGTTAAAAACTGTAAGGTCATGTATTTGGGCTGCAGCAATCCAAGGGAGCAGTATAGTACAGGGGGTGAAGTACTTTTGTCCACTAAAGAAGAGCGGGACCTAGGCGTGGTTGTGTCTGATTATCTTAAAGTAGCTAAACAGGTAGAAAAGGTGGCAGCAAAAGCTAGAAGGATGCTTGGGTGCATACGGAGAGTAATGGCTAACAGAAAAAAGGAGGCGATAGTGCCTCTGTATAAGTATTTGGTGTGACTTCATTTGGAGTATAGTGTGCAATTCTGGAGACCACACCTTCAAAAGGATATAAACAGGATGGAGTCAGTACGAGGTACAGAGGTTGGCTACTAAAATGGTTAGTGTTCTTCATTATAAAGCATATGAGCACAGACTTGAGGATCTTACTATGTACACCTAATAAGAAAGGCAGGATAGATCTGATATGATTGAGATGTTTAAATACCTCCATGGCATAAATGTTCAGGGAGAGAGCCTCTTTCAATCGAAAGCAAGCTCTGCTATGAGGGGACATGGGATGAGGGTGAAGTGGGATATATTCAGGAGTGATATGCGGAAATATTTCTTTACGGAAAGAGTGGTGGATCCGTGGAATAGTCTCCCAGTGGAGGTGGTAGAGATGAGAACAGTATCTGAATTCAAAAAAGCATGGGACAAACACAGAGGATCTCTAAAGAAAAAAAGGGGACTGTTGAAGTTGTTGATATGGAAGGACAGACTAGATAGGCCATGTGGTCTTTTTATGTCGTCATATTTCTATGTTTCTAAGGTATGGTTATCGTCAGGGTCGGTCCGAGAGTTTCTGCCACCCTAGACAAAGTCTTCATGCCAACCCCCCTGAGGATTGTGGCACAACTCAACCCTTCATGCCACCCCCCCCCCCCCCTCTTTGGCATCCATCTTTTCACTGGGGGAGAGGAGCTATTCAGGGGTCTTATAGTGTCCACGTTGGCATGCTCGCGGCCTGACACTGCTGCCCTTCTCCAATGCAAATTCTTGTTGGAGGGGGACAGAAACCACAGGCCATGAGCATGCCAGCATGGACACTTGAAGGCCCAATATAGCAGAGGGATTGCCGTGCCACCCCCCCCCCCCTTCCCCAGGTGAGAATATGGATGCCAGGATGGCACCATGGAGGGCCGGGCAATGCCACAATCCCCATTTTAAAACTTGCCATGGCACTGAACTGCTACTTCATGGGATGGGGGAGGTAGTGATGCCACCCATCAGTTCTGCCCCCCCTAGGTGACCTCCTAGTTCACCTAGTGGATGGGCTGGCCATGGTTATCATCCTTCAGCTGGGTATGCAGCACAGCCCACAGCCATGCTGCTGGTGTGCCCCACTATACCAACAGCTGTCCCTGCCCCATCTAGGGTGATGGCAAGGAGAAGTAATCATGTGTAGTGTTCTGACTAGTCCATGTTTCATTGGTGAAATTCATGCTACTGCCTTTTACTTTAGCTAGCTGTGCCTGTAGCCAGTCATGACACTGATTATAGAAGTTGGGGATCACTTGTCTACTAAATGTTGTCCTGGAAGACACCTCTTAATAGGGTGCTTAGAGATGCAGTAGCTGCTTAAACTCCATGGGCCCAATATTCAAAGACATTTACATGCTTTGCAGAGCTGTAAGACATGTAAATGCCCCTAAGCAGGATACTCAGTGGCTTTAACATGGTTAGTGCCACTGAATATGATGCCTTTAAACGCCTCGATGCTAACCTCTTAGCATGGTGGTGTGCCAGGAGAATTCAGAGGTGGTAGCAAGTGATAACCGTGCAGCAGAAATATTCAGCCACTGCCTGGTTAACCCTCAGTGGTGAAAGTTAAGCATAGCAAAAGCTGTCCTAACTTTCACTGCTGGAGCTAACTCGGCAATGGCTGAATATTGCTGCTGCATGGTTAACTTCTGCGCCACGTGCAACTGTGCAGCAACCCCAGATATTCAATGCCAGTGGCCAGATATGGCTCCGTATTGAATATCCATGGTTAAAGTTCGGTGGCGATGGCTATACGCATTAGAGGCACAGAGCCATCACAAATGAATATCGGGCCCTGCAGAAGATGGCCATCCAGGCCAATCATTCCACCTATGTACCATGTCACTTATTTTGATGAATGCTGCTTGCCTTGGGACAGTGATTTTGAACACTAACCTATTTCCTCCATAGTGACTTGTGTTGATGACCATCAGAGCTGTTTCACTGTCATCTCACCTTTCTAGGGTCAGCACCAATGTTCCCTCTAATTTTCTGTAGGCTGTGTGCGCATAAAATATCAGCTGTGTGCAGCTTTTGAAGGAAGGTTAAATTTTTGTGCGCCACATAACGACACTCAGAGTTATATGCTTTAAAATGTGACTACATGTCAGAATACAGTATGTACACCACATTGATTTTAATCAAATTAAATGAAAATAGACGATTACTAAATGAAGCGGGAAATTTCTAGTAATTACATTCATAACTTTTAAATTTTAAGACGTCTGTGTTGTTTTCTATCAGAATCAGAGCCGTAATTTTTGTGCGCTCTGTTGTAAAGTGTGTGCGCTCGCTCAGCGAGGTGTGTGCGCGTGCACACGCGCACAGCTTAGAGGGAACAGTGGTCAGCACAATGTGATAAGCCAGGTTAGCATGGGTGGGTATGCCAACATTGTGGAGAGCTAAAATGTCAATGCCAGGAACTCATCCACTTTTTCATCCACCCATAGCAGTGCAGAGGAATGTGCCAATGTATTGGTTGCAGAGGGTGCCAGAAACCGTAGACCTTCCCCTGCTCTTTTCTGTGGTTTTCCTGTTGCTGTTCATTGCACTGTAGGTAGAATCCTGAGCCTAGTATCAGCACCATCCCTTGATCCTAACTCAAAAGAGCATTGTTACTGCAAATGTTCCAAAAATGGCCCAGTAGCTTTCCTCTACTAATAACCTTCTGTCAAGGCATGCATTCTGTATAATGATAATTCTCAAGGCCATTAAAATCTCTTCATACCCTTAATTTTCTCACTTCCTCACTACTTAGCACAGTCACAATTGCACTTCCAGACTCTGCTCAACTAGGGAACTTTCAGTGTCTAATGATGCTTTGAATCCCTTATTCAGTATGAGGATTTATCAGATTTGAGATCTGCGAAAACCTGTCCCTTGCATTTCTCAGCAGAGAGCTAAGTCTGCATGCTACTGTGCTCTTCTGGCAATAACTTTACCTGCTGTGGGTCAGCTGCTCCATCCCCCCCCCCCCCTCCCCATGCTGCCTATGCTTATTTTATGCCTTGGGAAGATGGGAGTAGACAACTGGTCCCTCACATTTTCACTGGAAACTGCAGCACTGAATTACGTAGAGTGGCAGGTGTTTTGAGCATGCTAGTGTAGGCACTTTAAAGCCAAAACACAACAGAGGCATCACTGTGCTCCCCCCCCCCCCCACACCCCTCCCCAGTTGATATGATGGATGCTGATAGAGGGGGAAACATGGCAGGTTGGGCAGCTCTGCAATCTTAAGGGGCAGCATGGAGCGTCTACCTAGGGTGGCAGAAACCCTCGGGCCAGCCCTGCTAGTGTGCAACAGGGAATCATAGACTCTCGTCTCTTCCTCTCCACTAGTATTGCTGCTGGCCCTAGATTTCTTGGGAGGATCAACTGTAATTTTCCTCCTCTGACTGAACAACCATTTCCATGTCTACCCCTTCCTAACTTTGTGATTTGATGAGTGATGACTTTCAACCTGATTATGTCCTTCAGTACTCTTTGGTCTTTTCTCTTTTTATGCTTTTTTGACTATATCTAAGTAAATTTCTGAAACCATCACCTTTCTGCCACTTTCTCTATCTGAATAAAGAATAGAATATCGTGTTGGGTTTATGATGCTTTCAGTTTCTTACTGAGCTTCTGATATCATCGGCCATGGACTTTTGGAGAACTGAAGCAGGGATAGGCTTGTTCAACTGCTTGTCAAAAATATTCAACATGATTGGTCAAATAATTCCTGCTTCTTTCTTCTTCTTCCCCTCCCAAAGCGGCACCACTGTGTCTGGCCTCAATGATCACAATGGTGATGAAAAACAATGGGTGCAATTGAGAATTTGTCTTATTCTGAGCCCTATTATTATCAAGCTTGTTTAAAGAGACACAAACTAAAAATGTCCTTATTTGTTGTTTTGCCATTAGTTTTAAACAAATGCACATCCCTAGTCTTTATAAAAGGTACACTGTCTGAAAGAGATTATGTCTGTGTTTCCAGTGTAATTGTGACATATTTCTCTTTTTCTCTCTCTGTAAATTTGATAGAACACAAAACAGAACAGCATTAAAAACTAGTAGTAGTTTAAGTAGTCAGAATACATACAGTATGCTACTCTTTTTTTGACAAAAGTGACTGTGTGAGTGTTCACTGACTATACTGTGTATACACTGTAACACTATCCCTAAAATACTCGTAATCTGCTTTTTCAAAGGTCCATCGTGCTAAGAGGAAAACGTAGGACAAGGAGAGTGCGGAAAGGAGACCGGGCCAGCAAGAGCTGAGGCAGCTTCCACAAGCAGCAGTGTAAGAGACTTTAGACAGCCCGATAACTGCAAAGGGTTTGGAGAAGCCAGTTAGTAACACGGCATCCATGCTGCAACAAGGAAGCAGAATTCCACATGCCACATATCCCAAACTCTACTCCTCCGGCCATTCCATGGGAGAATAGCTAAAATCCAAATCCACACTGGACTGTTTCAGACCTCTTCTAGAGCTGCTCCTGAACGGACATAGCTGGGAGGGAACTGGATCTGTGCTCGCTAGTTTCCTGTGTTAAGAGTCTGGGGACATACAGATACCTTTATAAAGAACCAGACAATGTCACCATTCCCGATGTCCTGCCTTGAACTGTTCCTGTCGCCATTGTGCTGCTTTGCCCCTTTCTCAGTGCCAAGAGGGCTTTGTGTCACTGTTGCTTCTGTTTTGTCCATTTTATGGAGCATCAGGGTGTTACTGTCACTGTACAGACATTTTTCCCCTCGCACTGTGCCATGCAGTATTCATACCACTTTGCCCTTTATACTGTGCAGTGGGAGTTTTTGTCTCTGTTTGATTACTTTGCCGCTCTTGCTATGCTGTAAAATGCCTCCGCCTCTGCTTCTAATACTTGCTTGCAAATTTCATAACATTTGGAAGGAAAACGCCAATGTTAAGAGTCAAAACTAGGAAGAATTGTTCCCCCCATTGACTCTAATGGAAAACAAAACAAACATCAGTTTGAAAATGAAATGAAATTATAGATCAAGGCACACAAAATGAAGTTGTTTTCCATGTACATGCCTAATAAACACCAAGCATAATGCTTAGACAAAAAATGTTTATTCTGTGTTATTTAAAATTAATGTGCTGCCAAATTTCCACTCACTATTACAAAAGTACTTTGTGTTGTAGTGGTTACATTAAGTGTCACTGCACCATGTTGGATGTGGAATTTCCACATTAGTTACATATGTAGGTATGCTTATGTGTATGACCTAGGAAAAATGAAATGGGAGTAAGGGGCCGGAGTGGCCTCAGGGGTATTCTTTATTTGTTTGGAAACACATAAGCATTATGATAGCGTTCATTGGTGCTAAGATACTTGCATTTATTTAGAGGACTATTCGACTAAGTGTGCGTTTGATATTGCTTATTATTTTTGAAAAATAGCCATTACTTCTGCATATTTTTATTTTTAATTGCAATTTCATGTGCATAAATTTATTTATTTAGCATCTCTTATATACCGCGCTCTTTAGAATCAGTGTGGTTTACATATAACAAAAAACTACACTGGACTTACAATGAACAGGGCTCTCTAACAAGGCTAACAGGGGTAACTATGTACAGACAAAAAACTGGCTGTCACCGGCTACCGAGCAGCTCAACTATTTACAGGTTGGCCTAACTATATACAGATTGGCAGGTTGATATGTATGCATTGTTTGGGATCTAGAGGGCGGGGCTGCAAATCTCCAGTCAGCAATTTAATGTACATAATTCCCCATGATATAAATAAATTTTAAAATGCTACATTTACTGCAGATATTACCTATGAATGCAGAAGATACACTTTCTTCCCCTGTCACAAATAGAATGAGCCATTGTTCTATATCTGCCTACCTGGGAGAACAGTTGCCATTAGGTTTGTTAAGAAGCAAATCTTTAACACCTCTTGTTGGTGTTTTGAGGAGGGAGTATGGTAGCAAGAGCCGTCCATCCCTTTTCTGCCATGTAATTACCATCTAGTATAAACAGAGAATGCAAGAACCTCGGCCTCACCCGACACTGTCCTGGCTGCTGTAGTCGGTACTTTGACAGGAAGAGGGTGACTGAAGTCAAACATATGTTACCTTTCTGTATTATTAAAAAAACAACAACAAAAAAGCAAAGGAAAAAAAACAGGAGGGTAGGTATGTCATTGCTTAATTAACGTTCCTGATATCAACAGAAGTAAATCTTTCCGTGACAAGCAATAATATTGGTGCAGCCGACACCTCTGGTTTTCTTTTCTGTCCCAGTTCTTGTCAGGTATATTTTCTTATTGCTATACATGCAGCTCTGAGTAAAGAATCTGTGTTAATTCCTAGCTATAATAGGCTGACGAAGTTACACGTTACGGAATTCTAGGCAATTCTGGTCGATAAACACAATGGGGAAATCCTTTCAGCACATGGAACTTTAAGGCTACTTTGAAAATGTGCCGCTAGTGTTAATATGTGGGCTAATTTCTTAGCACTAGCGCCAAAGCTTTACAAATAAGTCTCTTGGATTAAAACAAAATGTTTCCGAATGGGAGCCATACCATACTAAAGTGTCTTTAACCTCTGAGTGGCACTGTGAAATCGACTTTCGCCTTTCCTGACATGCTGAAATGCAGACATAAAACACATGATCTATAGTCATTCATCACAAAAGAACGTACAATGAAAAAAAAACACAATTTCAAATTACACCACCATTTGAAAATAAAAACTCAGTTCCTCTAGCGTTGTCTCAGCTTTTTGTCAGATGAAAGATCTGTGTGACGTTTTAACTTTGATTTCTATTTCAAATTATGTTAAAAGGAAGAATTTTATGGTAATAAAACCCTAAAATATTCAGTTCCCAAAATTATTATTTTGCATAATAATAATAATAATAATAATAATAATCGTTTTCTGTTCTTAAATTTAGGTTACAAATTTTATCTCTCCTAATTGTCGTTTTTAATTATTGCTTCTGGGAAAATAGATCCTGAAACTTATATGAGGATTTTTGCATTTGCAAAACTGAAGCTTTTGCGAGTAAATACACACGTCAGAGAGACTTACAAATCCAGCAGAGAAATGCAATTTCATAAGGCACCTAGCACCTATGTTTCTCTCGCATTCTGAATCTGCAACGATAATAAAAACAAGGAAATCAGAAAGAACCTTTAGAGAGTACTGTGGCATTGGTACATTACATGTACCTGAATTACTTGGAACATCCAGGTCATCTACCAACATGAGAACAGAGGGTCAGTACAGTAGCCCGGCTTGTTGCTTAGCTTGACTCGGTAAATCCTGTTAAAAAAAAAAGTAATAGCAGATCGGACTCCTTTTCAAAGTGCTCTGCAAATTTTCTACGCGCTTTTTTCGTAAATTGCATATTTGCACCTGTGAAAGTAAAACATGAGAACTGGTATGAACATCAATCAACATAATCCGTCTGAAGAAGCAAAAATACAAAAGTAAAAACATAGCAAATGGATGACTTCAGCAACCGAGGCCAGAGACTTCCAGCCTGCCCAAAGCTAGAGATACTCTTAAATAGTACTTTGTGGCAAACCATACCCATTCATTTTAGGAGATTTCCTTTTTCAAGCTCTTCACGGACATCGAGATGGATTTGTCTCCGTCTATCGTCCTCCCATCTCCCCACAGCATTGCTCTGCTGCCCCTGATATTAGATCTCTTTTAATGCGAGCTTATAAAAGAGCATTCAAACCTGGGAACATGAGGAATGATGTGATCTCTGCATGTCTCAGCAGCCAGCGCGCCCCTCATGTTACAGCCTTGCACATGATAGAGTTTCTTTCTCTTTTTCTCGGGGAGGGCGAGAATCTTCCCTGGGATCGTCCTTGAGTCTTGGAAACCAGACAGTGTGAATCCCTCAGACAACGCGCTCTCCCAGACAGGGCTCCGGAGGTACGTTTATCACCCACCATCGTTCTCCGGGCATCGGATTGCAATATCGTTCTACATCTGGTCGCGGCAGCAGTTTCCATTTAAAGCTGTCTGCAAGAGAAGGCGTTATAATGAGGTTTTTTTTGTTTGTTTGTTTTTACTTCGCTGATTGACTTGTCTGAGGCGATGTGCCGACCCGTATGAGGCATAAAGAAGAAGGTTGACGAATTCATAAGACACTTAAGTTTGAAAAAGTAATTCATCAACCATTTATCAGCAAATACGGTACACTCAAAACAGAAAGACGTGTAAAAAAAGGCATCATGCGTGCCATATCATAAATGTGAATTATCTATATACTACTAGTGCTCCTATAATTTATCGATCCACGCTATAATTTACCTTAAATCATATTTTTCTTTAGAGACGTGTGTGTGTATGCGGAGGGGGAGTGGGGCGCGGAGGGGGAAGGGGTCTGCTCTGCATTTTTTTTAATGTTTCTCTTAAACATTAAAAAAAAAATCATCTGCATATCTCAACTATGATTAAAGGGCTGTCAGTGTTTATCCCTGCCCCAAATTATTTAAATCTTTCTTTTTAACGTTTTATTTCGCTTCTGACCCCGATCTTCATTTCATCTGAAGGGTGAATACGGGATCTCTCATTATATCAGAAAGAAGAGATGAAACTAATTTCATTCAATATTCACAGGGTGGGGGGAAGTCTCACTTGCAAAACGGCTTGAGATCAAAACGTATAGACTGTGTAGGTTGAGGGTCTCTTTAAGAAGAAAGGAAGACTGTGTTTTGAATTAGCTTTTTGCTCTGAACAAGCTAATTGTTCTAGGGAGGTCACATCATAAGGGAAATGCCTTATCTCGTTTAACCTAAGAAAACTGAAAGGAGAGATTGAGTGAGCCAACGCTTTTTAGATAAACGAGACGGGACACGTCGGAACATGTGTATTTTAAGTGGAGTAGAAAAGGGGGTGAGAGGAATCCCATCGAAGAGTGTGATTGGACAAGGAGGTCCCTGTAACTGGAAAAAAGATCCCATGACTGCATATTTTATTTATTTATTATAAATTATCCCATTCCTCCAGTCTAGAGGAGCCTCCTGAAATCTATGCAGACTAAAATAAAAATACGCATTAAAAAACATATTTTGCAATGACATAAAAACAAGGAAAACTGCAAAAATCAAGACAGTTTCGTGTACTCTTTAAATCAATCTATATGCCTAGCAAAAAAACATTGTTGTTGTTTTTTTTAATAGGAAATATTCAGATGGGTTTCCACTCCAAGCACATAAAATTATAAGTAACTGCTCTCCCCCCCCCCCCTCACAAACAACAAAACTTTTTTTTTTTCACCATAAGGATAAGATTACGTTTTGTCACTGGCAAATTAATTGTATTTATTTTTCCCAAAAAACAATTAATCTGACATGAATATCCAAAATTGTTTCCATTTTCAAAAGCAAACCGTTCCAGTTCGTTCAAATATCTGAAAGTCAGTAAAAAAAAAATAAAAAGGTCACAACCTGCAATTATTCAGAAGCAACTAAAAGCACGATATTGCAGCATCTCTCCCTTCCACGGGAATCTTGGTAATTGTTAGGACAAATTGGACTCCCTTTAGTAAAAAAGTAGGGTAAGGGGAAAATTGAACAACTTTTTTTTTGTTCTTGGATATGAGAATGCTTGTATTAAAAAGTGAAGAAATACTTTCAGCATTTCAATAGCAACCCAAAACTTAACTGCACAGATCATAGTTCTCCAAGAGGTTTCTTATAACAAAAATGAGAACTATCCCTGTCATTAACCTGGCCCGGCTTCGGCTGCACAAAGGAAACCTAAAGGTGGGTTTTACAAAATGCATCTCAATAAAAATAATAGAGTATATCACCAATGTGACCTGGATCGTTTGGAGTTCTAAGGACATTCTTTAAGACCTGCCCGCGGGGGCTGCTTAGCTACCTTAGTAGCAAGTGTCATGGGGCAGCATGGGGAAGATCTGGCTCTATCTGCTCAACCTCACTTTGACTCCCTGGACCCACCAGGGCTGCTAGAAATACATTGGTTGGATCCCCTTGGAGCAGAAATTCTCACCCACTGTTCAAGGATAACACCAAATAGCCAGACTAAGGGGCCCTGAAAGTGTGTTAAGTGCCCACAACCCTTTTATTTCTAAGGGCACAATGACACTTCACATCCATAACACACCTTAGTCTTTAGTAAAAGGGCCCCTAAGGGTTGCCAGCGGGTCAAGAGTTTGGAGAAGTATAAACCCAGATAGTTGTAAATAAAGGAATTAAGGCTCATTTCCAATATGTATAGGTTGCAAATAAACTGCAGGAGAAAACTGATCCCCTTCCCCCCACCCCCCAAAACCTGTCTGCAGAAATGAGAAGCTGTAAATCAAAATATCCTTAAATGAAATCCCAATATTTAAATCTAAGCCCATCTATCTCGATGAAACAGCTACATAAGTAAGTTAGAGGAAGTCCAAGCCGAGTTCCTGTATATAAAGCTGTCCAGTTTCAGCAGACCAGGGCAGCACAGTTTTATGTGAAGTTAGGATTATGTTTCAGGTTTTGGTAAACAGAACTGGATACTTTAGTGGCTGTGATGTCTTTTATTGGATCAACAAAAAAAAAGTGTGTGTGGTTGTGATGGTGTGTTAGCTTTCCAGGCCTTCTGATTCATAGCGTCAGACAAGACCATCTGAAGCCCGGATTTCTGAGGCACAGAAAGCTGGCATAGAACATCAGAAGCAGCAGCTATGTATACAAACGTCTTTTTGTTGTTGTTGTTGTTGATTCAATATATCACAGCCTTCAAAATATTCCAGTAAGGACACTAGGCATGGAAACTAAAAGGTAAATACGCATACCCATTCTCCTACAAGCAGTAGAAGGAACTCTTTGTGCAGGGGTGTGTATAGAAACATTTCAGTTTGTTCCTGGAAGTCAAATGTGATATCAGCACAAAGTTTAACGGAACCAGGTTTTGCCAGTTTTCAAGGACAAATGTGTTTATCAGAGTGTGTTCCTTCCCCAGAATTGGTTTATTCTTGAGCTCCCTCTGCTAACCTTTCTTTCTTTTCAATTATTATCATTTGGTTAACGCTTAAGGGCTCTTCTTGTATTAGTGCTCTACAGAGTCCTCTGACAAGATCACTAATGCAGCGCAATGCTGGGATGCATATTGCAATGCAGAGTGAAGGTGTCATCTGATGCTAAAATGGAGCCTAATTTGTAAGGTTTTTCTGCCCTTCTGTGTTTATACAGAAAATTCTGAGTAAATTGTGCAAGGTTTGAAGTTATGCAAGGGAATTCCCAAACAAATCCATTGAGAGGCCATTGCAGTAAACAGTTCCAGACAGAGTCATTAGGGGACTATCAGGTTAGGAGAGAGGTAGCACATGTTAAAAACTGTGCTTAGTCACTCAGTTTCTGAGGTAAGATTCAATCTACATGCAAACACACACACACACACACACATATGTGCAGACTCGTGTATATACACAGACACACATGTGCAGACTCGTGCATACACATACATGCACACACACACACACACATGCATGCAGACATGCACACACACACACAATCTTGTGCCCACATATGCTCATGTACGCACATATACACACATTCACACACACACACACACAAATACATATCGATAAAGAAGTTTGTAAAAGTCTTCACACCCTTTTACATTTTTCGCATTCTGCCTTCTAATAAACACAATTCAAGATGCATTAAAGTAGAAGTATGTTTCACCAAACTACACCACAAAAAAAACCAAAAACTCCTCAACCTGGTGCCACCAAAAACCACACCAAACACTTCTCTAATTAGAGCACCATCTAACACTTGAGGAAAAAAATTGGGTAGAGAGAGATCTCAGCAAATGGCATTGATACTCAAGTCGAGTGGTGGAGCAGCTATACAGGAGACCACATGTACTAGTTGGACACTGCTTTAAGCTGGGACCTGGTGAAGCACTATATATATATATATATATACACTTATACAAATTTGAGAGAGACACAGATGAAAGAGTTTTAAGGGAGCAGTTGACCTTGCTGAGGTCTTTCTGCACAATATCCCCCCCCCCCCAAGTGTTAGATGACATTCTAATTAGATAAGTGTTTACTGAACTACACAGCATACTCTGAAATACTCAAAAATAATTAAGAATAAGAAACCAAAAGGTTTTGGAAGCATAAGTCCCCGCATCCTTTGTCAAAGAAAGCCTAAATTAGGTCCAGTTCCAAAAATTGTCTTAATTTGCCCTACTTGTGTCCCAGAACAACAGTGATGAGCAGATTCAGATATTCCTAGAAGAAGAAGCAACCTAAAGTAAAGATGTATATAAGAAAATTTCAGTGAATTTAACTAAGTACTGTCAGGTCCATCATTGTAAAACGGAAAGAGTTTGGCACCATCATGATGCTACAGTATTTTGTGGTGTCATGATGCCATCCCTGTAAAGATATTACTGTAGTTGCTGGTTAAGGAAACCACCGAGAAAGGTCACTGAGTGAACTAATATTGCTTTAAAAGAATTACAGATATCTCTGGTTCAGGCTGGGAAAATGCTGACTCTTAGATCATTTCACAAATGTGGCCTTTATGGAAGATTGGCAAAAAGGAAACCGCTGGTGAAGAAAAACCATATGAAGATGTTACATAGCATTTGTAAAGAAATTCTTAGGAGAAATTTCATGAATGTGAGAGAAGATCCTGTTGTCCGAAGAGACAAAAATGTAAATTGTTTGCCTCATTGTTAAGCAATATGAGTGGCATAGAATAAATAAATACAGCATATAACTCTGCTAACACCATCCCTATGATAAAGTATGATGGGACAGCATTATGCTGTGAGGATACAATGGGAGGTTTGTGCAGCTTCAAGGAAAGATGGGTGGTACAAGCACATCCTGGAGGAAAACCTGTTGCAGTCTGTCATAGACCTAGAACTGGAGAGATGATTTGCAATACCTTTCAATAGGACAATGATCCTAAACACAAAACAAAAAGAAACTGAAAGTCCTCTGGTGGCCCAGTTAAGAGGCCAGCAGGGCCAGCCCAACCATTAGACAAACTAGGTGATCACTAGGGTGACAGATTCTAGGAGGTGGCAAAGAGAAGGGCTTTCCAAGATAAACAATAGATTCTGACAGCCAGTGGATGCACAAGGCTTAAGGTTTGCCTAGGATACCACAACCTTGAACCAACTCTTGGCCACACCTGAATCCCATAGAAAATCTGTCACAAGACTTGAAGACTGCTGCCCAAAAATGATCCTTAGTCAATGTGAAAGAGTGTGGGTTACTCTGCCAAGAAGAAGGGGCAATAGCTGCCCTACCCAAGTGCAAAGTCGCTAGACACTTATCCTCTATGACTCGTAGCTGTCCTTCTTCTAAATGGAAGTTCCACCAAGTACCAAGTCAAGGGGTGTGAAGGCTTGGGCAAGCAAGACTTCTCAGCTACTTATTCTTCATTACTTTTTGAATATTTCTATTGAAAGTTTAAAGTATGTTTTGTAGATCAGTGAAACAAACTCTTATTTTAATGCATTTTGTATCAAGTTTTTTTATTGAGCAGAATGTGAAAAATGTACAAATGTGTAAAAACTTTAACAAATGCTGTATACCCGGGCCTAGATTTGGCAATAGTGCCTGTAAATTAAGCACATACTTAAGCACTGGGCTAGCATTCCATCCAGTCTCCACCCATACACACTCCCACTGTGAAAGCACATACTTCCATCCCCCTGCCATTGGCACATTCTTAATGCACAGCACTACACAATCTGGCACACAGGTGCACTTAACACCACCCATTAAGGTTGTGTTAACTGCACCCATGCTAACGGCAACATTCATGCTTAGCATTCCCCCATAACGGCCACACTAACCTCAATGTGCCATTACTGCCCAAATTCCACCTCTAACCCACCCAATCTCCACCCAATCACATGCTAACTGATTAGCATGGGATTTTTACCACAGGGTTATATGCCAACTTTTAGCACAGCATGCTTAAAGTAGGATTTTAGAAGAGACACCTAGGAAGAATCGGGACATCCAGAGCACAACATCCAAAAGTCTGAGGGGGTGGCAGTAGTTAATGGAGGTACATGTAAGTATCTTCTGAGACTGATTTATCTCTGCTCCAAAAGATGAATGTCCCAGTAGCCAGTTCTGGTAACAGGCCCCATGAAGACAGCAAGACCAGGTATGTGCAGAGGTGTAGACCATTTCACAAATGTGGATGTCCCCGAATTTCATGATCACAAACCAGGTACCTGGACATACCAACTAGGGTTTTCAGAAGGGGGGTGACTATGTTATGAGACTAGCGTGTCGGCCATTTCAGATAATCAGGTGTGCAGCAGCAGACCATTAATATCTTCAGACTCTGTATTTGCATGCTCATTTCTTGGACTATGAAATATTGACTGTTGAAATTTTGCTCTTCCCTCTAGAAGTGTTGCACCCATGAAATGAGCACTTTTTTGCACCTTATTCATGGTCAGGAGCAGGTATAGGCATGAATACCTCAGTAACCAGGGCCAGATGTGCCTGTACCATCCTGAAATCATACTGTGGCATGCATCTCCCTTGTTCCATCCAGCCCACACTGGGGACGTCTCTACAGTCGACTTTCTAAAAGTGCCTCCAGGGATGTCTCTGTGATTTGCACATCTGAATTCCCATTTTCAGATGTCCAACTCATGAACAGAGCTTCTAAAATGACCTCCTTAGCATGTGACAAACCCTGAACTAAGAGCAAGATTTAGTAAACATGGCCCTAAGCTTAACACACCTTTTTTACCCCTGTTTTAGTGCACTTTTTGGTGAGCTAAACTTTACCCATGATTTAATACGGATTTTAGTGCATATATTTTTTAAATCTAAAATGAAAGTGAAAGGATATCCTCAAAATATATTTGTATGAATGAATTAGGTATTGTTTCCAAGTGCAAGGGGTACATTCAAGTCTGGACTGCTTAACACTGTTTTTAAATGCTATAAATTTAAGGCCCAATATTCAAAAGGCATTTATATGATTTACAGCCCAGTAAACTGTGTAAATGCCTTATATGGGGGATATTCAATGGTACTTACATGGTTAGGGCCATTGAATATCCCCTTCTAACTCCCCTATTCAGTTAGCATTGGGGCATGTTGGGGGCATTCAGGGGTAGAGCAGAGGTGGAGACTATCATTAACTGGGCAGTGGTGATATTGCATGTTGCCCGGTTAGCTCCTGCAGCTTCCAGTGTGTGTGGCGATACCCAGATATTCAATGCCAGAGCCACATATGATCCCAGTACTGAATATCCGGGTTTAAGGGTCAGCTGGCAGAGCTTTGCGCCATAGGGACACATAGCCTGCCCAACTCAATATTGGACCCTTAAGTCCTAGGTTAGAAAAGGAATAAAGTTACTTATGTTTCTGGATTTAGGAGTCCACTTAATAAAGTGTGGTAAAGTTTTGTATTTGCCACATGTTAGATGCAAAAATTAATTTATGGTAAGTGCAAAGCCTGTACAGTAACTGTATGGGGAGTTTCCAGCATGTCCCCATAAGCTAATGCACAGAAAATACCTTTATTGCACGGAATGGGTATTAATGGAGCAGAGGCACTTGCCACCTTTTGCTTAAGAGCTGATAAGTGAATCCACACTAACCGCAGCAGTGGCAGTTAATACATGGTAAGTGACTGTACACTAATTACAATGTGCAATCCACACCCATTCTCCACCCATAACCCACCCATCTGCTGCCCGATAACACACTCTGCAGTTAGCCCAAGAATTAGCTCATGATCATCATCACGTGCTAACAGCACTCTGTAATTGCCACGCTAACTCCTGAGTGCAAGTTAGTAAAAGAGCCTCTTAGGGGCTTGTTTACAAAGCCGCGGTAGTGGTTCGCGATCGCGATCGCAGCCGCGGCCCCATTGAAATCAATGGGGCCGTGGCTCCGATTACGATCGCAAACCGCTACCGCGGCTTTGTAAACAAGCCCCTTAGTGTTAGTCTATGATGCTGTGACTGCATTGTCCCAGTTCAAGACCAAACTGGGACAGCATCATAGACTACCATTAGTCCCAGAAATGTGAAGCAACTTCCTTCTGTCTGTGACCCAGGAGTTCAATTTCTTTTGTTTAAAATAAAAACCTTACAGAGCTAATCAATGGAGTACCCAAGTCCAAAACTACTGCACCTGAGATCCCAACTCCCAGAAACCCCACCCGAGACAATTCACCCTGTTATGCCTGTAACAAACTACCTGAGTCTGTGTGTCAGGATTCATCTCTGGCCCATTTCAAATCCAGACTGAAAGCTCACCTCTTCAAGACCGCTTTTGGATCCTAATTCACTTAGAGGCTGATTCAGAAATATACACAGCCGCATCATCCAAAATGCCCAAAAAAAGGACTGGGCCAATTAGTACCTGATTTTGCAACCATAGAAGCTATATGTTCCCATGGTTACAGAAGCAGATCACTTAGATGGACTAGTGTGCACCCAATACCAAGCAATTAGCCCAAGAATTAGTTCACACTGTCATGATCATGATCATGGTGATCTGCCCAGCCAGCCCACCCAACACTCCGGCTGGTGTGTTGGTGCAGTGGCGTTGCCAGTCGGAGCAACAAAGTACCAAAAGCCATCATGGCCCCATGACGCCACAGCCCAACCCTCACCAGGGGATCCCAAGGCCGGGATTGAGAGGCGGGGGTCCCCCTGGTGACACAACATGAAAATGGGGGTTGTAGCCCGCAATCAGCATAGCACCCAGCACTTATTCCAGCTTCGGGGTGGAGTAATCTGGGCGGCCAAGTCGATGCCAGGGGATGTAAAGAGGCCTTTCTTAAATGGCCTCTGTATGTCCCAGTACCTGGTCACACCCCTGTTCCACCCTCGCTCTGCTCCAGTGCAACCCCCTCCCACCCCTGTCCAGTGCTTTCTGCACACCGGCTATGTATGTGTGGGGAGCCAATGGCTCAAAATACGGTCCCAGGGTTGAGCATGGGTTGGACGTCCAACCCAGAAATCCAACCCCACTATTCAGAGATTGGAATGCCCCCCCCCCCCATAGTTTTCTATGTGTTTCCTTACCATTCTCCTAGATCAGTGGTTCCCAATCCAGTCCTTGAGTATCCACAGGCCAGTCAGGTTTTCAGGATATCCACAATGGATATGCATGAGATAGATCTGCATATAATAGAAGCAGCGCATGCAGATCTATTTCATGCATATTTATTGTTTATATCCTGAAAACCTGACTGGTCTGGGGGTACCTGAGGACTGGGTTAGGAATCACTGCTCTAGATGTATCCTTGTCCTCAGCTTTTACATGTGCCTGTACAGAGCTGTGTATGCCTTGTAGTGCTATACAATGATAATCAGTAGTAGTAGCAGTAGGATAGTGAAATCAAATGGAGTGGGAGTATATGGGAGGTAAGTAACTTATGGGGCATGTTCAATGGGGCCAAGGCTCCGATATTGCATGGAAGCCGCTACCGTTGTTTAATAAACATACCCGTTAGTGAATAATTGGGAAAGCACTGGGTAGGTGAGTTTAATGGCCTCTAGTTTTGGAGCAGAGGATATCTCGGCTCCTGGGCTGGATCAGAGAACCTTCAATTGTTTTTTTTAAGTTTAAAACAACAGTATGGTGCACTTTTTAAATTTACTACCATTTTTAGAATATCTAGCTGATGAAAAATGTGCTCTAGACAAAGCGCACCATTATCATAGCGTGCTTTTTTATACTGCTAATGTATTTGCATACTATTTGCTTACTGTGTCTGGACTTAACTTGTTTTTAACACGAGTAAAGAAAATGTGCACTAGATTTTAGTGCACATTTTTCATCACATTTTGTTACATCAATCCCTGTAGAGATGTGCATTTCAAGAGTCGTATTAGAGGGCATAGGTTTTCCCTATCTATGTTATCACCAATATATTGAAATGCACTCAAAGATTATTAGCCTATAAAGATGGAAATTGTCTCTTACACAAATCTATAAAGCCATCCCACTGTTAAACTGCTTTTTATATTTTAAATAAAAGTAGTACATATGTATTTGGACAAGCATGCAAATCTTAAAATACAGTAAGTGGGTCAAATTTCATGCATAAAGGAGGTTCATATTTGTGTTAACATTATTAAACAATCAAGTCTAGACCACTTTTTTCCAAAGCACTGCATGGTGTTCTATTAAAGAAAACCACATATTAGACAAAGGGGTTGAGATTTTCTCCAGTCTCATTAGATTATTACTACAGGGTGAATTTCAGCAATACAGACTGTATCAACAATTTTGGAATTCAGCCATGATATCAGAAGTAGCATCCCGAGTCTTGCGAAAAAGTGCCTTAGGATCTTAATCTCTACAGAGCAGAAAGAACCTTGGTCTGGAAAGGAACATTGCCTTTGTTTCAAACTGTAATCATGTAAACTGGTGAAAACAAAAGAAGCCTAACTGTGCTATCAGATTAAAAATCATCCTTTTTCACTAAAATCAAATAAAAGGTCAGATTTTTTCAGTAGAGAAGAAGAACGCTGGACAACAAATTTGTTCAAAAGTTTTACTTCCTGAAAACCTTTTGGTGATTATGATAGACAGCTTCAAGCCGAACACAAGTATAATTTCAGATAGACTGTATCACGTAGGAATTTGGAGAAACATGAAATTAAATTTTGACTGAATTTAGCATGTTTAATCACACAATGATGCTGACATGTTGCACTAGTTCACCTGAGCTAAAATATTTTGCTCCTGATTTTCATTTGTACTCGGCTTTTCATCCCAGTGTCCAACACTAGTTGGCCAGCAGTGATGGGTTCCAGTTGCCCTGATACCGTTTTTCCATTGTCGCCATGTCCTGGGGAAACCTTTCACCATGTTTGTTGCTGACTGCACCAAGATTAGCAGGGAAGAAGTCCAAGTGTGAATGCAGAAAATGAATCTTCAGCGGGAGATGTTGCACTTCATGGTTTTATATGCTTGAAGCATGTTGTCAACCAGCTGGATGTAGTTTGGTGCCCTGTAATTGCCAAGAAAATTCTCAACAACATCCCTGAATGCCTTCCATGTGATTTTCTCAGGCCCCACTAGCAGATCTTCGAACTGCTTGTTATTGATGAAGTGTCTGACTTGCGGACCCACAAAAATGCCTTCCTTAATCTTGGCATCAGTTATTCTTGGAAACATCTGCCTCAAATATCGAAGTCCTTCACCTTCCTTGTTCATCGCTTTCACAAAGTTTTTCATCGGTCTGAGTTTTATATGAAGAGGAGGCAAAAATATCTTACTTGTGTCAACCAGTGGTTCATGTGCCACATTTTTCTGTCCTGGAACTAAATTCTTACAGAGCGGCCAGTTCTTTTTAATGTAATGAGACTCTCTAGTATGGGAGTCCAATTCGTAAATGAAACAATAGTACTTGGTATACCCAAGCTGCATTCCTAGTAGGAGTACCATTACTTTTAGATCACCATAGATATTCCAGTTGTAATTGTTGTACTGTATGTGTTTCAACAACAGTTCCATGTTTTCATAGGTTTCTTTCATGTGTACATCATAGGCAATAGGTATTGAAAGGTGGACATTGCCATTATGCAACAAAACAACTTTCAGGCTTAACGGTGACAAATTGATAAAAGGTGCCATTGTTGTGGATCATGCTCACAACCCAAAGCCTTGAACAACCCATCAATGTCAGTGCAGAAACAGAAGTTTTCAACCTGTACAAAGAAATCTCACATATCTTCTTGGCGGGTTCGAAAGACAGAAACTTTCATACCTGGCAACAGCAAACTCCATCCTTGCAATTTTTTCCTATTGCCTATTGTTCCTACAGGTGAAAGTGCACCTTGATGAGTCTTTGAGTGGCTGCCAAGATCCATTGCTTTGTTTGACTGTAGCTTCCCTTTGCTGTTCCCCAAGAAGCTTCTGCTCTAGGTGAATGACTAGTTTGCCTAATGGATGGGCCAGCCCTGGCTGGTGTAAATTTGTGCATATTTTATAAAACATGGTTAGAGCACTGGCTTGGGAACCAAGAGACGAGGGTTCTATTCCCACTAGCACTCCTTATGGCCTTGGACAAGTCACTTAACCCTCCATTGCTCAGAAAAAAATCCGTGTTATCAATGTAAACTGCTTTGATTGAAATTATGTCCCCAGGAATGCCCACAGGTGGTATGTGATAAAAGTATGCAACATCTTGTTAGTATGCATCTTTATACGCACATATACCAATGTACAATTTTATGAGAGGCCCTTTCTATGAATAAACAGGCTTTAGACAACAAAATACCTTTATGGAATTAACCCCTTTGTGTCTGCCGCCTGCTTTTTATGTAAGAGAAGCTACAGTCAAACAAAGCAACGGATCCTGGCAGCCCCACAAACTCAAAGACTCATCAAGGTGCACTTTTACCTGTAGGAAGAATAGGCAATATGAAAATAGTCCATCTACCCTTGTAAGAGGGTCTTTGAAATCCCCATCATTATGTATATATTTACAAAATAATGTTTGATATTTAAAAGTGTGATTCCAAATGTGCATTTTGATAAGATTGTTCTGGGAGGGGCTGGTGTTGAAATGATTACAAATAAGCGTAATAATCAAAATCATAGGGAAGGAGAACACTGGGGTCTAAAAGCAAGGCTGAAGATTGGCATAGGACTCTGACCTGACACCAGCTTTGGAGCAGGTATAAACGGGTGTGTTGGCATTTATGGGCTGCAGAGGCTGGATCTCAGTGCCTAGTTTATATCGTTACATGGGCTTATGGTGCCTTTATACAAAGGTTTATAGTAGCTGTCTTCTTCAGCTTCTGACATAGAGATCTTGTTATACATTCAGGCCCATAGAACCTCCTTTTATGCAAACTATTTGCAGGCATTCCCGTGGGTGGAGAATAGACAGAGTGGTGATGGGATTGGCAAGGATGTGCATGCTTTATGAACTTCATGCATATGTGCCTATTCTTTCTGGCACATGTTTGCTAACAATTATTTATACATGCCTTTCTTTCTAGGGGCATCTGTCACCATTATAAATGAGGTACAACTTATGTGCCTTGATAATCTAGGCAACCTGCTATCTAATTATGCATATAAAGTAGATAATGCTGATGACATTAAAACATCTTTAAGCTTGCCTTTTTGACTCAGTTTTATTTTACTTCTAGAGAGATACTAGCACTGAAAGTTATCAAAAGTTTCAACTTAATCAATCCCACCAGTGTGAGTGTTGGCACCACATATATGATGCTAGCCAAAAGGCTGAAAGCAGTGATCTGTAGCCCAGAAAACAACTCAGGATAAATTAGATGTAACAAGCATGACAAAGGGCTGAATTAGCTCAGGTTTGAAATCTGTGAGTGGTAGTACCAACCGACCAGATTTCAACCTTATAGAAGGTTTACTGACTCTTTGTTTATCTTTCATAACATTCAGAAATCATTTGCCTTAGAAAGCACAAATAGATATATCAAAGATAAATCTTTCATTCACCCACCTCATCCTTGGGTTGGTAAAAGGGGCTTTGAAGTGTTGACACCGTGTTTTTAAAATGCTATTTGGTACATGTAAATAGCAATAAATTAAGAAGGCGTGCACAGGGCCAGCTCAACCATTAGGAGAAACGAGGTAGTTGCCTAGGATGGCACCTTCTGAGGGGCAGCAAAGAACAGAAGCAGATAAACCCTGAGAGCCAGACAAACTCAAAGAAAATCCGCACATGCAAGGGGAGTGGGCACACACATACACACACATACAAAGCTTTGCGTTATCTCAGGGTCATTCTAAACACATCTTTTTCTTTTCATGATCACATTGGCATGGTGGTGAAGCTCTTTTTCTATACCCTCCACCAAATCCATTTTATCCGGTCATTTCTTCCAGACTCACTTTCGTTGTGGTCATTTCATGCATTGATTACTGCAATATTATTGATGACGGTTTGCCACAGCATCAACTGAAGTGACTTCAAGCCATAAAAAAACACAGCTATTTGCTTTCTCCGTCATGCCTCCAGCTTCGTTCACATGTCCTCTGTCTTTATTAAATCACACTGGTTACCTGCCACACATCGGACACACTTCAAAATCCTCATGCTCACACGCACAATTGTTCACGCCCCTACAGCTGCTTATCTGTCTTCTCTCCTTATCCATTGTGCTCCTCCATGGGTTTTGTAGTCACTTCACCCCCACTGATTACATTTGCCCCCTCCCTCACAGGCTCAACTGGAATTGACACGACACACAGCATATTGCTTTTTGGACCCCCACCTCTGGAATTCCGTTCCTGCAGACATCCAACTAGAGACCTCTTATCCTAAATTTAAATCCACCCTTAAGACACATCTTTTTAGACTTGCATTTGATCTGCCCCCTTAGGTGCTTATGGATTCTGCTCCTCTGTCCTTGATCTGTCCTTCATACACTTTTACCTCCTCTATCCCACTTTATCTCATTTTAATGGTGTTCTTTTCTTTTTCCAAATGTTTTTATTTGTAACTATTGTAAACCGTTCCACTGTCCTGAAGGGTGGTGTGTCTTTGAGTTTGTGTGGCTGTCATAATATTTACAATTATGATATCATTATAAATTTTTAAAGGATTGTTATGGTAAAGATGTTGTTGGGATTATCATGACTGTTGAGTTAATTATCAAAATCTCAGAGTAGAAGGGGCATAAGACTAAAGTTTTGCCTAGGCTGCCCAGCACCCCTTGCACCATCTCTGGGGCTACAGGAGAAATCAGTAGTCTTGGTGAGGTATGGTGGAGGATGAAGGAAAAATTCAAATGTATCAGCAACTAGGAAACTGATTTGGGGAATGATATGAAAAACTGTAAAATATAGACAGATGCATAATTGCTTCTGTCTCTGTTCTCATTCACTTTCCATATAAACCTAACTAATGTCATTTAGGGTTTGAGATTATGCCAGTGGTTCCCAAATCTGTTCTGAGGGCTCCCCAACCAGTTGGGTTTTCAGGATATCCACAATAAATATGCATGAGACAGATTTGCATACCACGGGGGCAGTGTATGCAAATCTCTCTCATGAATATTCATAGTGAATATCCTGAAAACTCAACTGGCTGGGGAGCCTCCAGGACAGATTTGAAAATCAATAGACTATGTACCTTAGTTAAAAAAAAAAATCCACTGCTAGATAGTCTCAGAACAGCATGATAGGGCTTCAGTCAAACAGGGCCCTTATTTCTTGTGACTTGTAAAGTGTATTGTTGGCATCAGTATACCATTAGACGCTAGGGTATGCACAACCAACTAAGAAACTTTGGGAGGGATATTCAAATGCATTTATATGGTTTGCAGACCTGCAAAACATATAAATGTTGCTCAGGTAGATATTCAATGATACCAACACGGTTAGTGCTGCTGAATATCTGTGGGTACCACCACTACACACCCCATTGCTAACTGCTTAGCATCAAGGTATGCCAGGAGCATTCCAGGGCGGCACCCATCACTAACCGGGAAGCGGTGCTACTGAGCCAATCTCCGGTTAGCGACACACTGTGAAAATCAGGACCAGGAAACACTGGCCTAACTTTCAATACAGAAGCTAATCAGCCCTGCCCTGTTAACCTTGTGGCAATCCAAGCAACCCAGATATTCAATGTCAGAGCCTGGATATGGAGCTGACGTTGAATATCCAGGCTTAAAGTTCAGTACTGGCGGCTAGCCGCTGTAGGAACACTAGCCGCTGGTGTTGAATATTGAGCCCTTTGGTTATTGCTATTTAAAATTAATTTTTCAAACTTTAGGGGCATTTTTTCATGTTTGTTTCACATATTCATGCTTTAGGCACACATTGCATGCACTCTAGATCATTTTTATGTGTGCCAATCGATTGTATACGTACTGATTCATAGGTAGACACCCAGGCAAATGATTTGCATGAACTTTAAATTTTTGGCACACAAATGAGCCAACTACATGCTCACTAGTGCACATCTCTATATGGTATGAGAAAATAGCGAAATTTCATGCAGGGGTGGCCTCAGAGTTGGTTCAAGGTATAGTGCCCTCGGCAAACCTTAAGTTTTACAGACTCCCTGGCTGTCATAATCTATTGTTTAGCTTTTAATTCCCTGCTCTTTGTCACCCCCTCCCTTCAGAAGATATTTATCTAGGCAACCATCTACTTTACCTAATGGTTGTGCCACCCCTGCTTCCATGCCTTTTGTTTGTTATACACGTTGTTGTTCATTGCCTACCATAATGCAACAGACAATCTACCCTCCAACTTCTAGCCAGACACCATTCTGCTCAGCTTCCAAAATCTAAAACGATTGCACTCACCTAGGGTGATGCATCTGGAAGCATAAGCTAATTGAATTAGCAATATGGGCCAGGCCAGCGACTCAGGTGGCAACATGCTACATTCCACCATAAGAAAGCATTCATTTTCATCCCTTCATAGGTCCCTCTACTAACTGGTTTGTTGGGGCTGGGATATTGTGTGGTCATTGCTTAAGGGTGAAACCTACTGGACATATTTGGGGCCCATAATGACAGAGTTCCTGAAGAAATGCTGAGGGGGGCCCTGACTGAGCTCTCTTACTGCAATGACCAGTCAAGGTACATTATGAAAGGATCTGAAATAGGGGGAGGGCATCCCTGGGCATTTGTGAATGAAAGCTCAGCACCAGATTCCAGTCCTGATTCCAACTGAGCTGAGAGAGGAGCAGATGTGTTTGGGAACGATTCATAATTGTTGAGTAGCTAGGACCGAATCCTGGAGGACTGGTGCTCCTGCTAATTCAAATGCCTTGTGTATGTAATCCTTTACAGAAGTGTGCCCGTGCTAAACCTCCTTGTAGCACAAAGAGTTGGAGAGGGGACCCAGAAAGCAGCATTTTCAAATCTCCAAGTCGGATCATAATAAAAACTGCAGAACTTCTAGTGTATACTCTTCTTCCTTTATGAACATCGAGGAGATAAAATATATTAGAACAAAAGAAAAGGGAAACCTAGGAACTGGACAAAAAAACAGGAAGCAAATTAAGCCAAGAAATATGTAATCTGACCAATGTAGAGTCTACTATTAATAGTGTTAATTGTATCTTCCAACGATGCAGTACAATTGTAACACAAGAGATCAAGTGACACACAGGAGAGCTTGGGCACAGTGCACACGCCATGCAGCCGCGGCGCAATCAACCACTTCTTAGAGCAACATTATTTTCTACAAATATCCTCATAGTTTAAATTGTTTAGTTATTTGATTACACTTTAGGTAGTGTTAGTCTTATGTATACAACTGCTTCTGGTACAGTGAAGTTCAAACTCCAGTATGAATTATAGCTAATGCAAGCCAGAGGAGGTCAGGGAGTTTTGGTCTGTGTTGCATTAGATCACAAGGAGAGGAAACCGTAGCTCTCTGAACTTTCGCAGGGTAGCAGTAAATAGAGCTGGTTCCTATAGCCAGAGAGCCCCTTGACCTAGTGGGCCCTCACAGTGACAGGTTTCTCAACTTCCACACATTTCCTCACCGGGGGAAATGTGTCCGATTTGGAACAGTGGCATCGATTTTGTTTGCTGATTCCACTGAGTACCGTAAAAACAATAAATAAAAATAAAACGCCCTTCGATGCCCCTTAATAAGGACAGATGGAATCTCGTCACCCAAATCCATCAAGCCTTTAATGAGCTCGCAAGCACCTAAAAACAATATGCTTTTTTTTCGTGGGTGAAGAAGGTGAGGAGACAGCATTGAGGGCCTGCATATCTAAAGCAGAAAGAGACATTTCCTTTTTAAAAGAACAGTAAATACTTGTTTACGCTCTCTCTTCTACCTCTGTGGACAGTGCTCTAAGGTCTTCTGGAGTGCAATTCTTATCCAGTGCTCTATAAATCTTAACCATTTTGGATTAATGATGATGCACTGAGTGCCAAAGAAGAGCTTTTAGAACCTGTAAAAGCCTGGTCATGAATATCTCTTCGGGAATGCAATGAAATTCTGAATGGAAAGGTGATCCTTCAGATTGTTGGCACTACTTTGAAGCAGGAGTCCTAACAGCACAGATGTTCAGGCAATACAGTTGTTTACTGTAATCCAGTCAAATGTCTTTAAGAGGTCCACTTTTTTTTAATATCATTTCGGAAGAAGTGTTCATAATTTCAGTTTTGGAAAGGTACTCCTGACGTTCAGTATGTGATTCACAGCCCCCCCCCCCCCCCCTCTGTTACGATGACTCTTATCAGAACAACTATGGACAAAACACTGCGCGCTGTAAAATATATCTGAATATAACAGGAGCAGCTGAAGCCGGGGCAGGGGAGAAGGAACTAGATTCCTAAAGTCAAGTCATATATTAAAAGATGCAAAATCTTCATATGGAAGAGTAGAGAGAGATGCAAAATATTTTATTCTAGCTGAATAAAGAAGTCCCTTTCCTCAGATTTGGAAGCAAAAGTGCCTAGGAAAAAAACCTGCTATTTTTAAGAGAATCTAGCAAGACAGATGCTGCGTTAAGCTTAATGGCGTAAATAAAAAGTAAAAAAAATGTTCCTGCAATGGACTAAAAATCGAGATTTCTTTTTTAGATTACTACAAAAAAATTGCGTGCGGTTGCCTTATTAAGTCCACTTTATGCTGGTTAACTAAACTGAGAAATAAGGAAAATAAGGTGAGACCTTTTTATTGGACTAAGTACATTTTTGAACTGTCCTAAAACGAAGGATAGTTTAACCTTCGAAAGCTTATCCAAAACGGTATGAAGTTAATCCAATAAAAAGCTGTCACTTTATTTTCCTTTTCTGATTCTCTTTTTATTTTACAAAAAAATGAGATCAGTACCAGGACAGGGGAGCTTCCCTTGAAAATAAGTCTGTGGAATGATAGCGAGGAAGCTGGAGATAGACCTGCTCCGTCAGTTAGACCCTACCTGGAGACGAGCTGCCGGAAACGAGGGTCCTCAGACTGCAGAAGTGAAATCCTTCACGGGGCGCACCGCCTTTCTGGTGACTACAGCCGGATGGGGTGACAACATCCCTTCTGTTTACCTCTTACCTTACCTTTGCTACTAGGAATCACAGTCTAACAGTGCGCTGCCAGCCGCCGGCCGGGGAAATATACAAGACTGTGCCAGTAATTCTGCTCCTTTCCTGGGAATTTTTTTTTTTCAGTAGAAACCGTGGTTATCACTACCTGTGTAACTGTTCACTTCTTTCACAATAGCTTTTATTAGGAATAGTCCTACAGGGTAAACCCTCAATAAATTGACAATGCTAATCTCACATTCATTAAGACAAAAATTCTTGTAAATTTCCAGGTCGTTTCGAGGTTAAGAAATAATAAAAAAAAAGGGTTTCGTACAGCATGAGAGATTGTGTTTGTATAACCCCTTCAGAAAGTAGACAAAATGCAAGTTTGAAATAGCTGGGTTAGAAAGGACACGGAGGCTAGAAACGGCCAATCAGAAAATGGATGAAAATGCGCTTCCTTATCTTTCAAAACCAACATCTATCAGACAGAACACCTTACCGTAGCCTTCCCATTGAAAATTCACAGGAAAAAATAGCCCCTGATTCTTCTTATTATTATTAGCACCGAATCGGGGATTTTTTTTTTTTTTTACCGAAGAAGGAATTCGGCTGTCTCCAAAACGTATATCTTTAAATATATGTTGGCCTTGAAGGTATTATTGTAGGGCTTCCTTGGTTTCTGTCAACTAATTCTACGGATATTTAAACACACTTAAAACGGATCGGTTTTACCAGATTCAGTCCTCTGGCATACAGCCAGTGTCTGTTC
Organism: Ichthyophis bannanicus; assembly: GCA_033557465.1. Classification (NCBI taxonomy): domain Eukaryota; kingdom Metazoa; phylum Chordata; class Amphibia; order Gymnophiona; family Ichthyophiidae; genus Ichthyophis; species Ichthyophis bannanicus. Next base: position 1,012,810,942 of record CM066033.1, on the reverse strand, counting down.
CAGGTGCTCTGCTCGCCCCAGAGACAAGCTTTGTTCTGTTCAAATAGTTCCTGAGAGCTTTTCTCTGTTTCAAGGGCTTGATCAAGCGGCTTGGAGAAAAAATATTATGGTTTTTTAGATAATGTCATCTGCTACTTACAAAAAGAGTATTATTATTATTTGGAAATCGCAATGCAATTCGTCAGCCCGAAGGAAGAGACTAGAGAACATAAAAACCAGAAGGTGATCTTACAAGCATTAAAGAGAACAGCACTCTAATGTTAAACTGAAATAATGTTTTGTGAGTACACTCTAAGATGCAGCTTTGGTACAGAGTGTTATCTACCGGATCGATATGTTCTACATGGGTAAATCTGTTTGTTTGTTTTTGTAATTGTTATTGTTATTTAGATTTCTGCTCTAAATATTAAAAAGATCGCACAGCATATCCATTTTCATTCTTACAATAACAAAGACATGCGCGGACAAACACTGTAAACGTGAATACGTACGTGATACGTTAGCTTATTTTCAGCTACTTAAAGCGCTTCTCGGGGCCTCTTTACTTTACCCTTCTTTACACCTTTTGAACTGAATTTTCTTTCAGTCTGACAACTGCAAACTAAGATATTTAATTATTGAAGGCAAGTCAGTTAAGATTCATTCTGATATGCTGAATGCGTTATCCCTCTTTCTGGTTAATATTTTCCTTTGGTGCCAATAAAGTGCCGTCTCTGGAGCTGAATGTTGAAAGCAAACACTTTACTGTCATGGTCGAAACAGGGTTGAAAGCGACAAGGATGCGGCCGTCTTGTCCCAGTTGTATGTTATTGATATGCAATCATTTACATATACTAGCTGGAGCATGCAGAAATTTAGACTTCAGTCAGGTAAAACGGCTAATTTCTCCTTAATTTTACGGCTACGCCTTTGGCCTGGAGACATTATCTGGTAATTGGGATCATTATGAAAAGGTTTTTCGTGAGATTTCATATTCACCAGAGCGGCTTTTTCTATACGTCTCCCCTCCCTACCAACAGAGGGGTCATAGATCAAAACCATGCGCTCCAGCTTTGGGGCCTCAATACCCCCCACCCTCCACCCCCGGATCCATCAGAGATCTTAATAGCAGATAACCCTGACAGATAACAGCTTCCTCTGATTAATTGTTCCCAAGATTTGAAACTGAAAACTGTTGTTGTATTTATTGCCAAGATAAAGATGATTCTCTCCCTGACCTATCGGAAGAAACTGTTTATTCTGCCCTCTGTCCGTCCACCTCGAGGCTCTGCGGGGAGCCGACCTGGGCGCATGTTTTCCTTCGATTATTTACACGGAATCGGTGATAGACAAATAAACAGACTGGGGACTGCCGGGCCGGCAGAGGTCTCTCCTAGACTGATGGGGCCTAGGGACAGATTCCCTTGAGGAAGTTTGCTAGTTTCCTGGGACATCTTCTTGAAATCGCACCCAGAGATGCTTCATCAGCTAGCCGGGCAAGCAAAGGTTGTTAAAGGCCCCTCTAATTGATTACCAAGAAAGATGTGAACTAAGGGGATCTTTCAGGTGAAAATTAAACTCGTCTTTAGATCAGACGGAAAGAACTGGAGAGAAAAAGGCCAACAAATGGAGTCTTTGCCCTTAATATCATAATCACCCTCACATTAAGGCCAATTTCCAAGGTATAAACACCTATAAACAGTTTCTCAGGAGCGAGCAAGGTAAATCTTATTTAGCAGAAGTTTCGGGGGGAGGGAGAATTGTTCAGTTATACAAACCTTTATTTTAAAATAGATTCCTGATATCATGCACTCAAATCTTTTAGATTCATTTAGAGATTTTTCTTCAAGTGCTAGATTGATAGCAATATCTGTATATTGGCTACGTATAAACCAGCGCTCTTCCAAAGAAATGTCTAACGTTGAAACAGTTAAGAAAAACACAAAATATAGTGGGCAGGGTGCATGCACTTAAAAGCCTATTTAACTTCAAAGTTGGCCTAGCAAACTTTCTCTGCACTATATACACATTTCGGTTTGGTTTCACTATACAGTACGTGGTTGGCAAATAGTGTCTGCATATGGAAAACCAAACATCTGAAACTGCTCTGCCAAATTTCAACTCGGAATAACGAAAGAAACAACCCCATCCGGCTAATGACGTCCTACTGGCTTTCGTTCCTGTGCATCAACTTTGGCAATCTATTAGTTAGCTTTTTATATATTTTTAATTTTAAATTTTTTTTTTTTTTTTTTTTTTTTTTTTTTTTTTTTTGCTGGAGGGAACAGTGCTGCGCACGGTCTTCTTCTCCAACTGTAAATAAAAAAAAACATACAGAGGTGCACGGACGGTGAGTATAGACAGAAATGCGTGCGGTGGTTCTTTAGGGAAAGCAGAGCCGGGCTCTTGCAGGATTTAAGTTGGCTAGTTTCTGACTTTCCCATCCTTCCCTACCCGCCTCCGAAAATGAAACAGTGTTATCTCCAGTGATCGAAGAGAAACACTTTTTCTTGCCAAGGTAATATTCCAATAGACCGAGTTTGCCAGCATTTTAGGTAAACAATTGCAGAGAAGGTAAAGTAAAATGAAATGTGTGTGTGTGTGTGGGGGGGGGGGGGGGGACCTCTCCAAACTTGGCTCCCAATCGTACAGAAAATAAAATAGCAAGCCTAATGAATCAGACTCAATTAAACACTTCAGAACGAAATAGTTGCTTGTGTCCCCCTGTTGCAAAGATTGTGTGTGCGAGCAGGGCCCCCGTAATACCACCATTGCTAGTAACACGCCAGTCAATAGGCCGCGGGAGAGCAAACTAGTTATGGCTATGGGAAAGGAATGGTTATGTAAGCTTTGGCTCATAAACCTATTGCGAGCAGTACTTTAGGGCAGGGACTCTTTATAAAGTGGAGGTGGGCATGACTAATCCCCCTTCCCTTTGTGGGACATCTTGCCGGGACTTGGAGGTACGTATTTAGTCAACTCAGTGTTTAAGTGTTCACAGCTGCCATTGTTGGATGAGTTGGGTCGTCATATTTTCTAGCTTCAATTAACATACTCTTGGAATTCCTTGTTCTAAAAAAACGATTACTTGTGAAATACGGTGAATTCTTAAATAGTCCGATTACACGTTGGAATCCTGCTTCAGAAGACATTTCAGATTGTCCTTTAACAAGGTCACAGTTTTGCTAAACTTGCTCCTCTTTTCCCCCAGACGATGTTGTCTAACCGTTTGCTATTATTTATTCATCTGATTTGCTTTTTTTTTATATTTTTGACACTTACCTACTAATAGCAAAAATTCGGGATACCAGAAGCTGAAAGTTATTCCACAGGTAGGAACAAAGCCAGAGTTGCCAAGTTACCCAGTTCCAGGAGTGAAACGTTTTGGACAGTTCTGGTTTTGAATTTGCATTCCAATGCAGTATGGTATTTGTAGTCCCTGGTTGTACCCATTGAAATTAGTGCTGCAGCTCCTATAATGCAACAGTATGAGATTGTCAGAAATCCAGGACGGGCTTAAAAATCTCACTCCTGGAATGGGTAACTTGGCAATTCTGGCAAAACGCTTTCATTGGCATTTTACAAGTCATGGTCACAACATCACTCAGGGTTGTTGTTGTTTTGTTTGTTTTTTAAAGCAAATTTGCAAAGCCCTGTTTTTCAGTGGCTATAACTTTTATCAGAGCTTGACTAGATTGTAAAATCTGATGAGCAGGGACTGTCTCTTGCATGTCTGTGCAGCGCTGCATACGACTTGTAGAGCTATAAAATGCTCAGTAGTAGTAGTAATAGAAGCTGTGAGCCACATTAACGCAAATTAGACGCAATGATACATTTGCATAACTGCACTTAAAGAAACCTGTTAAAACTGGCATGACTTTAAGAGAATTTTTCAACTTGCCACGTGTCTGTAAAATATTCATTTATTTTAATACTTTCAAAAATCCAGTGATAAATGTTAATTATCAATCAGCATAAAGTGCCAAATAACCCTACATTTTTCTTTTTTTTTTTTTTTACAAAATATTGGAATGTCTTTTCTTCACCGGTAAAAAAAAAAAAAAATACAAATAAAAACCTAACAACCAAAAGTAAAATCAGGCTGAAAAGTCACGACTGTCAACTCTAAAGACGCCCCCATGAGACCGAGGTACGTAAAGTACACTTGATACAATGTTATGTTTAAAGTCATTCTTGTTCGTTTTCAAATTGTCTTTCCTCTTTGGACTTTAAAGTGTCCCAGCCAGTATCAAAGCAATCCACCAAACAAATAACCACACCCAATTGCCCAAGGCACCAGATCAAAGTAAAACATGTATAGAAAATTAGAAACTGTTATGTCCAGAATTCAGGTGCTTTGCTCTTCCAGGTCCACACTAGAGTATTAGCCATGACGATTTTAAGCGATTTGGTAACTTTCAAGGAATTAGCCTTCACTCACCCCATTCCCACGAAGGATCAGTGAAAATCTGCGTTTTTTAAGTGTCTTAGCATAACATTTAATTCTCAGAACTTTTCCCCCCTCTCTCAGAGATGTAAAAGGAAAAAAAAAGGAAAAAAGTAATAAGCTACGGTTTGCTCGATATGACTCTCCAACTCTTGAGCTCCACCTTTTGGCATAAAGTTTACTAAAGCCATACGGATCCTGTCCAGCTTTCCAGATTAGTTTCACTATTTAAACAAAACCATGTTTAACATAGGAGTTTGGAAGGGCATTTTGTCATAAAGTTCAGTGCTTTATTCATCAGACTCAGTTGCAAATTTGGCACGATGCTCTTTAAAAAAAAAGTCTCACGGAATAAAATCAATAGCTTAGCATTTAATTTTTGAAGGCTTGAGCTCCTTTACTTGGGTGTGCAGTGTCTTGTGGACAGCAAGTGTTCTGGACTGACAAAATCCTTTCCCACATTCCTGACACTTGAAAGGCTTTTCTTTTGAATGGATATATCTAGGAAAATGGGGAAAAATATATAAGTATAAATTAGTTCGAATTCTAATCTATTGGTTTGTCTGCAACTTAATTATTTTTTAAAATGTTTAATGCCTTATACAGTACTGAAAACATTGACAATCTAACATGCATTTTTATCAATATAACATCCTGAAATTAGTGCATTTTTTCTGGTATTATAACAAGAAAAGATGAGGACAATATATATTATGATACCATTAATGATCAAAATCTTGTCTGCACTTCATTTTTTAAAAAATTTTTTTTGGTATCTTGTAAAAATACCTTAAGGCAAGGGTATACAAATTCCTGAACAGCAGTTCACCTTTGCGCAGTCCTTGATATAAGAAAGCACGGGGGTGGGGGGTGGGGGGGAGATGATATGGAGATTTTTTTTTTCAAGAACCCCAAGGAAATGTGAATAGCTAAATCAAAAACATTTAGAAGACATGTGGGAGGCAATGTTTCCAGCAGGCTGCGCAGGAGTCCTCCAGCAATGCTGCTGCCTGTAGGGGGCGGTGTTGAGATGCCGCGTTTTCAGTGGAGTGGTTCGGTCCGGAGGACTCCCGCGTAGCTTGGGGGTGAGAGAAGTTGACTGGCACTAAACATTAGATTGAAAACGATTATAGAAGCAATACTGATGTTATATGATAAAACGCGTTATGGCAATATAGTTCGCATATTCCTGTTATTCTTCTGATTACCTGTGATCCCTAAGGTGATCTTGTCTCCTGAAAGCCTTATGGCATATGTCACAGGTGTATGGTCTTTCATCGGTGTGGGTTCTTTCGTGGATCAAAAGATTATAGGACTTGGTGAAATGCCTACCACAGAATTTACACACAAACTCTTTCTTGGTTTTAGATGGTAATCTGCCTCTGGTTGGTTTCTTCTCTTGCGATAGTTTGGTGACGTCAAGAAGAGAACTCAAAACAGGAGAGCCTTGGCTATCTGCCTGGCCCATTTTCGAGTGATCCTCTTGGGTGGCTGCCACAGCAAGATTGGCAAAATCAAAACGGGGTTTGACCTTAAGTGGTATGCCTGTGGACTCTTCTTTGGGGTGGATGGAATGGGGAAATAAGGGGAATGCAGGGAGCTGGAACCTAGCATCCATCAAATTTGAAACCCCAGGAACTTTGGAGAAAGAGGAACGAGGCAAATGCATGGTGGGATAGCCCAATGTCCATTGGTGGAGATGAACAGCATGCAAGGCACTGAAGCCATAAAGATTGGGCAAATGGTCGGTTGGCACCGGGAGCCCATTGAAAGCTTGCAGGAAGGAATAGTTAGTAAGCTGTAAAGAAGGGTGAATTGGCACTGGAGCAGGAAGAGTCTTGCTGCCCATGATGGTCGGTTGTAGAGCCAACTTGATAGGACCCTTCAATCACCCTCCAAAGCGTTCTGAAAGAAAATTATTATTATTATCATTAGTAGTAGTAGTAGCAATAGTGGTAGTAGAAACAGCAATGTTTGGTTAGGAAAGGCAGAGGAAAACTGTTGCACTTGTGCTGAATCCTTGGACAGGAATTCAACTTCTGCACCTGTAGAGTTTGCTACCTTCAAATATTTGTACCAAGCATCCCTCAACAAATCAGCAACAATTCAAGTGACAACAGTTTTTCTTTGTTTTGTTTTTCAGGAATATTTCCTAAAAGCAACCTTAATCGACAGGCATACCCATACTTTCAAAAAGTGAGGTGCAATAAAATTACCAAGCGAATTCTAAAGAGTCATTACACCCAAATAGCACTAATGCCCGCTTCCATTTATTATACCTATTTTTTTCTATTCAGCTATCAAATAATATTGTGGTTGCTACTCTAACGTTTGATTAATTCCCAATCGCCTTGGCACATTCTTCATTGATATGGTGTTAATATGTTAATCTATAAGGTCATATTAGGTTTGACAGAATAAACAGAAAGTATACCTTTCACAACATCTTCTATTTTCATGTTCGCACAACACATTTCAACCTTGCATGTATCTCTCATGTTACTTCGAATTAAACATTGCCTATTTCACATGGTTGAGGCCTAAACCTCGCCTGTAGAAACACATCCCTCGAAAACTGCTATGTTCTTTCAGGTTGCATTTAATTTTATTTCATTTAAGATTTACAGCCGGCTTTTCGGACACATTTTTAACTTCCGTCTTCCCATATGCAGTAAACTATAGTTAGAGAAAAGATGGGGAAGGCAGACGCTGAATTTGAATTACTAAAGTTATTTATTAATCATATATATATCATATTTATATATCATATTTTAATTCTAATTGCTGTTGCCTCTCTCCTAGCCGATTTATATTAGGATCCAAGCCTTACCTAAAGGGAAGGACTCCGCTGTACTATGAGTCAGGAAAGACGTGAAAAAGCGCTCAAACTGTCTTTACTGTTGGACACCACCTAGGAGAAATCGAAAATGTTTATGTATGGTTTAAAGAAGTGAAATCTAAGTTAAGCGTCTAGGCACACAGAGCCACACAGATGCTGATGGGTTACTCTAGTCTCAGTCACACAAGAAAGAGGACCTGCCCTGGATAATGAAAGGTAAATACGCCGAGTGCTAAAGTCTCTCTTTTGTTTACCAGGAGAATTAACTCTAATTAAGTAGAATTTGTGTGCTTCAATTGACTCCTCGGGTGTTTTCGTGAGACTGTCATTGTCCGGAGGGGAGGAAGAGGGAAGGAGAATAAGCTCACTTATAATTCAGAATTTATGAAAGCTGCCTCTTTGTCCTACAGAAATTATTTATTTGTTGGCGTAAGACTTATCAACTATCTGCGCTTAATTCATTCGGATGTTTGAACTTGTTAGCACCCCCTCTGGACGTCTAAGCGCAGAAATACTGAACTTTGAGAACCCTCTCCTAGTAAAAAAAAAAAAAAAAAGACGTGCCTGGAGACAGTGGCTAGATCTCAATATTTCCCCCCACATTTAAATAAATTAGTACATTATATTTACTCGACAGTAGCAAATGCACACGACAAAAGATCTGAAGTGCACAGGATTATGGATTGAATGACTGGGGAACAGATATTCAAACAGATGGGAATGCTTCAGACGTGGACAAGGGGTTAAAAAAGGGAAGGAGTGAAAAATAGGTGTTCTTTCGGGGGGAAAAAAGTTAGGAAAACGGGCCCAGAGGACTTTTGCTGTGACCAAGGAAAGAAATCCACCTTTCACACCAGTCGACATAAATCAGGCTCAAAACTATATTGTGGCATTCCACAGCAATGCCACAGATTAAAACAGCATGACATTTTGCCAAAAGTGCCTGTTTCTTGACTATATTACAAATTGTGACTGATAAAACGCTATTCCCACTTTCAGCCCCTTGAAAAGCAGGAGATTAAATGTCTTCAGCACTAAATCCTGTAAAATGTCTTATTTTTGAGAAAGGTTTTAACTTTAAGCATTGTCACAATACCTTCAAGGGTTCTCTACTAGATAACTATTTTTCAGACAGAACAAATGTCATTTACTATGTTACTATGTAAGTTGAACCTTAAAGGGAGAAAATTATATACTCAAACTGCCAAAATTAGCTAGGCCTATTTGCAATATTAATTTTCTGTCGGTATACTACTGTATAAACTTGCTTCCAATTCTGAACATGAGAAAAGAGCTGAATTCTGTTGCAGGTGGTTAGGATAAGAATTCGCGAGGTCCTTATATGAGTAACAATGACAGAAAACAAGGAGACGTTGCACTTTCAGGTTCCCTTCCTTTCCTGGAAAATAAACACGTTTTCTGGCTCAGTTTTTTCCTAAGCAAGAAATGAAAGATCATTCCGTTTCCTGAAAGGTAGTGCAAATTATTCATAACACCACCTATTGTGATCATTTTGTTTGACAGAGGAGTTCTGTGAATAACAACGTAGACGCACAAACCTGCTTCCTGGCCTCCATGAAGAGACGAGAAGACAATGTAACTGCATAAAACCGACACAGATAAGAACGCAGAATTTGTAATAATCTCTTAACAAATTTTTTTCTGTATCTGGTTTATGTTATCTACCCATATCTGTATCTATATGACAGCGAGGGAGAGACGTATTTAAACCTCAGTTTCCATTCTGCTACTTAATGATTGCCCACTTCCCCCAGCTCACCAAACAGATCGACGTTCTTTGATTTCTTCAGCGCTTTGCCACCTCTACCTTTAATTCTGGCTCCTGTAAACAGATCCTTATCTAACGTTTTAAAGAAGAGTCTGGGTGAGTTATCTGCACCCCAAGGCAATAAAACAGTACCATTTTTAAACACAAGACCTGGTTGCTGAGTAATTTAGAACAGACCGCTAGTGTACTGACATAAGACTGAAACAAAACTTACTCTGCCAAGATAAATTTACCCTGAAAACTAGGATCATAAACTTGAAAGACTGCATCTGTCCCCAGCTTTTTTACTCTTTGTGCTAGGTTGCAGATTAGGTACTATAAATTGCTCTGTCCCATTATGTAAAACTATCTCCTAGATAGCAGTCTTAAGAAATTTACTTCACACACATTCTTGGTGAATAGGCACAAACCTTTGGATGTTTGCTGGCATTGTAGGGACAGGATCTGTTTCTGGAAAATACTTTTTTTTTCCTGATATTTTTTTTTCTCGGTTTCTATGTTTCACTTTGAATCAGTTATGAGCTGTCTGGCTTGTAAACGCTGTTAGGCCGTACACAGGTTCCAGAAATAATTTGTTTCTGGAATCTGCACCATGTCGAACAAAAAAAAATATAATATACTTCTTCTGACAACCAACCAAACAAACATGGCTGGTTGGAAGCAGGATGTACCTTTTCTGTGTATGATAAGGTCAATTTGTAAAATCGACATCTCTTAAGATCCTCTTCCAAAACATGCTTTAATCTCGTGGCTACTGTTTTATATCGAAATTACACTTCCCAAAATTGTATTACATCGTCTGCAGACATGGAAGGAGGTGTGTGGGAGGTGGGTGGTTATTCTACCACCAAACATATTTTATCAGACTTGGGTATACCCGAACTCAGGGCGAGATACAAACGGGGAAATATTATTCGAAACGTATATAGAGCAAACATATTCATTTTGGAGGAGTAATTCTGGTGTCTCAACAGTTTATGAGCTTTTGGGTTTAGTTTGCTAGAAACATTACATGGGGGGGGGGGTGCAGAACATGTATAAAGTTCGCGCTGGTCTAAGGGAGCGCGAGATAGTTCATTGCACACATTAATAGAAACTGCAAAGACTCACTCAGCGTGTGCCTCCCATATCTCTCCTAAAGCCCTATAAAATCATCATTCACAGGTTATCAGGAAATCAGTGGTGACAAGCTGGAAGACCACCGCCAACAATGTTCATTAATAATAGCATTAAAATAAAATGGACTGCAATGTACTGGGCGTTCATGCTGAATTCAGAATCACTGGTTATTCTGGGTACAGTTAATAGGTATTGAGTTCAAGCTTAGTGACTTGTTCTTTCACATGAGGTCTTGCCTGATTTCATTAGTGCGTCTGGTTTATATTCCTCTGTCTTTCAAAACTTGTTACCCAAGAGCAGTATTTATGTTTTGGAAATATCTATTACGATTGTGCCTTTTCTTAGCTGCATTTTTTTTTTTGAGAATGTTAGATTGGTCCTAACCACGCTGTGCCCAGGGATGGAAATAATAAATACTGCCAGCGGCTTACCTACCCTGACTTTCCATTCTCTGCACTCCAGTTTGGGAAGCAGAGAATGGTTAGAGGAAAAGATGAATTCCGGATTTGTGAACACCTTCTCGCTATTAAGTTATGGGGAAAATCCATCCGAGTAGAAGGCCTTTAACCATTATCAAATATGTAGGCAACACTAACATATGATTGAAACAAGTCATTCATAAGTGATTCATTAATTTCTTCTATATATCAGCTTAATAAATATGCTGAAAATCCATAACTATTTTGATGCTTTTTATATATTTTTTTCATTGTTCACATTTTTAGGTGCCCATGCACCTGTTTGCTGCCTTGGGTTTTAATCTAGGAAATCACCAAACTCGATTTTTGTTTTATTTGCGTGTCTGCAACTCGAAACTACTATTGTGACATTCCCTGACAACTCTTTTTTTTCAATTTTGAGGTCCATTCTAAAATTGTTTCTCAAATGTATATTAAAAACATGTGTGTGTTTAAATAACTTCCATCCCCTCTGGTATTTATGGTAAGTTAAATGCCTTTGATTACATCAGTTTATGACGGACGCAATAGCAAACATAACAGAACTAGATCCATATTAAAATCTGCAGATGTTGCATACGAAAGCAACCCGAATGGGTCACAAAAGAAAAAAAAAACAAAACATCCTCACCAGCTACTGCATCGGACCTGCGCAATGTCAGTACGGATCTTTCATCTGAGTTTAAGTAAAAAGTTCAAAACGAGTCAAATAATGGTACCTACCTGTTTAAGGAAAATAACTTATAAACTAGATGCCACGCATCTTGACGGCTAGAACTCACATGTTAATCATATTGATTGCTACGGACATCTATGCACCCATCGTCATTGATTACTTAATAACAGCGTATTTTACTAAGAAGGTGTGCACATTTTAAAATGTACTGAAAAGAAACACGATAAAGAGAAGGTGTGACTCTGCTCTCAAACTGATCATTTCCATGCCAATGCCTCCCCCCCCCCCCCTCCCGCATCTTTCCAGGGCAGAATCTTCTGTCTTGAAAGGCTGCATCCAGTCGGAGGACAGGCGCAGGAACCCTGTGGGTATTTACCTACTGCTGGTGCCCGATGCCCGTGGTTGGGTGTGAGAGCAGCGGATGCCCTGCGAGGGGGCTGGGGAGGCGGACGCCGAGCTCCGGTGGGCTTCCTGCAGCAGAGCGGGAGCTGGCATGCTCCGAGCCCTCGCAGCAGCGCAGGGCCGAGGGCAGGAGGAAGTCGGAGATCTCGCTCCCGTCCCTGCTCTGCGAGGGACAAGATCTCAAAGCGCACTGAACTCTTTCCTCTACGCGCCTCCTTATTTCAAGCGGCCTGCCAGCGCGCATGCGCAGGAGCCCCGCGCGCCCGGCCCTCCCCTGCAGCGGCCGGGGAGCAGCAGAAGCTCCGAGCGACTGGAAAGAACGAGTGGGGATCAGTCTTGCGGCTGTGCCCGACTTCAGCACGACTTCCCAAAGAAGTTTCTTCTTAAGCTGGAGGCGGAGAAGGAGGGGAAATGGAAGCTGGTTTGGGACGGGGAGGCTAGAGATAACAGAAAGATATCCAAAGACAGGGTCAAAATTGCCATGAATTCACCATAACACTGATTGCACACTGTCTTCAATATTCATTGCTTGCTGCATGGTGGTTTTATAAAATTAGATGGTTTGGTCTGCATTATTATCGGTTCTGTTATTAATAGCATACGAAAAAAGATAGTGACCTGCATGTGGCTTTAGAAAAAAATATTAGTGGTTCTTTTGTTATGTACACGACATTCTCCACGTATTTGTTTTGCGTACCGATGTTGTAGCTGCGTATATCTCCAACATACGCACCGCAAGGAATCCGAGCGCTCAAACTGATCCGCTTAGTTTTTTTCTAGCCGTCCAGCTGCGCTAGGCGAAGTCGCTGTGAGGGTGAAAAGCCCAAGTAAACTTAAACCCAAAGACAACATAATAAACACCTGAAATGATAACTAGAAAGTCAGAGTACGCCCTGTACTGGAAGGATAGCACTCTGTACTACCGTGCGTCCATTATTGTTAATCTTACGTAGCTCCCCTGTAAAACATGATCCCCCGTTTGGAGACAGGAACAGCAGACAAAAGCCAATTGGCCTAGCCGGTCTGCCCAATTAATTCTGAATCCGACCTACACTGCTAAGGATATATCCCAGCTGTCAACTGTACAAGCCTGAGACTCAGGTCAGGTCTGTTAACATCCTCCTTAGTTCTTTGATAGCTAAACACAGAAATTTCCTTTATTTAGTCAAACTCCAGCCCTCCACCACCATTTCTTTCTTTTCTTTTCTTTTTTTTACCTCTAGTTTAGTACTGTAAAACTTTAGTGCACTTGATTATGTATATACCGTATAGGAAAATAAAGATATTACATTAACAACTACCGATGAGGTAAGAATAATACAATTTCATAGTCCCCACCCCTCTTTCCCCATAGCATTTAGTTTGGGGATGGAAAAAAGGACAGCCTGAATTCAGAAAAGCCCGCCTGAAGCACAGAGCATCTTTGCTGTAGACGACGAGCACCAGACCAGATGGTCTTTTTTGCCGTTCATGTTCGAGGTTTTTATGCTTAAGCTTCTTTTATCTCAAACCTTTAATAGAATGATGTAAACTTTAAATGATTTATACCGCGATCATTCTTTCTCTGCCATGCCTTCTTTGGAGGGAGCCTGCCTTGTTTTGGAGTCAGTAGTAGACTGCAGTAGAGCTCAGCACGTTTCATGGGAAATCTGCCTACCCTGCCTTGGGCTCCAGGTCCTATCCCATGATAAGTCTGTGAACATGAAGGTACCCCAAGAAGACTGGCTGTCCAGCGGTTCTTCATCTGTGGATTGGGATCACCTCCTCCTCCCCCCCCCCCTCCAAAAATGGACCCTAGAAAACACTCAAGAGGGTCCAAAGTTAAATTTTCACTAGAAAAAATCACTCATAAACTAGGATTCTGCTCTCGGCTAAAAGCAAATGGTCAACTTTTGTCAAGCTAATTTAAGAAAATGTGAGGCGTTTTATTTTTTTCTTCTTAGAATTCATACCACTGAATTGGTTAACGGGAAAGTGTGTATGTGGTGGGGTGACTACAAGTTAAACTGGACAATGCACTTTTTTGTATTTAGCTTCGCTCCCAAGAGACCGGCCCATGAAAGGAAGGGGACAAGGCGACCCACAGGTATGACTCAGGAGAGCTCTGAATGGCAACCAGGGACCACCACTGCAAGCACTCAGGCGAACTCCTGATTCAAACAGGCTGGCACTTTACACATCAGGACAACAGCTGAGGAAAACCAGCAGCGGATAATTACCTCTCCCGGCCAAAGGACAGAAAAAAAAATAGACGTTTTCCAACAGCCCATGGCCAGAAACGGCAAGTAGGAATTCCATTCTACAGTAGCACATCTGCAGTTGATACATACGCTGTAACTCAATGGTGCACTCTGAGGATAATGTTTTCCTTAGTGCTAGGCAGACCTAAGACAAAAATGCTTTAAATGAATTTTATACGGATTTCTTTCTGTCCTTTATGACTTGAACAACCGTGTTTTCACTTACAGTTTGCAGCTGTTCAGCAGCAAACTAAATTTGGACCAAAAGCTCGCTAGCTAAGTTACAGAGGGGATCGGAGCCAGAATGCAACAGATTTCCATGTAAGACATTCCGACACTTATGTTAATGTAATTTTCATTATGTCATTTGGCGGCACTCTGAAACCTAACACCACTTGCAATGTATCGAATCAAATACGAATGTGCGAACCCACCGAGGATAGGTATAGGGACTAGGCGGATATCTTTCCCCCTTCCGCGTCAGCGTTTTGGCTGCCTAACTGCTTCTGATACAGATCAGAGCTGCTGGAAGTGAAAAACTAGCCCTAAACAGGGAAATCAGATGACAGCAATTCGTCAGCACTTGGAGAGCTTTGCACGCCTTCACCCAAAGTCGAATGTTTTCAAGTCCCTAAAGGACTCTGGTTTGGAAAACAGCGAACCAACACTCGGGGACAATGCAACTGACAAAAAGCAAATAAAATAAGGGGGTGGGCTAATATTTTTCCTCACATAGTTGCAAGTGGAGCAGAAGATTTGTTGAAATTAAAAGAAACAAATAATCTCTATCTCATTCCCCCCCCCTTTAATTTCACAGTTATGTTCCACTGTTAAATAAATCATTTTGTGTTATCTATTCATAAAATACGAAATTGCAATTTTAAATAAAGGTAGTGTCGGCTTCCCAGCTAATATTTCGAAGCTCTCGGTTTATTATGGTTAACCACACTGTGGCATGAGAAAATTCGGCAACTGGTCGTTCTGCAAGGAAACATCGTTTCAAAATAGACGTAAACTCACATAAGATATTTGAAAATGAAACCGAGATTTTTGAAAAACAAAAATAAACGGGCAAATATTACGTTCCATCTGAGTTTGGCCACTTCAAGATCAAGAAGACCCAAGCCCAGTTTCCCTTTGTCTCTCGTAAATAAGTCTCTCGTAAAAAAACATGAATAGGGAAAGCAGGGTCACTGTCGGATAAATGATACTCCTTGCCCTATAGATCGCAAACCATCACTGCTAAGCAGTATCGGATTGCATTTTAATATGGGAAAACTGGGTCGAGCTGGATGAACCAGGATTTTCCACACGGACTGACAGGGTGGATTGGCTGGAAAAAACGCAGCAGCTGTATTAATGGGCCAAAATGTTGACCCTCGACAGTATTCAATACAAACACACGTGCCACTTTGCATTTGGGATCGGGCTGACAAGAAACGACACACATTCGTGTAAAACTCTTGAAAAACCACGAGTTCGCTTGCTGAACCAAATAAAACATGGAATTGCTTTCGCACAAGTGTATTTTTGGCTGTCGGTCCTTTCTTTGATGTCGGCCTATAGAAAGTCAGTTTGAGGTTTATTAGTCAGACGAGGAGGTAAACGAATTAAACTAGCCCGGGGAATGCAGAATCCCGATTTGTTCAAAACCTCGAATGTTTTCAGTTACTGTGCAGACGAAAGAAAAACTTTTCGCACGTTGTCTGAACCAAATGGTTCTAGTGTAAATTAAAGACAGTGAATATTTCAAATACACCTTCCCTCTAATTTCTTATTAACTTAAAATTCACTGGATTTACAATATTGAGGTTAAGGGGAGGTAGTTATAAATGAACAAATCTTATAAGGAGATACAAAATGGAAAACCAAGACTAGAATTGCCTTAGTTGCTTTTCCTATATAGAAGAGAGGGGAGGCGAGAGAGAGAAAGAGGAACATACAGGTAGATAATCCGAGGACACAATAAAAATCGAATTCTATTTAATGTGTTTTCTTGCTAGAATTCAGCAAACGCCGTTTTGGCTCGCGTCTTACTGCTTGGTGAAATAGTGGCCCAATGTTTAAACTATTTAAGATTTTTTTTTCAGCAAAGGTCATTCTTTAGACCAGAGCTAGTAATCAGTGCTTCATACAAAAACTAATAAAATTTGGTTTACTGCTCAAGCCGTACCAGGGCTGTGCCGTGAGTAATCCTGAAGAAAACGCGCCACCTGCTGGTGAAAGGCAGTGATACAGCGCATTGGCTTGCTGTCAGCAAACTGGTTTCGTATTTACTTAGCTTTCCCTGTTCCCGTTCCTCTCCCCTTTTCAAAACAGAAGTTGCATTCTGCATTGCCAGGAGTGTAGCTCTCGTTCGATTCTTTCCTTACTTTCTTCTCCCTCGATACGGGGCTGTTTTATGTCGGTGATTTTCCTTAGATAACTGGATTTGCAGAATTAAGCTCACTCGAATTCCTGGTTGAAAATGCCTCTGGGTGCTAGGAAATAACTTGCGCTCTGTGCCGTCTCATTCTACGATACTGATTTGGTTTAATGAGATCATTTTCACAAATCATGCAGTGCTTTTTGGAAAGCAAGCTTTTAGAATTTTCTGACCGTGGAAGTAGGCGCACCTCCAGAGGCAAGATTAAGCCAAGCTGTGGTGGTTTTACCAAAAAAACTTTCAGGCTCCAAAGGTGAGAAAGTGACTTGAGGCTGAATTCGTCTTCCCGTATCTGCCAGGACTCGCCGAACTTAGAGGATTCCGGGAGGATAGAGAAAGGAAAAGAACTGCAGGAATAGGTTAAACGAATTGTGCATTTAGTCAGCCAAGGACGAACCAAAGCTGAAAACTCTTATTTATCTTGATCTCTACTTTTTGCCCTGATCCGTGCATTGGGCAGCTCTACTGCACCCTAATAAGACTTGTAGTTTCATGAGTTTCCCCCTATTTTGGATCACTGGGAAAACTTGAAAACAAACCACACCGTATTATGAAAATAAATTCACATTAGAACTACCTCCACTGTGCCCGTGCTGTCTCAGAATTTCTTCTTGAGACTCATTGTCTAGGCCAATTTAATTAAAGGGATTTAGAGTAGCTGTACCCTCTTTCCAATTAAAAGTGGTTCTCTAATTAAGTTTGCTCAATATTGGGGGTGCTCAAGCCTCCACTGCACCCATAGACTGGATCTGAAACAGGCACTAAGATGAATTTTCAAGAATGATTTGTAAAAGAACTACAATATGCAAAGTAACATTTGTATTAGTTCTTAAACTAGTTTGATTTTTAAAAACACTTGTACTTTATAGTGTGGGATGTACCTGCTTCTTGCTTTTGACAGTGACCAATCTGTGATACAAATGGCAAACCATGTTCATTTTTATACTTTTTCCAGAAAATGTTGTGATGTCAGTGTAGTTCAGTTGGTGTTCAAAGCATTTCCACTAGCCCCAAATCTCATTTTGAAGGTATTTCAAAACCAGGTATTTGGTAGGAAGAGAAGCCTGAAAATCATGGAGATTGTAATACTGTAGAAGCAGAGGGCGCAGGTTCAAGTAGTGAAAACTCTTTCCAGTTGTAAGTCTAGCTGCAGTAGAGGGAGGAGCTTCTATTCCCTAATGCTATTGGCTAAAGAAACATCATGAAAACTCTTACAGCTGGGGGACTTGGGCAGAGGCCCAATAAATACTATAGACTTTCCATGGGGTGAAGTCCTTTTTGGTTCTGAGTCATACCAGTGGTGGCTTAGTCTTGTTTAATAAAACATCACTTCTGTTTAGATTCTCTACAAAAATTGCCCCATTTCACCCCAGTTTCCAACCTTGAAAACAATGGAATGTGTTGTTGATAAATATTGCACAGCTTTAGTACTGCAACCAGATTGCAACCTATAGATTTATCTGCCTTACAAATCCTGCCATGCAAGAGAGTGAACTAATTAGCTTTTGAAAGCTAAGCAGCATCAAGTCTGTTCAACACTAGGGTGGGAGACCATCCTCGAAGAGCAAGCGTGGTAAGCTACAGAAGAAAATGGCAACTCACTGCAGTCTTGCCAGAAACATGTACTCATGTGATGAGCTTCAATCACTAAAGTCTATGAAAGCAGGTAAGGTTCCCACCAACAATATCAGGCACTTGTCTTTCAATCCCATCCCTGCTAGTCTTACCATGTGACCCTGAAAGGCTTATTTTAGAAAAGACATAAAGGCTGGAATTCAGACGTCGAGGTGTCAACATTTACAATTCTGGTGGCATTTTAGAAGAGGTTGAGATAAACGTGGAGCCTTTTCTAATAGACCAAATACAGAGATGCAGGAATGCACAGGTTTGCACCTATACATTGAACTGGGGTAGATATTTTACAGGCCTATGTGTTGGAAAAATTAATGGTGGCAATTCGGCACCTCCCACGTAAAAGTGCTGGCACTAACACATGGAAGCTGTGAAATCTCAACTTCCACATGTATGTGTTGGCAGGTATACATGTAGCTTGCCCATTTTGCACACCTATACATGCAAATGCTGCCAATAAACTTAAATTTGGAATGAGAAATAAACTAATAGGGACTAAGGAAGATAGCCCACTTAATCCCTCCTGTAAAGGACTGGCCAAAACCCACACAGTTTTTAAAACTCTACACATGCCAGGGAGAAGGCATGAATCCCAATGTGGAGAATTTGGGGCTTACATGTGCATTCTGTACATATATGAAATGAGGAATACACATATGGACCTGTATCCCACCCAGGCCACACACCCAGACCATGCCCCGGCATGCCCTCCCCTGCAACTTACATGTACTAATGTTGGCAAAGAGAGACCATAAGCAACATCTTATGTGCTGAATCTGCTATTGCACAACATCACAGAACCCATTTCGTCTCCACTTTTTCTCGTTATCTTTTTGCAGCTCAATATCTGTTGTGCTATTTTGCCACATGTTCTTGAATTCTCTTACGATTTTTGCCGCTGCTAGTGTCCATGAGAAGGCTGTTCCCTTTTTGATGAAGAAATACTTCCTAATGTTTCACCCAAGTCTGACCACTTTGATTGAAGGATAAGGTGGTATACAAAACTGTCTAAATAAATAAATAACTCCCTTTGTGTCTCATATTGTGTATCTTGTGGTTGAACGTCCCCAGAACACTATCATTTGCTTTAAAGATAAGATGGTGAAAAGCTAAAACAAATAGTCAATATTTATTAGTACTTAGCACACACCTTTCCAGGAGAAGATCAAGGCAAGTTGCATTTAGATACAGTATATATTTCTCTGTCCCCAAAGGGCTCACAATCTAAGCTTGTACCTGAGGTAATGGAAGGTTAAGTGGCTTGCCCAAGGCCACAAGGAGTGCCGGTGGGATTTGAGCATTGGTCTTT
Organism: Ichthyophis bannanicus; assembly: GCA_033557465.1. Classification (NCBI taxonomy): domain Eukaryota; kingdom Metazoa; phylum Chordata; class Amphibia; order Gymnophiona; family Ichthyophiidae; genus Ichthyophis; species Ichthyophis bannanicus. The sequence goes on along the minus strand of CM066033.1, from coordinate 1,012,791,627 downwards.
CTAGCTCTAGGCTGCTGTCCTAACCACTAGGTCACTCTTCCACCACAGTCACTAATTCTTTAAACTGCCAGCCCAACATGTATATTCAGCATTGCTATCAAGCTAGTGAGCTGCGTTGAATATATGTATTGAGCTATCAGAACCAGAAGTATCCAGATAGTGGTGATATTTAGCCCATTCCCTGGATAACTATTTGGATACATTATTTCCTGTCCTAAATTTATCCAACTAGTAATAAGGTGAGCAAGCTGAATATTGCAGCTGTCTGCCCATGCACAGTCTTGGCGTTATCCAGATAGTGCTGAGAATCCACGGACAGTTCTGGATAATTCCCTTTGGATATTCTTTTTTTTTATTATTCTGATGATTTTTATTTCATTCATGGTGTGTTATTATGATTTGAGTTTTCTGAAAGTTTCTTCCGCTCAGACATCCCATCAGCATTTTAAAGCAAAATTAATGCACGGATGAGTAGCTCTTTATCCAGACCCCATGAAGAGACTGAAGTGAGGCACGCAAAACCCACAAAGAACACGAACAAGTGATCATATGGCTTCCAAAGCAGCAAGTAGGACTGGTACCCTTTCTATTCCAAAGAATACTCACATATAATAAATAAAACACACACATGCACAAAGAAACATTAACTTTGTTGTTGTGCCCTCCCAGTCAGTTCCTGCATTACACTGCAAGTTGATTCTGTGAGAGCAAATGATTAATTGGTGAACCATTTACTACTACTACTATTTAGCATTTATATAGTTCTATGCACACAGTGCTGTACAGAAATATAGGCAAAAAGACAGTCCCTGCTTGTCAGAGCTTACAATTTAGTCAAGACAACACAGAACAACAGACAGATCGGGAAAACAATTATGGTGACACGGAGCAATAGTTAATTCAGGATAAAGCAAAGTATTGGGTAAACTAAAGTATGGCAATTACAATTCAGGCAAAACAAGTATGGCATTTACAAAAACCAAGTATGGCATTTACAGTTTTAGACATGACAAAGGATGGGAGTCAGGTTAGTCCACCAAGCAAAATACAGCAAAACCTGCCACACAAAGGAAGCAGAGAAAAACCAGTCCACGAAAAGTGGGCAGGGAGTCCACACAAATTTTATTAAGCGTCTTTAAAAAGCAGCCCAAAACCCTACACAAGCTGTGTTTCGTATTACACTTCGTCATGGGTCATCAAGGCACACTCAATGCTTTTCCCCAACATAGGGGCAACTACGGCACTTCAAAGAATTATGAAACCTACTCTGTAGTAAAACAGCCGTGGTATGCCCACCGGACCACTGAAGAATCGTGAATAATCTGCCAAGGGGACAACCCCACTGGACCACTGAAGGATTGTGAGTAATCCGCCGAGGGAACAACAAATGAACTTTGAAGGCAGCGCGCACTATGGTGAAGCCAGTATTCCAATCGCTTAGATCCTTCAGTGGTCCGGTGGGGTTGTCCCCTTGGCAGATTATTCATGATTCTTCAGTGGTCCGGTGGGCATACCATGGCTGTTTTACTACAGAGTAGGTTTCATAATTCTTTGAAGTGCCGTAGTTGCCCCTATGGTGGGGGAAAGCATTGAGTGTGCCTTGATGACCCCTGGCGAAGTGTAATACGAAACACAGCTTGTGTAGGGGCTTGGGCCGCTTTTTAAAGACGCTTAATAAAATTTGTGTGGACTCCCTGCCCACTTTTCATGGACTGGGAGTCAGGTTAGGACAAAGGGTAGAAGTCAGGATCTGAAAGCAACAGTGAAGAGATGGGTTTTCAACCTGGACTTGAAGAGGGCCAGGGAGGGTGCCTGGCGTACAGACACAGGTAGGTTGTTCCAGGCATACGGTGCAGCAAGGTGAAAGGAGCGAAGTCGGGAGTTAGCGGTGCGAGTGGAGGGTCTAGATAGAAGTAATTTGTTAGAAGAGTGAAGTTCCCGAGAGGGGATGTAGAGAGGGATGAGAGATGAAAGGTAATGAGGGGCTACAGAGTGAATGCATTTATAGGTCAGGAGGAGAAGTTTGAATTGGATGCGGAATTGGATAGGGAGCCAGTGAAGCGACTTGAGAAGAGGAGTAATGTGGGCATGGCGAGGCTGGCTAAAGATTAGTCGAGCAGCATAATTTTGAATAGATTGAAGTGGAAAGAGATGGCTTACAGAGAGACCAGTAAGGAGAAGGTTGCAGTAGTCGAGGTGAGAGGAGATTAAGGAGTGGACAAGGGTTTTAGCAGTGTGTTCAGAAAGGAAGGGGTGGATTTTGCTAATGTTGTAGAGAAAGAAGCGGCAGGTCTTAGCTACATGTTGGATATGTGTGGAGAAAGAGAGAGAGGAGTCAAAGATAACTCCGAGGTTACAGGCTGAGAAAACCGGAAGGATTGTAGAGCCATCCATGGAGACTGAGAAGGGAGGGAGAGGAGGGGAGGAATTGGGGGGAAAGACAAGGAGTTCAGTCTTGGCAATGTTCAGTTTCAAGCGACTGTGAGACATCCAGGCAGCGATGTCAGAAAGGCAGGCAGAGATCCTGGTCTGGATTGCTGGAGAGATATTAGGCATACAGAGGTAGATTTGAGAGTCATCAGCATAGAGATGGTATTGAAAGCCAAGGGAGGAGATAAGCGTACCAAGGGAATGGGTATACAGTAGAGAGAGAAAAGGAGCGGACCCAGGATGGATCCCTGGGGTACACCAACATGGAGCGGGGTGGGAGAGGAGGAGGAACCGCCAGAGCATACACTAAAGGAGCGATGGGAGAGGTAGGAGGAAACCAGAAAAGTACGGAGCCCTTGAAATCAAGCGAGGACAGGGTGGCGAGGAGAAGATTGTGGTCAACAGTGTCAAGGGCAGCAGAGAGGTCGAGAAGGATGAGGACGGAGTAGAGGCCCTTAGATTTAGCCAGGAACAAATCACTGGAAACGTTTGTAAGAGCCGTTTCAATGGAGTGTAAGGGACGGAAGCCAGATTGTAGAGGGTCCAGGAGGGCCTGAGAGGTGAAGAAGTCAAGGCAGCGGTGGTGGACTGCTCATTCTAGTAGTTTAGATATGAAGGGAAGGAGGGAGATGGGTCGGCATTTACAGGGACAGGTGGGATTGAGTGAAGGTTTCTTGAGGAGAGGTGTGACAACGGTGTGCTTGAAGTCTGCAGGGACAGTTGCAGTGGAGAATGAAAGGTTGAGAATAAGAGAGATGGAAGGGACAATGGTGGGGGAGATGGGGTTTAGGAGATGGGTGGGGATAGGATCAGAGGACCAGGTGGTGGGTTTGGAGGAAGAAAGAAGGAGTGTGGTTCCTCATCAGAGATCATAGGGAAGCAGGAGAGGGTAGCAGAGGAAGTATGGATGGGGGGGGGGAAGAACTGGGGAGGAGGTGAGGTAGATGAGGAAGTAGGGAATTGGAGGGTAATCTTGTGTATTTTGTCATGGAAGTAATCAGCCATGGTTTGTGCAGACAGGGAGGGTGGGACGAGGGGCAGGGCACCTTGAGGAGAGAATTGAGGGTATTAAAGAAGTAGCGAGGATCGGAGGCATGAGAGTTGGTCAGGTGGATGTAGTATTCTTGTTTGGCAAGTGCTATGGCTGACTGGATGGAGCCAAGGATGAATTTGAAGTGTATAAGGTCTTCCGGGGAGCGGGATTTGATCCATGCACATTCAGCAGAACAGGCACAGGTGCGTAAATAGCGGGATGTGAATGAAAGCCAGGGCTGGGGTGCAGAACGTCTGACAGGACGTGCGGTAGGTGGGGCAAGGGTGTCCAGAGCCGAGGATAGTGCAGCATTATAGGAGGTTACTGCCTCGTCGACGGACTTGGAGGGTATAATGGAGGGAAGAGATGGAGAAATGGTGGAGGAGAGAGTCAAGGAATCAATAATATGAAGGTTTCTAAATAGGTCGGAGGTGACAGGGCGAGGTTGAGACGGTGGATGCTGAAGATTAAAGCTTAAAAGGTGATGGTCAGATGAGGGAAGGAATGAGTTACGGAAGTTCGAGGGAGAGGAATTAGAGAAGAGTATCAGGTCAAGGCAGTGGCCATGTTGGTGGGTGGGGGCAGTGGAACAAAGTTGGAGGTCAAATGAGGAGGTGAGGGCAAGGAGCTTTAAAATGTGGGGATCAAAGGGGTTATCAACGTGAATGTTGAAATCGCCAAGAATAAGAGAGGTGGAAGAGGGATCCAGAAAGATGGAAAGCCAGGAGTCGAAGTCGGTAAGGAAGGTAGATACGGATTTGTTGGGTGGGCGATAGATAACAGCTACTCGGAGAGGAAGAGGAGTGGAGAGGCAAATGGAGTGGACTTCAAAAGAGAGAAAGGAGTGAGACTGAGGCAGCATGAGGGGTTGGAATTGGCAAGAGGGAGAAAGTAGAAGCCCAACACCACCACCACGGCCAGTGGAACGAGGCATATGGGAGAACTGGTAGCCCCTGTGACAGAGAGCAGCAGTAGATGCGGTATCATCTGGGAGGAACCAGGTCTCAGTTAGGGCAAGAATATGTAGAGTGTTAGAGATAAAAATATCATGGGTAAAAGCAAGTTTATTAGAAACTGATTGTGCGTTCCATAAGGCACAGAGAACAGGAGAGTGGAAGGGGAGAGGAGGGGGATATGGATGAGGTTGGACAAGTTACGTGAGAATTTCTTTTCGGAGTAAGATAAAGTTCTTGAGGGTCAAGGGTAAGGGTGGGTATCTCTGGATGAGTGTGCCTTCCGTGAGGCACATAAGGGAGGGGGAGTAGAAGGGGATCTCTTCTTAGAGAGAGACAGAATTCTAAAGGGGCTAGGATTAGGGTTGGTGTCTTTGGATGAGTGAGTGGCGTATGAGAGAGGGAGAGTGGAAGGGGAAAGGAGAGGGATATGGATGAGATTAGAAAAGTTACATTAGGAACATTTCTTAGAGTGAGAAAGAAAATGGGGGGGGGCAGGGTTGGGGTGGATATTACCTGATGAGAGAAGGAGTAGTAGAGAGCTGGGTAAAGAGGAGGCTGTACGGCGGAAACGAGGGTGAGGTTGCCTTAAAAAGAGAGGGGCTGGTTGAATGCGGGGGAAGGTTTGATGAAGCTCAAGAGCAGATGCTAGGTTAGAGATCAGGATGGAGGAAGAGGTGAGGAAGGAAGAGGGGGAATAGGGGGGGAGGAATGAGGGTGGTGGTAAGAGGGGAGGCAGTTTGGGAGTATGAGGAAAAGAAGGACAATGTGATGTTGGGGCCATAGAAGAGGAGTAGTAGGGTATGCAGCAAATGGGGATTATACTTTATGGAATACAAGCAAAATATGGTGAGTTACAAGCACTGAGGTAGTGGGGATTACACGCTATGCAATATAAGCAAAATACAAGCAATGGGTAGCAAGGAGTCTATAGCCTGTGTAGCAAAGTTAATTGCAAGGAATGGGGTAATAGGAATTACATGCTATGCAATATAGATTAAATACAAACAAGGTAGCATGGAGTCTATGGCCTGTGCAGCAAGGTTCAATGCAAACAATGAGGTAGCGATAGTGAGGAAGCGATGGGTAGCAATGGAGTCAATGGGCTGTGAGTAGCAGTGGTGGGTGCTTACTTCATATGGGTGCTGGTTGGGGTTCAGGAGCTGAGATGTAGAGAAGCGTTTGTTCCTGCTCTACTCCTTGATGCTTCACAGGTGTTCTGCTGGTGATGGGTTTGTCAGATCGCGCCAAGGGCACCTTTGGCCCGCGCCTAAGGGCCACACCAAAGGGCCCTCTGGCGAGGCCCTCAGGCACGCCAAGGGGCGTACCAATGGGCGCTTCTTAATTTAAAAGTCTGGTGCACAGGCCCGATTGGCCTTAGGGAGCCGGTGGGGGAGGAGCGATCTCTCCCTTTCCACTCCCCAACGCTGATCAGGGCAGGCCATTTACAAAGGATCCAGTTACTTTATTTATTTATTTATTTAGCTGTATTTATATACCGCCTTTCACCGGCTCAAAGCGGTGTTACATAGGGGTGGGGGAATTAAGTACAAGGGTAGGGCCATCACCGGGGAGGCAACATTGATGATTTTGACATAGGAAAGACTTTGGACATAGGACAGACGTTGGACATAGGTTAGTGTAGCCTCAAATTAGAGGTTCATTGTGGGTGAGATCAGAGGTTTGTGGGTTTTTCGGTGGGGTTCGAGTTGAAGTATTCCTGGAAAAGGATGTTTTTTAGCTGTTTTCTAAAAGATAGTAGGTCAGCATTGTTTCTGAGATAGCTCGGTAGAGAGTTCCATAAGGACGGAGCATAAAGTTCAAAGGCTCGATTGCAGGTCTGTTGCGAGCATTTGGTTCTTTTGTGAGGGACGGTGAGGAAAATGCTGGAGGTTTGTCTAGTAGATCTGCTGTGGGCTGGATGAGCCAGTATGGTGCGAAGTTGGGTGTCCTGTGTTTGATGGATAGCTTTGTGGGTGAGTAGGATGGCTTTGTATTTTGTCCGTGCTTCGAGGGGGAGAATGTGAAGTTCTTTCACATTAATAATTGGGGAAGCATTCAGCACAGTATGAGAGCACGGGAAGGATTTTCTCATATTTATATCTATTTCTGTTATATTTTTATATAGATATCAGTGTGAGTAGGGCGACAGGACTTTTTTCAGCACATGCAAGCCCTCCACCTGCTTTTCTCTCTCCCGACTGTGGTTTGCACCATCTGCCTGAGGCCCCACCCCTTGCTGGGTGAGGTCATTTCAGCAGCACCAATAACACCTGCACAAAAGGGAAGGCCCCTAGGTAGGCCTTTTCCAGCCAGAGGGCTCTGGCTGAAAGGCCTATGCCAGTGGTTCATTGCATCAGCAACTCTTAAGCTCCAGCCCCATGGAGTAGCTGAAAGTAAAATGCTGCTTGTTTGTGCTGTCTGCTTGCCTGTCGCTAGCTTACACGGAGAGCTTTACTATCCCAGTAGTCTCTGTTCAAGGCTGCTACGGCCTTTCTAATATGATTTATAAACACAGAGTGTGTAAATCCAATTAGCTATAACCTAATAAAAATAGTTCCTCCTGGCTACACTTCAAGTGCTGATTCCTGTCTGTCTTTTGTTCTCTCTTTCTAATCACTTTTTGCAGATTTTGGTCAACTCTTATTCTGCCCACTCAATACCCTCTATTGATATTCTACATGGGGTTGCTTTGGGGCCGCTCCTTCCATTATGAAGGCTTAGTCTGAGTTCACTCATCTCTTCTTTGTGTTCATGCCTTTGTTGATATCCAGATATCTCCCTCATTTTCCTTCCAGCTTGCTTCCATTCTGCTAGATCATTTTGGGTGCACACACAGTTTTGTAATCTCATCAAAACTAAGATGTCATTCTTCCTTGCACCACCCTGCATTTCACTACCTCTCTCTGATTTTGCTGTATTCAATAATATGCCTTGTTCTTCTCCATACCTTTTCTAATTCTGCAATATCTTTTTTTTAGATGTGATAACCAGAATTGCACACAATATTCAAGGTGCGGTCACACCATGGAGCAATACAGAGGCATTATAATATCCTTTGTTTTATTCTCCATTCCTTTCTTTATGATTCCTAACATTCTATTGCTTTCTTGGTTGCCGCTGTGCATTGAGCAGAGGGTTTCTATATATTATCCGCGATGAAACCTAAAGACATTTAATCATATATTTACAAACTATGTATATATTATCACAGATTTTTTCACTATTACTAATTTTCTCTTTTGTTAAACCGCTTTGATTGTATGATAAGGCGGTATAAAAATCCAATTAAATAAATAAATAAATAAATAAAATAAATAAATCCTTTTCCTGGGTGGTGGTTCCTAATGTGGAATCTTGCATTGTGTAACTGTGTAGTTTGGGTTGTTCTTCCCTCAGTGCATAACTTTCCACTTGTCCACATTAAATGTTATCTGCCATATGAACATCTAGTCTTCCAGTTTCTCAAGGTCTTCTGTCAATTTCACAGGTACACTAAAAAATTTTTTTTTAAACTGCCTCTAATGTTTCGATTGATTTTTACGTTTTTTGGTGCGCTGAATCCAAATCTGGTAACCAATTTGCTCCATCACGTACAGATTTTTTGCTACATTGGGTTAGCAGTTTGAGGTGAACGTTTCAGATTGAGTGCGATCGAGATAAAAGTTTCTTGGATGAATTCTTTATACTAATTGTTTAGTAGTTATTCAAATAAGAATAAAGAAAATTGTAACAAGGCAGCACATAAGAATAGAGTAATGTCAACAAAACACACTGTGATGGTAGCAAAATTGTCTGCACTTAAAACAGCCACATACATGTGCACAAACATTGAGCATATAAGAGCGAGGTTAGACACAAAGCAAAGCAAAGAAATGTGCAAAAAATGTTGTACAGGTATGTATGTAAGAATAGAAAACGCAAACCGCACCATTGCAATACATGAAGACAAACACCCGATGGTGTGAAAATAAAATTCTAATAAATGAGATCCGACACTGTGGTAATAACTAGCAAATTTTTATTTCAAAGTTTAGTAAAAACACGATATTTGTCAACACAGTTTAGATTTTAAAGTCATTCTTGGGTCAATCAATCTCCTAGTGGGCCCGTTTCTTCTTCTCCCGAATGCTTCTCTTGGTGCACTGCTTGGCGTATTTTTCATCTGGGGTTTACCGCAGCAGCAACCAGCAGAAATCAGCCATCATAGTGGTGTTCCATCTTCCTTGGTACCTTCTCTCTGCGTCCTTGATGTCCTGGTGAAACCTTTCACCTTGTTCTTCACTGTACGCCCCCAAGTTTTCGGGAAAGTAGTTCACATGGGAGTGCAAGAAATGGACTTTCAGGCTCATGTTACAGCCTTGTTCTTTGAAGGCATTGAGCATCCTGGCAACAATATCCTTATAGTTCTCATCCTGCCTGTTCCCCAAGAATTTGAGAACAACATCCTTGAAGGAATCCCAGGCTTCTTTTTCCTTCTCAGACATCGTTTCAGCGAATGCTCCATCTGAAATGAGTTTCCTTATATCAGGGCCAACAAACACTCCTTCCTTTAGCTTTGCTTCAGAAAGTCGGGGGAACTTTGAGCAAAGGTACCGAAAGCACTCACCATCTTTTGGAAGGGACTTGATGAATTGCTTAATGAGACCCAACTTAATGTGGAGAAGTGGTAATAGAATTTTATCACGAGGTACCAAGCTCTCATGAAGAACATTTTTCTCACCGGGTCTCAAATACTCCCGAATTGGCCAGTCTTTTTTCCCCCAGTGTAGGTCGCGGGCCCGGCTATCCCACAAGCAAAGGAAGCAGGGATATTTGGTGAAACCGGATTGCTGCCCTAATAGCATGGATAGAATTTTAAAGTCTCCACAAATCATCCACTTATGCTCATCATAACAAATCTTCTGAAGAATCAGGGCCAAATTCTCGTATTTTTCTTGGAGAATAACAGAGTGAGCAATAGGAACTGAAGCGAATGTGTTGCCATTATGAAGAAGAACACCTTTTATGCTGTCTTTTGACGAATCAATGAACAGTCGCCATTCAGCAGGATCATACTTGAGTTTAAACTTTTCCATCACTCCGTATATATCGTTGCAAAATGCCAAATCTTCCTCTTTGCTGAAATACTTCAAAAATTGTGTCTCGCGGTTGCGGTACCAATAAAAAGTTGTTCCTGGTGACAATAGATTTTTCTGTTTAAGCCGAGAACCTAGCAGTTGGGCAGCATCTTTTGGGAGTCCTAAATCCCGGACTAAATCATTCAATTCAGCTTGAGAGAAAAGTTCAGGTTTCGGATCTGGTTCAGTTTCAAACTCGGAAGTACTGGACTCATCGGGAAAAGCCATCTGATGAGTCTCATCATGATCAGAACCGTCCACACAAATATGATCCAAAGATTTTGGTGGTTCAGGCACAGGTACTTCGTTGCTATGAGGCATAGGCCTAATTGCTGAGGGAAGGTTGGGGTAACTTATTACGTTCTTATTTTTTAAGTTGTATCCCTTCACAATGCAAGAGCAAAAATAGCAGTCACTGCTGTGGTCTCTTTGTTCACGCCACATCATAGGTATTCCGAAACGAAATGCTTGTTTTTACCTTTCATCCATAAACGTAGATCTTCCTCACATGTCTTGCACACTTTGTGAGGAGCCCACGGTTTGTCTTGATCGCCTAACTTCAAACCGAAATAGGCGAAATATACTTTTTTAATAAATGCAGAAATGTTCCTCTGCCGCTTTTTTCACGGTATATTCCCCACAAATAAAACAAAAACTGTCCGGAGAGTTGACGCAACCTCTGGCTCTGTGAGCCATCACAAATACACAGCACTGCAAACTACAACTGTAGTGAACCACTTCGGAATAAAGCTGGATTACGACTGAGCAAACAAAAGGTAATAATGAACTTGCAAGAAACTGAAATTTGACAGGAACGTTCATGTCGCAACCACCGTGTTTGAGCGAGCGAACGAGGCGAGGCGAACAGGAAAGAACATGCGCCAGCGCGAGTACTGGATTTAGCCCCCCGCCTCCCAATTGTCCTGTTAATGTATAAAATGAATACAAAACACTCTAAAATATCATGAGGGAGTGTTTCTAGTTAGTTAACCATTACAACCTCTATTTTGGGCCAAGAAAATAAACTGCAGTCGGCTAAAAAGAAATTATGTGAACATTCCTTATATGGGTAAGAAATCTAATTTTGCAAGAAAACGTGACGTGATGGAACATTTTGGCTATTTTTCCTGGATTCAGCACCCCAAAATCTATAGGAATCAGTTGCAAAACTGGAGGCAGTTTTTTGGTAGTGTACCTGTGTTTTTTACAATCCTCTTGTGCTTTAACAGCTTTGAAATAATTTTGTGTCATCTGCAAATTTGATTTTTTTTTAAATTTATTTCTTCAAAAATATGGTATACCACCATTTGAAAAATAACAACATGCCAGTTTACAAAGATAAAAAGGGACTATGCCCAAAGTGGTAACAATTTAAAACACAGAAGACTAAACAAGACATAGGGGTATGTTTACTAAACTGCGGTAATGTCACTCGCGTTAGGTTCTACGGTAAAGGTACAGATGCCCATATAAAGGCATGGGTGGTGCATCTTTACAGCAAGCCGTATCAGCTAACGCATGTTACAAGGCACCTTAGACTAATGCATGTGACAAGGCACCTTACAAGGCACATTACAAGGTGCCTTATAAGGCACCATTGTAAGGTGCCTTGAAAGGTGCCTTGTAAGGTGCATTATAAGGTGCCTTGTAAGGTGCCCCATAAGGCGCCCTATAGGTCTCCTTAGGCTATGTGCCATATTAGGCACCCCTGGACAAGGCACCCTGGGCTATGGAACCATAGGTTAAGATGGCCTAACAAGGTTACGGTGCCCTAGGTTAGTGTTCCCTAAGGGCTGCAAGGTGCCACAGGATGACATGCATGACCTGTGAGGAACAGACAGATGTAGCCCTAACACTAGAAAGAGCACTCAGGAAAGGCAATGAAGAGGTGAGTGAAGGAATGAGAGCTGGGAGCCCCTGGACCTGCCATATCTGCGGGCATCCCATGTGGCTGCCAATACTGATGACAAACATGGTGGGGGCAACTGTACCACAGCACAGGGTGTTGGGAATGTAAAGTACTAGAAAGGCAGTTGGTGGCAGACAATGGGAATACGTGTCCCCCAGTGGAGGCGGAGGTGGCAGGATAGTTACAATGATGGGTGGACAGAGGAGTGGTGGTGCCATGCAGATCAGGCACAGGTGAGGCAAGCACGATGAGGCACAATGCAGGAAAGGGTAGCAGTGCAGGACATGGGGTGGCAGCCTGCACAGGCAGACAGGACTCTACACAGCTGACAGACGCAGATAGACGGACCGAGGGAATGTTGGCAGTTGTGGCGAGGGTATTATGGGCTGGCAGCACAGGGGTGCAAAAATATGACTGTTACAGGCATGCACACTATTTGAGTAAGACAGGCGGAAACAATGAGGAATTAAACCCATGAACACTGCCAAGAATGGCATTGTATTAACCAGTAGGCTATACCTCCGTGGTGTATGTCACAGCAATGGCTGGGTACAGAAGGACTGCAGGTCACCACACAAACTGTCTGCTCTGAGTACCAGGATTGGGTAACTCCACCAGTACCCATGATGCAATGCACATGCTGAATAGCTGTCTACAGCTGATCACCAAATAGGGTCTGCACCTCTCCAGTACCTCAGCTTGGAAAGATGAACTGACATTGTGTGATACTGGCACAGTGTAGCTACAGACCATGCCATTGTGCAGGTTCTGTGTTCACCCTGAGCGATAGGATGGGTGCCTAGAACTAGATCCACAGTACATGTGATACTAGAGATAGGTCCTGCTGTACATCCCCATCACTACCAGTGTGTGACAGATGTTCCTTGCAGTGCAGTGCAGCTGAAGGTAATTTGGTGTCCATCTGTATCCTGCAGTCACATGTGACCCTCTGGGACCAGATACCACCAAGATTAGTGCATACCCCATGTTAGAGTCTGGCTGACATGGGCACCTGTTTTCAGGGCAGAGGGGTATCTAGACTTGCATGAGGTTTGTGTAGCAGTGCCTTTATAGGTCACAGTGGTATACACTACATACCCTTTTTTGTAGGTAAGGGACAGGTGCCCCAGTCCCAGTGAAGCAACCTTGATCCTGCTGGTATAATACCACCCTCCAGGGTTGGTGGGCCAGAGCCATACCTGTGCCTGCGGCAGTGATAGACCAGCAGCAATGTTGGGGTTAGGTCTGGAACACCCCAACTGCCTCACAACACTGTCTGCCAGTCAGCAGCAGACAGCACCTTATAAGTGTTCTAACCATGCACAGTCTAACTGCAGACAGTCCACAAGCCAGTCCATAGTACATGCTTACAAAGGAACTATGTGCACCAAGCAGGCATCTCAGTGATTGGTGCCCCAGCACTGAAAACACAAAAGTATCACTGGAGATGGTATAGAGCACTATGTGGGAACCTAGACATGCCATGGTCACCGCTCGGTTAGAGTGAGTGCACTCCCAGCATGACATGCTGTGGCCACCCTGCCCAAGCAGGCGGTAGTTGGGCACTACAGTGTCCCAGCCATTGCCCTACACCCTGTGAAGATGCATCCTGGCCAATCCGCCCTGTCCAGGCCATACCCACAACACCTTGCTCCTCATTATGCACATATTCAGGCTAACACTGGTAACAGTGGGACATTTTGGGCCCAGAGAAGGGTGGGCAGCCACAAAACAATGGATAGACATACACACACACACACTCCTATTGCAGCATTGTGCAAAGATAGGGGTGGGTGGCAACCCTGCCTGTCACACTGGTCCTGATCACAGTGCCGACATTGCTAAACTGTGCAGGAGGTAGTAGTAGTGCTCTTATTATAACTGCAGCTCAATGCTGGGGCTAACAGCCTGACTCTCCATGCATCTTTGGATTGTGGAGCCTGTGTGAGTGTGTGTTTGTACCCCTGTTCGCCGCTGCTTTGGGCTTTGCACATGTTGCTGTTGTATCTGCACTGTAGGGTAAAATATAAGGACACCACCAAAACAGCACGCTGCTACGCAGACAACAGCAAACAGTACAAAAGACGTATCCAGGTATAAGTTCTCACCAAAGCTTTATTGTTCCATATATGAAAAGGGGAGAGACCTGACCCGACACAGGCCGTGTTTCGATAAAATCTTCTTCAGGGGTTGGCTCACCTTATGCTGATTCCCTATATAAGGGGTATACCAATGCATATATTGTGTGCACTAGGATAGAAACCACACTTGTAAAAATCCTAAAAAAGTGCTGCTTGATTTGAGAGCTTTAAAAACTGGCATCAATCGCTCGGCGGCACCATGCTAAATCACGGCCTGTGTTGGGTCAGGTCTCTCCCCTTTTCATATATGGAACAATAAAGCTTTGGTGAGAACTTATACCTGGCTACGTCTTTTGTACTGTTTGGGTAAAATATAAGGACATGCTCTGCAGGAACCACATCTGGGACTTGAACCTGTGACCCTCTGCTTCTGGACACACTGGCTGTGTGTACTGCACCACACATGCATAGTAGCCCCTGGGGCTACTTGTACATTTCCTCAGCTAGACCTTTTATGTTGCACTGCATACCACGTACTGGTACAGGGCATGGCCTAGGTCCACTGCAGGCAGGTGCCACTGCCACCACCAGCATGAGCACACCCCCCCTCTGCCATGCTGACATGACCATATGTTGTCGGTGTTGGTAGTGCGCAGTCCCAGGCCATCCACTGTGTGGGTAGATGGCCGCCTAGGGAGTGGGGTCTGGGGCAGGGGGCATACATGAGCATCCTCACATCCCCCCCCCCCATTACCGCCTACCAATAGTATGTCCCTTCTGCTTGGGGGAGGGCTGGCTGGGGGGATGTTAGGTCAGTGCCCTGGCAACTGTTAGCTCGGGTGGACCAGGTAGATGTAGGTGGATTGTGTTTGGCCTTTGTCAGCTACTGTCATACTGATTTCCGGTTTCTATGTTCCTATGTGCACCTAGGCGCCCGCCTAGTCCACTCTGTGCCCCATCTGCCCCGCTACATGTCCCACCTGCAGCCCCCTATGCCCCATTTGCACCATCGCTATAGTGGTCTTTCATACTTGGGCACTATGCTGTTGCTGAAAATGTAGCACTACTATCACAATCCTTGGGCTCCCTGCCTATGCTGTACATTGCTGACACTGAAATGGTTTCTCTCTCCTGCAAATGTGCATCTAATGGCAGGTTTTCATTCGCGGTAGGATTCAGCCCTTCAGTTCAGCGCGTTAGTGTGCAGGGAGCCTCTCCCCGCCCACTCCCCGCCCATTGACCCCTTATCTCTGCCCTCTCTCCACCCTCTGTGGTGTTTACCACGGCAGGTAACGTTAACGATCATTAGGTAATGTTAACATGTGTTAACGTTACATACAGCGCGTTAACGTTACCTAACGAGCGTTAACATTACCTAACGCGTGGTCGTTAACGTTACCGCAGTTTAGTAAACATACCCCATAGAAACAATTAGGGAGTGATGTATTACACACTAATTCATCCGGAGATCAAAATTCCAAACAGAGAAACAAGTGAATAGGGAAAATCTTTGGTTATGGCCTAAATATAGCTGGGATCTAAAAATGTAGTTGAAATGACTCATTAAAGAGCCAAGTTTTAGGACTATTATTTGAGCTTGTTGGAAAGCTGCATTTTAGAAAAATGCCAAATGAAGTCTTGTTTTACCAGGCAAGGCTAAGTCATTTCCTTGTGAGGATATTACTGTCTGTGATAGGGTATACATGCAGAATCAGGAGGGAACTGAGGTAAATGGGCAATTCTGCAAGCAGGATGAGCAAGTAGGAGTAATTCAAATTTAATCCACAATGTTATTGGGAGCCAGTGTTGCTCTTTGAGAAGTGGGGGTCACATGATCACTTTACTTTGCAACATATAGCAAATTGACTGCACAGTTCTGAATGAGCTGAAGTCTCTTAATCTGATACTGAGGTGCACTGAATGATAATGAATTACAGTAATCCAAGTGAATTGTAACTAATGCATGTATTGATGTTTTAACACTAGAAGCCCCAAAGTGTGTCAATTGACCCAAATGCATCTTTAAAGTTGTATACCAGCGCCACTGCTAGAACCATGTCAGTCATGTTCCATGACTTTGTTAGCAAGGTCAAGATGTTCAAATATGTGCATCGAAAATTAATGACAGATGCACCAATTGTCTTTTATGCATCAACTGATGTACTTTGGGGCTTCTAGGTATAAATTCATGTTCCCACTAGGTGGTGCATCTCTATCACTGTTTACAGTTTTACTCCGACATTACAAACAAAAAACACACAATGATGTCATGTATTTAACAAAGAAGTAACTTCACATTAATTCACATCTGCATTTCATGCTAAACGCAGTCATCGTAATAATGCGTCAATTGACGCACTTTGGGGTTTCTAGGTAAAATTCCTTTTGGGGCTTCTAGTGTTAAAGCCCAGTTGTCAAGATTACAGTGATTCCCAAACCATTCCTTGGGTACTCCCAGGCCAGTCAGGTTTTCAGGATATCCATAAGGAATATGCATGAGATAGATCTGCATACAATGGAAGCAGTGCATGCAGATCTATCTCATGCATATTCATTGTGGGTATCCTGAAAACCTGACTGGCCTGGGGGTACCCGCGGACTGGGATGGGAATCACTGGTAACATAGTAACACAGTATATAATGGCAGATAAAGACCAGAATGGCTCATCTAGTCTGCCTAGCAAGGTAGCAAGAGTAGGTGAACTTGCTGCTTCGTGAAGGTCACCCCTCCCCATGCCTTTGTTTAAGGGTGTCCCTCCGCTCCATGCATATCACCCCTATTTGTGAGATATAAGAGATAGTTAAGTTTATTTTGATTTTATCCTGTTGCTATAATGTCCCATGCAATTTTGAATTCTGTCACTGTATTTTCCCCCACCACTTCCATGGGAAGGCATCCCAAGCATCCACCACCCTTTCAGTGAAAAAATATTTCCTGACATTGCCTTTCAGTGTACCCTCTTGCAGCTTCATGTTATGCCCTCTAGTTTTACAGCTTCCCCATCTTTGAAAAAGGTTTGTTTATTCATTAATACTTTTTAAGTATTTAAAGGTCTGTATCATATCTCCCCTGTCCCTCCTCTCCTCTAGCGTATATATATATATTTAGGTCTTAAAGTCTCTTTTCATACGTCTTCTGGCGCAGGCTCCAAATCATTTTAGTCGCCTTTCTCTGAACTATTTGCAGTCTTTTTATATCCTTTGTAAGATACAGTATGGTCTCCAGAACTGAACACAATATTACAAGTGAGGCCTCACCGGCGACTTGTACAGTGTATGATGAAGAAGCCCATACTGAACATATAGAAGTAGAAGAAAAGGGAGATTTTACCTTTAAACAAACTGACAGTCAGGCTGCACACACGTTTCAGCGTTTGCAAGAGAGAGGCAAGCATAGGGAAACAGGAGCTAGGCTGACACACCCAAGCTCTGACGTAACTGCAAGCCTGGAACCTAATTACACACACCTGTTCAGGAAAGCAGACCCAGGGCTCAAGGAACAGGCATATAAACCCGGGCTAGGAGAAAGCAAGAGAGAAGGAGTTGGTGATTGGAGTCTCGCTGAGAGAGCCGGTAAGTGTGTTGATGAGAGTATTGACTGGAGAGGTGGTTGGAGAGACGTTTGAAGAAGAGCTGGGAGGAGACCTTTGAGGAAACCCAGCTGCAGTTCTGGAATTGAAGCAGACAGAGCAGAAGGAGAGAAGTGACAGACTGCTGTCAGAAACCTGCCTAGAGGGAGAGAGCAGAGAGACCTTCAGACCTCATTGCCAGATAAAAAGCTTCAAGGAGCTCACAGGTGGGAACCTAGCACTAAACCCAGGAGTTTGCAAAGCTCAGTTTGGGACTGGGAACCAGAGCAGTGCTCCAGACAAGAACTCCAAACAGGGAATCAGAGAGCGTTTCTCTACAGCTGGAAAAAGATAGCTGAAGAAAGCCAGAGAGGAATCTCCACAACCTCAGGTATTTCCAATCCTTACCATATAGAACTGTGCCCAAAGGAAGCACCAGAGGTCTTAGGGGGAAATTATCCTAAGCCATATAATAACAGCTTAAAGCCAAATTCCATAGTTCCAGAGTTTGAAGAGATGCAACAGGACTTTAATGAGAGTGACTCCGCAGAAGTGCCTATGGACTGTACAATGTGTTTGGCAGATAATATAGAATCCCTTTGCTAAAGGTGTATGAGGGAGCTGAGTGTGAACAAAGGGAAAGAAGATATTTTTCTTTGTGAGAAGAAACTTATGTTTTCTATCTGTTACATGTGATATGCATTGCACGTTTTGTGAGCAAAGAATGTGAAGCTCAATCAGTTTAAGTTCTGTAAATATCCTCGAGCAAACACCAGAAGAGTATCCTGATTTAATCTGCACTGAATCTTTTTGTTGGGGAATAAATTCTTGTCATTTTGCCTTACCACTGGTCTCACAACTATTTCCTTATCAGAGGGCAAAAGAACTACCACTCCCAGCAGGCATAGCGGGAGCCAAAGGTTTTATCTCACCTTCTGCAAGGAGCATATAATGGCAACCCCAACCCTCTGAGCCCTAGGCGGAGGGCTGGGGCTTGACAAGTGGCATTAGCACCTCCTCCTTTCTGCTGGTAATTCCTCTCTGTATGCAATTCAGCATCCTTCTGGCATTGGCCACCGCCTTGCTACACTGTTTCGCCACTTTGAGATACTCAGAAACAATCACTCTAAGGTCCTTCTCCTGGTCCATGTACACTAGCCTAGTGCTCTCTATCTCATACAATTCATTTGGATTTCTGCATCCTAAGTGCATGACACTGCACTTCTTCACATTAAATCTTAACTGTCAAGCATTAGACCATTCTTCCAGCTTTTGTAGATCTTCCCTCATGTTATCCACTCCCTCAGGGGAGCCCACACTGTTGCACATTTTTGTGTCATCTGCAAAAAGACAGATTTTTCCATGCAGTCCTTCAGAAATATCACTCACAAATACATTGAACAGTACCAGTCCCAGGATCAATCCCTGGGGCACACCACTAATCACCTTCCTTTCATCTGCGTAAGTTCCATTTACCATCACCTTCTGTCATCTGTCAGTCAACCAACTTCTGATCCAGTTCACCACCTTGGGACCTATCCTCAGGCTGTTCAGTTTATTGATAAGTCTCTTATGAGAAACAGTATCAAATTCTTTGCTAAAATCTAGGTAGATCACATCCATCGCATGCCCTTGATCTAGTTCTCTGGTCACCCAATCAAAGAACTCAATCAGATTTGCTTGGCATGATCGTCCTTTGGTAAAACCATGTTGCCTTGGATCATGCAACCTATTGGTTTTGAGAAAGTCCACTATTCACTCTTTCAGGAGTGCCTCCATTACTTTTTCCACCACTGAGGTAAGGCTTACTGGCCTGTAGTTTGCCACTTCTTCCCTATTACCACTTTTGTGAAGAGGTACCACATTGGCCCTTTTCCAGACCTGTAGAACTTCTCCTGTCTCCAAGGATCTATTAAAAACATCCTTTAATGTCTCTGCAAGAACCTGTCTGAGCTCTTTCAGTATCCCGAGATGTATCCTATCTGGTCCCATGGCTTTGTCCACTTTCAGATTTGCAAGCTGTTAAAACACATCATCTTCTGTGAAAGGTGTAGTATCTACTCCATTTCCATTTGTATATTTGCCAATCACAGATGGTACTTCTCTAGGATTTTTTTTAGTAAAATCAGAACAGAAGTATTTGTTCAGCATTTTCACCTTTCAATGCCACTTTTCATGAATCTGTTCTCAGCACTTTTGAGTCTTGCAATTTCACCTCTGATCTTCCTCTTCTCCCAAATATACCTGAAAAATGTTTTATCACCGCAATTTAGATCTTTAGCCATCTTTTCTTCTGCCTTTGATTTTGCTATCCTTATTTCTCTTTTTGTCTCTTTTAGCTTTATCTTGTAGTCTTTTCTGTGTTCCTCTGTTTGCGAACTTCTGAATTTTGTGAAAGCTGTGGTTTTTGCCTTTATTTGTGCAGCCACTCATTTAGAAAAGCAAATAGATCTCCTTTTCCTCTTGGTTTTATTTACTTTCCTTACATATGTATCTGTTGCCCCTTTTATTGTCTCCTTTAGTTTAATCCACTGTAATTCCACCTCCCCTACCTCCTTCCACCCCGCCAACTCCTCTTTCAGGCACTTGGCCATCTTCCTGAAGTCAATGTTTTTGAAATCTAGGACTTTGAGCTTGCTGTGAGGAGACTCTCCCTTAGCTTTTAACCCAAACCACACCATGTGATGATTGCTGCTGCTCACATGGGCACCCACCCGGATGTTTGACACACTTTCTCCATTGGTGAGTACTAAATCCAACACTGAACTTTCCCTGGTCGGATTCATCACCCTTTGTCTAAGTAATGCATCTTGGAAGGTATCCACAATTTTTTATTTCTTTCCAGATTTGCAGAAGGAACACTCCAATCCATATCGGGTAGATTAAAGTCACTCAATATGATCACTTCCCCCTTCATGGCTACCTTTTCAATATCAATAATTAAGTCTCTATCCATTTATTTGGTTTGAGTTGGAGGCCTGTAGACTACACCAGCATGGATGATAGTGCCATTTCCTCTTTCCAACATAATCCTCAGTGCTTCTTCTTTTCCCCACATCCCCTGCAATTCAGCAGCTTTAATATTGCTTTTGACATATAAGGCTACTGCCTTCTCTATCTCTCCTAAATAAATTAATGCCCATTCATGTGATTCGTTAAACCATGTTTCTGTAATGGCCACAATGTCCAAGTCCATTTCCATCATTAGGACTTCCAGGTCAGGAACTTTGTTGGCTAGGCTTCGAGCATTTGTGCTCATTGCTTTCCAACATTTGTTGATTGGCTTGCCTGCATTTTGCATAGATTTTGTTCTACATGCCTCTTCCCACTTGTCATTGATGTGTGGTTTAAGTGTGTCTGTTTCCAATGTTATTATGCTTTTGCTGGGAGCGACATCCTGAACTTGTCCTTCTCCATCCGTCACCCCCTTTCCACAGTTTAAATGCATGTCCACATACTGCCTGCATTTTTCACTTAGGATCTATTTCCCTGTGACAGAGAAATATAGTCCATCAGCACAGTATAGTCTCTTGTTGTTCCATCTATTCCTCCAGTCGCCTATATATCTATATCCATCTTGTTTGCACCAGGTTTGGAGCCATGTATTAAAGTTATTTATGTGATGCAGTCTTTCTGCCCTCTTACCAAGAACTGGTAGAATTTCTGAGAATGCTATAGTGTTAACAATGGGTTTCAGTTTCTCTCCCAGAATCGGGAATTCCCTTTGAATTGCAGAGGCATTGCTTCTAGCCAGGTCATTTGTACCCAAGCAGGGGCGGCCCAAGGGGGGTGCGGGGCCATGTGCGGAGACTCGGTGCGGGGCCTCATTTGCATAAGTGGCCTTATTTGCATAAATATTTGCATAATGTTACCATACACTAACTTTTAGTAAACATGTCTCTTAATGAGTGTATGGATAAAGAAAGACTAAAAGATTTCTACATTACTATAATCCAGTGCCAACCGCCAGGCACATTAGGAACTACTACAAACGCTGCCCATTTAGAACCCATAGCAAACCCGCTGTATCCTGACAGCATTACCAGGACTCACAAAGCACCAGACCCTACCTATCAAAAGGAAACACTGCAAATATTAAACCAGTACATTTCAGAGAATACTGGGGAAAGAGAACAAGTGGCAATGTCAAATAGGAATTACATAAACAGAATACCTCAGCTCAGTTACACATGCAGAACATAGACCATCACCAAACAAGGAATCGCAATTTAGAAACAGGAAGGCAATAATTAAACTGGGAACCCCAAAAGCCAAACTTGGAATGTACAACAACACTGTAGAAATAAAACTATAAATCAATTTCCTCTTGTACCAAACAAAGCGCAGACGTTAATGATGCACATTTCCCAGAGCTTTCATATTCCAGTTAATAAATTCAAATAAAGAGATATATTTCTACCTTTTGTGCATTTTTTTTCAGTTGCAATTGCTCCAGCCACTTTCTTCTGGTTTCTTCATGTTTTCTGCTAACTCTCCATCGTCTGCTGTCCATTTGTCCTTTCTTCTCTCTTCTAGTTTTCTTTCCATCCTCTCTCTCTACATCTGCTTTAACATACTAATCTTTATCCTTTTGCTCTTTCCTCATTCTTATTTCATCCACACAAATTTTACCCCTCCATCCTCAATCCCCACTTACTCTCCCAATACCCGGCCAATTGTAGATTTTTCATCCCTCCCACACAAAATATTTTTCCCCTCTCCATTTTACTCTCCCAGCCCCATCCCATTCTAATCCTCCCCCAACATCAGCTCCCTTCTAGTTCCAGTCTCACCCAGCATCCATTCCCTTCTAGTCCCTGCATCAGCCCATTTCCAGTCCTAGCCCCCCATCAACCCATTTCCAGTCCTAGCTCCCCCATCCATTTTCAGTCTGAGTCCCTTCATCAGCTCATTTCCAATCCTAGCCCCCCATCAGCCCATTTCTAGTCATTTCCTAGCCCCACCATCAGCCCATGTCAAATCCTAGCTCCCCTCCACTCAGCCCAATTCCAGTCCAAGCCCCCCCATGAGCCTACTTCCAGTTCTAGCCCCTCCATGAGTCCATTTCAATTCAAGCCCCCACCACAGCCCATTTCCAATCTTAGCTCCCCCCAACAGCCCATTTCCAGTCCTATCCTAGCTGCTCCATCAGCCCATTTTCAGTTCTAGCTCCCTTCCCTCACAGCCCATTTCCATTCCAAGCTACCTCCCCATCAGCTATTTGCAGTTCAAGCCTCCCCGTCCACTCAGTCCATTTCCAGTCATAGCAATCCCCCAACCCATTACCAGTCCTAGCCCCCCATCAGCCCACTTCCAGTCTTAACCCCATCAGCCCATTTCCAGTCAGCCCCCCATAGCCCATTGCCAGTCCTAACCCCCCCCCCCCATCAGCCCACAGCCCATTACTAGTCCTAACCACATCAGCCCACCTCAAGTCCTAACCCCTCCCCATCAGCCCTTTTCCTGTCCTAGCGCCCCCATAGCCCATTAGCAGTCCTAACCCCCCCCCCCCATAGCCCATTAGCAATCCTAACCCCCATCACCCTATTTCCAGACAGCCCCCATCAGCCCACAGCCCATTACCAGTCTTAACCCCCCCAGCCCATTTCCAGTCCTAACCCCCCATCACCCCATTTCCAGTCAGCCTCCATCAACCCCCAGCCCATTACCAGTCTTAACCCCCCCAGCCCATTTCCAGTCCTAACCCCCCATCACCCCATTTCCAGACAGCCTCCATCAGCCCCCAGCCCATTACCAGTCTTAACCCCCCAGCCCATTACCAGTCTTAACCCCCCCAGCCCATTTCCAGTTCTAAACCCCCCCCAGCCCATTTCCAGTCAGCCTCCATCAGCCCCAGCCCATTAGCAGTCTTAAACCCCCCTAGCCCATTTCCAGTCCTAACCCCCCCCAGCCCATTTCCATTCCTAACCCCCCCTCACCCCATTTCCAGTCAGCCTCCATCAGCCCCAGCCCATTAGCAGTCTTAACCTCCCCCCCAGCCCATTTCCAGTCAGCCTCCATCAGCCCCAGCCCATTTTCTGTCTTAACCCCCCCCTAGCCCATTTCCAGTCCTAACCCCCCCTCCAGCCCATTTCCAGTCCTAACCCCCCCTTGCACATTTCCAGTCCTAACCCCCCCCTTGCAAATTTTCAGTCCTAACCCCCCCTTGCACATTTCCAGTCCTCACCCCCCCTTGCACATTTCCAGTCCTAACCCCCCCCCCCTTGCACATTTCCAGTCCTAACCCCCCATCACCGCATTTCCAGACAGCCTCCATCAGCCCCCCCCCCCTTCCCTTCCCTTCCCTTCCCTTCCGGCAAATTAAAAAAAAAAAAAAAAAAACCTGGCTCTAGCTGCTGCCGCTGCCGCGTCCGTCGCAGCAGCGGCAGAATGGCGTGTCCCGCGGGGCCCCCTCTCCTCGTCGAGCCCTCTGCAAGGGCTTTCAGATTCGCGAAGGGAGAGTGCTCCCTCGCGTCTCTGTAGAGCCCGCAGGGGCTAATGGGAAATTTCCCATCAGCCCCTCGCGTCTAAAGGGGCAGATGGGAAATTTCCCATTAGCCCCTGCGGGCTTTACAGAGACGCGAGGGAGCACTCTCCCTTCGCGAATCTGAAAGCCCTTGCAGAGGGCTCGACGAGGAGAAGGGGCCCCACGGGACACGCCATTCTGCCGCTGCTGCGACGGACGCGGCAGCAGCCAGAGACAGGTTTTTTTTAAAAATGTAATTAAAATAAAAAAGCAGAATGTTCTTTGCGCGGGGCCCCCTGAAACGCGGGGCCCTGTGCAAAAAACATTCTTGCTCAATGGACGGGCCGGCCCTGATGACAACGTCAGTTTTGAGTGCTCACTTTCTGCATTAACAATACCAACAATTTGGTTTGTATTCCTGCTGGCTGAAAAGCCTGGGGTGCATTATCTGTAGATTGGGCATTGATTCATTTAAGAGCACTTCAGTTTCCATGGATTCAGCATCCTCATTAACCAAGGCAGAGAAGGCATTATGCAGGGATATCTTTTGATGCACAGGGTGTCTCCATGCTACAGGTCGCAACCTACCAGAGTCCACTGTGATCCATTTGTTCCTGGGCTGTTTGATTCTTTGTAGGAGCTGTGGTGGATTTTGTTCCGTTTGTATCCTAGAGGAGGTGTGTTTAATTGCAGCTAATTCTTCCCTTAGTAGAGTCAATTCTTTATGCATAGCAGATAACTTGAGGCATATAGGGCAAGCTCTTAGTTCCAAATGATTCTTCTTAGAATGAAAGCACCACAGTTATTGCATTGAATACACAACAAGCTGATTAAGACTATTATAAAGCGGTCCTAGAAGAAGGAAAAAAAGAGAAAAAGTGTGTGTAACACCTAATTAATGGACAGATGTCATGGTCTAGAACATGCTTCAAGGATTTTATTTGATGTAGTGCAGCATATGAGGCCCTAGTTATTTCAGATATCTGGCATACAAAAGAAAGCTTGTTATCACATATCACACCTTCATTGTATACCTAATTTTAACTGGGGTTGATTTTACCAATGGAATAAATAAATTTTATTTCCCTGGAAAGAGATCTAGATTGCCTTGATTATTAAAGGAGTAAACTACTGATCTATGTTTACCTGTTCCATGCCACTCATTTTTTCATAGACCTCTATCATATCCTCCCTCGGCCATCTCTTTTCCAGGTTGAAGAGCCCTAACCTTTTAAATCTTTCCTCGTAGGGGTATCCTTCCATCCCCTTTATCATTTTGGTGGCTCTTCTCTGTACATTTTCTAATTATACTATATCCTTTTTTAGATATAGTGACCAGAACTGCATACAATATTCAAGGTGCAGTTGCACCATGGAGTGATACAGATAATATCCTTTGTTTTATTCCCCATTCCTTTCCTTATGATTCCTAGCATTCCATTTTCTTCCTTAGTCACTACTGCACACTGAGCAGAAGATTTCAACATATTATTCACAATGATGCCTAGATCGTTTACTGGGTGGCAATTCCTAATGTGGAATCTTGCATTATGCAACTGTAGTTTGAGTAGTTCTTCCCTAATCGCATAACATTGCACTTGCCCACGTTCAATTTTGTCTGCCATTTGTTTGACTAATCTTTCCGTTTCTCAAGGTATTTTCCAGTCCTTTTGTTTGATTTAACAGCCTTGAATAGTTTTGTGTCATCTTCTCACTCGTTCACTGCTGTACTCAACTATTCACCTTTCTCCACTGAGCAAATTGGCCACGTAGCCCTTCTCCTGTTTTCTATCTTAATCAGTTCCCAATCCACAATAATATATTGCCTCCTATCCCATTACTTTTTTCTTAAGTTTCAAATCTCTTTATTGTTTATTAAATTAGATAAGAAAACATATAAGAACCATAAAAGGTCATACTTCTTTTAGGATCTTTCCATGTATTGACTTATGTATAGTCCCATATTCTTGCATATGCCAAAGTAACAGATCTTTCATTACACAGAAACATGATGGCAGAAAAAGACCATGGGGTATGTTTACTAAATCGTCTTAATGTTCCCGGTGCTAGCTCCAGCGATAATGTGAAGAATGCCATAAAAGGAGTGGGCGTTCTGGTCTTAAGGTAGCAATCGTGGGTTATCAAGCGATAAAGTGCGCCGTGCACATTATCACGCGATAGAGGGAGCCGCGCATGTTACCGCGCGTTAACCTTTACTTTGTGTGCTGACCTGCAGCCACAGCAATAGAGGTGTAGCACACTGGTTAATACAATGACTGCTAAAATAGGGGTTATGAGTTCAATCCCCCAATGAGCCTAATGAATAAGGTTGACCAAAGCGATTCCTTTTCCTGCTTGAAACAGTACAACAATCTGTGCTGCCAGCTAAAAATACCCGCACCCCAGTGCCATAAACAAATGCACCTTTTAGGGCGCACCAAAAGGCACATCCTGAACCACAACGTCAGCCAAGGCGGTTTATAATGTGCCCCAGAGGCCATGTCGAAAGGTTGCCAACTCCCAAGGCACCATAGTAGGCACCCCATAAGCTGGCTGAATCTAAGGTGTGACTTAAGATGCCCCTAGGTTGTATAGGTGACCCCAAAAATGTTGGCCAAGGGCAGTAAGGTCCTCCAAGTTGAAAAGCAAGAAAGGTATGAGCCAAACAGAGATATAACCCTAACACTGCACAGAGCAACAAGGAAAGACAATGCACAAGTAATGGAAGGAAGTAGATCTGAGCTGATGGACCAGACAAATCTGCGTCCAGTTCATGTGGCAGCTGGAAAAATGGACAAACATATCGGGGGCAGCTGTAGTGATGCATGGGGTGATGGTAATGCACCATGCAACAATGAAAGTGTGTGGTAGAGGATGGGAAGACATGTCTAGCAGAAGAGGTAGAAGTGGCAGCATAGGTGTAATGACAGGAGGACAGAGGAGTAGCAGTGCCATGCAGAGCACACACAGGAGAGGCAACCAGGGAGAGCTGCAATGCAGAAATGTGTAGCCGTGCAGGACATGGGGTAGCAGCATGCACATCAGGGTAGGACAGCACACAGCTGGCAGACACACATAGATGGACAGAAGGATGGTTGACAACTGTGATAAGGGTACAATGTGCTAACAGCACAGATCTGCCTGTCACAGGAATGAAAAGTAGCTGTGCAGGACAGGCATACAAATGAAAGAGAACAGAGAGGAATCAAACCTATGACCATTAGCACAAATGTCAATGCACAAACCAGTAGGCCACACCACCAACGTGAGGTCATTAGCAAAGGCTGCATACAAGAATACCGCAGGGCATCACACAAGAAGCCTGCTGGCTGCCAGGATAGGCAAACCTCCAACAGTAACCATCATGAAATGCACATGCAGATCTGGTGTGTACAGATCAGATCACAGTCTGTAATTGGGACCAGAGCCACATATAACTACATGCACACATACAATGAAATGTTATGCAGTGGATACAGCATGCAAAAGAGGAAAGAATCTAAACCCAAAGGGTGGCAGGGGATGCTCTGTGGAGCAGGACAAAATTTGGAACAGAACAGGAGAGAATTGAACCTGCAAAAAGGTGTGCCACAGACCAGCTGAACTGCAGCAATGCCAATCCCCCAAGCAGACTGCCATGTAAACACTCTAAAGAAAGCGACATATGTAACAGCTAATATGTGATGGATAGGCAGCACAGAGGGCACACTTTGGTGTACAGTGAAGAGATGGAAGGGTGTGTGCATAGGTGATGAACCTGTAGGTACCTAATGGTCATATGGAGGAGTAGCCTAGTGGTTGGGGCAAGGTACTTCAGGCTGGAAGGTCGGGGGTTCAAATCCCACTAGAGGACAGCAACCTTGGGCCGGAAGGACCAGGGTTTTTAGTCCCACAGATGCTCCTTGTGGTCTTGGGCAAGCCACTTAACCCTCCATAGCCCATGTTCCCTGTAAGTATTAGTGTATGTGTCTCATATCCCCGTGTGTTAAATGTATCCCCCAATTGTGTCGTGACCGCTTTGATTGAAGGATAAGGCGGTATGCAAAAAAACTGTCTAAATAAATAAATAAAATGTTAGCATAACAAAAAAAAAAAAAAAAAGAAAAGTAAACCCCATGTGGGGATCAAACCTGCAACCTATGGTGTTATAACACATGTCTGTAACCACTATCCCAAACAACCACAATGAGCACAATTCAAAAATAGTACCTCAAAGGGAAGGTGTGTATGGGAACCTGTAACACCCAGTGATGTGGCAAACAGCTGGCAGATAGACAGCTGGCACCGTACAAAGATGTGAGCACAGGTGGGCCATGTACATGACCAGGAAATCATTTAATACAAGTGTCAGTGTGGTCAAGCAGCAGCAGAGACAAATGTATGTCAAACACATTTTTATTTTGTCTAATCATCACAGATAGTGTAGATACCGCCATCATAATATCAAGGTGAGTGGATTCCAGGTGAAAAACGGAAAACACATTTTGTAGGGCAGCAACCCACATCTTACAGAAAGGTCACTGGCCCGTCTACAGATGATGGGCAGGAGAGATAATGTGCATCAGGTGCATGGTGTGCAGTATGCATTAGGCCCCCACCCCCCACATGCTGCTGCATGCCCCAAATGTGTTAGTTACATATGTGTGCATGTAGACAGTAGGTGGTGCATGATGAGGGCCCAACACACATCAATCATGATCTGTTCCTTAAAACATATCTTTCTGCCAACACAGGAGGCACACAAATGAAAAAGCATATGTTGTTAAAAGTTTGAAAGTTTAAGCACACATATCGAAATTTATGTTACAGCTGTCACATAATGCCTGATATAGGAATCAAGAAAAAGAAAATCCCCTCAATATACAACCCCTCAATCACTTCACCAACCTTATAAATATCGAATTAATATCCTTAAATAATTTTTTTTGTCGGAGCGTGCCAAGGGAGGGCCAGAACGAAAGGTCTAACCCCCTCCAGACGGCAAACTTCTTTTATTCAGTACTAAGGTTTCCAAAACCATAAAAACCCCTCCAAAAAGGGGGACTTATCTGTATATCTTCTAAATAGAATTATCCCAAGCCATCTGTTGCTCATAACAATGTGTCCGCACGACGTGCACGTTTCGGGATAGACCCTGTATCAAGTGCATTCCAAAACTAAATTTCATCAGGCAACTGTTTCTCTAAAAAACGCCGTCACTGCGGCCAGGATTCTTCATTTGTTCATGACGTTGAAACATTAGCTTTTGAAACAGAGGAATCCCGCCAATCAGGAAACAGGGTCCATCCCATTGATAGGGAGTCCCTGCTCTGATTGGGCCACCTTAAATCTACGTCAGCACACTGTCTCACTCAATTTCACGATTCAATCCTTTTGGAGACACTGTGTCCAAAGTAAAAATCCAACGTTGTTCTAATTGTTGTAATCTCAATAGGCGATTACCACCCCGAGGATCCAAAGGAACAAAATCAATCACAGTCCACCGAAATTCTTCAAATGTTTGACAGTGTTCTACACAATGGTCTACCACCGGTGCAGATGAGATCTTACAAAGTATACGGGAGGCATGTTCTAACAACCGCTTTTTCACTGGACAGATCGTCCGGCCCACATAAAGTAGATCACAAGGGCATAATAACACATAGACAACATGTCTTCAATTAACTCTCTGTCCACCTCTTCCTCTTGTGAGGGAGGTCTGTATATCACACCAATGTAAATAGATTTCTCTTTCCCTCTTTCTAGTTTAACCCACAATGCCTCCCCTCTCCCTTTTAAGCTCTGTAATTCCAAAGCTTTAATAGTAGTTTTTACATATAGTGCCACTCCTCCTCCCCTACTTCCTACCCTGTCCTTTCTGAATAAAGTATAGCCAGGTTTAGTTACATCTCAATCATGCTTTTCTGTGAACCATGTTTCTGTAACTGCCACTAAATCCAAGTCAGCTACTTCCACCAAAGCTTCAACATCAGGGATCTTATTTCCCATGCTACGGGCATTTATACACACTGCTTTCCATATGTTACCCCTGTTACCCATTTCCATAAAGTTATTTAATGTATCACCTACCTGGGGGCTTTCACTTACCTGGGGGCTTTCTTCACCCATCCCCAACGAATCTAGTTTAAAGCCCTCTTCAGTAGATTAGCCTGTCTACTACTGAAGACGCGTTGACTTTTCTTGGACATATGGATGCCATCTCTCTGCTCTGCAACCCTTGGAACAGCATCCCATGGTCTAGGAAACCAAAACGCTCTTGATGAAACCATCCACGCAGCCATGCATTCATCTCCAGGATGCGAGCCTCTCTGCCTTGGCCTTTACCCTCAACAGGGAGGATTGAAGAGAACAAAACCTGTGCACCTAACTGCTTCACCCTCTGTCCCAGAGCCATGAAGTCACTTTTGATACGTTCTGAGGTATACCTGGCAGTATCATTTGTTCCAACATGGATTAGCAACATTGGGTAATAGTCAGTGGGCTTGATGAGTCTCGGCAAACTCTCCGTAACATCTTGGATTTTAGCACCAGGCAGACAGCATACCTCTCTGGACATTAAGTCTGGTCGGCAGATGGATGCCTCAGTACCCCTCAGAAGAGAGTCTCCAACCACCACTACCCTTCATTTCCTTGTGGTTACTGATTCTGTAACTTTAGGGTACTTGAGCTCTGGTTCTTCCCTTTCCATGGCTGCTTTCCCCTCCTACACTTCCAGGGCTGCATAATGATTCTTCTTTTCAAGGGCTGGAGAAGTTGGATTGCTGATTTTGCAGTCCCTGGTGACTTGTATCCAACCATCGACATTCTGTTGGCACCCATCTTCTCCTCTGCTGGAGAGCTTGGTTGCTGCAAGAAGCATCTCATCAATGTACTTCTCACTGTCTTGAATGCTTCTCAGCCTCGCCACCTCCTCTCTGAGTTCCTCCACTTGTTTTCTCAGAGCTTCAGCATGCAGGCACCCTGCACATGGAACCGGTCCTTCAAATGGCATTAGGACCTCTGTCTGGACCGAGGCAGAAGCTGTAACGGGGGCGACAGCTTTAGCGATACGATTTTTCCCAGCCATTGTTCTGTTCATGGAGCTTAGGTATCTGTTAAAGCAAAAGAGAGATATCTACCAAGTACCAGCCGGTTTCCCAGCTGTCCTTTCAGAGAAAAAGCAGTTAAATCTCCTTAATTATATTCATAATGTGCCTGTTCAATTCTCTGTGCTTTGTCAAATGGGGAGGTGCCCTATAAAGCAAGACTACTCGCTAGGGGTGGGTGGGAGTTGGGGTGGGTAGGGAGGAAACTAACACCTGATTAAGTGTTAGCAGTTCCCAAAGCTGAGGAGGTTACTGGAGTTCAACCACCTACTGTGCTCAAGGAAAGTCCCACTATAGCACCAAAAAAAGTAACCTTGCTTTAAAAATGTTCAAAAAACCCTTTTAAGAGCTCCCAGTCAGAGAGCTAACAGCTTAATATAATAAAACAAACCCTTAAATCCTTACTGTTGGTTGATCTGGAGAGCTTCAGTAGGAAAGCCTGAACAGGGCAGGGCACTGGAGCCTTTTATGCAGGCCCTCAGCTGCTCTCAGGAAATCAGGCCCACTAACTCCTGATTAGGTGTTAGCAGTTCCCAAAGCTGAGGAGGTTACTAGAGTTCAACCACCTACTGTGCTCAAGGAAAGTCCCACAAAAGCACCAAAAAAAGTAACCTTGCTTTAAAAATGTACAAAAAACCCTTTTAAGAGCTCCCAGTCAGAGAGATGACAACTTAATATAATAAAACAAACCCTTAAATCCTTACTGTTGGTTGATCTGGAGCTTCTGTAGGAAAGATAAGCTGTGTTGGTTTAAAAAGAAAGCATAGGAAGCATTCTTGGGCAGAAGGTCATGGGTTCAAGTCGGAGCTGTGGCCCCTGCAGACCATATCCCTACATTTCACCCTACATAGTACATACAACATAAACATGTGCACTCCCTAGCATCAGCCAACAGGGGCACAAACACCCATACCCAAAGGCTCCACTATCCAAATCCTCATGGAGAGTCAGGCTCCTGTGCCCGGCATGGAGCAGCACTTACCACCAAAGCACTACTACTAGTACCTGCATACCTTAGCAATGCCTGCACTGTGCTCAGGACTAGTGTGGCGGACAGGACTGCCAACCACCCCTATCTCTGCACAGTGCTGAAATAGGAGTGGGAGTGTGGGTATGTCTATCCATTGTTTTGAGGCTGCCTACTTCTCACTGGGCCCACAATGCTTACACTGTTTCCAGCAGTAGCCTGCCAATGTGGAGGAGTGGCCTAGTGGTTGGGGCAAGGTACTTCAGGCCGGAAGGTCAGGGGTTCAAATCCCACTAGAGGACAGCAACTTTGGGCCAGAAGGACTGGGGTTTCTAGTCCCACAGGTGCTCCTTGTGGTCTTGGGCAAGTCACTTAACCCTCCATAGCCCATGTTCCCTGTAAAATAGTTATCTCCAAATTATAATGCCCTGTTTAATGTAATTTCAGTTTGTTCAATGTAAACCACACTGATGCAGAATAGCACGGTATATAAGAGAATTGAAATAAATAAAATACATAAATAAATGTGCATAATGAGGAGCAAGGTATTGTGGGTGTGGTCCAGATGGGGCAGACTGGGCAGGATGCATCTGCATAGGGTGTCGGGCAATGGCTGGGACATTGTAGTTCTCAACCACCACCTGCATGGACAGTGTGGCCACAGCATGTACTGCTGGGAGGGCACTCTCACCCTGACTTAACCTGAGGTGCCTCATGAGCACCTTATACAGCGCCTTCAGCGTTGTAATGTGCTGTCAGCTTTAATATGTATTGTCTGTTTAACATGTGATACCTGGCAAGGTGCCCTGTACCATGCGTTACACAGCCATTGTGACCTCAACACCAATACACCCACTTCCTTCTATGGCATTGCTCATGTTAGCGCTGCAGTTTTCAGTGGTAATGTTATCACGGTTTAGTAAACATACCCCTAAGTCTAGGATGAATTAATTCAAAAACACCAAGCCAAGCTAATAATTTGTTTTTTATTTTTAATAAAATTAAAACACACAGTATAATTTTCCAAATAAACCCACAATCTTTTTTCTATCCCAAGACTTAAGTCACCAAGTTTTCCAGCAAAGTAATGCCTTACCTGCAGAACATAAGATATGCCATACTAGGTCAGACCAAGGGTCCATCAAATCAAATATCCTGTTTCCAACAGTGACCAATCCAGGTCACAAGTACTTTCAGGTTCCCAAATTGTATACAGATTCCATTCTGCTTGTCCCATGGGTAAGTAGTAGATTTCCCCGGTCATCTTTAATAATGATTTATGGACTTTTCCTTCAGGAACTCGTCCAAACCTCTTTTAATTCCAACTACAATAACAGCTTTTAAAACATCCTCTGGTAACAAATTCCAGAGTTTGATTATGTGTTGAGTGAAAAATTATTTTTTTCTATTAAGCTTAAATGTAGGGCATTATAGCTTTATTGTGTGTTCCTAGTCTTTCTACAATATGAAGGAGTAAACAACTGATCTACATTTATCCAGCCCACGCCATTCATTATTTTATAGACCTCTATCATATCTACCCTCAGCTGTCTCTTTGCAGAGTTGAAGGGCCCTAATCATTTAAGCCTTTCTTCGTAGCATATCATTCCATCCCTTTACCATTTTGGTTGCTCTTTTCTGTACCTTTTCTAATTCTGCTATATCCTTTTTTAAGATAAGGCGACTAGAATTGCACATAATATTCAAGATGTGGTCGCACCATGGAGTGATACAGTGGCATTATCTTATCACATTTGATATACCGCCAGGTGGGTGCATCAGAGCAGTTTACAAAATAACATAAATTGGCTGCAGAGCGAAGAGCTGAAAGGAATGCCATTGATTACAGGACAGGAGATAGAAACATGCACACAAGATAGACAAGGATAGAGGATAGAGAAGGGTAGACTAAGAAGAAGGTAGAGAAGCAGAGGTTAGGACTGAGGGGGGAAGGTCAAAGGTAATGTGGAACAAGTGGGTCTTTAATAAACCCTTGAATTTCTGGTAGGAGAGTTCTGTATGGAGTATAGCGGGTAGTGAGTTCCAGAGTGCTGGTCCCAGAAAGAAGAAATAGCGTGATGAGTGAGTTCAAGATGGGTGTGTGTGGCAAAGGAAAGGAATAGGTGGTTTGCATGAATTGATGACAACAGGTGACCCTACACCCATATCAATGATCCCTTCAACACACTGCATACTATCCACACAGATGTGACAAAGAGGAGGACACACCCCCACCTCTCGGCAACACCTCTCGGCACAATATTTGTATTCATTTGTAGTATTTACCTCACGCCTTTCCAGGGGGAGATCAGGACGAGTTACCTCTGAGCCATAGTAACATTATATTAGTAGTCTACATTTTCGGATCAATTTTATAAGGCGGCACAGAAAGTTACATACCATCAACATGCATAAGTCACATATCATGGACTTATGGAGTGGAGGAGTGGCCTAGTGGTTGGGGCAAGGTACTTCAGGCCAGAAGGTCAGGGGTTCAAATCCCACTAGAGGACAGCAACCTTGGGCCGGAAGGACTGGGGTTTCTAGTCCCACAGGTGCTCCTTGTGGTCTTGGGCAAGCCACTTAACCCTCCATAGCCCATGTTCCCTGTAAAATAGTTATCTCCAAGTTATAATGCCCTGTTCAATGTAATTTCAGTTTGTTCAATGTAAACCACCTTGATATCATGAAAAGCGGTATATAAGAAATGTTAAATAAATAAATAAAATATCTTCAGTGAGATACGTAGTTATGTGGATGAGCCTTTACTTGCCTACTTTAGCTGGTCACTATTCTGTAAGTTTTTTTTACTGAGGTGCTTAACTTCACAAAACATCTCTTTATCAAATGCAACTATTACAGGATGTTTCTTTAAATGAAATTTCTCAACATAGCAAGTCAGTGTCATAGAAAAAGAAACAGAGAAAATGATGGTAGATAAGAGACTTTTACCTCTGCAGTATAAATGCACAGGAGGTGGGCCTCTTTCCATGCACTGTGTGTAGGCATTCCTCAGGGTGTGACTTGGGCGGAGCAGAAGAAAAGTTGCAAGGAATCTGTATATTTTATAAACAACATGGATACACATGTATCACAGAGGTCATCTTTATCTTTATCTTTATCTTTATTAAAAATTTAATATACCGCCTGAACCATTTGGCATACAGCGGTTTACAATAAAAACAAAAGCGGAGCTACTGAGAGAGAAACAGAAAAGAACGCCATTCATGTAGGGTAAAGAATAGAAAAGAAATAGGCCAACAAAGTAGAAAAATAATAAAAGACAGACAGGTTATCAGGTAGACACAGAAGGAGGGGGAAAAGGAAGGTCGAAGGCTGAGCAGAAAAGGTAGGTTTTAAGACAAGCTTTGAAAGTGGAGAAAGAGGATTCTAACCGTAGCGAAAGTGGCAGTGAGTTCCAAAGACGGGGCCCAAGGAAAAAGAAAGCAGAAGAACGTGTGGATTCAAGATGAGCCTGAGAAGGGGATGGGAGAAAAAGACGATTCAAATGGAGAGATCTAAGTACTCTAGAAGGACAAGAAAAGTGAACCAGATCGGAAAGATAAAGTGGAATACCAGTGTGCAAGGACCGGTGCACGAAAATCAGGATCTTATACTGTATGCGAAAAGGAACGGGCAACCAGTGAAGGCGAAGAAGCAAAGGAGTGACGTGAGCTGATCGGGGAGAGTGGGTCAGAAGACGGGCAGCAGTGTGATGAACTAGTTGAAGACGACGAAGCTGGGTAAGTGGAAGACCGGCTAAAGATGCATTGCAATAGTCCAAACGAGAAACCACCAAAGCAAGGAGAAGTGTAGTCATAGAAGTGGGGGAAAGAAAAGGCCGAATTGCTCGAAGTTGTCGCAGAGTGTGAAAAGAACGTTGCACAACGGAGGAGATATGATCTCTAAAAGTTAAGGCAGAATCCAAAGTGACCCCGAGATAACGCAGAGAAGTGACTAGGGGAATAGGTCCAGCAGGAAGGGAAAGGAACAGAGAGGGAATAGAGGCACCTGCAGTGAACCAAATCGCCGAAGTCTTAGCCAAATTAACGTGCAAGAAGTTATCCGCAAACCAGGTGGAAACTGCAGAAAGACAGGCATCGAGAGGACCAATATCTGGGGTAAGTGAACAGGTATGAAAAAGAAGAAGAATATCATCGGCATAGAAATATGCCGAGATACCATGCTGTTGTATAAGTAAAGCAAGAGGAGCCAGGAAGATGTTGAACAGCAAAGGAGATAAGACAGAACCCTGAGGAACACCACTGTGAAGAGGCATAGGGGAAGAGGAGTCAGAACCAACAAGAACAGAGAAAGAACGATTACAGAGAAAAGAGTGGAACCAACGGAGAACCGATGCAGAGAGACCAATAGAGTTGAGACGAAGAAGAAGAGTGTGATGATCGACAACATCAAAAGCCGCAGAAAGATCAAGTGCAACAGCAACAGAAATAGAACCCCTATCGTGAGCGACATGCAACTCATTAAGAAAAGATATAAGAATAGATTCGGTGCTATGCCCAGGACGAAAACCAGATTGGCGGGGGTGAAGAACCAAAGAATCCTCTAGATGTGCAGAAAGTTGAGAGAAAACCAGTCGTTCAAGAAGTTTGGAAAGAAAAGGAAGATTAGAGACAGGACGCCAATTAGATAAGGTGGAAGGATCCAAAGAGGGTTTTTTTCAATAGGGGGCGGATCAAAGCATGCTTCCAAGGTGAGGGGAAAGAACCAGAGGACAAGCACGTATTGAAAGAGAGAGAACTAAAGGAAGCAGGGTCAGAGAGGGTTCAGACAGCCATTGTGAGGGAATAGGATCAGAGGGAAAAGTGGTTTTGCGAGCCGTAGAAAGAGCATGGGATAGCTCAGAAAGGGTAATTGGACGGAAAACAGACCAGCGGTGCGAAAGAGGAGGGGTAAGAGAAGGGGACAGGGAAACAGACGGAACTGGGGAAAGGGGGGGAGGGGAAGAAAGAGGGGAAGGACAGGAGGGGAAATGCTGACGAATAGAGAGTACCTTGTCAGAAAAGTAAGAAGCCAAGGCAGTCGGAGTGGGACTAGAAGAGGACAGTGGAAGAGAGGGTGCTGAGCTGGGGAATGAGGATGTAGCAGAAAGAGAATGAAGAACATGATAGAGTTGACGGGTGGAATTAGCTGAAGAGGATACAAGCTCAGAGAAATAATCACGTTTGGCTGCATGCAACAAAGAGCGATAGTGGGTATGACAATAGCGAAAGTGTGACAAAGAAGACGCGTGTCATTTTATAAGGAGGTGCTTATTTTTAGGTGCTAACAGCATGCATAAATCCTGGCATTTTAGTTATATGCACAAATAAATTGCCATGGATGTGTGCATTTTCTAATTGTCTTAATGGGCTTTTTGTTGTGTGATTTCTAGTTTTTTAAAGTTTCTTTGTGTTTTTATAATTATGTATGTTTGGCTGTAATCCACCAATAGGATTGTGCAGAACATACATTTCTTTTAGAATAAGTGAATAAGAAATAAATGATCAAATTCATGCTTTTCCAGCAGTTCAATGTGAGTTACAATCAGGTACAGTGGATATTTCCCTGTCCGGGAGGGTTTGCAATCTAAGTTTGTACCTGAGGGAGGGTTACTTGACTTGCCCAAAGAGCCACAAGAAGTACTAGCAGAATTCAAACCCTGTTTTCTTAATCAGAAGGCTGCTGCTCTAACCACTAGAAATCTTATAAAATACTGACCAGTGTAAAAGTATGTGTACTGTTTTAATTTTCACTATGTACATTCACATGGGTGGAGTTTGGGTGAAGCAGAGGTGGTATAAGCAAGTATGCATGCTGATTATAAAACATGATAATTTGCTCACATACTTGCAAAATGTGGATGCTTTCATTTACACATACGCTACCTTTTTGGGAACCTGACAGGTACTTGTGACTTGGATTAGCCACTGTTGGAAACAGGATACAGGGCTTGATGGACCTTGGTCTGATCCAGTATGGCATATCTTATGTTCTTAGCATTTTATACAGACAAGCACCCACTTTGTTGTTTTATAACATAGTATAAATTTAGCACATTAAAATGTGTTTCAACTAGACACCCTGTTAATACCCTCACAGAGTACATTAGGGATGTACATAGGCAAGAAAATTTTGATGTTATTATGTTTTTCAAGTATTTTTCCCAATTTTGTGTGTTACTTTGTAATTAGTTTAGCACATTTATATTACACACTCAGGAATTTTAGTGTACCCTAAACTTATTTAAAATGCACTAACTGATTAACAGAGGCATGCTTTTAATTAGTGCATGTTAAATCAATTTAGCATGTACTAAAGGAGTTAAGAAGTTGATCAATTCTATACAGTTTATCAATGTTTTCATATGGTCTATTATATATATTTTTAAAATTTTAAAAAATCTGTATATAGAAAAATGATGGCAGAAAAAGACCATATGGCCTATCCATACCAACTACTATAGTCACTTTTTTTTCCTGTGTTGCTCCCATGTTTTCTTGAATACAGATATTGTCCTGGTCTCTATTCCTCCACTGGAAGACTGTTCCATGCATCTACCACTCTTACTCTAAAGAAATATTTCTGCATATTACTCCTGAGTCTATCCCCTTTCACCTTAATTCTATGCTCTCTCATTGCAGAACTTTCTTTCAACTGAAAGAGGCTCTCCTCCTAAGCATTTATGCCACAGATGTATTTAAATGTCTCTATCATATCTCCTCTCTCCCACCTTTTCTCCAAAGTATGCATATTGAGATCTTGAAATCTTTCCCATATGCCTTATGACAAAGTCCACTGGTCATTTTGGTAGCCACTTCTGCACAGACTTCATCCTGCTTATATCCTTCGCCGTCACAAGCTCACCTAGAACTTATTTATTTTATTTATTTATTTAAAACTTTCTTATATACCGCCTCTTCCATAGATCAAAGGCGGTTTACATATAACAAGTGTAACAAGAACAGGTTTTACATAGAACAGATTTTTTAAATTATTTACAATCAACTTTTAAATAAAAAGCGGTTTACATATAACAAGTGTAACATGAACAGGTTTTACATAGAACAGATTTTTAAATTATTTACAATCAACTTTTAAATCAACAGTTTTTAAATTATTGACAATCAACATGATTGTGAGTAACTATATTATTAATTGTAAACAACTATATACAGGAGTAGTAGAGTAGGTAGCGTAGGTAGACATTTGTTGGATTTAATCATCATCGTTGAGGTTACGGTGTGATCGTCTGCATTTAAGGTGGGTTTGTGATCTGTATTGTGTTTGAGAAGTGTTCTGTGAATAAGTGGGTTTTAAGTTCTCTCCTGAATAGATGGAGGTCCTTTATCATTCGGAGATTTAAAGGTAGTTTGTTCCATATGGCGGGTGCAGCATATGAGAATGCTCTGGAGCTCGTGGTTTTTTTTGTTTTACGGATAGTGTTTTGTATGGCTAACGAGTATGTTGCATTTTGTCTTCGTGTTCTGTGTTCTGGTGGGGCTTGCAATAGGGTGGTTAGATGAGATGGAGAGATGTCATTGATGAGTTTAAATGTGGTTATGATTATTTTGTATGTTATTCTGCTATTTATGGGGAGCCAGTGCAATTCAAATAAGATGGGAGTTATGTGGTCGGTCAGGCAAGCTTTCGTTGTTACGCGAGCGCAGATATTTTGGGCTCTTTGGAGGAGGTTAGTGTTTGCTAGTGGTAGACCGTTTAGGAGAATATTACAATAGTCGAAGTGGGGAGTGATGAGTGCACTGATGACCGATCTGAAATCGTGGGAGTCTAGGAGTGGTCTTAGGTGTTGTATGGTTTTTAGCTTGAAGAATATTGTCTTAACTGTTTGCTTTATGTGAGGGATCATACTGAGGGTATGGTCTAGAATTATTCCTAAGTATTTCACCTCTTTCTTGATTGGGATTGTTGTGTGTTTTATTGTGATGGTTTCCGGGAAGGTTGCGTTTAGTTTTCTTGCGACAAACATTGCTTCCGTTTTTTCAAATTGATTTTGAGGTGGTTATTCTCAAGCCAGGTGTCTGTCTCTTTGATACATTCAGACATATTCTGGTATGTGGGGTTGTTTGTGTTAATTGGGAGGGTGAGCATGATGTCGTCAGCGTAGATATAATGGCTAACTTTGTATTTTTTGAATATACTTGTGATAGGTTGGAGGTAAATGTTGAAGAGGAGTGCTGAGAGAGCTGAGCCTTGGGGTATGCCTTGGTCTTGTGTGAAAGGTTCTGATGTGTTTTGGCCTAGTTGAATGCGTATTACTCGGTGGGTTATATATGAGATGAACCATTGGAGGATTGTCCCGCTAATTCCTATATCTTGGAGTCTGTTAATTAGTGTATTGTGGTTGACACTGTCAAAAGCGGCTGATATGTCTATGAAAATGAGGAGGAATCCTTGATTGTTATCATCTGTGCCTTTAATGAGGTTATCTAACAGTGTTATTAGTAGGGTTTCTACCCCGTGAGATGGGCGGAATCCAAATTGGTGGGAGTCAAGGGGGGCATGAGAGTCAATATGGTCCTGGAGTTGAAGTTGTATGATTTTTTCAATTATTTTGGCTACGAATGGTATGCTGGCTATAGGCCTATATGAGTTTGGATCCTTTGGGTCTAATTTGTTGTTTTTTAAGATGGGTCGTATGGAGGTGAGTTTTAGGGGATCGGGCATTAAGCCTTGGGCAAGGGATTGGTTCACTATCGGTTGGATATGTACAGCGAGTTCAGTTTTTGAGGCTTTTATCCATGAAACTGGGCATGGGTCAAGGGGGGATGTTGTAGTATTGATCATTGTTATGACATTGAGGAGGTGTTTTTGGTCAATTTCGTGGAAGGTTGTCCATTTAAATGGTTGTTTTGGGTCTGAGTGCAGAGTTATAGTTTGGATGCTCGTTCTGTTTTTTAGCTTCTCAGCAAAGTGTGTGGCTAGGGTTTGTACTTTTATGTCTAGGTGATCCGGTTCAGGTGTTTGGGTTTTGGTAAGGGATTTTACGATATTAAATAGTTCTCTTGGGCGGTTGATCGCCATATTTATCACTTTAGAGTGGTAATCTTTTTTAGCTTTGTTGATTGTGTTTTTGTATATATTGAGTAGTGAGAGATATTGGGCTTTGTTGTCTTCAGATTTTACTTTTCTCCAAATTTTCTCTTGTTTTCTCAATTGTTTTCTTAGAGTAGAGAGATTTTTAGTAAACCATTTTTCAGATCTTTTTGGAGGTTGTTTTTGTGTGAGCTGGGTGGGGGTTGCTGCGCTTTTTATAGTTGAGTTCCATTGGTCTGTTAATTCATTGACGTTGGTTGTGTATGTTGAGAGTTTAGGTATTACTTCATTTAGGAAAGTATCCTTGTTAAAGTGGGTGAAGCGAGATTTGTGTGGAGGGATGGCTGGTGTGGTGTTGGGGGGTGCTGTGGGTGTGGTGAGGTTAAAAGTTATTAGATGGTGGTCTGACCAAGGTACATTGGTTATTATTGGAGGGGTATGGAGTTGTT
Source organism: Ichthyophis bannanicus (assembly GCA_033557465.1). Classification (NCBI taxonomy): domain Eukaryota; kingdom Metazoa; phylum Chordata; class Amphibia; order Gymnophiona; family Ichthyophiidae; genus Ichthyophis; species Ichthyophis bannanicus. The sequence continues at coordinate 1,012,750,508 of CM066033.1, read as the reverse complement.
GTTTATTGAGTATTGCAGGAAGGAAGATGAGGTCTAGGGTGTTTCCTTTTATGTGTGTGGGGGTGTGTATGATCTGCATATAGCCCATTTCTGTCATGGTGTCCATGAAATTTGTCGTGTGTTGTGCATTGATTGACGGTAGATTCAGGTCTCCTAGTATGATACGAGGTTTTTTTAGGGAGGCTGTACAGGCAAGTTCTAGGATAGGGGTGAGGTTTTTATGGTCAGCTGAGGGGGGTCTGTAGATAAGGGAAAGTGCGAGGGTTTTATTTTCTATACAGATGATGTCTAGACCCTCTAAGTTGTTTATATCTGTTAGAGTGTATTGGAGATCTTTTTTAGCGAGGATGAGGGTTCCCCCTCCTCTCTTCGCTTCTCTGTGGCTGGAGAAAAGGTCATATTGTTGTATATTGAGTTGGTTTATTATGATTGTATCGGTGGGGGTTAGCCAGGTTTCAGTGATGAGGAATACGTCAGGTTTTTCGTCTCTGATTAGGTCATTGATTATAGGTATTTTGTTTTTTATGGATCTGGCATTTAAAAGGATAAACTTTCTAGGGGGGTGTGAGTTAGAAGTGGTGTTTATATCGTTAGGTGATTGCAGGTTTATTTGTATCAATCTTGAATGAGGTCTGTGGGGGTGGGCTCGGTGGGTTGGGTTAAGTGTGTAATTGTGTGCTTGTAATGTATTTCTGTATGGATTGTGTATAATAGGGATGTTGTTGTGTGTTACATAGCTTGATTTGTGTGTGCATATGATGTGTATTAGTTGGAGGATAAGTATAGTGAAGAGAATGGTGGTCTGAGGTCTTGTGAGAGTCATTATTGTGGAGTTATTCCAAGGTAGTATGGAATATTTTATTGCAGTTGATGAACCTACGTAAATGATATATCGTTTCATCATGCTGCTTTCTTTTTCATTGGTCCCGCACTCTGGAACTCCCTACTGCCCACACTCCACCTTGAACCTTCCTACCAGAAAATTCAAAGCACAACTAAACATCCACCTATTTCACCGAGCCTTTAACATTCCATTTATTGATTCACATTAGCTCCCCCCTATCCTACCTATCCTGTTGCTCTTCCCTAGCTTCTGTCCTGATTATCCTTCTTCCGTCCTATCAATTTATGATGTTCTTTTCTATTTCTTAGCTCCGCAGCATTGTTATTAATATTGTAAACTGCCCTGATGCCATGGCCTGGGCGGTTTATCATATGTGAAATAAAGATAAAGATAAAGGTTTGGTCTCCAGAATTGCACACCATATTCCAAATGAGATACTATCATCTCCTTCTCCCTGCTGGCCATTCTTCTCCTTATGCACCCAAGCATCCTTCTGGATTTTGCTGACATCTTTTCTACCTGTTATACACTTTAAGATCATCAGAAATAATAACGTCCAGGTCCTGCTCTTCTTTCATGGACAGAAGTACTTTACCTCCTATACTGTACTGCTCTCTTGGATTTCTGCAGCCCTAAATGCATGACCCTGCATTGTTTAGCATTAAATCTCAGCTGCCAAATTCTCAACCATTCTTCAAGCTTAGTGAGATCCCTCCTCATGTTATCTACTCCTTCCTGGATATCTACTCTATTACAGATTTTGGTATCATCTGCAAAGAAGCAACCCTTACCCAACAGCCCTTCTGCAATATAACTAAGAAAAATGTTAAAAAGAATTGGACCAAGGATAGATCCCTGTGGCACACCACTGGTAACATTCTTCTCCTCAGAGTAAGCTCCATCTACCTGTACAATTTGTCACCTCCCACTCAACCAATTTCTACCCCAGTCAGTCACTTCAGGGTGTATTCCTAGAATGCTCAATTTATTTATAAATCATCTGTGCGGAACAATGTCATAGGCCTGACTGAAATCTAAGTACACCACATTCAGGGTTTTCTCTCGGTCCAGCACTCTTGTCGCCCAAAGTAATTAGATTTGTCTGACAAGATCTGTCCCTAGTAAAACTGTGCTGCCTCAGATCCTGCAATCCATTTTACTTTGGAAACCTCACTATCCTCTGTTTTAGTGGGTTTTCCATTAATTTACTAACCACAGAGGTCAAACTAATTGACCTGTATTTCTCAACCTCATCCTTTCTTCTGCTTTTGCATAAAGGGACCATATGTGCCTTTCTTTGATCCTCTGGGACCACTCTGGATTCTAAAGAAGCACTGAAAAGGTCAGAAAGTGGAGTCGCTAAAACGTCCCCAAGTTCTTTCAAAACTCTATCACATCTGGTCCCATCTCTTTGTCTACTTTTAGTTTAGCTAGTTCCTCATGAACACAGTCTTCTGAAAATCATTCAAGTTCCTCTTCACATCTGATCCTATTTGTGGATGTTTTCTGAGATCCTGCTCCTGGCCCTTCATCAGTGAACATAGAACAAAAATATTTGTTAAACATTTCTGCTTTATCCTGATCAGCTTGTACATATTCCTCCCCTTCACCCTTGAATCTGACAATACCACTTTTGCACTTCCTCCTCTAATATATCTGAAAAATGTCTTGTTCCCCTCCCCCTCCCCCATTTTACTGCATTGGCTATTTTTTCTTCTATTTTCATCTTTGCTTTCCTGACTACTTTCCTAGCTTGTCTTCCTTTTTCAGTGATCTCTTATATTTTATGAAGACCACCCTCGTTTTCTTCACCTTTTCAGCTACTTCTTTCAAGAACCATAGTGGCCTCCTTTTCCTTTTACATTTATTTACTTTACTAATAAACAGGTTTGTTGCCCTTAAAATATCCCCTTTCAGTTTTGCTCGATTTTCTACATACCCTTGCTGTTCCCATCCCACTAATGACTCTTTGAGGTATTGTCCCATCTTGGCAAGGTTAGTTTTCCTAAAGTCTAGGACCCTTACGTTTGAATGGACTCTAGTCTTAATACTGAACCACACTATCTGATGATTACTGGATGTGAAATTATCTCCCACTATAATATCAGAAACACTTTCCCCATTGGTAAGCACCAGGTCCAGTATGGCCCCTTCATCTTTGGTGTTCTGTTACTAATGGCTGAAATAATTCTCCCTGTAGACAATCCAAGATCTCCTTACTTCTAGGTGGCTCTGCAGCAGGGATGTGCATATCAACATCTGGAATATCAAACTCACCTATCAGTAGCACATCTCCTTTTATGGAAATACTGCATATGTCTTCAATTAAATCTCTGTCCACTTCTTCTGCCTGTGAAGGAGATCTGTGTATCTTACCAACTGAAAAGGATTCCACATTCCCTCTTTCTAGTTTATTCCACAGTGCCTCCTTCTTCCTTTGTAAGCTCTGTAATTCTGTAGCTTTAATATGATTTTTCACATATACTGTAGTGCCACTTCTCCTCTCTTTCTTCCTACCCTGTCCGTCCTGACTAAAATATAGCCTGGAATAATATCATCCAGTCATGGTTGTCCATGAACCATGTCTTTGCAACTGCCAATAAATCTATGTCAGCCTATTCCATTAAAGCCTCAACATCTGGAATCTTATTTCCCATATTACAGATATTAATGCATACTGCTTTCCAGACAATGCCCCGTTTACCCATTTCTATAGAGGTATTATATGTTTCACTTACCTGAGGGCTTCTGCTTACCTGGGGACTTTCTTCACCCATCCCCAATGAATCTAGTTTAATCCCTCTTTTATAGGTTATCCAGTCTGCTGCAAAGACACTTTGACCTTTCTTGGATGGGTAGTTACCATCTCTGCTCAACAGTCCTTACAAAATCATCTCATGGTCCAGGAAACCAAAATGCTCTTGATGACACCATCCATGCAGTCATGCATTCATCTTCAGGATGAGAGCTTCTCTTTCTCGGCCTTTATCCTCAACAGAAGGATTGAAGCACCAACAGTTGTGGTCAGCATTATTGGCACCCTTGCATTTTAGGAATTTTGTGTACAATATCTTCAGAAATAATTGGAAATATTCCAATTGTATGTCATCATAATTTTTTAATAGTGTGTTCAAAGGTATACAACAAAACAGATGTCTGTGCAATGTAGGCATTGTAATTTCTGAGGGAAAAAAACCCAAAATATGACTTGGACAGGTTTAATGGCACTCTTCACTAACATTTCGTTGTATAACCCTTGGCAATGATGACAACCTCCAAACCTTTCTTGTCACCATCTATAAGTTTTGTATATCTGTCTGTTGGTAGTTTCTCCCACTCTTCAACTTTGTTCCAGCTCATGAATGTTTCCAGGATTCCTTTTACCAATGACACATTTCAGCTCTTTCCAAAACTTCTTGATTGTATTGAGATCAGGATTCATTGCTGGCCAGTTTAAAACTGTCCATTTTTTAACCATTCTTTTGTATTTTTTGATGTATGTTTTAGGTCATTGTCCTGCTGAGGACCCATGACCTTTGACCTAGACCTAGTTTTCTGTCACTAGGTAGCACATTTTACTCCAAAATACCTTGGTAGTCCTCTGACTTCATGAATCCTTTAATACGTTCCAGGCTTCCTGTTCCTGAAGCAGTAAAACAGCCCCACAACACTTTGGAACTTCCACCATATTGAACTGTAGAAAAAGTGTTTTTTTTTTCCTTATAAGCTTCATTTCTTTGCCTGTAAATGTATCACTGGTCTGCATTGCTGAAGATCCCAAGTTTGTTTTTATCTATCCACAGAAAATTTTCCCAGAAGGATTGTGGTTTCTCAAGGTAGGTTTGGGCAAAGATCAGGTGTGCCTTTTTATGTCTGCCTTTGAGCAGTAGGGTTCTCTTTCACCTTCACCCAGAAATCCTTCTTTGTTTAGTGCGCAACATATGGTATGGGTTAAAACTACCACCCTAAATTGCTCCTGGTGAGCCTTAAGCTCTTTGCTTTTTCAACAGTTTTCACTAACCTTCAAAGACCTCTTGGATTAATTTTCCTCTTCCTCAACATCCTGCAAGGTTCTTGACAGTTCCATGAGGAGAAAACTTCTTAACATTGCAAACTGTAGACATAGGGATCCCAAGATCTTTGGAGATGGCCTTGTACCTCTTTGAAATTTGGTGATGATGGTTTTTCTGATGGTCTTAGGCAGCTCTTTTGTCTTCACCATTGTGAAAATGGAACAAGGAGTGAATATAGACATTTTAAACATTAGAGCCATCATTCATTGGTTCATTGTTTCTAATTCAGTGTAAACTGTTCAATACAAACTGTTCCATGTAAACTGTTATACTGTTTTCGTTATATGTAAACCACACTGATTCCAAAGAGCGCAGTATATAAAAGCAAATAAATAAATACATTTAAGTAATGTGAGTACTGATAATTGATCACAGGTGCATCTAATTTTACTCTAATGTGACTGTGGTTCTTCTGTTCAAACTGATTTGAATTGTTTATAAGGGTGCCAATAATCATGTCGTCACATATATGATGTCCCAATCTTAGAATGAAGAAATGGTAATCACCACAAGAAAAAGCAATGCTTCATTCAAAAAATGCACAGGCACGAAAATGAATTCAAATAACCACTGCTGAATATATAGGAGAGAAAGGAGCTCAGAATCTGTCGAGCTAAGTAAATGATAGGCATGAAGTTTCCAAGCCCTTGACATACACTTGCTACATCAGTGATCCAAAAAACTCCATGACTGGCACAAAAATGCGCTCAAGAAAATATTTTAAATAAATGTATGCCAATTGTTTAATTATTGAGTATTTTATCATTATTAAATACAATTAACATATACTAGATAATTTAAATGAAAATGCTTTTCAGCCCCAACAACATGTGCTGACACTCTCCAGTTACCAGCAGAGTATCACTTCACCAGCCATATGGGTTATTGTAAGCCCCTGGCACCATGGCATTTTATTATGTATATGATGGAGCACATGTAGAAAGCTAGGGGGGTTGACAATGTTGCCACATTGTCACAGAAAATGAAGGCCCTTCTGGGGCACCTGGGTAGCCACAGATCACCAGTGCTATATGTAGATTGTTTCCAAAGAGGTAGGGTACGCATTCCTATTGTGATCATATTGGTGTCAGAGCCGGCATAGGAGGTGAGCCAGTGAGGCTCAGGGAGCGCCAGAGTAGGGGCACAGGAAGCATGATACTTGCCTCTGCTGCCACAGCTGTATTAGTGCTTAATACAGCTGCATGAGGATTTGGTTTTGAACCCATGCTGTACTCAAGCCCCCAACACTATAGCATTTTATCATGCAAAAAGCAAGCATGATTTTTGTCTGCATATTTGTTTCAATTTTATATTTTCTTATTCTTTACTAGGTGATAGTCTATGTTTTCCATGTGCAGCCGAGATAAGGGATTTTGTTAATATGTAACATAGAAACATAGAAACATGATGACAGAAAAAGACCACAAGGCCCATCTAGTCTGTCCTTCCATAACAACAACTACAACAGTCCACTTTCTACCTTTAGAGATCCTCTGTGTTGGTCCCATGCTTTTTTGAATTCAGTTACTGTCCTCATCTCTACCACCTCCACTGGGAGACTATTCCACGGATCCACTACTCTTTCCGTAAAGAAATATTTCCGCATATCACTCCTAATCTATCTCCCTTCACCCTCATCCCATGTCCCCTCGTAGCAGAACTTGCTTTCAATTGAAAGAGGCTCTCTCCCTGAACATTTATGCCACGGAGGTATTTAAACATCTCAATCATATCACCTCTATCCCGCCTTTCCTCTAAGGTGTACATATTAAGATCCTTAAGTCTGTCCTCATATGCTTTATAATGAAGCCCATTAATCATTTTAGTAGCAACCCTCTGCACCGACTCCATCCTGTTCACATCCTTTTGAAGGTGCGGTCTCCAGAATTGCACACCATACTCTCTCTAGAAATCTGTAATAGTTCAGCTTGTTCTCATTTTCCAACTGGAATCGGTGTTCTAAAATATTTGCACTGCTGATTTTCCATAGTACAGTAGGATTGGTGGAATTTGATTTTTTGGTGCTGGTGTTGAGTGGAGGGAGTTAGTGGTGTCACTAATGTGAGACCAGACTTTGAATAGAATTTTTTTGGATAGTATGTTGAGTTGTAAAATGAAACACCTTACTTCTGCTCTGCATCCATTGTTATGAGAGTTTTATTGGTGAATCTGGGAGGCTTCCATATAAATAAATATTTATGTCCTAACTTGGTTTGCAGCTTGTTGTGCTGAGAGGGCTTATGTGCATCAGTGATACTGAGAGCTATCGGTAGCTTAACTACTGTCGGGGTCTTCCAAGATGGACAAGTCTCAGCTGAGGTGCCATACTAAGACAAACCACCTACCTGGGTAGCAGCACAATGGGATGGTGTTGGCAGCAGAGGATCACATTTCTGTGACAACGGCAACAACACTAGAATTACCTGTGCAGAAGAAAGGCCTGGCAATCTACTTCCATATCTTGCCATGAAAACCTGATGGATAATCACAACAAAACAAATTTTTCTATAGTGCTGAAAGATGAGATCCCCAGGTTGGAAGACACTCAACTGGCTACTGAGGAGGAGCTGAAGATTTTTCAGCCAGCATTTATGATGTGGTTGGATCAAAGCCCTTGGGACGCCTGACTGCTGATGTAGCTGCACATGAAATGAGAGTTAGAATTTATAGGGGAAAATAAGGCTTAAGGTGTGTGTGTACAGGAGGACTAGGAGGACTAGGAGGCCCGCAGGGGAAAATGGGAATCCTGTACATATCTATATATGGAAAGGAATGTGCTGTGCTAAGACAAATTGATTGTTCTACATGGAGATGACTAACATCTGTGAAGTTACTGATAAGCTGTGGTGGGCCTCAGGGGATGAGTTGATGATTTATGTATATGTTTCTGTTAATGTATAAAAGACAGACAGCCCCCTCTAACCTGTGGAATAAACTTACATACTACTTATATGCGTGTGTGTGTGTGTTTGTTCCCCTGGAATTCCAGACAGAGAAGGTAAGGTGATTCCTCGGCCCAGGGGGTTAACGGACATCCCGAGGGTAAGTGGTATATAGTGCTGGGAAAGGAATAACCCACACTTACAATTTGGTGTCAGAAGTGAGGATTTCCCCGTTGCACTGGGATTTCCAGACTTCCTAAATTGACGTAGCTTTGGTAGCTGCACTGGGATTTCCTGGCTTCCTAAATTGATGTAGCTTTAGTAGCTCGCCTCGGGAATGCACTTTGGTAGCGCTATGCATAAAGGGGATGTCCCGCTGGGTCCGTGGTAATACCCTTTTCCTTCTCTGTGGCTTGTGTGATTGTGTGAGCTTGGCAAGGCGCCCCTGCCTCAGCCTGAAGCGATAGCGCTAGTGACGGTTGTTGGCAGAAAGCAAGTGGCCAAGCGTGCGATTGTTGGATATTAATTAGAGGATGGGGGGGGGGGTCCCAAGGTAAGGGGACTGCTCCAGAATCCGCGGGAGTGCGTGCGCAGCCAAATGTTGTGATAAGGTTTAAAACTGCAGCTAAGAAGGCATCCTATTCTCGCCGTACCCCGGTTCCTCCCGGCGCACCCCTGGCAGATGGGGAGACGCCGAAGGAATACGTAGACAGAGTGGCAGGGGGTTATTATACTAATCTCTGGGTGGATAATATGGTGGGGTGGACAGAAGGTTTACATAGCTCAAATCCTTTTCCCAGGGAGGGTAGCTTCTCTGCCTGGCATTTAGATATGATTCGGGGATTGTGTCTGGGGGATAAGAAAGCTTTTCCCTTTTATTCCGGAGACCCAAAATGGCCCAAATCTTATATGAAGGAATGTGGTACTGTATGGATACAACTGGCTCCTTATTATAATGGTCAGCAGCAACCGGTGCTTGACTTGCACCGGCAACTGCCGCCGAAATCGCCCCAACCCCAGGTGTCCTCCTCCCGGGTACCCACGGCCCCTCTGCCGTATCAGCCCATTTACCCCTCCCTGCTTGGATCGGCCGCCATTGTAAAGCCAGTCAGAGACTCTGATTCATTAGAGGACATTGTTCTGGCGGCGGCTGCTTCTACCGCGCACCTCCCGGTAATAATGGCGGGGCGTGCCCCCACCCATCGGGAGTTACCTATAGATAAAATGTTTCGGCAGATATGTACCACTTATGAGGCTGTGCGTGGCAAGGTGAAGGAGCCTACCGGTTCGCCTCCACTGCCTCTCGCTGCCTGGCTATCTTCTCCTGCCCTACCTTCTCACTCAAGCCCTTGCTTGACCGCTTCTGGGCCCGCCCCTTCTGGTCGGGACGTGCCCAGGGAAAACATGTATCGCCAATTGTGTAAGACATCTCCGGAGGTCTCTACTGGGAGTTTGGGGACACGAGCGGGGGCCGGAGGGTCCGCTGCCGCTTTCCCTTCCATCCCGTTTGCCCCACCGGAGTCCCTTATTACCCCCCCTAATTCCCCCCTTCTGATGCCTTCATCTGAAGATCGGGGGGGGGGACAGGAACAGAGTAGGGCTAGGGCTCATAGGGATGGGCTTAGCCCTCATAACCCCTTTCATAAGCTGGATTCAAATGACATGAGAACTTATAACAGTGATAGAGTAACAGGAGACCCTACCTCTAAGGGCCATATATACACCCAGTATCCTTTTTTAACTATTGGTAACCAGCTTGTTGTTAAGCCCCTGGATCCCACCATCCTTTCTTCTATTTTACAGCATGCCCCGAACCCCATGAAAACGCCAGCTGCCACTGTGTACTACTTGCAACGTATGACTCGTGGTTGGCAGTGTACGGCGCAGGACTACCGCCTCATTATTGAGGGTGTCCTGGAGTATGATGAAGAAACCCCATTTGATTTTTCTAGAGTTGAGTCACTGGCGAATCCTTATGAGACGCCGGATGATTCTAATTACCCCCTCCGATATCCCGAGGTGATAAAAAAGATGTGGGACAAAGTGTTAGAAGAGTTTGAGCGTTTATTTGGGGCGAAACAGAATCTTGATGCATCTATTGCATGCGTGCAGGAACCAGGGGAAGGCGTTTCACAGTTTGTGCGAAGGTTTTGTAAGTGTTGGAAGGAGGAGGCAGGTTTATCACAGGAAGGCCTGATGGCTTCTATGTATATTCAGACGCTGTTTGGGGCTATGCGCCCTGAAGTGCCTGTAGCATGTAAGCGAATGATAGATGCTTGGTTTAGCATGACTCCGGCAGAATTAGAAAAGGTAATATTAATGAAGGAAGCAGAGGGATGCTTTACAGATATGGATGTTAAGAAAGGTAAAATTTCTCATGCTTAGCAGCAGGATATTGGTTGCCAGCAATCCTACCCCGGGGGATATCAACTCCCGGGGCCTCAGTGGTCGCAATCTCAGGGGTGGACTTCACTAAAATGGCAAAGTGCCTGAAGGAGGAGTTGGCAGAGTGGGAGGAGATAAGAGAAGTGAAATTGCAGTAGGCTAAGCTAAAAGAGGCAATAAAAGGGGCAACAGATATATATTTAAGGAAAGTAGATAAAAACAAGAGGAAAAGGAAACTTGTATGGTTTTCCAAAGAAGTGCCTACACAAATAAAGACAAAAACCACAGCTTTCACAAAATCAAGATTGCAAACAGAGGAACACAGAAAAAAAATACAGGATAAAGCTAAAAGAGACAAAGAGAGAAATAAAGATAGCAAAAGCAAAGGCAGAAGAAACGATGGCTAAAGATGTGAAGAGTGGAGACAAAACTTTTTTCAGGTATATTCGGGAGAAGAAGAAGATCAGAGGTGGAATTGCAAGACTCAAAAGTGTCGAGGGCATATTCGTGGAAAGTGACATTGAAAAAGAAAAAATGTTAAACAAATATTTCTGTTCTGTATTCACTAAAGAAAATCCCAGAGAAGAACCATGCATGATTGACAAATATACAAATGTGAATGGAACAGATACAATACCAGTCACAGAAGGCGATTTTTATTGAACAGCTTGAAAAACTGAAAGTGGACAAGGCCATGGGTCCAGATGCTATACATCCTAGGATACTGAAAGGGCTCAGAGAGATTATGGCTGGGCCTTTAAAAGATGTTTTTAATAGATCATTGGAAATGGAAGAGGTTCTGCAGAACTGGAGAAGGGCTGATGTTTTACCTCTTCACAAAAGTGGTAATAGGGAAGAGGTGACAAACTATAGGCCAGCAAATCTTACCTCAGTGGCGGGAAAGGTAATGGAGGTGCTCCTGAAAAAAAGAATAATGGAATTTATAGAAATCAGTGGGTTTCATGATCCAAGCCAACATGATTTTCTCAAAGGATAATCAGCCAAACAAATTTGAGTTTCTTTGACAGGGTGACCAGAGAACTAGATCAAGGCCATGTGATCTACCTAGATTTCAGCTAAGCCTTTGATACTCTTCCTCATAGGAGGCTTATCAATAAACTGAACAGCCTGAGGATGGATCCCAAGAGAGTGAACTGGATCAAAAATTTGTTGAATGGCAGACATCAGAAGGTGGTGGTAAACAAAACTTGCTTAGATGAAAGGAAGGTGAGTAGTGGTGTGCCCCAGGGATACATCTTAGGATCGCTACTGTTCAATATATTTATGAATGATATTGCTGAAGGATTGAAGGGAAAAGTCTGCCTTTTCGCAGATGACATTAAAATTTGCAACAGAGTGGACTCCGTTGAGGGAGTGGACAACATAAGGAAAGATCTACAAAAGCTGGAAGAATGGTCTAATGCTTGGCATTTAAGATTTAATGCAAAGAGGTGTAGAGTAATGCACTTGGGATGGTGAAATCCCAGGCAATTGTACGTGATAGGGGGCAAGAGGTTGGTGTGCACGGACCAGGAGAGGGGCCTTGGATTGATAGTGCCTGAGGATCTCAAGGTGACGAAACAATGTGAGAAGTTGGTAGCCAAATCCCGAAGGATGCTGGGCTGCATTACAGAGGAATAACCAGCAGAAAGGAGGAGGTATTAATGCCACTGTACAAGTCATTGGTGAGGCCTCACTTGGAGTATTGTGTTCAATTTTGGAGACCATATCTCACAAAGGATATAAAAAGACTTAAAACAGTCCAAAGGAAAGCAACCAAAATGATTTGCAGCCTGCACCAGAAGACATATGAGAAGAAACTTGAAGACCTAAATATGTATACCCTAGAAGAGAGGAGGGACAGGGGAATTATGATACAGATGTCTAAATACATAAAGGGTATTAATGTACAAACAAACGTTTTTCAAAGAAGTGGAAGCTGTAATACTAGAGTGTATAAAATGAATCTACAAGGAGGTAAACATAAAAGCAAAGTCAGGAAATACTTTTTCACTGAAAGACTGGTGGATGTTTGGAATGCCCCCCATGAGATAGTAGGAGCAAATACAGTGACAGATTGAGGGAATTGAGGTGGAATTAACACATTTTATTGGGCCCAACATGGCCGTGTTTTGACAATGGGTGCCTGCTTCAGGAGCAAATCTGTAGGAAAACTCAAAGGGTTGAAAAACAACCAAGGCAATGGTTGACGTGTAATGCAAGCTCAGTTTGCAATTTGCTGGGCTCGCCGTTACATACATTGACCAATGCCTTGGTTGTTTTTTAACCCTTTGTGTTTTCCTACCGATTTGCCCCTGAAGCAGGCGCCCATTGCCTAAACACAGCTATGTTGGGCCCAATAAAATTTGTTAATTCCACTTTGATTCCCCTGCTCCTTGTTTTGTTCTATCAGACTGATAAGGCAATTATGGATTAGTTGGCAAACACATTTTTAGCCTGTATATTTTCAAAAAAATATATATGGCTGTTTAAATTGAAGAAAGGCCAAATATTATCCACATTTTTGTGGTGCATGTTAGGGGAGGAGTGAGAGCAGGCCAGAAAATTATCCAGATAGCGGCATTTTCCAGCCATTATTCAGATAAGTTATATATTTAGTTTATCCTAACCTGAGGCTCTATACCATACATACCTGGATGGACTGATCCTCAACCAATTAGTTTCAAAGGAGTGAGTACCAATCAAGTTCATTATTTAGACCCTTAGGATGAACTGATTGAAGTAAAAAGATCCAGTGTTGTTCTTGCTTATTCAAGATCACATCAGGATTACCTCCCTGTGGATGTGAGAGGGATTGATCTGTAACTTGCCATTTAAGATCACTAAAATCATGTGAATATGCCATACAGTGCTCAACTATTGGAGCTGTTATAATACGGGTATTCAAATGCAATCTACGTTCAGACAAAGACATCCGTATCTTCCTTCTCATTCGCAACATGTAGATCAATGGACAAGGGCATATCAAAACATATATCAGATGCTGTGAGTTACATGACTGATGGTGCAACAGTTGTCCCCCATTGCAACTCCAAAAATCTGCAAAAAAAAATTACCGTCAAAACAGTTTTCAAAAGTGATAAAATAAGATGTTTAGGTATTCACAGAGGCATATATCTCTCCAAAGGGAGCTATTCACACAGAGGCAAAAATTCTTTTTGATCAACATTAGTGTAAAGGGATGTAACATCAAATGTCACCAGGCAGCTGTCCAAGGGAATTTCAGCCAAATCAGATAAGATATTCATCTTATGGGGTATGTTTACTAAAGGTTAACGCGAGTTAGGTGCTTTCACTGCTCATTCATTTGTATGGGACATTGTGGCACTTAGCATTAGTTAACTTTACTTAACATGCATTAACCTTTAGTAAACATACCTCTTTGTGTTGAGTCCCTGATATACTTTGATGACATAGCTAACAGTTTTAAAAACATACCACAAAAATCAAAAGAGGTTCCAATACTGCATCACGACTCAAACAATTGGTCTCCCTGGAGGTGCCTGAATTGGTTTATGTATTTTCAGAAGCGTGTCAAGGATAGGAGTCCTAGGATATTTATTTGATAAAAATGCTTTGTTCTTTTAAAGTAATAAAACCAGCAATGTATGTCTGTAATACTACTTTGGTAATCATATGAATGAATTTTAATGTTGGATCTTCAGATAATTATAAAATACATCAGAAAGTTGTCTATAAATCTCTTGTTGATATAATTGTTTTTCCTGCAAAACTACAGCTCTGCCTTCACCAGCCCTATTGACATCTTTCAATAGCCCTATTGGCATCTTCACCTATGAACAATCTAAAACCAACAAATCTTTTAGCTCTGGTTAAAATGATTTGGGAATTTTCCCCTAAGTAAAGACAGTAAGAAAAAAAATGAAAATATCCAGAAAAATATTGTTACCAACATGAATTTATGAACTAATTGGGAATAGGGTCTACATCTAGCTGATAGAATAGACTTTTGATCTGGGATTGTGTGAGCTTCTCTACGTAAAGGGTTAAGAATCATCTTCAGTATCCCCCCGTGCACTTATTTGTAGAGAAGCATCTTGCCTGGCTCATAGTTGTTTGCTGCAATTGAGAAAAATATGAATAATCATGTTACTAGTAGTACAGGATGTACAGTATTCTGTCCTTAAATTAGTACCTGTGAGATATCTGTAATTCATACTCTAAGCAGCAGCATGCAGCAGTATTTGACTTACTTTCCCGTTAGACTCCGAATAAACTGGAATATATACTTTAGCAAAGACAGCTTGATGTATTTGGACATGCATATGTTGAACAGATTTTTGGCTTCATCTTTTGATATGTCAGTCACCTGGTTAACAGTAGAAAATAGGAAAAGCCTGCTGTTTTAAACTTGTCTTTTATTATTATTCTTTACTTGAGCTCTAGTAGGCCGTATATAAATCATCTGAGACGATCACATAAAGATACAAAAATAGATTCTGTCGACACACAAAAAGAAATGGACACAATAGGGAGACCTTGGTCTGTAGTGCATGTTATCAATTTTGTACAATATACTCTCAGAGCCCACATGTGGAGTAAATGTTCTGATTTCTTTTGGTGATCTGGAAAGGAGTCCTTGTTTGTTTTCAGTTATTCACATGACATACTGCTACCTTATGTACCCCCAACACATTCAATTTTAGAAGGCCCCATGTATGCTCTCTGTCTCCAAGCTTTTACTCGAATCATTTTCTCTGCATCTCTCACACTTCTATAGAGCATATATACAGTTGAAATGTTGGGTCTTATCACTGCTGAAAACTCTGTTATTGTTCACATTTTTCAGATGTGATGGTCAGATGGAATTATGTGAGTTTTATGTGCAATGCTGTGGTTTCTTGTGATGTTTGTCTATTTCTGAGGGATGAAAGTTGCATATTACATC
This sequence comes from Ichthyophis bannanicus, assembly GCA_033557465.1. Taxonomy (NCBI): domain Eukaryota; kingdom Metazoa; phylum Chordata; class Amphibia; order Gymnophiona; family Ichthyophiidae; genus Ichthyophis; species Ichthyophis bannanicus. The sequence continues at coordinate 1,012,735,394 of CM066033.1, read as the reverse complement.
TTCTGGTTTGGCATTTTATTTAAAGTAAGCCTTTCCATTTCATTCTCATAACCATATTTTTATTTTGTGCTAATTAATCAAACTGTTGTATTTTTTTGGCAAAATACAATATTTACTATAATTAAAATATGCTTTTAATGTGGCTTTTGTACCACCTTGGTGAAATTTATGATGTAAATTGTTTTAACATTCTGGAAAAACAATTTTATGACCAGTTTTGGCCATTTTGAACAGTTCTGACTGTGTGTGCTTTAGGAAAAAGTTTTGACATATTCAAATACCTCTTTTTGATTTTATTCTTTCTTGATGGGGAGTGGTTGGAGAAGGTGTGGCTGTTTTTTCCAGCATTCACTACAGGTTTAGGTTTCTCAATATCCTTATTCTTCACTTCCAGACCTTGGAGGCCACCAACATGCCAGGGTTTCAGGATATTGCTACTACTACTATAGTGCTACAAGACGTACGCAGTGTTGCTCAAACACATGTAAAAGACGGTCCCTGCTCATCAGAGCTTACAGTCTAGTCAAGACAGATGATACAGTAGTTGTAGACATGGGAAACATCTAGGGGGAATGGTAAGGAAACACAAATGAATATGCATGGACAGATTTGCATGCTCACTACTTTCATTATATGCAAATTTCTCCCATTGGCAGCCCTCAAGGACAATTTGACTGGCTAAGCATAACCCAAGGACTGGGTTGAGAACTCCTGCTGCAGACTTACTTTTTATGTACTGTACAATGCTCTGTTCTGCAAATAAATCTTCTCTGAACCAGGTTTTCAGAAATTAGGATTTTAAACACTTAACAGTATTTTATAAACATTCCAAATGCACATCTCTGTTTGGCTTAACTATAACCTTAAAATTACTCATGAAATGTTCAATTAGATATGTTTGCTGTCATGTATAACTTTTATGTCATTATCTTAGGGCTAAATTCACCTAGATTGGGAATTTAAAAATACTGGCAAATATTAAATGATTTTGAAAATAAAATAAATAACTTGCTATGTTATAAGAATTGGAAGGCCTCGGGTCCGCGTCCCCGTGGCCGCCGCTAACCGGGGGGGCGGCAGGCTGCCCTCCCCCTTGGGATTCGGCGGCGCGTGGGCACAGAGAAGGCCGCGCTGTCCGGCGGTCTCATTGGCTCCCGTGGGTTTTTTCAAGCGCGCGGGAGCCAATGGGAGTCCGAGGTCTGCGGGCCGCGGAGGGGGGGAATGCGGGGACCCGGCGCTGCTCCAGTCTCTCGGTTGTTGAGGCTGGAGGCGCCAGACGTCCCACCCACCCGCCCTTTATATGGACGCGCGGGGGGGTGGGGAGTATGGGTTGTTGCAGCGTGGGGGGGGGGGTTGGCGGGATCCTGGAGGTTTCCGGGGTCCGGAGCCGGAGGCAAGCAGGAGGGCGGGGGTGGGGTACCCCCGACCCGGTTAATCCCTCAGGTTTTTGCTAATAATATGGCGAAGCCGGAAGAGGGAGGGCGTGGAAAATTATTGGGCCTGTGCCCGGGGGAAGCGGAAGCAGCGTAACCTTGCTAATAACATGGCGGGTGATGGCTCGCTCTGCTGGGGGGGGGGAGTTATAATGTTTGTATTTGTATTAATTGGTTTGTTAAAAGGTTATTAAAGCTGCGACCAGTGTTGAAATCCAATAATGTTGTTGTGTGATTGCTAACATCTATCGGTAGAGTAAATGGAAGGGGGGTGATGAGGGGCGGAGGGTGACGTGTCCGCCTTACCCGGTTACATAAGAATTGCCATACTGGGTCAGACTGATGGATATACAAGTTTAGTATCTTGTTTCCAACAACAGCAAATTCAGGTAACAAATATCTGGTAGGCTCCCAAAACGTAGCAAGGTTTTATGCTGTCATCCGCAGGGATAAGCAGTGCCTTTCCCAAGTCTACATTAATAACAGTTTATAGACTTTTCCTCCATGAACTTGTTCAAACTTTTTTTTTAACCAAGTTATGCTGCTTTTGCCACATCTACCAGTGATGAATTCCAGAGTTTAATTATGCAGTGAGTGAAAAAATATTTTCTCCTATTTATTTTAAATGCACTACTTTGTAACTTCATGACATGACCCCTAGTCTTTGTACTTGTCGACAAAATAAACCATTGAGTCATGCTTATCTGTTTGGCTTCACTCAGGATTATATTGACCTCTATCACATGGTCCCTCAACCATCTCTTCTTCAAGGTGAAGAACCCTAACCTCTTTAGCTATTACTCAGAAGAAAATCGTTCCCTCCCCTTTATCATTTTGGTTGCCATTCTCTGAACCTTTTCTAATTCACCTAATTTGTTTTTGAGATGTGGAGACCAGAATTGTACACAACAGTCAAGGTGTGATCGCACCATGAGGTGATGCAGAGACATTATGAGATTCTCTGTTTTATTCTCAAGCATTGCTCAGAAAAAACATTAAACAGAAGGCTTTTAGATCAGTCTAATTGCTTATTTAAAGACCACCATTGTGGTGTTCCTCGCCACGGGTGCATACTGGAGGAGAGCACCCGAGGAGCAGGTCCTGCTCCATGGATATGCTCTTTGGGGTGGCTCCAGTGGCACTGACGGCTATGATTCGGCCTGGCCACAAGGGCTTTCTTCGTTCCCATGGCTGGTCTTATGCCATCTCTCATTCTACACAAATGTGCCTGTTACTGTTCTTCTTTCTCATAATGAGGACCATTCTTGTTCATTGGACCCTTCATCGTCCATGCTCTACCACTCACCGTGCTTCTCAGAATGTGAGTAATCTGATCTATTGTCCCCTGGCTTCCCCTATCACTCCCTCACACCTATCATTGTTAGCAGGGTCCTACCTGGCCCGCTCTCACTGCAGGCTCATAAACTGCAGGTCACTTAGGGCAAAAACTGCCCTGCTTCATGACTTGGTTCTGCAACATTCCCTTAACTTTCTTATTCGCACCGAAACCTGTATCAAGCCAAGTGATGAGCCTATTCTCACTAATTGCACTCTGGTAAGCTTTTCTGTCATTTCCACCCCACGTATCACTTGTACAAGTGGCGGGGTTGCTGTCTTGTACCGCTTGTCAATTCATCTCATAGTAACATAGTATATGAAGGCACATAAAGACCAGAATGGTCCATCTAGTCTGTCCAGCAAGGCAGCAAGAGTAGGTGCACTTGCCGTTCTGTGCAGGTTACCCCTCCCCATGCCTTTGTTTAGGGGTGTACCTTCTGCTCCTTGTAGGTAATCCCCATTGGTTGAGATATAAGATATGCTTATTTTGATTTTATCCTGTTGCTATAAAGGGATTCACTGTGTCTGTCCCATGCAATTTTGAATTCCGTCACTGTGTTTGCCCCCACCACTTCCATCGGGAGGGCATTCCAAGTATCCACCACCCTTTCAGTGAAAAAGTATTTCCTGACATTGTCTTTCGGTTTACCACCTTGCAGCTTCATGTTATGCTCTCTAGTTTTACAGCTTCCCTGTCTATGAAAGAGGTTTGTTTGTCCATTAATACTCTTTAAGTATTTAAAAGTCAGAATCATATCTCCCCTGTCCCTCCTCTCATCCAGAGTGCACATATTTAGTTCTTCAAGTCTCTTCTGATGCAGGCTCCAAATCATTTTGGTCGCCTTCCTCTGAACTGCTTGCAGCCTTTTTATATCCTTTGCGAGATATGGTCTCCAAAACTGAACACAATATTCCAAGTGAGGCCTCACCAGCGACTTGTTCAGTGGCATTAGTACCTCTTCCTTTCTGCTGGTAATTCCTCTCTGTAGGTAACCCAGCATCCTTCTGGCTTTTGCCACCAAGTTTCACCACCTTGAGATCATCAGAAACAATCACACCGAAGTCCTTCTCCTGGTCCATGCATACCAATCTCTCGCCCCCTATAACATACAAGTCCCTTGGATTTCTGCTTCTCAAGTGCATGACACTGCATTTCTTCACATTAAATCTTAACTGCCAAGCATTAGACCATTCTTCCAGTTTTTGTAGATCTTTTCTCATGTTCCCCACTCCCTCAGGGGAGTCCACTCTTGCAAATGTTGGTGTTACCTGCAAAAAGACAGACTTTTCCATTCAGCCCTTCGGCAATATCACTCACAAATATATTGAACAGTACTGGTCCCAAGACCAAACCCTGGGGCACACTGCTAATCACCTTCCTTTCATCTGAGTGAGTTCCATTTACCTTCTGTCGTCTGTCAGTCAACCAATTTCTGATCCAGTTCACCATCTTGGGACTCATCCACAAGCTGTTGAGTTTATTGATAAGCCTCCTATGAGGAACAGTATCTAGGTAGATATCACATCCATCTGCTGAAATCTAGGTAGATCACATCCATCACATGTCCTTGATCTGGTTCTCTGGTCACCCAGTCACAGAACTCAATCAGATTTGTTTGGCATGATCGTCCTTTGGTAAAACATGTTGCCTCGGATCATGCAACCTGTTGGTTTTGAGGAAGTCCACTATTCGTTCTTTCAGGAGCACCTCCATTACTTTTTCTGCCACTGAGTTAAGGCTTACTGGCCTGTAGTTTGTCACTTCTTCCCTATTACCACTTTTGTGGAGAGGTACCACATCAGCCCTTCTTCAGACCTGTGGAACTTCTCCTGTCTCTAAGGATCTATTAAAAACATCCTTTAATGTCCCTGCAAGAATCTCCCTGAGCTCTTTCAGTATCCTGGGATATATCCCATCCGGTCCCATGGCTTTGTCCACTTTCAGTTTTGCAAGCTGTTCAAACACATCATCTTCTGTGAATGGTGTAGTATCTACTCCATTTCCATTTTTATATTTGACAATCACAGGTGGTCCTTCTCCAGGATTTTCTCTAGTGAAAACAGAGCAGAAGTATTTATTTAGCATTGTCGCTTTTTCAATGTCACTTTCCACGAATCCATTCACAGCACTTTTGTGTCCTGCAATTCCACCTCTAGTTTACCTCCTCTCCCGAATATACCTGAAAAAGTATTTTCGCCACACTTCACATCTTTAGCCATCTTTTCTTCTGCCTTTGATTTTGCTATTCTTATTTCTCTTTTTGTCTCTTTTAGTTTGATCTTGTATTCTTTTCTGTGTTCCTCTGTTTGCAAGCTTCTGAATTTTGTGAAAGCTGTGTTTTTTGCCTTTATTTGTGCAGCCACCTCTGAAGGACCAGATAGGTTTCCTTTTTCTCTTCTTTTTATTGATTTTCCTTACATATGTATCTGTTGCACCTTTTATTGCTTTCTTTAGTTTAGCCCATTGCAATTCCACTTCCCTTAACACCTCCCACCCTACCAACTCCTCCTTCAGATACTTGGCCATTTTACTGAAGTCAGCATTTTTGAAGTCTAAGACTTTGAGTTTCCTGTGATTGGATTCCACCTTGGCTTTTATCTCAAGCCACACCGTGTGATGATTGCTGCTGCTTTCACATGGGCACTGTCATGAGGTCAGCCCTCCGCCTAGGGCTACGAGGGCTGGCCTGCCATGGTGTCCTTTTATCAGAAAGTGAGACCACACCTTTCTGCTTTCGCAATGCCTCTTGGAGTTGTAGTCCCTTTTTAGACCTCTGATAAAGGAATAGTTATGAGTCGAGTGTTTAAGGCAAAATGACAAGAAATTTATTCCCCTCACATTAGGACTTAGTGTAGAACAAAATAGGAGAGTGTCCAGGTGTTTGCTTGAGGATTATTTACAACAAAATAAGGTAGCTGCTTTTCACACTCTGGCTCCAAAACGTGCCGTGCCTTTTCTAAGTAACAAAGATGGGGAAACCAAACAGCTTCTTCTGTCAAAGTAAAATAACTTCTTTTCCTTTGCTGATTCACTGCTCTTTAACTCAAAGACTTAACACAGTGACTCAATATCATCAGCTAAGCAAAGCGTGCAATCCATTGGAACTTCAGCTATATCATTAACATTACAGTCCGTTTGCATATCTTCCAGCTCAGGATTTACTGAGCTTGGCTGCCAGCTGTTACTATTGTGTTTAGGCAAACTTGGGTGTTTCCCCTGTATACAATTCTAGACAGCAAGGGTTTGAAATACCTGTGGTTTTGGAGCTTCTTCTCTGGCTCTCATCTAGTTCCTTCCAGTTATAAGGAAATGCTCTGCAACTCTCCGTTTGTAATTCCTGACTAGAGCCACTTCCTGGCTCTCTGTTCCAGGTAGAGCTTCTTAACCTCCCTGCTTCGGTGCTGGGTCTCCACTTGTGAAAACTCTGAAGCCTTTCCTCATGCAGTAAGGACTGAAGGGCTCCCAGTTCTCTCTGCCCAGGCTGGTTCCTGGCAACAGGCTGTGCCTTCCCACCTTCTAGTCTGCCAGCTTCTCTCCAAGAACTGCAGGTAGGTTCTTTTCCAAATCTCCAATTCTCTAGGGTTCCTGAGCCTCTCCAACCACGTCTCCCAGGAGCTCTTTCCTCTTGCTCCCTCTCTGGCTTCCTTCCTTGCTTCTCAAGTTGTCCTCGCTGCCCCTCCTTTGCTCCCAACCAGCATTTATATTTCTGTTGCCTGAGGCTTGGCTCTGCCTTTCTGAACAGGTATGAGTGATCAAGCTCCAGGCTTGCTGCTATGTCAGAGCTAGGGCGTGTCAGCTCAGCTCGTATCTCACACTGTTTGTCTTTCTCTTGTAAACAGTGAGCTATGTGAGCTGGCTGACTGTCAGTTTTAAAGGTAACCTTTTCCTTTCTTTCTATTTCCATGGGCTCTATAGGGGCTTCTACATCACAGCACCCACCTGGATATTTGACACACTATCTCCATTGATGAGCACTAAATCCAGCATGAAACTCTCTCTGGCCAGTTCTATCTTCATTTGTCCAAGTAACGCATCTTGGAAGGCAGCCACAATTTTTTAATTTCTTTCCAGATTTGCCGAAGGAACACTCCAATTCACATTGGATAGATTAAAGTCACCCAATATTATCACTTCCCCCTTCATGGCTATCTTTGCGATATCAACAATCAATTCGCTATCCATTTCTTCGGTTTGAGTTGGAGGTCTGTAGACCATACCAGTATGGATGACAGCACCATCTCCTCTTTCCCACACAATCTAGAGTGCTTCTTATTTTCTCCATATCCCCTGCATTTCAGCAACTTTAATATTGCTTTTGACATACAGGGCTACTCCTCCTCCTTTTCTACCCTCTCTATCTCTTCTAAATAGATTATAGCCAGCTATGGCTATATCCCTTTCATGTGACTCATTAAACCATGTTTCTGTAATGGCCACAATGTTCAAGTCCATTTTCACCATTAAGGCTTCCAGATCAGGAACTTTGTTGGCTAGGCTTCGTGCATTTGTACTCATTACTTTCCAGCATTTGTTGAATGGCTTGCCTGCCTTTTACATGGATTTTGTTCTACAAACCCCTTCCCGCTTGCCATTGATGTGTTATTCAAAAGTGTGGCTGTTGCTTTTGCTGGGAGTGACGCACCGAACTTGTCCTCCATCCGTCACCCCTTTTCCCTAGTTTAAATGCCTGTCCACATACTGCTTGAATTTTTCACTTAGGATCCTTTTCCCTGTGGCGGAGAGATGTAGTTCATCAGTACAGTATAGTCTCTTGTTGATCCATATGTTTCCTCATATATATATATAAATTCTTCTTGTTTGCACCAGGTTTGGAGACATGTATTAAAGTTGTTTATCTGATGCAGCCTTTCTGCCCTCTTACCATGAACAGGTAGAATTCCTGAGAATACTATAGTGTTAGCAATGGGCTTGAGTTTCTCTCCCAGAGTCTGGAAGTCCCATTGAACTACAGAGGCACTCTTTCTAGCCAAGTCATTTGTACCCAAGTGGATGACAATATCAGTTTTGGAGTGCTCACTTTCTGCACTAAGTAAACCAACAATTTGGTTTGTATTCCTGAAGAGCCTGAGAGGCATTTGACTATCTTCTCTCCTTTGAGCTGTGTTCCCAAGTTGATGCCTCTGATGATGGAATATCCAAGGAGTAGAAGTTTTCTGTTTTGTGATTTTTTCTTCATATTTGGTACATTATCAGTAGATTTGCCATTAAATTTATCATTTAAGGGCACTTCATTTTCCATTGAATGGGCACCCTCATTATTCAAGGCAGAGAAGGCATTATGCAGGGATATCACTTGATGTATAGGGTGTCTCTGCATTACAGGTTGCAACCTACCAGAGTCCACTGTGATCCATTTGTTCCTGGGCTGTTTGATTCTTTGTGGAAGCAGTGGTGGATTTTGTTCAGTTTGTAACCTAGAGGAAGTGTGTTTAATTGCAGCTAATTCTTCCCTTAGTAGAGTCAATTCTTTATGCATAGCAGCTAACTTGAGGCATTTAGGGCAAGCAAGCTCTTAGATTCCAAATGATTGTTCTTAGAATGAAAGCACCACGGTTATTGCATTGAAAACACAACATTATGACTCAGCTGTCCTAGAAGGAGAAAAGGAGAAAAAGTGGGTGTAACACCTAATTAAAGGACAGATGTCAATGTATATGATGTCTATATAGGCAATGCAATCCAGGAGTGGGTGGGGTGAGGGGTAGGGTGGGTGGGAACATAAATGTCCTTGGCCAGTAAGCCTTCTATGAACTGAGGGTACACTCAGATATCTGACTTAAAGGCTATGCAAGGAATATAGGCAGGCTAAAGATCCCTAAAAAACTATATGCAACAGGTAAAGTTTATCAAAAACAGGCAATGATAAAGTTTGAAAGCCTTAGCTGAGTGTGCATTTATTTTTATGTATTTATTTATTTTTTGTTCTTATATACCACACTCTTAAAAATCAGCGTGGTTTACATAAAATGGATCTGTGCCGAATAGGCTCCTATTAGGCTCTTACAAAGAACAGGAAGTAAAACTTGGCTTCAACTGGGGGAACTATGTACATCAATTTCAGTTTATCTACAGTATGTTCATGCGTTGACAGTAACTTATGAGTTCCTAGTTGGGTGTGTGATAGGTGATGTTAGGTTGGTGGGTTGAGAGTAGTGCAAAAGAAAGAGGTGGTGTTTTAGTGCCTTTCTGAATTGGGCAAGATCTATTATGGCTCTGATGGTAGTTGGGAGTGCATTCCAACAGCTGGGAGCGTAGAACTTGAAGGCTCTGTTCCTTGTTGTCTTGGTGCATTTTGTTATTTCACTGGGTATCTGTAAGGTATTGGCGGTGCATGTTCTCCTTGCTCTCTTCGCTGACATGGGGTGAACAAGGTCCATTACGGCTGTGGGGGCTATTTTGTTGATGGCCTTAAAGGTTATAATGATTACTTTATAGGATAGCCGGCAGTAGATTGGTAGCCAGTGTAAGTCCTTAAGGATTGGGGTGATGTGATCGCTTCTGGCGGCTCCACTCAGGACGCGTGCGGCAGCATTCATTGCCAACTGTAGGGGGTTTAAGGTGCTTTTGAGTAAGCCCTGCAGGATAACATTGGCGTAATCAAAGTGGGGGGTCACCAGTGCCTGAAAAACTGATCTGAAGTCGTCAGGTTGCAATAGGGGTCGAAGATGTCGTAGAGTTCGTATTTTGTGGTAGATTTGTTTGATGGTGTTGCTAATGTGTGCTTTGAAGTTGAGCTGCTGGTCTAAAGTAACACCTAGGTAGCGGATGCTGGGTTTGCTCGAGAGTTCTGCGTCTCTTGTCTTTAAAGTTGGCAGAGGCGAGAAGGACTGGTTTCTAGTAATGAATAGTACGTCCGTTTTGTTGAAATTGATCTTGAGGCTCTGTGAGTGGAGCCAGTCGGTTATGGCGTCAAAGTATTTTACCAGTAGCGAGAAGTCCGGATTCTCAATCGTGAATGGAGTAAAGAGTAACACGTCGTCCGCGTAGAGCAGACATGAGATGTTAGTCTCTTGAAGAGTCCCTGTTGCTTCGTCTCTCTTCCTGCTTTTCCATTATTTTCTTTTACTATATCCTCCCCCCATTCTATGTCCCTCACTTTGAGATTTTCTTCTTCTCACTATTTCAGAGGCCTCCCTTCATTACCCTAACCTCCTTATCCTGAGCAACTTCAACATCCATGTAGACCACCTACACAACCCCTCCCCCCCAACAAACTCTTTCTTATTCACCTCTCAGATCTCTCACTCACTCCACATGTTTCTTTTCCCACACATGTTGCAGGCCATCCCTTGACCTGATCATCTCCTCATCCAGCTTTTCTCTATCTCTCCCCTTGGTCTCTGCCTCCCCACTCCTATGGACTGACCACCACTGTATCTTTTTCTCATTCCCTTTTCACTCTTCCTCCCCTCCTGTGATGACTAGTGCCCACACTCCTGCACACAGACAAGTCACAGTTGCATCTGAAACTCTTGCCTCCTTCCCTTAATCTGACAATCTTTCTGGATGACTTTCATACTTTTCCTATTGATGACCAAGTCCACTTGTGGCATTCCCTTCTTGCCTCTGCCTTTGACCATGTTGCTCCTCTCTGCTCTGTGCACTCATGCATGGGAGTCAGCATCCCTAGTTCCACTCTGGCCTGCAGATCTTGCATGCTTATTTGCGCCATGCTGAGCAGCATTGGTGAAAGCAGTAGACCCCTGAGGCTCTACATTTCTTTCATCACTGTCACCATAATTACCACCATATGATTTATACGACCAAAAATGATTACTAATCACCTCTTATCACAGCTTCTGCTTCTCACCAAACCCTTGCTGTGGAAGACATAGAATGATCCTCTAATCACTGAAAGCCACTGTGTTCTGAATTCCAGAAGTCCTTCCCTTCATCATAAGAACATAATAAATGCCTTACTGGGTCAGATTAAGGTCCATCAAGCCCAGTATCCTGTTTCCAACAGTTGCCAATCCAGGTCACAAGTACCTGACAGGTTCCCAAAGAGGCACACAGGTTCCACAAAGCTTGTCCTGGGGCAAGCAGTGGATATCCTCTTTAATAATGGCTTATGGACCTTTCCTCCAGGAACTTTTCCAAACCTTTTTTAAACTCAGCTATACTAATAACTTTTATTATATCCTCCGGTAACAAATTCCAGAGTTTGGTTATACGTTGAGTAAAAAGTATTCTCTCTTATTAGTTTTAAATGGGTTGCGTTGTATCTTCATTGTATGTCCTCTAGTCTTTCTACTTTTTAATGGTGTAAACAACTGACCTACATTTACCTGTTCCACTCCATTCATTAATTTATAGACCTCTGTCATATCCCCTCTCAGCTGTCTCTTTTCCAAGTTGAAGAGCCCCAGCCTTTTAAGCCTCTTTTCATAGGAGTATCCTTCCATTCCCTTTATCATTTTTGTCCGTCTTCTTTGTACCTTTTCTAATTCAGCTATATTCTTTTTAAGACATGGCAACCAGAATTGCACATAATATTCAAGGTGCAGTCGCACCATGGAATGATACAGAGGCATTAAAATATCCTTTGTTTTATTCTCCAATTCTTTCTTTATGATTCCTAGCATTCTATTTGTTTTCTTGGCCACCACTGCACACTGGGCAGAGGGTTTCAATGTATTATCCATAATGATGCCTAAATCTTTTATCTGGGTGGTAGTTCCGAATGTGGAACCTTGCATCGTGTAACCATAGTTTGGGTTGTTCTTTCCTAGGTTCATATCTTTGCACTTGTCCACATTAAATTTCATTTGCCATTTGGACATCGAGTCTTCCCATTTTTCGAAGTTCTTTTGATTTTTTTCACAATCCTCATGCGTTTTAACAACTTTAAATAATTTTGTGTCATCTGCAAATTTGATCACCTCACTCGTTATTCCTATTTACAGGTCATTTATGAATATGTTAAAAAGCAGTGCGCCTAGGATAGATCCCTGGGGTACTCCACTATTCACCTTTCTCCACTGAGAATATTGGCCATTTAGCCCCACCCTCTGCTTTCTGTCTTTAAACCAGTTCCTGATCCACAACAGTACACTGCCTCCAATCCCATTACTTTTTAATTTCGCCAAGAGTCTCTCATGAGGTATCTTGTCAAAGGATTTCTGAAAATCCAGATATACTATATCGACTGGCTCACCTCTGTCTACCTGTTTATTCACACCTTCAAAAAAATATAACAGATTAGTAAGACAAGATTTTCCTTGGCTAAATCCATGTTGACTTTCTCCATTAATTCATAGCTATCTACATGTTCAGTAATTTTATTCTTTATAATAGTTTATAACATTTTGCCCGGTCCTGACATCAGGTTCACAGGTCTGTAGTTTCCCGGATCACCCCCGGAACCCTTTTTAAAATTGGAGTTATATTGGCTATTCTCCAATCCTCAGGTAATGACATTTCAATACCTGCCAAACCAAGGACTATAGGTGGATGAGGGATGTCATTGATGATTTTCATACAGACAGGGCCAGTCTTACTATGGACAAAAGGGGCAGCTGCACAGCAGGGAGCCAGCTTCCCATATAACCCATAGATAAGCAAGCACCAGGAATGTAGCTATGTGGGTTCTCAGAGGCTTTAAATGTTTTACTTACTGTGCATTTGCAGAGGTCAGGACAGAAGGAGTGGCCCATGTGTACTATGGCACGTGCTGCGTGAAGTAGCAGTGGCCGCATGGTGTGGCAGCCATGGCTTTGATGAGTGCTGTCTGTGCTCTAGCCTCTGTTTGGTGCTTGCTCGCTTGCCTGGGTTGCCTTGGAAGTAGGAAGTTGCTGGGGGACAATGAGGGAGTATTCTTGAGATTTCTTAGTTTCAGCCCCTCAGTCTCCTCCCCCCACCATGCCAATGCAGAGCCTGCAGCCTGCCTAGTAGCTCAGCTGTCAGTTGTTCACTGATGCCGGCCCCACTGTGGAAAGAGAAAGAGAGAGAGAGAGACTAAAAAAGCAGTGTTTCACTTATGTCTGATAAAACATAAGAATCTCAATAGGAACCAATGATGACCATCTGTATTTTTTCCAAAGTCTTTGACATTTGTCAGAAGCACTCTAAGGGGTATGTTTACTAAACCATCCTAATGTTACCGGTGCTAGTTGCAGCGATAATGTAAGGTAGCAAGAATATGTATCTCGCGATAGTGGGTGCCGTGGCACATTAATGCGCATTAAACCTAAGTACATGCCAGTGCAGTATTAGATCACTCTACAGTAGTATTAGAAGCTATAACATTGTAGCCCACTGGTTACTGCAATGACTGTGGAGGCAGAGGTCATGGGTTCAATCCCACAGTAGTGTAATCTGAAATGGCTGTCTGAGGCATTTTCTTTTAATTTAAATCAGTGCTGCCAGCAGAAACACCCTCAAAGTGTTGTAGCCTAAGGTGCCTTATAGGAGCCCTATAAGGTGCCCCATACATCACATTATAAAGTGCCCTGTCTGTCAAGGCACCCTATAATGTGCCCTATAGGGCACTGTATAGGGCGCCTTATAGGGCGCTTTATAGAGCGCCTTACAGGGCGCCTTATAGGGCACCTATGAGGCACCTTAGGCTACAGCACTGTAAGGGTGTTTTTGCTGGCAGCACTGATTTAAATTAAAAAAAAATGGCTCAGGCAGCCTTTTTAGATTATACCACTGCAGGATCAAATCCATGACCTCTGCCTCTACAGTCATTGAAGTAACCAGTAGGCTACATCTCTATAACTACTACCACACTGCTGGCTGGCTACAGAAAGACTGCAGGTCACCACACAAACTGTCTGCTGTGGTTACCAGGATAGGGTAAACCCACCCATAGCCATGATGCACTGCACATGCAGATCAACAGTCTACAGCTGATCACATAATGGGGTATGCAGCCCCACAACACCTAGGTCTGGTAGGGGGAACTGACTGTGTGTGTTACTGGCACAGAGTAGCTACAGACCGTGACATTGTGTGGGTCCTGTGTTCACCCTGAGGGTGAGGTGGGGCACCCAGCACCAGGTCTGCAGTGCCTGGCTTGGCTGAGATAGGCTATGCTGCAGGTCCCCATCAGTGCCAGTGTGTGATAGGTGGTCCTTGTGGACACACTTAGAATACACCTGTGTCCATCTGTATTTCCCAGTCACATCTATCTCTTGTGGATGATGATGCACCCAGAATAAAAAACAGCACACAAAAATGTAAAAATTAACTATGTACAACTGCAACTCCCAGGGGAGGAGGGAGGGTTGTGAGGACTGATTCCTGCTGCTCCTGGAGAACACCTGTTACAGGTGAGTAACTACTCTTTCTCCAGGACCAAGCAGGAAGTCAGTCCTCACTTATGGGACTCCCCAGCTTCAGGCTACTGGGAACCCAGAGCTGAAAAATGAGCTCCCTCTAGACTCAGCATCAGAGAAAGGATTTCACTGAAAACATACCTCCACCGGTAGCCCAACCAGAGGGATGGAGGGTAGGAGTTGCCTAAACCTCAAAGAGATTCCAGAGCACTGCCTGACTGAAAGCACTGTCCCTGCAGGACTCCCTCTCCAGGCAGTAATGGGCCACAAAAGTCTGGCTTGAGGACCAAGTTGCAGCCCTGCAGATGTCTGCCAACGGTACAGAGCGGAGATGAACTACTGAGGCAGCAATTGCCCTGACACGGTGGACCGTGACCCAACCCTGCAAAGGAAGGTCAGCTGCCCTGTAAGCTCAGGTGATACAGTCAGCCACCCAGATGGACAAGGTACGCTTGGACACAGGTACCCCCAAGTTATTGAGGTCAAAAGATACGATAAGCTGAGTAGCCCTTCTATGCCCCTGTGTACACTCAAGGTAGAAGGACAAGGCCCTCCTACAGTCCAGGGTATGCAGGACTGTCTCAGCCCGGCTTGCATGGGACCTAGGGAAGGATGTTGGAAGAACCACCTCTTGGTTGAGATGGAAAGAGGAGACAACCTTGGGGAGGAACTTAGGATGAGTCCTAAGGACTACTCTGTTCCTATAGAAGCGAGTGTATGGCCTGTCACAGACCAGGGCTTGAAGTTCACTCACTCGCCTGGCCGAGGTCAAGGCCACTAGGAATAGAGTCTTCCAGGAGAGGAAGCGTAAAGGACATGTAGCCATGGGCTCAAAAGGTGGGCGAGTAAGTTGCTGCAAGACCACATTCAACTCCCACTCAGGGGCCAGAGGACGGAGAGGAGGCTTGAGCAATAGTAAGCCTCTGAGAAATCTGGACACCAAGGAGTGAACTGACAAAGAGTGTCCCTCCACCAGAGAGTGATGAACTGCCAGAGCAGAGAGGTGGACCCGAACAGAATTGGACTTAAGGCCCTGATTGGACAAGTGCAGTAGGTACTGGAGCACTACTGGCACAGTGCAGGTGAAAGGATCTTCCTTGCATTGCTGACACCACAAGGAGAACCTTCTCCACTTTAGGGCATACGTTTTCCGGGTGGATTGCTTTCTAGAGGCCAAGACCACCTCTTCCACTTCCTGAGGTAGGCCCCAGGGAGCCAAGACTACCCTTGCAGCCTCCATGCCATCACTTGGAGAGATTTGAGATCGGTATGCAGAAGGGAACCCTGATCCTGAGATAGAAGGTCGGGTTGGAATCCCAGAGACATGGGTGTCTCCACTTCCAGTTGAAGTAGCAGGGGGAACCAGGGCTGCCTTGGCCACCTGGGAGCAACCAGAAGTACTGAGGCCTTGTCGCTGAGAATCTTGAACAAGGTTCGGGCCACCAGAGGAGTGGGAGGAAACACATAGAGCAGGCCCTGGGACCAAGAAATCAGGAAGGCATCCGCCGCCACCCTTAGGGGATGCGGTTGCCTGGAACAAAACCTGGGCAGTTGGTGATTCAGGGGACTGGCAAAGAGATCCATGGAGGGAAGTCCCCATTTCAGGAAAATCTGTTGAACCACCAAAGGGTGCAGCTGCCATTCGTAGGGCTGCAGAATTCTGCTTAAGCGGTCTGCCAGAAAATTCTCCTGGCCAGGAAGATACACAGCCCTCAGCAACATCTGGTGCCTGAGGGCAAAAGAGCAAAGGGCCTTGGCTTCCAGGCATAGAGGCCTGGACCCAGTGCCGCCCTGTTTGTTCACATAGAACATGGCTACTTGGTTGTCTGTCTGAACTAGAACAGACTGGTGGGCCAAGGAGTGAGAAAAAGCCTTGAGGGCTAAGCGAATAGCCCGCAGTTCCAGTAGGTTAATCTGTTGCAGGGCTTCCCATGGGGACCAGAGGCCTTGGGTGCAGCTCCCTTGACAGTGTGCACCCCAGCCCTGTAAGGAGGCATCGGTTGTCAACACCACTGTTGGGACAGCTACCTGAAAAGTCACCCCCTGCAGCAAGTTGGGGGGGGGGAGGTGCAGCCACCACTGAAAAGAATCCAGGAAAGGTTTGGATGCCCTCACTTTGTCTGCTAGGCTCCCTGTGGCCTGCTTCTACTGAGTGCTGAGGCACCACTGTGCAGGCCTCATGTGGAGGCGGGCATTGGGGGTCACATGCACAGTCGATGCCATGTGTCCCAGGAGCTGCAGACAGAGCCTGGCAGGGACCCTCGGCAGACTGAGAAATCGGGATGCCAACTCCATGAGCCTTTGAGCTCTGTCCTCTGGCAAGTAAGCCCGTGCTTGCAGAGAGTCCAGCCATGCTCCTATGAACTCGAGGTTCTGGGAGGGGAGCAAAGTGGACTTTGCGAAGTTTATGACAAAGCCTAGGTCTTGAAGGAATGTGACAGTCCTGAAGGTGGCCTGCCTGGCCTCCTGGAAGGTTTGACCCCAGATGAGCCAGTTGTCCAGATAAGGGAAGACAAATATCCCTTGAGTCCTCAAGTAGGCTGCCACCACAGCTAGGCACTTTGTAAAGACCCGTGGGGCGGAAGTTAGGCCAAAAGGCAGTACCCTGTACTGGTAATGGTTTCCTCCCACCACAAACCTGAGGTTCTTTCTGTGGTCTGGATGAATGAGGATGTGAGTGTACGCATCCTTTAGATCTAAGGAGCATAGCCAATCTCCCTGCTGGAGGTAGGGCAGAAGTATTCCAAGAGTAAGCATCTTGAACTTCTCTTTCTCAAAGAACTTGTTGAGGTTTCTGAGGTCTAGGATAGGCCTTAGGCCTCCTGTCCTCTTTGGCACCAGAAAATACCCGGAGTAGAACCCGTGCCCTTGTAGGCAGGGAGGTACCGGCTCCACCACCTTGTCCAGAAGCAGCCCCTGAAGTTCTTGGAGGAGGAGGGTGGTGTGCAGGAGAGGTCTCAGAGGCTCCCCTGGAAAGTAGACAGGAGGTAGTTGTTGGAAATGAAGCATATAGCCTTGGTGAATGATGCTTAAAACCCAAGCATCCCCTGTAATGGGTGGCCACCGGTGGGCAAACAGGGCTAAGCGACCTCCTGTGCAGGGATGGGACAGCAGGGACGTAGAGGCTATGCCATGGGAGTCAAAAACCCCCTCCCTGCTGGGTAGGAGCAGGAGCCGGAGGCTTGGGGGTCTTCTGCCTATGGGGCCCATGTCCCTGCCCCTTGGCCTGCTGCCCCTGAGGGGGAACTGGGGAGGCCTGGTATTGAGGTAAAGGTTTGTAGGCAGACACCTTTCTCGGGTAGAAGGACTTTTTGTGAGAAGGGGCAGAAGTCTTTCTGGACAGTCTAGTCCTGGTCAGGTGCTCGGTCTCGAGCTCAGCGGCCTTCTCGGCCATGGGTTTGCTAAAAAGGTTCTCACCTCGGCAAGGGACATCGACCAACTTGTCCTGAACCCAAGGCTCGAGGTCCGATGACTGCAGCCATGCCTGGCATCGGGCCACGATGCTGGCGGCTTCCACACGAGCCGAAATCTCGAAGCCATCGTAGGCCGCTTGGGACATGAATTTGGAACAGTCCCGGATTCCTGAAGACAAAGATTGGAACCTCTGCAAAGGTTCCCCAGAGAGACCAGCAGAGAACCCGGCAAGCTCCTTTGCCAGGTCTCGGAGAAACATGCCCATGTACAGCTGGTATGACTGGACACGGCAAGTAAGCATCGAGCCCTGGAAGCACTTTCTGATGAAAGCATCCAGGTTCCGGGCCTCCCTACCGGGGGGCACCGCAGAGTGCATCTTCTGGCTTTTCAGTCGATGCATGGCCGATTCCACCACCATGGAATGGTGCGGCAGCTGCGCCTTTTGGAAGCCAGGGCTCTTACGGAGTCGATAAATGGAATCGACCCGCTTGCTCAAGACCGGCGCTGAGGTCGGTGCCTTCCACATCCGGAAGAGGAGCCGTTCCGGCACAGTAAAGGCCTCCTTCAGAGGAGAGTCATACTGGAGGGCCTCGAGCTCCTTAGCTCGAGGCTCCTCCTCGGGGTCGGCGGGAATTGCCAAGGCCTTGGCCATGTCCCGCATGAGCTCTGAGAACCGGGTGTCCCCCGGAGGGGACCTACTCCGGGGCTCGGACTGCGGTGAGTCCGACGGGACGTACCGAGTCCGGAAGGTATCGGGGGACTCCTCATCCTCCGTCTCCCAGGCTGACTCATCGGAAGAGGCGTCGAGGGGCTCCGACCATGCGGGTCGAGGTGGCACCCACCCCAACGCCGAAGGCACCAGTGTCGACGCCCTCGGTTCCGAGCGGGAGGTCAAGGGAGACCTTGACCGAGGACGACCTCGAGCCTTCATGGTCTCGAGTATCGGCTCGGTCTCCGGAGTCGACTTCGACGTCAATGTCCCGGTGGTCGGGGCAGATGCACCAGCGAGGCTGGCCATCAGTACCCGCTGCTGCTCCATGAAGGCAGACAATCAGCACTCCAAGGCTGTCAACCTGAGTCCAAGCTCAGGAGACTCAGCAGCTACTGACTCGGGCCCCGGTGGCACCGGGCCCGATGTCGGCTCCCTCGGAGGAGAGTCCACGAGGACTACAGGACTTACGTGTCTGATGGTCTCCGGCTCTACACGATGTACTTTGGATGGCTTTTCCTGCTCCAAAGGCCCGGGACGGCGGTCAGGGGTCTTAGACCTGGCCCTCGAGGAACCAGGGACCTCCTCCGATGCCACCCTCGTGAGCCGTTTCTTCCTCTTGTGTTCCCGGTCGGGGGACCCCCTATCTGAGGAACCCCGGCGATGCTCGGGATCAGACTCACGAGAAGTCGAGGCCTCAGACGAGGTCTGGGCCCGGCCGGAGGCAGAATCTGAAAAAGTCCTTTCCTTCTGATGCTGATGGCTTTGAAGTGCCTTGGTGGACATTTTACAACACGGGCCACAGATCATGGGGTCATAATCTGGGCCGAGGCACCGAAGGCAGCAGTCGTGTGTGTCGGTGAGAGACATTAGTTTCTTGCACCGATCACACTTCTTGAAACCACTGGAAGCCATCGGGGAAAAAAGGGCCCCCGTGAGGTCAAAAGACTGGCCTTCTAGGGAAAAACAGAAAAAAAGGGCGCGAACGCCAGCCACGAAGGGCAAAAAACGAAAAATAGAGAACAGGCTCGATACCGGTGTACCGAACCCGGCGGGAAGGGGAACCGGCGTCGAACTCGAAGAAAAAGCGAAGAAATCTTCAAAAAAAAAATCAACTTTTCCCGGGTGACTAGGACGAACGTCCGAAAGGCTCCACGGAAAAAGAGAGACTGAGCAAAATGGCACCTTTAGGCGGGAAGGGGACCGCGCATGTGTGTAGTATTCCCAAAGGCTTTCATAGAAAGCTGGGGAAATGCTCCACACGGGGGCTCCATCAGCGCAGATGTCACCCCATAAGTGAGGACTGACTTCCTGCTTGGTCCTGGAGAATTTTACTTTACTCTTTTATTTTGTTATTATATAATACTTTTAGAATACTCTTAAACCTGTAGATACTTAAATTTATTTTTTTATTAATTTCCATAATCCGCCTATCAGTAGTAGTTGATTCAGTTAATTTGGAATCATTTTGTCTGCTCTTTATTTAAATCCACAGGAATTATATAAACTTTGCCACATCCTTTGCAGAAATCTTTGTCCAAAACATACGCTCCTGAGTTACTGGCTGCTTTCCCCCATGATTTACTGTAGTTTAAAAGCTGCCTTATTACCTTTTTAAAGAAACCTAAAGAAGTGGTAAAAGACCAGTAAAAACAAGGATACTAAAAACTTTAAAAAATATTCAATATCATTCACACATTAAAATCATAACATCAATATCACATACATATTAAAAAAAACAAAACATAAAAGCCCAGCATGTTTCAGCATCCAGCCTGCATCAGGGGCATAATTTTCAAAACAAGGTAGAGGTATAAGCTGCTTCCTGCAACATGAATAAACAGAACATACGAATAGCCAAAATTACGTTTAGGAAAACAAAGCAGGGAAAAAAGGAAAAAAGGGGCCCACCTCTTGGACACAACCCAACACACTCCTGGGGAGGAGAACAAGACTTGCAATACCCTCCTAAGAAAAGACCCCATAAGAAAATCACGTTAAAAACCAAAGTGAAAAGGGGGGAAAAACCCCCAATCACCAATAAAAGGACCCTTTCAAAAGAAACTTAACGAAAAATACATCCGATGTAAAGGACAAAAATAGAGGATAAAGGGTTGCCAAAGCTCACATCTCAGTTCCTAAACTATAAAAATTCAAAAATGAAAAAAAATGGGTTTTAAAAGTTTTATTTTTTTGATGTTTTTGAATTTTGATTGGTCCTTTTGGATTCAGGCAATCTTGATCTCGGTGCTCTGGTTTGGTGGGAAAACTCTTTAAAAAGCAGTCCACTGCTTTGGTTGCAGCTCCTCTCAGGTTTCCTGCTGGTTTGAATGTGATCAGATAAGTTTTCTGGTTATTGCTTGGGCAGTTTTTGCTTACAGTGTTTTTAGAAATTTTTACTGTATAGTTTAGCAGTTTGTTGCTATGTGCTTCAGAGTTGCCCACCCATTGCACTATGGGCTGGCACTACTCCTGCGGGAGTCTTTTATGTTTTTTAGTTTGCTTCCCGATTCTTGCTCGCACATCTTCAACTGTGAGTCTTGTTTTTGCTGGCTTACATTTGTGGAGTGTGTGGACAGAAAAGGTTGACAGCTTGTTTTGTTCATTTCCCTACAGGGTTTTTATGTTTTTGGCCGTGCCTTTGTTTTTATAGTTTTTAATGTGATTTTCTTATGGGGTCTTTCTTAGGAGCGTATTACAAATCTTATTCTCCTCCCCAGGAGTGTGTTGGGTCCTCTCCAGGAGGTAGGTCCCCCCTTTTTTCCTTGCTTTATTTTCCTAAATGTAATTTTAGTTATTTGTTTATTATTTTTATTTGTGTTCTAGGTAGCAGCTTGTACCTTTACCTTGTTTTGAAAATACACTCCTGATGTAGGCTGAATGCTGAAACATGTTGGGCTTTTATAGTTTTTAATGTGTATGTGATATTGTTTTTATAATTTTAATGCATGAGAGATATTAAATATTTTTTCTGGTCTTTCACCACTTCTTTAGGTTTCTATAGTTATACTGTGGTGTTTTATGCCTTTTTGTTTTAATGTGGTTATTATCTTTTAAACCATTAGTTGGGGTGTACACCGACAAACCAATTCAGTTTATTATTGGACTTTTGATAATTTTACTCAATTATCAGCTAGCACTTGTCAGACGGCTGCCTAGGGTGAGAACTTACACAATCTTGACGATGCATATATTCATATGATTCTTGCAAGGTATTGTGGGTATTGTAGTTCATTCACTCCCAAACACAGCTGATGACAATAATTTGAGTTGTGAAACCAAGTGGTAAGATCAATAAAATACTTCTTTTATTGATGGGGTTTAATTCACCCAGCACATGTATGCTTGATAGCACTATAAATGAGGTTACTTGCTTGCAGTGTTTAAAATGGATAACAAAAAGTCACAAAGTAAACCAGAAACAACCTTCAGCTTGTCAGGCAATTAGCTAATGTTTTCTTAGCAAATAATTACCAAATACAAAGGCACAAAGTAAAGAATAAACTTTGCTGGTTAGGTTAACTTCTGCTTATTTTTCCACGCCGATCTCAGCAGTGATTCTCCCTTGCTCACACACACAATCAGGTGCAGCCCTAATTACTATCAATGGACCAGCTGAAAGCCTTTAGCTGGCTGGCTGCTACTGTGTGAGCCCAAATCCTGCTTTAAGAGCTGTTTGCAGTGGAAATAAAGAACAAAGTTAGGTTTCTTTGTGATGGCTGATGTGTTTGCTCATAGAAAACTAGCAATAGCATTTAGATAAAGAACAGTCCATGTAAATAGTTTCATCTGCTGTATTTCCCCCTGCATCAACAATCATAGGGTCAATATCATACATTGGCACAGATGAGTCTTTCATTAAGGCACTATCATGAGAATGCTTATTCCCTTGCTGCCATTCTCTATTATAGATAGGGTCTGGATCAGTGTTCATACCTGAGCCTCTCCTGCTATCATTATTCCTCTCTGTATAGCCTGGCCAATATGTAATCCAATTCTGATGTCCAGCCTTCCAATCTTGATCCCTGGACACTGGATCTTCTCTCACATATCTTCTGGCCTTGGTCTGAAAGTCCCTTCCACATGCAGTCTTCTCTCTTCCAGGTAGCCACTGGTGATTCCTATCTCTGCCACTCCATTCCTCTGGCTGAATCCAGTCCAATGGACTCTGCTGGCCTTTGGAATACCTCCCAGTATGAGTACTGCCTTGGAATCTCCCAGACCTTCCAATGGCCTTTCTTCTCTTCCTTCCAGAGAGTTTCCTTCTCTCTCTATCTGCTTGGCTTGGCTTCTGTTTCTCCAGGTGATACTGGTGCTTGTAGCCGTTGCTGAAGCTCTCCCCTCTGTATCTCTTCCTGAAGCTGTTCTTCAAACTGTTGCTGAAACTGTTTCCTGAAGAATAATCTCTATTCTTATTCTTTCCTAATGTGTGCTGCTCCCTAACACAGCGCAGCTGTGTTGAATCAAGCCCTGCCCTTTGAGATGAGTGCTTAGGGATTACCTCATAGCTCTCTTGATTGCACACACATTCTCTCACTTCAGCCCCTCTCATGGCTGCTGGAAAGCTGGTGCATTCTGGGACTGGTAGTCTTTTATGTGAAAACTCTGTTTTCTCAATTCTACCAGAACTGACAGGTTGCTTGTTCAGAGTCACATCATCTTTTCTATAGCTCCTACCTGAGCTATGATAAGTTTCCTTATCACATACCCCCCTGCTTAAGTTATTACGGACTGGTTTTACTGGTGAAACTTCTTCTCTACAGTCCGTAATACGGGAAAGTGCATCCGCATTCTTGTGTAACTTCCCGGCACGATGTTCAACCTGAAAATCAAACGCCTGTAAGGCCATGTACCAGCGTGTCAACCTGGCATTGTGGTTCTTCATTTGCTGCAACCACTTAAGTGGGGCATGGTCCGTGACCAACTGGAACTTTCTCCCTGTAAGGTAAAACCTTAACGCCTCCACTGACCACTTGATAGCCAAACACTCTTTTTCTATCGTGGAATACTTTTGTTCAGCCAGTGACAACTTCCTGCTCAGGTACATCACAGGATGCTCCTCCCCATCATGGCACTGGGATAGGACTGCTCCTAGCCCTACATCCGATGCATCGGTTTGAACCAGAAAGGGTTTCTTGAAGTCTACTCCTTTCAGTACCGGTCCTGTACACAATTTTTCTTTTAATACTGAAAACGCTTTTTCAGCTTCTGGTGTCCACTTTATCTGGTTTGGACAATTCTTTCACAGCATATCCGTGAAAATGGCACTTTTCTCTGCGAATTGCGGTATAAACCGGCGGTAGTATCCAATAAGTCCTAAGAAACTTCTTAGTTGTTTCTTGGTTGTTGGAGGAGGAAAATTCCTGATGCTATCTATTTTGCTTAATAGAGGTTTAATTTTTCCTCTTCCCACTAGGTGGCCTAGGTATTTTACCTCCCTATTTGCAAAGGCACACTTCTTCGGGTTTAAAGTGATTCCCGCTTGCTTCATAGAGCACAAGACTGCCCTGATCCTCTTCATATGCTCCGCCCAGGTGTTACTATGGATTATGACATCATCCATGTATGCATAAGCATAACTTTGGTGGGGTCGAAGTACCTGATCCACTAACCTTTGGCAGGTAGCCGCTGCTCCATGCAGTCCGAAAGGCATCCTCTTGAACTGGAAAAGGCCAACGGGGGTGCTGAACGCAGTTTTCGGCTTCGACTCCCTGGTGAGCGGGATTGGCCAATATCCTTTTGTCATATCAAGGGTGGTTAAGTATTGAGCCTGTCCCAGCTGGTCTAGCAGCTCCTCAATTCTTGGCATTGGATATGCATCAAAAACTGATATGGCGTTTACCTGCCGGAAGTCAATACAAAATCTTAAGGATCCATCAGGCTTCGGCACCAGGACTATGGGGCTATTCCAGGGACTCTTTGACTCCTCTATTACCCCCATGTCCAACATCTCCTGGACTTGTGCCACTACCTCCTGTCTTTTGGCTTCAGGCAAGCGGTATGGCCTTTGACGAACCAATTTCCCAGGTGGAGTTATTATTTCATGGGCCACCAAATGGGTCTCCCCAGGTATGGGTGTCAACACATCTGGGAATTCCTTAAGCAACTTCCTAATTTCTTCCTGTTGTACCATTGTCAGGTCCTCACCTATTTGGGGCTCTGATTTTTCTTTACAATCAGATACCTGGGGTCCCAAATCTTCCTCTTCACTCACCTCCCTCTCTCGGGCACAGGTGGCAGCTAAGCTTTTAACCCCTTTGACATCAGTAGAACCAAAGCCTTTGGCTCCACGTTCAGAATTCTCTAGGGATGTGACCTCCTCCACAGGTGGAAAACCCAGCCTCTCACAAATCAATTGGGCAATTTTGTCTCCTGTCTTCACATGATACTCATTCTGTCCAAAGTTAAACAACAGAACTTTAATATTGCCCCTGTAATCGGGATCAATTACTCCCGCACCCACATCGATGAAATATTTAAGGGCTAATCCGGACCTTGGGGCTACTCTCCCATAACATCCAATTGGTATTTCCACTTGGAGACCGGTGTCAACCAGGGCTCTCCCTTGGCTAGGTACAATCACATTTTCTATGCTGCACAGGTCAAACCCAGCAGACTGAGGGGTTGCCCGCCTAGGAGCTTGGGCCTTCTCAGAGACCTTATGGTACTTTAGGACGAATATCTGCTTTGGGGTAGCTTGGTCTTCTGGACGCTTAACCATCTTTTTAGCTGGGGTCTGAGGACTTCCAAATAAAGGCCCGGGAGCTACTACCATTAAACCTTCTCCCTCCTTTTTTCCTAGTCCTTCCACTAGACCCTGCTTAAATCTTGGCCAGTCTCTTCCTAGAACCAAATCAAAGGGTAGCTTAGGCACCACTGCTAATAGGACTTCCTCTTGTTTCCCTAGGCACTTAACCTTTAGCCTATAGGTGGGATATGATGATGCAGCACCATGAATGCATCTGATGTGAACTTGGCTTTCAGGGGTTCTAGGCACAAATCTTTCTTGGGCCTCTATCCTCTTCCAAAGCCTTTTTGACATCATACTCTGGTCTGCCCAGAGTCTAATAATGCATTTGTGGTAATTCCTTGCACATCAACCATCAAAAGAAATCCTTCCTTGGGCTGTTTTAAATCCAGACCCATTAAACTAGTGTGTGTCTGGCATCTCTTCTCTAAGTGTCCCACTTTTCCACACTTGAAACATTTCCTTCTATTCCACTGTGTCATCTGGTTTGATACAGTACATTCATTTTCAGAAACATTCTTAATTATTCCTTTTTCTGATACAGCACATCTAGCCTCAGCATCCATCTTTAGAGGGCCACCCATTCTATGGCAAGCCTGCGTGGCTTCCAAGAATCTCTCTGCTAGCACGGTTGCCTCTCCAAGATTTTGGCAATTTTGCTGTATAAGAAAAACATTCAAATCTTTAGGTACCCCAAGCATAAATTGTTCCAGCATTATAACATCTAATAACATTTCTACTGTCTTTTGCTCAGGCTCCAACCATTTTACAGCTAAACTTCTGATTCTCTGACTCAGAGCCCTGGGTGTCTCACCCACTTTCAATGTAACAGCTCTAAACAT
Source organism: Ichthyophis bannanicus (assembly GCA_033557465.1). NCBI lineage: Eukaryota > Metazoa > Chordata > Amphibia > Gymnophiona > Ichthyophiidae > Ichthyophis > Ichthyophis bannanicus. The sequence continues at coordinate 1,012,709,606 of CM066033.1, read as the reverse complement.
TCGCCTATACTCTGAAATAGACAACCCTAGGCGATCTCTAATAGCTGCCTTTACATCCTTATAAATCAAAGCCTGGGCTGCTGGCATTGCTCTGTAAGCTGCTAGTGCCTCTCCAGTTAATGAGGCTGCCAGCCTTACTGCCCACTGGGTCTCTGGCCATGCTAAAGCCTGTGCCACTCTTTTTCATAAGACTCTAGAAAATCATCAACATTATCTTCTGGAGTTAATTTCCCAAAATTAAATGCCCCAATCCCTTGATTGAGTCCCACATTGTTCACATGTGGTGTACCAGTACTAACTGCTGGTCTTGCATCTGTTCCACTTTGGCTCTGCAGCTGAACTAGAGCTTGCACCAGATCAAGCACTGGTTTCTGCTGTTCCATTAAGGCCTTCATAGCAGTGTCCTGGGCCTGCTGTGATAGCTCCTGCTGCTTGCTGAATTGGGCTGCCATCCACTGAGCCATCTCCCTCGGATCCATCTTGACCCCTTGTCTCAGTGATGAATCCAGCTTTGCACAGGGTCTTTTCATCCGGGACAGCTTCCTGGAACAACCACTTTTCTTCCAAAGTGCAGATGAGGGAAAGAAATCTTCTTACAGCTTTAAACTTGACTTTCATTTGTAATCCACAACAAGTAAATCCTCTTGGTGCAAGAGCAATCCGAAAAACTACGCCATTTGTCAGACGGCTGCCTAGGGTGAGAACTTACACAATCTTGACGATGCATATATTCATATGATTCTTGCAAGGTATTGTGGGTATTGTAGTTCATTCACTCCCAAACACAGCTGATGACAATAATTTGAGTTGTGAAACCAAGTGGTAAGATCAATAAAATACTTCTTTTATTGATGGGGTTTAATTCACCCAGCACATGTATGCTTGATAGCACTATAAATGAGGTTACTTGCTTGCAGTGTTTAAAATGGATAACAAAAAGTCACAAAGTAAACCAGAAACAACCTTCAGCTTGTCAGGCAATTAGCTAATGTTTTCTTAGCAAATAATTACCAAATACAAAGGCACAAAGTAAAGAATAAACTTTGCTGGTTAGGTTAACTTCTGCTTATTTTTCCACGCCGATCTCAGCAGTGATTCTCCCTTGCTCACACACACAATCAGGTGCAGCCCTAATTACTATCAATGGACCAGCTGAAAGCCTTTAGCTGGCTGGCTGCTACTGTGTGAGCCCAAATCCTGCTTTAAGAGCTGTTTGCAGTGGAAATAAAGAACAAAGTTAGGTTTCTTTGTGATGGCTGATGTGTTTGCTCATAGAAAACTAGCAATAGCATTTAGATAAAGAACAGTCCATGTAAATAGTTTCATCTGCTGTATTTCCCCCTGCATCAACAATCATAGGGTCAATATCATACATTGGCACAGATGAGTCTTTCATTAAGGCACTATCATGAGAATGCTTATTCCCTTGCTGCCATTCTCTATTATAGATAGGGTCTGGATCAGTGTTCATACCTGAGCCTCTCCTGCTATCATTATTCCTCTCTGTATAGCCTGGCCAATATGTAATCCAATTCTGATGTCCAGCCTTCCAATCTTGATCCCTGGACACTGGATCTTCTCTCACATATCTTCTGGCCTTGGTCTGAAAGTCCCTTCCACATGCAGTCTTCTCTCTTCCAGGTAGCCACTGGTGATTCCTATCTCTGCCACTCCATTCCTCTGGCTGAATCCAGTCCAATGGACTCTGCTGGCCTTTGGAATACCTCCCAGTATGAGTACTGCCTTGGAATCTCCCAGACCTTCCAATGGCCTTTCTTCTCTTCCTTCCAGAGAGTTTCCTTCTCTCTCTATCTGCTTGGCTTGGCTTCTGTTTCTCCAGGTGATACTGGTGCTTGTAGCCGTTGCTGAAGCTCTCCCCTCTGTATCTCTTCCTGAAGCTGTTCTTCAAACTGTTGCTGAAACTGTTTCCTGAAGAATAATCTCTATTCTTATTCTTTCCTAATGTGTGCTGCTCCCTAACACAGCGCAGCTGTGTTGAATCAAGCCCTGCCCTTTGAGATGAGTGCTTAGGGATTACCTCATAGCTCTCTTGATTGCACACACATTCTCTCACTTCAGCCCCTCTCATGGCTGCTGGAAAGCTGGTGCATTCTGGGACCGGTAGTCTTTTATGTGAAAACTCTGTTTTCTCAATTCTACCAGAACTGACAGGTTGCTTGTTCAGAGTCACATCATCTTTTCTATAGCTCCTACCTGAGCTATGATAAGCTTCCTTATCACACACTGCAGGAAACTGAGTGTCCCAGAGAGGTGCTTAAGAGGTGAGCAGAGACCAGCAGAGATTAGAGCAGAAGAGCACAGAAGAGGTGAGAGCGATCCTGCCATTTGTGAGAGCCTTATAGAACCACGATGCCACTCATTTATAGTGCGAGATACATTATGCTAAGAATAATGTATTTCCATGAAAACAGCATTGTAATAATAGTTTGGTGTTAAATAACTATCTATTTTATCACATTTTCACTTTATAATCTGAGATGAAGTAATATCTTAACTTCCTTTTACTGCTATAAGAAATAAATAGAAATTCAAAAACCACTCACCCACGGATTTGAGATCCTCAGAATGGGGACCCCTGGGCTAGAATACTGAAATTGGGGAGCACTGGACCCAGGAACCTGAATTGAAGAATCATGGGCCCTGGAGCCCTAAATTAAGGACATCAGTGCCAGGAGATCTGACTCGGGATGCCTAAGTCATGGAACCCTTGGTCTCAAAGCTCTAAGTCAGAAACCCCTGAGTCCAAAATCTCTGAGTCAAAGACTCCAGGGATCCAGAGCACTGAGTCAGGGATCCTGGGCTGGAGAATCATAAATCAAGGAATTCCAGATCCTAGAATCCCGAGCCCAGTGATTCCCATATTACATAGCCTTGAGTAAAATTCCTTGGGCCTCACAGTATTGATTAAGAAGCCCCCAGGACACTCGAGACTCAGAGACCTGAGTGTCCTGATAAAAGTGATTCCACATCTGGGGACAATACAAACAACACCCCCCAAGTCAGAAAATCTCTTAATGGGATCCCTAATCCTAGAGCAACAGACTTGGGACCCTTAAGCCAGAGACCCTCTTCCTTGTGATCTCCAGGTCAGTACCATCAGCACCAGACCCCCCACACTTAAACTCACCACACTACCCCCCCCCCAATTCCATCCTATAACTGAAGCACCTCATTGAACTAATCTAGCTATCCATTAACATCCTCAGTGATTTCCCCACCTAACCATCTGCCCACCTCCTCTACCCTCATCCATTACCCATTGAAGACCCTTCACATGCTGAGAAACTCTCAAATGACTCAACTCCCACCATTCCAAATCCAATACTCACTGAAGCCCATCCACCCACTTACCCAGCGCCATAGAGCTTTTCCCATCCATTTCACCCACTACTCTAACCACCATTCTGCCACTGAAGCCCCCACTCATATACTCCTGAATTATTCCCATTTCAGCACTTAACCATCCCAAACAGAAGGCCTAGGTTCATCACCAACTTGAAACTGGCCACTTATAAGCTGTGCTCTCTCAATAATAGTCAAATCAGCTAATCAGTAACTGTTTTTAAAGATGGCAATTAAAAACTATAGAGGTACCCAGGTTCTGTTCTTCAGCTAGCTAAGTATATACTACTGCTTATCATTTGTATAGTGCTGCAAGGCATACATAGTGCTATATATAAACACATAAGAGAAAGTTCCTTCTCCATGGAGCTCACTATCTGTTCAAGACAAGCAAACAAAACAAATAGGTGGCAACAGTAGTTTTTGAGGGAAATGATTAAAAGACACATGGGTGTTAAAGAGGAGAATGAGGGGGTCAGGATACAAAAGCAGCCTCAAAAAGGTGGGGTTTTAGCCTGGATTTGAATAGGACTAGAGATGGAGTCTGATGTACTGACTCAGGTAGTCTATTCCAAGCATATGGTACAGTAAGGTGGGACGAATAGAGTCTGGAATTGACAGCAGAAGAAAAGTAATTGAGTTAGTGCATGATGGTATCTTTAGAGAGTCTTTAGAATAAGAGTTGGGGACTAGAGTAGGAAAAGGTGATGTATAAGTGAGGGGGTTTGTGTGGGGCTTCAGAAAGGGTGTATGTAAAGAGTGGAATTTGGATAGGTTGATTGATATGTGGCTTCAATAGGAGATAGGTTGGCTATTGCAGAAGATGGGATAGTTAAGATGGGCTTGAATGTGGGGTATTGAGGGTTTAATGAGTGGCTGTTTGAGGTACTGTTGACTGTGGGGTATGGTTGAAGGTATAAGGGATTAGTAGGTGGGGTTTTAATGGGGATATTAGTGACTGTGGGCTTAATGGGTAGGGGTTTGAATGGGGATTGTTAGTGGATAAAAAGATTGTGGAAGAAAGGGTAAATTAGTGGATGAGATGCTGAGTGGATGAGCATTTTGGTTCTGAGGGCCATGGCTCTTTGGAAGAGAATCTCAAGGTAGTGGTTCATTTTATTGGAGGTCTTAGATCAGAGGGTTTCTGTCCTAGGATGTTGGTGAAAAGTATCTCTGGATTAGTGGTCTTGGATCAGAGGGTTTCTATTGTAGCTCAGAGGTCTCAGACCAGAGTGTTCCTGGCACAGCAAACTCAGATAAGATGATATCTGATATAGATATCTTGGGTAAAAATCAACCTGGCATGGGCTCTTGTCAGAAGTTCTTGGCTTAATTATAAGTCTCATTCGCAAAAGACCTGTACTTGGGGCATCCAGACCTTGGGGCCCAGGCTCATTGGGGTCCAGGTTCCAAATTCCAAATTCCTGGGAGATTTTTGCTTTGTAGTTAGATATGGGAGTTGAACTTAACTTCCACCTCTCACCCACCAAATTTAAAACAGTAATAATTAAAATAAACTACTGTTTTAGTGCATATTATAATTGTACTGTTGTTTTAGAGCACTTTTCTTTTTAACACACTAAGCATGTAATTAGTTTATTACAATGGAAGCTAAAGGGACACTATTCAGGAAGGATGATATTGAAATGCCAAAGTGGTCAGCCTATAGATGAACAGTGCATATTATTAATCAAATGCCTTTGATTGTGTAAATCATGAAAAACCCTCGGCCACATTAAGAAGCATGGGTATACCAGAACACCTGATGGTTCTCATACACAACCTTTGCATTGATCAAGAAGCAACAATTTGAACTGATTAAGGAGAAACAGAATGGTTTAAAACCAACAAAAGTGTATGACAAAGTTGCATACTTTCCTCATACCTCTTTAATTTACACTATATGCAGAACAAGTCCTCAGAGAAGCAGGACTATATGAAGACAACCAAGATGTGAAGATTGATAGAAAACTAATCAACAATCTTTGCTATGCTGACAAAAGTGAAGATGATCTGAAACATCTGCTTATCAAGAACACGGAACAGTCTTAAAAGGACTTGCACCTTAACATGCAGAAGACCCTGACCACAGGCAAAATTAATCATTCCATCCTTGATGGAGAAGAACACAGAAATAGTAGACAACTTTAACCTGCTTGGATCTAAAGAAATGACAAGCAGTCAAGAAATCCAATGATGCATTGCTCTTGGCTGTGAAGGAACCAGACAAGATTCTCAGATGCAGAAACAACTCTCATGCCTGTTGAAGCCACAGTATGTTCAATAACATCATATAGATGTGAAAGTTGAAGAAGAAAGGTGGGAAGAAAACTGATGCCTTCAAATTATGGTCCTGGTGAAGAATATTGTGTATACCATAGACTGCCTTAAGAATAAATCAGTTGGTATTAGAGGAGATCAAATCTAAGCTGTCTTTAGAAGCTCAAATGACAAAACTTTGACTTTCATATTTTGGACATATTGTGCAAAGAGAAAGATCATTAAAAAAAGACATCATACATTGTAAGACTGAAGGTGAGTGCAAAAGAAGGCAGATATTGATGTAAAGGATCAATATATTAACAACAGTTATAGATGCCACTCTACCAACAACTAGCTGCCTGACTGAAGACCAAACACAGTTTAGGACAACTATCGAGAGGGTTGCCATGAGTCAACATCAACTGAACAGCACTTACTGTCAACAACATGAATGAAAACTTCCCCAATATGAAAATAAAAATAAATAAGTAAAATGATAAAATCTGCAAATCAAACCAGAAATTAGGCAAATGAAATGTTTTAACCTGCAGATTCCTACTGTATTTCAGGTGGAATTGGTGGTATGGCAGCTAGGTAGGAAAATGAACAAAAAAGATGGTTAATAGACTTTGTCGTCATATTCTATACTTGTATGGCCATCACATAATCTGCTGCTTGGTATACAGATCCATGGAGCTTGAAGATCTATGCTCGACTCTACCTGGAGAAGGTACGCAATAAGTACTGTATATTGGATATACTGCAAGGCTATAAATTAATTCATCAGAGCAGTGTTACATGTATTTAAACATGTTTTAATAAGGGCATTGGTTTGCAGACTGTTGTTTTATAAATGCTATCAGATGGGTTTTGTCATCTTGTTACAGTTTGCTGGAATTCATTGTAGCAACAGGTGTGAGCCTATTCTCTTGCAATGCCTTTGTGGTGCATTTGTATACACTTAACATCACCATTCACTGGGTGACCTGGAATGAACCATCTGTGCTTGAACTTCCTCTAGTCATCAATTGTTTTAGCCTTTGTAACCATGTGACTTATCTTGCATAGACTAAAAACACCAATGGCATGCAATACACATTATTATCACAATTATTTGTCAGGTTTCAGTTTGTCAAAACGTTAACATGCAATTATTTTAATGCGTGCGAAGTTCACTTGTAAGCTTTGGTACCTGAGCAACTATAAAGTTTCGGCAGTTCCATAATGAAATTCACATGGAATTCAGCAATCTTCGCCAGTTTTGTGTCAGAGCCTTTAACATGTTCCAGTTGCATGAAATACTAATTAAAGGCACTCATTGTTAACTGATATAAATAGTCTCCACTTAGCCTATTTTAGGCATAGGCTGTAAAATAAACAATTATGTGACAGATGATACATGCTAACACACACACAAAAAATCTGTAATGACATTCCTGTAACATTTTAACCTCTTCAAACGCCATGTGTTCTGAATTAGAAGGTGAAGGAGATGCTGATTGCAAAGGTGCCATGCCCACTAGCTTGTGATTTTTCTTCCAGAAATAGAAAAGTCTCGGAGAACCTTTCCATGATTTGCATTAGAAATTCAGTGTGGAAATGACATTGCTAATAGGAACATGATTTCAACTTGTGCATATGTGTGCCAGTTCAAACTGCAGAAGTCACTTACCTAAAAAATTCTGTGGCGTCCAGGGAATAGAGCAATTGAAGACTAGCTATTGAATGCAAACTAGAGTTCCTGTCTTCCAGAATTAATTTTTGTGTTTCTAGGCATTGTGAAAACGATGGAGACAAAACAGGGAAATGAAGTTTGAAATGTGTTATGTTTTCAGAATATGCCATGTAAACATCAGCTGAATAGAAAGGTCGCACATTCTCGGTAACAGCTTACATGGCTAAGGGGGTCATTTTAAAAGTCTTAGTCATGCCTTGGATGTCTGAAGATGTGCACATGGATATGGAAATCACAGAGACATCTCTGGAGCCATTTAACTTTTACAGATATCCCCATTATAACATCAGAAAGATCTACAAAAGCTGGAAGAATGGTCTAATGCTTGGCAATTAAGATTTAGGGGTATGTTTACTAAACTGTGGTAATGTCACCTGTGTTAGCTTCTATAGTAAAGGTACAGATGCCCATATAAAAGCATTGGTGATGCATCATTACAGCAAGCTGTATCAGCTAATGCATATTGCAAGGCATCTTAGATTAACGTGTGTTGCAAAGGGCCTGTATTGCAAGGTACTCTACTTACAAGGCACCTGGTGCGGACCTGGTGCTGGGCGCCCCACCTCACCCTCAGGGTGAGCACAGGAACCGCACAATATCATGGTCTGTAACTACTCTTTGCCAGTAACACACATGGCCAGTTCCCCCTACCAGGCCGAGGTGCTATTGAGGCGCATACCCCATCCTGTGATCAGATGTAGACTGCTGATGTGCATGTGCAGTGCATCATGGGTATGGGTGAGTTTACCCTATCCTGGTAACCACAGCAGACAGTTTGTGTGGTGACCTGCAGTCTTTCTGTAGCCAGCCAGCACTGTGTTACAAGCTATAGAGATGTAGCCCACTGTTTACTACAATGACTGCAGAGGCAGTGTTCATGGGTTTGATAACACAGTGGTGCTCTTTAATGAGGCTTTTCCTTTTAATTTACATCTGTGCTGCCAGCATGAACACCCTCACAGTGCTGTAACCTAAGGTGCCCTATAAGGCGCCCTATTATGCGCCCTATAGGGCACATTATAAGGTGCCTTGGCGGATAGGGCACTTTATACTCTGCCCTATGGAGTGCCTTAAAGGATGCCTTATGAAGCACCTTAGGTTATGGCACTGTGAGGGTGTTTTTGATGGCAGCACAGATTTAAATTAAAAGGAAATGCCTCAGACAGCCTTCTTACATAACACCACTGCGGGATCGAAGCCATGACCTCTGCCTCCGCAGTCATTGCAGTAACCAGTGGGCTACATCTTTATAGCTTCTAACACAGCGCTGGCATGAACTTAGGGTTAACGCGCATTAATGAGCCAAGGCGTCCACTATCGCGCGATACAGATTCCTTGCTACCTTCCCTTCGGAATGCCCACTACCTTATATGGCATTCTTTACATTAACACTGCAACTAGCGCCAGTAACATTAAGATGGTTTAGTAAACATACCCCAATATGTTACTTCCTAAAGGTTGTCATGGTCCTCCTTTGGGACCCACTGAAGCCCAGTGAGGGAGTCAGTCAGCAGACTTGTTCCATGCTGAGTCATTTCTTCCTCTCCATTGGGGTAATGTCTCCAACTGAATTAATGTCGTGCATACCACATTAACTCATAATCTTCATCCCTATACTAGGATGTGTTGGAGATGATCTTAATATTTCAGATTCGCTGCAAATGCTCATAAAAGTTTTCTTCTGCATCTGTTGGATCCTTTTTGTATTGCTCCTTTTTTAAAAAAAGATTTTTCTTAATTGAACCCACAAGAAATATAAATATTCTTAACACATCCTGTCGTTAACAAAGCATGATCAAATAAAACATCTCTATCCCCAGGGAATGACCTGCCTCTGTGGAAACAGTTTGGTGCAGTACACATAGCCAGTGTGTTCAGGGGCAGAAGGTCACAGGTCCAAGTCCCAGCTGTGGTTCCTGCAGACCATGCCCCTATATTTTACCCAAGATACAAAACACACCACCTATTTGCAAAAATTATACAAACCATACAAAATACACAATGCAAATAAACCTCACAGATAAATCAATATTACTTTAATAATCACAAAATACATTAATGGTGTAACCACTATTTAACAAATATGCCTAATATTATTAATGTGTATACATATCAATTACTTTCTAATGTTCACAAAATATGTATGCATTTCTAGCAAAAACCTGGCAAAAACCTGATTATGAATAATCTTATACCAATACATAAAATTATACAACTCCACATATGACTGTTGAAAATAGCACTATATCAATGTAGGCAATCCCTATATCTAGGGTAACTATGTATATCCCTCCTCAATGAATACAGGACCTCCGAGGAATCCAATGTCTAACGTTTCTACTTCTCGTTCTTATCAAAGCAAAGATAACTCCCCACAGATAGGTGGCCATCATAAATGCAACCGATGTGTTGTTTGTTCAGTTACATTAGAGATTCAGTCTTTTATTCATACAACCTTGGGATTTGTTTATAATCTACAGGGAAACACTAATTGTTTAACAAAAGGAGTGATTTGTGCTATTTTATGTCCCTGTTCAATGATATATATTGGACAAACTTCTCATCCATTTAAAACACATATCATTGAACATATGTGTGCTATTCACCATGGTGTAGAATCAGCTCCTCTGGTGTCACATTGGAGGCAGAAAAATCATCTTGTAGGAGATTTACAGTGTTTCATCATATTACAACTAAGGGGTGGAGAGGGGGGTAATTTTCAACATTTGCTGTGTCAAAAAGAGCAACAATTTATATTCCGGTGGCAGACTATGGAACCGCAGGGGTTAAATTCTCAAATTGAATGGCATTGGTTTTACTGAGATCAGATTGGTGGATTTCAGTATAAAGCTGCTCATGCGCTGGCATTTTTTTTGAGCTATTGAAGTTAGTATGAGAAGTGTGCGCCTGGGGCTTATCAATGGTCAGTATTGGTGATTATATTATTTTGTGTCTTTTTTTGTGTGGTTGTATAATTTTGTGATAATGATGTTGCATGTTTGTTGGGCAATTTGTTCTTATAGAGAAACCTTTGAAGAAGCCATTTTCGGTGAAACTGCTAAACAGAAGGAGGTTTATGGCACTGGGGACAATGTGGGCTGCAATATCGTGTTTGAGTCCGGTTTAGATGATAACATGATTGATCTTTCCAGTGTAAGTATACATGGGTTTGATGGTGTTAGTCCACTGGCAATATATTATGCGATGGGTTTCAAGGTTTTTGTTTGGATTGGTTCATAGGTGAGACACAGAGGTGCGTTTAGTTGCTCATGAGAAGAGTGACTTTGAGAAGCCATGATACTTTAATGGGGAACACCTGGTCATGAAGAGAATGAAGATTTATGGAAAGTAGGAGACGTTAGACATTGGATTCCTCGGAGGTCCTGTATTCATTGAGGAGGGATATACATAGCTACCCTAGATATAGGGATTGCCTGCATTGATATAGTGCTATTTTCAATAGTCATATGTGGAGTTGTATAATTTTATGTATTGGTATAAGCTTATTCATAATCAGGTTTTTGCCAGGTTTTTCCTAGAAATGCATACATATTTTGTGAACATTAGAAAGTAATTGATATATATACACATTAATAATATTAGGCATATTTGTTTAATAATCACAAAATATATTAATGGTATAACCACTATTTAAGTAATATTGATTTATCTGTGAGGTTTATTTGCATTGTGTATTTTGTATGGCCTATATTTTACCCTACAGAACACATACACCATAAACATGTGCACTCCCTAGAGCAGAGGTTCCCAACTGCAGTCCAGGAGGGCCAAACATCATTCAGGTTTTCATGCTGTCCCTAATAAATATGCATGAGATGTATTTGTATGCACTGCCCCCATTGTATGCAAATGTATCTCATGCATATTCATTAGGGACAGCCTGAAAACCTGAATGGTGTTTGGCCCCCCAGGACCGGAGTTGGGAACCTCTGCCCTAGAGCATCATCCAACAGGGCCACAAACACCCACATCCACAGGCTCCACTAACCAAAGCCTCATGGAGAGTCAGGCTGTTGGGCCCTGCGCAGAGCAGCAGCTACCACGACTAGCACCTGCATACCTTAGCAATGCCGTCATCAACATGGAAACACATTCCATATAAATCAAAAGGTTGCTATGATTAATTTCAGATAACAAATCCTAAATTAAGCACAATTTATTAACAGAGATTCATCATAGCAACCTTTCTGATGTATGTGGAGTGTGTTTCCTCTTTTCTGATCGCTGACAATGTTTACCACCCCGGAGAGCGACCCTAACAGTATTGAGTACCTTAGCAATGCCTGCACAGTGCCCAGGACTGGTGTGGCGGCCAGGGCTGCCAACCACCTCTATCTTTGCACAATGCTGAAATAGGTGTGGGAGTGTGTGTATGTCTATCTAGTGTTTTGTGGCTGCCTACACCTTACAGAGCTCACAATGCTTGCACAGTTTCCAGTGTTAGCCTGCCAATGTGCATAATGAGGAGCAAGGTATTGTGGGTATGGGCCGGACAGGGCGGTCTGGGCAGGATGCATCTGCACAGGGCATAGGGCAATGGCTGGGATATTGTAGTGGCCAACCACCACCTGTAAAGACAGGGTGGCCACAGTATGTCATGCGGGGAGGTCACTCTCAACCTGACTGAGCAGTGACCATGGCATGGCTAGGTTCCCCCATAGTGCTATAGCTCTCAAGTGATATCTATGAGTTTCCTTTTCTGAGGCCCAATCACTGATGTACTTGCTTTGTATATGTGCTTCCATCCCATTTTTGAGTGCACACAGTTCCTCCAGGAACTTATACTAGCTAGCAGACTGTCTGCAGTTAGCATGTGTATGGCTGCAAAACCTTGCAGGGTGCAGCGGGTGGAGACTGACTGTGTCCTCTACTGGTGATTGTCAGATAGTTATGGGGGGCATCTGAGCTATTCAAGGCCTACTGCCTGTCTTCCAGTGCCCTATGTGATACGTACAGATCTGCATGGACTGCCCTGTAGGGTGCCTATTCCCCAGCAGGACTGGGGTTGATGGTCCCCTCTACTTCCACCATTGCAGAGATGTAAAATTTAAGATCTTGTCCCCCACCCTGCCCCACAGAGGGCAGGTTGGGTGGTGCTACATGATCCACTTAAGGGTCCAAACACTACCCTTCTCTTACAACATATGACCATGGGAACCACACAGGATATGCACTATTCTGGGTGCATCATAATCCACAAGAACTCAACATAACTGGGAAATACAGATGAACACAGGTGCATCCTAGGTGTGCCTGTAAGAACCACCTATCACACACAGCACAGCCTATCTCAGATAAGCCAGGTTCTGTGGACCTGGTACTGGGCACCCCACCTCACTCTCAGGGTGAACACAGGAACCGCACAATGTCACTAGTCTGTAGCTACTCTGTGCCAGTAACACACACTGTCAGTTCCCCCTACCAGGCCGGGTTGCTATAGAGGCACATACCCCATCCTGTGATCAGATGTACGCTGCTGATATACATCTGCAGTGCATCATGGGTACGGGTGGGTTTACCCTATCCTGGTAACCACAGCAGACAGGTTTTGTGGTGACCTGCAGTCTTTCTGTAGCCAGCCAGCAGTGCATTAGACACTATAGAGATGTAGCCCACTGGTTACTTCAATGACTGTGGAAGCAGAGATCATCAGTTTGATCCCACAGTGGTGTTATTTAATGAGGCTTTTCCTTTTAACTTAAATCAGTGTTGCTAGCAAAAACACTCTCACAGTGCCTAACCTAAGGTGCACATTATAAGGTGCCTTGGCCGACAGGGCACTTTATAATGTGCCCTATAGGGTGCCTTAGGTTATGGCACTGTGAGTGTGTTTTTGCTGGCAGTACTGATTTAAATTAAGAGGAAATGCCTCAGACAGCCTTCTTACATAACACCACTGCAGGATCAAACCCATGACCTCTGCCTCCACAGTCATTGCAGTAACCAGTGGGCTACGTTTTTATAGCTTCTAGCACTGCGCTGGCATGAACTTAGGGTTAACGCGTGTTATTGTGCCACGGCGACTACTATAGCGCGATACCGATTCCTTGCAACCTTCCCTCCGGAACGCCCACTACCTTATATGGCATTCTTCACATTAACGCTGCAACTAGCACCGTTAACATTAAGACAGTTTAGTAAACATACCCCTATGTTTCCATTAATATTCTCTAAGTGTTACAATAATAGGAACATTTCAAGGGTATACAAAGGCGCCTAGTTAGGCAAAGCACTTAGGCATATACATTGTACCTATTTTTTGAAGGCAACAAATATGCCTATGTGTCTTAATAAGATTTCACCCCGTGAAAACAGATATACACACAAACATACTGAAAGACATGCAAATCAGATCATTATTATTAAAATATTTTAAGATACACTATACTATGGTAAACCTTGCAATCTGTGTTAAGGCATGGCTTAATTTGTTGTGGGAACTGCTAACCTTCAATAAGTACTGTACTATGGGTTGATGATTCCCATAGTAAATGAATAATGCAACTTGTCACCAACCTCACAAACTGTGTTTTTCTCCCCAGGAGCACTGGGCCTCTAAAGCGTGGTTTCATGTCTCAAGCCCCTTTATTAAGGGAGGAGTGCCACAGTACCTCAAGTCCAAGGGCCAGGGGTTCAATTCCTGCCTGGTGACAAAAATCTCAGGCCAGAGGGATCGCAGTTTCTAGCCTTATAGGCTCTTCTTGTGGCCTTGGGCAAGTCAGTAAACCAACACATAGATTGTGAGCCCTTTGGGGACAAGGCAACATATCCAGTACCTGTTTATAGTGAATACATAATGTAAACTGCTTTGATTGAAGGATAAGGTGGTATAGAAAACTGATTAAATAAAAATTAAAGGGAAAATTTAGGAATTGAATGGTGAATCCCCTCCCACAATCCTCCCAGCAAAGACATCTTCACCTTTCTGGATCTGACCCCTGAACCTCCCAAAAGACCCCCATCTGAAGACATCCCTGGAAGAAGACCCCCACCCCCCATATAGGTTTCATTGGAAACCAGGCACAAAATATTTACTGTCTTTGTTTTCCTGAATGCCAAACACTTGGAACCTGGAAAGTGGAATAACGAGTGAGGTTATCAAATTTGCAGATGACAAAAAACTATTTAAAGTTGTTAAAACCCAAGAGGACTGTTGAAAATTTCAAGAGGATCTTGATAAATTGGAAGACTGGGCATCAAAATGGCAGATGAAATTTAATGTGGACAAGTGCAAAGTTATGCACCTAGGGAAGAACAACCCAAACTATGGTTACAGGATGCAAGGTTCCACATTAGGAACCACCACCCAGGAAAAAGATTTAGGCGTCATTGTGGATAACATGTTAAAACCCTCGACCCAGTGTGCAGCAGCGGCCAAGAGAGCAAATAGAATGCTAGGTATCATAAGGAAAGGAATGGAAAATAAAACAAAATATATTATAATGCCTCTATATCATTCCATGGTGAGACCGCACCTTGAATATTGTGTGCAATTCTGGTCGCCGTATCTTAAAAAGGATATAGCGTTATTAGAAAAGGTTCAGAGAAGAGCCACCAAAATGGTAAAGGGGATGGAAGGATACTCCTATGAAGAAAGGCTAAAAAGGTTAGGGCTCTTTAACCAGGAAAAGAGATGGCTGAGGGGTGATATGATAGAAGTCTATAAATTAATGAACGGAGTGGAACGGGTAAACGTACATAAGAACATAAAAGCATAAGATATGCCATACTGGGTCAGACCAAGGTTCATCAAGCCCAGTATCCTGTTTCCAACAGTGGCCAATCTAGGTCATACGTACCTAGCAGTATCCCCAAAAGACAAAGGCTCCACAATGTTTGTATTGGGTCAAGCATTGATATCCTGGGTCCCTTTTTAATAATGGTTTATGGACCTTTCCTCCAGGAACTTGTCCAAACCTTTTTTAAACCCAGCTACACTAACAGCTCTTACTACATCCTTCGGTAACAAATTCCAGAGTTTGATTACACGTTGAGTGAAAAAATATTTTCTCTTATTTGTCTTAAATAGTTTACCCTGTAGCTTCATTGCATGTCCCCTAGTCTTTCTATATTCTGATAGCGTAAACAATTGATCTACGTTTACCCGTTCCACTCCATTCATTAATTTATAGACCTCTATCATATCTCCCCTCAGCCGTCTCTTTTCCAGGTTGAAGAGCCCTAACCTTTGTAGCCTCTCTTCATAGGAGTAGCCTTCCATCCCCTTTACCATTTTGGTGGCTCTTTTCTGTACCTTTTCTAATAACGCTATATCCTTTTTAAGATACGGCGACCAGAATTGCACACAATATTCAAGGTGTGGTCGTACCATGGAAGGATATAGAGGCATTATAATATCCTTTGTTTTATTTTCCATTCCTTTCCTTATGATACTTAGCACTCTATTTGCTTTCTTGGCCGCCGCTGCACACTGGGCAGAGGGTTTTAACATGTTATCCACGATGACTCCTAAATCTTTTTTCCTGGGTGGTGGTTCCTAATGTGGAACCTTGCATCGTGTAACCATAGTGTGGGTTGTTCTTTCCTAGGTGCATAACTTTGCACTTGTCCACATTAAATTTCATCTGCCAGATCGATTGCTTACTTTATCAGAATATAGAAAGACTAGGGGACATGCAATGAAGCTACAGGGTAAACTATTTAAGACTAATAAAAGAAAATATTTTTTCACTCAACGTGTAATCAAACTCTGGAATTTGTTACCGGAGGACGTAGTAAAGGCTGTTAGTGTAGCTGGGTTTAAAAAAGGTTTGGACAAGTTCCTGGAGGAAAGGTCCATAAACCATTATTAAGAAGGGACCCAGGATATCGATGCTTGACCCAGTACAAGCATTGTGGAGCCTTTGTCTTTTGGGGAAACTGCTAGGTACGTATGACCTAGATTGGCCACTGTTGGAAACAGGATACTGGGCTCGATGGACCTTGGTCTGACCCAGTATGGCATATCTTATGTTCTTATGTTCTGTGGTCACATTCCACAGGAAGTAGTCTACTTTAGCAAATTAAAAGGATTGTGTGCTTTCTTAAATCATGACCTCCTAGAAACATGCAACAAATCAGTCATATCAGATAAGTACTAGGTTTGCTGCTGTAGCTTCTTTTTACCAGACAAAGTAGCCAAACAGTTGTTTTCTTTTAAATAAATTTGCCTTACCTTTCTGTTTTTTTCAGATGTTTATCCAGTTTTTCAGCTGATCATGGTTATGAATATGACTATAGTTATTTATTGACTTAATATACCACTTTTCAAAATAATAGCAAAGCGGTTTACAATAATAATGAAATCAAAAGAAGGAAAGGAACTACAGATAATATAGGATAGAATAAAAAGGTAAAAATCAACATGGGGTGTAAGGAAGATCAAGAAAGAAACACTAAAAATAGAACATGGGGTGATTTTACTGTGGTGGTAGCTTGAAGCAAGGGTTGCTAACCCCCAAGGAACCTAGGCAAAAGGGAGCATGGGTATCAATTTATTAATAATTCATTTGGGATTAGTCAATATTTGGCAGGTGTTGTATCCAGGGGAAAGTGACCTCACTTTCTAGTCCCATCCTCATCAGATCAAGTCAAGGATTGATTACTTAGAGGGTTAGTGCTACCAGCCAGCAAACTAGGTGGTCACTTAGAGTGTTGATGTTCTGGGGGCACCCCATTGCTAATGCTGTCACCCCCTTCTGGGACCTGCAGCAGAGGCAATGGCATTGAAACTGTGACTCAGCACTTACCTGAACTCTCCAGTGCTGAGTCGTGGTTCCTACCCTCTATGATCTGCCGCTTTTGCTCCCCTTCGATACACACTTCCGGTTTATGCAAAGCGTCTAGGGCGCCTCTAATCCTTGCACTGGCCCTGATTGCTTACTCATAGCAAGAGTTGTTCCCGAGAGTGTGAAGTTCCCGTATTGGAGCGATGAGTGTTTTGGATCACAATCTGACAGTGATGGGGATGGACAGGGAGGGGTCTCACAGAGTGCATTCAGTTGGCGAATATCCCCAGGGTTGATCTTTGATGAGTGAGAAGAATATGTAGAGTTGAATAAGGGACCAGAAGCCTTACGCTCATTATTGTGGGTTGTTGAAAAAGTGGTTGTGAGGGGCATTTCAATGCCTATGTGGCCAAACAGAGGAGGAAATGCACTGTGGGAATTATGCTTCTCACATAGGTAGTGCAGAGGTATAAAAAGAGACATATGGAGGAACTCCAGGAGTATAAGAAAGGGTTAGGTAAGGTGAAAGAGACATTAAGCCATTTGTTGCATCAAATGGCTGAAAATTGCTGGTATACTATCAGTGCCAGAGGGCAGAGATATAGAAGCAAAGTGGGCAAGTTGTTGACCTGGTTGGTGGAAGGTGTTAGGAGGTGAACTTATGTGTCTGGTATAAAAAAGACAGGGCTCTGATGTGCTACAGAGGAAATAGCAGACACGTTTGTAGAATTTTGCAGGATTTGTAAGGGAAATGAAAGGGGGATGAGAACGAGCAGGGAGTTTTTTAGGGATCTTCAGTAGCTAAGGTTACAGGCAGAACAAGTTGCAGATATATGTGAGTCATTGACTGATGTGGAGGTGTATGCCTCTCTGGTTTATGCCATGAGGTTTATAGGATTTGGGAGTTTTCTGTGATGTGATTGCTGCAGCATATTATGTACAAAGATGTGCTAGTCAATGGGTGGTACTTAGAAGAAATTAATCTAGTCTTGATAGTGATGCTTCATAAGAAGGATAAGGATCCGCAGGAGATAGGGACCAATCTCTCTGATTAATGAGGATATTAAAATACTGGCAATGGTGATGGCGGATAGGTTGGGAACTGGCTAATAGGATGGGAGTGGAAGCACTGGAGATGGTAGGGGATGAGCAAATGAGGTTTGTATATAGACATAGTGGCATACACATTGTGCACCAGTTGATAACAAGTCTCATGTTAGAGAAGGGTCTAGTATTATGTTTAGATAAACCTTAGAATAGTGGGGTATAGTGGGAAAAGTGATGGGCTGGGTCTGTCTTATGTATTCAGGACCTAAACCAAGGATCATGGTCACTGACTTGGTGAGAGACAAGTTTGAATCGGGGGGCAGCAAAGGATGTTCCTTGTCCCCTTACTGTTCATTCGAATGCTGGAACCATTAGCAATGAAGCTGCGGCACAGGAGGAGAGACTCTTTTGATTGAAAGCAAGCTCTGCTACGAGGGCACATAGGATGAGGGTGAAAGAGGATAGACTCAGGAGTAATATGTGGAAATATTTCTTTGCAGAAAGAGTGGTAGATGCGTGGAATAGTCTCCCAGTGGAGGTGGTTGAGATGAGGACAGTATAGGGGTCATTCTGTCCCACCGCAGGTCCTGTCAAAAGCCTCCCCGTACGAACAACACGTTTGTATGGGGAAGCTTAGATGGAGGGGGGCATTTCAGAGGCAGAGTGGGGCGCGTTCCGGAGGCAGAGTGAGGGCGGGTCATGAGCGGTCCACGACCCTGAACATACAGGGCCGATTCTGAGGTCAGTCCTGTACGTCCGGGAACGCACACTTAGACGGGGACTTATTCCAACGCAGAGGTGGAATAAGTCCTCCTGGACGATGGAGGATCAAGCTGTCGGGCCAGGCAAAAAAGGTCGGGATGTAGGATGTTCCCCGCAGCCAGACCCTGGCTGTGGGAGACTGGATTGTGGGTTCGGCTGTGGGGAATGATGTAAATTGACAGCGGCTGGCATTTGCAGCTCCTGAATGGAGCCACAGTGCCATGGCAAAAGGATGCCATGCAACTGCGGCTCCATTCAGGAGCCTGACTGAGGTAGCCGGGCGAGTAGTAACACCCATGATTTAAACCACCACTATCAACCAGTTAAACTGATCCATTGTAGCACCAGGGTATGAAGCCTAGGAAACTGTAAAACCCATAGTAAAGTGCAAGCATCTTACCGCAGTAGTGTCAGCTCAAGTCAAACGGAAGTCAAACTGTGAATGCACGCCAAAGACCGTCAGACTCATTAAATCGGCCAATTTGGGCACAAACCGAAACCGAGGGATGACCATGGAAACCAGCTTGAATCACAGGGATAATAGCCACTTATGTATACAAAAGAAGAGAAATATAGTACATGCATGTGCTATGGGTTTACAGTTTCCTAGACTTCATACCCTGGTGCTACAATGGATCCGTTTAACTTGTTGGTAATGGTGGTTTAAATCTTTGGGGTTACTATTGGATATGCAAGGGAAGGGAATGGCCCCTTATAATCTTTTAAATCTGTAGAAGTAGAGTACATTTAACACTGGGGTTTCTACACTGCCCCCTTTTAAGACCGTTAGAGATACAGGTCTAAGTCACATACATGTTCCTGAGTTGAGCATCAGTTCATTTAGTACTTATAGGTGTCAGTAATAAAATTCTTACTTTTTTGTTCTAGATACTTTATCAATTTTTACAGTCCTTAGAGGCAGCTAAGTATGCTCCTTCTCCCTGTTTTTGCTCGCTCCATTAAGTTTAGTAACAGTAACTACACAGATGGTAGTTCAATTTTCCTCCTCGTCTCTATAGTTATTTAGGATGCTACAGGTTCACAATGGTTTATTTTAATGCACACTTATCTTCTGTTGATGCTACAGTTTTTCCACTCTCCTTACTTATGTTATTTATGGGTTTTTTTTAATATCTATACATTTGTATACCATATGCTTTATTGACTAACTGATTATTTGCTGGTTACTCATTGCTTAATTTATTTTTTAATTATTTATTCAACATATGTTAATGTTTTTATGCCATTAGATAGTTTATGATATTTGTTTATGGTGGTTTTATGTTTTTAACTTTTTTATTATTTTCTGTTGGAGGTTATTCTACCCCCTGAAGAAGGCATTACATGTCGAAACACAGCAAGTGTGGGAGTTAATAAAGCTGTTTGGACTCTAAGAGGTGTTTTTACTCTGCTCCATTCTTTGTTGGTTCTTGAACTGAAGGATGGCCTTGTGTCCAGTTATAGTAAGCTTTACTGCCACACGGTGGGCTAAAATTTCCTCTTGTCCCTCAATGTTATAACATTGTTCTGGATGTAAGCACTGCACTGTATTGTTTTACCAGACTGGAAATAAAGTAAAAATAAATGGATCCTTGGATTCTGCAGTGAGTGTCTCATTAACCAGCTATTCAGTGCTGGAATATGAAGGGATAGAGCTTTTCCATCTGGCTGTGCCTGCTATCTATGCCTTAGCATTTGGGGAGAAATGCCAGCAGGAGATTGCCTGTACAGGCAGTGTGTCGGCATCTCCTGCCCTTCTGCAATGTCAGAGTGCTGAGGCCCCTTGGTGCTATATCAACCAGCCCAGAGGCCCTCTGGGCCATGGCCCAAAGGGGTGTGCCCAAAGGGGCAGACCACACCCTTTTGGTGCCCCTTCAGTGAACCAGTGGTGAACAGACATGAAGTAGGGAACGTGGAACTGTGTCAGGTACTTGTTGGCTAAACAGTTTGTTGTGTATTGTTTGTGAATAAATAGGTAAACGTAAAGCTAAGTCTGTATCAAAAGATATGTCTGCGGCTGTGGCTGCGGCCACGGTGAAGACCATGGGTCTACTTGATAAACATTTTGCAGTACACACAGGTCAATTACTCTCATCTGAAAGGGTGTCTCTCAGTTCAGCAGATTGGGCCCCTCCACTGATACCTCACCCTCAGTTATCTTCTACTGATTTATCTGATGGCTCACCGGGGCAGTTGGTGCCTCCTTTTTTACCAGGTCCATTACCAAAACCTGTGGTGTTATCAGAGGTTGTTCCTGCCCCAGAAGAGGCTTTGCAGGACGTTACCTTAAAAGATCTTTGGACTGCTATTGCCAGAATTGACTCTAAGCTTTTTGTACTGTTGCACCTCTTTGTTTATTTATGCAGGAATCAGTATTAAAAGCTCAGGAGATAGATTTCAGACTTTCTGAGGTAGATGATATTTCTAAGATTGAAAGTCAGATGCAGGTTCTGAAACAGACTAGTGCTTCTGCAATTAAAGATTCTGTTGGTATTCATTATAAGTTGGAATCCCTGGAAAATTCTTCCAAGGTTAACAACCTTTGTTTTTTGAATTTCCCTAGAACACATTTACTGTCTGCAGAGATTCTTTTGGTTAAATATTTCAAGGAGATACTGCATATTACAGATGTTATTTCTCTTCAAAAATGCTTTTATTTACCATCTAGGTAGCCGGTTGGGGGTGTTGTTGGGGATGGTTGAGATCTTTTAATTCCAAATGTTAGTCAAGATTTGACTAAGGGGTATGTTTACTAAACAGCGGTGGCGGCTTCTGTGCGATATCGGAGCCGCAGCCCCATTGAATTCAATGGGGCCACGGCTCCGATATCGCACAGAAGGCACTACTGCTGTTTAGTAAACATACCTCAAGTTTTTGGAGGATTCTTTAGAAGTTATTACTAAAAGAGCTACATTATTAATAAAGTTTGTGTCTATTGCTGATAAAAACAGGGTCTTAAAGTCTTTCTTTAAGTGTAAGGATTCTGTTTTCTGCGGTCAAAGCTGAATGTCTTTCCGGATATTTCCAAGGGCACTCAGCTCCCCAGAAAGCAGTTTCTGTCCCTAAAATCTAGGGTGATAGGTATTGATGTGACTTTCTTTTTATGGTTTCCGTAAAATGTGTGGTAACTTGGCACGGAAATACGTATTTCTTTTATGATTCATCTAATTTGGAAACTTTTTTGATTGGAAAGTCAATTGAAGTTGGGTCTAAGTAAATGAAAATGCCAGAAATATATAACGAAGTCCTCCCCAATGATCTCCTTACTATTGCTTTAATATCCAGTTGTTGGATGAAATTGTTTTTTCCCCCTCCAATGGCTGAATCTCTAGTTTTTTTTATTTTCTTTTTGTAATGTGATTTTATAACAGCAATGTCTTGTATAAGTTACTTTATTTTGTATATTGTAAATTGCATAAATTAAAAAAAATTGAGCTCAGTTAAATGAGTTCTGGTCAGATGTGTGTCAATATATGGGGAGGTCTCACTGGTGGATACCTTAAAGAATTCTTTATAGCTGAAGAGTATCTCTTGGACTGAAGGATGGACTCGTGTCCAGTTATGGTAAGCTTTACTGCCACATGGTAGGCTAAAATGCCCTCTTGTCCCTCAATATTATAACATTGTTCTGGATGTCAGCATGACACTGTACTGTTTTACTAGACTGGAAATAAAGTAAAAATAAATGGGTCCTTATTTGGACTCTGTTGTGAATGTCTCATTAACCAGCTGTTGAATGCTGGAATATGGTTATCCACCCATGCTGCATATCCAGTTTCACCTCCGACCACCAGTGCTATCTGGACAGTGGAGGTACTATGCAGTATATGATAACCCAGATAGCAAGCTGCATAAAGTTAGGACTGCCTTTCTTTCTGACTTAACTTGTGCAGTTTATTATCCTATTAGTGGAATGAATATCACGGCTAACTGGAGAACCCCATGGACCACCCTTGCTCCACCCATGGCACTCTCCAGATAGCATCATGTCTCCAGCAGAATTATTCTGTGACAATATCCACATACTGTAGTATACTAAATATCACAATCGGTGGGGCAAGGTAGAAGGTCAGTGCAAAGGAGGAAGGCCAACAATGAGGTGGATTATTACAATAACAGCAGCTATGGGTGCCACTGTCAAAAATGAGCTGCCTGACTGAAGGCCAACTATCCAGAGGGTAGCTGTGAGTCAACACCAACCTGATGGCACTTAACAAGTTGTTTTTTTATATTATGTTTTTATTTCAGTCAAAGCAGTTTACATTGTAACTTAAACTTGGTAATGTACATTAAATAGGGACATTGATAAGTTGGATATTTTGTGAGGCAATGGAGGGTTAAGTGACTTGCTCAAGGAGTGCTATTGGAACTCAAACCTTAGTTTCTTGGATCGCAAGCCAGTTCTCTAACCACTATACTACTCCTCCACTCCCCTTTGGTGCTAGCAGACCAATCATGGTTTACATATTCTTATCTATGTTTAGACACGGGCCGACCAAATAGACTTTATGTTTCTAAATAAAACATTAGATTCAGAATTTCGAGTTCCAACAATAATAGCTACATTTCAGTTCTTTTTGAAGTTTGTAATATAATTGGTACTACTCATTCAACTGTAGTACCAATTGTATTACAGTTGAATGAGTTGAAAACTTAAGTTATGGAATTCTGTTAGACTACAACATCCTTCTATTACCTTACTGCCCCAATGGGCTCTTTGTGCCCTATTTATTCTTGTTCTCTTTTTTTTTTAACATAATGCAGAAAATGTAATGAGACTAAGAGCTTTATTGCTGCTGTAGTTAAACATGAAATTTGTAACTTTGGATAACATAGCACATAGGATGTGGCATGCCAAAAGGAGGACGAGAACACTGTTGGATTGCTAGCAGTTTAAAGTTTAGAGTTCTGGTTGGAATATTTTCATGGAAATAAAAGCTCTGAAGCACACAACATTATACAAAATGGACTGGATCAGGAGTCTGCCCCTCCCTTAGAAGCCAAGAGATACTTAAGAGCATAGATTTAAAGAGGTCAACCAAAGGACAGGTAGTCATTAGGGAGGGAGGAGGTTAATAAGCCCTCCCTTACATCTGAAGAAGAGGTCAAGAAGAAATTAGAATTTCTGCCAATAGGACCCAAGGAAATCAGACTCCTGTTAGAGCAAAAGGATTGCCAGAAAATTCAGCCTGTTTGAGTCTGCAAAGGGAGAAGTCAAAAAGCCTCCTTGCAGCTGCCTACAGGCACGCAGAGCCTTTGCTTATGATGCATCTGAAGGAATACAACAGCTTAAACAGTTTCAGAACAGTCTATAAATCACAAGACTAGCAGAAGACTTCTGTTAGGAATATACAAGAATTATTCCAGTTCTCTAAACAAGAGGAACTATGGGTTTGGTTAAAAAGAACACAACGGAAGAGAAATAGTTTAGCTGATTGCTATCTACAGAGATCCTGTTTTTCCAACAGTACATTCTCTCTGGAAGCAACTGCCAAGTATACCATGGGTTGGAAGGTTCTAGACAGAAAATCAGACTACAACAGACTGTCCAGATCACTAAGATAATCCAAAAGCATTCCAGGCTATGTGCTGTCCCTCCCACCTCTTGAATTCTTACTGTAGTCTCCCAAGATGGGTCAATATCAGTTTTGCAGTCATGAACCAGGAAGTCAGCAGGTGCCAAGTCTTGTATAGTTGGGGTTTCTTCCCCAACCACATTTCTCTTTGAGTCATTTCAATCCCTACACAAAGCTACCTCCTACAGTGATCATCTGTCTTCTACTTTTATATCCTACTGCCATATCTATACTCAGGGCTGTACCAAGGACTGTGCATGCGGTGTGGCCTCACAGGGCACAAGTACAGACACATGGTGACATAGTAACATAATATATGACGACAGATAAAGACCAGTATGATCTATCTAATCTGCCCAGCGTGGCAGCAAGAGCAGGTGCATCTGCTTCTCTGTGCAGGTCACCCCTCCACATGCCTTTGTTTAGGAGTGTACCAATCGCTCCATGTAGGTCACCCCTTATTTGTTGAAATAGTTGTTTATTTTGATTTTATTCTGTTACTATAAAGGGATCCACAGTGTCTGTCCCATGCCAGTTTTAATTCCGTCACTGTCTTTACCCTCACTACTTCCATTGGGAGGGCATTCCAAGCATCCACCACCCTTTCAGTAAAAAAGTATTTCCTGACATTGCCTCTCATTATACCCCCTTGCAGCTTCAGACCGGATGCACAGAGGGGATCTATGTACGGGACAGAATCGGGTCCATAGTGATTTAAAGTGACTTATTCCCACAGTGCTTATTATATGATCTTTGGACCTCTAACGCAGGCACTTAGTCAAAAGACGACAGTATCAGGTCAGTCTAATGAAATAATAAATTCCTATGTTTCAGATTTTGAAGATTGTCTCTTCTGTCGGCCACCTCCAATTCCCAGTAAGCTTCTACTTCACTTGTTACAATAGATGCACTTTCACTAACGCCTTTGTTTAATGTCATATGGTGATGTAAAAATACACTTAACACTTGCTCCTTGCTGGGGAGCTTGGCCCCCAGAATTGTGGTGGACATTTCTTCAATGAGATAAAAACCGCGTTTTTTCGCCATCTGAAAAGAATAAAGATACAAAGATAATAGTACAATGTCTTTGCCACCTCTCAGAGACGAGATTAGTTCAAATATGACGCAATCAAATGTAATCAGCGTGGAACTGAGTGGATGATACAAGATGATGCAACATTTTGTCATCTGCTCCCAGGGGGAAATCTCAAGACTTGTTGAGCCACCCCTAAATATTATTTGATTGGCTTCAAACTTTGTACACAGTGTTTTCTACCTAAATGGAACCAGAATCAGGCCAGGGAGCAAAGGAATTCAGGAATTCATTTTTATGGACCACCCTAATACCCATGGTACCTTGCTCCTCATTATGCACATTGGGAGGCCAATACTGGCAACAGTGCTGGCAGTATGGGCTGTGGAGGGTGTTTGCAGCCACCACACACTGGATAGACAAACACACACTCCCCAAACCTATGCCAGCATTGTGCAACTATAGAGGTGTTTGGCAGCCCTGGCACCTGCACCAGTCCTGGGCACAGTGCAGGCATGGCTATGGTGCACAATACTGTAGGAGACACTCCCCAGGGTGGTAAACACTGTCAGACACCAGACCTGAAGCACATTCCACAGACATCGGAAACGTTGCCATGATGCAGCTCACTCAGCAAAATGTGATTAACTTAGGAATTGCTATCTGACAGTAATCATGGCAACCTTTTGATAGATGTGTACCGTATTCCCAGGTTTAGGGTGGCATTGCTAAGGTATGCAAGTGCTAGTATTGGGAGATGCATGCAGGGCCCAATGTCCTGCCTCTCCAGGAGGCATTGGCTAATGGAGCCTGTGGGTGTGGGTGTGTCTGCCCCTGTTGGCTGCTGCTTTACGGCAGAGGTTCCCAACTCCGGTCCTGGTGGGCCAAACACTGTTTGGGTTTTCATGCTGTCCCCCATGAATATGCATGAGATACATCTGCATACCATGGGGGTGGCACATAGAAATGCAGCACAGGCATCTTTATCAGAGGCAGCATGGAACCGGAATGGTGTTTGGCCCTCCAGGACTGCATTTGGGAGACTCTGCTCTAGGTAATGTGCATGTTTATGGTGTCTGTGCTCTGTAGGGTAAAATTTAGGTGTCTTGGGCATGTTTATATCATCTGCAATAAAGGTGCTGTCTGTATTAGCACGTTGTAGTAGTGGGTAAAATATGGGGACTGGGTTGGCAGGGACCACAGCTGGAACTTGAACCTGTGACCTTCTGCTCCTGAACTCACTGGCTGTGTGCACTGCACCACCGTGTTGCCACAGAAATGATGCATTCCCTGGGGATTCCATGACTGTACATCAGACAGGGCCTGTCTGTTGCAGTGCACAGCACCCACCTACACAGGGCTAGGCCATGGTCTGCTGTGGGCAGCTGCCACTGCCCCCTCCACCACCAGTGCCCCTCTACCACCATGCTGACATGCCCTTCTGCTGGTGGTGCTGGTGGTGCGCCATCTCAGGCCATCCAGTGTGCGGGTAGGCGGCTGCCTATGGTGTGGGTTCTGGGGTAGGGGTGCCTGCATAGACGTCCACGCTTCCCCCCCCCAACACCGCCTGCCAATGTTCTGTGCCCTTGGAGGTACCTGCTGGGTACTATCCCCTGTGACACTGTGATAAACACACTCGTGCCCATGTTGGGCCCTCATCAGTTGCTGTCTGGCTGCTGTACATTTTCAGCATTCCTAGGTGCCACCTAGGCATCTGCCTAGTCCGCACTGTGCCCAAGCTGCACCACAGCATGTGCTGCCTGCAGCCCTCTGTATCCCATTTCCAAGCATCTGTCCAGTTGGCCGTTCCAACATGCCCGCCCTGCTGTTGTCGCACATGTGCATGCCGTAGGAAACCTGTCCGATGATAAGGGAAACCCTGCACAGCGTAATTTCACTGTAGGCTCATTCACCTTGTATGGGGACGGAGCATGGACCCTTCCAAAATTAATATCCTTTTTTGGTGCCTTCATGGGAGTGTTTTTTGATGTTTCCCATTGAGATCACTATTGCCCAGCTTGGTTATTTTAGTTTTCCATTTTCTGCTGGTCCTTTTCACTGTTTATTTGCCCTTTTGTTCCGTGCACATGTATCACACTTATCCCTTTTTTGTAGGTTTCCCTGGTTTTGCTGTACATTGCTGACAGAAATGGTTTCTCTTCCCTTTAAATCAGCTCTAACGCCAGGGTTTCACTGGCGTTAGTTTTGAGCCTTGGATTTCACAGCGTTAGTGTGCAGGGAGCCTCTCCCCTCCCACTCTCCACCCATTGACCCCTTCTCTCCGCCCCTGGGGAGCCTTCCTCCGCCCTCCGGGAGCCTTTGCCCGCCTTCATCGCTCGTTTTCGCCGCAGCACGCATTATCGCGCGATAAGGTACCTGTGCGCTGCAAGATGCGACCTTATCGCGTGATAACGTTGCAGAGCGCACTTTAAGACGGTTTAGTAAACATACCCCATAGTAATAATGGGTGATTTCAATTACCTTGGTATCAACTGGGTCATTGTCACAGCAGGACATATTGGGAAAATAGAGTTTCTAGATGGAATAAATGACTGTTTCTTGGAACAACTGGTTCATGAACTGACAAGAGGGGAAGTTATTCTGGACCTAGTCTTTAGTGGAACACAGGATCTAGTACAAGAGATAACAGTGTTAGGGCCATTTAGCACGATCACATTTGATTTAATAAATGGAGGGAGGATGTCAAGGAAATCCATAGTACATCCTTTTAACTTTTAAAAGGGAGATTATGATAAAATGAGGAAAATAGTTAAGAAAAAAACTAAAAGGAGCAGCTGAAAAAGTTAAAGGTTTACATCAAGAGTCAGCATTGTTTAAAAATAGTATCTTAGAAGACCAGACCACATGTATTCCATGCTTTAACAAAGGTGGAAGGAAAGCCAAAACTCTGCCAGCATGGTTTAAAGATGAGGTCAGAAAGGCTGTGGTAGCCAAAAAAGCATCTTTTAGGAAATGGAAACAAGAGCCAGATGATGAAAACTGGAAACAACATAAGCACTGGCAAGTTAGATGCAAGGCATTGATAAGGCAGGCAAAGGAAGAATTTGAAAAAAAAGCTTCACATGAAAGCAAAAATGCACCATAGAAACTTTTTCAAGTACAGTACATTCATAGCAAAACAACTGTGACAGAGACAGTTGGACCATTATATGATAGAGGGGTAAAAGGGCTGCTAAGGGAGGACAAGGCCATGGCTGATAAAATGAATGAATTCTTTGCTTCAGTCTTTACTGAAGATGTACGGAAGTTACCCATGCCGGAAATGGTATTTAAAAATGATGTATCAGAAGAATTCAAACAAAGTTCGATAAACTGGGAAGATGAATTATAATTATTTGATAAACTAAAGAGTAGCAAATCACTGGACCAGATGATATACATCTGAGGGTGCTGAAAGAACTGAAAGATGAGATTGTAGACCTACTATTAGTAATCTGTGAACTATCATTAAATCATCTGTAGTACCTGAAGATTGGAGAATGGCCAAATTCACATTGTTTTTCTAAAGGTTCCAGGGGTGATCAAGGAAATTACAGACCAGTGAGGTTGATGTCATTACCAGGCAAAATGATATAAATCATTATAAAGAATAAAATTATTTAACATGTAGATAGCCATGGTTTAATAGGAGAAAACCAACATGGATTTAGACAAGGAAGATCTTGTTTTACTAATCTGTGTCATTTTTTTAAACATGTGAATAAACAGGTAAATAAAGGTGAGCCAGTTGATATAGTGTATTTGAATTTTCAGAAAGCCTTTGACAACATCCTTCATGAGAAACATTCAGGGAAATTAAAAATCCATGGGATAGGAGGCAGTGTGCTATTGTAGATCAGTAGCTTGTTAAAAAATAGAAAGCAGAGAGTAGGGTTAAATGGACAAGTTTCTCAATGGAGAAAGGTGAATAGTGGAGTATCCCAGGGATCTGTGCTAGGCCCACTGCTTTTTTAACATATTAAAAAATGACCTGGAAATGGGAATAACAAGTGAGGTTATCAAATTTGCAGATGACACAAAATTATTCAAAGTTGTTAAAACCCATAAGGATTTTGAAAAATTGCAAAAGGACCTTGATAATTTGGAAGACTGGGCATCCAGAGCCCTGCCCTGTTGAGGCATTCCTAAAAGGGGCTCTACAGGTCAAACAACTGAAAGGATTTGAGGGTTTATTTTTATTAAATTGCTAGCTCTCTGACTGGGAGCTCTTAAAAGGGTTTTTGTATATTTTTAAAGCAAAGTTACTTTCTTTTTGGTGCTTCAGTAGAAATATTTCCTTTAGCAGAGTAGGTTTTTAACCTCTAGTAACCTTCTCAGCTTAAGGAAACTGCTGACACCTAATCAGGAGTTAGTGGGCATGAATACCTGAGAGCAGCTGAGACCTGCATAAAGGGATCCAGAGCACTGCCCTGTTCAGGCATTCCTAACAGGGGCTCTACAGGTCAAACAATGGTAAGGATTTGAGGGTTTATTTTTATTAAATTGCTAGCTCTCTGACTGGGAGCTCTTAAAAGGGTTTTTGTATATTTTTAAAGCAAAGTTACTTTCTTTTTGGTGTTTCAGTAGAAACATTTCCTTTAGCAGAGTAGGTTTTTAAACTCTGGTAACCTTCTCAGCTTTAGGGAACTGCTGACACTTAATCAGGAGTTAGTTCCCTCCCTACCCACCCCGGCTCCCACCCACCCCTAGTGAGCAGTCTTGCTTTATAGGGCATCTCCCCATATAACAAAGCACAAGGACTTGGAACAGCACATTTTGAATATAATTAAAGGGATTTTACTGCTTTTTCTCTGAAAGGACAGCTGGGAAACCAGCTGGTACTTTGGAAGATCTCTCTCTTTTGCTTTAACAGATACCTAAGCTCCACGAACAGAACAATGGCTGGGAAAAATTGTATCGCTAAAGCTGTTGCCCCCATTACAGCTTCTGCCTCTGTCCAGACAGAGGTCCCAATGCCAGTTGAAGGACTGGTTCCATGTGCAGGGTGCCTGCATGCTGAAGCTCTGAGGAAACAAGTGGAGGAACTCAGAGAGGAGGGGGCGAGGCTGAGGAGCATTCAGGACAATGAGAAGTACATTGATGAGATGCTTCTTGCAGCAACTAAGCTCTCCAGCAGAGGAGAAGATGGGTGCCAACAGAGTGACGAAGGTTGGACACAAGTCACCAGGGCCTGCAGAATCACCAATCCAAATTCTCCAGCACTTGAATTGAAGAACCATTAAGCAGCCATGGACGTGGAGGAGGTAAAAGCATCCCTGGAAAGGGATGAACCAGAGCTCAAGTACCCCAAAGTTGCAGAATCAGCAACCACAAGGAAGCTAAGGGTAGTGGTGGTTGGTGACTCTCTTCTGAGGGGTACTGAGGCGTCCATCTGCCGACAAAACTTGATGTCCAGAGAGGTATGCTGTCTGCCTGGTGCCAAAATCCAAGATCTTACGGAGAGTTTGCCAAGACTCATCAAGCCCACTGACTATTGCCCAATGTTGCTAATCCATGTTGGAACAAATGATACCGCCAGGTATCCCGCGGAGCATATCAAAAGTGACTTCAAGGCTCTGGGACAGAGGGTGAAGCAGTTAGGTGCACAGGTGGTGTTCTCTTCAATCCTCCCTGTTGAGGGTAAAGGCAGAGAGGCTCGCATCCTGGAGATGAATTCATGGCTGTGTGGATGGTGTCATCGAGAGCGTTTTGGTTTCCTAGACCATGGGATGGTGTTCCAAGGGTTGCAGAGCAGACATGGCATCCATCTGTCCAAGAAAGGTCAACGTGTCTTCAGTAGTAGATTGGCTAATCTACTGAAGAGGGCTTTAAAGTAGATTTGTTGTGGATGGGTGAAGAAAGCCCCCAGGTAAGTGAAAGCCCCCAGGTAAGTAATACATTAAATACCTTTATAGAAATTGGTAACAGGGGTAACATATGGAAAGCAGTGTGTATAAATGCCCATAGCATGGGAAATAAGATCCCTGAGGATGAAGCTTTGGTGGGAATGGCTGACTTGGATTTAGTAGCAATTACAGAAACATGGTTCACAGAAAACCATGATTGGGATGTAACTATACCTGGCTATATTTTAATTCAGAAAGGACAGGGTAGGAAGAAGGGGAGGAGGAGTGGCACTATAGGTAAAAAATACCATTAAAGCTTTGGAATTACAGAGCTTAAAAGGAAGAGAGAAGGCATTGTGGGTTAAACAAGAAAGAGGGAAAGAGAAATCTATTTGCATTGGTGTGATATACAGACCTCCCTCACAAGAGGAAGAGGTGGACAGAGAGTTAATTGAAGACATATGCAGCATTGCTAGGAAAGGGGAAGTGCTACTGATAGGGGATTTCAATATGCCAGATGTTGATTGGCACTTTCCTTCTGCAGTATCATCTAGAAGTAAAGAGATTGTGGATTCTCTACAGGGAGAACTATTCGGGCAATTGGTAACAGACCCCACACGTGAAGGGGACATACTGGACTTGGTGCTTACCAATGGTGAAAGTGTTTCTGATGTTGTAGCGGGAGATCATTTTGCATCCAATGATCACCAGATGGTGTAGTTCAGTATTAGGACTAGGGCTGTTAGAATCCTTTCAAAGGTGAGGGTCTTAGACTTTAGGAAGACTAAGTTTGCCAAGATGGACCAATACCTCAGGGAGTTGTTAGTGGGATGGGAACAGCTGGGAGATGTAGAAAAACAGTGGGCAAAACTGAAAGGGGATATTTTAAGGGCAACCAACCTTTTTGTTAAAATGGTAAATAAAGGTAAAAGGAAAAGGAGACCGCTATGGCTTTCAAAAGAAGTAGCTAAAAAAGTGAAGGAAAATAGGGAGGCCTTCATGAAATACAAGAGATTACAGAGAGAGGAAGACAGGCATCTATATTTGGAAAAACTTAGAGAAGCTAGCAAAATAGTCAGGAAAGCAAAGATTCAAAAAGGGGAGGAAATAGCCAATGCAATAAAATGGGGGGAAAAGACATTTTTCAGATATGTTAGGAGAAGAGGACGTTGTACTTAGGCGTGTTATCAGAGCGTATACTCCCGTATCAGACACTATGATTATCGCTCTATAGAACTTTATTACCCCTATCTAGGGAACTTATTCTTTAAGCGAACTTGCTATTAAACAAATGACCAGGTCTCAGACTTCCCGACACTTCAAATGCTAACTGCCAGCAACCCGGCAAAAGCTGTGCCAAATAGCATCAATGACCTGTCAGATGTAAAGCATGTAAAAAGTGAAGAAATGACTTATCTAATATATGCCCAATAAAAATGTTGGAATAACAGTTCAAAGAATGTGTAATTCTCCCAATACAAAATGACTTATCTTCTGAATGATGAAAGTATCACAACAAATGCTGAACTTCTCCTGAAAATTCAAAGAATGTATAGTTCTCCCAACGCCGTCTCTGTAGCGCTTTCAACGCGTTTCTCCTTATCAGGATTCTTCAGGGGAAAATAGTTCCACAACATATGCCCCCGAAAAGGGAAAATGTGTCCAAACAGTTTGTATAGAAAAGTTCCTTCTTTCTGTAACTTCCTAGAGGTGCACAAGGACAGTTCAACACCAACCATCAGTTAGAAATCGCTCCCAAATAACAGTACATTATAGTGTCATATTAATCTCCAATGACTTTACAAACATGGCAAAACTTACTAGCTTTCTTATAACTCTCTGTCATTCCTTACAATGTTTTAACCCGTTGATGCTGCCCACGTTCTTCTATAAGGTGACAACTCACTTTCGGTTGTCTAAAAAACGCCGCGCATGCGGACTCACTCTCCTACTAACCCTTTATAGAAAACCCTACACCTATGGGTATGACGTGTATATGTTCAACTTCCCCCACAATTAGATGGAGCATGCTCTCCATTCAATTGTGTTATTTAACCCTGTTGGCTCCACTGATTGCAGCGTAAAAATCCACCTTTGTTCATGAAACACCAAGGTCTGGTCTCGTGTTCTGCCTCCTTGTCCCGTATGTACCTGTTCTATGGCAAAGCTTCTGAAGTCTTCAAAAGAGTGGCCAAGTGCTATGCTGTGTTGCACAAGTGGAGCCTCTTTTACTCGACACTTAATACGGCTTTTGTGTTCTCCCAGACGAATTCTCAAAGATCTAGTGGTCTTACCAATGTACAAAAGATTACATGGGCACCGTATGGCGTAAACGACAAATGTAGAATCACATTATGATAGGTGAAACTCTCTATCTCTTGATTTATCATACACATATTGCAGTGGCCACAAGGAGAATGCCCCCTCTTCTCGTCATTCAAGGTTGTGCGCCCTCGCAGATGCCGTAACATTGTCGGACTTACAAGTTCCTTTAAATTAGCATGTCGTCTCCACACACACCTGATGCGTCGTTCTGTCAATCCTGCCGTGCCCTGTAACACATTGGAATGTTTCCATATGATTTTCTGAATTTTATAACTTAAGGAAGAAAACTTAGTAACAAAGTTAACCGTAGTAACGTCCTGCGTCTTCGCGGGCCGTGTGTCCAAAAGGAGTGCTCGATGATTGTATTTAGCACGATGATAAGCTTGACCTATAACATCTTTCAGATACCCCCTATCTCGAAAATTAGTAATCAATTCTCGAGATTGTATCTTAAAATCTTCATCTTGTTAGCAGTTCCTTCGAAATCTGATGAATTGAGAGAAAGGTAATCCGTTCTTCAGACTGCGAGGGTGGACACTATTATAGTGTAACAAAGTGTTACGGTCAGTCGGTTTTTTGTATACCGAAGTTTTCCACCCCACCGTAGTTCGGCTGATCTCCACATCCAAAAACGTGATTACTTGAGCATTAAAGGCGCTGGTAAATTGTATATGTGCATCCAGCTGATTCAGCCACGCATGAAAACATTGTAACTCGGCTTCGGACCCCTGCCAGATGATAAAAATATCATCTATATAGCGCCGCCATAGCTTAACATGTACTTGAAAGGGGCTTACCATCAGCCACTTAGCCTCAAATTCTCCCATGAACAAATTCGCTATGGAGGGGACACACGTGGCCCCCATCGCTACTCCTGAGATTTGCTGAAAAATGGCCCCTTCAAACTGAAAAATAATTCTCAAAGATGGTTAAGCGTGCCAACCGCATCAGGAACGCTATAAGAACATCTGACAGATCTCCCCTAGACAATAGTGTGGTTCGTGCTGTTTCAAACGCTGAATCTTGCGGGATACTGGTATACAACGCTGCTATATCCATGGTGACCAGCAATATGTTGTCTTCTATAGCCAGATGCTGATGAGCTTCTAAAATATTTAAAAAATGGGAAGTATCTCTTACATAGGAAAGAACTGTACACATTAAAGGCCGTAGAAAAGTATCCAAAAATACCGACAATGGTTCTAAATTCGATCCTCGAGTGGATACTATTGGTCGTCCAGGCGGGTTATATAAATTCTTATGCATTTTCGGCACTAAGTAAAATTTGGCCACACTCGAAGAAAGAGGGTTTAAGAACTGCCATTCTTTTTTCGAAATAAGTTTTGCCCGCAATGCTTCAGTCGTGATCGTATTAATCGTAGCACTGATCTCTACAGTGGGATCCCTCGATAATTTAACATAGGCCCATTCATCGGACAATTGACGCTCAGCCTCATGTAGCTACTGTTGTCGACTGAGGACTACAATCGCACCTCTCTTGTCCGCCCTGCGGATAACCAATTCTGTTTGTGTTTGCAATGATTGGAGTGCTTGTTTCTCAATTATCATTAGTGTGTTTTTCCGCTGAGAATACCAAGGGGTATTTTCTTCCAATTGTTTTAATTCATTCATTCAGAACCAAAGTTTTGAATATTGTAAGAACGAGAAGTGGCGGATCCGGTGGGGACCATGTAGATTTGACTGGCAGAGGAAGTCTCGGTATAGTAGAAGGCATCTTGGTAGATACTATATCGTCGGACTGTTGATGTCCATCGATATCTAATGAACGATTGGCAAAATAGCTTTTCAAATGTAGTTTCCTTAGTAATTGTTCAAAATCCACTCGTGTCTGAAAAGGATCATACTTAGTTTTGGGAACAAATGAAAGGCCTTTCTCCAATAATTGTAGCTGCCCTAAAGTTAACACTGTGCCTGAAAGATTAACGACCAAATTATTTGAAACACCTACTGCCTCAATCGTTGGCCCCCCCGACTTGATGATTTGCCTCTGCCTCCTCCTCCTTTTTTCGTCTTCTTCTTCTCGTCGTCTGTAAAATCCTCTCTCATCGATCTCCCGGAATCTGAGGTGTCGTCCGATGTTGCCTCAAAATTAACTTGTTTTTTGGTTTTCCTGTTCTTGCAGTTGGCGTCCATCCATGGGTAGACATAACCGGATGTGTAGTCCTCGTAATCTCTTCTCAATTTTTTGGATTTCGCGGCTTTCACTTCCTGGCATACTATTGCTATTTCCTTATTAACCTCCTCAATTTGATGTGTAAAATGAGATTCCGATTCTGCTTCCTTTAATCCAACCGTTATTGAAGAAATTTCAGTGTTCAATTCCACCAGTTGTTTCGCTGAATTATCCACTATCAAGACCATACGGTCTAGAGAACACTTGTTCAATATGTTATTCCACTTATCTAAAAAAGTACTATCTGAATTATATATTTCGGGTTCTTTGTATATGAGCAATCCTCTAGGAATATGCTGTTGACTTATATATTCAATGAGTGACAGGCGATGTAGTTCTACCTTAAGAGCCTGTTTTTGTAGTTTTATCAAGGTTATTTATTTATTTTATTTGACATTTCTTATATACCGCCTTTCATGATATCAAGGCGGTTTACATTGAACAAACTGAAATTACATTGAACAGGGCATTATAACTTGGAGATAACTATTTTACAGGGAACATGGGCTATGGAGGGTTAAGTGGCTTGCCCAAGACCACAAGGAGCACCTGTGGGACTAGAAACCCCAGTCCTTCCGGCCCAAGGTTGCTGTCCTCTAATGGGATTTGAACCCCTGACCCTCCGGCCTGAAGTACCTTGCCCCAACCACTAGGCTACTCCTTCACTCCATGTTGGTTGATTCCCATGTTGGTTGATTCCGTTCTTGGCTCTCAGAGCTATCTAGAGCAAATGGTTTTTTTTCTTTGCATAGTTCTTTTATATAGTCTTGTGAAATGCTCCATACATTTTTCCAAATAGCTTGCCCTTCCATTATCGTTGCTAAACGTTGTACTTAGGCGTGTTATCAGAGCGTATACTCCCGTATCAGACACTATGATTATTGCTCTATAGAACTTTATTACCCCTATCTAGGGAACTTATTCTTTAAGTGAACTTGCTATTAAACAAATGACCAGGTCTCAGACTTCCCGACACTTCAAATGCTAACTGCCAGCAACCCGGCAAAAGCTGTGCCAAATAGCATCAATGACCTGTCAGATGTAAAGCATGTAAAAAGTGAAGAAATGACTTATCTAATAAATGCCCAATAAAAATGTTAGAATAACAGTTCAAAGAATGTGTAATTCTCCCAATACAAAATGACTTATCTTCTGAATGATGAAAGTATCACAACAAATGCTGAATTTCTCCCGAAAATTCAAAGAATGTATAGTTATCCCAAAGCCGTCTCTGTAGCGCTTTCAACGCGTTTCTCCTTAACATTTTTATTGGGCATAAATTAGATAAGTCATTTCTTCACTTTTTACATGCTTTACATCTGACAGGTCATTGATGCTATTTGGCACAGCTTTTGCCGGGTTGCAGGCAGTTAGCATTTGAAGTGTCGGGAAGTCTGAGACCTGGTCATTTGTTTATTAGCAAGTTTGCTTAAAGAATAAGTTCCCTAGATAGGGGTAATAAAGGAGAAGAGGACGGGCAGAAGTGGTATTGTCAGACTCAAGGGTGAAGGGGAGGAATATATAGAAGCTGATGAGGATGAAGTGGAATTGCTTAACAAATATTTCTGTTCTGTGTTCACAGATGAAGAACCAGGAGCAGGATCTCAGAAAACACCCATAAATGGGAACAGAAGCGAGGAACATCTTGAACAATTTTCAGAAGACTGTGTTCATGAGAAACTAGCTCAGCTTAAAGTAGACAAAGCGATGGGACTGGATGGGATACACCCTAGAATACTGAGGGAACTTGGGGATGTTCTAGCAGCAACTCTGACTGACCTTTTCAATGCCTCATTGGAGTCGGGAGTGGTGCCAAAGGACTGGAGAAAGCCTCATGTGGTGCCTTTACACAAAAGCGGAAGTAAGGATGTGTTTGAAAACTACAGGCCAGTTAGTTTAATGTCAGTGGTGAGTAAATTATTGGAAATGCTGCTGAAAAGAGAAAATAGTGAGGTTTCCGGAGTCCAGTGGATTACAGGATCCAAGGCAGCATGGATTCACCAGAGGCAGGTCTTGTCAGACAAATCTGATTGATTTCTTTGACTGGGTGACCAGGGAGTTGGACCGAGGGAGAGCCCTAAATGTGGTGTTTTTGGATTTCATTAAAGCCTTTGACACTGTTCCTCACAGGTGACTTATAAACAAACTGAGCACCCTAGGGATGGACCCTAAAGTTACTGCTTGGGTTAGTAATTGGTTGGGTGGGAGGCAACAAAGAGCACAGGTAAATGGAGCTCACTCTGAGGAGAGGGATGTTACCAGTAGTGTGCCACAGGGATCTGTCCTTGGTCCGATTCTTTTTAACATCTTTGTTAGTGATATAGCGGAAGGGCTGTCGGGTAAGGTTTGCCTCTTTGCAAATGATACCAAAATCTGCAATAGAGTAGACACCCTGGAAGGTGTAGATAACATGAGGAGGGATCTAGCTAAGCTTGAAGAATGGTCTAGAATTTGGCAGCTGGGACTTAATGTTAAAAAATGTAAGTCATGCATTTGGGCTGCAGCAATCCAAGGGAGCAATATAGTATAGGGGGTAAATTACTTTTGTCCACTAAAGAAGAGGGGGGCCTAGGTGTGGTTGTGCCTGATGATCTTAAAGTAGCTAAACAGGTAGAAAAGGCGACGGCAAAAGCTAGAAGGATGCTTGGGTGCATATGGAGAGGAATGGCTAGCAGAAAAAAGGAGGTGATAGTGCCTCTGTATAAGTCTTCAGTGAGACCTCATTTGGAGTATGGTGTGGCAATTCTGGAGACTGCGCCTTCAAAAAGATGTGAATAGGATGGAGTCGGTGCAGAGGGTGGCTAATAAGATTATTAGTGGTCTTCATTATAAAGCATATGAGGACAGACTTAGGGATCTTAATATGTACACCTTAGAGGAAAGGCGGGATGGATGTGATATGATTGAGATGTTTAAATACCTCTGTGGTATAAATGTTCAGGGAGAAAGCCTCTTTCAATTGAAAGCAAGTTCTGCTACGAGGGGACATGGGATGAGGGTGAAGGGGGATAGATTCAGGAGTGATATGCGGAAATATTTCTTTACGGAAAGAGTGGTGGATCCGTGGAATAGTCTCCCAGTGGCGGTGGTAGAGATGAGGACAGTAACTGAATTCAAAAGAATTTGAAATGTTCTCTGTAAACCGCTTCTGATCTCTGGAAGAGGCAGTATAAAAAAAAAAATGCACAAAAAGTGCACAAAAGAGCATGGGACAAACACAGAGGATCTCTAAAGGTAAAAAGGAGACTGTTGTAGTTGTTGATATAGAAGGACAGACTAGATAGGCCATGTGGTCTTTTTCTATCATCATGTTTCTGTGTTTCAAATGGCAGATGAAATTTAATGTGAACAAATGCAAAGTTATGCATCTAGGAAAGAACAACCCAGACTAGTTGTTAAGTGCCGTCGAGTCAGAGTCGACTCATGGCGACCCTCTGGATAGCTATCCTAAATTGTGTTCGGTCTTCAGTCAGGCGGCTCATTATTGACAGACTGGTACCTGTAGCTGCTGTTATTGTCTCGATCCATCTCACTGCTGGCTTTCCTCTTTTGCGTTGACCTTCTATCTTGCCAAGAATGATTTCTTTCTCTAATGATCTCTCTCTTCGCATGATGTGTCCAAAGTATGAAAGTCAAATTCTTGTCATCTGAGCTTCTAAAGAAAGCTTATGTTTGATATCCTCTAGTACCGACTGGTTTGTTCTTTGGGCAGTCTATGGTATACACAGTATTCACCGCCAGCACCATAATTCAAAGGCATCAATTTTCTTCCTATCTATCTTTTTCACTGTCCAGCTTTCACATCCATATGATGTTATTGAAAATACCATGGCTTGAACAAGTCAAATCTTTGTATGGAGAGAGACATCTCTGCTCTTGAGAATCTTATCTAGCTCTTTCATAGCCATTCTGCCAAGAGCAATGCGTCGTCTGATTTCTTGACTGCTTTTTGCTTCTTTATTGATAGTTGATCCAAGTAGGTTAAAGTTGTTCACGATTTCAATTTCTTCTCCTTCAACGATGAACCTGTTGATTATGCCCGTTGTCATGATCTTTGTCTTCTTTACATTAAGTTGCAGGCCCATTTTGAGACTATGTTCTTTGATTGTGAGAAGCAAATGTTTCAGATCATCTTCACTTTCAGCCAGTAATGTGGTATCATCAGCATAGCGAAGGTTGTTGATGAGTCTTCCACCAGTCTTCACACCTCTGTTGTCTTCATACAATCCTGCTTCTCTGATGATTTGTTCTGCATATAAATTAAACAGGTAGGGGGAAAGTATACAGCCTTGTCTTACACCTTTGCTTATTTTAAACCATTCTGTTTCTCCTTGTTCCGTTCAAACTGTTGCGTCTTGATCAATGTACAGATTGTGCAAGAGTACGATCAGGTGTTCTGGTATACCCATGCTTCTTAATGTGGCCCAGAGTTTCTCATGGTTTACACAATCAAAAGCCTTGCTATAGTCAATAAAGCACAAATAGATATCCTTTTGGTATTCTTTAGTCTTTTCAAGGATCCATCTCACATCCGCAATGATGTCTCTCGTTCCTCGCCCTTTCCTGAACCCTGCTTACACTTCATGTAGTTCTTGTTCCAGGTATGGTTGTAGTCTCTTTTGAATAATCTTCAGTAGAATCTTGCTGGCATGTGGGATCAGAGCTATTGTGCGATAATTTCCACAGTCCGTTGGATCACCTTTCTTTAGTATTGGTATAAACACAGATCTTTTCCAGTCAGTTGGCCATGATGTTGTCTTCCATATTTCTTGGCACAGCCTTGTAAGTATGGTAACAGCTGCATCAGATTGCTGTAATACTTCTATGGGAATGCTGTCAATGCCTGGTGCTTTGTTCTTTGATAAGGCTTTCAATGCTGCTTCAACTTCTTCTTTCATCACCAATGGTTCCCGATCATAAGGTACAGGGTGAAACGGCTGTTGGTCCACTTGATCTTTATCATATAAAAACTCTGTATATTCCTTCCACCTTTTCTTGATCTTCTCAGCATCATTTAACATAGAACCTTGAGCATCTTGTAACATTCCAATTCGAGGCTGGAACTTTTTCTTTAACTCTCATAGCTTTAGGAAAGCCGATCTTGTTCTTCCTCTAATAGTTTCTGCTTCTATTTCCTTGCATGCATCGTTGTAGTACTTTTCCTTGTCCTGTCTTGCTGCACATTGGAAATCTCTATTGAGTTCTGTTATTGTCTTTCTTTCTTCTCTGGCTATAGCTTCTCTGCTTTTTTGGGCAATTTTCAGAGTTTCTTCCGTCATCCATTTTGGCCGTTTTTGCTTTTTCACCTTTTGTAGAGACGTCTCGCTTTATTCCAACACAACCTTCTTGATGTCATTCCATAACTCTTCTGGAGCTCTGTCATTTGTATCTAAAGCAGCAAATCAATTTTGCAGGCAGTCTTTAAATTCCAGTGATATATTCTCAAGGTCATATTATGCTGCATTCATGTGTGGTTTGCTATTTTTCAACTTTAGCTTGAGTTTGCATACTAGTAGTTGATGATCTGTACCACAGTCAGCTCCAGGTTTTGTCTTTGTTGATGTTATAGAACCTTTCATCATTGACTTCCACAGATGTAGTCAATTTGATTTTTATACAATCCATTGGGTGAAGTCCATGTGTACAGTCGCCACTTGTGTTGATGGAAGAAGGTGTTTGAGATGAATAGATCGTTGGTATTGCAGAATTCTATCAGTCTTTCTCCAGCTTCATTTCTGTTGCCAAGTTCATATTTTCCAACTACTTTGCCTTCTTCTTTGTTGCCAACTTTTGCGTTCCAGTCACCCATGACTATCAGGATATCCTGTTTGCATGTTCTGTCAATTTCAGCTTGTACTTGTTCATAGAACTCTTCAATTTCATTCTCTTCTGCAGCTGTTGTTGGGGCATATACTTGAATTATAGTTGTGCATTCCTCGTAGACGAATAGAGATTATGCGTTCGCTGACTGCATTGTATTTCATTACAGTTCTTGCAGGTTTCTTCTTTAATATAAATGCAACACCATTTTGTCTTTGTCTTTCATTTCCAGCATAGTAGACCATGTGATCATCTGATGCAAAGTGCCCGATGCCAGTCCATTTCAGTTTGCTGACACCCAACAGATCAAGTTGTACACGTTCCATTTCATTCTTGACCACCTCCAACTTCCCTTGGTTCATGCTTCATACATTCCATGTTCCAATGCGTAAGACATCTTTACAGCGTCTGACTCTCATTTCATGCGCAGCTACATCAGCAGTCAGACGTCCCGAGGGCTTTGATCCAACCACATCATAAATGCTGGCTTTACCCCAAAAAGTCTTCAGCTCTTCCCCAGTAGCCGGTTGAGTGCCTTCTGACCTGGGGGTCTCATCTTCCAGCACAATAGCACAATTTGTTTTGTTGTAACTATCCATTGGGTTTTCATGTCAAGGTACAGAAGTAGATTTCCGGGCCTTTCTTCCGCACAGTTTAAGTTTGGTGTTGTTGCCGTTGTCACGGAAATGTGATCCTCCACCATCAACACTATTCCATTCTGCTGCTGCCCAGATGGGTGGTTTGTCTTGGTCTGGCACCTCAGCTGAGACCTGTCCATCTTGGGAGACCCTGCCAGTAGTTAAACTACTGATAGTTTAGCTCTCAGCATCACTGATGCACATAAGCCCTCACAGCACAACAAGCTGCAAACCAAGTGCTGACAGTAATTATAGCAACCTTTTGATATATGTGGAATGGTTTCCCAAGTTTAGGACGGCATTGCTAAGGTATGCAGGTGCCAGTATTGGGAGATGTTGCTCTGCGCAGGGCCCAACAGCCTGACTCTCCATGAGGCTTTGGATAGTGGAGCCTGTGGGTGTGGGTGTTTATGCCCCTGCTGGCCACTGCTCTAGGGCAGAGGTTCCCAGCTCCGGTCCTGGTAGGCCAAACACTGTTCAGATTTTCATGCTGTTCCTAATGAATATGCATGAGATACATTTACATACAATGGGGATGGTGCATACAAATGCAACACAGGCATATTTATTAGGGACAGCATGAAACCAGAATGGTGTTTGGCCCTCCAGGACTGCAGTTGGGAAACTCTACTCTAGGGATTGCACATGTTTATGGTGTCTGTGCTCTGTAGGGTAAAATATAGGCGTTTCAGGCATGTTTATTTTATCTGCAATAAAGTTTCTGTCTTTATTACCACAGTTTAGTACTGGGTAAAATATGGGGACAGGGTTGGCAGGAGCCACAGATGGGACTTGAACTTGTGACTTTCTGCACTTGAACACACTGGCTGTGTGTACTGCACCACACTGTTGCCACAAAGATGTATCATTCCCTGGGGATACCATGACTGTTTGTCAGACAGACCCTGTCTGTTGCAATGCATGGCACCCACCTAAATGGGGCTTGGCCATGGTCTGCTGTGGGCCCCCTCCGACACCAGCACCCCTCCGCCACCATGCTGCCATGCCATGCCATTATGCCGGTGGTGCTGGTGGTGCGCAGTCCCAAGCCATCCAGTGTGCTGGTAGGCAGCTGCCTATGTTGTGTGTTCTTGGGTAGGGGTGCCTACATGGACATGCACGCTTTCCCCCCTGCTCCGCCTGCCAATGTTATGTGCCCTTGGGGGTACCTGCTGGGTAATATCCCCTATGACCCTGTGGGACACACACTCATGCCCATGTTGGACCCTTGTCAGTTGCTGTCTTGCTGCATTACAGTTTCGGCATTCCTATGTGCCACCTAGGCATCTGCCTAGTCCGCACTTTGCTCCAGCTGGACCACATCATGTGCCGCCTGAAGCCCCCTGTATCCCATTTACAGCATCAGTACAGTTGCCCTTTCCTACGTGCCCACTCTGCTGTTGCTGTACATGTGCATGCCATAAAAATCTGCCCAATCTAAACAACAGAAACCCTGATCAACGCTATTTCAATGTGGGATCATTCACTTTGTAGGAGGACAGAGCATAGACCCTTCCAAACATGATATCTTGAGTTTTACACTTTATCAGTAGTGTTGCTTTATGTTTATCATTAATATCACTAACGGCCAGCTTGGTTATTGGGATTTTAAATGTGGTTTGGGTCATTTTATATGTTTATTTGCCTTTTTGGTTCCTGCACTTGTATCACAACTATCACTTTCCTGGGTTTCCCTGGCTTTGCTGCACATTTCTGACTTACCGGTAAATGGTTTCTCTTTCCTGCAAATGTGCCTAATGCAAGGGTTTCACTGGCGTTAGTGTTCAGACCCCGATTTCACAGCGTTAGTTTGCCTGGAGCCTCTCCCCTCCCACTCTCAGCCCATTGATCCCTTCTCTCCGCCCTCTGGGAAGCCTTACTTCATCCTTCAGACCCGGATTTCACAGCGTTAGTGTGCCTTAACGCCACCGCTGCGTTATCGTGCAATAACGTCACTTATTGTGCGATAACATCACTTATTGCGCGATAATACCACCGCTGCGACATTAAGACGGTTTAGTAAACATAACCCCTAGTGTAGTACAATAAACTCTTTGGACTCAACACCTCGCTCTAGATGTGTGTGCCTTTTTAGGAACCTGCCAGGTACTTGTGACCTGGATAGGCCACTGTTAGAAACAGGATACTGGGCTTGATGGACCTTGTTCTGACCCAGTATGGCACTTCTTATGTTCTTATGTTGCTGAAGAGAGGGGAAGGGAGTGGCTAATACTGGGGCTCTGGGGAGGGCTGGCACTGGACTGGAGGGCTGATACTGGGTCTGTGGGAGGCTCGAACTGGTTTGGGAGGCTGGAAATGGGCTGATACTGGGACTGGAGACTGGGGCTGAGACTGGGGTGCTGAGACTAGAGGAGAGGGCTGGGACTGGCAATGGACTAATATTGTGGCCGGGGGGGGGGGGGGGAGGATTGGAAATGAGCTGATACTGGGGATAGGGGGGACTGGCAATGGGCTGATATTAGGTCTGGGGATCTGGAAATGAATGATGCAG
This sequence comes from Ichthyophis bannanicus, assembly GCA_033557465.1. Taxonomy (NCBI): domain Eukaryota; kingdom Metazoa; phylum Chordata; class Amphibia; order Gymnophiona; family Ichthyophiidae; genus Ichthyophis; species Ichthyophis bannanicus. The sequence continues at coordinate 1,012,664,744 of CM066033.1, read as the reverse complement.
GGACTGGTAATGGAAATGGACTGATATTGTGTCTGGGGAACTGGAAATGGGCTGATCCAGAAACTGAGGGTCTGACTGATACTGGCAACAGCTGATACTGGGAATGGGGGGCTGGGAATGGAAATGAGATCATATTGGGCTTGGGAGTTGCAAATGGGCTGATACTAAATCTGGGGGCTTGGGACTGGAAAAGTGCTGGTATTGGAAGGGAGCTGATTCTAGGATTGGAGTCTTGGGAATGAAAGGGGACTGATGCTGGCAAATGATAGGGTCAGAGTAGGAAACAGAGTGAAATGCTGGGGGATTGAGAATAGAGAGGAGAACCGATATTGTGGAGAGTGGGGAAGAAACAAATTCAACCAAGGGAAGGTTGAGCGGGAGGGGTATAAGAACATATGCTGGGATAAGAAGGAGGAAAAATAAGGTTAATGACTATTGGAGAAGGAAGTAAATGGGTGGGTGGGTGCTGGGGAGAGGGAATAGGAGATAGGAGGACAGGTACTAGGGTCATTGGATGTGGAAAAGCAGGGACTCTGACAGGTGGAGACTCTAATATTGGTTGAGAAAACAGAAGATATACTCTAAGGCTGCGCATGGGGAGTTTAAGGGTGGGGCTCGAGGCTTGTGTGGGACTGCGAGTGTGAACTTGGAATTGCTTGGGGAGATAGTGGGGACTAAGGAATTGAGCAAAGATTGAGGACAGTGGGTCAAGGTGATTCGGTGAGGGGTACGAGTAGGGCTGTGAGACCAAGTGCAGAAATATAGGGAGGAAAGAAGGTTTGAAGGACCTAGAGGATTTGGGGAGGGGAGGGGTTGAAGGGTAGTTGAAAAGGACAGAGTCCTATGAAGTGGATGAGAGCCACAGGAAGGGAAAAGTCTTCCTTGAAGCAGGTAAAAGAGAATAGAAATATGGGAAGTGAAAGGGGAAATGGAAATGTGGATGGGGTAAACACAAAGGGCTTGGAGGTGAAGAGAGGATGAGTGCTAGAGAATGAGCTGGAACTGATGAAAGGATGAGAAGCAGATGGTTGTAAATGAGACCGGGGAGGAGAGAGGTATAGAAGAAGTAAATGGTGAACTAGAAAGTGGGTAAAAGATGGGATGGGGGATAGGATGAGACAGATGTGGAATGGAAGGATTACAGAAGTAAAATTGTGCGTGTGCCTTTTGAGACAATGCTGACTCCTGGTGACCCAGCAGTTCCTGGGTTTTCTTGGCTGTGTCACAGGAGGTAGATTGCCAATTCTTTCTTCTGAAACAATGGAGTGTTAAATGACATGCCCAAGGCCACAAGGAGTGCCACTGGGAATTGAGCCCTGGTCTCTTTGTTACCAAGCCAGTGATCTAACCATTAGGCTAGGAAATGGAAAACTAGGTAAATAGGTGCACGGTGAATAGAGGAAGACTGAAGATTTGTAGGATGGAAAAAGAGGAATGGATTGAAGCTATGGTTAGGTAAAAAGTAACAATCTGGTTACAGCTGCTCAGCATTTTTAAAAAAAGCATGCTCCAGCCTCTCTCTTCACCTGATCATCGGCATAGGCAGCAGCAGCAAGGAGCAAGGATATAAGCCCCTCCCACTCCCTACTACCACTACCAATTTAGTCACAGCTGCCCAGCATTTAAAAAAGAGTGCGCTCCGGTGTGGCCGCGCCTGGCAGGCCTGCATCTGAAAGCCTCGCCAGAAGGCCCTTTGGCTTGGCCTTTATGTGGGGACCGTTTGCAGGGACAACCAAGAACACCTACGCATCCTCCCCAGACACTATCAACAATCGAATACGCCAATCTTCAACCACTACAGCACAACTGCAGTTGATAGCCACAACAAAAATACCCTGCCACCAGCAACAAGACTCCACAAAACTGTGCCCTTGAAATCACTTGCCAGCAGATCATCACAACAAATCTGCAAGACACATTCCACCCAGATCTCAGTACAGATGTACACTCAAGAACCTGAGAGTTAAAATGCCCAGCCACAACATCCAACTACTTCAACCCCCACAACCTCAGCTCACAGGACTCAGATGTAACATACAAAGTTCACTGTCTCTAACAGCGTAATCTTCGCATCTTCAAATCCTACTCTACAAGTCAGCTAATCACAGAACCTCTATCTTCAGTCAAAATTCATTACTCCACAATTATCAAATACCACTCAACTCCCAACAATTATAACTCTTCCTCAACAAATCACAATGCTCAATTACCATTTACTTGCAACCCTCCTGCTGGCACTCATCATCACACTTTATCACTCTACCACCCTTACAACCATTGCTCAGCACATTCCAATAATCTTTAAAACACAACGGCAACAATACCATTACCCTCATTGCAATCGCTGGACTCAAAATAGCAACAGAATAATATTAATCCAACTCACTAAATGCACCTCCACCAATCAAAAAACTAATCCAAATGAAAAGCAACACTTAAATTGCATGCTCAGTACACAACAAAATACCAATCATCACCGACATACTCCAGAAAGACAAACTAGATCTACTATGCATAACAGAAACCTGGCTGACAACTACAGATATAGTACTACTCAACCAGATTACAATCTCAGAATTCACAGCCCTTAACTGCCTTCGTATAAACAAGAGAGGAGGAGGAGTCCAAATAATAGCCAAAAACAACGTACAATTCAGCACCTCAGAGTCTATGTCATCAGATGACCTAAACAGCTTATCTATAACTAATGGCCCCATCAACATAAGTCTAATCTACAAAGCACCCTCAACCAACTCCAGCAACTTAGTCAACATCCTATGAACTGCAAGCATAAACAATACTCTAGACAACCCATTGCTACTCCTAGGAGACTTCAACCTAACTGCGCTACCCAAAAAACACACAAACGCATTCCTCAAGGCGATGGATACACTGAACTACCAGCAAATAGTAAAAACCCTGACACACACAAAAGGAAGCACACTAGACCTCATATTCATACCAAAACCTTCAACATCAGACAACTCCTCTGTGACACAAATGCTCCCATTCCCATGGTTCCATCATTTTAGGATCGACTTCTCCACCACCTTCTTCTCCAATAAATCCACAAAAAAAACCATCCATACTTCAAAACACAGATTCCATACCTTTAACAAAAAAGTATTCCTGGAAGAAATTACATCCCACCTCCAATCCAGCACCCTCAACATAGAAACCATGATCACAAACTGGAATCAAACACTAAATAATGCAGCAACCATGCCCCCAACCAGATCCTCACCAAAATACAAACCAAATGCCACATGGTATTCCAGAACCCTCAGGAACATAAAACAAGCACTACAAAGAATAGAAAGAAAATGGAGAGCATCCAAGCAACCTGAACTTTGAATAAAATTCATACAAACTCTGGAACTATTCCATAACAAAGTGAACGACCAAAAAAACGATCATCATACAAAAATTCTAAGTAGTGACTTAAACCGGCCAAGATAACTTGGAGTGGAGGAGTGGCCTAGTGGTTGGGGCAAGGTACTTCAGGCTGGAAGGTTGGGGGTTCAAATCCCACTAGAGGACAGCAACCTTGGGCTGGAAGGACTGGGGTTTCTAGTCCCACAGGTGCTCCTTGTGGTCTTGGTTAAGCCACTTAACCCTCCATAGCCCATGTTCCCTGTAAAATAGTTATCTCCAAGTTATAATGCCCTGTTCAATGTAACTTCGGTTTGTTCAATATAAACTGCACTGATGCAGAATAGTGTGGTATATAAGAGAATATAAATAAATAAATAACTTTTCAACATAGTAAAATCCCTGACCACTCCACCCAATCAGGAGGCTATGAAAGACTCTCTCCACCCACAAACCATAGGAGACTTCTTTCAAAACAAAATGGGACCATCAAACAGCACATCCCCTACTCTGTCTGACAACAAATGTGCCAGGACTCAATGGACAATCTTTGACGCCATCTCCAAAATAAGACACAATCAGTAACCTTAATACAACAACTTCACCATTAAATCCATGCCCTATCAGCTGGATCAAGATGACTAAAGCTGAACTGTCCCTCTTCATCTTCAGACTTACACAGACTTCAATAGAACAGGTTATCCTCCCAATCTCCTTGAAAATGGCTTCAATCTGAACAATGCTAAAAACCCTACTGCCAACAATAAAGACTGCCTCATTCAGACCCATCAGTAGCTTACCCTTCATCTCCAAAATCATTGAAAAAATAGGCAACTCCAAGCCCGTATAGACAAACATACTCCACTAGATCAACATTAGCATGGATTCCGACTACACCATGGGGTTGAAACTCTCATCACATCTCTAATTGACACAATAGTAAGAGGCATTGACAAGATCAACCACGCATTTTTCCTAATCTTCCTAGACATCACTGCAGCCTTCAACTCCATTCCTCACAACCTCCTACTCGCCAGATTAGAGTCCATAGGAGTTGGAGGCACCCCACTCAAATGGATGCAATCGTACTTCTCAGGTCAACAACAACATGTATGCATGAGAACAAACACATCAGACATATACAAACAACACAAGGGAGTCCCACAAGGCTCTGCACTATCCTCACTTCTATTCAACGTTTTCATCCAACTCATATATATCATTTTTCACAAGCACAACATTCATTACAGAATTTATGCAGATGATATCATGATGGTCACACACTATGAAAATCACAACCCTAACTTTCATAACATTTCTTCATGCTTCCAAAAAATATCACAATAGCTGCTTGAACACGGACTACAGATCAACCACAAGAAAACAGATGTCCTACATATTTCCAAAACCAGATCACCTTCACCCCCCAAAACTATCAACATTCATAACACTGAACTAACAACCAAACAAGAAGTAAGATACCTGGGCGTAATATTCGACCAACATTTCACCTTCACCCCTCACATCAACAAAACAACATAATCAATATACTACAGAATAAGGACACTATGCAACCTACAACCTATTCTAGCAGCTTCTGATTTCTGCTCTGTACTCCAAGTGCTCATATTCCCCATACTGGACTTCTGCAATAATATATATCAAGGACTCCCCAAGCATGCCTTTCATAAGCAGCAACTAGCCCAAAACACTGCAGCATGCAACCTTACCAATACAAGAAAGAATGACCACATCACACCACACCACATCACAGCAATTTTGCAAAACCTTCACTAGCTATCTGTACACAGCAGAGTCAAATATAAATCATCCATTATCATCTTCAAGGCATTACATGGACAATCCTCAACATACCTACAATCTTTCATCCGCACATCGGCCCCAAACAGAACGAGATAGAAGTATAATGCCAACCTCCTCGACTTACCAGCAGAAATAACTTCAATAAACAAGAACACCAGCAACAGAGCCTTCTCCACTTATGCACCCAACTGGTGGAATGCACTCCTCAGCAACCTAAAAGAAACTCAAGAGCTAAAGAAATTTTGCAAGGACCTCAAAACACTTCTTTTTAAGGAACATTTTACGCCTGAGCATTGCTCCCCTGAGCATCAAACCCCCTCAATGAATCAGTGAACACTCATGCATGGGGCTGCAAGCACACCTGAAAAGGGAAACAAGCAGAGCACTCTCTCTCCCTCCTGCAGTCTGCTCCTGAACCCTCTGAAAGCAATCCAGCATCCACCGTCATCAGGGGAGGTGAGACTGTGTGCTTGAAACTCTGCCTTCCAGCTCCTGCTTCACCATCTTGGGGCTGCAAGCACACCTGAAAAGGGAAACAAGCAGAGCACTCCTTCTCACTCCTGCAGCCTGCTCCTGAATCATCTGACTCCTCATCAGCCAACAACTCAGCTAGCTCTAAAGTAATTTAAATTCTTCATCTTCTGCACTACCCAGAACCTCGATCAGAAGAAGCAACAACAAAGCTGAGACTCATCAGATCTTCTCACATAAAATCTTCAAGATTACACCGCAACAATGATCTAGCTACTCCTGCTGATGAAAGGTATGCCTTTTTGACCTCTAAAATCTTAATAGTTGCCTTAAATAATCTCCAGGACCACTCTACATCCAAAAGTCTGAAGGTCATTCCTCAGGCCCATCAGTATTGCGGAACAAAGATTTTCCAATTTCAGCAGAAATGTATCCATCATATGCATTAATAGCCATGGGCCTACTTGTCACTCTATACCTATGGCAACTCAGGCCCTTTCCTCATCAGGCTTCCCAATACCAGTCATCCACAACTTCTACCGACCTACCTCTGATGCAAATATCTTCATCCCATTACCTAACAGGGCTGAACGTAAACAACGTCTAATCCAGATTAACCTCAACAAATGGAGTCATACTAAGGATAAGCCTAAATTTATTGCAGCCAGTTTAAAATGCTCTCTCATCAACCCTCATCAAGTTATAATGTCCTGTTCAATGTAAGAACATAAGAACATAAGATATGCCATACTGGGTCAGACCAAGGTCCATCAAGCCCAGTATTCTGTTTCCAACAGTGGCCAATCTAGGTCATACGTACCTAGCAGTTTCCCCAAGGGACACAGGTTCCACAATGCTTGTATTGGTTCAAGCATTGATATCCTGGGTCCCTTCTTAATAATGGTTTATGGACCTTTCCTCCAGGAACTTGTCCAAACCTTTTTTAAACCCAGCTACACTAACAGCCTTTACTACATCCTCCGGTAACAAATTCCAGAGTTTGATTACACGTTGAGTGAAAAAATATTTTCTTTTATTAGTCTTAAATAGTTTACCCTGTAGCTTCATTGCATGTCCCCTAGTCTTTCTATATTCTGATAAGGTAAACAATCGATCTACGTTTACCCGTTCCACTCCGTTCATTAATTTATAGACTTCTATCATATCTCCCCTCAGCCGTCTCTTTTCCAGGTTAAAGAGCCCCAACCTTTTTAGCCTTTCTTCATAGGAGTAGCCTTCCATCCCCTTTACCATTTTGGTGGCTCTTCTCTGAACCTTTTCTAAAATTGCTATATCCTTTTTAAGATATGGCGACCAGAATTGCACACAATATTCAAGGTGCGGTCTCACCATGGAACGATATAGAGGCATTATAATATCTTTTGTTTTATTTTCCATTCCTTTCCTTATCATACCTAGCATTCTATTTGCTCTCTTGGCCGCCGCTGCACACTGGGCCGAGGGTTTTAACATGGTATCCACAAGGACGCCTAAATCTTTTTCTTGGGTGGTGGTTCCTAATGTGGAACCTTGCATCGTGTAACCATAGTTTGGGTTGTTCTTCCCTAGGTGCATAACCTTGCACTTCTCCACATTAAATTTCATCTGCCATTTTGATGCCCAGTCTTCCAATTTATCAAGATCCTCTTGCAATTTTCCACAATCCTCCTGGGTTTTAACAACTTTAAATAGTTTTGTGTCATCAGCAAATTTGATAACCTCACTCGTTATTCCACTTTCCAGGTCATTTATGAATATGTCAAAAAGCAGCGGACCCAGCACAGATCCCTGGGGTACACCACTATTCACCTTTCTCCATTGGGAAAATTGGCCATTTAGTCCTACCCTCTGCTTTCTATCTTTTAACCAGTTCCTGATCCACAGTAGTACACTGCCTCCTATCCCATGACTCTTTAGTTTTTAGTAATTTAGTAATTTCAGTTTGTTCAATGTAAACCACCTTGATATCAGGAAAAGGCAGTATATAAGAAATGATAAATAAATAAACTTACAGGCCTATTTCAAGTCTGCCATTTATGGCAAAAATCCTAGAAAAGGCAGCTCAACTCCAGCTACAAAATCATGTAGACCACTTTTCACAGCTCGATCCACATCAGCATGGATTTTGAATCGGTCATGGAGTTGAAACACTCCTAATGGCATTAACAGACAAGCTTCTAAAAGGAATCAAAAAACCTAATTCTGGTTTCATCTTAATTTTTCTTGACTTAACAGCAGCTTATGACTCCATATCACATGAATACCTCATACTCAGATTACAAGAAATCGGCCTCAAAGACAAAGTTCTGTCATGGTTCAAATCCTACCTTTCAAACCGAACCATGGGTAATAACACATCAAGTTCATTCTACCAAAGGAAAGGCATACCCCAAGGTTCTGCTTTGTCAGCACTCCTTTTCAACCTTTATATCCAACCCATCTGCAACATTATAAAGAGTCAGGGCATTGACTACAACCTGTACGCAGATGACATCATGCTTTTCACCCAAATCAACACCAAACAACTGAAACTAAAAAATACATAACCTTCAAATAAATTTGAATAAAACAGAAATACTTTTCATCACACAGGACAACTCTTTCACTCCACCAGAAACTATGAAGATAAAAGATGCAAGCATCCAAATCAAAAAAGAAGTGAGATATTTGGGCATTACACTAGATCATCAGCTTAACTTCCACCAAGTATGTGAGCAACCTAACAAAAGCTATCTATGCCAAGCTAAAAATGCTTCAACATCTAAGACCTCTCCGCAAATGATTTCAGAACATAGTAACATAGTAAATGACGGCAGATAAAGACCAATATGGTCCATTTAGTCTGCCCAGTAAGATGGCAGGAGTAGGTGTACCCCTCCTGTCACTCTATGCAGGTCACCCCTCCCCATGTCTTTGTTTAGGGTGAACCCATCGCTCCATGTAGAACAGCAGTCCAGGCTATAATCTTCCCACACTTCGATTTCTGTAATGCCATTTTAATGGGCCTCCCAAAGCAAAGCATCCGCTGCCTTCAAGTAGCTCAAAATACAGCGGCTAGAGTAATATAACAAACCTCTATCAAAGAGCACATTAGCCCAATATTAAAGCAGCTACACTGGCTACCAAGTGAGAGCAGAATAAAATTAAAGCACTCCACACTATATTCATATCCCTCCAAACAGAACCTGCTATCTGCCTGAAAGAGTTTATTCAAATCACTCCGGAAAACAGACCACGTAGAAGTAACAATAGAAATTCTCTTGAGGGGGGGGCGGAGCCTGATGTCCAGCGGGTTAGACGCTTTGCGCTGAAGCTCCCGAGGGGCCTACTCAGAATCCTGACTTAATACCTACATTAACTTAATATTTTGCTCAGAACTTACCGGGGTGCCTCGGGGGAGATGGCGGCCCATAAACCAGCGCGCTTAGACTTCGGATCTCCCTCTTCTTCACACGGAAAACGTTCCAAGACAGAGCTGCCTTCCCCACAAAAGATGGTGCCATTTCGGGATAACCCCGAAATGCAACAGGAGATCTTGGAGGAAATACGTGGTGTGAAGGAACTGGTGCAGTCTAACGGAGAAGCGCTCCGAGCCATGAGAGAAGATTTTGGTGTGCTTCAGGATCGTTTTGAGGGTCTTTCATTATGGCAGGACAATATGGCGGGGGTCCTTGACTCGCACGTGGTGCGCTTGGTGAAACTGGATGAGGCTGAGCGTCAGATACAGAGTCTACAGAAAGAGTTGGAGGATAGCAATAATCGAGCCCGTCGCAACAATGTAAGGCTCATCGGTGTACCGGAGGGCGCGGAAGCAGGAGATATGAGAGAATTCCTGGTCAAAACTCTTCCCTCCTTGCTGAAGATTACTTTTCACAGAGATTTGGAAATTGACCGAGCACATCGTGTTCCTACCAGCATGGCGCTCAATCGGACGACCCCCCGGCCCATCATTTTTCGTCTACTGAGATATCAGCAAGTTGAGCAAATTCTAAATGCTGCCCGGGCGAATCGTCATTTGGAGTTTGAAAATCATAAAGTCTCCTTCTTCCCTGACTTGGCTAAGCCCACAGCTGACCGTCGGAAGAGACTCCTTGCTTTTCGACCTAGACTTCAACAGCTACAGGCTCGCTTCGGCATCTTATATCCTGCGAAGCTTAGAGTGACTCTCCATAACCAAACTCGTACCTTCGAAGATCCTGATCTGCTAGCAACATTTCTAGCTTCTAAAGAAGCAGACCAGATGCGCTAATCCAACAGCTTGGATGGAATCCGCTGGAACTGTCCGCCATTTTGAATGGCCCGATGCGGTGATCGCTGCCTGAAACGGAGACTGCCTGGACTTTTCTTTCTCTTTATATATACCTTATTGGTCTCCTTTCTTTCCACGATGAGACCCTTGGTCAGTTTCGGAGCTTGTATAGCATTGTCGGATTTATGTTTCAATTCAGGCCTTCTCTGGGGTTTCTCCCCGCAGACATCAGGCCGCCAGTAATTTCTGGGGTTTTGCTTCTTCTCTAAGGCACTTCGGTGCTTATTTTGTTATAAGGGGCGCTTCATGGTTTTCCTTAATTTAACTCCTATCATGTTGTTTCTGCAGTCATTTACTGGTACTATGAGCGACATTGTGTACCTTTGTGCGCTATTATGTTTCTTTTCAGATTGTTTAACTATTTGGCATGGCTTTATGTACGTTATCATTACTGACTGTAAAAGGCATCAATAGTCCATTCCAAAGAAGGACACTCCCTAGCTCTCTTAATCATGATTATTCTGAGTTAGTGTTTTTTCAGGAGGCCCATTTACTGGGCATAGCTATTTCCTATCTCCTTCATTACGACATACTGGAAATTGGCTCCCATCTGAACCTCAATGATTGGTGGAATTATGTCCATTTTACTGTAATTATGAGCAACTACCTCGTATGTCAATCTCTTCCACTCAAGCCCTTCACTGCTTGTTTAAAAGGAAGGTGTTCCATGATTATGTTCTAACTGCTAACTGCTCTCATTTGGCTGTTTACTTTTGTATACATTTCTGTCACAGGATCAGCCTGTATCATCAATACCATTTCTGCTTGTTTGCTGTACAATAACTGATGTGTGTAAGCGCTTATGTGATGACTCTTATTAGCTTAGAGAAGAAGCATAGGGGTGGGGGGTAACTGGGGTTGTTTTCTTTATTGTATGTGTGTATTTGTATCTTTTGGTGTGTTGTTACTTTTGTTTGTTGTAAAATGAAAATAAACGTCTTAAAAAAAAAGAAATTCTCTTGAGGTACATGCTGACTTCAGAAACTGCAACGCAACTACATCCAAGAGAGTCTTCTTCCTTTACACCCCTCTATTATGGAACTCACTTCCTTCAGTCAGAAGAAACACTAAGGGGCTTGTTTGCAAAGCCACGGTAGCGGTTTCCGATCATTATCGGAGCCGCGGCCCCATTGATTTCATTGGGGCTGCGGCTCCAATAACAATCGGAAACTGCTACCGCAGCTTTGTAAACAAGCCCCTAAGGATCCTAAAGCCTTCCGTAAACTGCTAAAAACATTCCTGTTCAAGGAACACTTTGGTGAACCAATCACCTAGTGACAATTCTACATGTAAAACTACAGTCCCCATACTTTTCAAGATGCCTTCAAGTTCATTGTAACTAATTTATATATATGCTTAGTTCTCTGTACATAGTTATTACTTAAATCAGCTGATTTAAGTTAATTTGTCCCTTTTCCCCTTTCACTCCCTGTTAAGATGTTACATATATTTTTGTTCCAGCCATTTCTTTCGATAGTTTCCAATTCAGAGTGGATTTCGAAAATTTATTACGAAAATTACATTTAAAAATATTTTTTGCAGCATCCACATTTAAGGACACAGCCACAGACACATCAGTCACACCAGATAGAGTTCCCCTACCCTTTCGATCAACTTGGGTAACCCCAGAACCACCTCCAACGGCTCTGGGGATGTTTAAAGAATTAGTGCTGGCAGATGTAGGTACCTTGGAAAAAAAATTTTCTTTAACATCACATAAATTGAAAACAACAGAACGACAGGCAATGGAAGAACTGCAAGCCAGAACAGACGTGGTAATCAAACGCGCAGATAAAGGGGGAGCTACTATACTCATGGATAGAAAACAATATTTAGCTGAAGCCCACAGACAGCTGTCTCAAACCACTACATATAAAATTTTAGCACAAGACCCAACAAAAAGCTTACAACAACAAATTAAAAATATCACGACATTAGCGAGGGAAGCATCCATTATTTCGTGGAAGGAATGGAAATTTCTCAATGAACCAGCACCGACCATAGCTAGATTGTATCTTGTGCCTAAGATACATAAAGATGCCACGAATCCGCCGGGCCGACCAATTGTCTCCACCAAGGGGTCAGTTTTGGAACCTTTATCCATCTATATAGATTCCTTCTTAAGGCCTTTAATGTCGGCGATTCCGTCATATATAAAAGATACTGCCCATTTTTTAACTATTTTAGAGCAACATTCTGAATGGGCATCTAAAGCCCATGTTATTCTAGTAACGCTGGACGTGGCAGCCTTGTATACGAATATTCCTCAGAAAGAAGCTCATACAGTGATAGTGACTTTTCTACATGAACAAGGTAGCCTGTCTTCAAATCTACTAACATTTATTGCAGAGTTGGCAGATCTTACTATTTTTCGTAATTATTTCGAATTTGAAGGACAAATTTACCAACAGATGTCTGGTGTGGCCATGGGCGCTACTTGCGCCCCATCAGTGGCCAATTTATATATGCAGAATTTTGAACGTCAGTGGTTAACCGATTTTCAGTATCAACATCATTTAATTTTGTGGCGAAGATTTATAGATGATGACTTTTTGCTCTGGGGAGGCTCGGCTGAGGAATTATATCAATTTATTGAATGGCTAAATTTTAGAGACCCTAATATCCAGTTCACATCCACACACCACACCCACAAAATTGCCTTTTTAGATGTGATAATACAAAAGGGCCCGAGGGGTTGGCTTACGTCTGTCTATAAGAAACCAACAGATAGAAACACAAACTTACATTATACTAGTCATCACCCGAAACAGTTGCGCGATAGCTTGCCCATATCTCAATTTATCCAATATAGAAGAAATTGCTCTACAGTTTTGGAATATAAATTGCAAGCGAAGAATTTAATAAAGGATTTTCAAGACAGGGGTTATCCCCCTTTAATAATACAGAAAGCGTATAAGAGGGCGCTATATTGCAATAGAGCATTGTTGCTTCAATCAAAACCACGTAGCACATTGGAAGATGAGGACACTATAAACTTCGTGACAAAATTTTCCCCATTGAGTGGAGCTATTAAAAAAATCCTGCAGAAACATCGTAATGTCCTCACTACAGTACCAGCGTTACGCAATAAATCCATCAGATGTGTTTGGAAAAGAAATTTTAATTTGTAAGATAAATTGAGTCCAAGTCGATTAAAACCGCAGTTAGATTTATCTCAAGAGGTACTAACAGGACATAAAGCATGTGATAACTGCACTGTTTGTGCGGTGACAGAAGAGCGAAATAGTTTCACGCATGGTGGAAAAATGTACGTTTTAAAACATTGTACAACTTGCCTTTCCGATCACGTCGTTTATGCAATCAGATGCCCCTGCGACTCACTGTACATTGGTAAGACAGAGCGTCAATTTAAGACCCGAATGGTGGAACATCACAGCAAATCGAAATGTAGGACATTAGAAGCCCCAATAGTTGCTCATTGTGTTACTAAAGGCCATTGCTTTGAAGAGCTACGCTGTTTTGTAATTGACATGATCTTGACAGGAAGAAATGGAAAATCACGAGCGCAAACGCTATTAATACAAGAACAAAAATGGATTTTCAAATTGGCCACTATGGGTGTGATGGGTCTGAATAATTCCATTGAATGGCGAGCCTGCATATAATGTTTGACAGTTTTTTCTCCCGCATTTATGAAGACACATTAGTGAGAAGGTGAAGGCTACTACACGAACCTTTTGATTGGTTGAAAAGTCTGACATCATTATTTAAACCTCCTGATCGGAGATGATTCGCATGCGTGGCGTTCTGTTGCACATTAGCAAAATGGTTTCAGTATGATAATGCTTTGAAGACGCAGAGAGCAAGAGACCGCGTTCCATTTCAAGGTAGAAGTTGAGTTCATATAGAGGAAAATTATGCCTGCAATTGTGAGTCTGATATTGGCATGCTTATCATTTCTCCTGTTGTTTCACAGATCGTGCTGTTATGTAATTTATCCCCCCTGATGAAGAATAACGAAACACATTTTTGCGGTACCCATTTGGTGGCGTCGGGGAGATTAACCGTCTACAAACTGAAAAGATAAGCACAATCTTTTTTCAAAAAAACAACGTGAATGAATGTATGTTAGAAACGATCAAAGAAAACGTCTAATAGGGAGTGTTGGAAAAATTGCCATCCCTTAATACTTTCTTCAATGAATAGATAAGTGCTTTAAAGGTCATTGATGCGTGAAGGTAGGCTGCTTTTGATTTATGCAAAAAGCGCTGCCAGTGTTAGTCTGAGACCTGCACTTCATCTGTTTTCACATCTACCGTTATTGAAGTCTATTGTCATTGGAGTCAAAATAAATTTAAAACAAGTATATAAATAAGAAAAAGAAAAAACGAACAAAACGAAAAAAATATCTAGTAAGACAGTTATTAGGATTGTAGGCAGTGATACGATAGTTGATACCCTATTTAGCTAATTTTCTTGTCAATCCTTGAGGGCACTTGTTGTAATACACATATATTTTTTGTTCAATGTAATGTTCAATCCTTGAGTTCTCTGTAAACCGCTTTGATTCACGAAAAGCGGTAAATAAGCACTAATAAATAAATAAATAAATAAATGACCTCCTCTGCAGTACTCCCACCCCCCTCCCTGTACATAGTTTGCTGTATTTAAGTTCAACTATCTTTAAGATTCTACTGTTATTTATCTAAATGTTCGATGTAAACCTGTTTGAGTACTTGTTCCTTGTAAACCGCCTTGATTCCCAGATAAGGTGGTATAAAAAAAGCCTGTTAAATAAGTAAATAAATAAATGAGAGAAATAGAAGGGTCAATGATAGAGAGTGATACAACAAAGGAAAGGATGAAGAAAAAAGGGAGTGTGAAGAAACATAAAATGGAAATGGGATCTTGGAAAATGACTTAGAAGAAAAAAAACAGAGGGAGTAGAAAAGAGAGACTGGGAACAACCAAGTGGAAAAATAAGATGAGAAGATGAGAAAGATACAAAAGAGTGTTGGTTTTTAGAGAATGAAATATGTTAGCTTCAGGGACAGCTCTATAATGAGGCCGAGTGAGGCGGTTGCCTCAGGTGGCAATTTTTTGGTGGCGGCAAAAAATGCCCCCAAAAAGGCCACCTCACTCGGCGTGAGACAGGAAATGCCTGTTTACCATCAGCACCGGCGGGCTCAACTTTAACAGAGCCGCGGGAAAGGGAAACGCTCTCCCTTCACGGATCTGCAAAGCTGAGCCAGCACCAGGAAAACAATGGCAGGGCTCTTCCAGGGCAGCGGGGGCCCCTGGGCACTTGATTCTGCCACTGCAGCAGTGGCAACAGCTTCTCCAGCCAGTTTTTTTTTGTTTAAAATTCCTGAGGCATCTTAGACTGCATATCAGCTGGAAGGTCTGTGCTGGGCTTGGCTGGGCTGCGGAGGTAGCACTGGAAATAGTAATGGGCTGATGGGGGGTTAAGAATGGAAATAGGCTGCTGGGGGGCTAGGACTGGAAATGGGCTGATGGGGGATTAAAAATGGAAATAGGCTGATGGAGGGGGGCTAGGACTGTTAATGGGCTGATCGGGGGGGGGGGGGTTAGGACTGGAAATGGGCTGCTTGGGGTTAAGAATGGAAATAGGCTGATCAGGCGGGCAAGGACTGGTAATGTGCTGATCAGGGGAGGTTAGGACTGGAAATGGACTGATGGGGGGTTAAGAATGGAAATAGGCTAATCGGGGTGGGGGTCTAGGAATGGTAATGGGCTGATCAAGGGGGTTAGAACTGGAAATGGGCTCAAGGATGGTTAAGAATGGAAATAGGCTGATCGGGAGGGGGGCTAGGACTAATAATGGGCTGATTGGGGGCTAGGACTGGAAATGGACTTGGGGAGTTGGGAGTGGTCATTGGCTGATTGGGGGCTATCACTGGAAATGAGCTAGGGCTGGTAATGGGCTGATAAGGGAATAGGACTGAAAATGGGCTGGGTGGGAAATAGGCTGATTAGGGAGGGGCTAGGACAGGAAATGGGCTGATTGGGGGCTAGGACTGGAAATGGACTTATCGGGGGGGGGGGGGCTAGGACTGTAATGGGCTGATAGGGGGCTAGCAATAGAAATGAGCTAGGACTGGAATGGGCTGATTGGGGGGGCTAGGACTGGAGTGGGCTGATAAGGGGGATAGAACTGGAAATGGGCTGGGCCTGGAAATGGGCTAATGGGGGAGTGGAGGAGAGTGCTGCTGGCCCTGGAATAAAACTAGGGGCTAGGGCTACAAATGAGCTGATGCGGGGGATGGGAGAATAGGACTGGAAGGGAGCAGATACTAAGAGGGTCTGCCAGGGGAAGGAGGGGGCAGGAAGGGAGCTGACATGGGGGAAGGGGGGCTGTAAAGGAGCTGATATAGCGGGGGAAGGAGGGGGCTGGAATGGACCTGATACCTGGGATGTACTGATGGGGGACTGGAAGGGAGCTGACACTTGGGGATGGGAGTGGTAGGTGGCTGGGTAATGGGGAGGAAGCTGGAAGGGAGCTGACATGTGAATGGCAGTGGAAGGGGGATGGACAGAGGGTAGGGGGACTGGAAGGGAGCTGACTGGGGGAGGGGTGACACTCAGAGTGGATGTGAGCTGATACCTGCGATGGTATTTGGACTAGAATGGGCTGGACAGTGGGGAAGGAGAGGGACTGGAAGGGAATGGACACCAGAGGCAGTCCTGGAAATGCTAGGCAGGTGACATTGGAAAGTACTGGGAGGGGGAAGGACTGGAAAGGGTGGTGATACTGGGGAGGGTTACTGGGACTGGAAATAGGCTGATGGAAAAAAGTGAAGGAAACAAAAGAAGAGATAAGAAATGGCAGATAGACCATAGACCACAGAAAGAGAGCTAAGAGAAGACAGGAAAGCAGAAGCTTCAGATTGGGACCAGCATGATCAGAGAATAAAATGGTCATACAACAAAGGTAGAAAAAATAATTGTATTTCATTATAGTGATTGGACTTTGTGCTATCTTTATATTTTACACAGTGTGGGGAACTGCATCTCTTATTTATCTAATGTTGCACTGCATGTGTAGCCTGGCTTCTTGGGGTTTCAGTTTAAATTTTGCCTACATATTTTTATTTTTACTTTAGATTGTAATCACTTATTCTGTACTTGATGAGGGTCTTGTTCTGAGTGTGTGACTGAGGCCAGGTTTTCTGTTAACATGGAGTTTGTACATAAAGATCTATACTGTACCGTAGTAATTTGACTTGTTCAGCTTTTCAAATAGGTGTATGGATGTTCCAGGGCCCACTGTAGTATTTACAGTGACACTTTTTTTGGATAGGCTCCTAATGTGAGTTTTGGAAGTTGGTGCTGGTATGGTATGGTAAATTTGCTCTATAGATACTCAGTGACTTTGTTGTAGGGTTTTGCATTAGTTCACAATATGCCTGGTACTGGAGAATGTTTGTTGTTTTTGTTAGATGATCAGAATCAGATTTTTTTTAAGATATTGAGTTCTGTGATTGTCCTGGTTCTGCTCTGCATCCACTGTTGAAAGGGGTTCTGTGGATGCAAAATATATGTTGAAAAAGAAAAAGCAAGAACCATAGTTGTAAATCTTGTAAATAGATATATGTAATAGATCAAAATATGTAAATAAGTTCGTTTGTTATTTAACAAGTTTTACCATATTTAGTCATTCATGATTAATGTATTTAGCAAAATTGTACCAAGTTAACAAATGTTCCATGTAAAACAGCAAAATTGTACCTAGTTAACAAATGTTCCATGTAAAACAGACTTGTAAATCTGTTCATTCCTTGTTCAATGTAAACCGCACCTGATCTGTGGAAGGTAGCAGTATATAAGCAACTGTTAAATAAATAAAAAATAAAATAGTGCAGTTTTTAACATCAAAATAAAAATGAGTTATAATCTAGTTTTATAAACTGTGCTGTGGTTCTCGCTCTCTTTTACTTTCTTGGTGTGCAAACATCTTGCATTTCCTCCATATAATCTAATCGACTTTTTGGTTTGGTTCAGTCCCTGATTGGAGTTCTAAAAAATCCCCGCCCCCCCCCTCAATATGGAGCGGGGAGGATGCCATCTCATCCTTCGCCTCAGGCAGCAGATTGTCTTAAGCCGCCCCTGGTTAGCTTTGAAAATATATATGCCTTATAGTTCATTACAGGAGGAAATGCATTTCTGTTTCTTTCTTCCATGTTTCACTGCTAGGTGTCTGATTTTGGGGTTTTCCCATTTCATATTTTGTGTTTTGTAGTTTCTTAGGGCCCGATAATCATCTAGGCAGGCTATGTGTCGCTACAGTGCATAGCCCTGCCCACTGACCCTTAACACCGGATATTCAATGCTAGGGTCAAAAACAGCCCTGGCATTAAATATCCATAGATTGCCAGGCAAACCAGAAGCCACAGTAGCTAACCGGGCAGCAGTGATATTGCATGCTGCCCTGTTAGCTCCTGCGCCATAACGATTGAGCTGGGACTGGAGGGTGAGAGCAGGAGCTCCCCTCTCACCTCCTTCAGCAGCCAATCACCGATGGGGAAACAAAGCTGAAAGGAAGCCTCTCCCGAGGCGTGAAGACTGAGCCGTGACCAGAGGGTGAGATCAGGAGCTCCCCTTTTACTTTCTGCAGTAGCCAATCAGCGATGGGGAAACAAAGCTGAAAGGAAGCCTCTCCCGAGGCGTGAAGACTGAGCCGTGACCAGAGGGTGAGATCAGGAGCTCCCCTTTTACTTTCTGCAGTAGCCAATCAACGATGGGGAAACAAAGCTGAAAGGAAGCCTCTCCTCAGGCGTGAAGACTGAAAGCCGGGACTGGAGAATGAGAGCAGGAACTCCCCTCTCACCTCCCACAGCAGTCAATCAGCGGTGGGGAAACAAAACTGAAAGGAAGCCTTTCCCGAGGTGTGCCCGCACCTGGCAGGCCCGCACCTGAGGACTCCATCAGAGGGCCCTTTGGCGTGGCCCTTAGGCAGGGTCCTGAATAGAACTTTGGCATGAGTTAACTCATGGCCAGAGTTAACTCAAAGCAAGGGAACCAATTGGACAAAACTTCCCAAGGGAACAACAAGCATTGAGAAACATCCAGTGACCAGAACCTCTCCCACAGAGCGGACAGCACTGGCATGACCAACCCGATGCACCTTGAAAATCAAGACTAGAAATTGAAAACAATAAACCAACATCCATCTGACTAGTGTTAGCCATTGCAAACTAACAGTGCTTTTGAGACTAATAAAATCCTAGAGAATGCTGTTTGTGATGGCCCTGTAAGGACCCGGAGACATTCCTGGAGGCAGCAGATTTTCCTATGAATGGCTACTCCACAGAAAGGATATGACTTTCCCCATTAGATATGAAGGCAGTTTTCGTCCAAGGTATGGTTGTAGTATCTGCTGTATGACTTTGAGTAGCTATCAGGTGCCATCAGCATCAGGCCAGGGACACAGGAAGCAGTAACCCATCACAATAGGAAGGGCCTTTGGGCACCATCAGCAAAGCATTCAGGCTCCTTCAACATAAATTTTCATAAATTGCCACTTTGTACCCATTATAATACACAGCACCCTGTGCTAGGTTACAAAGGCTCCTAAATGGTGCAGATAACTCCTAAGATGTTTATAGTGCTGATAATTACACTCCTTCTGATAAGAGTAACTAATGGGACCACAACTCCAACAACATTTATACCAATCGTATACAACCAGAGAAACCTCACTCAGTGCCAACAATTCCTGCATATACCCAGACGGCAACCAAGACTAGTCCAAATCGCCACATCTTCCTTCTCTATGGACCAACAAAACCACAATCACCTGCCTAAATATATAAAATGTGTGCTAGCAAATGCACACTCTGCACACAAGAAGATACACCTTATTAATGACTACATAAACAACAACAAGCTAAATGTTATATTTGCGACAGAGTCATGGTACACTGATACCGACCAGTTATTCACAAATCAACTCATCACACCAGATATGAACCTACATAATTGCCCACAGATAAATAAGAGAGGAGGAGGAATATTCATCCTCACCAGGAAAGACCTCAAATTCCAAACATCCTCATCCTTAACAAATGCCACCTTAAATGTACTACAGATCCAAAACAAGCATATTTCTATATGCTTAGTTTACAGATCACTAACATCAACAGCAGATGATCTATCTTCGCAAATTGAACTAGTAAGCTCCCAATCAGCATCAGAGAAATCATTCATCTTGTTAGGAGATCTAAACCTACACTCGGCACCAACAAACTAAGTCATATCCTTCCTGGAAGCAATATATGCGATGGACCTTACAAAAATCTTAAATTCTCCCCCACACAAGGGAGGAAACACCTTGGACATGATATTCATACCTAAAATGATGACGGCACAGAAGGTTCAGACCATGCTATTACCATGGTCTGACCGCCATATTATATCCTTTGATCTCCCGCTGCTCAAGACCATCCAAAAAGGGAAACCACATCCTCAGGGAATGCGCAGGTTCCGAGACTTCAACAAAGAAGCCCTCCTTGAACACCTCACCCCTTTAACAGGATCATCCTCAACAGATATCACTGAACTAATTTATTTATTTATTTTATTACACTTTTCTATACCACCCCTTCCAGAGATCAGGGGCGGTTTACATATAACTAACAAGTTACATAGAACAGCCTTTTTGGAACTTTTTACATGGTAACTTTTGAACATTCTGAAAACGTAACATATTTATAACTATGTACATGCAGGTTGTAGGCAAGTGTTGCTTAGAATGTAAGGTGGGGTTCATCTCTGAATGTGGTTAGGTGTCTGTCGGTCAGCTTTGTGCATGTGGTTAGTTTGCCTGTGAGTTTGGGGTGATGTTTTGTATTGTGTTTTGTGTTCCATAGTGTGTGGTAAGAGGTATGTTTTGAGAGATTTTTTGAACTGGATGCCCTTAATTGAGCGGATTGATAGTGGTAGGGAGTTCCAGAGAGGTGGGGGTGGTGAATGTGAATGCCCTGGAGCTTGTGGCCTGTTTTCCGGAATGTATTGGGGATTTCAAGGGAGTGCAGTGCATTTTCTCTTCTAGTTCTTGTGACCGGGGCGGGGGGGGGGGGGGGGAGGGGTTTGAATGAGTGTTGACAGTATGGATGGTGCTATATTGTTGATTAGTTTGAAGGTTGTCATGAGCATTTTAAACTTTATTTGACTTATTATTGGGAGCCAGTGGAGGTCAAATAGGATGGGTGTGATGTTGTCAGTCAATGGGGCTTTGCAAATGATTCTAGCTGTGATGTTTTGTGCTCTTTGGAGGATGTGTAGGTTTTTGGCAGGAAGACTCTGTAACAGGCTGCTACAGTAGTCAAAATAGGGTGTGACATTTGCTTGGATTACTGATCTGTAGTCGTTTGGTTCTAGGAATGGCCGGATGTGTTGAATTGTCTTTAACTTGTAAAATATGGTTTTCGCTGTTTGCTTCAAATGGGGGGGGGGGCATACTGAGGGTTTGATCGAGGGTTATACCGAGGTATTTGACCTCATTCTTGATTGGGAAGGTAGCGGAGCTCAGGGTGATATTGTGAGGGAGGGTGTGGTTTTGTTTTTTTGTAATGTACAAGGCTTCCGTTTTTTAAAATTTATGTTGAGGTTGTTGGTGTTTAGCCAGAATTCAGTTTCATTAATGCAGTCAAAAAGGTTGTTAAAGGTAGGATTATTCATATCTACGGGGAGGGACAACATAATGTCATCTGTGTAGATATAGTACTTGATGTTGAATTTTTTTAATATATTGGTGATTGGTTGCAGATAAAGGTTAAATAATAGGGCTGAGTGGGCAGACCCTTGGGGGATTCCTTGGTCTTGAGGGGAAGGTAACCCAGGGTTCATTGACTAACTGTATGCGTAGTCTGCGGTTTAAGATATAGGACTGGAACCATTGTAGGACTGTTCCTCCTATTCCAATTTTGTGCCATAAACCACAGAAGACTCCTTACTCCCCTGGCAGAAATCAGAGTAAATGGGATTCCCTTAAGAATGCTCCCCTTATAAATATTTTTATTTATTTATTTTTATTTAGCAAGCATTTGTATACCGCTCCTTCCAGCGATCAGAAGCGGGGAAGATTACATGGAGAAAGCTGTCGAAATCAAAACAGAATAATTTTGATTTGTACATAAAGATTCGAAAGGTTAGCACCTCACGCAGAAAATTAACTACTTCTAAGCTAAGGGGATAATAATTTGAAATATCTGACCGCATGCAACAAGTTAAAATACAAAGCAGGAACTCGAAGCCATTTCATATTCACCAAGGACTGCCTCAAGGATCAGCACTCTCAACCCTCTTATTTAACCTATACATCCAGCCCATATGTAGCATCCTCAAATAACACAGGATAATATCTCATATCTATGCAGATGACATTATGTTATACACCCCAATTGCAACAAGGAACCTGGACTTCTCCAACATCCTGTCTTGTCTAAAGGAAGGGATGCAGTGGCTACGCGAATACTCACTCATGCTGAATTTAAGCAAAACAGTGGCACTGGTGGTGAACATAGACCCTAGCTATGTTCCAATAGAGAAACTAACCTTTAACAACCATGATATCCCCATCAAACCAGAAGTCAAACACCTAAGTGTGACACTAGACCAGAAACTCAATTTCCAAGCACAATGGCTGCCAAGAGAGCAAATAGAATACTAGGTATAATAAGGAAAGAAATGGAAAATAAAACAAAGGATATTATAATGCCTCTGTATCATTCCATGGTGCGATCACAATCTTGAATATTGTGGGTAATTCTGGTCACCGTATCTTAAAAAGGATATAGCGATATTAGAAAAGGTATAGAGAAGAGCCACCAAAATGGTAAAGGGGATGGAAGGATATGCATATGAAGAGAGGCTAAAAAGGTTAGGGCTCTTCAACCTGCAAAAGAGATGGGTGTGGAGAGATATGATAGAGATCTATAAATTAATGAATGGAGTGGAACAGGTAAACGCAGATTGATTGTTTACATCATCTGAATATAGAAAGACTAGGGGACATGCAATGAAGCTACAGGGTAACCTATTTAAGACTAATAAGAGAAAATATTTTTTACTCAACGTGTAATCAAACTCTGGAATTTGTTACCGGAGGATGTAGTAAAAGCTTTTAGTGCAGATAGGTTTAAAAAAGGTTTGGACAAGTTCCTGGAGGAAAGGTCCATAAGCCATTATTAAAAGGGACCCAGGAAATCACTGCTTGACCCAATTCAAGCATTATGGAACCTGTGTCTTTTGGGGAAACTGTACTTATGACCTAGATTGGCCACTGTTGGAAACAGGATACTCGGCTTGATGGACCTTGGTCTGACCCAGTATGGCATATCCTATGTTCTTATGTACATTAAGAAAACAACTGCAGCAGCATATCAAAGAATATGGACTCTACATAACCTCCATTGCTGGACCATAATCTATTCTGCATGGTCTGTCAAGCAATCATTACTCCAGTCTGGGATTACTGTGACTCAATACTCCAAGGACTACCAAAATGTACACTTCTTCCACTCCAGGCAGCTCAAAGCTCTGCAGCTCGCTTGATATCACGGACACTGAGATAAGAATATATCACTCAAGTATTAAAGGAGCTACATTGGTTGCCCATTCAAGCATGAATTCAATACAAATCAATCATGAACACATTCAAGAGCATTTATTTATTTATTTTTTATTTATTGGAAATTTTTATATCGCATTTTCCAATAGATCAAATGTGGTTTACAGAGAACACAACTTTCAATTGTACAAAGACAGTACATATTCATTTACATTAAACAGGTAACTATATACAGTTGAATGAGAGCAGGTAACTATATACAATTAGATAAAAACATTTTTTTAATTAACTATGTACATGTTGGTCCTCTAGATGTTGTGTTATGTTTGATAAAATAGAGCTATTCTGGATGATTTTTGTTAGGTGAGTGTTTGTGTTAGATTGATTGTAGGGGTGTCTTGGTTCAGTTGTGTTTGAGAGTGCTCATGTGCATTTCCAAAGTGTAAGGTGAACAGGTGAGTTTTGAGATGTTTACGGAATGTGGTGAGGTCATCTATGGATTTTATGTTGTTTGGAAGATTGTTCCAAAGGACAGGTGGGAAGTGGGAAAAAGCTCTGCTAGTAGTTGATTTTCTGGATTTCTTGAAGTCAGATGGGATGGCTAGCTTGCTTTTGTTGTGTTCCCTTTGGTTTTGGTGGTTGTTTCCTTGGTGAGTAATATACGGTATTGAGGTATGATGGGGCGATATCTTTGATTACTGTATGCGACTTTGAATTGGAAGCCAGTGAAGGTTGTAGAGAATAGGTGTAATGTGTTCAGATAAGTTGACGTTAGAGGTTATCCTTGCTGGGCTAGCTGAAGTTGTCTTATAGATTGTTTAGGGAGACCTTGGAGGGAGATACTGCAAAAGTCAAAGTGGGGTGTGACAATGGCATTGACAGTGGTTTTGAAATCATGAGGGTAGAGGAGTGGGAGGATCTGTTTAAGCATTCTGAGTTTGAAGAAGATTTTTTTTTGTGGTTTGCTTGATGTGGGCTAGCATATTAAGTGTGCTGTCCAGGGTTACTCCTAGGTATTTAACTTCGCTTTTTACTGCTATGTTTGTATCTTGACTTGTGATGAATGCTGGGGGTTTGAAGGTTTGATTCTTTGTTATAGATAGGGCTTCGCTTTTGTTGAGGTTGATATTGAGGTTTTGAAATTTTAACCATGTTGATGCCTCCAAAAAACAGTTTGTGATTTGCTGAGTTGTAGGGTTGGAGATGTTAAATGGGAGGTATATCATAATGTCTTCGATGTAAATATAATAATATACTTGGAACTTTTTGAGGATTCTGCAAAGGGGTTGTAGATAAATGTTAAATAAAAGTGCGGAAAGAGCAGAACCTTGTATGTGAAGGGATTGTAAGCAGGCTGCTTACAATCCCTCAAACATGCAACTACAGACAACAGACCAAGAAGAGACCAAACCACAAATCTCCTTAAATCCCCAGACATAAAACAACCAGTATACAAGAAACATGCCATCGCACCTGAACTCCCTTCCTGCTAATCTCAGAGGAACTACTGATCTGAAAGTCTTCAGGAAGATACTAAAAATGCACATATTCCAGAAATTTTATGGGACAAGCAGCTAATCTCCCCCACACTCAAATGCCTAAAACACACCAAAAACTGGACTCTATACCATTCAGAATGTACATAGTTAATAGCCCATGGATCAGATAGTGCATATTTAACTGCCAAAGCATTAAACTGTAAATAGTTCATTGCACAAGGATTCAAATTTCATGTAAGCTGTCAGTTCTACAATGTTCTATGTAACTTCTGTTGTTTATGTTTGTTGTAAACCACCTTGATACAACTGAAAGGTGGTATATAAGAAATGTTTAATAAATAAATAAATCGCTGCTGCTTGGTTAACGACAGTTTCTGCCACGGAATTCCCCCAACATGCTCCGATGCTAACCACATAGCATTGGGCACGTAGCGGGGCTAGAAGGGGATATTCAGCAGCACTAACTGTGTAAGGCATTTACACAGTTTACTGGACTGTAAACCACAATTTCATTTTGAATATTGAGCCCTTAATTTTTAATTGGTGATCGTCAGCGTTTTCCATGTGCAGCCAAAATAAAGGATTCTGTTAACATGTAGTTCTCTCTCGGAATCTGTAGTAGTTCAGCTTGTTCTCTTTTCCAACTGGGGGTTACTGATGTTCTAGAATATTTGTGGTGCTGATTTTCCATAGGGTGGGATGGTGCAATTTGTGCTCTTGATGCTGGTGTCAAGTATCCATTTGCAGGGTTTTGTGTTATGACACACAATGTCTAGCTATGGAGGGAGTTAATGGTGTTGTCACAGATGTGAGACTAGAATTTGAATAGAAAGTTTTTGGGGCTTGTTTACAAAGCCGTGGTAGTGGCTTCCGCCCGATATCGGAGCCGCGGCCCCATGGAGCCGCAGCTCCGATATCGGGCAGAAGCCGCTACCGCGGCTTTGTAAACAAGCTCCTTTGTATGTTGCAATGTAAATTGAAAAACCCTACTTCTGCTCTACATCTGTTGTTGGGAGAGTCTTATTGGTGAGTTTAGGAGTGTTCCATATGAATGAATAATTGGCCTATCAGACTGATATTCAAAGGCAAACATTAGCTACAAAGTTAATTTGCTGAGACCTTTTAAAAGTCTTCAGTGCATTTTGAATTACACTGGCCAAAGCAAGTTCTTCATTGCTGCCCTTGAATGCCAAGCTCTCAGAAATGGAAAGGGTCTTTTCCCTTGAAGTAATATCTTTGATTGAATTAGCACCAGGCAGTGACGCAAGATTGCTCGCCATGGCGTCTTGCCGCACATGCTGTCATCTTGCCATCTCTTTAGGTTCAGCCTGCTCCGTGACTCCAAGGTGCTGTCTAATAAAACTCAGGCCATGCTGTCTGG
This sequence comes from Ichthyophis bannanicus, assembly GCA_033557465.1. NCBI lineage: Eukaryota > Metazoa > Chordata > Amphibia > Gymnophiona > Ichthyophiidae > Ichthyophis > Ichthyophis bannanicus. Next base: position 1,012,638,336 of record CM066033.1, on the reverse strand, counting down.
CGTGCTGCTGCAGCTCTCTGCTAAACTCCTCCATCTCGTCTGGTGGTGCCTCCTTGCCTGATGCCGTGGATCATCTAGTAAGAGGTGGAGGTGGCTCAGACACTTTGCTCATAGTTAGCTACTAGCAGAAAACTGAGGGAAAGAACAAGACCATTAGTGCCAGAAAATTAGGTATGAAAAATCACAAATTCATCTCTTGCATGCTGCCACTCCTGCGTAGATGTATCAAATGCACCATTATACAATCAACCAATTTTTCAAGAAGAGACAAATCTACAATAAATGTATATAATTTGCCAAATAACTTTCTTTGGCATTTGTTTTTGAAACAGAAAAACTCTTATCATACATTATTTTGATCAGAAAGAGTAAATGACAAATTTAGAAATATTGGAAAAGGGATGCAGAAAGTTCAAATTTAGAACACAAATTATTTTTGGTCCTAAAATGACCCTCCTGAAACAACTGAAAAAAAGTGACTAGACCTTTTTCCCCTAACAGAGCTGGCCTCATGGTTCGGCCCCTAGCGACAATAAAATTTTCTGAGAGAAGGGGATAGAGAAGACTCAGTCCCTAACCTTTTACAGAGTAAACCCCATACCTTCAAACTTAAAATTATATGACTAAAAGGTAAAAAAGGTAGAGTAACAACATAATAAGGATTGGCCAAGTTCCAGTGGCACCCAGAATTCCTGAGAAAAGGGGAAGGTCCAGGCCTGCAGAGAGCTAAGACAAAAACCACCAATAATACCTCTGAAAATTGGGTAAACCTATTCCATCTCTAAAAGTTGGTCTTACTGGAATCTCAAAGGCAACTCTGCCTTCCTTTCTCTTCTAGATAAAAGTCAAGATGAGTTTGTAGAATTTGGCAAAAAAAAAAGGACCCGAAAGGTAAATAACTAAACAGAAATAAAAATTGTAGAAATATGTAAGTTTCGACCACTTCTAACTCTCCCCAACCAAAGATATATTTTCCTTATTACAAGTAGAAAGCAGAAGCTTTTGAAAATAGAGGCTTGTAGATCAAAGAATCTAAAAGGTCTGAATCACAAGAGATCATCATGCCCAAATATTTCAACAAGAAATACTTTTTTATACCAAAGGAATCCTAAGCTCTCGTTTATACCTGGAATTACAAAACATCAACAATGATTTTGAAAAATTCATTGAAAAGCCTGATAAACATCCCCCTCCCCCCCCCCAAAAAAAATTGTTTCCATTATGGCAGAAAGGGACGCAGAGGGTTTGGATAAATACTGTATCTGAAAATCTGAAAACAGAGATATGATATGATATCTTTGTCAATCTAAATACCATATTGTGAGCTGAAAAGCCTCTACTGGGTAGCCAGGGGTTTCAGAGGTTCCATCGTGACAGCAAAAAGCAAAGGTCAAAGGGGACACTCTGAAAGGTCACCCTTTGCAAATTAAAAGTCCAAGATTTAATACAGTTTACTCTTACAGAGGTACGTGGAGACGAGTATAAGGATGCAACTAGTGGCAGGATTCGATCCGAACAGGAACCGGTTCGGATCGAGTCTGCCATTGACAGAACCGAGCAGGTGGCAGCACAGCATGCGTTTGTGTTGCTGGTGCCGCACACTTGGGCCCCTGGTGGCCACCGCAGGGCAGAAACTCCCTGGTGGCCCAGCGGCCTGATTCCCTGCCTGCCGGTGGTTTGACAGTATCAGAGGCTTCCCATGCTGCCACAGTCCTCTAATGCCATCAAACCACTTGCGAGTGGGGGGATTCCCGGCAGTGCAGCACCGGCATCAGGAATCCTTTTTTGGCCCAGTTCGGAACGCGTGAACCAAGTCAAATCGGCTGAATCCCACCACTGGATGCAACCCAGAATGCAAAATTGTTTCCAAGACCAAAATCTTTAAGAAGGGCAAACAGAAAGTTCCATTCAACGTTATCAAAAACTTTCTCTGCATCTAAAGAAAAAAATTGTGGCCAAGGGGGTTCACTGAATATTATCGGATCCAAAATGACCCTGAATGAAACCTGTTTAATTTGCATGGATTAATGTGGGTATAAATTTCTCTAATCTACAATACAAAATTTTGGCAAAAATGTTTTAGTGGACATTAAGGAGAGCAATAGAACAGTAATTAATAAACCGAGTCACATTTTTAACTTCCTTTGGAATGACTGATATCACAACCTCGTAAAAGGAACCAGGGAGTTTTACATATACTTGTCACAATTGAAAATCTCCACTAGAGGAGCCACCTGGTCCTACAAGGATTTATACAGTTCCGTAGGTATAGCATCTGGATCCACTGATTTATTGCCGTTAAGAAAAAGAACGACAAAATGTATTTCCCCCAAAGTAAAAAAGTAAAGACTGAACCATCTCCTCTTTCAACTTACGGAGTTTAAGGGAGTCTAACCAGTTTTGAATTTCCAAAGGAGAAACCTGAGCCTGTGAAATATAGATCCCCTAATAATAATTAGCGATCTGTGAAAAGTCATAAAATATACTTCCGTTAGGATTGCTAATTTTTGAAATAGCCTTGTTAGCTTTCTGCTTATGAGGTTACCAAATTAACACTTTAGCCGGCTTATCCGCATTCTCATAAAAGTTACATTTCATAAGCTGGAGATAATGTGCGGTTTGCACAGTTTGGAGACAATTAGGGGGTCTTTTACTAAAGGGCGCTAGTTGGCAGCATGTGTTCTAGTGCGGGCTGAAGGCTAGCTGAGAGACATGTTGCCAGCTACCTCAAGGCCATGACAGTGCGAGACAATTCCCGTGCTTACTGTGCAACCCATGTTAGAGTTGCGAGTGGGAGGGTTAGAGATCAAGAGTGGGTGAGGTGAGCTCAGAGCAGTTAGCACGGGTTCACCTAACACCACCTCAGTAGCTGGAGTTAAGTACACCCATTCTAATGTGGCCCATGTTAGGGGAAAATGCTCTGCGTTAACAACCAGGGAAATGTTTTCAACATCCCTGAAGTTAACGCAGTGGTGTTGCATCTAACATACCTTAGGTGCAACACCTTAGCGCCTGTTAGTAAAAGGCCCCCCTTAATGTCAGATTTCATTTCAATTAACTTCTATCAAACTCTTGGGCCTGTAGTATTTTTATGAGTTGATTCTAACTTAGTCAACTCATTTAACAAATAGGATAAAGAAGCTTGACTTTACTTTTTAAAAGTAGCTGCTTGGGAAATGAAGTGACCTCTAATCACCTCTTTGGCCACATTCCATACATTATATATATCAATTGTTTATGTATATATGTTTATGTTTATTATGTTTATTAAAAACTTGATATACCACCCTTCATGGGAGCAGCAGAGAGGTTTACAATATAAAATTGTTAAGCATTGGAGGAGTAGCCTAGTAGTTAAAGCAACAGTCTACCCCCCCCCCCCCCCCGAGTTCTGGGCTTGATTCCCACTGGCACCCCTTGTGATCTTGGGCAAGTCACTACCTTCCATTGCCTTGCAAGAAAAGGCCCGACAATCTACTTCCAGTCATACCTTGTCAAGAAAATGCAGGGGCTGCTGGGTTGCCAGGAGTTGAGATCTGACTTGAGAGCACTTAAAATAATAAGAAATGGAAAATAACGGGGGGCGGAGCTAGCCACTGAACAGAATGGACGCCTGAATTTTTGCTCCCGTTGCTGCCCAAGAATCCTGAACATATCCCGGTATTACATTGAAGTTTGTACCCCCTACCTACATCAATAACACCGCAATACAGCTGGATGGCATCCCTGAAGCCTGCCCGGCTGGAATTTCCACAGGGATCCGGCTCAGCAGCGAAACGATCCAAACCCGAAGTGGGTTCCCCGCAGAAAATGGCCGCGGGAGAGAAGGAGGGAGTGACTGCCGGTGGCCTACGTGAAGTGCTACAGGAATTGAAATGCGTTAAAGAAATGATTGCAGCCAATTCTAGTTCACTGAACATGATTCAAGAAGACTTGCTGGAGGTAAAAGAGAAACTCCTCACCATCACCACTCGACTTAATGCAGTTGAATTACAAACCCAGAAGCATGGCGTTGCATTAGAACAGCTGGGCCCTTTGGCCAAACGAGTCCGGCACATAGAAAATCTGATTGAAGATCAAAATAACCATTCCCGTAGAAATAATATCCGCCTTGTTGGAGTCCCTGAAGGTGCTGAAGGTACCGATCCGATTGGATTTCTGGAAAAAACCATACCGGAGATGCTGCAGCTTGTCTTTGCAAGGCCTTTTGAACTAGAACGGGCCCATCGAATCCCAACACACAAAGCTGAAAACACACGATACCCGCGCCCACTCATAATGAAGGTACTGAGATACCCACAGGTCCTACAGATCTTTCAAGCCGCACGGAAGGCCGGATCACTGCAAATCCAGGGACACAAAGTAGCACTTTATCCGGATTTGAGCAAGCAAACGGTAGATCGGAGAAAAGCGTTGCTGGCCTGTAGACCCATGCTACAAAGTGCACAGGCAAGATACGGGCTATACTACCCAGGAACCATGCGGGTCACGCTGCATAATGAAACGAGGAATTTTGTTGATGCTGAAAAACTGAAAACTTTCCTACAAGAAAAATGTGGTATGGAAACCTGAGGTCAATATTCTGATCTCTCACGCAGTGTAGAGAACTCAGCATATACTCAGGGGGTGCGGCCGTGCGTTCTCACAAATTTTAGAACGCCTTAAGCCTTGTTAAACACCTCATTGATTGTATTTCTGTTGTTCTAAATAGTTTTAATTAAATAGATATTTCTGCTTGAAATGTAGGGGTGACAACGGGAGGTCGGGGTTGGTTACTGTTTCAGTGGATTGTGTTTACCTTAGCGATACAATGTTTGCCAGTTATGCAGTTGTTTGTGTCAGTCCAGTCCAGTACAAAACCCTCCACATACACGCAAAATGCAAGTACGCGGCAGGCCTATCCATAGGATAGCTTTCACCTATAAGACAGCTTATTCCAACGTTGATGTCTAGTGATCTTTTAATGCTTTCGTTAAATGTAAAAGGTATTACTGGCCCTGTCAAGCGAAAGAAGATTTTAGCGTACTGCCAGCAAAAAAAAGCAGATATTGCCCTCTTACAAGAGACACATTTAACAGATACTGAATCGCAGAAAGTAACCTCTAAATACTTCCTGGTGGCGGCCTCGGCCTCTGCCACTCAACGCAAAGGGGGGGTAATAATATTAGTGCGCAAATTCCTGCAATCCGCCATTACCGACACACGGATTGATCCGCTAGGTCGATGGGCCAGAGTGACGATGAAAATAAATCAACAGCTTTACACATTCTTCAATATTTACGCGCCCAACCTCGATGACCCTAACTTTTTCAAACTGATAGCTAAAGAAGTTACAGCCGCGGCTCACACCAATATCATATTAGGGGGCGATTTCAATGTCATCTTGGATCCACTGTTAGATCGCACGCCCTATCGGGCTGTAGACAAAGTCAAATCGCAGGCGATTCTTAAAGGCATCATAACAGAGCTACACTTGGTAGACCCCTGGCGCCTACTTCATCCCCAAGAAAGAGACTACACATTTTATTCCATCCCACATAATACCCAAACAAGGATCGATTTCTTCCTTCTGTCCACAGAGCTGATGCCCCAAGTGTTGTCCGCAGAGATATATGCTACAACGGTATCGGATCACGCCGCTGTCTCCCTAGTGTTGAATACCAACGTTACACAGCATGTTCCGCCAAGATGGACATTTGATAAATCCCTACTAGCAGATGACTCCTTTGTACAGCTAATGTCAGGGGAAATTGAGACCTATTTTAAATATAATACACCCACTGATACCTCCATCTGGAGCTGGTGGGAAGGTTTTAAAGCGACCATACGAGCTCATATTACCACCTACACCATTAGACGGCGTAAAGCCAGGAAAAAAGAAAAAGATGAATTGGAACTCCAAATAAAAGCTGGGGAAAGGTTACTAGCCAAAAGAGCTGACTCAATGATATTGATTAGACTCCAAAAATTGCGATACCAATATAATGCTCTCCTCAACAAAGAAGCACTGAGTAGTATCCAGCTACAACGTAGTATATACTACTATGACAGCAACCGCTCTGGATCCCTCTTAGCTCGGCAGCTCAGACCAAAAACCAGCAAGACCGCTATAGCGGCGTTGCAGGACAATTCCGGGGGCCTTCTCCTGAGATTTGACAAAATACTAGACCGCTGCAAAGAATTCTATGAGGAACTATATCGCTCAGATACCCAATGTAGTGACAGAGCCTTTGAAGATTTTGTCTCCAAGATAGTAGGACCCACATTAACCAGTCATCAAAGTCGAACGCTGGAACAAGAGATCTCAGTAACTGAAATACAAGATGCGATCAAACAGATGGCTCGTGGCAAAGCCGCCGGTCCAGATGGTATCCCGCTGGAATTCTATAATAAATATTGCATTCAATTGGCTCCCATGCTACAGATCTACTACAGTGGCCTGCAAGATGAATCTCCAGAGATTGGAGCCCTGGCAGAGGCTGTGGTGGTAATTCACCCGAAACCGGGCAGGGATACACAAAAGATAGAGAATTACAGACCCATCTCTCTCCTAAACTCTGATTATAAAATCTATGCTAAAGTGCTTGCTAACCGATTAGGACGGATCTTAAAAGATTTGATACATGAGGATCAATGTGGATTTATACAAAACAGATCCACTACAGATAATGGAAGATTATTGGCACATGTACTGGCATCTGCCAAGACCAAGGCCGAGCCCCTGATAGGGCTAGCATTGGATGCCGAAAAAGCCTTCGATCGACTGGAATGGTCCTTTCTATTTCGATCCCTACGGTGGTTTGGGATAGGAGAAAAGTTCCTAAAACGCGTTGAATTGTTATATACCAAACCCACAGCTCGAATAGCGGTCAACTCACACCTCTCAGCCCCTTTTCAGTTGCAAAGAGGGACCAGACAGGGTTGCCCCCTGTCACCGATGCTTTTTAATTTAGCCCTGGAACCCTTATTAATAGCGCTCCGACAGAAGGAAAACATAAAAGGAATTGAGTTAGCTGATGGTCCCTGTAAATTGTCAGCATATGCCGATGACCTGCTCATTTTTCTACAACCATCAGACCTTCCTGAAACACTGCAACTCATAGATGCATACTCAGCGATATCCGGATATAAAGTAAATTTGAATAAAACAACAATTATTCCTCTGAATGAACAGGTCAGCGAAGAAATGATGCGTGGATACCCCTTTCAATATGAGAAGTCATCCTTTAGATACCTGGGCGTGACCTATGGCACCACCTTGGAAGAGACTGTCGCAATCAACATTAAGATGTGTCAAGAAATTGTACATGATAACATCTGCAAGTGGACCCCCCTTCATTTGAGCTGGTGGGGCAGGCTAGAAACGATAAAAATGATGTTGGTACCAAAACTCAGCTATATATTAAGTATGATACCCTTACGTTTCCCGTCAGCCTTCTATAAGAAAATGAATAGTCAACTGATAGCCTTTCTATGGAACAACCGAGTACCTCGAATAGCTGCCTGGAAACTGAAGTTACCTAATACACAAGGAGGTGTCCATTTCCCAGATCTCGGCTGGCTACACACTGCCTCTCTTTTAAAGCAGGGTGCTCAATGGGTCGACTCTGACGACACGGATAAAGGACCTAGATGGCTGAGTGTGGAGCGGGCCCTACATTCCCCCCTGCCCACATGGCTACTGGTAGGCACAGTAGTAGACCAGACTGCACCACATAATGTTATTATCCGAGAAACACAGCATGCCTGTCGATTATTGGCATCATGTATCGATGGAGGGGATGACTTTGCCGCAGATATGCCCATATGGCTGAACCCGCGCCTTATCATCGGAGGGAAGCCTGTCTTATGGAAAAAATGGGTGGAACATGATCTTATCACCATTGGACAACTGATCAATGGAAGTGCATTTAAAACCTTTGACAGATTAAGAACGGAATTCCGATTGCCTAATACATGCTATTTCCAATGGTGTCAGCTCCGATCCTGCATGAGCAAAGCGGGTGTGTCACCTGTCTTGATACGTACAGGATGGCCACTGCGACAGAAACTTCAAGAATTACAAACAGATGCTAAAGCTGTTTCAAGATGTGTTGCGATTCTCCGATCCAAAAGTGACAAGACATGTTCTAAGATACAGTCGGTGTGGGCTACTGAAACCGGTCAAGATCTACCTCCGGAAAATTGGGACACTTTTTGGGGAACTCAAATACGTGCCACGAGAGCAGCGTCTCTCACACAATCTATGTACTTTATAGCACATCGAGCGCATATTACACCGGCTAAGAAAATGAAATGGACACTACAGGAGGGAAATCGATGTTGGTCCTGTAACATGGAAATTGGGACACTGGCACATATGTTGTTCCATTGTAAATCCCTGGAAATATATTGGAACAGAGTTTGGGAACGCATATCACAGATCCTCAACTTACAAACTCCTATCACTTATCGGATAGTGATATATAATTCATAGCTCTGGAACCTACTCTGATGAAATGGGATGGTAAACTGCTGGACTTAATGCTCGGGATAGCGCTTAAAATAGTTCTAATACACTGGAAGAATCTCGACAAAGCTTGTTTCGAGCATTGGTGGAGTCTCTTAATCCTACATAAGACCTACGAAGAGATCTATATAGCCAAGAACCCATGGTCTGGTAGACTAAGTAAGAAATGGTCAGCTTTACAAAATTATGTTTGATGAAAATGATTGCTGGAGGCTGCCTTGTGGAATGGTCTCTGCTGTAACCACATTGAACGGAGAGAGGGAGGGTGGCGTGCTGGCATGGACTGATACTAGTTCTTGTTAACGTTATTGTACTGTCTTGTTCAAGTTATTATATTCTTTTGCTATTTTGATCAATAACATCTGCTTGTATCCTGCTATATCACGATCGTTTGTATTGTTATTTTATATGTTAAAACTGAATAAAAACTACTATTAAAAAAAAAAAGAAATGGAAAATAACTCCAATAAGATATATACAGGAAGCAGAGTACACACATTCATGAGAAGGAGTGGGGAAGGGGGGATAAGGTAGGCAGTAGATATAAGTCAAGAGGAGAGATTGAAAGCTGTTCTGAATAGGTGGGTTTTGAGTTGGGACTTAAACTCAACAAATGAGGATTCAAGGCAGAGACCTAAAGGGAGATTGTTTCATGAACTGGGGCTTAGGAAGTAGAATGCAGAATAGTGGGTAGATGAATAAATTGAATATAATCATCCCAATAAGTTTTCAAACCCTCCAGAAAGAAAGGATTGGGCAACCAATATATTGTCATTCTCCAATCCTTATAGGAGGCAGATGACTGAAAAGAAGTCAGGAACAAACACACATGGGCATGATCCAGTTTAAAAAAAATGACTCAATATTGCATGATCTCATATACTCCAAAGTTTTCAGGGAAATAAACCAAGTATAATTTGTGAGTAGGAGTTGTGCCCATGAGAAAAAAAGTGATATTTTCCTTACCTTGGTGTGAAAATAACCATGCATCCACGAATCCTACTGAACGTAAACAATTTTGAAGGGTTGAAGGGCTTTAACTACCCCTTTATCACTAGGCTTCATTTCAGATCTATCTTCTGAATGGAGCATACAATTTATTTATTTATTTATGGACTGCATTTAATATACTGTCAGTGACCAAAAGGGCATCATAGCAGTTTACAATAAAAGCAAAATCGGGGGGGGGGGGAGGGGGGGCAGGAAAGTACAAAAGAGAGAGAGCGGAATAAAGAAAAGTGAGGAAGGCAGAGATTTACAAATGTTGAACATGGGAAAGAGCAAGGGAAGAAGAGAAGAGAGTAAAACTAGGCAGAGATCCCGGAGGGAAGGTGGTCAAGGAAGAGAGGACTGAGGGAAGACCCATTAGAAAAGCCATATCTTCAAGCTCTTCTTAAATATGGGTCAAAGAGGGAGAGGAGGGGAATTCCAGAGGGAGGACCTAGGTAGGCAAAGGAGGAATTTATGGAAATAACAAGATGGAGAATGGAAGGGAGAAGAAGGGAAAGAAGGGCTATGTTGGAAGGAATGGAAAAGATGATATGGTGAGATTAAGGTGGCGAGATAGTATGGACAAGCCAACTCAGAGCACAGTGGATGAAAGCAAGGATTTTGAACTGTATACGGAAGGAAACTGGGAGCCAATGGAGAAAAGCCAGACAGAACATAATCAGAATGGTGGGCGTTGAAGATGAATTTGGCAGTGGTGGCAGAGTGAGTACTAGGAGAGCCAGGCAAAGAGGAAGTTACACTAGTTGAGATGGGTGTTACCTGAGAAAGAACAAGCAGGGTAAGCTGTGAACTAGTGAGAGAGGAATGTAAGGAACAGAGGTGGCAGAGGAATGAGCTTTAAAGGTAAGAACAAAATCAAGGGGGACTCCCCCCCCCAAGGTTTTAATGGTAGAGGAGAAGAGAAGGGGGAGGGGGAGGAGCAAGGAAGCAGATGGAGTGGGGAAGGCAATAGATTCACATTTAGAGACATTGAGAAAGAATTATCCCTTAAAACCCTTGTGATTTATATGATTCTTCATAAGTTTCAGTAACTTATGAAAAAAAAGCAACATCAGAGTTGGGAACATATACTTTAAAATAATAGGAACTGTAAATAAAGAGCCCATTAAAATAACATAGGAGGTCATTTTAGAAGCCTTATTCACAATTTGGATGTCTAAAAACATGCATGTGGACATCCAAATCGCGAAGACATCCCCAGAGCCATTTTACAAACTATGTTTGAAAACATCTCTGGTGTGGGGATTTCCAAGTAGGCAGAGGGTGTGATGGGGGCATGTCTGCGACTGCGTCCAAGTTTAGACATGCTCCAGGCATGAATAGGCATCAGGAAAGTGCTCACTTGGGCCCTAAAATTTCTGGAGGGTGTAGAGAAAATGGCACTCCACCATCCCGGATATTCTCCACAATTGCAATGTATTTGAACCACTGCTGCATTTCTCTTAGACGTCCCCGGTATTGAATACTAGTCTAGGGACATCTATGCAAATGGCCCCACAGACATCCATATTGAGCATATCCATATTTGTAAAACTGTATCTGAACTTGGACGTTCCTGGGGTTTTTTCAGACGTTCTGGCTTGGACATCCCAAATTGCCCTTGGACGTCCTTTATAAAATGTGCCTTCAAATAATTATTAGGGTCCATCACAACTTTGTCAACCATCAAGGAACAATCTTTATAAACATTTGCTAGACTTAAAGGGGGCAGCAAAATCTTGCTTCACTTGTCCATCCTTAAGTTTAAGATGCTCAGACTTAGACAAGTGGATCTCATATAAGAACACTATAGAGGGTGAAAGCTTCTTCAAAGAGGAGAGTACTCTTTAACACTTAATGGGATTAATCTTCCCCTATACATTCCATGTAATAAAGTTAGTGCTCATAAGGATCAAGCAAAAGAGATGACAGTAGATTGGTGGACCAAAAAAATACCCTTGAAGTGTAATCATGACAAAATAGTCCCACTTATCCATGCAGAAAAAAACAACCCCAGACCCACCAATTCTGCTAACACCTATACATCCTGCAATCCAAACAACCAGTAATCCGACACACACAAATCACACTATTCAAACCAGCAACCAATCTTCACAGCTCAGACTGCATCAAAAGAAATGTTAAAGGGAGAAAGGAAAACTTAAAAACAAAACAAAACTCATCAACAACTTAAGTAAGAAAGAGAAAGCCACTTCCAACATCTCTCCCAGCTTGGAGAGAAAAAAAACCCAAACCCTCCATCCAAAAGGGATGCACAACCAGTGAAAGGGAGACATTTTAAGGTGAAATCTATTGGAAAATCATCTTAATCCAAGCAGTTTGTTTGTGAGGTTCCACAACAGTCCACATTATCCCCTCTCTTATTAACTTTTTTTTTTTTTGCCCTTTAGGCTCATTGATTTGGACCTTTGGCTTTACATTTTCATAATAGAGAAAAAAGCATATGAGAAGAAAATGGTCTTAGAGTGCGTGTTCCATGGAACAGAGAACACATTTGATTTATGTTAGTAGGAAGGTGTCCAAGATTGATAGATTGATGGATTTTGAGTTCCTGCTAGGTAAGATTTAAAAAAGGAAGTCCGTATGATAAACAAGGGATTTTGTTTTTAGTTATATTTGGATAAACTTTGTGACTGTAGATGAAAGACTTATAGTACTAAGCTGAGCCAAGCACAGTATGGACAGGCATTGTCCAAGCTTTCTCACACATTTCAGCCAGTGCTTATGAATCCTGACTTTAATCCACAACACAGGCTGTATGTTTTATTGCATCATACCTGATAGTATGTTTGATTTAAGACCCTTCTGGAAAATATGCAGTAGAATGTAAACTGAAACAAAGAAATTATTTTCACTTTATCACAAAAGAACATAAAATTTACTATACCGGGTCAGACAAAAGGTCAATCAAGCCCAGTATCCTGTTTCCAATAGCGCACCATTACCTGGGAGGATCCCAAAAGGTAGACAGATACCAGGCTGCTTATCCCAGGGATAAGCAGTTGATTTCCCTCCAGTCCACTTGAATAATTCATTGATAAATTTATTTTCAGTAATTTAAGAACTACTGTAGAATCCATAGAATGAAAGTGTTTCAAATTTAAACAAGGAAAAACAATTGGGCCAATATTCAGCTGTTCAATATCCAGTTATAATCAACCAGATAAATTATCCGATTAACTTACAGCAGTTATTCAAATTAAATCTGGCTACTGAAAATAACCGGTTAACTGAATAACTCAACCTGTTAATTTTAGAACAGGTATTTGTTTGGCACAACTCAACCAGTTGCCATTAACCAGATTGATTAGCCAATGCTATAACATTCAGTGCTATTTGGTTAAAATCAATTTGCACCCCTAGCATGCCTCTCTGTCATGGTGGATATCTTTTTTCCTATTCATCTTGCTGAAATGGCCACGAGGTGATGAAATCTGCCCCTACTGCAGATTTCAACTCAGTCCCATTCCTTTCTTATTCTGAAGCCCATTCAAACGGTCTATTTGCTCTACTATTTCTTTGGGTAGTCGCTGTATATAGACAACATTATCGGTTTTGCTCTTCCTTCCTCACTGACTTTCCATATTTCTTGAACCATTTTCCCCTTCCCTTATTCTAAGAGATGTCAATTTCCACATAGTTCATTGGATTCTTATGTCTCTCATCTCCTTGCTCTCATTTCCTCGCTCATTTCGAGTAGACATCTGTAATTCCTCATCTGCTTCACAGTCATTGATATGCAGAGTCCCGCGGGGATCAGTCCTTTCCTCTCTTCTGTTTAACATTTTTTAAGCCCCCTTATAACCCTTATTCAAGATGCTAGAATTTCCACATATATATACGCAAATGATATCCTACTTATCATGTATATAGATAGCCACAGACCCAACCTCACTCTGGTCAATGCCTGCCTGGCTAAAATAGCAATCTGGCTACAAAATAATCCCCTTAAACTAAATCATTAAAAAAAATCTCCACCTTGCTCAGTGGAAATTCCTCTCCTCTCATATTAGCCCCATCTTTAAACGAGTTCATATAATACTCAAACCCTCCTTTAATTACTTAGGAATTGTTCTCGATTTTGGGCTTTCCTTTTCCTCTTACATTGGCTAGGAGGTGAAATCATCATTTCTAACCTTACATAGATTCTCTGCCAATTGCCATTTCCTGGATTTACAGGCCCAGACCTCAGTTCTGTTTAGTACAGTAATCTTATGACTTGACTACTATAATACTATCTAGTCTGGTTCACCATCTTATGAAATTAAATGTCTACAAACCATCCAAAACCCAACTGTGTGCATTCTCTCCCAGGCCCATAAATATGACCATATTTCTCCATTACTGATCTAGCACCATTGGCTCCCAGTTCAATACTGTATTCATCATAAGATTTTCACTCTTATTCATAAGGCCCTTCATGATGAGGCCCACATCCATCACTTAATACCTTACATGCCCAGCATGCTCCCTCTGCTCATGGTATAGTAAATGTTTGCATATTCCCCCTCCATCAAAGGCCACCCAACAATTTGCATTTTTCTTTGTAGCCCCTATGCTTTGGAATAGCTTGCCATCACACCTGCACCTTGAACCAGTTTTCAAATGATTTAAAGATGCCCTAAAGCTGATTTCTTTGAACAGCTCTTCGGGGTCTCAGGATAGGCTCTAATCTGCTGGGAATAGCTGTCTACCTCCTCTCCCTAGCTGTCCTCTTGTAAGACTGGTACCCTGTGGCCTGCTCTGAATCAAAAGCCTGAACCAAACAAAATGGATCCTTGCTACAGAAGCTTCTGCTGTGTTCCAAGCCCCAGACCTGCTGACCTCCATGCAACTGCCTGCCAAGTGTTTTGTGTGTCCTTATACAGAAGACTATTGTTTCCTGTCATGTTTAATGCAAGAGAATGTGCTTTTTGGCCATTCTCAGTCACATACTGCTTCTTCTGGTCTTGAATACTTGCAACCTCATATTCTTTAAACACAACTATGCTATTCATATCCTCAACCAGCCTATTCCTATTCTCTAGGAACATTCAGGTTAGTGGCCTATGTACCTTTGCTGCTACTGTCTCTTCTCTCTTGTTCTCCATAACCCAAGCAGCCTTTCCTACAATAAGTCCTTTCCTGCAATAGTGTACTCTCCTCTACTTTGTACATACTTGCACTACTCCTCCCATACATCCCAATCCCAACTCAGGCTCACCTATACAATTCATTTCTTATGTTTCTGTACCTGACTCTTCAGAACACATTTGACTCAAACTGCGGTGCTCATGCTGATTTCACACAAAAGAGATTCAAAATTTCCTCCTTCTAACTGGATATTGTGCTCTCAAAGCAATACTATATTAACTGCTACCAGACTGGCCTCCTACCACTGCTGTTTCTTTATCACAGTTTCTTCTCAAACAGCCATTGTTTTACACTAGGGATGCACATTCATTTGAAATGAACTGGGAAATGTACTGGTTGTCTCCATAGGCCATGATATGTCAGCTGGCTGACTACCCAGGGGCGGCTCTATAATGAGGCCAAGAGAGGTGGTGGCCTCAGGTGGCAACTTTTTGGGGGCAGCAAAATTGCCCCCAAAAAGACCGCCTCACTTGGCCTTCAAAATAAAAAAAAAACCCCTCCGGCATAAGAAGCAGCTGCTGCTGATGCTCCAACGGCGGCAGCAGAAGAATGAGGAGCCCCGTGGCTTCCCACTCGCCCCCCACCCCCCGGAGAGCCTGCTGGTTTTCTCCAGTTTCGCTGGCTCCGCTTTGCAGAACCGTGGGGAAGGGACAGTGTTTCCCTTAACTGCGGCTCTGTTAAAGCTGAGCCCATGGCACTGATGGGAAACAGGAAATCCTATTTCCCATCAGCACCTCGGGCTCAGCTATAACAGAGCTGTGCGAAAGGGAAACACTGTCCCTTCGCTGCAGCTCTGCAAAGTGGAGCAGGCGAAGAGGGGAAACTAGCAGGCTCTCCGGGGGGGGGGGGGCGGGCGGCCGCAGGGCCCCTCATTCTGCCTCTGCTGCCGCTGGAGTGGCAGCGGCAGTTGCTTCTTATACCTGAGGTTTATTATTTTTTTCAATTTCCCTGGGTTAGGGGGAGGGGTCTAGGACCGGAACCGGGCTGATGGGGGTGTAGGACAGGTACTGGGCTGATTGGGGGGTTTAGAACTGGAAATGGGCTGATCGGGAGGGGGACTAGGACTGGTAATGGTCTATGGGGGGGGGTTAGAATTGTAAATGGGCTGATGGGGGGGTTAGGACTGGAAATGGACTGATCAGGAGGGGGCTAGGACTGGTAATGGGCTATTGTGGGGTGGGGTAGAACTGGAAACGGGCTGATGGGGGGTTAGGACTGGTAATGGGTTATGGGGGGGCAAGAACTGAAAATGGACTGATCAGGAGGGGGGTTAGGACTGGTAATGGGCTATCGGGGGGGGAGGGTTAGAACTGGAAATGGACTGATGGGGGCTTAGAACTGGAAATGGGCTGATGGGAGGGGGTTAGGACTGGTAATGGGCTATGGGGAAGACCAGGACAGGAAATGGGCTGACTGGGGTGCTAGGACTGAAAATGGACTTATTGGAGGGTTACGACTGGTAATGGGCTGATTGGGGGGCTAGGACTGGGGTGGGCTGATAAAGGGAATATGGCTAAAAATGGGCTGGGACAGGAAATGGGCTAATAGGGGAGGGGAGGAGAGTGCTGCTGGCCCTGGAAGAAAACTAGGGGCTAGGGCTACAAATGGGCTGATGCGGGGGGATGGTAGAATAGGACTGGAAGGGATCAGATACTGAGAGGGTCTGCCAGGGGAAGGATGGGGCAGAAAGGGAAAGAGGGGGCTGGAAAGGAGCTGACACCTGGAATGTACCAAAGGGGGACCGGAAGGGAACTGACACTTGGGGATGGGAGTGGTAGGTGGTTGGGTAAGAGGGAGGAGGCTGGAAGGGAGCTGACATGTGAATGGCACTGGAAGAGAGATGGACAGAGGGTAGGGTGGCTGGAAGGGAGCTGACTGGGGGGGGGGGGGGTGGCACTGAGAGTGAACCTGAGCTGATACCTGGGATGGTATTTGGACTAGAAGGGGCTGGACAGTGGGAAAGGAGGGGGACTGGAAGGGAATGGACACAAGTGGCAGTCATGGGAATGCAAGGTGTTTGACACTGGAAGGTACTGGGAGTGGAGGACTGGAAAGGGGACTGATACTGGGGAGGGTTACTGGAACTGGAAATGGGCTGATGGAAGGAAGTGAAGAAAACAAAAGAAGAGATAAGAAATGATATATGGACCATGAACCATAGACCACAGAAAGAGAGCTAAGAGAAGACAGGAAAGCAGAAGCCTCAGTTCAGGACCAGCATGATCAGAAAATAAAATGGTCAGACAACAAAGGTAGAAAAAATAATTGTATTTAATTTTGGTGATTGGACTTTGTGCTATTTTTATATTTTACACAGTATTGGGAAACTGCATCTCTTATTTATCTGATGTTGCACTGCATGTGGACTCTGGCTTCTTGGGGTTTCAGTTTAAATTTTGTCTACATATTTTTATTTTTACTTTAGATTGTGGTTACTTATTCTGTACTTGGTGAGGTTTGTGCGTATGTGACTGAAGTCAGGTGTTCTGTTAACATGGAGTTTGTATATAAAGATCTATACTATACTGTAGTAATTTGACTTGTTCAGCTTTTCAAATAGGTGTATGGATGTTCCAGGACCCACTGTAGTATTTACAGTGACACTTTTTTTGGATGGGCTCCTTATGTGACTTTTGGAAGTTTGTGCTGATATGGTAGATTTGCTTTTTTGTTGTAGGATTTTTTATTAGTTCACAATATGCCTGGTACTGGAGAATAGTGGTTGTTGCTGTTGTTAGTGAGATGATCAGAATCAGATTTTTTTGTTAAATATTGAGTTCTGTGGGTGAATGTCCTGGTTCTGCTCTGCACCTACTGTGGATGCAAAATATATTTTGAAAAAGAAAAAGGGAGAACCATAACGCAGTTTATAACAAAATAAAAATAGGTTACAATTTAGTTTTATAAACTGTGCTATTGATTCTTTCTGTCTTTTAGTTCCTTGGTGTGCAAATGGGACCATACCTAGGCCTGTGCAAGCGGTGCAGTCGCACAGGGCGCAAAGGCTTGGGGGCGCATTTTGGCTCTCTGCTGTTGCCCTGCTGCCGCTGGCAGGACAATAGCAGGCAGTTAAAATGCGCCCAAAGCCTTTTCACAGCATTTTAAACAGGTCTGGTCCCTCCCTCCTCTGACATGATGTCAGAGCAGGGAGCGACAGATCTGCTTAGAGTGCTGGCGCCTTTCAGATTGGGTTCATGCCCCCTCCTCCTCCCCATACCTCCGTCAAGTGCTGCCTGTTCTTTCCCTGCTGCCGGTGCCACCGTGAAAAAACCAGAGGGCGGCAGCAGCAGGGAAAGAGCAGGCAGCGCTGGATGGAGGTATGGGGGGAGAGGGGGGCGTGCATCCGAGTTACAAGTCACACAAAGTGCGATTGCAGTTCGATACGGCCCTGTGTGCAAACATCTTGCATTTCCTCCATATAATCTAATCAGCTTTTTGATTTGGTTCGGTCTCTGATTGGATTTCTGAAAAAGCCCCGCCCCCTCTAAGGTGGTAGGGGGGGTGGGCGCCATCTCATTCTTCGCCTCAGGCAGCAGACTACCTTGAGCCGCCCCTGACTACCTGAATGGAGTCCTCATCCAAGGTCTCGGCTGTAGCTCAGTTATTGGCTTCACTATGCCACCTTGGGATTTGCCACTTGTCTTTTTCTTAGCAGTGCATCCCCCGAATTCCCTTCATTTCCTCTTTAGATCTTTTGAAAATCTGTTGTTGTGGAAGATGCCACTTACTTTGTGGCAGATACTCACCCAAATGTTTTGTTTTATATAGGCACAGCAAACAGGTTCCTGTGGTAGTTCACTATATATAGCTGGAGTAAGGGGATATGTGTGCTTGGTTTTATCTGTTCTATATGATTTGGGGGAGGTTGTGTGCCACTAATTGCAACTTATCTGATCCAAAATGTCATGTGTTGTAAGCAAATTTATATCAGAGAAACATAAAGGCTGCAGTGGATGTAGACCTTTACCTCTTCCATAATGTTGCTGGTGTTTTTGAGTGGTCCGATTGTTGGGTGTGCTGGTTAATACCCCCGGAAGCATTTCACATACTTGTACATGTGGTGACAGAAGGGAAATACCCCAGTTATTTTCTACTTCAAGGATTGTGCATTTATGCATCTTCAGTAAAATAAAGGCAAAAAATAAGTTGGTGTGCTATGGGCCTTGCTAACAGATAGTAGAGAACACCATTAAAGGCTACATGCTGACGTGTTTAGGGATGAATGGAATGTTGCATTCTATTACCCTTTCTATAGGTTGTGCTTACATGGAATATTTATTTAGTTGGAGCACGATTCATGAAGAGGCATATCCAGTCTGTTCGGACAGCCACAAGCAAGATGGGCCCATTAGGACAAAACATTCTGGCAGTACACAGAATCGGGCCAGAGGATGGCCCGGCATGCCCTCCCCTCAGGTGCCCCTGGCTCATGCGGCTAAGACCCCCCTCTTCCCTGTCACCTGACCCACGACTGGCCAGCTGGGGCCTGGATCAGGTAGCAGGGACCTCCCCCACACTCGGGCCCGACCATGGGGGGGATCCCCGGGCCCAATTGCCCTTGCTGGTGCTGATTATTCCACTTTTGAGGAGGCACATTTCGGCTGCCTGCTGTTGCCCTGCTGCCACCACTTTTTGTTTTCTCAGCAGTGGCAATGGCACTGGCAGCAGCAGAGCAGAACCGACTAAATTTTAAAAAACCCAAACCACGCAGGTCTTTCTGCAGGTCTGTTCCCTCCCTCCTTTGACGCGACATCAGAGCAGGGAGGAATCAGATCTGCTTATAGTTAGGTCTGCTCCGCTGCTGCCAGCGACTTGCACATTGGGCACCCCCCTCACCCATACCTCCATCCAGCTGTTGCCTGCCCTTTCCCTGCTGCTGGTGCCAAGGTGAAGAAAACAAAGGGTGGCAGCAGCAGGGCAAGAGCAGGCAGCGACTAGACAGAGGTATGGAGAGGCACGCCCAGTGTGCAAGTAGCACAGGGCACGATTCTGGCTCGGTATGGCCCTGTTACCAAATGTAATTTTTCTGTTCAATGTTACTAAGGTTTTATGTAAAACAATAAGGGCCCAATTCTGTCCCATGAATAGCGCTATTCGTGCCCTCCCCACTGGTGCCTGCTGTATCTGAGTACAATGTATCTTGACTAGTACTGGAAAGGCATGAGCTATTATTATTATGTATTTCTTATTTAGCTCATGCCTTTCCAGTAGTAGTTCAAGGCAAGTTACAATCAGGTACAGTAGGTCTTTCCCTGTCCCCAAAGGTTTCACTAAGATTATACCTGAGGCAATGGAAGGTTAAAGTGATTTGCCCAGGACCACAAAACGTGTCAGTGGGATTTGAAGTCTGGTCTTTCTGGTCCTAGACTCCTGCCATAACCATTAGGCTACTCCACTACATACAAATAAAGCACAGTTACTTACCTGTAACAGGTGATCTCTGGGAACAGCAGGAATTAGTCCTCACATATGGGTAAGTCGGAACCGACGGAGCCCGCGCGGGAAAGCTCCCCAGCTTTTCAGATGAAAAGCTTTTGGGGCTTCCCACAGCGCATGCACGCTGCCTTCCCGCCTTCCTTACCAGCTCTCTTCAGTTCGAGTTTATAGCTGAGACAATAGAGAGAGGAAAGGAAGGTAGATAGATAGAAGATACAACTCCTAGGGGAGGTGGGTGGGTTGTGAGGACTAATTCCTGCTGTTCCCAGAGATCACCTGTTACAGGTAAGTAACTGTGCTATCTCCAGGAACAAGCAGGAATAAGTCCTCACATATGGGGACTCCCTAGCTAAGATGCCTGGGAGATCCCCCTCCAAGGGTAAACCATCTTCGTATGGATCTCAGGCATCCATTCAGGGAAGGTGGGCAGGAGTTGCTTAAGTATGGAACAGGTGTTTGAGGACAGCCTGACCAAACAAGGCATCCCGGCGGGAGTCCTTGTCCAAACAGTAATGGGCTGTGAAGGTATGAACTGAGGCCCAAGTGGCTGCTCGACAGATCTGATCTATGGTACAGAGTGAAGATGAGCCATAGAAGTAGCCATGGCTCTCACATTGTGAGCTGTGACATGGCCTTCCAGAGAAATGTTCTTACTCTGGTAAGCAAAAGAAATACACTGAGCAATCCAATTGGAAAGTGTACGTTTGGAGACTGGAAGTCCCAAATGAGAAGGATCAAAAGCCACAAAAAGTTGGGAAGACTTTCGATGTGGCTGAGTCCTGTTGAGGTAAAAGACGAGAGCTCTTTTACAGTCAAGAGTATGAAGGTTCCTCTCTGCACTGGATGCATGAGGAGCCGGGAAAAAAACAGGTAGATATACCTCTTGATTAAGATGAAAAGGCGAGACCACTTTGGGCATAAAGTGGGGATTCGTCCTAAGGACCACCTTATCATGATGAAATCTGTTATAAGGTGGATTAGCCACCAAAGCCTGCAGTTCACTGATGCGGCGAGCCGAAGTGACTGCAATAAGGAAAAGAACCTTCCAGGAAAGAAATTTCAAGGAGGTAGAGTCCAAAGGCTCAAAAGGTGGTTTCATAAGCTGACCTAGAACTAGGTTCAAATCCCATGCTACCGGCGGAGGTCGGATGGGAGGTTTAGTTAGGGTCAGGCCTCTCATGAACCTTGCAACGAGAGGATGAGAGGAGACAGGTTGTCCATTTATAGGTTTTAAGGATGCTGCAATAGCACTTAAATGGACTCGTACTGAATTCGTCTTGAGGCCTGCATTGGAAAGATGCAGGAGATAGTCTAGTAGAGAATTCAAAGGAAGTGCCAGAGGGTCAAGACCCTGTTGAGCACACCAAATGGAAAAACGTTTCCATTTGAAAGTATAGGAACGCCTGGTAGAGGGTTTCCTAGAGGCATGAAGGATATCTTTCACTGGTTGAGAAAGATTAAACTCATGAAGGCTTAAGCCTTCAGTAACCAAGTTCGGAGATGTAGGGACTTGGGGTTTGGGTGCCACAAAGTCCCTTTCTCCTGAGACAGAAGGTCTGGTGCAGCTCCCAGGTCCAGGGAGGAGCCCTGGGAGAGCTGTAGAAGTAGAGGGAACCACACTTGGCGTGGCCAGCGTGGAGCTATAAGGATCATCGACCCGTGATCCCTCTGAAGTTTGAACAGAGTCTTGGGAATCAAAGGAATGGGTGGAAAAGCATACAGGAATTCCTGACCCCAATGCAGGAGAAATGCGTCGTTGGCCTGAGCTCCCTGACACGGAGTCCTGGAACAGAACCTGGGAAGTTTGGCATTCCACGGACTTGCAAAGAGGTCTATGTCCGGGGTCCCCCATTCCTGGAAGATTCTGTGTATCTGGTCCATATGCAGGGACCACTCGTGTGGAAGCAGAACTCGACTGAGTCTGTCTGCCCGAGAGTTTTGAACTCCTGGAAGATACACTGCCAGAAGATGAATTTGATGCTCTCTGGCGAAAGCCCATAATCTGAGAGCTTCGTTGCAAAGCGACAGAGAGCCCGTCCCTCCTTGCTTGTTGACATAGAACATGGCCACCTGATTGTCTGTCTGAACTAGGACAGTCAGGTTGGCAAGGAGGGTATGGAAGACTGTGAGGGCAAGGAAGATTGCTCGCAGTTCCAGAAGGTTGATTTGAAGGGTGGTCTCTTGGGGAGACCAGGTTCCCTGAGTGGAGAGATGTTGAAGATGCCTCCCAAACAGGGTGGGGAGCTCATCTGTTGTGAGGGTTGCTTGGGGCAATGAAGGTTGGAAGGGGGTCCCCAACAACAGATTTTTGGAGGATGTCCACCACTGGAGAGACCAAAACAGACGTTTTGAGGTGAGTACCTGGTCTGACAGCAGTCCCGATGCTTGAGACCACTGGGTGGCCAATGTCCATTGAGCTGCTCTCATATGGAGACGAGCATAGGGCACCACATGAACCGTGGAGGCCATGTGGCCCAGAAGTTGCAGCATTTCTCTGGCTGACAAGTGACTTCTGGACTGAGCCTGGGAGGCCAAGCTTATTAGCCGTTGGCCTCGGACCAGAGGAAGGTAGGCCCTTGCAGTGGTGGAATCCAGATAAGCCCCTATGAATTCCAGGGACTGAGTAGGGATGAGTTGGGACTTGGGAATGTTTACCACAAGTCCCAGATATTGAAGAATACGCCTTGTGCGGTCCATGGAAATCTGGACTTCTGACTGAGATGGAGCTCGGATGAGCCAGTCGTCCAGATATGGGAACACGAAGATTCCCATGCCTCTTAGAAATGCGGCTACGACTGCCATGCATTTTGTGAATACTCTTGGAGCAGAGGCGAGACCGAAGGGAAGTACTCTGTATTGGAAATGTTTTCCCTGGAACAGAAATCGAAGATATTTTCTGTGGGATGGATGGATGAGTATATGAGTGTACGCATCCTTGAGATCTAGAGAACAAAGCCAATCCTGACTCTGAAGGTATGGAAGGAGAATGCCCAGAGAGAGCATTTTGAATTTCTCCTTGAATAGAAACTTGTTCAATTCTCTCAGATCTAGGATAGGTCTGAAGCCCCCTGTCTTCTTTGTTAACCCCTGTTGAGGAAGAGGAACCTCCTCTATTGCCCCTTGGGCAAGGAGAGAGGAGACTTCCTGACCCAACAGGGTCAGAAGAGATGGGGGAGAACTGAATTGCCTCACCATGGTATGGGGAGGAAGGCTGGAGAAATGAAGTTTGTAGCCCTCTCTGATGATAGAGAGGGTCCATTGCTCTGATGTTATTTGCTCCCATCTGGGAGCAAAGTGAGCTAACCTTCCCGGTATGGTGAGAGGCTCTGGTTGTTCCAGAGCCAGAAATGGTAAGTTCTCTATGGGCAAGTCAAAACCCCTGAGAGGGTTGAGCCTGCTGGGGTGTAGCAGACACTGCAGACTTTGACTTTACTTGCTTAGATTGCTGACGTTTAGCAGCAAAGCGAGGCTGAGAAGATTGTTGGCCAGTATTTGTGGAAAATCTGGCCTTCTTGTAGTACGGCCTTTTAAAAGGTTTCTTTTTGGCAGGAGTAGAAGTAGACTTAGAAAGTCTATCTAGAGTGGCATTTTCTGCATCCATTTGAGCAGCTTTAATTTGCCAGTCCTCACCAAATAAGTTCTCTCCTGTACAGGGCAGATTCCTTAAGCCATCCATGACCCAGGGTTCTAGGTCAGAAGCCTGGAGCCAAGCAAGACGTCGGGCTGCAATAGCGATTCCCGAAGCCCTGCCAGCAACCTCAAAGGAATCAAAGGCTGCCCTGTTGGAAAACTTGGAGACCTCTGAAAGTTGTGTCACCAGAGTAGTGAAGTCCTCCTTTTTATCCTCAGGGATAAAGGGGGCTAAATGCCGTACCTTTAGGGCAAGTTCTCTGAGAAACATGCCCATATAAAGGCTGTAAGAATTGATCTTGGCTATAAGCATACTAGCCTGAAAGATCTTTCTACCAAAAGAGTCGAGGGTCTTACATTCTCGCCCTGGAGGGGTAGAGGAATGCCTTTTAGGACTCTTTATCTTCTTCATAGCAGATTTCACCACAATGGAGTGGTGAGGCAGCTGAGTCTTTTGAAACCCAGGAGAAGGAGGGACCCGGTACATGGTGTCCAACCTACGGGAATGAGGAGACAGGGTTAGAGGAGTCTCCCACAAATCCATCAAGTGTTCTTGAAGGATTTCATGGATAGGCAGAGTAACTGCCTCTTTAGGAGGTTTCGAGTATCCTAAAATATCCAATTTTTTTTTATCTGGGTTCCTTTTCAGCAGATGTAGCAATAGAAAGTGCTTTAGCTACATCAACAATGAAATCCTGAAAGGATAAATCCTCTGGAGGAGACATCCTCCTCTTTAGAGAAGAGGGCTCCTCAGGAAGATCAAACTCAGCAGAGTCATCAGAGGAATTGAACTCATCAGAAGAATCTGAGTATTCTCTCTGTGCTTGCAATGCACGATACGCGTACCGATCGATATCGACATCGGGCGTATCGGGCATGGGATTGGTATCAGGCAAAAGCCTGAATCCAGCAAGCAGAACCGATTGACGCTTGGAAGTCGATGGTCTCGGTTCCGGTGTGGATACCGGAACCGGGGTCGGTACCGATGGAATCGGTACCGAGGGCGTCGCAGCCTTAATGAAAGCCAAAACGGCCTGCTGCATGGTCTGGACAGTATTGCCCTTGGACGCCACTGCTGCCTGGATGTCGGTACCGGTATCGACCGGTACCCCAGAGCAGTCTAACAGGTGATCAGTCGAGGCCGTGCCATCGATGTCAACCTGTAACCCCATAGGTGATGCTTTGGAGGCCGTAACCTCCCGCTGGGGTTTTTTGGTCTGGGAAGAATCCTCGAACTCAAGATTGAGAGCCTCTCGATCTTTTGAAAGAGATTTGCTTTTAGAGGATTTGCCCACAGAAAGTTTGGTTACCTGAGATCCATCCGGAGAGGAAGACCTGGATGACTGTGATGCTGGATTATCTGAAGCAAACAGCACATGGAACTTGTTGGCCCGGTTCTGCATACCACGTTTAGACATCTGGGAGCAGAATGGGCAGTCCGGTATGGAGTGGTCAGGTCCTAAACATTTAAGACACCATTCATGGGTGTCTGTGAGAGAAATAACAGCATTGCACTTGGTACACTTTTTAAAACCAGGAGCTGGTTTCTCCATGAGGAGAATTTGTGTAGGCCTGAAGGCCTAACAAAAGTTACCAAGCTGTGCTGAGAAAATAAAAAAAGATTTTTTTTTTTTTAAAAGGAAGAAAGAGAGACCGGCAGTACCGGTTTTGGTATGGGGAAGGCAGGTACGCGGTCAAAAGAAACAAATTAAAATAACAATTTCTTCAGCGGTGACAGGAACACGACCTGCTGGCTCCGCGGAAAAAGAGGAACTGAAGAGAGCTGGTAAGGAAGGCGGGAAGGCAGCGCGCATGCGCTGTGGGAAGCCCCAAAAGCTTTTCATCTGAAAAGCTGGGGAGCTTTCCCGCGCGGGCTCCGTCGGTTCCGACTTACCCATATGTGAGGACTTATTCCTGCTTGTTCCTGGAGATATAAATATCCATGAGCATACAGTGGAAACATACAAAGCATATGTGGATGAATTAAACACTAAAAGTAAATGGACCACAACCAAAAATAGTTGCATGTTTCAGAAGTTTATTTTAACTTATATTGAATTCTAAGGTGCTTTATATTAAGGGGCTATTCAGAAGTCTTATTCATGATTTACCTGTTTGGCTAGTCCTTTAGAGGGTGATTAAAGAGGTTATCATTCTTAATCCCTCCTTGTTCATTTCCTCCCCAAACTGAAATGAATTAAATATAATATCCTCTGTAGTTAAGTAGCAGCACCTATATGTTTAATTTTGCAAAATGGCTAACATGCAGGTGCGAGTTATAAAAAAGGCCAACACAAACATGTGTAAGTTGCCGGGTTTCCTCCATTGATTTTTCCCCACATGCAGAATTGTAAATTGGTTCCTCCTGCTGTGTGTGTATGTCAGCTCATGCGTTCCTACGCTTCCTTCTATGTATTTTAGAAACTGCTCCACATTTAGTAGAGTTGTTTCTAAAATACCATTGCAATTGACTACGTCCCAACCTCAATGTCTCAATTCTGATCTCCACCTACTACTGAACTGTCTCTTTAAATATGATTGCTTAATGTAGCAGTATTGGCTGCTATACAGTGAAGAAGATAGAGGCATTTTTCATATTGAAGTGGCCACATAAGTTAATGCCTGAAAATTATAAATGACTTGTTAAATGATTATTTCAATATTTTAACACAGCAATCCTAGTGCACTATTGTAGAGATACTCTATCCTTGAGAAGAACAGATGTAAGGTTGTCTCTCCCAGGCTTCTTCAGAAAATATAACTGCAGTAGCAGTCTTCTTGTCACTATTGATTTTTATGTTTGCATGTGCAAAATAGAAAGAAAATGAGCTTATTTGGAAAGGAAATTGCTTCCTCCCCCTGTATAAATAGCTGACTAACAGTTAGCTGGACCTTACCTGTTCAGAGATGAAAGGCATTTTTGGCTGATTTGCCCAGCAGCTAGTTTTTAGAAGCTGAATTCTAAAGTACAGTAACTGTGTCCTCGGTTAAAAAAATAGCTCATGTTTGATGTGAGTTAAAAAAAGGAAGTTGTGCATAAAAGAAGTCTGTTTTTCTGAACTGTGGTATGAATAGGTATAGAATAACCAGTTGGTAATTAGCCACGAAAAGTTGAAAGTTCAATGGCCATCTGCATTAGATTTTTCCCTTCCTTGACAACATGGAAGTTGTAAGAAAGGCAGGTTTGGTTCATTTTTTTGGTAAGGCATAAAACTGGAAGGGAGTTTGCCCATGAGAGACTTCCGATGGTAAAAGGTAGCCAATTAGCAGCCATTTGACTTTTGACCAGTAGAAGTTGAAAGGCCAGCAGCCAACTGTGTCAGAATTGTCTCTCCCTGGAAATGCTTCATTTAAAATAGGAGATTTTTTTCCCCTACAGAAATGAAAAGAAGTTTGCCTGTGAAGCTGGCTTCCTCCTCCATTGTGAATAATGAACCGACAGAAAGTTGATCATTGGCCATTCAGAACCGGAAGGCAAAAAGCAAATTTGTGCCAGATTTGTCCCCAGCTGAGCTAATATTCAGAAGCTGGACACTGTAGAAATACTATTCTTGGTCAACAGATATTTCATTGCTTGGGTCAACAATAGAAATAGGACATAGCATGACAGGAAACCTGAATACTAGTGTGAAACAAATAGCCAACCAGTAGCCAAGTACATGTCACTCATTTAAAGCTGAAAGGCCAATGGCCAACTGAGTCAGGTTTGTTCCTGGGTTAGCTCGTATGACATATGAAAATGTTTTTAATTAGTGTGTTTGGTGGATAAGTATTGAAAATGTAAAAAGTACTATATAGATACTGGAGAGAGAGAGAGAAAGAGAGAGAGGGAGAAAGATACAGATTGTTTTGTTCTTTTCTTTTGAGTTTTCCATTTAAAAAAACAATAATTTTTTGGCTGTTGTTTTTCTTAATGGCCCGATGCCCAACATCTTTATTGATTGAAAAACGCTGTACATGTGAAACTTTTCTAGCTATGCAATTAATCAACTATACCAAAACCTAAAATCAGCCACTGTGCAGCCTGGTTGGCTGGCTGCCTGAAAAATAGACTGAGGATGTTCCCAAATAAAAGGAAAAATCATTTTTTTTTGAGGAAAGCAATATTCATCTATTTGCAGTAAATACCATACTATATTATTAACCAGGTATTATTCATTTTCTAGTTATATTTTTAAATAAATGCATGAATTGAACAACAAAAAAATAAATTCTATAGCATTTTCAGAAAAAAAACGAAATGGTTCAGTCCATGGTATAATATATCAAGAAAGCAGCAGCATAGTTTTAGAATGGTTTACTTCCTTTTTTGATAATCAGCATCAAGTTATTTGGGATGGTGAGCTTTCAGAATCATAATATATCATACATATTATATATGTTTTTAACCTGTTTTTAGAGCCACAGTTGGATTCTTTGTGGCTGCAATTTTTTGTATTTGCTGATATCATCCCAATTCATGTCCCGTTAGGACCTAACTGGCAGGAAGAAATGCTCCGATTTAATCAGAGTTTATGATGATCTTAAAGTAGCTAAACAGGTCGAAAAGGTGACAGCAAAAGCTAGAAGGATGCTTAGAGGCATAGGGAGAGGAATGGCCAGCAGAAGAAAGGAGATGATAGTGCCTCTATATAAGTCTGATGTGACCTCATTTGGAGTATTGTGCGCAATTTTGGAAACCACTTCAAAAGGCTGGAGTCAGTACAGATGGTGGCTACTAAAATGGTTAGTGGTCTTCATTATAAAGCATATGAGGACAGACTTAAGGATCTTAATATGTACACCTTAGAGGAAAGGCGGGATAGAGGTGATATGACTGAGACGTCTAAATACCTCTGTGGCATAAATGCACAAGAGGAGAGCCTCTTTCTATTGAAAGCAAGCAATTCTACGAGGGGACATGGGATGAAGGTGAAAGAGGATAGATTCAGGAATGATATGTGGAAATATTTATTTACGGAAAGAGTGGTGAATCTGTGGAATAGTCTCCCAGTGGAGGTGGCAGAGATGAGGACAGTATCTAAATTCAAAAAAGCATGGGACAAACACAGAGGATCTCTAAAGGAATAAAGTGGACTGTTGTAGTGGTTGATATGGAAGGGCAGAATAGATAGGCCATGTGGTCTTTTTCTGTCATCATGTTTCTATGAGTTGTAGCACAATAGCTGAAGAATGACGGCTTAAAACTTAATAATAACTCTGAAGCCTTGCGGTTCAAGAATGTTTATGAGGATTTTGAAGTTTGGATTGAGGGAGCCTGATTTTGTTCAATCCTTTTGTTTGGAATTTGGGGGTATAGTTGGATTCAGGTATGACTGTGAAACACCATATTTCCCAGCTGGTTCTTTCATCATTTTATTACTTGCATTTTACTAAACCTCTTTGTACCTGTTAGAGGAGGATCCGCTGAGAACAGTTTTATATTGGTTAGACAATGTCAACGCTTTGCAGATGGGTTTGCCCTAGAAAGCGCTGCATCACTTACACTTTGTACAAAATACTGCTACCCAAGTAACAGCAGGGATGGGTTTGTATGGATGAATTATTCCAATTGTACAATTCCATTGGTTACCCATTGAAAAGTGGGATTGGTTTAGGGGATTATTTTAGAAACCTTATTTGCATTTTAAACATGGATGTGGCACACACAAAAAAAGTGGAAGCCAATGCCCATGTTTAAAATACGATTTTAGGAAGGCCATGAGATGCACATTTCCATGCTGGGCACATCAATTTTTGCAAGTTTCTGTGGGAGATGTTCCAGAGGCGTTTTTGCATGTGACCTGGGTAGTGCCGATACCTGTACATCCATGATGTATGTTACATAGGCCAGTGACGTGCAGGATGGATTTTTTAAAATATACCAGTTTATACCGGCTATAAATCATGAATAAGCATGAATCTTTGTTGTCTTTTGGGACTGCTTGGGGTTTTGGTGACTAGCGGAACTTGGCTTACAATTTACAGGCTAGATTGTCATCTGAGGAGCTATTGAAGACATCATAGCTAACATAGCACAGGGCAGAATTTGGTGACTCTTCTGACTAGTGCTAGGGATGACTTGGTTGTCAGTTGCCACTGAGCCCTCCCTAGACATCTGACTATCAACAACATCCTATTCCTCCACTTGGACAGTGGCATAGTCAGCACCCTTGGCACCCTAATGTTCCTCGGCTCTGGATTCCTGTTCCTCATAAGAACATATAAAAGCATTAAATTGGTCATATTAGATCAGATCAATGGTCCATTAACCCAGTAACCTCTTTCCAACAGTGGTCAATCCAGGTCAAAAATACCTAGTAGGATCCCAAAAGGTAGACAGATTCCATGCTACATATCCCAGGGATAAGTAGCGGATTTTCCCCAGTCCACCTTAATAGTGGTTTACAGCCTTTTCAACCACGATCTTGTCCAAGCATTTTTTAAACACAGCTACTATAACAGCTTTTACTACATCCTCTGGCAACAAATTTCAGTTTGATTCCAAGCTAAGTGAGGAAATCTTTTCTTCGATTAGTCTTAAATGTGCTACATTGTAGCTTCATTGCCTGTCCCCTAGTCTTTCTATTTTTAGAAGGAGTAAACAACTGATCTACTACTACTACTACTTATCATCTGTATAGCACTATGAGGCATGCAAGTAAGAGACAGCCCCTACTCATCAGAGCTTACATTCTAATCAAGACAGACCACACAACAACTGGTGACTAGGGTAAATCTAGGGGGAATGACAGGATACAGATAGGTAATGAGCAGGAGAATAAGAGGATCAAGGTCCAAAGGTAGTCTCAAAGAGGTGTGTTTCTAGCCTAGATTTGAAAAGGGCCACCTAGCGTACTAACTCGGGTAGTTTGTTTCATGCATATGGAGTAGCAAGCTGGAATGAATGAAGTCTGGAGTTGGCAGTAGCAGAGAACATCACAAATAAAAGGGATCTGCCAGAGAAGCGGAGTTCCTGAGGAGGGGTTTAGAGAGTAATAAGAGAGGTAAAATATTGAGGAAGTGCAGAATGAATGCATTTATAGGTCAGTAGGAGATGTTTGAAGTGAATGTGGAAAGGGATAGGGAGCCAGTGAAGTGACCAGAGAAGTGGGGATATGTGAGCATGGTGAGACTAGCAGAAGATTAGCTGTGTGGCTGAGTTTTGAACATTCTCCTCATTATTTTATAGACCTCTATCATATACCCCCCTCAGCCATCTTTATCCAAGCTGAACATAGTAACATAGTAAATGACGGCAGATAAAGACCAGCATGGTCCATCTAGTATGCCCAGCAAGATGGCAAGAGTAGGTGCAACTGTCGCTCTGTGCAGGCCACCCCTCCCCATGTCTTTATTTAGGGGTGAACACACCACTCCATGTAGAACACCCCTATTTGAGACGTTAGATGGTTCAGAAGTTAGATGGTACAGAAGTTAGATGGTACCATTTATTTTGTTTTTATCCTGTTGCTGTAAAGGGATACACTGTGTCTGTCCCATGCCGTTTTGAATTCCGTCACCGTGTTTGCCCCCACCACTTCCATCGGGAGGGCATTCCAAACATCAACCACCCTTTCAGTGAAGAAATATTTCCTGACATTGCCTTTCAATTTACCACCTTGCAGCTTCATGTTATGCCCTCTAGTTTTACAGCTTCCCCGTCTTTGGAAGAGGTTTGTTTGTTCATCATTCCTCTTTAAGTATTTAAAGGTCTGAATCATATCTCCCCTGTCCCTCCTCTCCTCCAAAGTGTACATATTTAGGTCTTCAAGTCTCTTCTCATAAGGCTTCTGATGGAGGCTCCAAATCATTTTGGTTGCCTTCCTCTGAACAGTTTCCAGTCTTTTTACATCTTTTGCAAGATATGGTCTCCATAGAGCCCTAACTTTAAAGCCCTTCTTCATAAAGGTATTCCTCCATCCTCTTTATCATTTTGGTCACACTTCTCTTTGTCTTTTGTAATTCTGATATATCCTTTTTTTAGATATGATGATCAAAACTGCACACAGGATGTTAGAGTGGGTGGGAAGGAAACAAACACTTAGTAAAAGCTGGCTTGCTATACGGTGCCCTGACCTATGCTTCTAAGGTAATCTCTTAATTTCCTGGGTGATTCATACGACTCTTGGTTTGATAGAGAGAGCTTTCAAATTGCCCCTTTGATCTGTCACTTGGTTTTAACACCTATTTAAAACCGTTTCACAGGTCTCTTGCTTTCTAACTGGAAGGCCTCTTTGAAAAAATCTTTAGAAACAATTTGTTTCTTTCTATGCAAAGAATATTTACCCTATTCTACCTTCTATGCTAAAGTATACTCTGATATGATTTAAATGAAAAGCTCTCTGGTGATACTAAGCCATGATTGACTAAACAAAAACACTAAATTATAAAATGCACAGATTTATTAACTTTAACCCAAAGAATTCCCTTTTACGTGAGATTAAGAGAAGTTCCCAGCAGGTAAATATTTTCAATGCAGATTTCTTTCTAGCAGTATAGTCCCTTTTGATAGTCCTTTATGAGGACCTTGAGAAATTGGAAGATCTGGTACAACCCAAACTATGGTTACACGATGCAAGGTTCCACATTAGGAACCACCACCCAGGAAAAAGATTTAGATGTCATTGTGGATAACATGTTAAAACCCTTGGCCCAGTGTGCAGCGGCTACCAAGAAAGCAAATAAAATGCTAGGAATCAAAAGGAAAGGAACAGAGAATAAAACCAAGGATATTAAAATGCCTCTGTATCGTTCCATGGTGTGACTGCATTTTGAATATTGTGTGCAATTCTAGTAGCAGAATTAGAAAGGTTACAGAGAAGAGCCACCAAAATGGTAAAGGGGATGGAAGAATACTCCTATGAGGAAAGGCTTAAAAGGTTAGGGCTCTCGACTTGGAAAACAGACAGCTGAGGGAGATATGATAGAGGTCTATAAATTAATGTATGGTGTAGAATGGGTAAACACCGATCAGTTGTTTGCGCCATCAAAAAGTAGAAAGCTTGGGGGACACACAGTGATGCTACAATATAACTCATTTAAGACTAATAAGAGAAAATATTTTTTTCACTCAACATGTAATCAAACTCTAGAATTCATTACCGGAGGATGTAGTAAAAGCTGTTAGTGTAGCTGGGTTTAAAAAAGGTTTGGACAAGTTCCTAGAGGAAAGGTCCATAAACCATGCTTAAAGAGGACTAAGGAATTAAACTGCTTACCTCCGGACAAGCATTGTGGAACCTATGTACCTTTTAGGGATCCTGCCAGGTACTTGTGACCTGGATTGGCCACTGTTGGAACCAGAATACTGGGCTCAATGGACCTTGGTCTGACCCACCATGGCATTTCTTATATTCTTATGCAAATTTTCACAATCCTCGTTTGTTTTAATAAATTTAAATAAATTTGTGTTATCTTCAAATTTGATCACCTCACTCCTTGTTATCATTTACAGGTCATTAATGAATATATTAAAAAGCAATGGACCGAGCACAGATTCTTGGGTTACTCCATTATGCACCTTTTTCCATTAAGATAATAGGTCATTTAGCCCTGCTCTCTGTTTGTCTTTTGTCATAGGCCCTAGTTTTGTGATGCTGTTCATTTGATTAGATTGTAAGCTCTGATGAGCAGGGACTGCATATTACATCTATATGTATAGCGCTGCATAAACCTTGTAGCGTTATACAAATGATAAGTAACAGTAGTAGTAGTGGTTTTGGTGCTACTGGCATGTTAGATGCAATACTGCAGCACCCTTTAGTTAAAGGGCCTCTTAGTGTGCCTTAGTTCATTGGTTAGTGCACATGAAATCAATTGCACATGCACTAAAAAATCCCTATTAAAATGAAAATGTGAAACTATCCATTAAAAACATCTGCAAAGTAGGAAAAAATTCAAGAGAAATTGAAAACTAACCACATTTTTCTTGCCTGTGCACATCAGTAAGGGACTCCCTTCTTTTCAGCAAACAAATTCCCTCTTTTTACCATCCTTCCTCTCTTTAAGTTTAGTTACAGTTGAGGCCTCATTCTCATTCAATATTCCACTTGACATAAGCACATGAAAATGTTCATTAACTAGGTAGGACTTTTATAATCACCCTCCACATGCCAAAGGTCTCTTATGCATAATTTTACAACAGAATACCCAGCTACACTAACATAAATGCTGACATACAAATTTACACCTGCTCTGAAGGTATATGCATGTACTCTAACAGGGGCGGCCCAAGGGGGGTGGGGGGCCATGTGCGGAGACTCGGTGCGGGGCCTCATTTGCATAAGGGTCCTCATTTGCATAAATATTTGCATAATGTTACCATACACGAACTTTTAGTAAACATGCCTCTTAATGAGTGTATGAATAAAGAAAGACTAAAAGACTTCTACATTACTATAATCCAGTGCCAACCGCCAGACACATTAGGAACTACTACAAACACTGCCCATTTAGAACCCATAGCAAACCCGCCGTATCCTAACAGCACTACCAGGACTCATAAAGCACCATACCCTAACTATCAAAAGGAAACGCTGCAAATATTAAACCAATACATTTCAGAGAACAACAATACATGACCTACTGGGGAAAGAGAACAAGTGGCAATGTCAAATAGGAATTACATAAACAGAATACCTCAGCTCAGTTACACATGAACAGAACATAAACCATCACCAAACAAGGAATCACAATTTAGAAACAGGAAGACAATAATTAAACTGGGAATCCCAAAAGCCAAACTTGGAATGTACAACACTGTAGAAATAAAACTATACATTAATTTGCTCTTGTACTAAACAAAGCGCAGACGTTAATGATGCACATTTCCCAGAGCTGACATATTCCAATTAATAAATTCAAAATAAAGAGATATTTTTCTACCTTTTGTGCATTTTTTTTCAGCTGCAATTGCTCCAGCCACTTTCTTCTGGTTTCTTCGTGTCTTCCGCTAATTCTTCATCGTCTGCTGTCCATTTGTCTTTTCTTCTCTCTTCTAGTTTTTTTCCATTCTCTCTCTACATCTGCTTTAACATACTAATCTTTCTCCTTTTCCTCTTTCCTCATTCCTATTTCATCCACTCAAATTTTACCCCTCCATCCTCAATCCCCACTTACTCTCCCAATATCCGGACAATTGTAGATTTGTCTTCCCTCCCACACAAAATATTTTTTCCCTCTCCATTTCACTCTCCCAGCTCCATCCCATTCTAATCCTCCCCCAACATCAGCTCCATTCTAGTTCCAGTCCCACCCAGCATCCGCTCCCTTCTAGTCCCCGCATCAGCCCATTTCCAGTCCTAGCCCCCCATAAGCCCATTTCCAGTCCTAGCTCCCCCATCTATTTGCAGTCCCATCCAAGTCCCTCCATCAGCTCATTTCCAATCCCAGCCCCCCATGAGCCCATTTCTAGTCCTTTCCTAGCCCCACCATCAGCCCATGTCAAATCCTAGCTCCCCTCCACTCAGCCCATTTCCAATCCAAGCCCCCCATGAGCCTACTTCCAGTTCTAGCCCCTTCATGAGTCCATTTCAATCCAAACCCCCACCACAGCCCATTTCCAATCTTAGCACCCCC
The DNA here is from genome assembly GCA_033557465.1 of Ichthyophis bannanicus. Lineage (NCBI taxonomy): Eukaryota > Metazoa > Chordata > Amphibia > Gymnophiona > Ichthyophiidae > Ichthyophis > Ichthyophis bannanicus. Next base: position 1,012,603,058 of record CM066033.1, on the reverse strand, counting down.
CAACAGCCAATTTCCAGTCCTATTCTAGCCCCTCCATCAGCCCATTTCCTGTCCTAGCCCCCCCCTCACCCATTTCCAGTCCTAGCTCCCTCCCCCTCACAACCCATTTCCATTCCAAGCCCCCGTCCCCATCAGCTATTTGCAGTTCAAGCCCTCCTTCCACTCAGCCCATTTCCAGTCCTAGCCTCCTCATAGCCCATTACTAGTCCTAACCCCCCATCAGCCCATTACGTCCTAACCCCCCATCACCCTATTTCCAGTCCTAGCCCCCCATCAGCCTATTTCCAGTCTTAGCCCCCCTCCCATAGCCAATTACCAGTCCTACCCCCCCATCAGCCCATTTCCAGTCTTAGCCCCCCATAGCCCATTACCAGTCCTAACCCCCCCATCACCCTATTTCCAGTCCTAGCCCCCCATCAGCCTATTTCCAGACTTAGCCCCCCCCATAGCCAATTACCAGTCCTACCCCCCCAATCAGCCCACTTCCAGTCTTAGCCTCCCCCCCATGGCCAATTTCCAGTCCTAACCCCCCCCCCCATGGCCCATTACCAGTCTTAACCCTCCCCCCCATCAGCCCATTACCAGTCCTAACCCCCCCCCCCCCGGCCCATTACCAGTCCTAACCCCCCATGGCCCATTACCAGTCCTAACCACCCCCCCCCCCATCAGCCAAAATCCATTCTTAGCCCCCCCATTGCCCATTAACAGTCATAACCCCCCCCTCCGCCCATTTCCAGTCCTAACCCCCCCCCCCCATGGCCCATTACCAGTCCTAACCACCCCCCCCCCATCAGCCCACTTCCAGTCTTAGCCCCCCCATAGCCCATTACCAGTCCTAACCCCCCCATCAGCCCATTTCCAGTCCTACCCCCCCACTTCCAGCCTTAGCCCCCTCCCCATCGTCAATTACCAGTCCTACCCCCCCATCAGCCCATTTCCAGTCTTAGCCCCCCCATCAGCCCATTTCCAGTCCTACCCCCCCACTTCCAGCCTTAGCCCCCTCCCCATAGCCCATTACCAGTCCTAACCCCCCCCATCAGCCCACTTAGCCCCCCCATAGCCCATTACCAGTCCTAACCCCCCCCATCAGCCCATTACCAGTCCTAGCCTCCCCCCCCCATGGCCCATTACCAGTCCTAACCCCCCCCAGCCCACTTAGCCCCCCCCCAGCCCACTTAGCCCCCCCCCATGGCCCATTACCAGTCATAGCCTCCCCCCCCCATGGCCCATTACCAGTCCTAACCCCCCCCATCAGCCCACTTAGCCCCCCCCCATAGCCCATTACCCGTCCTACCCCCCCCCCATCAGCCCACTTCCAGTCTTAGCCTCCCCCCCATGGCCCATTACCAGTCCTAACCACCCCCCCCCCTGGCCCATTACCAGTCCTAACCACCCCCCCCCCTGGCCCATTACCAGTCCTAACCAGCCCCCCCCGGCCCATTACCAGTCCTAAACAACCCCCCCATCAGCCCCCTTCCTGTTTAGCATCCCCTCCCATAGCCCATTACCAGTCCTAACCACCCCCCCCCCTATCATTCCAAATTAAAATAAAAAAAAACCAAACTGGCTGCTTCTGCCGCGGCAGCATCAAGAGCTCTGCCGCGGGGCCCCCCCCCTGCCCGGCAGAGCCTCCGTGCATCCTCAGCAGCTTTCTTCATGTCCAAAACGCGGGCTTCTTTCAGAGCCGCAAGAGTTTCTTTTCTCGCGGCTCTCTTAATCCCGCGGGGCTGATGGGAAATCCCATCACCCTCGGCGGGATTAACAGAGCCGCGAGAAAGGAAACTCTCGTGGCTCTGAAAGAAGCCCGCGTTTTGGACATGAAGAAAGCTGCTGAGGATGCACGGAGGCTCTGCCGGGCAGGGGGGGGCCCCGCGGCAGAGCTCTTGCTGCTGCCGCGGCAGAGCTCTTGCTGCTGCCGCGGCAGAAGCAGCCGGTTTGGTTTTTTTTTTTTAAACTTGGGATGCTGAAGAATGTTTTTTGCGCGGGGCCCCCTGAAACGCGGGGCCCTGTGCAAAAAACATTCTTGCTCAATGGACGGGCCGGCCCTGACTCTAAGCCGGTACATGCCTATTTTATAAAATATATTCATTTGCTCCACCCAAACTATGCTCCCTCTGGATAGCTATCTTAAACTGTGTTCGGTCTTCAGTCAGGCAGCTCATTGTTGACAGAGTGGCATTCATAGCTGCTGTTATTGAATTGATCCATCTCATTGCTGGCCTTCCTCTTTTACATTGACCTTCGATCTTGCCAAGCATGATGTCTCTCTCTTCGCATGATGTGTCCAAAATATGAAAATCAACGTCTTGTCATCTGAGCTTCTAAAGAAAACTTTGGTTTGACCTCCTCTAGTACTGACTGGTTTGTTCTTCGGGCAGTCCATGGTATACACATTATTAATCGCCAGCACCATAATTCAAAGGAATCAATTTTCTTCCTGTCTTATCTTTTTCACTGTCCAACATTCACACCCATACGATGTTATTGAAAATACCATGGCTTGGAGAAGTCAAATCTTTGTATGGAGAGAGACATCTCTGCTCTTGAGAATCTTGTCTAGGTCCTTCACAGCCATTCTGCCAAGAGCAATGCATTATCAGATTTCTTAACTGCTTCTCATTTCTTTATTGATTATTGATCCAAGCAGGTTAAAGTTGTCCACTATTTAAATGTCTTCTCCATCAGCAATGGACTTCTTGATTTTGCCAGTTGTCAGGATCTTTGTCTTCTTTACATTAAGGTGTAGACCCATTTTAAGACTATGTTCCTTGATCTTGAGAAGCAAATGTTTCAGATTGTCTTCACTTTCAGCCAGTATTGTGTCTACAGCAAAGCAAAAGTTGTTAATGAGTCTTCCTATCAATCTTCCCACCTTGGTTGTCTTCATACAGTCCTGCTTCTCTGATGATTTATTCTGCATATGAATTAAACAGGTAGGGGAAAGTATGCATCTGCCAAGGATACCTACATTAAAACCACATAAAAGTAGATGCATACCTTCTGTGTGTGCACTTTTTATGTGCTTGTGCAGCCATGCAGACTTTGCCATGCAGAAAAACTTTATAAACCTATCCCCCCCTTATGTCAATCTTGTTTCATCTACATTGGATGTCAATGGGATGGCTTAATGAATTCATGATATTAGTTCTGATTTCTAGAGCTCTAAGTTTTCAAATCAGCATGATCATTATGATCAGCCCACCATGCACTATTGGTGGTTCCATCCATCAAATTGTTTCATCTTGTTGATACCTGTTCTAAAGCATGTTATATAGCAGGAACAGTGCTTTGGAACTTTCTACCCCTTTAGCTTCCTATGGAAGGTTATTTAGAAAGAAGTTCAAAGCACTCCTCTTTTCACAGGCATTTATTCAATTAGTTTTACACTGATAAATGAACCTGAGATGATAGACATGCAAAGAATGGAGACGTCCCTGGAGCTATTTTAGAAGCTGAGCACATAGACATTCCCGCTCAAGAACATCCAAGTAGCATGAGTGTGTGATGGAAGCATGGCCTGTGTGGAGCAATAGAAATGCACATCATGATGTGATTTCAGACTGGCAAAGTACGTCTGGCCCTGGTTGGTGAGGCAAACATGCCCATAACTGTTTCTGACCATGAATAAGGTAAAAAAATGTTGTCCCCTTCTGAAATACCTGCAATTTAGGGATGTCCACACAATGCACCTAGCGCACAAAAGAACAGAACCTGAAAATGGCAGTAGGTCCAAACTTTACTGTTGCACAACCCTGATGCGTTTTGGCAAGTGCCTTCCTCAGGGGGTGTCGACTCATAAAAAAAAATAACAATCATTAGAAGAAACAATAAAATGACAATAAAGATATATCCAGTCCCAAGATGGCGGAGGAGTTGGACACCGAATGAGAGGTGTGGAAGCTATGAGTTTGAATCGCTCCTGATGGGGAGAAAGAGGAAACAACGTTCAGCCAAACCCCCTGAAGCCTCTTCACCGGCCATCGGATCGACTCAATCCTCTATTCCGGCTTTTTTTCCCCCTATGGCGGCGTTGTTGGCTTTGGCGGACCCGTTGAATTTTTCGGCAGATCCGAGTGGTGGGGTTGAGTTGAGCCCCAAGCAAATATTGCCACTGCAGCCCAGAAGGAGCCTCGGGGAGGGGCTGTGTGCAGGAGCACCTCCGGAGTGTGGGAGTGCGGCTGCATGTGGGGGTTCTCACCCGAAGCAGATTCTGAGCAGTCCCGCGGCTCCTGGTGGAGGAGGTGTGTTATCGGAGGTAGCTGGAGTAAGCAGAGGGGTAGAGCTGTTGAGTTCTGGCTCCCCTGAATGCTCAGTACCACGGGTGCTGTGTAGTGTGGATAAACCAGCAATGGTAACATTAGATAGCTTATGGGATGCTATCTCCTCTCTTCAAAAATCCCTGTTTCCCTTTGTGGCTGCTGTTTCGCAAGAATTGTCTGTTCTTAAAGTACAGAGTACAATGTTGGACTCTAATGTTGCAGAGCAAGCCGTTAGAGTTTTGCGGCTAGAAACCCAAGTTGAAGAGCTCCAGGAATTGGGAGGCACCCAGACCAAGGATCGGTTGATTACCGCTTGGCGGTTGGAGTTTCTGGATAATCAATCAAGAAGAAACAACTTGAGGTTTTTAAATTTTCCAAGCTCTCCACTGATGGATTCTATCGGGCTGGTTCGTAAGTACCTTACTGAGGTTTTGCTCATGCCCGCTGACTCTTTACCTCCAATTGTTCATGATCAATATGTATCTATTTCCTCTGGGGAAGCGAGGGGTGAGAAAGGCCTCGAGGGTGCAGCTGTGCCAGCCCAATTGGATCTGACTGACTTTCTAAAAAGTTCATTGGAGGTAGTAACTAGCCGTGCTACACTTTTGGTATCCTTTGCCTTTGAGTCTGATCGAAACTCTGTTCTGAGATTGTATTTCTTGAAAATGTCTGTTTCTCAATTTATGGGGTCAAAAATATTGATATTTCTTGATTTATCAAGGGATACCCAAAGAAGGCGAAGAGCATTTCTGGCCTTGCGTCAGAGAGCTCACGATTTGGGAGCACAGTTTAAGTTAAAATATCCATGTAAATGTTTATTATTATATCAATTTAAATAATTTCTTTTTTTTTTTTGAACCCCAATAATTGATTTTGTTTCTTCAGGGTAAGGAGGGGATGGGAGTATGATTCCTGTACCGGCTGCCATGTTTAACATCTTTGCTCATATGATTGGGGAGGTACCCTTTTCGGGTTTTTCCTTTTTGCTTTGTATGTAATTTTTTTCTCTTTGGGACCTTATTGTGGTTGTTCAATACTGAGGTCTAAACCAGACTGAATGGTTCTTTTCTTTTGTTTATTATGTTTGCTTGTATTATTTTCTGTATTCATATTCAGTTGTATTCTGGATTGTATGGAAACTTAATAAAGATTAAAGATATAAAAAAAATGACAAAATTAAACGAGAGACAATAAATAACAATCACAAATAAGAATAATTAAAATAGATTAAAACAAGAATTGTATATCTTAAAAACAAAAAGAAGAAACTAATGTACATCCTCTAAAATGCCAAAGCAATGCTGATTGTAATGGAACCATCCATTGCAATTTAAAACTTCTAGGAGATACAAGAAACTCAGTCCAAATAGCTACTAGAACAAATAATAAAAAAAAAAAAACAAGTATAAAAACATTAGTACAAACACCTCTTATACCATTTCCAAGAAGATGGTACAAAATTGTAGATTAAGGAAAAGAAAAAGAACAAGAAAAAGATGGATATTGACTCATACTGACAAATGTAACCATCCATAAAAAATATTCGTATCGCTAATGCTATAAAACATATCGTAGATCATATAGTCATAAACTAATAATAAAATATCATCTTGTCAAAGGCAAAAACAAAAGGAAAAGAGAACTGGATGAGGAGGACATCTACTCAGTGTATGCAAAAAGCAAAGGGCTAAATATACAAACATCAAGGGCCATAATTGTATATGTATATTAACAAAACTATAACCAAATCAACAAAGAAACAGACTGATGTAGAAGAACATAGGAAAAAATATATCCAAACTGATATCATCACCTACATATGACAATGGAAGGAGAAGAATTGCACTGGGTGTGTATTTTATAGCACGAAACATAGGAGCAAAAATCGTATATGATTGTTATGCACGTGTCAATCAAATGTGGCCAATTATTGAATAAAAACCAACAAGAAGTGGGGAAACACACTAAATGAAAAATATTTGTTCAGATCTGGTGATACTGTAAAGCAAGTTGTATAACCACTTACTGGTATCACAGTGGGGTACACTTATACAATGCTGAATACCTGTGCCACAAGTCTGTAATATATGAGAGGAAAACCTATAATGAGCTGATACAGTGTATACTCAATCTAGTAATTAATTACAGGACTAAGGAAACTGAATGTTGCTACAGAAAAGACAAGGAGAAAAGGAACTTGCCTTAGAGTCCATAGTCCTTGGGAGTGAGTAACGCTGTATTAGAAGAAGGAGTTCATACTGCAATGCAGTTTTAAAGACGCCAAACTTTGCGTCAAAGTTTCAAGGTTAAAGGGCACGATCGCCGGCGAATTTGAAAACGGATGAATAATTAAAATCTTTCCCTGCATTAGAATACTATAATGCATAAAAGCTAAGTGACATCCTGTGTTAAGGTACAGACGTCATTTATTTAACACACCAGTAAAGTGGCAAAAGTTATAATAAATATATCAGCCTGACAGGATCGATCAATAGATCCCTCAAAGGTTAATGCTGAAGGCATAGTAAAGTCAACTAAAAAGAACGACATCTGCTTTTCATCAGTGTCGAACCAGACACAGATATCCATAAAAAACAACGAATTATAAGCAGATATTATATAAAACAGGTGCATGCATAAAGAAGTATAAAGCTTATAATACCAAAACTGGTGAAGGATTGCTTCAAGACGATATTCATCTACCATAAGTGGCCAAATGAACAATTTAATTACAGTAAGGGTGTCTCAAAACAAAAAAAAAAAACCCAGGAGAACATGGGCTGACACAATCAGTGCCATGCACCTTAACTCATGAGCAGCATTTATATATGTGCATAAAAGAATATGTCTGATGGTCCATGCTCTTTAGAAATGACAGCTAACAAAATACTCATGTCAAGGGGAATATGATGGTATGATATGTGTCGGTTGCATGGACCTCAACACCTACAAGTGAGGAGGAGTCTCATGAAAATGGTAGTGTATAAAAAGTAATAAATAATAAATATCATTGGTGGGTAAAACCAAATAAAATAAATAAAGAAGTAAGAGAACTCTGTGTATTAAAAAACTTGAAGAATGAAGAACTTATTGAGGGAGATTATAATGATCACCAGCAATGAAACAGGACACATATCATGAGGGAGTATAGGGTCAAAGGGGAACTTGTGTGTATCTCCACCTCTCCAATATGGATGCACTACCTTCAGTATCAGAAATCACAGATCCTTCAGTGTATGGCACATACAGAAGTTGTCTGTACAGTGTAACTTTCCATCTCCTTTTTCAAAGGCAGTTAGTACTTTTGAAAAAGCTACTGTCCTTACTATAGACTTTAGCCCTCCCCAACTTCTCGAAATTTTGCTGTTTCTTCCTGGGTCATTTATCCCCTTATGAATTACAACATCTATTTTTGTGTCCTTACATTCTTCACTGATAGGGCTTAGTATTTGGTTTGTATTCCTGTTATCTGAGGATCTAGGAAGGCATTTCACTTTGATGGAACCCTTGTCAGGGTTCCTTAGTTGAGGACTCTGATAATGAAATCCCTTAGCAATAAGGCTTCTCCATTTTATGGTGCTTTGTCGATGCTTTGGGGAATTTGCACTGGGTATTTATTTTATTTACAATGCTTGATTACATGTCTATTCAATAAGTTTAAGGTGTGATACAATAAAAGTAATTAACCCATAAACAAGTATAACCCTTACTCAGCCCATTTCCCCATTACAAACAAAACCACCAAACCTCAACCCACTTACCTTTCCTAACCCTTCTGTCTCCCCAACCCCCATAATCCCCTGACATTTTGGTCATCTGACTCCACTTCAGCTTTGCCTTCGTGAGCATCATAATGTTCTGAAGACAGATAGGGCAGATTGTCGCCTTAGGACTAAGACCACAGATCATTACATTGAATAATGCTCATCATTGGTTGGTCGGTTGGTTGGCTGCTTGGTTGGTGGATAAGAGTTAGAAAAGCTATATACATTTCCATTATCAAGATTACTTGGTTGTCAATAGAAAAAAAAATGATTATGTGAACTGGGAAATCTATATAAGCAAAGCAAACTATGAGGTGAGTGAGTGAGGGGTACAGTGGGAAGGAAACTGTGCCAGATTTTTCTGGAACCTCAAAATATATCTGAAAGAAAAATGTTGATAAACTATATGTTTGACCTCTTCAGCCATAGACCCTTGCTGGGTAACTGTTAACTATCAGAGACCAACTATGCTACTGCAAGTACAGGCCAACGCTTTTCCTTTAAGCAACGATTTCTAAAGGCTGCAAATCTGAACAGTTTTATTATAGCAACAGATTTATGAAAGGCAAAAGAGCTAGGTAGTTGCTATTTAGCATCAATAATCTCTATAAAGCAACAGAAACCTATGTAGGTGAATTGGGTCCGATTCTGATTCCGATGTCCATCTCCTTGTATGTCCGAGCTGAGCCGGACGTACAAAGGAGATTGCAATTCTGATCCTGTGGGGCATGTCTAGCTCCATGGGATCAGAATCATGAACAGCCTGTACATGCAAGCCGGGACTGAGATTCAGTCCTGGCCTGCATGTACAGCCATAGCCCGGCTAACTCAGCCAGGACTTTTTTTTTTTTTTTAATTCTTTATTTTCGTTTTATAACAACAAAGGAAAAGGAAGACATACAGCTAAAAGACAGATACATAAAATGTAATACATACACCAAAGTAAACCCCTGCCACCCCCCTCCCCCCTGCTTCTTCTCTAGAAAACTAATCATACCCGAAGCGGGTGTGTACTTACATTATTGTGTTACAAAACCTAACGGTGATCTGAAACATGATGAGTGCACATTATACAGGCATGTTGGAACAATGAGCAGATTGTACATAATCATTAAGCATCTGCCATTTAGACAAGCGAGAGTGAGTTTGGGCATGGGGAATAGCTCTCCGAGGTATCTGCTCATATTTACTATATAAGCAGACGAGGTTCCACCATTCATTGACAGTAAGTCGAGAGCTATCCTTCCAATTCCTTGTGATTAAGCATATGGCTATACCCAGCATGAAATCAAGGAGAAAGCGACCCTTCTTAGGAAGAGAGGGGACCTCCGCCACAGAGCGGAGTCCCACGATCTTCCAAGAGAGAGGTTCGTGAAGGTGTAAGATAAATTGAATACGACCCCAGACCCGCCCCCAATAAACCTGTAGTTGAGGACATTCATAAATAACATGAGCGAAGGTTCCCACAGCAGTATGGCAAGACCAACACTGGTCCCTAGCATTTGTGTTCCATTTGGCTATTTTTTCTGGGGTATAAAAGCATCTGTGTGCAAAAAAGAAGAGAGTTTGGGTAACAGAGGCAGACCGGGAAACCCGCACTACTTTGCTCCAGAAAACGCTCCATTGCACAGGGGTTAAAGTGGTTTGCAGTTCGCACTCCCAGGCTCGTTGGGCTCTAAAAGTGGCCGTGTCTGTACCCTGACATAATATTTTATAAAAGTTAGAGGCTACCCCATGTGTGCTACTAATAGAGTGAACTATCTCTAATAGCCCGTCCTCAGTAGGGGCAGAGGGCGGCAGGATTCGAGCACTTTTAAGGCAGTGTTGAAGCTGCATCAATTGAAAGTAGTGTTTTGCTGGTAACGCAAATTCTTTTTGTAAATCAGAAAAGGTTTTCCAACGAGCTGCAGAGAAAAGCTGTTGGGGTGTCCAGATCCCCCTTGAGTACCAGGGTTTCCATGCTATCGTTCTATGTAGGACTTGAATTCTGGGGTTATTCCATAGCGGGAGTCCGTCCTGAGGACATGCGTTCGGGCCCAGTGATAGAATGAGAATGTTAAAGGCCGCAAGAGTATCGACAATCATTGGTGGATGGCGGGTATCTACTTGATAGGACATACCGGGGAGATGGGTCAACGGAATTGGGCTACTAAGCTCCTCTTCTATGTCAAGCCAAACTGGTCTGCTGTCTGTTGAGGCATCTAGCCATCGGGCACCTTGCTTAAGTAGGAAGGCGTGATGATATCTAAGAAAATCAGGAAATCTGGTACCCCCTCTTTCCTTTGCAGACTGTAGTTTTTGTTTAGCTATCCTTGGTGGCTTGCCCTGCCAGAGATAACGGACAAGAAGGCCCTCAATATCTTTATAAGTATGTCGCGGGAGTAAGCATGGCAGGATTTCTAAAATGTAGTTCACTTTGGGGACTATCATCATTTTCACAGTTTCTAAGCGGCCCCACCATGTAAGAGATAAGGGAGACCAACGATTTGTGAGCTCACGGACTTTGGAGACTACCTCTTTGGCATTAAAACTGATAGTGTCTTCTAAAGGAGAACAGTAATGGACCCCGAGATACTTCACCATGCGGGATTGCCAAAGGAAGGGAAAGGCCTGCATATCAGCCTCATGTACCCAACGGTTCAGTGGGAATGCTACAGATTTGGTCCAGTTAATTTTATAGCCCGATAATTGTGAGTATCCCTCAATCAGATCCAAGACAGCTGGAACCGAATCGAGGGATACGAAAAGCATAAGGTCGTCTGCATATGCAGAGAGTTTAATCTCCCTATGATTGAAGGGGACACCTCGAATACGTGCGGACTGTCTAATAAGGAGGGCTAGGGGTTCAAGAGCGAGATCAAAGAGCATTGGTGATAGGGGGCAACCTTGACGCGTGCCTCTTTGGAGATTAAATGGCTGAGACTTGATGGCATTTACACAAATACTGGCGACGGGTTGAGTATACATGACTTGGAGATATCGGAGGAAGCCCTCCCCAAAGCCATACCATCGGAGAACTGCAAATAAGAAGGGCCATTCTAGACGATCAAAGGCTTTTTCGGCATCAAGGGAAAGACCCACCCATGGATGATCTAGATTGGCAGCCCTGGATAGCACATGGCACAAGGTCCGAGCATTGTCAGCAGTGGATCTGCCGGGTATAAAACCGCATTGGTCGGGGTGAATTAGGGTGGCCATCCTGTCAGATAGCCGGGTGGCCAAGATCGTTGCGAAGATCTTATAATCGGCATTAAGTAGGGAGATTGGACGGTAGTTGGCGGTTAGTAGCGGGTCTCTGCCTTCTTTCTCAAATACTACCACATTAGCTGCAGAAAAGGATCCCAAAGAGGATGTATCTACCGCAAGGGCAGTAAAATAGAGTTTTAAATAGGGAACTAAATCTGCACTGAACGTTCTGTAGAATTCGGTCGGGAGACCATCGGGCCCTGCGGCACGGCCCGAGGCTGTTCGTTTTAGGGCAGATTGGATCTCTGAAGTAGAGAAGGGTTCATCCATCGCATCCCTATCATCTTCGGAGAGGGTTGGCCGCTGAATGCCAGAAAGCAATCGCTCGAATGCCTCTGACGAGAACTCACATTCAGATTGATATAGGCGGGTATAGAAATCCCGAAAGAGCTCTACAATGTCGGAGTCTGTGGTCACTATGCCCCCTCCCTGTGGAGCTCGAAGGGCCGCTACGCGTTTGGCTTCTTTTTGACCTTTCAAGGCGTTGGCTAAAAGTCGACCGGCTCGGTTATTTTCACGATAATATGTCCCTCGCTGAAGCTCAATACTCTTAGAAGCTGCAGTTGAGAGGATTGAATTATATTGAAAACGGAGACGCTGTAATCGAATCAATACACATGGATCAGTACGTGAAGTTAAAACTCGTTCGCCTGCTTTTATTTGTTGGTCTAGTATGAGTAGCTGCTGTTTGCGTTGTTTCCGCAGGCGGATTTGATAGCTAGTGATCGTTGCTCGAATGGCCGCTTTGAAGCCCTCCCACCAAGCCCAATTCACAGTGTCCTGGGGTAGATTAAAATGGAAGTAATCCTGTATGGCTGCTCGAATTGCTAACTGGAACTCTGGCTGAGTTAACAGGGCTCTATCAAAGAACCAGGCCCCCGAATTCCCTTGGGGTGCAGTAGTGTGTAGTTGAAAGGAAATGGCAGCATGATCTGAAATATGTTGGGAGTGAATCTTTGCAGTGTCCACCTGAGGAACTAACAGTTTTGATATTAGAAAGAAGTCTATGCGAGACTGGGATTTATGAGGGGAAGAGAAGAAGGTGAAGTCAAGCTCATTGGGGTGTAGTAACCTCCATAGATCAACTAAAGCAAGATCTTTGATCAGGGAGGTAAGCGTGGTATGACTCTTGGGGGGACCACTTGTCCTAGGCGGCTGTTTGTCAATCAGGGGATCAAGGACTAGATTGAAATCCCCCCCAATTATCAATGAAGTATTAGCAGAGGCCTGCGCAACCTGAGCAATGGTAGCAAAAAAGGCAGGGTCATCCACATTAGGAGCGTAAAGGCATATACATGTAACTTCAAGGCTACCTATCTTGAGGTGAACTCTGGACCATCTACCTTCTGTATCTGAGCTAGTCGCAATAATAGTAGCATGCAAAGATTTCCTAACCAGTATGGCAACCCCACATTTCTTAGAAACGGCTGGGGAATAGGCGGCCACCATGTAAGGTTTAATATTGAGTTTAAGAGTTTCCTTCGAATTTAAATGCGTTTCTTGGAGAAAAATCAGATCCGCAGCTTCCTGACTTAGGTAGCTTAGGATTTTCTTCCGTTTTATCGGATTATTGATTCCTTTTACGTTCAATGAGAAAATCTTACATGGTGCCATCAATTGGTAATAGACATTTTAGGCAAGGGCGCTTGAAAACATACAACATAATCAGAATCTGTGCAACAATGACATAATCACCGAGTATTCTGGCTAATACACCCCATATTGAAAAGTATGTACCAAAGTATCTTAGAGAAGAAGCAAAACCCCCAAAGAATATGGCGACCATATGTCTGCGGGAGGAGGCCCTAGAGAGGAAATAGAAAGACATGAAAAAAGAAAGAAACACCAGAGTCCATAATTAACACTGTCTCTGATACTCATCGAGGCTACTGTGGGTAGATGGAGGGGTCACAGATATCATCAAAAGTAAGGCAACAAACTGCCCTCGCCAGACTCTTTGCTGGGCTGCGGCAGATCCAATATGGCAGGTACAGCGGATATGAGAGTACTTGCAGGAATATTCTGGAAGTCAGCGCATCAAGTCGGCTTCTTTGGAATCCAAAAACTCCGCTAGTAGATCAGGGTCCTCAAATGTTCTTGTCTGATTGTGAAGCGTGACTCGGAGCTTGGCCGGGTACATCAGGCCATAGCGTGCTTGTAGTTGTTGAAGCCTCGGTCGGAATTCCAGAAAGCGCTTTCGGCGGTCGACCGTGGGTTTAGCCAAGTCGGGATAGAAGGAGATCTTGTGGCTCTCAAACTCCATATGGCCCTTTGCCCGAGAGGCACTTAGAATTTGCTCCACGTGTTGATATCTCAAAAGTCGAAAAATGATAGGCCGCGGGGTCTTCCTGTTGAGCGTTATGCTTGTGGGTACACGATGAGCGCGATTGATCTCCAAATCTTTGGTAAAGGTGATTTGGAGCAGGGAAGGGAGGATTTTGCATAAAAACTCTTTCATGTCTCCCGATTCTGCTCCCTCCGGTATGCCCACGAGTCGTATGTTGTTACGGCGCGCTCTATTATTGCCATCTTCCACTTCTTTCTGCAAGGCCTGCACCTGACGTTCAACTTTGTCGAGTTTGGACAGCCGGGCCGCATGGGAGTCCAATATGCTCTCCATTTTGTCCTGACGCGAAGAAAGCCCTTCTAGCTTGCTTTGCAGCACACCAAAATCTTCCCGCAGCGCTCGGAGTGCTTCACCGTTTGACTGCACGAGGTTTTTGACCCCTCTAATCTCTGCGAGGATTTCCTGCTGCATTTCGGGGCCCTCGCACAAGGCCAGCCCCTTCTGCGGGGACGGAGGTTCAGTTTTGGAGCGTTTGCCGTGAGAAGCCGCTGGAGATCCAAATTCCAGGCGCGTGGGTTTGGTCCCCGCCATCTCATCAATGTGCCCCGGCAAGATCAGAGCAGAAGTTCCAAGTATGTACGGTGTTAATTCAGGATTCTGAGTAGGCCTCTCGGGAGCCTCAGCGTTATGCGACCATCCCGCTGGACATCAGGCTCCGCCCCCCCTCAGCCAGGACTTTTAAATGGAGCCACTACGTCATGGCATCCTGTTGCCATGTTACCGTGGCTCCATTTAAAAGCCGCGATGCCTGCCACTGCTAAAAAAGTTAATTCCCTGCTGCCTGACCCCCAATCCAGTCTCCTAAGTCCAGGGTTGGGCTATGGGGTATTAACTTTGCCCCCCCCCCCAGCCCCTTCCATGTCCCCAGCCCCTTCCATGCTGAGGGGAGATATGATAGAAGTCTATAAATTAATGAACGGAGTGGAACGGGTAAATGTAGATCGATTGTTTACCTTATCAGAATATAGAAAGACTAGGGGACATGCAATGAAGCTACAGGGTAAACTATTTAAGACTAATAAAAGAAAATATTTTTTCACTCAACGTGTAATCAAACTCTGGAATTTGTTACCGGAGGATGTAGTAAAGGCTGTTAGTGTAGCTGGGTTTAAAAAAGGTTTGGACAAGTTCCTGGAGGAAAGGTCCATAAACCATTATTAAGAAGGGACCCAGGATATCAATGCTTGAACCAATACAAGCATTGTGGAACCTGTGTCCCTTGGGGAAACTGCTAGGTACGTATGACCTAGATTGGCCACTGTTGGAAAGAGAATACTGGGCTTGATGGACCTTGGTCTGACCCAGTATGGCATATCTTATGTTCTTATGTTCTTATGTCCTGAGTCTGTCAAAAAGAAACATTCAGGGAAGTTATTACACCCCAGGTGTGGAATAACATCCTGGCCATTTTGCCAGCCCTGGACATACAGGGCCAACATTAGAATCAGCCCTGTATGTCCATGGCTGGTGACCACCCACTGCCTACCCACTCTCCACCCCCAGGCTGCTTCTTCCCTGACCCCGACTATCTTCACCTGCACAACCTGCAGAGAAATTAGTCAGGGCATACAGCCGGCATGAATAGCGTGGATGGATGTCCCATAGCCTTCAGCAATTTTCAAAGGAACAAGGTTAATCAAAGAGAGATTTCAATTATTTATTTATTTACATTCTCTTATATACTGTGCTATTCTGCATCAGTGCAGTTTACATTGAACAAACTGAAATTACATTGAACAGGGCATTATAACTTGGAAATAACTATTTTACAGGGAACATGGGCTATGGAGGGTTAAGTGGCTTACTCAAGACCACAAGGAGCACCTGTGGGACTAGAAACCCCAGTCCTTCCAGCCCAAGGTTGCTGTCCTCTAGTGGGATTTTAACCCCTGACCTTTTGGCCTGAAGTACCTTGCCCCAACCACTAGACCACTCCTCCACTCCAGTAATGACTGGGTCAATGTCACAATCAGGACATGCTGGCTTCCAGATGAAATAAATGACTGCTTCATGGAGCAGTTGGTTCAGGAATCAACACAAGCAGAAGCTATTTCAGACTTACTGGAATACAGTGTGAGAGGTAACTGTATTGGGGCCCTTTGTTAATAGCAATCATAACATGATCACATTTGATTTAAAAAATGTATGGAGGATAGCAAGAAAATTCACTGTGCCGGCATTTAACTTTCACAAAGGAGACTGTGATAAAATGAAGTTAAAAAGTCATGGGGTAGGAGGCAGTGTACTATTGTGGATCAGGAACTGGTTAAAAGATAGAAAACAGAGGCTAGGGCTGAATGGCCAATTTTCCCAATGCGAAAGGTGAATAGTGGAGTACCCCAGGGATGTGTGCTGGGTCCGCTGCTTTTTAACATATCTGTAAATGACCTGGAAATGGGAATAACGAGTGAGGTAGTCAAATTTTCATATGACACAAAATCCTTCAACCGACAGAGATACCATTGAGGGCTCTCCTTTATCTGGAGCGCCGCCTTCCTGAATCACTGGCAGTAGGCCTCTGGAATACAGCCAGCCTGTTCTAGCATGGCGGCCCTGACAGCTGCATATGTAGCTCGCCCATCTGGGTTGGCATCCTGGAATGTAGCATGACTGTTGCCAGTCAACAGATTCCTCAAATAAGTAGTCCATGTCTCCTCAGGCCACACTGCCATGCAGATGGATTGTTGAAAGTTCACCAAAAAGTGGTCCAGTTCATCTTCTGCCATCATTTTAAAAAGTGCTTGCACTGGAGGGTGGAGTTGTGGTCTCTGCAGGGCCTGAGTCAACTGAGCTAGAGAATTCTTCTGTAGCTCCCCTTGTACCTGAACAAGTTTCTGTATCTGCTACTGCACTGAAACTGCTGCTAACAGTGCTGTTGTTGCTGTTGATACTGTTGTTATCATTCATAATGCTGTTGCTGTCACTCCTGATACTGTTGTTGTTGCTGCTGTCCTTCTGCCAGAAGATGGAGAAGCCATTCCATCCTAGTTTATCACTGTTCTCTTGCAACACCACCACAGCTTCCTCTTCTGTGTTTTTCCTGCAGCATTCCAGCTCCAATAAACTTTTAGCAGCCTCTAGTGGCCAAAACAAAGCCTGCCTATCTGTCATTGACTATACCTTCTTCAAGCTCCATAACTAGGGCAAGGCTAACCCTCTTAGCCCATACAAACAAAAAAAAAAATGCTGACCTGCTATAGAGGCCCAGCCATGGAGGGATGTGGATTGTCCCTCAGTCACATGGTTAGAGGAAATCCCTAAACTGCCACCATATGTGATGTATGTAGTGAGTAGCGGAAAGGGGTTTTCTTTAAAACACAGGCCAGATAGCAGTTCAGGGAAAACAAAATCAGTTTTTATTCTGTCCCAGGTTGTTAAACCTCCAGAAAGCAAAACCCAGAATAAACAGTTCAGGGAAAACAAAAACAACTTTAAGTCTGTCCCAGCTTCTTAAACCTCCACAAGTTGGTTCTTCTGGCCCTTCTTCCAGCCCAGTTAAAGCTCCTACCTCAGAACTCCTTTGCACGACTTGCCTTGGAAGGCCTTCTGGCTCCACGGGCTTCTCTCCCTCCTGCAGCCTGCTGAGTTCTTGATCTCTCCCTGTGAGCCACGGTCTCCCAGCCCTGAACTCTGGGCTGCAGACTCTCTAAACTGGGATTGTTGATAATCCCTTTAGAGAAGAACAGGCAGCATTCTATATACCCCATCACAGTCATCTATTTTCAAGGACTTATGCACGTGAATGGGCAATTGCATATGTGCATTACATGGTCGCTATTCTGTAAGCATGCACATAAGACCTATCCTGCACAGGTGTGGAGATTCAGCAGAGCACAAATTTGCATGCATAAATTATAAAATATTATAGCTTGCATGAATTTTGGGTTGAGCCACAATGATTTCCATAGTCAGTCATCTGCAAAGATATGTAATGCATTTTGGGATGATTTGAATATTAAGTTAGGTGGGGGTTTATGTTTATGTTTATTATTTGATAAAAACCGCCTTTCTACAGAACCAAGGCGGTGTACAATAAAATAAAATCCATTAAGAGATGGCTGGAAGCCGATAAAAAAGTAAAGGAAATGTACAATATATTATAGGACAGATGAATGATAGAGAGAACAGACAAACGAAACACAAAAGTGAAAGAGGCCTAAGAGAACACAAAAGGAGAGGGAAGGTAGGAGTCATACAAAAGGAGAGGGGACATCAAAGGCCAAAGAAAACAGATGGGTTTTTAGGTCCTGCTTGAAGGTAGAGTATTGGGGTTCTAAGCGGAGGGAGGAGGGAAGGGCATTCCAAAGGGCAGGTCCAGCAAAAAAGAAAGCAGTAGAGCGGGTGGACTGAAGGTGAGCACGGGAGGGGGAAGGGAGGGTAAGACGATTAAGATGAAATGAACGGGGAGTATGTCTGGGGGAGTGAAAGAAGAGGAGATCCGTGAGATATTGTGGAGTGCTATCATGGAAAGCTTTGTGAACCAAGGTCAGTAATTTGAACATAGCACGGAAGGGAACTGGCAACCAATGGAGATGAAATAACAGAGGAGTTATATGGTCTCGGAGGGAAGAGTGAGTGACAAGGCGTGCAGCAGTGTTTTGAATACGTTGGAGACGGGAAAGTTGCTTCTTAGGAAGACCAATGAAAAGGGAATTGGCGAAATCAACGCGGGATAAAACCAAAGAAAGTACTAGAGTGACAAGAGCCGAAGGGGAAAGAAAGGGACGAACAGAGCAAACCTGTCGTAGAAAGAAAAAAGAGGTTTTAGCAACCTGAGAGATATGAGAATGGAAGGATAAGTTGGAATCAAAGTGCACCCCCAAGTAGCGGAAAGTGGAGACCAGAGGTACAGGAGTGCCAGAGAAAGAGGGGGCTAGTGATGGAGGGGGACTACCATACGAGAACCAAATAGCCACAGTCTTGGTGAGATTCAAGTGGAGACAATTGAGTGTCAGCCAATCAGCCACAGCTGCAAGGCAAGAGTTAAGGGGTGCGAGATCCGGACATAAAGGAGAAGTGTGGTAGAGTAAAAGAATATCATCAGCGTAGAGAAACGTGGAGACACCAAATTGCTGGATCAAAGAAGGGAGAGGGGCAAGGAAAAGATTAAAAAGAAGGGGGACAAGAACCGAACCTTGGGGAACCCCACAGGGAAGGGGGTGAGAGTCCGAGGGAGAGGAGGACGGGAGAGAAGAGGTAACCGCACAGGAACGAGAAGAAAGGAAAGAATGGAACCAGTGATAGACTGTACTACAGAGACCCGCATCCCACAGACGGCGAAGAAGAAGAGAATGATCTACCAAGTCGAAAGCAGCCGAAAGGTCCAAAGCAACCGCCACCGAGATATCACCACTTTCGTGTGCTACATGCAACGCATTTGTGAAGGCCAGGAGAATTGTCTCAGCACTGTGACCCCGATGAAACCCAGATTGGCGAGGGTGCAAGAAATTTATAGAGTCCAAGTGGTGGGAAAGTTGTGCAAATACAAACTTCTCTAGAAGTTTAGAAAGAAAGGAGAGGTTAGAAACAGGACGATAACTAACAGGAAGTGAGGGATCAAGAGAAGGGTTCTTAAGAATGGGGCGTATTAAAGCGTGCTTCCAAGGTTTAGGAAAAACCCCAGTGGAAAGACTAGTATTAAACATAGTGAGAATATAAGGGAGAAAACCCAAAGCCGGGTTGAGAAGCCATGAGGAGGGAATAGGATCAAGAGAGCAGAAAGTTTTCTTAGAGGAAGACAGGAGGTGCAAGAGCTCAGGAGCAGTGATTAACTCAGAGGCCCAGACGTGGGAAAGCCGAGAGGTGGGCGGAGGGGAAGAAACAGGGGGGGGGGAGTCAATAGGAGCCGGACAAGAGGGCAAAGAGGCCCTTAGAGATGAGACTTTACTACTGAAAAAAGAGGCGAGTTGTGACGTAGAAGGGAGAGAAGGAGCAGAGGAGTTGGAGTGTGGAGCGGATGGGGAAACAAGGGATTGGAAGACAGAGTAGAGATGCCGGGTTTGATTAGGAGCTTTAGAGATAGCATCAGAAAAATAAGAGCGCTTAGCAGAATGAACTTGTGAACGGTAGTAGGAGTAGTGTGAATTGAAGACTGCCAAAGTAGCTGGGGAAGGGGCCTTGCGCCAGAGCCGTTCAGCTCTGCGTAGATGGGACCGAAGCAGCCGAAGGCCATTGTGATACCAGGGGTGAGAGGGACGAGGTTTAACAGGGTGGGGTCGCAGAGGAGCCACCAGGTCCAAGGCAGTGGAGAGGGTGGAGGACCAGAGGGTAGCCTGGGAGGTAGGGGACAGTAGAGAAAAGTCAGGCGGCAGAAGATCAGCTGCCGGGGGAAACTGCTGGAGAGCAAGAGGGGTAATAGAACGCCGAAGCTGAGTCGGCAGGGATGGGGAGTGGGAAGAGGGGGAAAGGGGGTTCTCTGGGAAAGAACAGGTGACAGAGAGGCAGACATGATCTGTCCAAGGAAGCGATAGAGAGCCAATATTGGAAAGAGAAAAAGAAGACGAAGAAGAGGTTAGAAAAAGATCAAGGGTATGACCTGCTTGGTGAGTGGGGAGGACGACGTGCTGTGTGAGGGATAGGTCATGGAGAAGAGAAAGGAAAGCGTGCTCCCTGGTGGAGGTGGGAGCATCAACATGGAGATTAAAGTCCCCAGCAATGAGGAGTTGAGAGAAAGCCAACAACACATCAGTAATAGTCGAGAACAGAGCATCCCAGAGATCCGGACGTAGAGCAGGGGGGGAGTAAATGAGGAGCACATGAATGGGAGGGCGAGTATGGAGACAGAGTAGAAGAGATTTGGGATAGAGAAGTGGAGGGGAGGAGAGTTGGGTAAACAGGAGGTCCGGGTGGAACAAGGCAGCAACACCACCACCAGAGCGCCCAAGGTGAGGAACAGAAACCGCCGAGAATCCAGGGGGAAGACAGCGGGTGAGGAGAGCGTCCTCACCCTCCTTAAGCCAAGTTTCTGTGAGAAGGGTAAGAGTGAAGGAAGACTGAAGGATAAGGTCCTGGATGAGAAGGGACTTGGCCCGTAGAGATCGGCAGTTTAATAGACCAATGGCAAGGGGGGTTGAGAAATAGTGCGCGAGTGTATAGGAGAGGAAGAAACAGAAAGGGAACATGGACGTAGATTGGCAGGACAGACAGCGAGAGCGCACATACCAGGGCCGCCCTGGTCGCCTGCCCCAGTGCACAGGGATAGGGACCATAGCGCCGTTGCAAAGAGAGGAAAAGGGGAAAGAGTAAGGGAACGGGTGCCTCTCCCATTTGGTTAGCCAGTACTGTGACTTTGTATTTTGCCATTAAAAATGTTTTTTTAGAAAAGATGTAAAAATCTCAAAAAAGTATTTAAAGACTGTATGATAGGACCAATGATCGAGAAACATGAGAGCTTGAGTGTAGCTACGGTAGTAGAAAGTACTTTGTTACTCTCTGTTGGTCTCTTTCACATATATTGTTTTGCTGTCTCCTACTAGTTAAAACACATAGTGGTAGTAGATAAAGACCAGCATGGCCCATCTAGTCTTTCTAGCAAGTGTTTGGGGTTGTAACTGATGCTCTGTGCAGGTTAACCCATCTGTGATTTTTACTTTGGATTATAAATGCCACTCGGTGACATCTACCTCTGCTATGGTATGATTTTATTTGAGGACCTGCAGCCCAGAGAGCAGAATTTGATGTTTTCCATCTCTATCCTCAAAACTCTCCTTGGAAAGAAATGAGTTAACACTTATCTGAATCTTCTCTTTTATGTTCCATTTGAGAGGTGAAATAGCTATTTTTCTAGTTTTGCGATACATACTTGCCCTTGTAAGTAATCGCACAGCATGCAGGAACATTTGAGACTCTGAGGATATTGGTATGATGACTGATTGTCTGAAATATGCAGTGAAACATTTTGGGCTTCAAAACTTTTATGCCCTGAAGAATATCTTGAAGAATGACTACATTCCACACCAAGAACAGTATTTGGAAGCATTTCCTCTATTCTGCCTACACACAATGATGATAAATTGTAAGTATTTTAAGTCTTCGGTTTGAACGCAGGTGTGTCTATTTGGTTTCATTTACATTGAAACGTCTTTTCACTTATTTAGCTCTGACCACTTTAGTTAGATTTTCCAGAGTGTGCTGTTTCTAAGGCATCAGACACACCATTAAATAACAGTAAAAATTCTCTCCACTGAATATTCTTTATGAATGTAATAGATTTCTATTTCTGGGCACATCATTGCTTCCCCTGAGTCATATCAGTGTATTACACATCACAGCTATCCAGATCCCAGTTATAAACACAAGCTGTATTTAAAAAAAAAAAACCCTGCGGTCACACAAAACCTGTTGCCTGGATCTGAAACATGTTGTTTTGCATCTGTTTTGGAGACCACGAGTAAAAGTGACAGGAATTCTGATGAGATGAAGGAGGAAGGGAGAGGAAGCAAATAGCACCGTGCAAAGGTATACTACCCTGCAGAGGAAGCTCCTCGGGGGCCGCTTCAGCTAAACAGGCAAAGGGCTTGAAGTTCATTTCCTGATATCCCAGCTGGAAGCAGCAGGCACAGTGCTCAATCTGCTGACTGCCACGGTGAAGCACATATGGGCTTCTCCCATTTTGTGTCTCTGAAGAACGAAATCACGCATATAATGATAGTGCGGCCTTGCTAAATGGAAAGGTGCAGAGAGTCAGGACAATTACTGTCTCATCTCTGAGTGGGAAGATACACAATCTGATAAGGAAATATAAGAAGACAGTTGGCAACAAATCAGCCTTTAATAGGGACCCACCCCCCCCCCACAGAAATAAGAAAGCTGTACCCCTTTATATCTCTGCACTATAGAGTCAATGGTTCAGAACATTACCTTTGCAGGACCATTTAATGAGATCCTAAGACGGAAAAAGAGATATGCTGGACCTGTCATCATCTGCAGCACAAAAACAATTTGAAAAGTGTGAAGGAGAAACATAATATAGAGCAGAATTACTGTAAAAACTATTTTTGCATATCCTATATGGAATACTTCAGTATGAGTAACACAGGAAGGACCATCAGTACATTTAACGGATATGGCTTTTTCCCTCCAAACTGCTTCTATAGTTACATAAAATATAATTTGGGAAATAAGGTAACAGCGGTAGCAAGGATGGCGGGGGGGGGGGGCAGGGATTTTATTGTTGTTTTCCCCAGGTAAACCCTGGTGAAAAGGACTTTTATGAAAATGATCTCGTATCCACAAACTACAGACATGCAAATACACAATTCCTAGAAAGTAGGTTCCTTTTGTTCTGGATTACACTTTTTGTTTTTGAGATGGTAAATGAGCTTTTACATAATAACTCTTTAAAAACTTTTGACCCAGTATTTTTTATCTGCTCATTAAAATTGGCATGTGTAATCTAGGACATCCAAGCCAGAAAATCTGAAAAAAAAGCAGGCATGATTTCTCGTCCTATATGGAATCATCCACTTACTAATCATCAGTACATTTCTAGATATCAAACAACTTTTGTGATCCGCATCATCATTTGTCCTTGTCCTAAAATTTATGTGGGAAGAACTAAGAGTATGATAAAAATATGTTTGACTGAACATTACAGCTGATGAAACACTTGAACAATGACAGCTCCTTTAGTATCACGCTTTGTTGATTGTCAGCATAACAGCCGTGATTTTACTTGGCAGGTCATTGATCAGAGAGTCATTGTGGTAGTGATTTTAAACAACTCAATTTGAAGGAACAACAATGGATTTTTAATTTGCAAGCAATGATGCCTGCTGGTCTTAATAATGAAATTGAATGGTTCTCCATACTCTGATAATCCTTACTGCTAATGATTTGTATGTGGTGATCCCTAGGAATTTAAATGGTGATGTAATTTCCATTTCCTAGAGCAGCAAAGAAGAAGCTACATTTGATGGAAATATACTGACTGACAAATGTGGATGGAAAATATGTGCTGCTAAAACTCCCCTCAGGCAAGGCTCCAGTATGGAGCTTCAAACATGAATTCATGTCGGGACAGCATGACTTCAGTTAGTGGGACAGCGCGACTTGACTCAATGAAAAGATAAGCGATTTTAATTGCAAGTATTATAAAGCAAAAGTTGAAAACATGATAAATAGAATGAGTATCTGATTGGAGATCAATGATAGCGGTACTAAGAGTTTAATGTGTGCTTGAAAGTTGTATGTACGACAACGCCCTTTCTGAAGATCTCCTCTAGTACATAAAATTGCCTGTCTCTTGGGTTGTTTGGAACACAGGAACACACAGCTGAGTTTATGAAGGTCATTACAATAGAGATTTGCAGAAGTATTTATTCAATATTTCATTTAAAGCAAAAATGACTAGATGCACCTTCAAAACATGTTTCATTATCCATGTTTCAGGAATTATGTTTTTTCTATTTTATTTTTAAACATGCAAATTTAGGCATTAAGCAATCTTATCTATAACTTGAGCCTAATATTTTCTTCCCTTCATCTTAATGTACTTAGGGATATGTTTAGTAAAGTACAGTAACATGTGATAACTGTTACTTTAGGCACATAGGGGGTTATTCTGAGGCACAAATAGCAGGGAAAGTTAGTTGGGGGTGGGGAAGAAGTGGCTAGACAAGCCCATATGTGCAAAACGGGCTTGTCTAACCAAAACCTTAAAAACATCAAAGTAAGAGTGACAGATATAAATGAAAAGTGAGCTGGACAGTGCTTTCTGATGGATTCTAATGTCGGCCCTGTATGTCCAGAGCTGACGAAATGGCAGGGGAAGTTATTCCACCCCCAGGGTGCAATAACTTCCCTGGATGTTTCTTTTTGGCAGACTCAGGGCGGGGGGGGGGGGGGGGGCAAAGTTAAAACCCAGCAGCTCAAACCTGGCCTTAGGAGGCCGGATCAGGGGTCGGGCTGCAGGGAATTAACTTTTAGCAGCGGCCGGCATCGTGGCTTTTAAATGGAGCTGCGGAGCTATAGCAACAGGATGCCATGGCACCGCGGCTCCATTTAAAAGCCCTGATTGAGTTAGCTGGACTATGACTGTATGTGCAGGCTGGGACTGAATTCACGATTCTGATCTTGTGGGGCTAGATGTGCCCCGTGGGATCAGAATTGTGATATTCTTTGTATGTCCAGCTCAGCTCGGATGTACAAAGGAGTTGGACGTTGGGATCAGAATTGGGCCCATAGTAAATGCCACCATGTTCTAAAATCAGCCAACATGGTAAAAATCACATGCTAACTGCTTTTAGCATGACAGGGCATGATTGGGACAGCTTCAGGACAGAGAGTGGACATGGCTGCTGGTAACAGCTAGCACAGGGGATATTGATGTGTGTTAGCAGCCATAACTGCAGATAACATGGATGCTCTTAATGCCACCTAAAGAAGTGGCGTTAAGTACAGCCATGTAACTGGCAGCCCAGTAACTCAGCTGCTGTCCAGTGCAAGTTGTGAGAGGGCCTCCCCCCTCCCCTCAGGGCAGAGTCAGCACTCGATCACAGAGCCCCCTTGCCACAATCCCCCTCCAATCCCCCTTGAGCATAATCCTTCTGAGCATCACCCACCCACGTTAAACATATATACCACTCAAGCAAGCCCCTTGATCCCCCAAGTCATTAAATCCCCCATCCACTGAATGGGCATTGAGGCAATGCTGAAAGAAATCCTTTCCCTCCAGAACCCTCCCACAAGACCCCACCCATTCTCAAGAACTTACCCCAGAGCCACCCCTCAAACTCTTCCCCAGTTTTGTCTGGCAACAGGGCAGGAGAGATTTTCCTCACCTCTTGCCCAAGTTCATCAGCTCTCAAAATGGCCCTAGTGCCCCTAATGGTAGTCTCGTGGTACTCCTGCAAAAGACTGACCTCCAGCAGTCATACTATGAGAATACCAATAAAGGTTACCAGCACCATTTTGAGACCTGCAGGAATGAAAGAAGACTGCTCCTGCCCCATTGACTACAAAGCATATACGACACTAGGAAGCAGAAATCACGCAGAAGCAAGAACAAACCAACCTGAAGCGTGAATGGATGGAAAGACAGAGTCCTTTATTAAACCTTAGGCCGCCCGACACAGGCCATGTTTCGTCACCCTTCATCAGGGGCTGGCCAGGCACAGAAACTAAAATCATAAACAACAACCATTAGCACACATTAAAAACATAAA
This sequence comes from Ichthyophis bannanicus, assembly GCA_033557465.1. Taxonomy (NCBI): domain Eukaryota; kingdom Metazoa; phylum Chordata; class Amphibia; order Gymnophiona; family Ichthyophiidae; genus Ichthyophis; species Ichthyophis bannanicus. The sequence continues at coordinate 1,012,577,278 of CM066033.1, read as the reverse complement.
GGAACAGACCGACAAACTTGTAAAACAACATCATACATATTAATACTTAAACAACAATAAAAACATTAAAAACTTACAAAATGCAATACAATAAAATCAATAAATAATGTGAAATAAATATGATGTTGTTTTATAAGTTTGTCGGTCTGTTCCTTTATGTTTTTAATGTGTGTTAATGGTTGTTGTTTATGATTTTATTTTATTTTATTTAACTGCATTTATATACCGCTTTTCACCGGGTCAAAGTTTCTGTGCCTGGCCAGCCCCTGACGAAGGGTGACGAAACACGGCCTCTGTCGGGCGGCCTAAGGTTTAATAAAGGACTCTGTCTTTCCATCCATTCACGCTTCAGGTTGGTTTGGGTTTGCCATTGACCACAAAGGCCAAGAAACTCTGGGTGAGATCAAAGGGGGGGGGGCTAGGGTGGTGGGAGTTAGGGCTGGGTAGATTCTTGAGTGAGGGAAAGTCTTTGTGGGAGGGTCCAGTGTGGGGGACTTTTTCAGTATTGCTTTAGTGCCCATTCTGGGGGATGGGGGTTATTGAATGGGGGGACTTGAGGTGGTCCTCAACGAGGGTCATCGGTGGGGGAGCCAATCGGAGGTTTGTGCCTTGGGGAAAAAGCATCATAACCTCCGTCACAGCCACGGTTGTTCTTTTTTTTTGGGCACTTGGGGCAGCATTTGGTAGGTGTGTCCTGTGTGCTAAATGCAGGGCAGATGGTGGGTACGTCCCCTGTATTTACTACATAGCCTTATTCTACCTTACCTTTGCCACTTAAGATATGATACATGCGAACACTTACCACACTTTAGTACACACGCCCCCTTATCTGTATAAACTCTCACACCATAGGTGCAAAATGTGCTTGCCTAACCAAAGCCTTAAAAACATCATAGGAAGAGTGACAGGTGTAAATGAAAGGTGAGCTAGACAAAATTCTCTTATGCCTTTTATAGTTTATTTTTTTAGAAACGTTATGTCCTGTTCTTTATTTATGAGGTAATGAATTGTTGTTATCCTCTCAAGATGCCATTACTACTGCTACTAATTATTATTTGTATAGTGCTATGAGACATACACAGCACTGTACGTTTAGATGTAAGAAACAGCCCTTGCCCATCAGAACTTACAATCTAATCATAAGAACATAAGAACATAAGATATGCCATACTGGGTCAGACCAAGGTCCATCAAGCCCAGTATCCTGTTTCCAACAGTGGCCAATCTAGGTCATACGTACCTAGCAGTATCCCCAAAAGACACAGGTTCCACAACGCTTGTATTGGGTCAAGCATTGATATCCTGGGTCCCTTTTTAATAATAGTTTATGGACCTTTCCTCCAGGAACTTGTCCAAACCTTTTTTAAACCCAGCTACACTAACAGCTCTTACTACATCCTCCAGTAACAAATTCCAGAGTTTGATTACACGAGTGAAAAAATATTTTCTCTTATTTGTCTTAAATAGTTTACCCTGTAGCTTCATTACATATCTTTCTATATTCTGATAGCGTAAACAATCGATCTACGTTTACCCGTTCCACTCCATTTATTAATTTATAGACCTCTATCATATCTCCCCTCAGCCGTCTCTTTTCCAGGTTGAAGAGCCCTAACCTTTGTAGCCTCTCTTCATAGGAGTAGCCTTCCATCCCCTTAACCATCTTAGTGGCTCTTCTCTGTACCTTTTCTAATAACGCTATATCCTTTTTAAGATACGGTGACCAGAATTGCACACAATATTCAAGGTGCAATCGTACCATGGAACGATACAGAGGCATTATAATATCCTTTGTTTTATTTTCCATTCCTTTCCTTATGATACCTAGCATTCTATTTGCTTTCTTGGCCGCCGCTGCACACTGGGCGGAGGGTTTTAACATGTTATCCACGATGACTCCTAAATCTTTTTCCTGGGTGGTGGTTCCCAGTGTGGAACCTTGCATCGTGTAACCATAGTGTGGGTTGTTCTTTCCTAGGTGCATAACTTTGCACTTGTCCACATTAAATTTCATCTGCCATTTGGATGACCAGTCTTCCAATTTATCCAGATCCTCCAGCAGTTTTCAACAGTCCTCTTTGGTTTTAACAACTTTAAACAGTTTTGTGTCATCTGCAAATTTCATAACCTCACTAGTTATTCCCTTTTCCAGGTCATTTATGAATATGTCAAAAAGTAGCGGACCCAGTACAGATCCCTGGAGTACTCCACTATTCACCTTTTTCCATTGTGAAAATTGGCCATTTAGCCCTACCCTCTGCTTTCTATCTTTTAACCAGTTCCCGATCCACAATAGTACACTGCCTCCTATCCCATGACTCTTTAGTTTTGCCAAAAGTCTCTGATGAGGGACCTTGTCAAAGGCTTTCTGAAAGTCCAGATACACTATATCAACCGACTCACCTTTGTCTACCTGTTTATTCACACCTTCAAAAAACATATCAGATTAGTAAGACAAGATCTTCCTTGTCTAAAGCCATGTTGGCTGTCTCCCATTAGGCCATGACTATCTACATGCTGTGTAATTTTGTTCTTTATGATGGTTTCTACCATCTTCCCCGGTACTGACGTCAGGCTCACCAGTCTGTAATTTCCCGGATCACCCCTGGAATCCTTTTTAAAAATTGGCGTTACATTGGCGACCCTCCAATCTTCAGGTATTACAGATGATTTCAATGAAAGTTCACAGATTACTAATAGCAGGTCTGCAATCTCATATTTCAGTTCTTTTAACACTCTTGGATGTATTGATTTGCTACTATTCAGTTTATCAAATAGTTGTAATACATCTTCCCGGTGTAGCGATATTTCTCTCAATTCCTCTGCAGTATCACCTTTAAATACCACTTCAGTCTTGGGTAACATACCTACATCTTCCTCAGTAAAACTGAAGCAAAGAATTCATTCAGTCTCTCCGCTATTGCCTTGTCTCCTCTTACTGCCCCTTTTACCCCTCTATCATCTAATGGTCCAATTGACTCTCTCACAGGCCTTTTGCTACGAATGTACTTGAAAAAGTCCTTATTTCATGTTTTTGCTTCCATAGCAAGTTCCTTCTCAAATTCTCGCTTTGCCTGCCTTATCAGTGCTTTGCAGTTAACTTGCCAGTGCTTGTGCTGTTTCCAGTTTTTGTCGTTTGGCTCTTTTTTCCATTTCCTGAAAGATGCTTTTTTGGCAGCAACAGCCTCTCTGACCTCACCTTTAAACCATGCTGGCAGTTTTTTGGACTTTCTTCCACCTTTCTTAATGCATGGAATACAGCTGGTCTGGGTTTCCAGGATAGTATTTTTAAACAACACCCAAGCTTGATGTAAGTCTTTAACCTTTGCAACTGCTCCTTTTAGTTTTTTCTTAACTATATTCCTCATTTTATCATAGTCTCCCTTTCGAAAGTTAAAAGGTAGTACTGTGGATTTCTTTACTATCCCTCCTCCACTAATTAAATCAAACACGATCATGCTATGATCACTATTGCCAAGTGGTCCCAACACCCTTATCTCTTGCACCAGATCTGGTGTTCCACTAAGGACTAGGTCCAGTATAGCTTCCACTCTGGTTGGTTCATGAACCAGCTGCTCCAGGAAGCAGTCATTTATTTCATCTAGAAACTTTATCTCCCTAGCATGTCCTGCCGTGACACTGACCCAGTCGATACCGGGGTAATTGAAATCACCCATTATTACTACTCTGCTGTGACTTTTGTTAGCTTCCTTGATTTCTTTGAGCATTTCATCATCCATTTGTTCATTCTGGCCAGGCGGTCGATAGTACACCCCTACTACCATCACCTTCCCCTTCATACATGGAATTTCAATCCATAGAGATTCTACAGCAAATTTTGTTTCCTACAAACCTTTAATCCTTTCTGACTCAATGCCCTCTCTTTTTTTTTTTTTTTTTTAATTAAATGTCTGGCCTTTATCATTGAGTAGGATCAGTCTTTCATTAAGGATAAACACTTTTTGGATCTGTGTCAGTTGGGTTTCTTTTTTTTTTTTAATAGTAGTTTTTATTCAGTTTTAACATATAAAATAACAATACAAATGATCGTGCTATAGCAGGATACAAGCAGATGTTATTGATCAAAATAGCAAAAGAATATAATAACTTGAACAAGACAGTACAATAACGTTAACAAGAACTAGTATCAGTCCATGCCAGCACGCCACCCTCCCTCTCTCCGTTCAATGTGGTTACAGCAGAGACCATTCCACAAGGCAGCCTCCAGCAATCATTTTCATCAAACATAATTTTGTAAAGCTGACCATTTCTTACTTAGTTTACCAGACCATGGGTTCTTGGCTATATAGATCTCTTCATAGGTCTTATGTACGATTAAGAGACTCCACCAATGCTCGAAACAAGCTTTGTCGAGATTCTTCCAGTGTATTAGAACTATTTTAAGCGCTATCCCGAGCATTAAGTCCAGCAGTTTACCATCCCATTTCATCAGAGTAGGTTCCAGAGCTATGGATTTATATATCACTATCCGATAAGTGATAGGTGTTTGTAAGTTGAGGATCTGTGATATGCGTTCCCAAACTCTGTTCCAATATATTTCCAGGGATTTACAATGGAACAACATATGTGCCAGTGTCCCAATTTCCATGTTACAGGACCAACATCGATTTCCCTCCTGTAGTGTCCATTTCATTTTCTTAGCCGGTGTAATATGCGCTCGATGTGCTATAAAGTACATAGATTGTGTGAGAGACGCTGCTCTCGTGGCACGTATTTGAGTTCCCCAAAAAGTGTCCCAATTTTCCGGAGGTAGATCTTGACCGGTTTCAGTAGCCCACACCGACTGTATCTTAGAACATGTCTTGTCACTTTTGGATCGGAGAATCGCAACACATCTTGAAACAGCTTTAGCATCTGTTTGTAATTCTTGAAGTTTCTTGGCCATCCTGTACGTATCAAGACAGGTGACACACCCGCTTTGCTCATGCAGGATCGGAGCTGACACCATTGGAAATAGCATGTATTAGGCAATCGGAATTCCGTTCTTAATCTGTCAAAGGTTTTAAATGCACTTCCATTGATCAGTTGTCCAATGGTGATAAGATCATGTTCCACCCATTTTTTCCATAAGACAGGCTTCCCTCCGATGATAAGGCGCGGGTTCAGCCATATGGGCATATCTGCGGCAAAGTCATCCCCTCCATCGATACATGATGCCAATAATCGACAGGCATGCTGTGTTTCTCGGATAATAGCATTATGTGGTGCAGTCTGGTCTACTACTGTGCCTACCAGTAGCCATGTGGGCAGGGGGGAATGTAGGGCCCGCTCCACACTCAGCCATCTAGGTCCTTTATCCGTGTCGTCAGAGTCGACCCATTGAGCACCCTGCTTTAAAAGAGAGGCAGTGTGTAGCCAGCCGAGATCTTGGAAATGGGCACCTCCTTGTGTATTAGGTAACTTCAGTTTCCAGGCAGCTATTCGGGGTACTCGGTTGTTCCATAGAAAGGCTATCAGTTGACTATTCATTTTCTTATAGAAGGCTGTCGGGAAACGTAAGGGTATCATACTTAATATATAGCTGAGTTTTGGTACCAACATCATTTTTATCGTTTCTAGCCTGCCCCACCAGCTCAAATGAAGGGGGGTCCACTTGCAGATGTTATCATGTACAATTTCTTGACACATCTTAATGTTGATTGCGACAGTCTCTTCCAAGGTGGTGCCATAGGTCACGCCCAGGTATCTAAAGGATGACTTCTCATATTGAAAGGGGTATCCACGCATCATTTCTTCGCTGACCTGTTCATTCAGAGGAATAATTGTTGTTTTATTCAAATTTACTTTATATCCGGATATCGCTGAGTATGCATCTATGAGTTGCAGTGTTTCAGGAAGTTCTGATGGTTGTAGAAAAATGAGCAGGTCATCGGCATATGCTGACAATTTACAGGGACCATCAGCTAACTCAATTCCTTTTATGTTTTCCTTCTGTCGGAGCGCTATTAATAAGGGTTCCAGGGCTAAATTAAAAAGCATCGGTGACAGGGGGCAACCCTGTCTGGTCCCTCTTTTCAACTGAAAAGGGGCTGAGAGGTGTGAGTTGACCGCTATTCGAGCTGTGGGTTTGGTATATAACAATTCAACGCGTTTTAGGAACTTTTCTCCTATCCCAAACCACCGTAGGGATCGAAATAGAAAGGACCATTCCAGTCGATCGAAGGCTTTTTCGGCATCCAATGCTAGCCCTATCAGGGGCTCGGCCTTGGTCTTGGCAGATGCCAGTACATGTGCCAATAATCTTCCATTATCTGTAGTGGATCTGTTTTGTATAAATCCACATTGATCCTCATGTATCAAATCTTTTAAGATCCGTCCTAATCGGTTAGCAAGCACTTTAGCATAGATTTTATAATCAGAGTTTAGGAGAGAGATGGGTCTGTAATTCTCTATCTTTTGTGTATCCCTGCCCGGTTTCGGGTGAATTACCACCACAGCCTCTGCCAGGGCTCCAATCTCTGGAGATTCATCTTGCAGGCCACTGTAGTAGATCTGTAGCATGGGAGCCAATTGAATGCAATATTTATTATAGAATTCCAACGGGATACCATCTGGACCGGCGGCTTTGCCACGAGCCATCTGTTTGATCGCATCTTGTATTTCAGTTACTGAGATCTCTTGTTCCAGCGTTCGACTTTGATGACTGGTTAATGTGGGTCCTACTATCTTGGAGACAAAATCTTCAAAGGCTCTGTCACTACATTGGGTATCTGAGCGATATAGTTCCTCATAGAATTCTTTGCAGCGGTCTAGTATTTTGTCAGATCTCAGGAGAAGGCCCCCGGAATTGTCCTGCAACGCCGCTATAGCGGTCTTGCTGGTTTTTGGTCTGAGCTGCCGAGCTAAGAGGGATCCTGAGCGGTTGCTGTCATAGTAGTATATACTACGTTGTAGCTGGATGCTACTCAGTGCTTCTTTGTTGAGGAGAGCATTATATTGGTATCGCAATTTTTGGAGTCTAATCAATATCATTGAGTCAGCTCTTTTGGCTAGTAACCTTTCCCCAGCTTTTATTTGGAGTTCCAATTCATCTTTTTCTTTTTTCCTGGCTTTACGCCGTCTAATGGTGTAGGTGGTAATATGAGCTCGTATGGTCGCTTTAAAACCTTCCCACCAGCTCCAGATGGAAGTATCAGTGGGTGTATTATATTTAAAATAGGTCTCAATTTCCCCTGACAGTAGCTGTACAAAGGAGTCATCTGCTAGTAGGGATTTATCAAATGTCCATCTTGGTGGAACATGCTGTGTAACGTTGGTATTCAACACTAGGGAGACAGCGGCGTGGTCCGATACCGTTGTAGCATATATCTCTGCGGACAACACTTGGGGCATCAGCTCTGTGGACAGTAGGAAGAAATCGATCCTTGTTTGGGTATTATGTGGGATGGAATAAAATGTGTAGTCTCTTTCTTGGGGATGAAGTAGGCGCCAGGGGTCTACCAAGTGTAGCTCTGTTATGATGCCTTTAAGAATCGCCTGCGATTTGACTTTGTCTACAGCCCGATAGGGCGTGCGATCTAACAGTGGATCCAAGATGACATTGAAATCGCCCCCTAATATGATATTGGTGTGAGCCGCGGCTGTAACTTCTTTAGCTATCAGTTTGAAAAAGTTAGGGTCATCGAGGTTGGGCGCGTAAATATTGAAGAATGTGTAAAGCTGTTGATTTATTTTCATCGTCACTCTGGCCCATCGACCTAGCGGATCAATCCGTGTGTCGGTAATGGCGGATTGCAGGAATTTGCGCACTAATATTATTACCCCCCCTTTGCGTTGAGTGGCAGAGGCCGAGGCCGCCACCAGGAAGTATTTAGAGGTTACTTTCTGCGATTCAGTATCTGTTAAATGTGTCTCTTGTAAGAGGGCAATATCTGCTTTTTTTTGCTGGCAGTACGCTAAAATCTTCTTTCGCTTGACAGGGCCAGTAATACCTTTTACATTTAACGAAAGCATTAAAAGATCACTAGACATCAACGTTGGGATAAGCTGTCTTATAGGTGAAAGCTATCCTATGGATAGGCCTGCCGCGTACTTGCATTTGCGTGTATGTGGAGGGTTTTGTACTGGACTGGACTGACACAAACAACTGCATAACTGGCAAACATTGTATCGCTAAGGTGAACACAATCCACTGAAACAGTAACCAACCCCGACCTCCCGTTGCCACCCCTACATTTCAAGCAGAAATATCTGTTTAATTAAAACTATTTAGAACAACAGAAATACAATCAATGAGGTGTTTAACAAGGCTTAAGGCGTTCTAAAATTTGTGAGAACGCACGGCCGCACCCCCTGAGTATATGCTGATTTCTCTACACTGCGTGAGAGATCAGAATATTGACCTCAGGTTTCCATACCGCATTTTTCTTGTAGGAAAGTTTTCAGTTTTTCAGCATCAACAAAATTCCTCGTTTCATTATGCAGCGTGACCCGCATGGTTCCTGGGTAGTATAGGCCGTATCTTGCCTGTGCACTTTGTAGCATGGGTCTACAGGCCAGCAACGCTTTTCTCCGATCTACCGTTTGCTTGCTCAAATCCGGATAAAGTGCTACTTTGTGTCCCTGGATTTGCAGTGATCCGGCCTTCCGTGCAGCTTGAAAGATCTGTAGGACCTGTGGGTATCTCAGTACCTTCATTATGAGTGGGCGCGGGTATCGTGTGTTTTCAGCTTTGTGTGCTGGGATTCGATGGGCCCGTTCTAGTTCAAAAGGCCTTGCAAAGACAAGCTGCAGCATCTCCGGTATGGTTTTTTCCAGAAATCCAATCGGATCGGTACCTTCAGCGCCTTCAGGGACTCCAACAAGGCGGATATTATTTCTACGGGAATGGTTATTTTGATCTTCAATCAGATTTTCTATGTGCCGGACTCGTTTGGCCAAAGGGCCCAGCTGTTCTAATGCAACGCCATGCTTCTGGGTTTGTAATTCAACTGCATTAAGTCGAGTGGTGATGGTGAGGAGTTTCTCTTTTACCTCCAGCAAGTCTTCTTGAATCATGTTCAGTGAACTAGAATTGGCTGCAATCATTTCTTTAACGCATTTCAATTCCTGTAGCACTTCACGTAGGCCACCGGCAGTCACTCCCTCCTTCTCTCCCGCGGCCATTTTCTGCGGGGAACCCACTTCGGGTTTGGATCGTTTCGCTGCTGAGCCGGATCCCTGTGGAAATTCCAGCCGGGCAGGCTTCAGGGATGCCATCCAGCTGTATTGCGGTGTTATTGATGTAGGTAGGGGGTACAAACTTCAATGGAATACCGGGATATGTTCAGGATTCTTGGGCAGCAACGGGAGCAAAAATTCAGGCGTCCATTCTGTTCAGTGGCTAGCTCCGCCCCTCCTCAATGCCCTCTCTAACATAGAGCGCAACCCTTCCACCACTTTGATCAGTTCTATCATTATGATATAGTTTGTACTCAGGTATCACAGTGTCCCACTGGTTATCCTCCTTCCAACATGTCTCTGAGATTGCAATCATATCTAACCTCTCATTTATTGCTATATATTCTAACTCTCCCATCTTATTGTTTAGACTTCTAGCATTTGCATATAAGCATTTTAGAGACTGTATTTTATTAATATTAATCTGGCTATTGGTAGGCATGGGTAATTTGGAATCTTTACGCTCTGTCTGCACCATACTCAATGGCATTTGAGCTACTTTACTCTTTTTTGGAACCTCACTGCTTTTGGTAGTATCCTTCAAGAATACCATCTTCCGAACCATGTGCTCTTGGGTGACTGTCGGCTTTCCCCTATTTTCTAGTTTAAAAGCTTCTTTATCTCCTTTTTAAAGGTTAATGCCAGCAGTCTGGTTCCATCCCGGTTAAGAAAAAGCCCATCCCTTCGGAAGAGCCCCTCCTTTCCCCAGAATGTTCCCCAGTTCCTAACAAATCCAAAACCCTCATCCTTGTACCATCGTCTCATCCACGTATTGAGACACTGGAGCTCTGCCTGCCTTTTGGGTCCTGCACGTGGAACAGGAATCATTTCAGAGAACGCTACCCTGGAAGTTCTGGATTTTAACTTCCTACCTAAAAGCTTAAATTTAGCCTCCAGAACTTCCCTACCACATTTTCCTATGTCATTGGTACCGACATGTACCAAGACAGCAGACTCCTCCCCAGCACTATCTAATCAATAATACTCACAACTCCAGCAACGAAATCACAGACATTACACCACAGACATTGGCAAACTACTACATGAACAAAACAACATCTCATCCCACACTACCTAAACCAGTAAATACTTCTCAAATACTCAACACAGACGAATGGTCTGTATTCCAACCTCTAACCAAGGTGGAACTCAATAACATTATCACAAACATTAATACAACAACCTCACTACTTGACCCTTGTCCGGTAACCTGGATAAAGATCTCCCTACCTATACTCTCTCAATTCATCCTCCCAATAATAAATCTTTCCCTAAAAAACGGATATATTTCCCCTACACTAAAACACGCACAGATCCGCCCAATCCTAAAAAACACTACCCTTGACAAATCATCACCAAAATCCTACAGGCCCATATCAAGTATTCCGTTTATGGCCAAATTAATTGAAAAAGCTGTACAAATTCAAACACAAGAGTACATTGATAGCTCAGCCCCACTCGATGACCAGCAGTATGGGTTTCGCCCCAGACATGGAGTAGAATCACTCCTAACAGTCCTAATCGATACACTCGCAAGGGGAATAGACAACTCAAAACAAGCATTCTTACTCATATTCATTGATGTCTCCGCAGCATTTGACAGTGTTCACCATTCCATAATGATCAATAAACTGAGTCAAATAGGTATAAAATCAACTGTTCTAAAATGGTTTACCTCTTATCTAACAGACCGAACTCAAACGGTACAAATCGGCAATCTAACCTCAAAAACATACAACCAAGAACTAGGTCTCCCACAAGGCTCAGCACTGTCAGCGTTACTATTTAACATATACTTAAAACACATCTGTAAAATCTTTAAAAAATTCAATGTCCACTATCATCTATATGCGGATGACATTATGATGTATGTCCCTTTCAAAATACCAAATATCCCTACACAACTCATTAATGATTGCCTCAATGAAATAAACTCCTGGCTAAACGAAAACAATCTGTACATCAATCACTCAAAAACTGAAGCTCTAATAGTAACCAAAAGCACAACGTTCATTCCCCCCTCACATATAATATTACAGAATAACAATATCAAACTAAAATCTGAAATACGTTACTTAGGCGTTATACTGGACAAACACCTCAGCATGGACACACAAGTAAGAAATATAACAAAAAAAGTATACTTCAAACTGAAAATATTAAAGCAACTCCGCCCCCTAATGCACTTACAGGACTTTCAACGAGTCATACAAGCAATTATAACCCCACATTTCGACTTTGCAAATCAAATCCTACTTGGAGTAACAAAGCAAGCCTTAAAAAAACTTCAATTAGCTCAAAATGCAGCAGCAAGGACCATTACGAAGGCCCCACCTTTCCAACATATAACCCCGATTTTAGAATATTTACACTGGCTCCCGATTCAAAGCAGAATAGAATACAAAACTCTCTTAACCACCTACAAGGCCATAACTAAAACGGCACCCCTGACCATAAATAATCTCATCAAAACAGAACCCACCCATAATTTCCAAAGGAGGGACCAGTTAAATAAACTAACAACACCAAAAGAATTCATAAGGGCAAAAAAATCCACAAATAAGAAAGCCTTCTCCCATGCAGCCCCCAACTTGTGGAACACAATCCCAATCGAATTAAGACAATTACCTGAAATCATGGAGTTTAGGAAAAAGCTTAAAACACACTTATTTACAATGCACTATGGATCAGTAACAAACTCACCTCTCACCTCTCAGCTAGATAAAGGATAACCATACGCCAGATAATACATTGATAAACAAAGGAATTGAAGTACTGTCCCCCTACAACTATGTATTTGAAAACACATAACTCTGTATATAGTTAAATTCTGTTTCATTCTACATAGTTAACTAATTGTTAATTGTTACCTGTAATACCCAAGTCACAAATTGTTATATGTAAAAACAGCTTGTACGGTTTATTGTTGTTCTATGGAAACCGCAACTGATCAATGGAAGGAGCGGTATATAAAAAAATCTGTTAATTAAATTAAATTAATCAAGACAAACAACGTCACAAAACTGTGAACTAAAGTATCTTAAGATACACATAAGTCGTGAACAAGATAATGAGGGGCATCAGGATCCAAAAGCAACCTCAAAAAGTGGGGTTTTAGCATGGATATGAATAAGGCTAAAGAAGGAGCCCAACACATTCTCAGATAGCTTATTCCAGGTATATGGAGCAGTAAGGTTGAATGAATAAAGTCTGAGAATTGGAAGTTGCAGAGAAGGGCAAAGAAAAAAAGGATCTGCCTAGGAGGGGTGTAAGGTGAGATACAGTAATAGAGGAAAAGTTGCGAGGAGCCACAGAACGAATACACTTCTAGGTCAGTAGCACTTGTTTGAACTGGATGCAAAAATGGATTGGAAGCCTGTGTTTGAATATAATGGTTTTTCATATATCAGGAGTAATTGATACTTATCCCAGACTGTCCAATATGGCCCCTTTGCTATAATCATTGGTTCCATCAACAACTATCCATCTTTCACAAAATCAGTGCAGAGAGCCAATTGTAGTGGGAAAGTCATAAATGAGGTGTTTTGCAGCAGCTGCAGCAAGGCAGAAAGATGCAGTGAGTGAGATAAAGACTGGATGAAGTGGGGTGGGGGAGGGAGGTTATGAGAGAGAAAGAGAGAGAGAGAAAGTCTGAGGAGTCATGGCAAAGAGAGAGAGAAAGGTTGGGTGAAGGCATGGTACAGGGGCATAAGAGAGACTTTTTTTGCTCCATGTATCACCGAACCATGCCTCAAAGAGAGATATAAAGGGTCACTGGTGGTAGTGGGAGGGAGAGGAGGAGAAGTGTCATTGCCTTGTGTTAGCACAGTGCAGAAGCATGTTAAGGGCCTGATTTATTAAGCTTTGTTTAAGCTTTGTTTTTCCTTAGAAAATAGAACAGGCTTAGCAAATCAGCCTAAAATACGAACTGTGATACACATTTTTTTTTTTTTGGGGGGGGGGGGGGCAGGCAATGTGACCCAATGTGGCGTCAGGCTCCGAGATATTCAGACTGGCTCCTAGATTACAAGGAAATTTGCCAAGGCCTCATCTAGGCCTCATTGTGAGTTACCAATCCAATGACGTTTGTCAGTCCTCTCTGTATCACAGATTTTCATTCTATCCTAATACAGGTCTGTGTTTTGCAAATTCTGTGTGTCAGGGGTTGGTAGTGTTCACTGAAAATTTAACATGGACCAAGCAGTTGACAAACATAGCTTTCTGATCAGCAAACCCCATTTAATGTTTTCTGATGGAGGTAACACTACAGGTCAGTGAAATCAATAGAAACATTTTTTTAGTAAAATGTTCCTATTAGTTAATACCTTATTCAAACACTGAATTGTCCTGAAACATATAACTGTGTTAAATATGAGATCTGGATAAAATTTGCATAATCACATGTTGGTGTCCATTCCTTCCTCAGGCTCTCTTATTGTGTTTAATTTCTTCTTAGATCTGAGCTATTTTTCCTCTTCTTAGGATTTCTACATCATATATGCTTTTAGAGATTTGGATTCAATCTGTGTGTAAATTTCCCAATAGGAATCTTCTACGAGAAAGATTTAAATACTGTTGGGAAACAGTTTATTTTCTTTTTTATGCTTTCATATAATGGACATTAGGAAAAAGAAACTTTCAACCAAGCATATCTCCCTTTTAATTCATTCCTTATTTTCATTCTCTGTAAATATGTTCTGGATGTCATGCATAAATCAAACCAGTCTCTAAAGATTTGTAGGCTACTCGAGGTTCTGAAGTAGCTTGTATGTGTGTGGGTGGATTGGGGGAGGTATTCCTCCAACTTCCTATTTACAGTACTTCGAGGGGGGCTGCTACTCCTGCTGCTATAAAGACTCAGTGCATGGTGCAGTAATGCTGCTTTTAACTTCAGAAACTATTTCAGTTTACCAATGAACTAATTTTGTGGATTTCAGTTTGGCCTATTATTATTTGTCCACATAATGAAGTGATCACACTTGCAAAATAATCATGTGTGTAATCTGATTCAGGACTTAAGAAATATCTATAACTGAAAGATATTTGATGACCTTGTTGAGCAACAATATTTACATCACTGTGCCAAAGTCTGAGAAACTTATTGCTTGGTGCTCAGTAAACAGAAGTACATATTTGTTAACTTAGAAATCTGCAGTGCAGGCTTTGCATTTGGAATAAAAGGATAATTAGGGTTAGTGCAGGGTTTGTCTCGGGGCGCTTTCTCCAAATTGGTTAGTTCTATTCTCTGTGAACTGCTTTGATAAACGTGAAAAGCGGTATACAAAAAATGTTAAATAAATAAAATATCATGACAGTCATGAACCTTGCTTCTAAGTCAGGGTATGTGGAGTATTATCTTGGTCTCTCAAAATTACTGCTAATGCTTGGTGTAATACTTGTATCATGCCAAAGAGAGCCTCCTTCTGGAGTTAGTAAGATGTAGCATGTATGGGTAGTTTGTCAAGATGTATTTGTAAATTCTTCTTATCAAGCCTGTGGCTCCCAATATGATGGGAAATATTTCTGTATCTTTTTGTCACATTTTTTTAGTCTCTCACTGCATTTCTTCCTTCTCTCCACATGAGTCACAGAATAATCACTTGGAACAGACACCTCCAATGCTGTTCTAGTGTTTTTCTTCTTCACCACTATGTTGAGTTTCCTCGCATCCAGTTTCTTATACATTGGAATGGGAATGTCCCAGGTGATCATAACCTCCTCATTCTTTGTAATTCTCTTAGGGTCATGATCCCAGTGCTTTGCAGGGACAGTGATGTTGCAGTGTTTATAGTTTCCAATGAATGAGGCGTGCTACTTTATTGTGCCTTTCTAGAAGTTTTCCACCATCAGAACTTCACAGTCAACTATGAGGTGAGTAACTGTTTCCAGGTCTTTCTTAAAGAATCAACATATATCTGTTTTGCCAGTTTTTTCAGTACTCGCTGTAAACCATCTTGTCCATAATCTGCTGTCCTGGGCTGCAACTATCAATCTCTCATCCTTTGGTCTCAGTTCATCTCTCCTTAACCATTCATGTATCTGTTCTTGAATGACTAAAGGGTTCCTGGAATAACACTCCATATTTCCCACTGTGTGCATTTGCTACTTGTTTTATCTCATTTGCTAATCTAATTCTATGAAGAGTTTTTTTGTCTTGTTTTGCAGATTCTGTTGCTTCCTTTCCAATGTGTGCTTGTGGATTCCCACTCATTCCCTCTAGTCTTTGGAACACTTGTCCAAGTTTGACAATGGAGACAGATTCTGGATGCTTCCTTTCATATTTCAGCACTTTTTGCATATTTGATTCTGATGATGCAGTTAGATAGGCCTGGAGGAGGCCTATGATAGTAGCTCTGTAGGTGTAATCAATCTCTATGAAGCCTAGCCCTCCATTGGCTCTAGGAATGTACAGTATTGGTATACATGGATTTGTGTAAATTACTTCATGGGCAGGGAGGGGTTTTCTTGTTTGCCCGTCCAGTTTTTCAAGATCTTTGAGAGGCCAATCTATCTACAGTCCCAAAGCTGTATGAGAGTACAGGGATTGCCAGCTGATTGATGACTTGCATCTTATTCTGTGATGTTAAGGTACTTTTCAATAATAATTGTAATCTTCTATAGTATTCTTTACTGATCTTTTCTCTCAGTAATGTCTGCTTGAGTGTCATTCCTTCATCTAGTCCAAGATATTTATATATGTTTTACTGTTCAGGTTCCTTGATGTCACAGCTCTCACCCGGGGAGATATTTTCCATTTTACTCAATTTTCCTCTAAAAAAGGTTGCCTTGGCACATTTGTCGAGGCCAAATGTCATCCTAATGTCACTACACGGAGTTGCTCTGCTAATTGTTGGTCACTGGAACTTAAGAGCTTCAGATCATCTACAAATAGTAAATGGGATGTTACCTCTAGGTAGTTACCTGCTTTAGGATTCAGGCTAAATGTATATCCCAAAGAGTTGATGAGAGTGCTTATTGGATTAATCGCCATACAAAACAGAAGTGGCAATAGGGAATCTCTTTGAAATGTTCCTCACTGTATCTTGATGTTAGAAATAATGTACTGACCATCTTCATACTTCAAAAATAGGGTAATTTGTTACATTGCCATGGTGAACCTAGAAACACAGAAACATGATTTATCTTATATCTCAAGGCAATTTATTATCCAAGAATGTGGGATGCTGTCAACAGTCTTCTTATAATCAATCCATGCTTTATTGAGATTTCTACTTTTCTTAACATTGGCCATGATGGTCATATTTAACATTGATTGGTCTTTGGTTCCATATGCTCTCCTCTAATTGCCCTTTTTCTCTATTGCCATGATGTTATTGGATTTGATATGATCATATATTATGTCTGCATCTATTGCAGTGAACAGTTTATAGATTGTAGACAGACAAGTTATTGTCTGTAATTTTTGGGAATGTTACTTGGATCCCCCTTTGGAAGGATAAATGTTCTTCCTGCTATTTTCAATTTATTATTGGAACATATAAAATTTCAGGTCTTTTTCTGTTAATGCAGCATGCTTCAGCTTGATGTCTTCGATCTTCCTCAATATCTTTGATGATCAGAGATACCTCAGCACGCAATGACTGTATTTTTCCTTTGATGCACTTTTTCCAAAGAGGAAATGTAATTGTTCTCTTTGTCTTCTGGCTCTGCACTTCAGTTGGCAGTGTTCTTGCAGTAATAACACAGGTACACTACCAAAAAACTGCCTCCAGTTTTGCAACTGATTCCTATAGATTTTGGGGTGATGAATCCAGGAAAAATAGCCAAAATGTTCCATCACGTCACGTTTTCTTGCAAAATTAGATTTCTTACCCATATAAGGAATGTTCACATAATTACTTTTTAGCCGACTGCAGTTTATTTTCTTGGCCCAAAATAGAGGTTGTAATGGTTAACTAACTAGAAACACTCCCTCATGATATTTTAGAGTGTTTTGTATTCATTTTATACATTAACAGGACAATTGGGAGGCGGGGGGCTAAATCCAGAATTCGCGCTGGCGCATGTTCTTTCCTGTTCGCCTCGCCTCATTCGCTCGCTCAAACACGGTGGTTGCGACATGAACGTTCCTGTCAAATTTCAGTTTCTTGCAAGTTCATTATTACCTTTTGTTTGCTCAGTCGTAATCCAGCTTTATTCTGAAGTGGTTCACTACAGTTGTAGTTTGCAGTGCTGTGTATTTGTGATGGCTCACAGAGCCAGAGGTTGCGTCAACTCTCCGGACAGTTTTTGTTTTATTTGTGGGGAATATACCGTGAAAAAGCGGCAGAGGAACATTTCTGCATTTATTAAAAAAGTATATTTCGCCTATTTCGGTTTGAAGTTAGGCGATCAAGACAAACCGTGGGCTCCTCACAAAGTGTGCAAGACATGTGGGGAAGATCTACGCTTATGGATGAAAGGTAAAAAACAAGCATTTCGTTTCGGAATACCTATGATGTGGCATGAACAAAGAGACCACAGCAGTGACTGCTATTTTTGCTCTTGCATTGTGAAGGGATACAACTTAAAAAATAAGAACGTAATAAGTTACCCCAACCTTCCCTCAGCAATTAGGCCTATGCCTCATAGCAACGAAGTACCTGTGCCTGAACCACCAAAATCTTTGGATCATATTTGTGTGGACGGTACTGATCATGATGAGACTCATCAGATGGCTTTTCCCGATGAGTCCAGTACTTCCGAGTTTGAAACTGAACCAGATCCGAAACCTGAACTTTTCTCTCAAGCTGAATTGAATGATTTAGTCCGGGATTTAGGACTCCCAAAAGATGCTGCCCAACTGCTAGGTTCTCGGCTTAAACAGAAAAATCGATTGTCACCAGGAACAACTTTTTATTGGTACCGCAACCGCGAGACACAATTTTTGAAGTATTTCAGCAAAGAGGAAGATTTGGTATTTTGCAACGATATATACGGAGTGATGGAAAAGTTTAAACTCAAGTATGATCCTGCTGAATGGCGGCTGTTCATTGATTCGTCAAAAGACAGCATAAAAGGTGTTCTTCTTCATAATGGCAACACATTTGCTTCAGTTCCTATTGCTCACTCTGTTATTCTCCAAGAAAAATACGAGAATTTGGCCCTGATTCTTCAGAAGATTCGTTATGATGAGCATAAGTGGATGATTTGTGGAGACTTTAAAATTCTATCCATGCTATTAGGGCAGCAATCCGGTTTCACCAAATATCCCTGCTTCCTTTGCTTGTGGGATAGCCGGGCCCGTGACCTACACTGGGGGAAAAAAGACTGGCCAATTCGGGAGTATTTGAGACCCGGTGAGAAAAATGTTCTTCATGAGAGCTTGGTACCTCGTGATAAAATTCTATTACCACCTCTCCACATTAAGTTGGGTCTCATTAAGCAATTCATCAAGTCCCTTCCAAAAGATGGTGAGTGCTTTCGGTACCTTTGCTCATAGTTCCCCCGACTTTCTGAAGCAAAGCTAAAGGAAGGAGTGTTTGTTGGCCCTGATATAAGGAATAGAAACATAGAAACATAGAAACATGATGACAGAAAAAGACCACAAGGCCCATCTAGTCTGTCCTTCCATAACAACAACTACAACAGTCCACTTTTTACCTTTAGAGATCCTCTGTGTTGGTCCCATGCTTTTTTGAATTCAGTTACTGTCCTCATCTTTACCACCTCCACTGGGAGACTATTCCACGGATCCACTACTCTTTCCGTAAAGAAATATTTCTGCATATCACTCCTGAATCTATGTCCCTTCACCCTCATCCCATGTCCCCTCGTCGCAGAACTTGCTTTCAATTGAAAGAGGCTCTCTCCCTGAACATTTATGCCACGGAGGTATTTAAACATCTCAATCATATCACCTCTATCCCGCCTTTCCTCTAAGGTGTACATATTAAGATCCTTAAGTCTGTCCTCATATGCTTTATAATGAAGACCACTAATCATCTTAGTAGCAACCCTCTGCACCGACTCCATCCTGTTCACATCCTTTTGAAGGTGCGGTCTCCAGAATTGCACACCATACTCCAAATGAGGTCGCACCAAGGACTTATACAGAGGCATTATCACCTCCTTTTTTCTGCTAGCCATTCCTCTCCGTATGCACCCAAGCATCCTTCTAGCTTTTGCCGTCGCCTTTTCTACCTGTTTAGCTACTTTAAGATCATCGGACACAACTACGCCTAGGTCCCGCTCTTCTTTAGTGGACAAAAGTACTTCACCTCCTGTACTGTATTGCTCCCTTGGATTGCTGCAGCCCAAATGCATGACCTTACATTTTTTATCATTAAATCCCAGTTGCCAAATTCTAGACCATTCTTCAAGCTTAGCCAGATCCCTCCTCATGTTATCTACACCTTCCTGGGTGTCTACTTTATTGCAGATTTTGGTATCATCCGCAAAGAGGCAAACCTTACCCGACAGCCCTTCCACTATATCACTAACAAAGATGTTAAAAAGAATCGGACCAAGGACAGATCCCTGGGGCATACCACTGGTAACATCCTTCTCCTCAGAGTGAGCTCCATTTACTTGTACTCTTTGTCGCCTCCCACCCAACCAATTTCTAACCCAAGCAGTAACTTTAGGGTCCATCCCTAGGGTGCTCAGTTTGTTTATAAGTCGCCTGTGAGGAACAGTGTCAAAGGCTTTACTGAAATCTAAATACACCACATCTAGAGCTCTCCCTCGGTCCAACTCCCTGGTCACCCAGTCAAAGAAATCAATCAGATTTGTCTGACAAGACCTGCCTCTGGTGAATCCATGCTGCCTCGGATCCTGTAATCCGCCGGACTCCAGAAACCTCACTATTTTCTCTTTCAACAGCGTTTCCATTAATTTACTCACCACTGAAGTTAAACTAACCGGCCTGTAGTTTTCAGCCACATCCTTACTTCCGCTTTTGTGTAAAGGCACCACATGAGCCTCTCTCCAGTCCTTTGGCACCACTCCCGACTCCAACGAGGCATTGAAAAGGTCAGTCAGTGGAGTTGCTAGAACGTCCCCAAGTTCCCTCAGTATTCTAGGGTGTATCCCATCCGGTCCCATCGCTTTGTCTACTTTAAGTTGAGCTAGTTTCTCACGAACACAGTCTTCTGAAAATTGTTCAAGATGTCCCTCGCTTCTGTTCTTATTTGTGGGTGTTTTCAGATGGAGCATTCGCTGAAACGATGTCTGAGAAGGAAAAAGAAGCCTGGGATTCCTTCAAGGATGTTGTTCTCAAATTCTTGGGGAACAGGCGGGATGAGAACTATAAGGATATTGTTGCCAGGATGCTCAATGCCTTTAAAGAACAAGGCTGTAACATGAGCCTGAAAGTCCATTTCTTGCACTCCCATGTGAACTACTTTCCCGAAAACTTGGGGGCGTACAGTGAAGAACAAGGTGAAAGGTTTCACCAGGACATCAAGGACGCAGAGAGAAGGTACCAAGGAAGATGGAACACCACTATGATGACTGATTTCTGCTGGTTGCTGCTGCGGGAAACCCCAGATGAAAAATACGCCAAGCAGCGCACCAAGAGAAGCATTCGGGGGAAGAAGAAACGGGCCCACCAGGAGATTGATTGACCCAAGAATGACTTTAAAATCTAAACTGTGTTGACAAATATCGTGTTTTTACTAAACTTTGAAATAAAAATTTGCTAGTTATTACCACAGTGTCGGATCTCATTTATTAGAATTTTATTTTCACACCATCGGGTGTTTGTCTTCATGTATTGCAATGGTGCGGTTTGCGTTTTCTATTCTTACATACATACCTGTACAACATTTTTTGCACATTTCTTTGCTTTGCTTTGTGTCTAACCTCGCTCTTATATGCTCAATGTTTGTGCACATGTATGTGGCTGTTTTAAGTGCAGACAATTTTGCTACCATCACAGTGTGTTTTGTTGACATTACTCTAGTCTTATTTGCTGCCTTGTTACAATTTTCTTTATTCTTATTTGAATAACTACTAAACAATTAGTATAAAGAATTCATCCAAGAAACTTTTATCTCAATCGCACTCAATCTGAAACGTTCACCTCAAACTGCTAACCCAATGTAGCAAAAAATCTGTACGTGATGGAGCAAATTGGTTACCAGATTTGGATTCAGCGCACCAAAAAACGTAAAAATCAATCGAAACATTAGAAGCAGTTTAAAAAATTTTTTTAATTTGAGTTGCACAATACTGTAATTTATTTATTTCTATGATGTCAATAATTGATTCCTTTATACAGGATATGGCCTTGTTCATCTTAATTATCATGGCCCAATTTTCATCTGGATGGTGCTATGTACTGCATCAGCGCATAGCCTGCCCGCCCACCATCCATCTAACCTGGATTTTCAATGCTGGGGTTATATGCAGCCTTGGCATTGAAAATACAGGTTCTCGCTGCACAACCCTGAAGCCACAGGAGCTAGCTGGGTAGCACCAATTTTCAATAGTACCCGCTTAGCCCCTGCACCTGAAAGATAAGAGAGGAAAAACATCACCTATCTTTTAAGGTGCTGAGGGCTAAGCAGGTAGCATCGAAAATCAGTGCTGCCCATTTAGCCCTTTCATCCACCCCTGTTCCACCCCAGAATGCCCCTAACACACCATAGTGCTAACTGCTTAGCATCTGGGTGCATTAGTGACCTATCTGGGATTTTTGAAGGGCACTACCCATGTAGGTGCCTTTCAAAAATCCTGGATAAGGCATTTACATGGCTAACTAGGGCAGTTATCAGTGTAAATGTCTTCGAAAATTGGGTCCCATACATTTAACCTTAGGTGTTAAATTTAACTTGGGTAATCTTTCACTTGCCTGGAACCCAGCATATTCATCTTTATCCATGTGGACTAGGAGTTTGATCATTAATTCTTCTACCTTTGGGTATTTCTCCTCCATTTGTTCCTACTCTTCAGTTGATTTGTTGACCTCTCCTTTTTTCATCTCACTCTCCTGCAGTTCCAGATCTCTAACCTCCATCTCCCCCTCAATTGCTCTTTCTTTTTCTGTGTATTCCTTTCTTCTGATACTCTCACCTAGGTCTTCTTCCTCTCCCTGTATTTCTTTTTCCACGGAAGCCGTTAGTTGATTCAATATGTTATCAATCACATACTTCCTTAGTTTGATCTGTGAACTTAAAGATCTTAAATTTGCATCTGTTGCTTTTTGCAGTTTTTCTTGTGGCAGTTTTCCTCTTTCTCCCAGTTTTTGGTGGATTCTCTTTGTATACCCTCTAGATTTAAATATAGGGTTTGTAACATAATGGTAGCAGTACCTTATCTCCTCCTTATCTGCACTTTACCGTAATTAATCCTCTTAACTTTTTCATTAATTTCTGTGGTTTATCTCTTGCCACAGTGGGTCCATGAACACACTCACCATAGCCTTTATCTGTGGCAGGGTTGTTACCTGCATCTGCAGTGTCTGCACTATCGTTACCATCATCATTAGCCCTAGTGTGGAGGCTACAGGTGGACACGCTTTTATCCTGGGATACGTGTGGCCAGTATGTATTTTTCTTTTTCTTTCCTACCATACTTTAATTGTAGAGTTGCCTGGCTGAGATTTGGTATAGATTTTGTATAACGTGGTCAACACATGAAGATAGTCAGCAAGGCTTGAGGAGGGAATTTTATTCTCTCCCCCTAAAAGATGCACAGCAATTCACCAACCATAGCTAGTGAATTTTATGCTGCACTTCCCTTTGACTCCTTAGTGTAAAACTGTTCGGTGTGCTAGTTACATAAGAACATAAGATATGCCATACTGGGTCAGACCATGATCCATCAAGCCCAGTATCCTGTTTCCAACAGTGGACAATCTAGGTCACACATGTCTAGCAGTTTCCCCAAAAGACACAGGTTCCACAATGCTTGCACTGGGTCAAGCATTGATATCCTGGGTCCCATCTTAATAATGGTTTATGGACCTTTCCTCCAGGAACCTGTCCAAACCTTTTTTAAACCCAGCTACACTAACAGCTCCCACCACATCCTCCACATGAACTTTCAACCTTGCACTTCCCTTAATTGATTTTCAGTTCCCTAGTCCTCTTCCCTCTCCATGATTTTGATAATTAAACTAGACAATCATGATCAGTCCAAACCTCCTCCCCCCTCAAATAATCATGTAAAATATACAATTGGACATCATACTTTGAAATATTAAAGTTTGTTTTCTATATGTATACATAATGAGGACAATTTCCAAAACCAATTAATTGGTCTATTTGAAAACTGTCCATTCCTCAGGGGTAAAACTACAATTTTACTATAATTGCAAGGATTCATTGTATTGCACAGACAATAGTTTCTGTTTGCAGCCCCCAGGAAGCTATATAGTAACATAGTAAATGATGGCAGATAAAGACCAGCATGGTCCATCTAGTTCCCATAGACTGGCAAGAGACGTACATGCTTCATCCTTGTAAGTTATCCCCTGTTTATGTTTATTTGACCTTATATACCACCTTTGATTCAAATTGGTTTACAATTAATAATATAAAGCAGGTGGGAAAGAACTCCACAATTTGTTAAAGAAAAGATAGAGTAGAGAGAAAGACAGTGCCCCATACTGTCAGCTGCTGTCCAAGGAGCAGACATAGACTTGACTGATAAAAGCCACCTCCAAAAATGTCTTCAAGGTCATTTTAAACTTTTTGAAAGAGGATTCCTTCTGAATTAAAAGAGATAAGGCATTCCATAGATTTGGTGCAAGAAAGAAGAAGATGGCATGCCTTGTAGACTCAAGTAGAGAATTAGATATTGGGGGAATTACAAGAAGTTTTCCATTTTGTGATCTGAGAGATCATCCTGGGCAATACAGTATATGTAGGGATGATATGTACATAGGTACATAAGAACATAAGAAATGCCATATTGGGTCAGACCAAGGTCCATCAAGCCCAGTGTCCTCTTTCCAGCAGTGGCCATTCCAAGTCACAAGTACCTGGTAAGTTCCCAAAAAGGTACATAGGATCCACAATGCCTGTCTTGGGGTAAGCAGTAGATTTCCCAGGTCTTCTTTAATAATGGTTTATGGACCTTTCCTCTAGGAACTTCTCAACCCTTTTTTAAACCTACTGCACTATCCGTTTTTATGACATCCTCCATTAATGAATTCCAGAGTTTTATTACATATTGAGTGTTAAAATATTTTCTCTCATTAGTCTTTAATGGGTTACATGATAACTTCATTACGTGTCCCTCAGTCTGTCTACTTTTAATGGCATAAACAAATGATCTATGTTTACCCGTTCCATTCCATTCATTCATTTATAGACCTCTATCATAAATCCACTCAGCCATTTCTTTTCCAAACGTTTTAAGTCTTTTCTCATAGGGGTATTTTTCCATCCCCTCTATCATTTTGGTGGCTCTTCTCTGTACCTTTTCTAATTCTGCTATATCCGTTTTAAGATATCGCGACCAGAACTGTATACAATATTCAAGGTGCAGTCGCACCATGGAATGATACAGAGGCATTATAATATCCTTGGATTTATTCTCCATTCCTTTCCTTATGATTCCTAGCATTCTATTTGCTTTCTTGGACTCTGCTGCACTCTGGGTGGAGGGTTTCATTGTACTATCCACAATGACGCCTAAATCTTTGTCCTGGGTGGTAATTCCTAATGTGGAACCTTGCATCCTGTCATAGTTTGGGATGCTCTTTCCTAGATGGAGAACTTTGCACTTGTCCACATTAAATTTCATCTGCCATTTGGACATCCAGTGTTCAACTTTATTGAGGTCCTCTTGCAATTTTTCACAATCTTCTTGTGTTTTAACAACTTTGAATAATTTTATGTCATCTGCAAATTTGATCACCTCACTCATTATTCCTATTTCCAGGTGATTTATGAATATGTTAAAAAGCAGCAGGCCCAGCAGAGATCTCCGGGGCATTCCGCTATATATTTTTCTCCATTGAGAAAATTAGTTATTTAGTCCTGCTCTCTGCTTTCTGTATTTTAAGTAGTTCCTGACCCGCAATAGTACCCTGCCTCCTCTGCCATTTTTTATTTTTATTTATTTATCTATATTTTTCTATACCGCCCCTTCCAGCGATCAAGGGCGGTTTACAAGAAACATTTTAACAATTGTACACAGATGTATACATTTACATTGAACAATCGGATTCAACTATTTACAAAGAATGGTTAAGTTTAACTATTTACATTGAACAAAACTTCAACTTCATGATATATTAATAATACAGACAACCATTAAATTATTTACATTGGATATTTACAGTGGTTGTGTGTTGTGTAAATTTTGGAATTTATTTCCTTTTATGATGTATATCGGGGGTGTGTGTGGGGTGTCAGACAGGGGGGGGGGAGTTATTTAGTTTTGAGTAAGGGGGTTCGTGAGTGTAATACCATGGTTATGGAGGTGTTTTGGGGGAATATGGGATTTCAAAGTGTTCAGTAAAGAGGTAAGTTTTTAGCTCTTTCCTGAACTGATAGAGGTCATTTATGATGCGAAGGTCTATTGGAAGGTCATTCCAGAGCGTAGGGGCAGTGAATGTGAATGCTCTGGAGCTAGTGGTTTTCTTTGTCTTCCTGAAGGCTTTTGGTGTGACTTTTTAATTTCACCAAGACTCTGTCATGAGGGACCTTGTCAAAGGCTTTCTGAAAATCCAGATAGACTATATCAACTGGTTCACCTTTTTCTACTTATTTATTCACACCTTCAAAAAAATATAACAGATTAGTAAAACAAGACTTTCTTCGGCTAAATCCATGTTGGATTTTTCCATTAAACCATGACTATCTACATGTTCAATAATTTTATTCTTTATAATGGTTTCTCTCAGTTTGCCCGGTATTGACATCAGGTTTTCTGGTCTGTAGTTTTCTGGATCACCACTCAAACCCTTCTTAAAAATTAGTGTTACATTGGCCATTTTCCAATCTTCAAGTACTACAGATGATTTTAATGATAGTTCACAGATTACTAAAAGTAGGTCTGCAATCTCATATTTCAGTTCTCTCAAGACACTTGGATGTATACCATTCAGACCAGGTGATTTGCTACTCTTCAGTTTATCAAATAGTTGTAATACATCATCCTGGTTTAATCAATATTTCTTTCATTTATTCTGATACAACACCTTTAAATACCATTTTGGGTATTGTGATAAGGAAGCTTATCATAGCTCGGGAAGGAGCTATAGTAAAGGTGAAGTGACTCTGAACAAGCAACCTGTCAGTTCTGGTAGAAATAAGAAAACAGAATTTTTCCATAAAAGACTACCAGTCCCAGAATGCACCAGGTTTCCAACAGCCATTAGAGGAGCTGAAGTGGGGAAACGTGTGTTCAATCAGGAGGGCTATGAGGTAATCCCCAAGCACTCATCTCAAAGGGCAGGGCCTGATTCAACACAGCTGCGCTGTGCTAGGGTGGAGCACTCATCTAAACAGAATAAAGGTAGAGTTTATTCTACAGAGAATCATCATCAGAATCAGCTTGGATATCCTCATCTTGGACAGCTTTATCATCTGGGGGATCATCAGAAGCAGAAGCCAGAGCGGACAGACAGAGAGGGCAAGAAAACCTTTGGAAGAAAGAAGACAAAAGCATTTGGGAGGTCTAAAGGAGCCCAGAGCTGTACGTATACTGGGAGGCATTCCAAGGGCCAGCATACACCATTGGACTGGGGAAAGCCAGAGGAATGGTGCTGCAGAGCTAGGAATCTCCAGACGGTACCTGTGAGGGAGACGGCTGCACTTGGAAGGGACCCTAAGACCCGTGCCAGAAGGTATGTGAAGAGAGACCCAGTGTCCAGGGATCTGGATTGGAAGGCTGGACATAAGAACTGGACTACATACTGGCCAGGCTATTTAGAGAGGAACTCTAACAGCAATGGAAGCTCAGGTATGAACACTGATCTATGCCCTAGCTATACCCTTGAAAGACAGCAGGGAAACAAGTATTCTCCTGAGAGTGCTCCATTGAGAAATTCCTCTGTGCCAATCCATGATATTGAACCCATGATTGTTGAAGAAGGGGGAGAGGTGGTAGATACAGGCTGTGAATACATGGATTGCTCTCTGTCTAAACTCCTTTGGTAATTTTCTGTTACAAAGTACAACAACCATCACAAAGAAATACAAACTTGTTCTTTAATCTACTCAGAAAAGCTTCTGAGTAGGATTTTGAGCCACGCAGTAGAAAGCAAGCCAGCTAAGGGGGTTTCAGCTGGATAACTGCTAGCAATTGAGCCTTACCTAATTGCTTGTGAGCTCTGAGAGAATCACTTCTGAGTCTATGAGTGAAGATATAAGAAGTTAACCTGAAAAGAACAGTTTTTCCCTACTTTGTGGGTTTTGTTTGTTGATTAAAGCACTGCTAAGAAAATATTAGCTAGAGCCTACAGAAAAGACCATTCTGTTACCCTCATGGTCTTTATTCTTTTGATTTGATTGCCTGACAAGTTCAGCTGTTGTTTTCCTGATTTTGTTTTTTCTAAGTTTAACACTGAAAGCAAGTATCCTGTTTTATGTGCTACCAAGCATATCTGTGTTGGGAGAAATAACCCCATAAATAAATATCTTATTGGCTTTACACTCAAGCACAACTAATTATTGTGAACGGCTGTGTCTGGAATGAATGGACTACATTTCCCACAATCCCTTGCAAATCATATTAATATATGCCTTTGCCAAGACTGTGAACATTCTCACCCAGGCAGCCGTCTGACAAATGGCGTAGCTTTTCGGATTGCTTTTGCGCAAAGGGATTTACTTGCTAAGGATTACAACTCAAGTCTGAAGGAAAAGACAGTTCAAGCTTAAAAGCTGAAAGAAAAGATTTTCCCTCAACTGCACTTTGGAGGAGAGGTGGCTGTTCCAGGTAGCTGTTCCAGGAAGAAAAGACCCTGTGCAGAGCTGGATTCATCACTGGCATAAGGTAACAAGTACCTGGGCATGTCTAGTGGTGGATGGGAGTAAGGCACAGGGGTAATTGAAAAAAAAAAGTAGAAAAAAACACCTGTTTGGAAGGTGGTGCACTGTGTTTTTTTTCTTTGTGTTTTCTTGCAGGGATCAAGATGGATCCGAGGGAGATGGCTAGCTGGATGGCAGCCCAGTTTAGCAGGCAACAGGAGCTAGCACAGCAGGCTCAGGACACTGCTATGAAAGCCTTAATGGACCAACAGAGGCCAGTGCTTGATCTGGTGCAAGCCCTAGTTCAACTGCAGAACCAAAGTGGACCAGATGCAAGACCAGCAGTAAATACTGGTACACCACATGTGGACAGTGTGGGACTCAATCAGGGAATTGGGGCATTTAGTTATGGGAAGCTAACTCCAGATGATAATGTTGATGATTTTCTAGAGTCTTTTGAGAGAGTGGCACAAGCATTAGCATGGCCAGAGACCCAGTGGGCAGTAAGGCTGGCAGCCTCATTAACTGGAGAGGCGCTTGCAGCTTACAGAGCAATGCCAGCAGCCCAGGCTTTGAATTATAAGGATGTAAAGGCTGCTATTAGAGATCGCCTAGGGTTGTCTATTTCAGAGTATAGGCGAATGTTTAGAGCTACTACATTAAGAGTGGGTGAAACACCCAGGGCTCTGAGTCAGAGAATTAGCTGTAAAATGGTTGGAGCCTGAGCAAAAGACGGTGGAAATGTTATTAGACATTATCATGCTTGAACAATTTATGTCTGCTGTGCCTAAAAATTTGCACACTTTCCTTATACAGCAAAATTGCCAAAATCTTGGAGGCAACCATGCTAGCAGAGAGATTCTTGGAAGCCACGCAGGCTTGCCATAGAATGGGTGGCCCTCTGAAGATGGGTGCTGAGGCAAGCTGTGCTGTATCAGATAAGAAAATAATTAAAAATGTTTCTGAAAATAAATGTACTGTGCCAAACCAGATGACACAGTGGAGTAGAAAGAAATGTTTCAAGTGTGGAAAATGGGGACATTTAGAAAAGGGATGCCAGACACACACTAGCTTAATGGGTGTGGATTTAAAACAGCCCAAAGAAGGATTTCTTTTGATGGTTGATGTGCAAGGAATTACCACAAATGCTTTGTTAGACTCTGGGGCAGAGCAGAGTATGATGTCAAAAAGGCTTTGGAAGAGAATAGAGGCCCAAAAAGGATTTGTGCCTAGAACCCCTGAAAGCCAAGTTCACATCAAATGCATTCATGGTGCTGCAACATCATATCCCACCTATAGGCTAAAGGTTAAGTGCCTGGGGGAACAAGATGAAGTCCTGTTAGCAGTGGTGCCTAGGCTACCCTTTGATTTGGTTCTAGGAAGAGACTGGCCAATATTTAAGCAGGGTCTAGTGGAAGGACTAGGAAAGAAGGAGGGAGAAGGATTAATGGAAATAGCTCCCAGGCCTTTCTTTGGAAGTCCTCAGTCCCTAGCTAAAAAGATGGTTAAACTTCCAGAAGGCCAAACTATAGGTAATAAGAGGGGCCTTGTATCCACCCGCTCGCAGGCTAAGGTAGAGAGCCAGCAGGAGGAGGGGGAGCAGACAGAGTTATTAGGAGACTTACCCTCTCATGATGATTTAATAACCCCATCATCTGGTAAAGTAAGAAAGTTGAAAGCACAAAAGCGGCGTGAGAGACTTTGCAGAGCACAGGGTAGGGCTGAGATGTTAGCTGGTAAAAGTTTACCCTGGGTGTCAGCTGAGTTAGTGGCAAAGTTTCCTAACTTTCCACAAGAGCAGCGCGCTGATCAAGCTCTCACCCGAGCTTTTAAGTATGCTCAGGAGGTCAGGGAGGAGTTGCCCAGATTCAGACTAGATAATGAAATATTATATAGAGAGAGTCAGGACCCCAGAAATGGGACCATACGTAAACAATTGGTGGTACCCACAACTTTCAAAGGGCTAGTACTTAGATTAGCACATGATCATCCAGTTGGAGGTCATAAAGGGATGCAAGGAACGCTGGATCAAATACTTATGCGTTTTTACTGGCCAGGTATTTTCAAAGAAACTGCCCAGTTTTGTGCTGCATGTCCAGCATGTCAGCGAGTGACAGCGGCTCACCCACCGGTGGTGCCATTGATTCCCATGCCAATTATCACAGACCCAATTGGTCGCATTGCCATGGATATTGTAGGCCCATTAGTCAAAACACCCCGAGGTTTCCAATACATCCTAGTTATGGTAGATCAGGCAACAAGGTTTCCCTGGGCCATACCATTGAGGAATGTTTCTGCAAAAACAATAGCTTTAGAGCTAGTAAAATTGTTTTGTGAAGTGGGATTCCCAAGAGAGCTGTTGACTGACCGAGGGTCTAAGTTTGTATCCAAATATTTGGCCCAGGTCTGGGATGCCTTTGGCATTCATCACGTAAAAAACCTCAGCCTACCATCCACAATCAAACGGTTTGGTGGAGAGATTCAACCAAACTCTCAAACAAATGTTGAGAAGGGTGTTAGCAGGAGAGGTAAAAGAATGGGATATGTTATTGCCCTTTGCCTTATATGCCTGCAGTGAAAGAATTCAGGTGTCCCTAGGTGTAACTCTATATGAATTGATGTATGGTAGGGCTCCATGGGGTTTGTTAGATATTTTGAGGGAACAATGGATTGATCCTGAACCAGGAAGTCAGGAGGTGCCACAGTTTCTACGTGACCTGAGAGCACGTTTGAAAAGGACCTCGCAGGTTGCTGAGAGGAACCTGCAGGACAGTCAAGTGCGCCAGAAAGGGTGGTATGATAGGAAGGCCAAAAGCCGCCAATTAAGCATTGGTGAAAAGGTTTTGGTTCAAGTAGCAGGTACAGCCCCAAAATCTGAAGTACAGTGGAAAGGGCCATGGAAGGTTGTTAAACAAGTGAGCCCAGTGTCTTATATGGTAGAAAATGCAAGAGGGCGTAGACAGACCTACCATATTAATGTACTTAAGTCTTGGAAGGAGAGGCCTGTATATAATAATGACCCTGAAGCCAGTCAGGAAGTAAGTGAGCTTCAAAAAGATAACACTCTCGTAGGTATTACGGACTGTAGGAAAGAAGTATCACCAGTTAAACCATTCCGTAATAACTTAAGCAGGGGGGTATGTGATAAGGAAGCTTATCATAGCTCGGGAAGGAGCTATAGTAAGGGTGAAGTGACTCTGAACAAGCAACCTGTCAGTTCTGGTAGAAATAAGAAAACAGAATTTTTCCATAAAAGACTACCAGTCCCAGAATGCACCAGGTTTCCAACAGCCATTAGAGGAGCTGAAGTGGGGAAACGTGTGTTCAATCAGGAGGGCTATGAGGTAATCCCCAAGCACTCATCTCAAAGGGCAGGGCCTGATTCAACACAGCTGCGCTGTGCTAGGGTGGAGCACTCATCTAAGCAGAATAAAGGTAGAGTTTATTCTACAGAGAATCATCCTCAGAATCAGCTTGGATATCCTCATCTTGGACAGCTTTATCATCTGGGGGATCATCAGAAGCAGAAGCCAGAGCGGACGGACAGAGAGGGCAAGAAACCCTTTGGAAGAAAGAAGAGAAAAGCATTTGGGAGGTCTAAAGGAGTCCAGAGCAGTACGTATACTGGGAGGCATTCCAAGGGCCAGCATACACCATTGGACTGGGGAAAGCCAGAGGAATGGTGCTGCAGAGCTAGGAATCTCCAGACGGTACCTGTGAGGGAGACGGCTGCACTTGGAAGGGACCCTAAGACCCGTGCCAGAAGGTATGCGAAGAGAGACCCAGTGTCCAGGGATCTGGATTGGAAGGCTGGACATAAGAACTGGACTACATACTGGCCAGGCTATTTAGAGAGGAACTCTAACAGCAATGGAAGCTCAGGTATGAACACTGATCTATGCCCTAGCTATACCCTTGAAAGACAGCAGGGAAACAAGTATTCTCCTGAGAGTGCTCCATTGAGAAATTCCTCTGTGCCAATCCATGATATTGAACCCATGATTGTTGAAGAAGGGGGAGAGGTGGTAGATACAGGCTGTGAAACTCCTTTGGTAATTTTCTGTTACAAAGTACAACAACCATCACAAAGAAATACAAACTTGTTCTTTAATCTACTCAGAAAAGCTTCTGAGTAGGATTTTGAGCCACGCAGTAGAAAGCAAGCCAGCTAAGGGGGTTTCAGCTGGAAAACTGCTAGCAATTGAGCCTTACCTAATTGCTTGTGAGCTCTGAGAGAATCACTTCTGAGTCTATGAGTGAAGATATAAGAAGTTAACCTGAAAAGAACAGTTTTTCCCTACTTTGTGGGTTTTGTTTGTTGATTAAAGCACTGCTAAGAAAATATTAGCTAGAGCCTACAGAAAAGACCATTCTGTTACCCTCATGGTCTTTATTCTTTTGATTTGATTGCCTGACAAGTTCAGCTGTTGTTTTCCTGATTTTGTTTTTTCTAAGTTTAACACTGAAAGCAAGTATCCTGTTTTATGTGCTGCCAAGCATATCTGTGTTGGGAGAAATAACCCCATAAATAAATATCTTATTGGCTTTACACTCAAGCACAACTAATTATTGTGAACGGCTGTGTCTGGAATGAATGGACTACATTTCCCACAATCCCTTGCAAATCATATTAATATATGCCTTTGCCAAGACTGTGAACATTCTCACCCAGGCAGCCGTCTGACAGTATGTATAACTTGAATACATCTTCTTCAGTAAAGACTGAAGCAAATAATTTATTCAGTTTCTCTTCTATGGCCTTGTACCCCCTTAGTACCCTTTTTGCCCCTCTATCATCCAATGGTCCGACTGAATTTCTCACAAATTGTTTGCTACAAATGTACTTGAAAAAGTTTCTATTAAGTGTTTTTGCTTCTGTGGCCAGCTTTTTTCAAATTCTCTTTGCCAGCCTTAAGCCTTGCATTTAACTTGCCAGTGCTTATATTAATTCCTGTTTTCTTCATTTGATTCATTTTTCCATTTCCTGGAAGATGCTTTTTTGGCTACAATAGCCTCTCTGACCTCCCCTTTAACAATGCTGGCATTTTTTTGGCCTTCCTTCCACTTTTCTTAAAGCATGGAATACATCTGGTCTAGGTTTCCAAGATAGTATTTTTAAACAATGCCAATGCTTGATGTAAATCTTTAACCTTTGCAGTTTCTTCTTTTAGTTTTTTTCTTAACTATTTTCCTCATTTTTTCATAGCTTCCCTTCTGAAAGCTAGAAGGTAATATTGTGGTTGTCCTTGCCATCCTTCTTTCATTTATTAAATCAAATGTGATTATGCTACGATCGCTATTGCCATGTAGCCCCAACACCCTTATCTCTTGCATCAGATCCTGTGTTCCACTAAGGACTAGGTCCAAAATAGCTTCCTTTCTTGTCGTTCATGAACCAGCTGCTCCAAGAAGTAGTCATTTATTTCATCTAGAAACTTTGAGCATGATTTTCAAAGGCCTTTACGCAAGTAGTTTCCCTAGTTACCAGTGTAAAGGCCTTATCCTGGATTTTCAAAGGACACCTACACCGGAAGTGCCCTTCGGAAATCCCAGACAAATCCCTAACGCGCCTGGATGCTATGCGGGTATCAGCGGAGCATGTTAGGGGTGTTCTGAGGTGGAGTGATGATGTAGGAAAGGGCTACCAGCGATTTTCAATGCTTCCCGCATAGCCCTCTGCACCTTAAAGATAGGCAAGGTTTTTCCTCGCCTATCTTTAAGGTACAAAGGCTATGTGGGTTACATCAAAAATCGCTGCTACCCACGTAGCCTCTATAGCTGCTGGGGCATCCAGGTTAACTGGGATTTTCACTTCTGCCACCGCAGAAGTGAAAGTACAGGTTAAGAGTGTTGGCAGGCAGACTATGTGCCGCCGTGGCGCATAGCCTGCCTAACTCAAAATCGGGCCCTTTTTCTCCCTAGCATACCCTGCTGTGACACGGACCCAGTCAATACTAGAGTAATTGAAATCACACATTATAACTTTGTTGTAACGTTTGCTATCTTTCCTGATTTTTTTAGTATTTCATCATCCATCTGTTCACTCTGTTGATGTGGTCGGTAGTACATCCCCACTGCCATTGCCTTCCCCTTTTAACATGGGATTTCTATCCATAGAGATTCTACAGTGTTATTTTGTTTCCTGCAAAACTTTAATCCTGTGTGACTCAATGCCCTCTCTAAAATAGGGTGCAGTCTCAACACCAATTTGATTACCCTATCATTGCAATATAATTTGTATCCAGGTATCACAGTGTCCCATTGGTTGTCCTCTCTCTACTAGGTCTCTGAGATGCCAATCATGTCTAATCTTTCATTTAGTGCTATATATTCTTTTTTTTTATTTTTTTTATTTGAAATTTTAACAAAACTTACAAAAGCAAGCATAAAGAAACTTTTGATGAAATAATGGAAATTAATACATACAACATAAAATATAAACAGACCATCAAACCTAGCCCACAATTTGGGGAGATATTTAAGGGAACCTACTACAGGCAATCCGAGTATAACTCTACATACAGACAGCTATTTAAACTAACCACCAACCCCAATCAACTAATTGGTGCCAGGCCCCTCTTTATCAGTAAGAAACAACTCCAACTGAGAAGGATCAAGAAATATAAATTTTGATCCCTGAAAGGTTATCAGACACTTGCAGGGATATCTAAGAAAAAACGTAGTGCTATATATTCTAACTCTCCCATCTTATTTTTTATACTTCTAGCATTTGCATACAACCATTTTATAGATTGTATTTTATTTATATTAATCTGGTTATAGTTGATAGGGGTGATATGGAATCTTTCAGCTCTGACATCTGGGTTACTTTTATCTTTATTGGATCCTCTCTGTCAGGATGTCCTAACTTTACTCTTTTGCTAGTATCCTTCAAGGTACAAACCATGCACTCTTGGGTGATTGTTGGCTTTCCCCTATTGTCTAGTTTAAAAAAACCCTGTATAGACAAGGGATCCTGAAGTGGAGGAATTAAACCCCCTGTTTTCTGAGAGGGATCACATAGGGGCGTACTCACAGTTGAAGCATTCACAGAGGCGTCGGAAGATGTAGAATCCATTTTCAAAGGATCACCAGCACGGACATGAGCGTCCATGGGACCAACCACTTTGACCGCCTTGGACTGAGTGGAGCAGACAACCTTCTTTTTCTGCTTCCCCATAACCAACAACTCTCATGCACCGTAGTGCACCACCGTGCACCGAAGGGGCACCAAAGGGGCAGGACCTGCCCCTTTGGTCATGCCCCTTCGGTGCACGCGCCCAAGGGCGCGCCCGCTAACACGTCCCGCATTGGGGCAGCTGTTCTTAAAGCCCACAGGATAGCAGACTCCAATCGGAGAGAACCTCCGCAGGGACCAGGAACCAATGAAAGTGCACAAACCAGGAAATCACACACCTCGGCGTCCCGCGTTGGGGCAGCTGTTCTTAAAGCCCACAGGATAACAGACTCCAATCGGAGAGAACCTCCGCAGGGACCAGGAACCAATGAAAGTGCACAAACCAGGAAATCACACACCTCCAGAATATCCAACTTGAGAAAAGAATCCGGCAAAAGGCCTGAACCGACAGCCCCATTACTAGCCGAAAGGTGCATAATGGCGGTGTCGGAAATAGACAAGGGATCCTAGTAATGGGGCTGTCGGTTCAGGCCTTTTGCCGGATTCTTTTCTCAAGTTGGATATTCGCCCAGATACTTTGTCTCCTTCAATTCCATCTGTGGTTACTTTTGTTTCTGCTGTTCCAGAAGTGGTTCCGCCCACCGACATTTCTTTGAAGGATGTTTGGGCTATAGTTGCCCGGATGGAGGCGTCATTAACTGCTTCTCTTCAAAATGTTTCTGACTTTACTAAAGAAACTGTGTCTAAATTTAAAGATCATGAGAATCGT
Source organism: Ichthyophis bannanicus (assembly GCA_033557465.1). Taxonomy (NCBI): domain Eukaryota; kingdom Metazoa; phylum Chordata; class Amphibia; order Gymnophiona; family Ichthyophiidae; genus Ichthyophis; species Ichthyophis bannanicus. Next base: position 1,012,541,319 of record CM066033.1, on the reverse strand, counting down.
TTAGTGACTTTGGAAACAGCTGCTGTGGCTTTGGAGGCTCGTCAATCCTCTCATTCTGATTTACCTTTTAAATTGTCTCAGGATGTTTCTTTATTATGTAGGCAGGAAGAGAATTTAGAAAATGTTTTGCGTTCTAGGAATTTACGGCTGTTAAATTTTCCCAAGACCCACTACTTATCTCCTTCTATTCTTTTTTATAAATACCTGAAAGAGGTTTTGCTATTTTCCAATGCTGAAGAGAAGGGTTTGTCAAAAATTTACTACTTACCTTTGGGTAAAGTGATTCCTGTTAATGCGGGAGATGGTAATGGTGCTGCACCTATGTGTTATGACAAGGTTGTTTCCTCTACTTTGGATATCTCCGGGTTTCTGGAGTCTTCCAAAGATGATATCGCAACACGAACTACATTATTAGTTACTTTTATTTCGGAACTGGATAAGGAGAAAGCTTTACGTGCCTATTTTTAAAAAAAGGATGAAAAGTACTGTGGTCAATTGATACAAATATTTCCTGATGTCTCCAGAGCCACTCAGATCCGTCGGAAAGCCTTTTTGGAGGTACGTCCGTGGGTCTTGGCTCTGGGGGCTTTATTTTACTTGAAGTTCCCCTGTAAATGCCATGTAGTATTTCAGGGGAAACGTTATATTTGTTTTGCTGTTGAACAACTGTTATACTTTTTGAAAGGCAAGGCTTGATTCATGTATTGGTTTTCTTTAGTTGTATTTCAGGTCTCCTGATTAGTTAAAAGGAATTTTGTTGTTTTTTTTTTGTTCAGGAACTAATGTTGGGTGTTATAAGTGTTCTTTTGGATCTAGAAAATGATTCACCTCCTTAATGTGGGCTTGTTCTAGGGTTTAGTGATATAATATTGCTTTGCATTATTATGTACTAGTTTGAGTATTTACTCCTGTGATTTTCTTTGTAAATGTATAAATTTCAATTTTAAAAAAAACAAAAAAAACCTGTATAAGCAGCATTCTGTGCAAGTATAAGAACTTCAAAGTGAACCCGATATGAGATGACTAACAATGATTATGACAAAGGTATAATATGATCATATTTGGAAATAATACATAACATTCTAATAGTGGTATTCTGGATTGTATGCAGTCATTTTAGGGTGAAGTGCTTGCACCACAATACACTGAGTTGCAGTAGTCCAGACCTGATATCACTATGGCATGTACTAGCATATACAATGGTTGAGTAGAAACTAAAGCATTGATGGAGGGAATTTGATGATGAGTGAAAAATGCTGCATGAATTGTAATAGAAGCATATATTTATACCACTGCATGTAGATTACCCCCCTGTATGCCTTTGTTTAGAGTTGTACTTGCTGCTCTAAGCAATCTACCACCCTTTATGCCTTCATTTAAGGTTGTACCTGGTGCTTTGGGAGAGCATTCCAGGTATCCACTACTCTTTCCATAAAAAAATATTTCCTGATGTTGATTTTATGTTTATCGTCTTGCAACTTCATTTCATGTCCTCTGTTTCATTGGCTTCCCCATTTTGAAAAAGGTTTGCTTGTTCATTAAAATCTTTTAAGTATCTGTATCATACCTCCCCTGTCCTTTCTCTCCTTCATGGTAAGAGTGGTTACTCACCTGTAACAGGTGTTCTCCAGGAGCAGCAGGAATCAGTCCTCACTTATGGATGACGTCGGCGCCGACGGAGCCCTCGCGGAGCAATTTTCCCCAGCTTTCGAAGAAAGCCTTTGGGAATTGCAGCGTGCATGCGCGGTCCCCTTCCCACCCAAGGGTGCCATCTTGCTCAGTCTGATGACATAGCGAAAAGACAGCGAAAAAGGTTAGCAAAACCATATACTAAGAATGACTGCAACTCCAAGGGGAGGAGGGAGGGTTGTGAGGACTGATTCCTGCTGCTCCTGGAGAACATCTGTTACAGGTGAGTAACCACTCTTTCTCCAGGACCAAGCAGGAAGTCAGTTCTCACTTATGGGACTCCCAAGCTTAAGGCTACCGGAGACCTCAAGCCTAAAAGAGCCCCCTCAAACGCAATAGTACAGAAGGAAGGAATCTTCTCTGAATACGAATCCGGCCGGTAGCCCAACACCAGGGCTGGAGGGTAGGGTTGCTTAGACCTCAAAGAGATTGTGGAGGACTGCCTGTCCGAAAGCACTGTCCCTGCGGGACTCCCTCTCCAGGCAGTAATGAGCTGCAAAAGTCTGGCTGGAAGACCAAGTAGCGGCCCGGCAGATGTCTGCTAACGGAACAGAGCGGAGATGAGCCACAGACGCAGCCTTCGCCCTGACATGGTGAGCCATGACTCGACTCTCTAAGGAGAGGCCGGCTGCCCCATAAGCCCAGGCGATACACTCAGCTACCCAGATGGACAAAGTATGCTTAGAGATGGGCACCCCCAACCGATTGGGGTCAAAGGATACAAAAAGCTGGACAGCCTTTCTATGCTCTCGTGTACGGTCAAGGTAGAAGGATAAGGCTCTTCTACAGTCCAGGGTGTGCAGCATAGTTTCAGCTCGGCTGGTATGTGGCCTGGGAAAGAAGGTCGGCAGGATCACCTCTTGGTTGATATGAAAATGGGAGACCACCTTTGGAAGAAACTTAGGGTGAGTCCGTAGGACAACCCTATTCTTGTAGAATCTAGTGTATGGGGGCTCCGACACTAGGGCCTGTAGTTCACTGACGCGTCTAGCGGAGGTAAGGGCTACCAAGAAGAGAGTTTTCCAGGAGAGGAAACGAAGAGGACAGGTAGCCATGGGTTCAAAAGGCGGACTGGTAAGCCTTTGCAGAACCACGTTGAGGTCCCAGTCAGGAGCTGGAGGGCGCAATGGAGGCTTAAGAAGAAGGAGGCCTCTGAGAAAACGCGCCACCAAGGGGTGCGAGGAAAGAGGCCGGCCTTCCACCGGCGAATGATGTGCGGAGAGGGCACTGAGGTGGACTCTGACAGAGTTGGATTTGAGGCCCAGATCGGAGAGGTGAAGCAAGTATTGCAGCACCACCGATACTAAACAGACGAAGGGGTCCTCAGAGCGCTGAGAGCACCAGACCGAAAAGCGACGCCATTTAAGGGCGTAAGATTTCCGGGTAGAAGGACGCCGAGACGCTAGGACGATGGCTTCCACCTCCGGAGGTAGCAGAAGCGGAGCTAGGACTACCCTTTCAGCAGCCAGGCCATCAGGTGCAGGGCCCGGAGGTTGGGGTGCAGAAGAGTACCCTGATCCTGGGTCAGGAGATCGGGCTGAAACCCCAGAGGAAGAGGGGCGTCCACCACTAGTTGTAGGAGAAGAGGGAACCAGGGTTGTCTCGGCCACCTGGGCGCTACCAGGATCACGGAGGCCCTGTCCTGGACAACTTTGAACAGTGTCCGGGACACAAGTGGCATGGGAGGAAAGGCATACAGTAGGCCCGTGGACCACGAGATGAGGAAAGCATCCGGCGCTACTCTGAGAGGATGCGGGTGCCGTGAGCAGAACCTGGGAAGCTGCCAGTTCAGGGGACTGGCAAAGAGATCCACAGTGGGGAATCCCCACCGGCGGAAAATCTGCTGGGCCACTGCGGGGTTCAGCCTCCATTCGTGCGGCTGCAGAATGCGGCTCAGTTTGTCTGCCAGGCCATTGTCCTGCCCGGGCAGGTAAACAGCCTTGAGGAGGATGTTGTGATCGACTGCCCAAGAGCACAGCCTCCGAGCCTCCCGACATAGAAGGAGGGAGCCCGTACCCCCCTGTTTGTTCACATAGAACATGGCAACCTGATTGTCCGTCTGCACCAGCACAGACTGACAAGATGTAAGTTGAGAGAAGGCCCGCAGAGCCAGGCGGATCGCCCGCAGCTCCAGGAAGTTGATCTGCTGGGCGGCTTCCCAAGGTGTCCAAAGGCCTTGAGTGCACATCCCTTGACAATGCGCTCCCCATCCCAGGAGAGAGGCATCTGTCGTGAGCACCTGGGACAGTGGAGGAGACTGAAAAGTCATGCCGAGTACCAGATTGGGAAGGTGAAGCCACCATTGCAGAGAGGAGACCAGGCGGTCGGAAATCTGTATTAAGTCCGTCAGCCTCCCCGTGGTCTGATGCCATTGAGTGTGGAGGCTCCACTGAGCAGGTCGCATATGCAGGCGGGCATTCGGAGTAACATGGACCATGGAGGCCATGTGACCGAGCAGTTGCAAGAATTGTCTGGCAGAGGCCGGTGACGCGCTGTGGAACCTGTCGGCCAGAGCTATGAGCCTGTTGGCCCGTTCCAGAGGCAAGAAGGCCCGAGCCTGCAGAGTGTCCAGCCGCGCTCCTATGAATTCGAGATCCTGAGAGGGGCGCAAAGTGGACTTTTCGAAGTTTACAACGAAGCCCAAGTGCTGAAGCAGAGCCACTGTGTGTTGAGTGGCCTGAGTGACCTCTAGGGAAGACCGTGCCCGGATGAGCCAGTCATCCAGGTAGGGGAAGACGAAGAGGCCTTGAAGCTTCAGGAAGGCTGCCACCACTGCCAGGCATTTCGTGAACACCCTGGGAGCGGAGGATAGGCCAAAGGGCAGTACGCGGTACTGATAATGATTCCCTGCCACCACAAATCTTAGATATTGCCGGTGGTCCGGATGAATAAGGATGTGGCTAAAAGCATCCTTTAGATCCAAGGAGCATAACCAATCTCCCTGCTGGAGGTAGGGCAGTAGGAATCCAAGGGTAAGCATCTTGAACTTTTCCCGCTGCAGGAACTTGTTGAGGTTGCGTAAGTCCATAATGGGTCTGAGGCCTCCTGTTCTCTTTGGAACCAGGAAGTACCTTGAGTAAAACCCGTGACCCCACAGGTGCTGGGGCACTGGCTCCACAGCCTGTTCGTGAAGCAGACTTTGCAGCTCCTGAATGAGTAAGTTCCTGTGTAGGGGGGGTCTTGGAGGCTCCCCTGGAAAGAAGGGGGGGGGCACCTGGTGAAAATGCAAGAGGTAGCCCTTTTGAACCACCCGCAGCACCCAGGAATCAGACGTTATGGCAGACCACCGGTGGGCAAAGTGGGTCAGCTGGCCCCCCGTGCTGAGCGAAGGCCCCTGAGGGGGAGAGGCTATGCTGGCATAGTCAGAACCCCCCACCCTGCTGGGCCGGGGCCTGCGTAGTGGGCTTGGGAGCCTTCTGCCTACGGGATCCGTTCCCCTGCCCCTTAGGCTGCTGCCCCTGATGGGGGGCGGCTGAGGCCTGATATTGTGGGTGGTGTTGCTTATAAGCCAACACCTTCCTCAGGCAAAAAGGCTTTTTCCCCGAGCCCTTCCTCTTCTGTGAAGGGGCAGAGGTCTTTCTGGATAGGCGAGTCCTGGTGAGAGTCTCGGACTCGAGCTCCGCTGCCTTTTCAGCCATGGGCTTGCCAAAGAGGTTTTCACCTCTGCAAGGGACAACAACCAACTTGTCCTGCACCCATGGCTCGAGGTCGGACGACTGAAGCCAAGCCTGACGGCAAGCCCCGATGCCGGCTCCGGTCACTCGAGCTGATGCTTCGAAACCATCGTAGGCTGCTCGAGAAATGAACTTCGAACACTCTCGAATCCCTGTGGACAAGGCCTGGAACCGCTTCAATGATTCCTCGGAGAGGCCAGCAGAGAACCCGGCAATTTCCTTTGCCAGGTCTCGAAGATACATGCCCATATACAGTTGGTATGTCTGGACTCGACAAGCAAGCATAGAGCCCTGGAAGCACTTTCTACTGAGGGCATCCAGGTTCCGTGCCTCCTTACCCAGCGGCACCGAGGAGTGCATCTTTTGACTCTTAAGCCGATGCATGGCCGATTCCACTACCATGGAATGGTGTGGCAGTTGCGCCTTCTGGAACCCGGGGCTCCTGCGAACTCGATACATAGAATCGACCCGCTTACTCAGCACTGGCGTCGAGGCCGGGCTCTCCCACATGCGGAAGAGTAGCCGCTCCAGCATCGGGGGAACCGGCACAGTAAAGGCCTCCTTCGGAGGGGAGTCGTATTGGAGGGCCTCGAGCTCTTTGGCTCGAGGCTCCTCCTCCGGATCCACGGGGAAGGCCAAGGCCTTGGCCATGTCCCTCACGAAGTCGGAGAACCGGGTATCCTCCGGGGGGGACCATCTCCGAGGTTCCGACTCGGGCGAGTCAGAGGGGACGCACCGAGTCTGAAAAGAACCGGGTGACTCGTCCTCCTCTGTGTCCCAGCCCGACTCCTCCGAGGAGGAATCGAGTGGCTCTGTGTGAGCGAGAGCCGGGGATCTCCGCCCCGACGCCGAGGCCGGCGTCGAGGACCTCGGTCCCGAACGGGAGGCCGAGGGGACCTACGTCGAGGATCGACTCGAGCTCTCATGGACTCGAGGATCGACTTTGCCTCCGGGGTCGACTTGGGCGTCGACGTCCCGGTGGTCAGGGCAGATGCACTGGCGAGGCCGGTGATCAGTGCCCGCTGCTGGTCCATGAAGGCAGCGATACTGCGCTCCAAGGTCGTCAATCTGAGGCCAAACTCAGAGGACCCAGCAGCCCCCGACTCGGGCCCCGACGGCGTCAGGCCCGACGTCGGCTCTTCTGGAGGAGAGTCCAGGAGGACTACAGTACTCACGTGTACAGGTGACTCCACTTCGAGACGAGGAAGCTTTGAAGGCCTCTCCACCTCCGAGGACCCGGGGCGGCCGACGGGGCAATGCGACCTGGCCCTCGAGGGACCAGGAGCGTCCCCCGACGCCACCCTCGCGGGCTTCTTCTTCCGACGGTGTTCCCGGCCGGGGGACCCCCGTTCAGAGGAACTCCGACGGTGCTCGGAGCCGGAGCCACGAGACGTCGAGGCCTCTGACGAGGTCCAGGCCCGACCGGACGCGGGGTCAGAGAAGATTTGTTCCTTTTGTGACTGCCGACTCCTCAACGCCTTTGAGGACATCTTGTTGCACGGACCACAATTCATTGAGTCATGCTGGGGTCCGAGGCAACGGAGGCAGCAGTCATGCGTGTCGGTAAGAGACATAAGTTTGACACAATGATCACACTTCTTAAACCCACTGGCAGCCATCGGGGGGAAAAAGGGCCCCTGCAAGGTCGAAAGACCACGCTGCCAGGGAAGAAGGAAAAAATGGCGGGAACGCCAGTTGGAGAGAAAAAAGAGAAAAAAAGAAATTATGTGAACGGACTCGATAGGGATATCGCGGTCGGGCGGGTAGAGGACACACAAACCGAGAAAAATAACAAAATAAGAGAGCAACTTTTTCAGCGGTGATAACAAACTACGTCTGTAGGGCTCCACGGAAAAAAGAAGACTGAGCAAGATGACACCCTTGGGCGGGAAGGGGACCGCACATGCGCGCTGCAATTCCCAAAGGCTTTCTTCGAAAGCTGGGGAAAATTGCTCCGTGAGGGCTCCGTCGGCGCCGACATCACCCATAAGTGAGGACTGACTTCCTGCTTGGTCCTGGAGAATATATATTTACATCTTCAAGTCTCTTCTCATATATCTTCTTGTGCAAGCGCTATTTCATTTTGGTCACTTTCCTCTGACCTATTTCAAGTCTTTTTTATCCTTAGCAAAATATGGCCTCCAAAACTGAACACAATACTCCAAATGAGGCCTCACCAATGACTTTTAAAGGGGCATTAATATTTTCTTCCTTCTGCTAATTATGCCTCTCCGTATGCAGCCTAGCATCCTTCTAGCTTTGATTATTGCCTTATCACATTGTTTTGCCACCCTAAGATCCTCAAATACGAAGTGTGATCAAAAGGTATTGAGACTTGTTGTGGACATGGACATCAGTTTCGGGTTGGTGAATTACATTCTTACTGTTGATTTGGGGATGAGATGTGTGTCTGCAAAATTTGTGCTGAAACTCCTGTCCCCTGACCAAAAAGAAGATAAACTGTCTACAGCCAGGAGTAGTTGGAATACATTGAAAATGAGTCAGATTTCATCAAAAAGATTATTACTGGTGATGAATCATAGGTTTATGGTTATGACATAGAAACTAAAGGGTATGTTTACTAAACCCCGGTAATGTGCGCGCCACGCTAGTGTGCGGGATGCCATATAAGGAGTGGGTGTTTCTGGCTGAAAAAAGCAAACCGGCATTTCTAGTGCGCTAATGTGCGCGGCGCCGTAATGGCCGCCCCACACATTACCGCATGAGAAATGTGCGCGGGCGGCATAAGGCGGCGCACTGATGTGCAAGCACAGGAACAGAGCCACAGCACAATGGTGAAGACACTGACTAATGGTGCAGGGATCATGGGTTCAATCCCCCACGCTGCCGAATGAATAAGGCTGGCTGAGGCAGTACCTATTATGTATAATATTGCTTTAGGAGGCATGTTTATTTTCGGCGGCATAAGGCGGCGCGCTGATGTGTAAGGACAGGGACAGCACCGCAGCACAATGGTTAAGACATTGACCAGTGGTGCAGGGACCATGGGTTCAATCCCCCACAGTGCCCAATGAACAAGGCTGGCTGAGGTATTACCTATTACAGGGAAGATTGCTTTAGGAGGCATTTTATTTTTTTAAATTATCTCTACTAGCAAACGCACTCTCAAAGCGTGTTAACATAAGGCACCCCATAAGGCACATTTTAAAGTGCACTGTCCGCCAAGGCACCCTAGAATGTTGCTTATAGGGCGCTTTATAGGGTGCCGTATGAGGTACCGCAAGGTCACAGCACTGTTTTTGATGGCAGCACTGTGCAGTTTAAGGAATGAACAGCATAAGTAAGTGCGCTGACATGCAAGGAGGAGCAGCAGTGTAGCCCAATGGTTAAGACACTGACCAATGATGCAGGAGTCATGGGTTCAATCCCCCACTGTGCCTAATGGAGAAGGCTGGCTGAGGCATTACCTGTTATAGGTAATATTGCTGTAGGGGGCATTTTATTTTTATTTTAAATAGTGCTGCCAGCAAACACACCCTCAAAGTATTGTTACCTAAGGTGCTGCATAAGGCGCCTCATAGGGTACCCCAGAGGGCACATTTTAAAGTGCACTGTCCGCCACGGCACCCTACAGTGTTGCTGAAAGGGTGGCCTATAGGGTGCCATATAGGGTGCCCTATGAGGCACAGCAAGGTCATAGCACTGTGTTTGATTGCAGCACTGTGCATTTAAACGCATGTAAATCTGAAGTAGGTGCGCTGACATGCCAGGAGGAACAGCAATTTAGCACAATGGTTAAGGCACTGACTGCTGATACAGGGGTCCTGAGTTTGCTCCCCAGTGTGCCTAATACGTAAGGCTGGCTGAGGCATCAGCTTTGCAATGTACGCATTGTTTCCTGCAGCACTTTATTTGTATTTTATTAATTGCTGCCAGCAAACACGCCCTCACGTGCCGTAACTGAAGGTGCCGCATAAGGCACCGTATAAGGCACTCCATAGGGCACATTATAAAGTGCACTGTCCGCCATGGCACCCTAAAATGTCCCCTATAGGGCACCCTATAAGTCGCTCCACACGATAACGTATAGTGCACCTCATATGGACGGTAACCATAAGGTGCCCTATAAAGCGCCCTCAGAGGCACCTTATGGGTACAGTACGCTGAGAGTGTTTTTGCTGGCAGCAATAATGTACATTAAAAAGAGATATTGCTTTGGGCAGTCCTATCAAATAACCCCACTGTGGGTTTGAACCCATGACCTCTGGCTCCACAAGAAGTGATGAAACCAGTGGGCTACAGCTCTATAGCTGCTAGCAAGCCCCTGGCTGGCTGTAGAGGGAGTGCACAACACCACACAGATAGTCTGCTGTGGTCATCAGGATAGGGTTTGGCAACCCGTACCCATGATGCACTGCACATGCAAATCAGCTGTCCACAGATGAACACAAGATGGGGTATCCATCCCCACAGCACCTTGGCCTGGTAGGGGGTACTGACCGTGTGTTTTACTGGCACAGAGGAGCTACACACCGTCACATTGTGCGGGTACTGTGCTCACCCTGAGTGTGCGGTGGGGCGCCCAGCACCAGGTCCACAGCACCTTCTATGGCAAAAATAGGCCATGCTGCAGGTCCCCAGCAGTGCTAATGTGTGAGATAGATAGTTTCTGCAGAAACACCTTGGATATATCTGTCTGTCTCAGTCAGGTGTGACCCCTAGGAGGATTATGTACCACCACCCTCCTCCTCCAGGGCTCAGGGTGGCAAACAGGGTCTCCCATCAACAAATGCACATTCTACCTCCCTGCAATGGTGGCAGTAGACGGGAACATCAACCCCAGTCCTGCTGGGGAACAGACACCCCACAGGGCAGTCAATGCAGCTTTGTACACATCCATAACACACTAGCACACAGACATTAGGCCTGGATATGCTAAGCTGCACCCCACCACTATCTGATATTCTCCTGCAGCAAGCCTTTAGCCACTGCACCCTGCAAGGCAATCCATCAAGACACATACCAGCTGCAAACAGTCTGCTAGCTAGTCCATAGTGAATGTTCCTGGTGGAAATGCATGCACCCAGAACTGGGATGTCAGCATACACAACAAGCAGATAAGTCAGTGACTGGGCTCCAAAAGGAAAACCATAAATATCACATGAAAAAAATACTACATAACACTATGGGGGTGCCTAGCCATGCTGTGGTCACTTCACATTCAGGGTGAGAGTGATCTCCCAGCAGGACATGCTGAGGCCACCCTGTCTGTGTAGGTGGTGGCCGGGCACTAAAATGTCCCAGCCAGTGTCCTATGCCCTGTGCAGATTCATCCTGGCCAGGCCACCCTGTCCGGGCTATACCCATGGTACCTTGCTCCTCATTATGCACATTGGCAGGCCAATACTGGCAACAGTGCTGACAGTGTGGGCTGTGGATGGTGTTTGCAGCCACCACACACTGGATAGACAGACAGACACCCCCACACCTATGCCAGCATTGTGCTACTATGGAGGAGTTTAGCAGCCCTGGCCACCACACCAGTCCTGGGCACAGTACATGGCAAGGATAAGGTACGCAATACTGTTGGGGGTCACTCCCCAGGGTGGTAAAGACTGTCAGAGACCAGATCTGAAGCACACACCACAGACATCAGAAAGGTTGTTATGATGGAGCTCAATCAGCAAACTGTGCTTAACGTAGGAATTGCTATCTGCCAGAAATCATAGCAAACGTTTGATAGCTGTGTACCGTATACCCAGGTGTAGGGTGGCATTGCTAAGGTATGCAAGTGCTAGTATTGGGAGATGCACGCAGGGCCCAATGTCCTGCCTCTCCAGGAGGCATTGGCCAATGGGGCCTGTGGGTGTGGGTGTGTCTGCCCCTGTTGGCTGCTGCTTTACGGCAGAGGTTCCCAACTCCAGTCCTGGTGTGCAATACACTGTTCGGGTTTTCATGCTGTCCCTCTTGAATATGCATGAGATACATCTGCATACCATGGGGGTGGTGCATAGATATGCAATTGTGCAGGGCGCACTTGAGCGTGCGCTAAGGTACCTTAGCGCATGCTAATAGTGCATTTTTGTGCCCCGCACACGTGCGCGCTGCACTAACGGGCCCGCACAAGTGCGCGGCGCGCTGATGTGCGATAGAGGCGTGGAAAGGCATTCTGAGGGCGGAGGAAGGGTCCCGAGGGGCGGAGGGACGGGGTCAATGGGTGGAGAGTGGGAGGGGAGAGGCTCCCCGCACAGGAGCGGGGCTGAAATTCAACTAAAAAAATACCGCGAGTGAAAACCTCGCGGTAGAGCCGATTTAAAGGGAAGAGAAACCATTTCTGTCAGCAATGTACAGCAAAATCAGGGAAACCTACAAAACGTGAGCAGTGTGATACATGTGCACAGAACAAAATAGCAAATAAAAATAGAAAATGACCACACCAAAACTATAAAAAATTATAATCCAGCTGTGCAACAGTGATATCAATGGGCAACAATAAAAAACACTCCCAGGAAAGCTCCAAAAAAAGGAAATGATTTTTGGAAGGGTCTACCCTCCGTAGACACTTTCAAAAATCATTTTTTTTTAAGTGTCCTGGGAGTGTTTTTTACTGTTGCCCATTGATATCACTGTTGCCCAGCTTGGTTATGTTTTATTTCCCTTTTTTCGAGGCCATTTCTAATGTTTATTTGCCCTTTTGTCTCCATACAAGGTGAATGAGCCCACAGTGTAATTGTGCAGAGCAGGGTTTCTGATTTCCTTGGCCAGGTTTCCTATCTCTAAGGACTGCACTGTCTCTGTGGCCACAGTGTGGTGCAGTGAACACAGACAGTGTGTTCAGGAGCCAAAGGTCAGCAGCTCAAGTCCCAGCTGGAGCCCCTGCAAACCCAATCCCCATATTTTACCCACCACTAAACCGTGATAGTAAAGACCAACCTTTTTTGCAGAGAACATAAGCATGGTCCAAACACCTCTATTTTACCCTACAGAGCACAGACACCAGAAACATGTGCATTACCTAGACCACAGTCCCCTCAATGCAGTCCTGGAGGGCCACATATCATTCAGCTGTGATGCTGTCACCAATATAAGGCCATGTCAGCATGGTGGCAGAGGGGTACCGTTGGTGGAGGGGGCAGTGGCTGCTGCCCACAGCAGACGGTGGCCTAGCCCCCTTCACATGGCTGCAGTGCACTCCAACAGACAGGCCCTGTCTGACAAACATGGTAGTAAAAACTGAACCTTTATTGCTGAAAACATAAGCATGGGTCAAACACCTATATTTTACCCCACACATCACAAACATCATAGAAATGTGCATTACCTAGAGCAGAGTCTCCCAAATGCAGTCCTGGAGGGCCAAACACCATTCAGGTTCCATGGTGCCTCTAATAAAGATGCCTGTGCTGCATATCTATGCACCATCCCCATGGTATGCAGATGTAGCTCATGCATATTCATGAGGGACAGCATGAAAACCCGAACAGTGTTTGGCACACCAGGACTGGAGTTGGGAACCTCTGCCGTAAAGCAGCAGCCAACAAGGGCAGACACACCCACACCCACACCCACAGGCCCCAATAGCCAATGCCTCCTGGAGAGGCAAGACATTGGGCCCTGCGTGCATCCCCCAATACTAGCACTTGCATACCTTAGCAATGCCACCCTTCACCTGGGTATATGGTACACAGCTATCAAACGTTTGTTATGATTACTGCCAGATAGCGATTTCTACGTTAAGCACAGTTTGCTGATTGAGCTCCATCATAACAATCTTTCGGATATCTGCGGTGTGTGCTTCAGGACTGGTCTCTGACAGTGTTTACCACCCTGGGGAGTGACCCCCAACAGTATTGCTTAGCATACCCATGCCTGTACTGTGCCCAGGACTGGTGTGGTGGCCAGGGCTGGCCTAGTTGTGGGAGTGTGTGTCTGTCTATCCAGTGTGTGGTGGCTGCAAACACCTTCTACAGCCCACACTGCCAGCACTGTTGCCAGTATTGGCCTGCCAATGTGCATAATGAGGAGCAAGGTACCATGGGTATAGGCCAGACAGGGTGGCCTGGCCAGGGTGCATCTGCACAGGGCATAGGGCACTGGCTGGGCCATTTTAGTGCCCGGCCACCACCTACACAGACAGGGTGACCTCAGTATGTCTTGCTGGGAGATCACTCTCACCCTGACTGTGCAGTGACGACAGCATGGCTAGGCACCCCCATAGTGCTATATAGTATTTTTGTCATGTGATATTTATGGGTTTCATTTTGGGGGCCAGTCAATGATTTATCTGCTTGTTGTGTGTGCTGCCGTCCCAGTTCTGGGTGCATGCATTTTCACCAGGAACATGCACTATGGACTAACTAGCAGTCTGTTTGCAGCTGGTATGTGTCTTGATGGAGTGCCTTGCAGGGTGCAGTGGCTGAAGGCTTGCTGCAGGAGAATATCAGATGGTTGTGTGGTGCAGCTTAGCATATACATGCCTAATGTCTGTCTGCTATTGTGTTATGGATATGTACAGAGCTGCATTGACTGCCCCTGAAGGGTGTCTTTTCCACAGCAGAACCGGGGTTGATGGTCCCCCTCTACTGCCACCATTGCAGGGAGGTAGAATGTGGATCTGTTGATGTGAGACCCTGTTTGCCACCCTCAGCCCTGGAGGAGGAGGGTGGTGGTGGTACATAATCCTCCTAGGGGTCCATAGAGGCTACACCTGACTGAGACACACAAATATATCCAAGGTGTTTTCTGCAGAAACTACCTATCTCACACATTAACACTGCTTTGGACCTGCATCATGGCCTAGTTCTTCCATGGAAGGTGCTGTGGACCTGGTGCTGGGCGCCTCACCGCACCATCAGGGTGAGCACAGTACCCGCACAATGTGACGGTGTGTAGCTACTCTGTGCCAGTAAAACACACGGTCTGTACCCCCTACAAGGCCGAGGTGCTGTGGGGTTGCACATGGTCAGTTCCCCCTACCAGGCCGAGGTGTTGTGGGGGTGCATACCCCATCTTGTGTTCATCTGTGGACAGCTGATTTGCATGTGCAGTGCATCATGGGTACGGGTGTGCTAACCCTATCCTGGTGACCACAACAGACTGTCTGTGTGGTGACATGCAGGCTCTCTGCAGCCAGCCTGGGGCTTGCTAGTAGCTATAGAGCTGCAGCCCAATGGTTACTTCACTGCCTGTGAAGCCAGAGGTCATGGGTTCAAACCCACGGTGGGGTTATTTGATAGGGCTGCCCATAGCATTATCTCTTTTTAATGTACATTTTTGCTGCCAGCAAAACACCCTCAGCATACTGTACCCATAAGGTGCCTCTGAGGGTGCTTTATAGGGCGCCCTATAGGGCACCTTATGGTTCCCGTCCATGTAAGGTGCACTATACATTATCCTGTGACACAACTTATAGGGTGCCCTTTAGGGGACATTTTAGGGTGCCGTGGCGGACAGTGCACTTTATAATGTGCCCTATGGAGTGCTTTATAGGGTGCCTTATACGGCACCTTCAATTACGGCACGTGAGGGCATGTTTGCTGGCAGCAATTAATAAAATAACAATAAAGTGCTGCAGGAAACAAAATGCACATTGCAAAGCTGATGCCTCAGCCAGCCTTACGTATTAGGCACACTGGGGAGCAAACTCATGACCCCTGTATCAGCAGTCAGTGCCTTAACCATTGTGCTCCACTGCTGCTCCTCCTTGCATGTCAGCGCACCTACTTATGCTTTTCATTCCTTAAACTGCACAGTGCTGCCATCAGAAACAGTACTCTGACCTTGCGGTACCTCATACGGCACCCTATAAAGCGCCCTATAAGCAACATTCTAGGGTGCCTTGGCGGACAGTGCACTTTAAAATGTGCCTTGTGGGGCGCCTTATGTTAACAAGCTTTGAGAGTGCTTTTGCTAGTAGTGATAATTAAAATAAAAATAAAATGCCTCCTAAAGCAATCTTCTCCATATTATGTAATGCTTCAGCCAGCCTTGTTCATTGGGCACTGTGGGGGATTGAACCCCTGATCCCTGACCCATTGGTCAGTGTCTTAACCATTGTGCTGTGGTTCTGTTCCTATGCTTGCACATCAGCGTGCCGCCTTATGCCGCCCAATATTAAAATGCCTCCTAAAGCAATAGCACGCCGTCTTATGCCCATAAGCGCGCCGCCTTATGCCGCCCAATATTAAACTGGCTCCTAAAGTAATGCCTCAGCCAGCTGTCTTCATTGGGTACTGTGGGAGATTGAACCCCTGCACCATTGGTCAGTGTCTTAACCATTGTGCTGTGGATCTACTTTTCTGCTTGTACATCAGCGCGCCGCTTATGCCTCCTGCGCAGCTTTCTCATGCGCTAATGTGCGGGGCGCACATGGATGCCGCGCACCTTAGCACATATTTAAATCCCGGTTTTTCTTTTTCAGAAAGAAACGCCCACTCCTTATATGGCACCCGAACACTAGCGCGGCCCGCACATTAGTGGGGTTTTAGTAAACATACCCCTTTGTGTCATCCACAAAAAAGGCAAACTTTTCCCTTTAACCTTTTGGTAATATCACTCACAAAGATGTTGAACAGAATCAGCCCCAAGACTGATCCCTAAAGCACTTTATTATTCACCTTTTTATCTTCTAAGTGAATTCCATTTACTACCACACTCTCAATTTCAGTCTACCCATTTCTGATCCAGTTCACCATTTTGAGACCCATCTCAAGGCTGCTGTGTTTATTCATAAGCCTCCTATGAGGAACAGCATCAAAATTTTGCTGAAATCCAAGCAGATCACATCTAGTGCATGTCCATGATCCAGTCTGCTGGTCCTCCAGTCAAAGAAAACAATCAGAATCATTTGGCATGATCTTCCTTTGATAAAACCATGATATATGTTTATTTTCAAATAGGCACTTGAATGTTGTTTTCACCACTAAAAATACATATAACCTTAAATGGATTTCTTTTTTATTTAAGTTAAGATAGTGGCCCACCACAGATTGACTTCAGGATCATTTATGATCAATAGTCAAGGAGGAAGATAGCAAAGGCTGGCCTGAATAATAAGTTATATCTTTGCAATAACAATATGGGAAGATGCTGGAAAAAGCCCACATGGTTAATGAAGAGGTTTTGCAGTTATTACATGATAATTCTGGCAATTATTGCATGGCAAATGCAAATCTTTTAGACACTTCTTCAAGGATCTTTCAGCAAATAAATACTATTTAGAGCATATCTGGAACCTTCACTATGCTGATAATACCACATTACTGGCTGAAAGTGAAGATGATTTGAAGCATTTGCTTCTGAAGATCAAGTAGCAAAGTCTTAAAATGGGCCTGCACCTTAATATAAAGAAGACAAAATCAGTAAGTTCATCGTTGATGGAGAAGAACTTTAACCTGCTTTGATCAATGCACTGCTCTTGACAGAATGGCTATAAAAGACCTAGACAAGATTCTCAAGAGCAGAGATGACTCTCTCCATACAAAGATTTGATATGTCCAAATCATGGTATGTTCAATAACATCATATAGATGTGGAAGTTCAACAGTGAAAAAGATAGATAGGAAGAAAATCAATGCCTTTGAATTGTGGTACTGGTGGAGAATACTGTGTATGCCATGGACTGTCTGAAGAACAAACCAGTCAGTACTAGAGAAGATCACATCAAAGTTTTCTTTAGAAGCTGAGATGACAAGACTTTGATTTCCATACTATGGACACATCATGCAAAGAGAGAGGTCATTAGAGAAAGATATCATGCTTGGCATCACAAAAGAGGAAGGTCAGCAATGGGATGGATCAATACAATGTAGCTATGGATGCCACACTATCAACAGTGATCTGCCTGACTGAAGACCGAACACAGTTTAGGACAACTATCCAGAGGGTCATGATAAGTCAGCATTGGCTCGATGGCACTTAACAACAACAACAACAGCATACAACATTTCAAATTTACTGAAATTTGTCAGACGGCTGCCTGGGTGAGAATGTTCACAGTCTTGGCAAGTGCATATATCAATATGATTTGCAAGGGATTGTGGGAAATGCAGTCCATTCACACCAGACACAGCCACTTACAATAATTAGTTGTGCTTGAGTGTAAAGCCAATAAGATATTTATTTATGGGGTTATTTCTCCCAACAGCACTCCAATCCTCTTAAACACTGTATGTATATAAAATGTGTTTTTAGCACCACTGTAAATAGCCCACCTTGTACATAGCTCAAACAAATCAAGCACCCAACACAGCCCTCACACAACTAAGTTTCATCCTCACTGCATGTATAACGCACACACTTTACCTGATTGCTTGCTGTGATACCACCTTGATTATTAAGATAAGGCGGTTTAGAAATACTGTTAAATAAATAAATAAAACACAGATATGCTTGGTAGCACATAAAACAGGATACTTGCTTTCAGTGTTAAACTTGGAAAAACAAAATCAGGAAAACAACAGTTGAACTTGTCAGGCAATCAAAGCAAAAGAATAAAGACCTGGTTGGTAACAAACTGGTCTTTTCTGTAGGCTTTAGCTAATATTTTCTTAGCAGTGTTTCAAACAACAAGCAAAACCCACAAAGAAGGGAAAAACTGTTCTTTTCAGGTTAACTTCTTATATCTTCACACATAGATTCAGAAGTGATTCCCTCAGAGCTCACAAGCAATTAGGTAAGGCTCAATTGCTAGCAGTTACCCAGCTGAAACCCCTTAGCTGGCTTGCTTTCTACTGCGTGGCTCAAATCCTACTTCAGGAGCTTTTCTGAGTAGATTAAAGAACAAGTTTGTATTTCTTTGTGATGGCTGTTGTACTTTGTAACCGAAAATTACCAAAGGAGTTTAGACAGAGAGCAATCCATATATTCACAGCCTGTATCTAAGACCGCTCCCCCTTCTTCAACAATCATGGGTTCAATATCATGGATTGGCACAGAGGAATTTCTCAATGTAGCACTCTCAGGAGAATACTTGTTTCCCTGCTGTCTTTCAAGGTTATAGCTAGGGCATAGATCAGTGTTCATACCTGAACTTCCATTGCTGTTAGAGTTCCTCTCTAAATAGCCTGGCCAGTATGTAGTCCAGTTCTTATGTCCAGCCTTCCAATCCAGATCCCTGGACACTGGATCTCTCTTCAGATACCTTCTGGCACGGGTCTTAGGGTCCCTTCCAAGTGCAGCCGTCTCCCTCACAGGTACCGTCTGGAGATTCCTAGCTCTGCAGCACCACTCCTCTGGTTTTCCCCAGTCCAATGGTGTATGCTGGCCTTTTGAATGTCTCCCAGTATACGTACTGCTCTGGACTCCTTTAGACCTCCCAAATGCTTTTCTCTTCTTTCTTCCAAAGGGTTTCTTGCCCTCTCTGTCCGTCCGCTCTGGCTTCTGCTTCTGATGATCCTCCAGATGTGAAGCTGTCCAAGATCATGAAGATGTCCAAGCTGAATCTGAGGATCTCCCAGATGAAACTGAGGATGAGGATCTCCCAGATGAAACTGAGGATAATTCTCTGTAGAATAAACTCTACCTTTATTCTGCTTTGATGAGTGCTCCACCCTAGCACAGCACAGCTGTGCTGAATCAGGCCCTGCCCTTTGAGATGAGTGCTTGGGGATTACCTCATAGCCCTCCTGATTGAACACATGTTTCCCCACTTCAGCTCCTCTAATGGCTGTAGGAAACCTGGTGCATTCTGGGACTGGTAGTCTTTTATGGGAAAATTCTGTTTTCTTATTTCTACCAGAACTGACAGGTTGCTTGTTCAGAGTCACTTCACCTTTTCTATAGCTCCTTCCTGAGCTATGATAAGCTTCCTTATCACAAATTGCACCATCAAATTAATTTTTTGTCAGACATTCCATATTGAAGATATTAGCTTGGCATTAGCCAGTGATCACTAGGTCCTTTTTTACTTTATTAAACAAACCTAACATTTTATATCCATGGAGCAATACTTCTTGGCACATAAAAATCTACTAGAAAATTGATCCACTTTGTTGAATATTTGCTTTAAGTGGCCAAAAAACAGCATACTTCACGCTACTCCATTTTTACTTAGAGCTTAAAGAGATACAGAAGTCACTCTGAACCACAGATGTTTTGAACAACTCAAACAATGCAGGTTCTGCAAAGTGCTTTTTATGTTCTCATTTTCCCAACATTTAACATTAATGAGCTGTAGCTCATTAAGAAAACCCCTATGGCTGTAATTCCCTGCATATAAAGATTTACTACAACAAGCTCAGTCGTGAAGGACTAGAAAAGGGGACTGCTACTACTGGAAAGAGATCTGCAATTGTGTTATCTCCAGGTGGCAGGTCAAAAGGCCATTTTGAAAGACTCCTTCTATCCACGAAAGGACTGTTAATCACCCAAGAAGTTGGTCACAGCTTACCTCAGAAGAACAGGGCAGGGTACTGTGTAGCAGCCCTCTTTAATAAGTGTTATTTCCCTCCCTCCCTCCTAAATACCCACCCACCCATGGGATACTCCTAGCTTTATAGATACTTGCACATCTTAAAGGAAAGGGGGTGCTCTCAGGTGCAGCTCGTTATCCAAATTAGTCATACACTAAGGATCTGAGATTAATTAAACTTCAGGTGAACAAGGTATATTAAATGTATTAGGTACAATTTTATTTGCATAAATATCCATAGCAACCCTTAGTAACTAAAGAACTTAAAGATCTAAACACAAGCTTAAAACTAAGATGCAGACAGCAGTCCAGCAGCAAGATGGGGGCTTTCCAGTCTATTGTATTGATTGTCAAATGTACAATTTTCTCCCAGTTGGTGAGAGGTCTTACGTGTGCACTAGGTGCAAGGAGCTCTTTGCTCTCAGGGAACGAGTCCGTTCTCTAGAGGCTAGAGTAGCAGACTTGGTAGACATAAGAAAGACAGAGAGGTACATAGACGAGACCTACAGAGATATAGTCCTGAAGTCCCACCTCCAGTCTGGCAGCATCCCTGTTGCCATGGAGGAGAGAGGTCACGTGAAAGGAGAGCATCACCCTGGTGTGGAAGGAAGTGATCCTGTAACTAGGACCTGTCCTCCAGGTGATGTAAAACCCTCTCGCACCGAGGAAGTTTCTCCAGGGCCAGGTGCCCATGAGGGAAGGGTTAGGACAGCCGTTATGGTTGGTGATTTGATCATTAGCCATGTAGATAGCTGGGTGGCTGGTGGATGTGAGGATCACCTGGTAACATGCCTGCCTGGTGCAAAGGTAGCAGACCTCACACGCCACCTAGATAAGGTCTTAGATAGTGCTGAGGAGGAGTCTGCTGTCTTGGTCCATGTCGGTACCAATGACATAGGAAAATGTGGTAGGGAGGTTCTGGAGGCTAAATTTAGGCTTTTAGGTAGGAAGCTGAAATCCAAAACTTCCAGGGTAGCATTCTCCAAAATGCTTCCTGTTCCACGCGCAGGACCCAAAATGCAGGCAGAGCTACGGAGTCTCAATGCGTGGATGAGACAGTGATGCAAGGATGAGGGTTTTGGATTTGTTAGGAACTGTGGAATATTTTGGGGAAAGGAGGGGCTCTTTGAAAGGGATGGGCTTCACCTTAACCGGGATCGAACCAGGCTGCTGGCATTAACCTTTAAAAAGGAGATATAACAGAATCTAAACTAGATAACAGGGGAAAGCCAATAGTCGCACAAGAGTGCATGGTTCGGAAGAATGTATCCTTGGAGGATACTACCAAAAGCAGAGAGGTTCCAAAAAAGAGCAGAGTAGCCCAAATGCCTTCGAGTATGGAGCAGACAGAGCTTAAAAATCCAAATTACCCATGCCTACCAATAGCCAAATTAATATGAATAAAATAGAGTCTCTAAAATGTTTGTATGTAAATGCTAGAAGTCTAAAAAATAAGATGGGAGAGTTAGAATACATAGCACTAAATGAGAGGTTAGATATTTATTTATTTAACTTCTCTTCTATACCGCGCTAATCCTTATCGGTGCGGTATACATTCAACAGAACCTTATACCATGCAGTCAGACTGCATTGCATTTACAGTGAACAGGGATTAAAACTTGGATATAACTGGGGTAACTTTCTACAGTTTATTTACACTGATGCCTGTACTTTCCGGCTATAGTCTATTCGGGGCAGGACAGGTTGGACTGGCTTTCCCTTTTCTTGCTGGGTATTGTGGTAAGGAGAGGGCAGCCCAGCCTGGAGAAACAAAGAGAAAAGGGACTTTTTCCTCTTTGCGGGGGATGGGTGCACCTGAACACATATACCAAACTAAAGGCAGTGAGAGAAATCACAGCTGTAGAGCTAGGCTAAAGCCCCACCCAGACTCCATAGCAACCCTAGGTAACGATAGGAGTTACATGGGGGTGGAGTCAGAAGGGGAGGTGCCCTGCTCAGCGTTTAAGTTGGACAAGCCAGAGAAGCCAGAGAAGGGAGGCAAGCCAAGCAAGCAAGGCAAGCAAGGCAAGGAAGCCAAGGAGGCCACGGAGAGCCAGGACAAGAGCAAAGCTAGCCAGCGCTGCAGCCAAGAGAGCAGCAGACAACACTCCCAGGAGAGGACCAAACACAGTGGCAAGAGGGAGAGAGACAGAAGGTTGGTGGTGGAGAAGCCAAGGCAAGAGAGCTCAGACTCCTCTGAAGAAAGGTGTGTCTTCAGACAGAGGAAACCTCGGGTAGCTGAGAGGAAATCCTACAATGATTCCTTGACTAGCTCTGAGGCAGAGATAGCTACAGCCAGCAGAAACTTCAGCCGAGAAACTCCCACAGTAAAACTCCAAGGTAGGAGAAAGAAACCAGATAGAGCTAATGTTTGTATCTCTTGCTCAGATTCTGAGGAGAGGATTATATCTGAAAAAACCCAGAACAGAAGAAAGGGGTTTTTAAAGAAAGCTGAACAAGGAAGGCCTGCTAGGGTTCTGCCAAAGAAGGGAAGGCAGTACAGTGGGATAGGCTGTTTAAGCTTTTAAAAGACATTAACCAAAAAGTACCTGAGCAGTTCCAAGATTCCCCAGCAGCCAGCTCAGAAGAAAGCATGGAAGTGGATGATAGGGAGAGTGACCAGGAATCCACATGCTCTGAGATGGAGTGTGCTGTATGCATTGGTGCTAATTGAAAGAAACCAAATTAGTGGGAAGTAGTAAGGAAGCTATTATCACTTTGGCATAGCTGGAAGCAAGCAAGAAAAGGGAGAAGGAATCCTATGTTGAAGCAATAAGATTCTTTCCTACAGAAAATTGGATAGAACAATCAAGTCTGTGCTAGACAGCTGAAACTGTTTAATTCCAAGCAGCAAAGAGAGAGAGCTGGCAGCACTGCTGATCTTGATTGTGTGTTGTATCTACATGTGCCTGTGTTAACCCTAAAGCAAGAAGCCTCTTAAACGAAAAGAGGAAATGAAGCTATTGTAAATAATTCCACTGAAACACTGTTTTCATGTTCTTTATTTTGGAGAAGTTTATCCTTGTTTCTTTTTGCTAAGAGTGAAAGTTTCTTTAAAGGCTGTAACCAAGTTGGCTTAAACGGAACCCAATAAAATTCCTGTGCGCTTTAAACATCCACTTGGTTTTACTTTGAGTTCACAACTACACCTTTGGAACAAAGGAATACAAGATGGACTCCCATCCCTACTAGGCAACCGCCTAGGAGGGGCACGAAGGCCACAGTATGTGATTGGAATCTCAAAGGCATGGTGGGAGGAGGACAACCAGTGGGACACTGTGATACCTTGGTACAAACTATATCGTAATGATAGAGCTTATCAAATTGGTGGAGGAGTTGCGCTCTATGTTAGAGAGTGCATTGAGTCAGAAAGTATTAAAGTTTTGCAGGAAACAAAATTTGCTGTAGAATCTCTATGGATTGAAATTCGATGTAAAAAGGGGAAGGCGATGGCAGTAGGGGGTGTACTATCGATCGCCTTGCCAGAATGAACAAATGGATGATGAAACGCTCAAAGAAATAAAGGAAGCTAACAAAAGTTACAGCACAGTAATAATAATGGGTGATTTCAATTACCCAGGTATCAAATGGGTCAGCGTCACGGCAGGACATGCTAGGGAGATAAAGATCCTAGATGAAATAAATGACTGCTTCTTGGAGCAGCTGTTTCATGAACTGACCAGAGGGGAAGCCATATTGGACCTAGTCCTTAGAGGAACACCAGATCTGGTGCAAGAGATAAGGGTGTTGGGGCCACTTGGCAATAGTGATCATAGCATGATCGTATTTGATTTAATTAGTGGAGGAGGGATAGTAAGGAAATCCACAGTACTACCTTTTAACTTTCGAAAGGGAGACTATGATAAAATGAGGAAAATAGTTAAGAAAAAACTAATAGGAGCAGTTGCAAAGGTTAAAGACTTACATCAAGCTTGGGTGTTGTTGAAAAATACTATTTTGGAAGCCCAGACCAGCTGTATTCCACGCTTTAAGAAAAGTGGAAGGAAGTCCAAAAAACTGCCAGCATGGTTTAAAGGTGAGGTCAGAGAGGCTGTTGTTGCCAAAAAAGCATCTTTCAGGAAATGGAAAAAAGAGCCAAACAATGAAACCTGGAAATAGCACCAGCACTGCCAAGTTAAATGCAAGGCATTGATAAGGCAAGCAAAGGGAAAATTTGAGAAGAAGCTTGCTGCGGAAACAAAAATGATTAATAAAGACTTTTTCAAGTACATTCATAGCAAAAAACCTCTGAGAGAGTAGTTTGGTCCATTAGATGATAGAGGGGTTAAAGGGGCACTAAGAGGCGACAAGGCGATAGCAGAGAGACTGAATGAATGCTTTGCTTCAGTCTTTACTGAGGAAGATGAAGGGATGTTACCCATGACTGAAGTGCTATGGAAAGCTGCGGAAGAATTGAAGGAAATATCGATACATCAGGAAGATGTATTACAACTATTAGATAAACTGAAGAGTAGCAAATCACCTGGGCCGGATGATATACATCCAAGGGTGTTGAAAGAAGTGAAATGTGAGATGTGAGATTGCAGACCTGCTATTAGTAATCTGTGAACTATCATTATCATCATCTGTAATACCTGAAGATTGGAAGATGGCGAACGTAACACCAATTTTTAAAAAGGGTTCCAGGGGTGATCCTAGAAACTACAGACTGGTGAGCCCGACGTCAGTACCGGGAAAAATGGTAGAAACCATCATAAAGAACAAAATTGCTGAACATGTAGATAGTCATGGCTTAATGGGAGACAGCCAACATGGCTTTAGACAAGGAAGATCTTGTCTTACTAATCTGTTATGTTTTTTCGAAGATGTGAATAAACAGGTAGACAAAGGTGAGTCAGTTGATATAGTGTATTTGGACTTTCAGAAAGCCTTTGACAAGGTCCCTCATCAGAGACTTTTGGCAAAACTAAAGAGTCATGGGATAGGAGGCAGTGCACTACTGTGGATCAGGAACTGCTTAAAAGATAGAAAGCAGAGGGTAGGGCTAAATGGCCAATTTTCCCAATGGAGAAAGGTAAATAGTGGTGTACCCCAGGGATCTGTGCTGGGTCTGCTGCTTTTTGACATATCCATAAATGACCTGAAAAATGGAATAACGAGTGAGGTTATTAAATTTGCAGATGACATAAAACTATTTAAAGTTGTTAAAACCCAAGAGGATTGTGGAAAATTGCAAGAGGATCTTGATAAATTGGAAGACTGGACATCAAAATAGCAGATGACATTTAATATGGACAAGTGCAAACCTAGGGAATAACAACCCAAACTATGGTTACACCATGCAAGGTTCCACTTTAGGAAACACCACCCAGGAAAAAGATTTAGGCTTCATTGTGGATAACATGTTAAAACCCTCAGCCCAGTGTGCAGTGGCAGCCAAGAGAGCAAATAGAATGCTAGGTATCATAAGGAAAGGAATGGAAAATAAAACAAAGGATATTATAATGCCTCTATATTGTTCCATGGTGAGACCGCACCTTGAATATTGTGTGCAATTTTGGTCGCCGTATTTTAAAAAGGATATAGCGTTATTAGAAAAGGTTCAGAGAAGAGCCACCAAAATGGTAAAGGGGATGGAATGATACTCCTATGAAGAAAGGCTAAAAAGGTTAGGGCTCTTTAATCTGGAAAAGAGATGGCTGAGGGGAGATACGATAGAAGTCTATAAATTAATGAACGGAGTGAAATGGGTAAACGTAGATCGATTGTTTACATTATCAAAATATAGAAAGACTAGGGGACATGCAATGAAGCTACAGGGTAAACTATTTAAGACTAATAAAAGAAAATATTTTTTCGCTCATTGTGTAATCAAACTCTGGAATTTGTTACTGGAGGATGTAGTAAAGGCTGTTAGTGTAGCTGGGTTTAAAAAAGGTTTGGACAAGTTCTTGGAGGAAAGGTCCATAAACCATTATTAAGAAGGGACCCAGGATATCAATGCTTGACCCAATACAAGCATTGTGTAACTTGTGTCTTTTGTGGAAACATTTAGGTATGTATGACCTAGATTGTCCACGGTTGGAGACAGGATACTGGGCTTGATGGACCTTGGTCTGACCCAGTATGGCATATCTTATATTCTTATGTTCTTCATTTCTGTAAAACATAGTAACATAGTAAATGACAGCAGATAAAGACCAGTATGGTCCATCTAGTCTGCCCAGTAAGTTGGCAAGAGTAGGATCATCTGCCGCCCTGTACAGGCCACCCCTCCACATGTCTTTGTTTAGGAGTGAACCCACTGCTCCATGTAGGACACCCCTATTCATTGGGAAATTAGATGGTTAAGTTTATTTTGATTTTATCCTGTTGCTGTAAAGGGATACACTGTGTCTGTCCCATGCCATCTTGAATTCTGTCACTGTATTTGCCCCCACCACTTCCATCGGGAGGGCATTCCAAGCATCCAACACCCTTTCAGTGAAAAAGTATTTCCTGACATTGCCTTTCAATTTACTCCCTTGCAGCTTCATGTTATGCCCTCTAGTTTTATACCGTCCCCATCTTTGGAAGAGGTTTGTTTCTACATTATTTCTCTTTAAGTATTTAAAGGTCTGAATCATATCGCCTCTATCCCTCCTCTCCTTCAGAGTGTACATATTTAGGTCTTCAAATCTCTTCTCATAAGGCTTCTGACGCAGGCTCCAAATCATTTCGGTTGCCTTCTTCTGAACAGTTTCCAGTCTTTTTACATCCTTTGCAAGATATGGTCTCCAAAACTGAACACAGTATTCCAAGTGAGGACTCACCAGTGACTTATACAATGGCATTAGTACCTCTTCCTTTCTGCTGGTAATTCCTCTTTGTATGCAGCCCAACATCCTCCTGGCTTTTGCCACCACCTTGTCGCACTGTTTTGCCACCTTGAGATCCTCAGAAATAAATCACACCAAGATCCTTCTGAACCATGTGCACACCAAAGTCTCGCCCCCTATCGCGTACATTTCCCTTGAATTTCTGCTTCCCAAGTACATGACACTGCTCTTCTTCGCATTAAATCTTAATTGCCAAGCATTAGACCATTCTTCCAGCTTTTGTAGATTTATTTATTTATTTATTTATTTTATAACTTTTATATACCGCGCTATTTGTTATCAGTGCGGTTTACATACAACAAGGGTGCACAGTCAGAAGTCTGTTCTGTGCTTACATTGTAACAGGAGTTTAAACTTGGAACATACATTGTAACAGGAGCATAAACTTGGAGCAACAGGGGAACTAAAAACATATGTACAAAATATAATTAGATTTGGATTGTATATACAGGAGGTCTAAGGCGGGTTCAAGATACTTGTGACAGGGTGCGGTTTGTAGACATTGGCAGGTGGGCGAGTAGAGGTGGGGTGGATGCTTGAGCAAAGTGAAGTAGGAAAATGTGGTGTTTAATTGCCTTACGGAACTGCATAAGGCCTTTGATGGATCTAATTTCAGGTGGAAGTTCGTTCCAACATTTTGGGGCATAGAAGGCGAATGTTCTTTTCTTGGTCATCTGTGTGCACTTGATGGATTCTTTGGGGATGATCAAGGTATTGTCAGTTACTGATCTTCTGAGTCTGTTTTTCGGGGTGAGGGTGATAAGGTCACTGAGTGTTGTGGGGGCTAGGTTGTTGATGATCTTGAAGATGATGAGAAGGATCTTGTATGTTAACCTGCAGTGAATAGGAAGCCAGTGGAGTTCCTTGAGTATCGGGGTAATATGGTCTGATCTTGTTAAACCACAGAGAACACGCGCGGCCGCATTCATGGCGAATTGTAGCGGATTAAGGGTGTTCTTGGGGAGTCCATAAAGAGCCACATTTGCGTAATCAAAATGTGGGAGAATGAGGGCCTGGAAGATGGTCCTGAAGTCATTATGAGGTAACATGGGCCTGAGGTGTCTTAGCGTTCTAATTTATTGTAAACAGCTCTGGTGGTGTTTCGTATGTGCTCCTTAAAGTTGAAATGCTGGTCAAGAGTAATCCCTAAGTAGCGAATGGAAGGTTTGCTAGGGAGTTCCGCATCTCTTACTTTTAGGGAGGATGGAGGTGAGAAATCTTTGTTCCTTGAAATGAAGAGAACTTCCGTCTTCTTGAAGTTTATGCGGAGATTTTGAGATAGTAACCAGTCAGTGATGGCGTTGAAACAATTGATAAGGGTGGAGAAGTCTGGTTGTTTGATTTTGAATGGTGTAAACAGCAGGACGTCGTCTGCATAGATTAGAGTGGAGATATTGAAGGAGCGAATGATGTCGCATATCGGCTGCATGTATACATTGAACAGCAGCGCAGACAAGGAGGAGCCCTGCGGAACACCTTGGTGTTGGCGGAAAGGCGTGGATGTGGTGGAACCAACTCTGACATGCTGCCAACGATCTGATAGATAAGACCTACACCATTCCCAGGCGAGGCCACAGATGCCCTTCTCCTGGAGACGAGTGAGATCTTTCCTCATGTTAACCACTCCATCAGGGGAGTCCACTCTGTTGCAAATTTTTGTGTCATCTGCAAAAAGACAGACATTTCCATGCAGTCCTTCAGCAATATCACTCACAAATACATTGAACAGTGCCAGGCCAAGGACCGAACCCTGGCGCACCCCGCTAATCACCCTCCTTTCATCCGACTTAGCTGCATTTACCATCACCTTCTGTCATATGTCAGTCAACCAATTTCTGATCCTGTTCACCACCTTGGATCCCATCCCCAAACTACTGAGTTTATTGATAAGCTTCTTATGAGGAACAGTATCAAACGCTCTGCTGAAATCCAGGTAGATGACATCCATCACAAGCCCCTTATCCAGTTCTCTGGTCAACCAGTCAACGAACTCAATCAGATTTGTTTGGCAAGATCGTCCTTCAGTAAAATCACATTGCCTCGGATCATCCAACCTGTTGGTTTTGAGAATGTCCACTATTCGCTCTTTCAGGAGCACCTCCATTACTTTACCTGCCACTGAGGTAAGGCTCACGGGCCTGTAGTTTGTCACTTCTTCCCTGTCATTACTTTTGTGAAGAGGTACCACATCAGCCATTCTCCAGTCCTGAGGAACCTCTCCTGTTTCCAAGGATCTGTTGAAAACATCCTTTAACGGCCCTGCAAGAACCTCTCTGAGCTCTTTCAGTATCTTGGGATGTATCCATCCATTCCCATAGCCTTGTCCACTTTCAGTTTTGCAAGTTGTTTTAACACATTATCTTCTGTGAATGGTGTGGTATCTACTTCATTCCCATTATTATATTTGGGAGTCACAGGTGGTCCTTCTCCAGGATTTTCTTTAGTAAAAACAGAGCAGAAGTATTTGTTTAGCAATTTCGCTTTTTCAATGTCACTTTCCATGAGTCCGTTCCCAGCACTTTTGAGTCTTGCAATTCTACCTCCGATTTTCCTCCTTTCCCGAATATACCTGAAGAATGTTTTGTCGCCACACTTAACATCTTTAACTATCTTTTCCTTTGCCTTTGATTTTGCTTTCTTTATTTCTCTTTTTGTCTCCTTGAGTTTGATCCTGTATTCCTTTCTGTCTTCCTCTATTTGCAAGCTTTTGAATTTTGCGAAAGTTGTGTTTTTTGCCTTTATTTGAGCAGCCACTTCTTTGGAAAACCAAATAGGTTTCCTTCTCCTCTTTCTTTTATTTACTCTTATTACATATTTATCTGTTGCCCCTTTTTTTGCCACCTTTAGTTTAGCCCATTGCAATTCCACTTCCCTTATCCCCTCCCACCCTGCCAACTCCTCCTTCAGGTACTTGGCTTGTTATGATTGGACTGCACCTTGGCTTTTATCTCAAACCACACCATGTGATGATCACTGCTGCTCATAGGGGCTCCCATCCAGACATTCGACACGCTATCACCGTTGGTGAGCACTAAATCCAGCATTGAGCTTTCCCTGGTTGGTTCCATTACCATTTGTCTAAGAGGGAGGAGTGGCCTAGTGGTTAGGACAAGGTACTTCAGGCCGGAGGGCTGGGGGTTCAAGTCCCACCTGGGGACAGCAATCTCAGGCCGGAGGGACTGGGATTTCTAGTCCTATAGGTACTCCTTGTGGTCTTGGGCAAGCCACTTAACCCTCCATTGCCCATGTTCCCTGTAAGTATTAGAGTATGTGTGTCATATCCCCTCATGTTAAATGTATCTCACAATTGACCGCTTTGACCCGGTGAAAAGCGGGATATTAATATAGCTAAATAATAAGTAATGCATCTTGGAAAGCATCCACAATTTTTTTGCTTCTTTCCAGATTTGCAGAAGGAGTAATCCAATCCACATCGGGTAAATTAAAGTCATCCAATATGACCACTTCCCCCTTTGTGGCTATCTTGGCAATATCCATACTCAATTCATTATCTATCTCTTCGATTTGAGTAGGAGGTCTATGGACCACAGCAGTATGGATGACAGTGCCATCTCCTCTTTCCAACACAATTCAGAGTGCTTCTTCTCTCCCCATGCCCCCTGCATTTGAGTAGCTTTAATATTGCTTTTGACATACAAGACTACTCCTCATCCTGCTCTACTTTCTTTGTCTCTTCTGAATAGATTATAGACAGCTATGGCTATATCCCATTCATGCGATTCATTAAACCATGTTTCTTTAATGGCCACAATGTCCAAGTCCATTTCCACCATTAGGACTTCCAGTCCGGAACTTTGTTGGCTAAGCTTCAGGCATTTGTGCTCATTGCTTTCCAGAATTTAACTGGTTTGCATGTATTTTGCATTGATTTTGCTTTGCCCACTTCTTCTCACTTGTCTTTGATGTATGGTTTAAAAATGCGTCTGTTTCTGATGTTATTCTGCTTTTGCCGGGAGTGACGTCCTGAACTTGTCCTTCCCCATCCTTCACCCTCCCCCTCCTTTTCTAGTTTAAATGCATATCCACATACTGCCTGAATTTTTTCACTTAGGATTCTTTTCCCTATGACAGAGAGATGTAGCTCATCAGCACAGTATTGTCTCTTGTTGGTCCATCTGTTTCCCCAGTTGCCTATAAATCTGAATCCTTCTCGTTTGCACCAGGTTTGGAGGCATGTGCTAAAGCTGTTTATGCGATGTAGCCTTTCTGCCCCCTTACCATGAACAGGTAGAACTTCTGAGAATGCTACAGTGTAAACAATGGGCTTCAGTTTCTCTCCCAGAGTTTGGAAGTCCCTTTGAACTGTAGAGGCACTGTTTCTAGCCAGGTCATTTGTACCCAAGTAGATGACAACATGAATTTTAGAGTGTTCACTTTCAACGCTAAGTACATCAACAATTTGGTTTGTATTCCTGCTGGCTGAGGAGTCTGTGAGGCATTCGACTATATTCTCTCCTTTGAACTGTATTCCCAAGTTGGTGCCTCTGATGATGGAATCTCCAAGTAGTAGTAGTTTTCTGTTCTGTGAGTTTTTCTTCATATGTGGTTCTTTATCAGGAGATTGGGCATTGACTGTCGCATTTAAGGGCCCTTCATTTTCCATGGATTGGGCATCTTCAATAACCAAAGCAGAGAAAGCATTATGCAGGGATATCTCATGATGTATAGGGTGTCTCTGCATTACAGGTTGCAATCTACCAGAGCCCAATGTGATCCATTTGTTCCTTCGATGTTTTTATAAAAGGGGCTTCAAGCTTCCAAACACAGAAATCACCATAATTTTTGCATCTTTGTAGGTTTTTTTCATGCTTTAAACTATCAAGCCCATTTTGTAAAATGTTTTTGCACAATCTTCCAAGGGAGAGGTGTTGATAGGAGATTTTAATCTCTTAGATGTGGCTTGGAGTTGATACAAATGGCAAAGGAAGTGAAGGTGTGATACTAGATCTGCTTCTTATCAAAGGAAACAGTGTTTCCTAAAGTCCAACTATGTAGCTATGTAAGTACCAGTGATCATCACATGGTCACAAAGAAGAGAATACAAAAAAGTCAGGATTCTGGATTTCAGAAATACCATTGCTAATTAAATGGGAAAATCCTTTAGATAAGAGATGATAAAGGCAGAAAGTAGATGAAATGGCCAAACAGTTGGCTGAACTAAAGAAACTATAGAAAGGCAACAATTCTTTTATTACACAAATAAATGAGAGAAAATAAATTTTGTTATGGCTTTTGATAGTGAGGGCTGAAAAAGTGCATACAAGATATCTCAGAAAGAGGGACATTGGGAAGGATATCTGATAAAGCTGAAAGAAGCAGGAAAAGTACTCAAAAGAGGGATGCATGAAAGAAAAGCCCTAGGAAGTCAGATATTTGAAGTAGCATTTTAGAAAGGGCATCCAAGTGCAATTTGGGATGTCCAGGGAAACCCAAGCAGAAAAACACTAGGGATATCTACCGGCCCAAGGGTTTCTATTACCCTAGGAAGAAACCCTGACTTTGCCATCCTCTCAGCTGCTGAAAATCCCCCCCCCCCCCCAGCTGCTGCCCATTCCTTCATGGGAGGGGGAGGTGGGTGGCAGCAGCAGCAGTATTTCAAAAAGCTGCAGCAAAAAGCAGCCACTTTTGGAAATACTGCTGCTGCCACTGCCCGCTCCCCTCCCCCAAATGGAATCAACAGAACGACGGCAGCTGGGGGGGGGGGGGCAGCACAGCCAGTTATGTGTGCTGTTGCTGCTGCCCACCCGGACTGGCCACCAAGCTCGCCTGGTGGATTTGCCAGCCCTGCCCCATCAACCCCCAACTTCCTGCAGGTAGCATTGAGACAAAGGATTAAAAAACTGGCCTGGGATCAAGCCTTGCTTGTTTTAATTCCTACAACCTCAAAACAAAAAGGAGCCCAAATTCTCTACCTCACATTCCTTCTTAAAGCACAAGGCATTTTCCCCTATAGGGGACAGAAGTGATCTCTAGTCTCTCTAAATCCTACAGCTGTTTCTTTGTATTATTCCATTTATTAGATATTTCACCTGTCTTTATTAAAATAGAAGGCAGGATACAAAAGCACAATGAAGGACCTATATTTTTGGGGCCCTGAAGCTTGAACTGTTATGGGGGTCCCTTCACAACCAGCAATGAGGTCTGAGTAACCATTGATATCTTCCTCAGTGTGGTTGTTCTACAACAGATTACCACAAACCTTTTAAAAAATGTAACCACTACATCTCAGAATGTTTTTTCATTTATGGCTAGCCTACATGATATTATAAGGATAAGGATGTGGGCAGGGTCCCGGCGGCCGCAGGTAACCAGGGGCGCGGCCCAGCATGGGACTCTGCGTGCATTGGAAAAAGAAGAGGGAGGGGGGCACAAGAGGAGCGAGGACGCAGGCAGCACCATTTGAATTGATTGGCTCCGCCATGGGGACGAGCGTGACGGTAGCCATTCGGAGCGGGGGGGGCAGGCCACGTGCTTCGGTGGTGGCAGCGCTCGCCGAGCACATGGTCTGAGAGGAAGAGCGGCTGATGTCCTGCCCTCCCACCCATTAAGGCTAATGTGCGGAGGGGAGTTTGGGGTGTCGCAGCTGGGGGGGGGCGTGGGTGCAGGATCCCAGAGGGTTCCGGGGTCCGGAGCCATAGGCTACTTGGGGTGGGGGTGGGGGCAGGGTACCCGCAACTCGGATAACCCCTAGAAGATTTTTGCTATTGATATGGCGAAGTCGGACAGGGGTGGTAGTAACTTTGCCGGTGGTTTGACCGGGGCAGGTGTGGAGGCGAGGTCACCTTGCTAATTGCATGGCAGGTGAGGTATCGCTCCACTGGGGGGGTTGGTTTGATGGGCTGTTACTAATGTTAATGTTAAAATGTTAATGGGCAATAAAACTGTGACCTGTTGCTTCCAACTTCAGTGTGGTGTGAATTTTTTGGGCATGTGAGGAGGTTGTAGTGAAGGGGAGGGGGTGGGGGTAAAGTGGAAGGGTAGAGCGCCGGGTCCAGCTACCCGTTTATAACCTTTTAATTTATATTTTAACTATTATTTTGTATTGAATTATACTATATTATTAATATAATTATTAAAAAAAAACTTCTCATACTGTAGACCTAAACGTTTTAAGCAATGAAGACAAAAGTCACTTCTGGGGCCCATCCGGGATTAAGGGCCCTGAAGCTTAAGCTATATTAGTTTTACAGTAGATCTGCCCTTGCAAAAACACACTCCTACAATAAAGCATAATAAAAACACAAACTAGAATAATAAACATACAATAATAAAAGAAAATAACCCAACAAAACAATAAAAATAACAAGATAAATACAATAACAAAAGAAAATCACATTGTGCCCGATATCCAATTGGGATGTCTATGAGTTACTATGGCGCATAGCCATTACTACCAATCTCTAACCCTGGATATTCAATGTTGGGGTCATATGTATTTTATTTATTTATTTTCTTATATACTGTGCTATTCTGCATCAGTGCAGTTTACATTGAACAAACTGAAATTACATTGAACAGGGCATTATAACTTGGAGATAACTATTTTACAGGAAACATGGGCTATGGAGGGTTAAGTGGCTTGCCCAAGACCAAAAGGAGCACCTGTGGGACTAGAAACCCCAATCCTTCTGGCCCAAGGTTGCTGTCCTCAGGTTGCTGTCCTCTAGTGGAATTTGAACCCCTGACCTTCCGGCCTGGAGTACCTTGCCCCAACCACTAGGCCACTCCTCCACTATGTAGCCCCAGCATTGAATATCTGAGGTTACCGCACAGCCTTCGATACTGCAGAAGCTAATTGGGTAGTGGCGTTATTGCACCTCTACCTGGTTAGTTTCCACGGGTAAAGCTAGGCCAGCTTTTGCAGCACTTAATTTTACCCACAAGTCTCTAGCCGGGTAGTGATGCAATATCGCTGCTACCCAGTTTGTGACTGTAGCCATCCATGACACACCCTGATGCTAAGCAGTTAGTATCGGGGCTTATAGCAGCATTATTTTGGGGATATTCAGTGGCACTAACCATGTTAGTCAAGCAGGTACACAAAGACTAGTGACAAATTGATTCAGATGTAAATTCTTTAATGGGCCCCGACACGTTTCGGCTAAAAAGTCTTCTTCAGGGGGTCTTTAAAAAGAGAACACACTTCAAAAACAATAATAAAATATAATAAAACATTAATGTAAATGTTTAAAAAGACAAACATATGCAATATAATAAAACAATATAAAGACAAATTGTTAATAATAGAATATAGAACATATGGAAGATGTAGATCCAAATGGACAAATATAAATACATAAATTGAAACATCAAAAAACTTAGTAATAATTATATTTTACATTTTTATTCTTAAGAACATAGATATGATAAAATCATATGGCCAAAGTAGATGAAAATAGAAAAAAGAGAGACGATGAGAAGGACACAAGCAAGGAATTGATTAAAAATACCTTAATTCTGTCGCATAGCACAATAAAAATAATCGCTAAAGATAAAACAAATAAATAAATAATTTAGGTGTTAAGATAATAAATAAATCATTTAGACATCAAAACCAGCTATAAAGGCATAAAAATAAATAAAAATATGCATACATAAAAAAAGGAATGCAATGCTTAATTGAATGTTTTTTTGAAAAGAACTTCATATGCTGTTTCTTAAAAAATGCATCATTTATTGCACCACTATAAAATGAAAATAACAAGCACTCAAAAAGAGCATTTCATGGGATAAAAAAACAATAAACACATAAATAGATATTTCATATAAAACCTCTGTTGAATATATGTCTAAGCATGATTGCCCGATTTTATAAGATACTATTATTCTACATTTGGAATTGTGTGCAAATGAACTGTTTCAAAAATAAAATCCTCCATGATTAAATGAGGCGTACTCAAAAAAAGAGAGGAGACCAGCTTTTGCCGTTAAATATGAGAAACCGCATACATAAAAAAGAGAGAAAGTGCAGTGCTTGTTTAGATGTTTATTTGAGAAGAACTCTATATATTATTTCTTAAGAGACACATCATCTATTGCACCACTGTAACTTACAAAATGAAAATAACAGGCATTTTGCAAGATGAAAACCTCTAAATACGTAAATAGGTATTCCACAAAAAACCTCTGTTGGATATGCGTCTGAGCATGATTGTCCAATTTTATAGAATGCTATTCCTCTATGTTTTAAAAAACGGAAAGAAGAACAGCTGTTAAAATGCACTCCGTGGTTGAATTAAAAAATTAAAAAGCGCTGCCATGTAGTGCACACCATGTTGTTTGTTTATAAAACCTGCTTGGGACATAAGAACTGAACCATTGTTGCCCACTAATTGAAGATGTACTAGAAAACACATTACCTCAACATCAAAAGGACGTCTTAGTTGAATGAAATAAAGGGGGGGGGGGGGAAAGAACGCATCAGTAAGTGCACTCTCTATTACCTATTTGTGCATGAAGCTGAACCTTGAAAGTTAATACTATAACTTAAAAAATCCTTCGAACATACAGGTAGTAATTAAATGAAGCATCTTCAAAAAACATCTTCAAGGAAGGGGAAATGAAGAAGCTTACCGTGCTGTATTCGCTTTCAAAGTGAAACGCGTTATGCTCTTACTCTCCAGAGTAAATACTCGCGTTTTCCCGCTTCTAAAAGGTAAAAGGTTATGAAAATGCAGGCGTGCAGTGCTCATAAGGTTATGAAATAAGATAAATTAAGATAAATTATCACCAAAAGGGGAAAAAAGAATGAATCACTAAAAAAAGGGGGGGGTAAAAACAGTGTATATAAAAAAATGTATATTAAAAAAACCCTTCATTTCAATTTAAATTTGGAAATAAATATTGTTGTCGTCATCTCTGGAGGCAATCTAATTGAGGTGTTTCCTTTGTTAAAGATGCCGCGGTGGTGTTCAAATTATTTGTCTTACCAGAGTGCGGCTACAGAATAAAAGCCTAAACTCTGCTGGAATATCCTCTCTCCAAGGAGCAAGGGAACGACAGTCAGAATGGAAAAGATATCTAAAAAGGATAGAAGCTCTGGGGCACTTAGGTGGTACAAATAAAGGTTTATTTACCCCAAAAGAATTTTAGTTAACAGGCGAGTATGAAATGTACTTCCCCCAAAAAGTACTGGATTGTGTTACAATTACTCACAAAAAGAATAAACATGCTTAGTTATTACCTTGATACACATTAAGCAGTTCCCTTTTGTTATTCTCTGTCAGAGTAAATTCTCAATTAACAGAACTCTGAAAGATATCTGAGCTCAAATATGTATTATGTTGTCATGTGAACGGGTCTTTTATTTATTTATTTATTTATTTATTAACAATTCTTATATACCGCACTATTAGACATCAGCGTGGTTTACATTAAACAGAAAACATCCGACAGTTTACATATGTCTGGTCATTACATTTAACAGGAGGTATAACTTGGCGAAATAGGGGAAACTAAATACAATGGTGGTTTTTACTTATCATCATTGTCTTCACAAACGTCGTCGGGGCCCAAGCTCTTCTGTTCCTCCTTCAGCTGGCCTTCAGATGTTCTCGCTCTCCCTCAGGAACTTCAGGATGGTCGTCTTCACTGGATATGGAACTGAACCTATCCTAACTCCTAAACCTCCCAAAAATAAATGACCTAACCTAGCTATTCTAAAAAAAAATGTTTAGCAATAATAACAAACATGTATTATTACAGCAAGCTTGCAAAAGTTAATTAAAATAAATCCTTCTCTTTCTCTCCTGATGCTTCAACCACACGCAAATCTCATGTCCTTTCCTCACTCCCTCACTCTTTCCCTTACAGTTCTCAGATGCTCAACATTCTTATAAATTAAATATTGTTTCAATCACCCCCCTGAACAATCCATTCATGCATACACCTTCACACTCATTCCCTCTCTTACCAAACTGGAGGATGTTTCCCTATCAGATGAGCTTACCCAAACCTAATTAACTTGACTACCCAGGAAAACAACTATAAAACCTCTTGCTTCCATTTTTAGCAGCTCTTTTTACCCTTAAATAAGCATTCAATTCACATGGGAAGAGGCTTCTTTTTCTCTCAGGCCTCTTTCTCTTAACTCACCTAACCTGGGAAAAAGAAAAAAAAATCCTAAATTCAATGGTAGCCCCTCTCCACCTAACTCACATACCAATGTTTCTCACCATTACAGCTCTCTCTCTCTCTCTCACAGAAGAATCAAATTTTTTCAGTTCACTTAAAAAAAAAAAACCTACATAAAACTGCTCACCCATATTCACTCTCCATTCCATATACTCTCAGTATCACCAAAACAGCTCAAACTTTCATAAAACCACACAGTCTCAGGCCATGACACTACACACACCAGCATGCATCCACGTTCACTAACATTCAAGTTCCAACTGCCTTTCAGTCATCAAATCACCAACATTCTAAAACACTCTCCAACAGTGTTCTTGCTCCTGATGATGTCAGCCAATAGTTCTTACTACCTAACATTTAAACCTTAATATCCTTTATTCCACAAAACTTTTTACATAGCTATTCTGCAGTCACCCTCTAAGGATTCTTCATGCTGTTTCTTTAAGCACATCTTCAGGAGGAGGAGGTCTGTTCCTGAAATTTTCATCACAACTCAGCTCCTCTCAGCTATGTTGCTACAGTATCACAGATATCACTCCCTGCTCCCTTAGCATTTCGGTACTTCAACATGTTCCAAACTTGTATTTTTAACTCTAATACAGCTTTTTGAACCATTTTTAGTCCAAACATAACACCAACACAACCTTTTAAACACTTTCGGTACTTTCAAAATACTTCTATGTTTACTTTTAAAATCGCTATAAAATGCAAGTTTAAACAGCATTAAAACTTGACAAAACCCTTTGCTAAGGGCTCTCTAGCCCTCCTACATATCCCCATAACCCCTCAAAACTCCAAAAGTTTTAAAATTTAGTATTTTTAATATCGGGCCTTTTTGCCCTAGGCCATGCCTCCTGCTCCACCCCACACTACAAATGCTGCAAAGCGCAATGATATAACACTCACAACCTTAGCATGAGTTGGAGCGGGAATAGTACCACGCTGTCATGGCCATGCGCTAGCTGGCAAAATGTGTTCCAACACACATTCAGAGCACAGAAGAACACGCATTGTCAGCCAACTAGGGTTGCCAACTTTTTCACCGAGAAAAACCCGACACCTGTGGCTCGCCATGCTCCACCCATTCTCCGCCCCTAGTCCCACTCCTGCCCCGCCCCAGCCCCACCCACAAAAATTACCGAGGATACGTGTAGGCTAACTTCCTTGGTCAGATAATAATTAAACTGGGAACCCCAAAATCCAAACATGAAATGTACAACACTGGAGAAATAAAACTATAAAGTAATGTCCTCTTGCACTAAACAAAAACGCAAAGATGTTAACAATAAACACTTCCCAGACCAGACATATTCCAGTTAATAAATTCAAAATAAAAAGTATTTTTCTACCTTCTGTTTGGGCGTTTTATTTTTCAGTTGCAATTGCTCCAGTCACTTTCTTCTGGTTTCTTTGTGTCTTCTGCGAGCTATCCATTTGTCCTTTCTTCTCTTTTAGATGTTTTCCATTCTCTCTCTATTTCTGCTTTAACATACTGATTGTTTCCCTTTTGCTCTTTCCCCCAATTCTTTCCTTATTCCTTTATCATCCGTTTAAATTTCACCCTTCCATTCTCAAGCCCCTCTTACTCTCCCAATACCGGCCCATCATAGACTTTTCTTCCACACAAAATATTTTTTCCCCTCTCCATTCTCATTCCCCATCCATTCTAGTCCTCCCCCAAAATCAATTCCCTTATAGTTCTAGGCCCACCCAGCATCCACTCCCTTCTAGTCCCATTCTCCCATGCCCCACATCAGCCCATTTCCAGTCCTATTCCAGCTCTTCATCAGCCCATTTCCAGTGCTAGCCCTCACATCACAGGCCATTTCCAGTCCTAGCTCCCCCCCCCAATCACAGCCCATTTCCAGTCCAAGTCCCCCATCACAGCCAATTTCCAGTCCTAGGCCCCCCCCCCACCATCACAGCCCATTTGCAGTCCGAGTCCCCCCGCACCATCAGCCCATTTGCAGTCCGAGTCCCCCCGCACCATCACAGCCCATTTGCAGTCCTAGTCCCCCTAATCACAGCCTATTTCCAGTCCAAGATC
This sequence comes from Ichthyophis bannanicus, assembly GCA_033557465.1. Lineage (NCBI taxonomy): Eukaryota > Metazoa > Chordata > Amphibia > Gymnophiona > Ichthyophiidae > Ichthyophis > Ichthyophis bannanicus. The sequence continues at coordinate 1,012,501,545 of CM066033.1, read as the reverse complement.
CCCCTTCCTCCACCATAGCCCATTTCCAGTCCAAGTCCCCCCCCCCCCCCCCATAGCCCTTTTCCAGTCCAGGTCCCCTCCACCCCCATCACAACCCATTTCCAGTCCATGCCCCCCCCCCATAACCCTTTTACAGTCCAGGTCCCCCCCCATCACAGCCTATTTCCAGTCCAAGTTTCCCCCCCCCCATAGCCCTTTTCTGGTCCAGGTCCCCTCCTTCCCCATCACAACCCATTTCCAGTCCATGTCCCCCCCCATAACCCTTTTACAGTCCAGGTCCCCCCCCCATCACAGCCTATTTCCAGTCCAAGTCCCCCCCCTTAGCCCTTTTCCCGTCCACGTCCCCCCCCTTTAGCCCTTTTCCAGTCCAAGTCCCCCCCCTTAGCCCTTTTCCAGTCCAAGTCCTCCCCTTAGCCCTTTTCCAGTCCAAGTCCCCCCCCTTAGCCCTTTTCCAGTCCAAGCCCCCCCTTAGCCCTTTTCCAGTCCAAGTCCCCCCCTTTAGCCCTTTTCCAGTCCAAGTCCCCCCCCTTAGCCCTTATCCAGTCCAAGTCCCCCCCCCCTTAGCCCTTATCCAGACCAAGTCCCCCCCCCCTTAGCCCTTTTCCAGTCCAGGTCCCCCCCATCACAGCCAATGCAGTCCTTGCCCCCCCCCCCGACCAGCATCGCGGCTGTCTGAGGCTTCAGAGGGAGCCGGGGAAGCCCGTGCGAGGCCCCAGCTCCCTCTGAACAGCCACCAGCGTGAAGAGCCTTTACCTTCACGCTGGCGGCTGTTCCTGTGAAGCCGCGAATGCTGGGAAAGGTTAAAGGTTGCCCTTTAACCTTTCCCAGCATTCGCGGCTTCACAGGAACAGCCGCCAGCGTGAAGGAAAAGGCTCTTCACGCTGGTGGCTGTTCAGAGGGAGCCGGGGCCTCGCGCGGGCTTCCCCGGCTCCCTCTGAAGCGGAGAAAAGCCGGTTTTTTTGCTCTGGCCGCTCCCGATCTTGCGGCCAGAGCAAAAAAACTGGCTTTTAAAGGGCCGGTTTTGCCTCTGCGCCGGCAGCCGGCCTGGCTGTGGAAAAACCGGCCAGGCCGGCTGAAAACCGGCCAGTTGGCAACCCTACAGCCAACACCCTTTAGTAAAAGGGCCCCAAAGTGTTCCATAGCCTTAGAATAGTACTAGAAAGAGCACTAGCCCTCGCTCTTGACAAACCTAGGAACTTGAGAACTGGGGATATTAAAAACACATCATCTTGAGAATGTAAGGTACGTGTTGACTCATATCTTTGTTATTGATCAGTTATATATTTAGGCCCATTCTGATGCAACAACATATGCCCAATAACTCAAAGATTATTCAAAAATTGGTAGCCAACAAATTGATGCAAGGATAGGAGAGGCTTGTTTTCTGGGACTAGCTTTAACTGCTAACTTATTCAAAAACAACCCCCAATTCAGTGATAACTTTCAATAACTCAACAAAAATCACCAAAATAACCCCCTTGAAAATATTCAAAATAAATATGTTTGTCGGATGTTACAGGAAAGGAACATATAATGATGCTATGTCCACCACTCAGTTACATCCATTTTAATCAATATTTGTAAAAAACAAAAAACTCCGTTACTTAGCTGGATTATGAAAGACGAAATTCAGACTGCTCAGGCACGACGTGCACGTTTCGGGTCTGTAGCCCTGTTTCAAGTGCTGCCATCATCACATACTTCAAATCAACCGCCATCAAACGCTGAAATCAGCTGCTTCCTCAAAAGGGTCAAAAACTTCTAAGAATGGCTATTCTTTGCTGTCAATCACATCAAGCCACCAATGAAACTCCAGGGACACCCCACTGACTAGGGGAAGCCCTGTGTTCATCAGATAACGTCAGTGAATACTGAGCCAATCGATTTCTTTGTTGAGACCACCAGGATGCACCGTCCGTAATTGAAAAATCCAACGCTGTTCACAGCTCTGTAGTTTATTGGTACGATCCCCACCTCGGGGGTCCATAGGTACATGATCAATGACTGACCACTGTAAAACCTGAAAAGTATGGCCAAAAACAAGGCAATGTTCAACCATTGGAGCTGTCTCAATCCTTTGTCGGAGACGGGAGGCATGTTCACTTAACCGGAGTTTAATCATCCGGGTTGTTCTACCCACATATGCCAAAGGGCATGGACAATAAATCAGGTACACCACAAAGGATGAGGTACAGCCTGTTTCCCACCATCTTTTAAAATGCTGACCAGTCCCCGGATAAGTCCATTCAGGTCTCGTTAAAGCGGATGAACAATAATTACAATTACCACAAATACTGTGGCCATTATGTAAAGGAAAAGGCAATGGAGATCTATCCACCATAACCGCAGAACAGGCCACCATATCCCCCAAATTAGCTCCTTGTGTAAAAGCCACCAGTAAAGGTTTTTGGAAACAGGAATGCAATTCCAAAATCGGCCAAGGTGAACCATTAACCTTGTGCCGCCCCCCCCCCCCCAAAGCAAGCTGCGACCAGCACCAACGCTCTAAAGCCTCCTGCCAATCGCTCAACAACAGGTCCTGACCCACCGGGGCAAGGTGAACCCCATCCAAATGATACAAGCCAGCACACTTAACATCCGCCCAAGGATGCAACACCTGGAGCCCACCCGTCTGCTGAACCCAGCGCCCAACCTGCCTGTTGATCTTGATAAGGCCTCGCGACCAGCGATGCTGAGACCAGCACGCAGGGCGAGGAATGATGTCCGACCATATGATGGCCACACCCGGGAGAAAGTCCCGCACCCAACCGATATCCCGCTGGACTGTCCTGATGATCTGTCGGCACGACCAGGTCGCCAAGTCGTTGCCACCTAAATGTATCAACAGTCCAGCAGGCCGCTGCCACTGCACCATCTTCGCCTGTACGCAGGCCACCAGCTTCCACAATCGCATGCCTCGTTGAACCATCCAGCACAGGTGTACTCCTACATTTTCGAGACCAAGATGCCGCCCGACGCTCCACCCAGTAGACAAAGGAGAGCCCAATAATCCACCAGTCTCCAGGGCACGCGCCATCTGAAAGGAGAAACCGCACTGCCACCAGCAGGCAACTCTGCAACAGGAAGGAAAATGTTAGCACCCCCATACTAACCCCCTTTTTGTACCTGCCCCATGGCCCGATGTTGCGCAAGGGGCCTACGGGCGAACGTAGCCCTCATAAGCACCCGAACGCCACCTGCCGATACGCTGAATGACCTGGGCCTCGAGACCTGCGGCAGCTGCGCTCGTAGCCGCCCCAATCCTGAAGGAATGCGAAGCGTAGCTCCTGTCATCGAGACCCAGGCACCGCAAGGCCAGGCACAGCACCGCCGTGAACTGAAACTGCGTGACCGGCCTGCCATCAGCATGAATGAAAAATACCCCCTCACCGCCGGCCGTAACCGCAGGTAGTCCCGCAGAGCATGCACCGGGCAGTATATCAAGGGAAAGATAGCATTCAGGACCACCCAGCCCCCTTTTCCCGCCTGGTCCATTTTGCAGCGCGGTAGGTGGATACACACCTCGGACGTCTCCACCGTGACATGCTCAAACCCAAGCCCACTGAAGGCCCCCTGCCTCGCAGAGCTGGGAACGAGCTCACAGACCCAGAACGCACCAAAAAAACGCAGTTGCGAAAAGCGCATGGAAAAGAATGGACTCAAAACGCGAGGCCGCGATGCGCGGTTAAGCCAAGCATATATGCAGTAATAGATCATGGGAAACCAGGAGCCGCCAATCCTGTACCCGGGGATGGACCCGGGCCCAACCCAATAGGCGCTTAAGCAAAAAGGATATCCTGGGGTTGCCCCAACCAGCCACCTTACAAAAGAAGGAAAACCCAGCCAGCGCATCCACAACTGCAGACCGCGCCCAGCCCTCCTTCTTGGCCCATATCACGAATTGGCCCGCGAGCCCATCCGGAACACCCCCCCCCCCAGACCAACCCCTGGCACACAAGAACAAACTCACCTGCGAGTATCCCCACCGATACAGTGCCCAAGTGCCGCACGCCACCGACGCAGCCAGTAATACCATCAGGTCGGGGTCCCAACACTCCAAAGATGCTCCAGGACCCTTGAGGCCAACTCCTCCGCCTCTGGCGCCAAGCGCCGGAACTGCGCCCACTGAAAATGGGAGAGAGCATCAGCTATGGAATTTTGGGCACCCGGCACATGCCGCGCCCTCACAGTCACGTTCAACCGCAAGCACGCCAAAACAAAAACTCTCATCAAGGAAGCCACTCTCAGACACCGCGGCACATGTCGGTTCATAACTTCGACCACCGCTGCGTTGTCGCACCAAAAAACCACCTGCCGATCGCGCAGACGGTCGGGTCAAACCCAAAAAGCCACAACTATGGGAAAAAGCTCCAGAAAAGTGATGTTACGTGTCAGGCCATACTGGACCCAGTCCGCAGGCCAAGGCTCAGCACAACAAGCCTCTTGGCAATAGGCCCCAAATCCGGAACTGCCCGCAGCGTCCGTAAACAAATGCAGATCTAGGTTCGAAAGCTCCAGCAACTGCAACACCGAGCACCCATTGAAAGAGATTAGGAAAGCGTCCCACACCCTCAGATCTTCTCGCATTCCAGCCGATACCCTAATCTTATGGTGCGGGAGCCACACTCCCGCCATGGCCAGCGATAACCGCCGCGTGAAAGGGCGCCCCATGGGTAGAACCCTGCAAGCAAAATTGAGGTGCCCAACCAACGACTGCATGACCCGCAAGGTGGTCTTGTGCGAAAAGCCTACGAATGCCACCAACTCCCTAAGTCGTTCAACCTTCGGGGCAGGCAATCGCACAACCATACACTCGGTATCAATCTCAATCCCCAGAAAAGTGAGACGGGTTACAGGCCCAACCGTTTTATCATGCGCTATGGGAATACCGAAATCACCAGCCAGGCGCAGAAAGGTCCCCAGCAGAGTAGCACAAGTTTGGGCCTGACCCGGGCCAACAAATAGGAAATCGTCCAGATAATGGACTATGCTACCTACGCCCTTCTGCCTCTCTAACACCCAGTGCAAGAATGTACTAAAGGCTTCGAAGTATGCGCAAGATATAGCACAACCCATGGGCATGCACTTGTCGAAATAAAACCAGGAGTCGAAACGGAAACCCAACAATGGAAAAGCGGAAGGGTGAACAGGCAACAGTCAGAACGCAGATTCAATGTCAATCTTTGCCAGCAAAGCCCCCACTCCAGACTGGCGCACCAGCAGCACAGCCGCATCTAAGGAAGCGTAACGCACCGTGCACCATTCCCGAGGTATGCAATCGTTCACCGAACCTCCTGGTGGACAAGAAAGGTTATGGATCAGCCTAAACTTGCCAGGCTCTTTTTTGGGCACCACACCCAATGGGGAAATAGTGAATGAAGGAAACGGGGGCAAGCTAAAGGGCCCCGCTACTCGGCCCAACGCACATTCCTCTGCAATCTTCTGTCACACCACCCCGGCCTGCGCCTTGACAGAGCCAGTGTTATGCGACCTGCCTGCCACCGGTGAGCCCTGACACGGAATCCTAAAGCCCTCTGAAAAACCCTCCAATAGCAACTTCGCCACGTCGAGAATGCCCGTAAAGCACCAACCCTGGACGCATAACGTCAACCCTGATGGTTATATGCACGAATACCCCACAAGTCCCCTCACTTACCCCCCGCTGGGGCGCCCGCCACTCCCTTTCGACTACATTTTGTGGCCACGTGCCCGCACCCACACAACAAGCAGACATGCCTAAATTTGCAGTCAGGGAACGGGCACGATGCCTTGTTGAAGCGCCAACAGACGTTGCCCCCAACTGCACCCCCTTTTGACTGGGACTGAGCAGGGGCTGAGGCCCGAAAGGGCCGCGCACCAACAGATGAAACGGACGGCCCCACTTTACTGCCTCCGCCTCCCGCACCCCCTCCCCGACTCCTCGAGGACATCTGCGTTAACCATAAATTGGCGTCCTTCGTCCCCTAGGAAAGCTGCCCATTCTCTTCCATCAAGTCCCGGAACTCCTCATCATAATTTAACCAAGCCCACCCTTCGTGTGCTTGCAACGCTGCTAAGATTGTGTCCACATAAGCCAGCAACGCGCCGTATTGATCCGGGAAATAATGGCCCCAGACACTAGCCAAACGCAAGAAGGCACGAGTCCAGTTCAGGGTGTTGCGGGAAGCCTTCCGCACCCTGCCTGCTTTCTCATCCTCCTTGCGCTTCTTCCTGCTTTCTCCAGAGCATTTCCTGCCATCGAGCTGGCGGAAAATATCAATATACTTGCGCCGCTTGATCCGATGACTCAGCTTCCGTGGCACACACTCCCACAATTCGGTACAGCGTACCACCATGGACCCACCGACCTCCCCTTTACCACCCCCCGCTATTACTGAGTCGCCCGAAGAAGGGGAAGATGATGACGAAGAAGACGACGAAGATGCCTGCCGACAACGACGCCCCCGTCTACGCTTGGATTTTGCCTCCGAAGCCGCGTCATGCCCCGCACTCGGAGCTGTCACCTCACCCGCACCCCCTGCATACTCACCAGCTGTAGAGGGAGAAGCCACCATAGCACCCACAGGCTGGACCACCACCGCGTGCCCGCACCCACTCATTCCGCTCCTCAGAGGAACATGCTGGACCCGCACCAAGAAACAGAGCCGTGTCAGTCATAGTCGTCCGTGGCATCAGGTTCTGCAGAACCTGGAGGGGAAGAGAAGGAGAGAAACCAGCAGCAACAGGCCCCGAAATGCTGGGTGCCACAGTTGGTCCCCTACCCCAACCCCAGGCTGAGGAACCGAGCCTGCCAGCCTCCAAAGCAGTGGTACCCCGGCCCTCGAAGCTGCCTGCCCCACCCCGCCCAACACCAAACCAATCACCCCAACCACCACCCCAAGGGCTCATATCCCCCCATGGACCCACCCCACATGCCCACGGGCCCAAAGACCTGCAATACCCCAGATGCGTGAAGCGCCCCGACACTGCCAGAGGCGACGGGGACACACCCGCAGGCCCGCCAGTCGAGCCAGCCACTGCTGGCCCTTCGGCCCGGGACATCGCCAGCCCTGGACCCCCAGCAGCCACGGCAGCATCGGGCCCCTCCCCACTGTCCACCGCCTCAGCCAATGGCCCCGGCTCAACAAACTCCAAGCCCTCCGGCAAAAGCCCTTCCATCCGAGCCCAAAGGGCCTCACCTGAAACACCCCAGCCTCTTTCCCACGTGGACTTCCCCCTGCCACGCCCCGACTAGCCCCACGAAACCCCCCGGCTGCCACAACACCACTGTCAGCCGCCCTACCCTCGCTGGGTAATGGGCGGCCATGCCTCACAAAACCACGGCCTCTGGCCACCCCCACTGCCGGAGGCTTCCTCCCCGCTCCCCTACCTCTAAGCCACCGAGCCATAAGCCCAAGTAACTATCTATTCCCTTTATTTATTTAATTATGTATTTTTTTTAAAATTTATTTTTATCTGCTACCCTTATGTGCTGCCTTAACTGGCACCCCTAGTGGAAAGATAAAACTCTGCCCCAAAAATTGCTTCCCCTACCTCCGGGAGGAAGGCAGTGTGTGCCTCCAAGTCAGTCCTGACTCCTGATGACCCAGAAGCTCCCGAGTTTTCTTGGCAGTGGCAACAGAAGGAGATTGTCAGGCCTTTCTTATGAGGCCTGTTATATACAATTGAATCTGGAGGCTCAGAAGCACTCACAATCCCATGGAGCCCCTAACCACGTGCAGCAGGCCACAGCCACGCGCACCTCCGGTGAGCCTGCCCTGCCCTGCCCCGTCCTCTGCGTCTCTTCATTTTTTTGTTTTTAAATTATATAACCGCCCGCCGCCGCGAACACTTCCCACCAACTCAGCAACCTGTGCTGACTCGAACCGGCGCCGTGCCTATAAAAGCAGGCTCCCCCAGCAAGAAGAACCGACGCACCGTGCAAACCGTTCTCCAGGGCGAGCAAGCAGGAAGAGGGAGAACGCACGGCGCTGCTCTCCCTTGCTCCCTGCCGCCCCGCCCCCCCCGGCCAGCTTTAGCCAATCGCAGCGCCATACGACGGCGCCACGGGCTGCTGGACCCAACCCGCCCCTCCTTCACCGCACTCGCACTCCCCCCCCAACCAGCGCATCACAAAGCCCGCAATGGGTTCGGGCCCCGGGGACCCGGTTACTATGCCGGCTTCGGGACCCGGTCCTGCGGCGCCACTGGATATTCATCAGGCACTGACAGTGAAGCAGACAGTCTCTTGTCTTCAGCAGTGGGCGGACTTGATGACATGGCTAGGGGGCGGAGTTTAGTTCCCTCAATCCAGATTGCAGCAATCTTTAAAAGGAAAATTTGAAGAAAATAAAGTACATAGTGCAAAGATCAGGACTTAACAAACACTGACAGTGAGGCAGACATTATGTAGTTTGTTATCTGATTACTGGACTGAAAATCACCGCTAACCAGATTAATACCTGGAATCGCCCATGGATTGCCCCAGAACTCTCCAGACAGTGCCAGGGCGTTTAGAGGAAATATTCAGCAGCTGCTGAAGATCCATCTCTCGGGGTTTATCCTGACAGGCAGTAGGTACTACTATCCATATAAACCCCTTTGAATATTGGCCCCCTTCATGTAAGATCAGGTCTCCTCTTGAAAGTAAAATAAACATTTTTGGAAGGTTTTGAATTTGCTGTCCTACTGTTAGCTTTTATAAAAGCAACATAAGCACCTATATGCTATTATAAAATAGACTCCCAAAATTATCTCCAATAGTGCACCGGTTCTAAAACCCAAATCTAGACTCGATACAGGTGTATGTCCATATGCCCTCTGCATACATATACATATTATATAAGCATGCACCTAGTTCAGAATATTGCCCAGCTCTCCCCAAACTATGGCCCTGGGAATACCTATCCACAGATCCCTGTCATTTGGTGTGCCTGCTTTGTAGTCGTGTATACCCTTGTGCCATTTCATAATAGCCAGTTTCTGTATATAAAGCATACTTTACAGCAGGAAAATACTTTCTAAAATGACTCCCAATACAGGGACATTTCCAAAATCCATTTATCCAGGTATCTGAAAAAACTGCCCACCTTCCCTGCTCTGTGCAGCTATCAGGAAATACTGCTTCTCTTTGACTGCATCTGTTCTTTGGCACCTTACCTAGAAACTGCTAATTGACAAATTTTGCCTAATGAGTAAGCTGGACCCATCAGAAGGGATTCTATGCCATGGATGTTCTAAACAATATTCTAAGAAAGAAAGCCGTGCTTTTTAAAAGGCAGGCACTCCTAAACTAGCATGAGAAGGCAACACAGATGCTTATATTTATTTTCATACAGAGTTATCGTAAATCACATCCTGATGTTTGACAAACTTTCCTTAAGCTTCACAAGTGAAAGCATTCCAAAACAGAGGCATGTTCCATCTCAAGGATTGTTGCTTTTCTGTCAACAGATTGCAATGTTATATGTATTATATACGGGGCATGATGTTGCGGTTTCAATTTACAGAATCTGTGCTATCAGCTATGTATATAGTGCATCCAATGCATAGACAACATTTTTTGCATGGCCTGTCTCTGTTGGGAGAATCTGGCTCTGGTGGTGCATCCACTCTTAAGTTTGTGGGACAAGCAAAGACTTGGCATGAGGCAGAGTAAGGAGAGAAACCCAATATAGGACTTCTGGTCTGGTGAACCCAATGTTTGGAGGCATTCGAGAAGCTAGAGCAGATGTGTGATTTATTTTGAAAAGCCATTTCTGGTGTAGCAATTAGAATATGTTAACTCTGTATACATTCAAGAAAAAGCCTGTTAACTGCTTTGTGCCTAGTGTTTGACTTGCCAAGGCTTTTCTTTCACTTTGTATCTACAGGAAAAGATCTTGATGAGTCTGACTCAAACAGAAACATAGAAAATGACTGTGATAAAGACCACGCAATCTATCCAGTCTGTCCATCCATACCAACTACTAAGCTCTACAAGTCCTTTTCTCCCTTAAAGAACCTATGTGCTTGTCCCATGCTTAACCGGGTACGGCGGACCGGTCGCCCCTCCGCCCTTACCAAACCTCCCCCTCAATTCCCCCACCCCAGACATTTCTTAAACAAAATACCAAACACTGTATTGGGAGTTAAACTGGTCGCAGCTTTATTAACCAATAACAATAACCAACAACAATTCAACATAGTTAACTTTCCCCCCCCCCCCCATCAGAGCGAGCCCTCACCAGCCATGTGGGTAGCAAGGTGATGCCGCTTCCGCTTCCACCGGGTCCCAGCCCCAGCAACTTGCCTCGCCTCCCTCATTCCGGCTTCGCCATATTATTAGCAGAAGCCTGAGGGACTGTCCAGGTCGGGGGTACCCCACCCCCGCCCTCCAGCTTGGCTCCGGCTCCGGATCCTGGAGCAACACCCCACAACCTCCGAAACCGACTTCGGAACCTAAACTCAGGGCGGGCGGGCGGGACGTCAGGCCCACACGGCTCCCTCGAGGAAAAGGCCGTGTGAGCCGCCGCGCCTACCCAGAACCCCCCCGCCGCCTGCCTACCACCTTCCCATTGGCTCCCGTGCCCATCACTGGTCCGCGGGAGCCAATGACCCGCCACTGCCGCCAGGGCCCGCCCCCGCAAACCCTCGCGGCCGCCAACTGCGGGAGCGCGCGAACAGCCGCCCCCCCCGGTTAGTGCCGGCCACGTGCACTATGGAGGCTCCGCGGCCTTGCTATTCTTGAACTCGGATACAGCCCTCGTCTTTGCCACCTCTTTTGGGAAGCTGTTCCACTCATCCACTACCCTTTCTGCAAAGCTAAATGTCCTTAGATTAATCCTGTCTGTCCCTTTTCACATTCATCCTGTCCCCTTGTTCCAGAGCTTCCTTTCATGAAAGACACTCTCCTCCAAAGTATACCTATTGAGATCTTTAAGGCTGTCCCCATATGCTTTATGGTGATATCATCTGATTTACGATTCAATACAAAGACAAAACGAAAAGTGTTCAGTACTGTTGGACAGAAAGAGTGTAAGAGATATTTGGGGAGTCTTTGCATCTGAACCACCTCTGTTGGGTTTGCACTAGGGAGGAGCACTCCGTTGAAGCAGACAGAGCTTCTGTGTGTCAGTCATCTGTCTGAAAGAGCACACTAGCTAGGGGCATGCAGTGACATTTATGATACTGTAACTGTTTCAGTAAATGCAGAAAACAAATATTACTCTCTTATTGGGACAACTGACATCACACAGTCAGTTTCCTACTCCGTCCTTTCCTTTTCCCCGTCCATTGACCCCTGACCCTCTCCAGCAGTCAGGCATAATCAGCCGTGTCCCCTATATTCACAAACCTCTCTCTCTCTCTCTCTCTCTATCCCCTGTCTCTAGCAGTTTCTCTGTCACACTTTCTCCACATCTTTAGTAATATCTCTTCTCATCCCCAGCAGTCTCAATCTCTCTCTTGCTTAGTCCTATTCCCAATATATTTTATAATACATTTATCAATAAACCATAAATCAAAAAAAAAAATTATGTAGCAGAGGTATCAAACCAATATTCTAGGCACTGTAAGAGGGCCTTACTGGTACAAACTGCACTTAATGGTCCTAAAAGCTTTCAGTGTACTGCATTATCATTTATCCCTAGCTACAGTTTTAATAAGCAACACCAATGTGCACCACCCACATGTATTTATAACACAACATGTTGAAGGCGTTTAGGACCTTTAAGTGCAGTTTGCACCAAAAAGGTTCTCTTACAGTGCCTAGAAAATTGGTCTGATACCCTGGCAAATTTATTAATTTCTGGTTAATTGATAAATTTATTACAAAACATTTTGGGAGTAGTGTCTACAGCTCTACTATATTTTTGATTACATTATTCTTAAGCAGAACCTCCTCTTTATGTTTTGAAGATAGTCCTATCCACTAGCAGTCTCTCCCTCTTTCTTTATATCTCCTCATTTCCAACAGTATCTCTCGCAAACCCTCATGCCAGTATCTCTCTCTCCCATCTCCAGCAGTCACTCTATTTCTTACAGTTAGCAAGCTTGACACCTTGTATCACCTTCTTCCAGAGCATCTACCTCCAAGCACTTCATTCCTGTCAGCTGAAGGCGAGATACTGTCTCCTTCCAGTATCAAGCACTTCACCAGCAGATCACACTGCCTCATGATGATTCCTCTTCCCACACACCATCGCAGACCACAGTCTCCTTCCCTTCTTCCCTAATCCAAGTACTTCTCGGCTTAACCAACTCACTGGTAGTGAATTTTAAAAAATGCACTGCAGAATGAGTACACGGTTTCCTTGCTTCTTTCCACACAAGCTGTGCCAGAGAAAAAAAAGTGGTTTCATTGGCTCACAGTAATGCAAGGGACATCATTGGCTTGTTCATTTTCAAAGAGAAGGAGGTGGATTGTTGTGTAATGCAGGCTAATAGAGCTGCTGCCTTTTCTCATTAGTAGCACCCATGTAGGACAATGGTAAAGACGTGATGTCATCGACTGGTGATGCCTTTTTTCATTCCAGCACCAGTGACCTCAGAGCCACAGGTTGCTAAAACCTGTATTAGAGGCTGCTCATTTTGGGAATATAGTGAATCCCTAGAAGGTCTTGACCATATGCCATTGATGTTTGTGAAGACTCTGTAATAACATTTGGGTTGAAATACACAGTACAAGGGCAGAACCAGAGACATATATACAGGACAGTGACATAGCACGAGGGCAGCACCGGAGACATACATACAGGGCAGAGACATAGTATGAGGGCAGCACCGGAGACATACATACAGGGCAGAGACATAGTAGGAGGGCAGCACCGGAGACATACATAAAGGACAGAGACACAGTATGAGGGCAGCACCGGAGACATACATACAGGGAAGAGACATAGCACGACAGCAGCACTGGAGACATACATACAGGGCAAAGACATAGTACAAGGGTAGCAACAGACACATACATACAGGGCAGAGACTTGGTACGAGGGCAGCACCGGAGATATACATACAGGGTGAAGAAATAGTATGAGGGTGGCAGCGGAGACATACATAGAGGGCAGAGACATAGTACGAGGGCAGCACCAGAGACATACATACATACAGGGCAGAGACATAGTACGAGGGCAGCACCAGAGACATACATACAGGGCAGAGACATAGCACGATGGCAGCACCAGAAAACATACATACAGGGGCAGAGACACAGTACGAGGGCAGTACAGGAGACATACATACAGGGCAAAGACATAGTACAAGGGCAGCCCACGGAGACATATATACAGGAAACAGACACAGTACGAGGGCAGCAACACAGACATACATACAGGACAGAAACATAGCAGAAGGGCAGCACCAGAGACATACATACAGGGCAAAGATATAGTATGAGGGCACCACTGGAGACATACTTACAGGGCAGAGACATAGTACGAGGGCAGCAACGGAGACATACATACGAGGGTAGCACCGGACACACACATACAGGACAGTGACATAGTACAAGGGCAGCACCGGAGACAAACATACATACAGGGCAGTAACTTAGCATGAGGGAGGCACCGGAAACATACACACAGGACAAAGACATAGTATGAGGGCAGCACCATGGATATAGTAAGAGGGCAGCACCGGAGACATACATACATACAGGATGGAGACACAGTACGAGGGCAGCACCAGAGACATACATACAGGGCAAAGATATAGTATGAGGGCACCACTGGAGACATACTTACAGGGCAGAGACATAGTACGAGGGCAGCAACGGAGACATACATACGAGGGTAGCACCGGACACACACATACAGGACAGTGACATAGTACAAGGGCAGCACCGGAGACAAACATACATACAGAGCAGTAACTTAGCATGAGGGAGGCACCGGAAACATACACACAGGACAAAGACATAGTACGAGGGCAGCACCATGGATATAGTAAGAGGGCAGCACCGGAGACATACATACATACAGGATGGAGACACAGTACGAGGGCAGCACCAGAGACATACATACAGGGGAAAGGCCTAGTATGAGGGGAGCACCGGACAATGTTCCCTCTAATTTTCTGTAGGCTGTGTGCGCATAAAATATCAGCTGTGTGCAGCTTTTGAAGGAAGGTTAAATTTTTTGCGCCACATAACGACACTCGGAGTTATATACTTTAAAATTTGACTACACGTCAGAATACAGTATGTACACCACATTGATTTTAATCAAATTAAATGAAAATAGACAATTACTAAATGAAGCGGGAAATTTCTAGTAATTACAATCATAACTTTTAAATTTTAAGACGTCTGTGTTGTTTTCTATCAGAATCAGAGCCGTAATTTTTGTGCGCTCTGTTGTAAAGTATGTGTGCTCGCTCGGCGAGGTGTGTGCGCGCGCACACGCGCACAGCTTAGAGGGAACAGTGGCACCGGAGACAAACATACAGGGCAAAGACGTAGTACGAGGGCAGCACCATGGATATAGTAAGAGGGCAGCACCGGAGACATACATACATACAGGGCAGAAACGTAGTACGAGAGTAGCACCAGACACATGCATACAGGGCAGAGACTTGGTACGAAGGCAGCACTGGAGATATACATACAGGACAAAGACATAGTACAAGGGCAGTACCGGAGACATACATACAGGGCAGAGACACAGTACGAGGGCAGCACCGGAGACATACATACAGGGAAAAGTCATAGTATGAGGGCAGCACTGGAGACATTCATACAGGGCAAAGACATAGTTTGACGGCAGCAACTGAGACAAACTTACAGGACAAAGTCATAGTAGGAGGTCAGCACCAGAGACATACATACAGGGCAAACACATAGTATGGGGACAGCACCAGAGACATACATACAGGGCAGAGACATAGTACGAGGGCAGCACTGGAAACATACATACATACAGGGCAGAGACATAGTACAAGGGCAGCACTGGAGACATACATACAGAGGAAAAGCATAGTATGAGTGCAGCACCATGGATATAGTACGAGGGCAGCACCGGAGACATACATACATTCAGGGCATAAACGTAGTACGAAAGTAGCACCACACACATACATACAGGGCAGAGACATAGTACGAGGGCAGCACTGGAGACATACATACATACAGGGCAGAGACATAGTATGAGGGTACCACTGGAGGCATTCATACAGGACAGAGACACATTATGAGGGCAGCACCGGAGTCATACATACATACAGGGTAGAGACATAGTATAAGGGCAGCACTGGAGACATACATAAAGGGGAAAGGCATAGTATGAGGAGAGCACCGGAGACATACATACCGGGCAAAGACATAGTACAAGGGCAGCACCATGGATATAGTACTAGGGCAGCACCGGAGACATACATACAGGGCAGAAACGTGGTACGAGGGGAGCACCGGAGACATACAGACAGGGCAAAACCATAGTACGAGAGCAGCACTGGAGACATACATACATACAGGGTAGAGACATAGTATAAGGGCAGCACTGGAGACATACATAAAGGGGATAGGCATAGTACGAGGGGAGCACCGGAGACATACATACAGGGCAAAGACATAGAACGAGGGCAGCACCATGGATATAGTACGAGGGCAGCACCGTAGACATACATACAGGGCAGAAATGTGGTACGAGGGAGCTCCGGAGACATACAGACAGGGCAAAGCCATAGTACGAGAGCAGCACCGGAGACATACATACAGGCAGAGACATAGTACAAGGGCAGCATAAGAGACATACATACAGGGCAGAGACATAGCACGATGGCAGCACTGGAGACATACATACAGGGCAAAGACATAGTACAAGGGCAGCACCGGAGACATACATACAGACAGAGACATAGTACAAGGGCAGCATAAGAGACATACATACAGGGCAGAGACATAGTACGAGGGTAGCACTGGACACACACATTTAGGGCAGTGACATAGTACAAGGGCAGCACCGGAGACAAACATACATACAGGGCAGTAACGTAGTACGAGGAAAGCACCGGAAACATACATACAGGACAAAGATATTGTACAAGGTCAGCACCGGAGACATACATACAGGACAAAGACATAGAACGAGGGCAGCACCATGGATATAGTACGAGGGCAGCACCGGAGACATACATACATACACGGCAGAAACGTAATACGAGAGTAGCAGACACATATATACAGGGCAGAGACTTGGTACGAGGGCTTCACCGGAGACATATATACAGGGCAAAGACATAGTACGGGGACAGCACCAGAGATATACATACAGGGCAGAGACATATTATGAGGGCAGCACCTGAGACATACATACAGGGAAAGACATAGTACGAGGGCAGCACCAGAGACATACATAAAGGACACAGACACAGTATGAGGGCAGCACCAGATACATACATACAAGGCAAAGACATAGTACAAGGGCAGCACCATGGATATAGTACGAGGGTAGCACCAGGGACATACATACATACAGGGCAAAAACGTATATGAGAGTAGCACCAGACACATACATACAGGGCAAAGACATAGTTTGATGGCAGCACTTGAGACAAACTTACAGAACAAAGTCATAGTAGGAGGGCAGCACCAGACACATACATACAGGGCAAAGGCATAGAACGGGGACAGCACCAGAGACATACATACAAGGCAGAGACATATTAAAAGGGCAGCACCGGAGACATACATTCAGGACACAGACACAGTACGAGAGCAGCACCGGAGACATACATATAGGACAGAGACAAAGTACGAGGGCAGCACCGGAGACATACATACATGGTAGAGACATAGTACAAGGGCAGCACTGGAGACATACATACAGGACAAAGTCATAGTAGGAGGGAAGCAAAAGAGACATACATACAGGGCAAAGACATAGTACAAGGGCAGCACCGGAGACATATATACAGGGCAGAGACATAGTACGAGGGCAGCACAAGAGACATTCATAGTGGGCAGAGACTTGGTACGAGGGCAGCACCTGAGAGTTGAGGGAAACGCTGCCCACATTAAGTGAGTCATTACCGCCACTGCAGGTACCGGTGAGAGGCAGCAGTGGCAGCAATCGGTGCACCTGGAAGGCCAGTGCTCTGGGCAACTGCCTAATTCACCTTATGGTAGTGATGACCCTGCCAGTAGAATTTCAGGGGAACCAGAGAATTAAGCAGCTGGTTACAAGTTGAAATATACTTGCTTCAGGATGTGATAAGTGCCCAAAGAGAACCTTGCAAGCAACTCTGTGCTGAACACAGATTTGGACCTGAAGAACTTTTTTACCTCCTATTTAGTTTATAGTCTATTCAGTCTATCAAAGTCCATTTCATTTATTTATTACCTCCCTTTTCAGATAGCTGAATATCAGGCCTTAAATAATATACAATTAAATACCCTACTTTGCAAACAAATATGCTTTAATTGCTTTTCTAAAACTCAAAAGATGATCTATAAAGCACACGTTAATCCACAGAAATGGGAACTAGATATCGTCCTCTCCCATTTTTTAACCAAGCAAAACATAGTAGCACCTGAAAGCTAAAAAAACCCTAGCATCCTGAGAACATACTATGCATATAAACTGCTAAATAAACAGACAGATTAGACAGACCTAAATGATGGAAAATTTTAAAAGCCACCAGTATGAGCTTAAATTGAATCCCTTAATATTACTGGCAGCCAATGTAGAGTATGTGGGGGCTGGGTTCTTTTGACCCAGCTCCCCACTAACAGTTTAGCGGCTGCATTCTGGACTCACTGCAAACAGCTTAAGTTTTTCACTTCAAAGAATTACAATAATCTTGCTTAGTAAGAATTAAAGACTGTTTCATGGTGGCCAAATATTTTTTATTAAATAATATTTGGACGGATCTCATTTGACGAAGGTAGACATCAAATTTCCATCCAATTCAAATCCTAAACTACATACCTGTTCCTTAATCTCTAGGCGATATCCACTCTGAGAATGTGTTAAGTTAGTCTGATAAAAAGGTATCACCTTATTTTCCTTTTTTTGTTTCTCCTTTTATCTAACTGCCATTTCAACAAAGAACAATTGGATCAAGAAACCATAAGAACCTGTCTTCTGACAATTCAGCATTGATATATTTTCCCTCATCCACTCTTCAATAGCATGCTCGAAAATCTCCAGCTGTGGCTTGCCCAATGGGAGATAAAGCTGGACATCTTCAGCAATCATCTGAAATTGAATTCCAATAAGGGAAGCTAGAGGGCCAGCGTATAAATTGAGTAACAAAGACAATAATGCACCTTGTGGCACACCATAATGCAATGGCCACAGTCTAGAAGAACAATGTCCCATTTCTATAAACTGATATCCATCAATAAGAAAAGATAGCAACCATCTTAATGGAGTCCCTACAACTGACATAAAGTTGCTATTTCAATATTTTTTGATAAAAATGGAAGATTTGAAACTGGTCTGAAATGTTTAGGCTTAGAAAGATCCACTATAAACCTTTTTAACAGGGGCAAACAGCTATGTTTAAGTCTTGGGGAACAATCTCATAGCATAAGAAATTATCAATCACTGACTGGAACAAAATAATTATCTCCTCTTTAACTAGGCCTAACATGTTTGCTGGACAGGGGTCTAATGTTGACTGCATTAAACAAAGTGATTTCAGTACTGACCATACCTCTTCCAAGGATAGTATTCAGAATTCAAAAAAATTCCAAACCCTGAACTATTTCTTGATCATCTTGTTTCCCTATACTAAACTTTCTGCCTAAGGATATTAATTAAGAACAATCACCCTTATTTGGCAGCTTGAGCCCTAGTGTTGCCAGTGTGAAATTACTGCTAGGTGTCAAAGGGTATAAATTTGAACCCAGACCTGAATGAAACAGGGTATCAATCATGTTTCACCTAGACTATCAGGAACCCCTGGTAAGGGCTAGGAGTGAGATCATAAGGTGGAGAAAGCTGATTAGGGGGATATTGCTGTCCAGGGTGAAATAATGGTGCATTCAGATGGAGATCTTCTTACTGTTAGAGGTATGATCGGTGATGGGGGGGGGGGTTTGATCTTTTTGCTGTCTGGGTGTCTGGGTGCAATCCGGGTCTTCTTGTTATTAGGAGTATGATGAGTGGGTCTTCTTGCTGTTAGGGGTACAATTGGGGGGTCTTTTTTATGTTGAGGGGTGTCAGGGGTTGAAGAAAGATGGTGACACATTGCCCTTACTTGGGTGTAGGGGCTCTATGCTGTCCTGCTTCTCTTCTTATCTCTCCCATCGCTCTTTCAGTGTTTGTTCTGGTGGCTCCGCCACTACTGCTATCCCACTCTCAGTTGATATACCTCAAGGGTCTGTTCTGGGCCCTCTCCTTTTCTCTCTCTACACCCAGTCTCTTGATGCTCTCATATCCGCCCATGGAATTCAGTATCATTTTTTTGCTGACGATTCTCAGATCTATCTTTCTACACCTGATATTTCTTCGACTCTCCAGGCCCATATCTCTACCTGCCTCTCTGACATTGCCACCTGCATGTCTCACCACCATTTGAAACTAAACATGGACAAAACAGAACTTCTTATTTTTCCCCAAACCTTTCTCTCCCCTTCCTTCTTTCTCCATCTCTGTTGATAATACTCTTCTACTTCCTGTGTCCTCAGCCTGTAACTTTGATGTCATTTTTGACTCTTCACTTTCCTTCTCTTCACATATCCAACAGAGAGGTTTTAGCTTTCTCTATAACAGGGGTGTCCAACCCTGTCCTGGAGGGCCACAATCCTGGCAGGTTTTTGGGATAGCCCTAATGAATATGCATGAGATATATATGCATTAGAGATATCCTGCCAACCTGACTGGTTTGTGGCCCTCCAGGACTGGATTTGGAGACCCCTGCCTTACACCTCTGTCATTTAAGAACGTGAGTGGGAAAGGTGCAGATGTCCTAGAGATCAAAAGGGTAGATAGAATTTGTCACATTCCTCCTCGCTTCTCATCACCACCAAAATGTTGTCTAAGGAGTAAAGGTCTAAGGACCAAATATGAAGAAAACCTCACCAAACAGCAAACTACTACTACTTGGTGATTCCATCATCAGTGGCACCAACTTGGGAACACAGTTCAAAGGAGAGAAGATAGTCAAGTGCCTCCCAGGCTCTTCAGCCAGCAGAAATACAAACCACGTTGTTGAAGTACTTAGCGCAGAAAGTGAACACTCCAAACTTGATGTGATTATCCACTTGGGCACAAATGACCTGGCTAGAAACAGTACCTCTGCAGTACTAAAGAACTTCCAATCTCTGGGAGAGAAACTCAAGCCCATTGTTAACACTGTTGCATTCTCAGAGGTTCTACCTGTGCTTGGTAAGGGGGCAAAAAGGCTGCATTGCATTAACAGCTTTAATACATGGCTCCAAACCTGGTGCAAACAAGGAGGATTCAGATTTATTGGCGACTGGGGAAACAGATGGACCAACAAGAGACTATATTGTGCTGATGGACTACATCTCTCTGTCGCAGTGAAAAGAATCCTAAGTGAAAAATACAAGCAATATGTGGATATGCATTTAAACTAGAACAAGGGGGTGACGGATGTGGAAGGTCAAGCTCTGGATGTCACCCCCTGCAAAAGCAGATTAAAATCAGAAACAGCCACACATTTAAGCCACACATCAAAAACAAGTGGAAAGATGTAGACAGAACAAAACCAATGCTAAATACATGCAAGCCAGTTAAATGCTGGAAAGCAATGAACACAAATGCTCGAAGCTTAGCCAACAAAGTTCCAGACCTAGAAGCCCTAATGGTGGAAATGGATTTGGACATTGTGGCCATTACAGAAACATGGTTTAATGAATCTCATGATTGGGATATAGCCATACCTGGCTATAATCTATTCAGAAGAGACAGAGAAAATGGAAGAGGAGGAGGAGTAGCTTTGTATGTCAAAAGCAATATTAAAGCTACTGAAATGCAGGGGGCATGGGGAAAAGAAGAAGCGCTCTGGATTGTTTTGGAAAGAGGAGATGGCACTGTCATCCATACTGCTGTAGTCTACAGACCTCCGACACAAATTGAAGAGATAGAAAACGAATTGATTATAGATATTGCCAAGATAGCCACAAAGGGAGAAGCAATCATATTGTGTGACTTTAATCTACCTGATGTGGATTGGATTACTCCTTCTGCAAATCTGGAAAGAAGCAAAAAAATTGTGGATGCTCTCCAAGATGTGTTATTTAGACAAATGGTCATGGAACCAACCAGGGAAGGCTCAACACTGGATTTAAGTGCTCACAAACAGTGATAGTGTGTCGAATGTCTGCATGAGTACCCCTGTGAGCAGCAGCGATCATCACACCGTGTGGTTTGAGATAAAAGCCATGGTTAAGGCCAAACATAGCAAGCTCAAAGTCCTAAACTTCAAAAACACCGACTTCAATAAAATGGCCGAGTACCTAAAGAAGAAGCTGACAGGGTGGAAGGAGATAAGGGAAGTGGAATTGCAATGGGCTAAACTAAAGGTGGCAAGAAAAGGGGCAACAGATAAATATGTAAAAAAAGTAAACAAAAACAAGAGGAGAAGAAAACCTATTTGGTTTTCCAAAGAAGTGGCTGCTCAAATAAAGGCAAAAAACACAGCTTTCGCAAAATTCAAAAGCTTGCAAACAGAGGAACACATAAATGAATGCAGGATCAAACTCAAAGAGACAAAGAGAGAAATAAGGATAGCAAAATCAAAGGCAGAGGAAAAGATGGTTAAGATGTGAAGTGTGGTGACAAAACCTTCTTCAGGTATATTCGGGACAGGAAGAAGATCAGAGGTGGAATTGCAGGACTCAGAAGTGCTGCGAACGAACTCGTGGAAAATGACATTGAAAAAGCGAAATTGCTAAATGAATACTTCTGCTCTGTTTTTACTAAAGAAAGTCCTGGAGAAGGACCACCTGTGACTCCCAAATGTAAAAATGGGAATGAAGTAGTTACCACACCATTCACAGAAAATGAGGTGTTAGAACAATTTGCAAAACTGAAAGTGGACAAGGACATGGGACCGGATGGGATACATCCCAGAATACTGAAAGAGCTCAGAGATGTTCTTGCAGGGCCGTTAAGGGATATTTTCAACAGATCCTTGGAAACAGGAGAGGTTCCTCAGGACTGGAGAATGGCTGATGTCATACCTCTACACAAAAGTGGTGACAGGGAAGAAGTGTCAAACTACAGGCCTGTGAGCCTTACCTCAGTGGCAGGAAATGTCATGGAGGCACTCCTGAAAGAGTGAATAGTGAACTTTCTCAAAACCAAAAGGTTGCAAGACCCGAGGCAACATGGTTTTACCGAAGGACGACCTTGTCAAACAAATCTGATTGAGTTCTTTGACTGGGTGACCAGGAAGCTAGATCAGGGGCATGCGATGGATATCATCTACCTGGATTTCAGCAAAGCCTTTGATACTGTTCCTCATAGGAGGCTTATCAATAAACGCGGTAGCTTGGGGATGGATCCTAAGATGGTAAAATGGATCAGAAATTGGTTGACTGACAGATGACAGAGGGTGATGGTAAATGGAGCTCACTCGAATGAAGGGAAGGTGATTAGCGGGGTGCCCCAGGGGTCGGTCCTGGGCCTGGCACTGTTCAATGTATGTCTGTGTGATATTGCTGAAGGACTGAATGGAAAAGTCTGTCTTTTTGCAGATGACACAAAAATTTGCAACAGAGTGGACTCTCCCGAGGGAGAGGTTAACATGAGGAAAGGTCTACAAAAGCTGGAAGAATGGTCTAATGCTTGGCAATTAAGATTTAATGTGAAGAAGTGCAGAGTCATGCACCTGGGTAGCAGAAATCCAAGGGAAATGTATGCGATATGGGGTGAGAGGTTGGTGTGCATGGATCAGGAGAAAGACCTTGGTGTGGTTATTTCTGAAGATCTCAAGGTGGCAAAACAGTGCGACAAGGCAGTGGCAAAAGCCAGGAGGATGTTGGGCTGCATACAAAGAGAAATCACCAGCCGAAAGGAAGAGGTTCCTATGCCACTGTACAAGTCACTGGTGAGGCCTCACTTGGAATACCTTGTTCAGTTTTGGAGTCCGTATCTTGCAAAGGATGTAAAAAGACTGAAAGCTGTTCAGAGGAAGATGACCAAAATGATTTGGAGCCTGCGTCTGAAGCCTTATGAGAAGAGACTTGAAGACCTAAACATGTACACTTTGGAGGAGAAGAGGAATAGGGGAGATAGGATTCAGACCTTTAAATACTTAAAGGGAAATAATGAACAAACAAACCTCTTCCAAAGACGGGGAAGCTGTAAAACTAGAGGGCATAACAGGAAGCTGCCAGGTGGTAAATTGAAAGGCAATGTCAGGAAATACTTTTTCACAGAAATGGTGGTGGGTGCTTGGAACGCCCTCCCGATGAAAGTGGTGGGGGCAAACACGGTGACGGAATTCAAAATGGCATGGGACAGACACAATGGATCCCTTTACAGCAACAGGATAAAATCAAAATAAACTGAACCATCTAATTTCTCAACAAATAGGGGTGTCCTGCATGGATTGGTAGGCTCACCCCTAAACAGGGACATGGGGAGGGGTGGCCTGCACAGAGCGGCAGGTGCACCTACTCTTGCCATCATGCTGGGCAGACTAGATGGACCATGCTGGTCTTTATCTGCCGTTATTTACTATGTTACTATGTTCTTATGGTCCTAGAAACTTTCTTATGAAGGGACCCATTCTTTTGCCAGAAGTCCTGTGGTTTCCCAGGAGATCCGATGTGACAGGATTCTTCTGGTCCAGCGATGATCCAGACTTTACCTACTCCCTTACTTTAATATATCAATAAATACAACTCATCTAAATAGAGGCTGCATCTACAGTCACCTGGGAGTTAGTAGGTTCACTGGGATCTGATGTAGAATTCTGTCCCTACTCCTATCCAAAAATAAAAGATAATTGAATGTCCTTATCTAAGCCCACACAAATACTGTCCAGTCACACCTTTCAAAGTCATGAAAAATTATTTCTTTAAGAGCTCAGGAATTTCTAGTTTAAACCTTAATTAGGTAGTGTCCTTCTGCCATAAGTCTAAAACCAGTGCCTCTCTCTCTCCCTCTGCATTTCTCCAATAGCATTTTAAACTGCCCAGACTCAGCAGAGCTATCTGGATTCCTTCACTGGATTAAACATATATATTTTCCAAAGAGCTTCTCTATAGTGTCAGCTTACAGCAATCTTTTCCTAAGAGGAGCGCAATACAGCTTTATTTTCCAATTTCTCAGGCTGTTTCAAAGAAAGGCAGCTTCCCCTTTTCCCCGTTGCTCAGAGGACTCCAAACTGCCACACAGCAGAACTACCAGCTCCTCTGCAGAGGATTTAAAATATGTATTTCCATTAAGAAGCTTTGCTACAATCTTAGCTTTCAGAACATAGTTCTTTGAAGCAGCTTAATCTAGTTTTCCTTAGAAACTTTCCAATTTACAAAGCAGGAAAGGTTTCCCTGTTTCTTTTCAAACCCAGCTCCAAGAAATCCTTTTTCAAGATTTTGGTTGTATTTCCCAACAGACAAAAACTGAGCCAATTCCTTATGCTCAGATGCTTTTCACTACTTCAAAAAATATTCGTAAAGAAGCTCTCTTCTGTTTCTCCCTTATACTCTTTTGTTGTTGCTGTTGTTAAGTGCCGTCGAGTCAGTGTTGACTCATGGCAACCCTCTGGATAGTTGTCCTAAATTGTATTCAGTCTTCAGTCAGGTGGCTCATTGTTGACAGACTGCTACCCATAGCTGCTGTTATTGTATCGATCCATATCATTGCTGGCGTTCTTCCTTTGCATTGACCTTCTATTTTTCCGAGCATGATGTCTTTCTCTAATGATCTCTCTCTCCGCATGATGTGTCCAAAGTATGAAAGTCAAAGTCTTGTCATCTGAGCTTCTAAAGAAACTTAGGTTTGATCTCCTCTAGTACTGACTGGTTTGTTCTTCAGGCAATCCATGGTATACGTAGTATTCACCGCCAGCACCATAATTCAAAGGCATCAATTTTCTTCCTGTCTATCTTTTTCATTGTCCAGCTTTCACATCCATATGATGTTATTGAAAATACCATAAGTATAATAAAAAAAAACAACTCATTCACTGTAAACTCTATCAGGATCAGAGGTAGTGCTAGAGGTCTCAGTTAAAACATCACTCCACTACTCAGACTCACGTCCATATGTAGTCGAGTGCTATATCACATCAATGACCTCTAAAAATGAAAATACACAGACATCCAATCACTTCAAAATTTTCAAACACAAGAAAAAACTTGTAAAAATTGAACCTTCTCGACCAGATAAATCTGTGTCTATAAATCTCTATATGTCTCATTAATCCCAACGTCCATCCCCGGTACCACTGAGACGTTTCACACAAAACGGTTTCTTCAGGGGACCTTTCAAAATCTAAAAACAAACAAAACAAAACGTTAACCACCAATCCCAGACCAATTAAAAACTATCTATATCAATAAAATTGTGAAAGAACCAACACCGTACTCCTCTTAACGCAAATGCTGCCCGCGCTTTATCTCACATCAATGCAAGGCTTTGTTAGTATCAAGAGAGTTTCAACCTTCTCTCCAAAAAATGCCACGCATGCGGAATCACCAACAAGCCTCCATTTTTAAAGCCTGCTGCCGATCGAACATGCATCACTCTCACCGAATCAGCAACTAACCTTAACCAAAACCTGCCCACAATGCTGAAGTGAAAACGGGCGCCACAAACTAAAAATAAACTACTAACCCATGCATCACCACCACTACCACTCATATACTGACCCTTCCCATTAGACCTGAACAGATACCAGCAGAGGAACAGACATCAAACCTACTGTCCCAAAAAACCCCCAATATGAACACCAGGTCAAACACATGCTGACCATTCTATACTAATATTCAATCCCTTCGGAACAAGAGTGTTCAACGTATAAATCCATCTTTGCTCAGACTTAATCAAAACCTGATCAAGACGGAATTACGGATTTTAGACGTAATTGTTCTAATAAGGCTGATTTTAAAATTAAATCTAAACAGTTATATGCTAGTTTTGTGCAGAGAGGGTACCCAAGGTCTATAGTTAAACGGGCTTACTTGAGAGCACTGTTTAATCATCGGGCGGCTTTGTTGGAAGTGAAACCCTCTCGTGGAAGGGTCAATTCAGATGGTGATAGCATTAATTTAATTACGAAACATTCTCTTTTAAGTGACAGTATCCAAAAAGGTCTTAGAAAACATCGTAATATTTTGGCAGCGGTACCAGGGTTGGCTGATAAATCAGTACAGTGTAAGAACATAAGAACATAAGATATGCCATACTGGGTCAGACCAAGGTCCATCAAGCCCAGTATTCTGTTTCCAACAGTGGCCAATCTAGGTCATATGTACCTAGCAGTTTCCCCAAGAGACACAAGTTCCACAATGCTTGTACTGGGTCAAGCATTGATATCTTTGGTCACTTCTTAATAATGGTTCCTGATCGTCCCTCCAGTCTAGTCCCGGAATCTCTGGGGGTTGTCAACCTCATCCAGCAGCTTTGGAGACTGAGAAACTTCTGTGATGTCACCGGTATATAAGGTCTGGCACCGCCTCCTCACACCAGTTTATCAGTCTCCAAAGCAGCTGATGGGGTGGTGAGCCCAGGGAGTTCGGGGCTCACTTGAGGAACAATTAAGGATTTTAGGTTTTAGCAGTTCTCTACATTTAAATGGAGGAAGGCATGTTTTATCTGACTGCAGGTTTGCCTCTGCTTCCCCCCTTGCCCTGAGATCCTCTAGCCTATTCTTCCCTGTTAATACCTCCGGGGGGAACAGTCCGTAGCCAGACCGGGCTGTTCTGTGCATTTCGGCAGAGGATCTGTAGTCGGTTGCCGTCCCGTTGGTGCAGGGACAGGGACTGACTCACTCCTGAGAGCAGCGCTTGCAGAGGCTTTGCCTGCCGGCGCTGGAAGCTCTCCGGTACAACTGCAGCTGATTTTCTTCAGACCCGGGGTCGGTCAGTGTCTTGGAGCTGCAGCAAAGGTGAGGTGACAGGCCTTGGGCTGGTCAGGCTATTCGTCTTTGCATCGGGAGTTTAGCCGCTGATTTCGGCGGGAAACGGCGTCTTTTCTCTAACAGGCCAAACCGCGTGTGCGCTGAGCAGGAGAATCGCCGTTTTAGCCTTCTTTGTTTTACCGCGTTATTTCTCGAGCTAGGAGCCTCGTTTTTCAATAGTTTCTTCAGGGTTTGGCAGGGGAAGTCTCTCTGCACCTACTGAAGTAAAAAAAAAAAAAAAATTATTTTTGGGGCCCGATGCCTTCGAAGCAACTCTGCCTCTTGTGTGGGGCTAAGAGGAGCTCCATGTCTCAGGATGGTGTGTGTAAAGGCTGTGCCCCTGAGTTGAGTGCAGGGGTTTTGCTGCCTCTTGCTTATGCGGAGCGGCAAGATATTTTGTGGGACAGTAGGGATGCGGTTGATCCATCCCTGCCTGCTCTGGGCCCGGAGCTTGAGGCTCCCTCAACGCCGGCCAGGCTGCCCGCTCAGCAGCCTTTAGCGGGCGATTTATCCTCAATTTTTTCACCAGACTTCATGTCCCTGCTTCAAAAGGCGTTGGCTATAAGAACATAAGAACATAAGACATGCCATACTGGGTCAGACCGAGGTCCATCAAGCCCAGTATCCTGTTTCCAACAGTGGCCAATCTAGGTCATACGTACCTAGCAATATCCCCAAAAGACACAGGTTCCACAATGCTTCTATTGGGTCAAGCATTGATATCATGGGTCCCTTTTTAATAGTGGTTTATGGACCTTTCCTCCAGGAACTTGTCCAAACCTTTTTTAAACCCAGCTATACTAACAGCCCTTACTACATCCTCCAGTAACAGATTCCAGAGTTTGAGTGAAAAAATATTTTCTCTTATTTGTCTTAAATAGTTTAACCTGTAGCTTCATTACATGTCCCCTAGTCTTTCTATACTCTGATAGCGTAAACAATTGATCCACGTTTATCCGTTCCACTCCATTCATTAATTTATAGACCTCTATCATATCTCCCCTCAGCCTTCTCTTCTCCAGGCTAAAGAGCCCTAACCTTCTTAGCCTCTCTTCATAGGAGTAGCCTTCCATCCCCTTCACCAATTTGGTGGCTCTTCTCTGTACTTTTTCTAATAACGCTATGTCCTTTTTAAGATACGGTGACCAGAATTGCACACAATATTCAAGGTGCGGTCGTACCATGGAGCGATACAGAGGCATTATAACATCCTTTGTTTTATTCTCCATCCCTTTCCTTATGATACCTAGCATTCTATTTGCTTTCTTGGCCGCAGCTGCACACTGGGCGGAGGGTTTTAACATGTTATCCACGATGACTCCTAAATCTTTTTCCTGGGTGGTGGTTTCTAATGTGGAGCCTTGCATCGTGTAACTATAGTGTGGGTTGTTCTTTCCTAAGTGCATAACTTTGCACTTGTCCACATTAAATTTCATCTGCCATTTGGATGCCCAGTCTTCCAATTTATCCAGATCCTCCTGCAGTTTTCCACAATCCTCTTGGGTTTTAACAACTTTAAACAGTTTTGTGTCATCTGCAAATTTGATAACCTCACTAGTTATTCCCTTTTCCAGGTCATTTATGAATATGTCAAAAAGCAGCGGACCCAGTACAGATCCCTGGGGTACTCCACTATTCACCTTTTTCCATTGGGAATATTGGCCATTTAGCCCTACCCTCTGTTTTCTATCTTTTAACCAGTTCCCGATCCACAATAGTACACTGCTTCCTATCCCATGACTTTTTAGCTTCGCCAAAAGTCTCTGATGGGGGACTTTGTCAAAAGCTTTCTGAAAGTCCAGATACACTATATCAACCGACACACCTTTGTCTACCTGTTTATGCACACCTTCAAAAAAACATATCAGATTAGTAAGACAAGATCTTCCTTGTCTAAAGCCATGTTGGCTGTCTCCCATTAGGCCATGACTATCTACATGCTGTGTAATTTTGTTCTTTATGATGGTTTCTACCATTTTCCCTGGTACTGACGTCAGGCTCACTGGTCTGTAATTTCCTGGGTCACCCCTGGAACCCTTTTTAAAAATTGGTGTTACGTTGGCGACCCTGCAATCTTCAGGTATTACAGATGATTTTAATGAAAGTTCACAGATTACCAATAGCAGGTCTGCAATCTCATATTTCAGTTCTTTCAACACTCTGGAATGTATACCATCCGGTCCAGGTGATTTGCTACTATTCAGTTTATCAAATAGTTATAATATATCTTCCCGGTGTAGCGATATTTCTCTCAATTCCTCTGCAGTATCACCTTTAAATACCACTTCAGTCTTGGGTAACATCCCTACATCTTCCTCAGTAAAGACTGAAGCAAAGAATTCATTCAGTCTCTCTTCTATAGCCTTGTTTCCTCTTACTGCCCCTTTTACCCCTCTATCATCTAATGGTCCAATTGACTCTCTCACAGGCCTTTTGCTACGAATGTACGTGTGTATGGCAAAGGCATCATAATTTAAAGGAGTGGCTGAGTCCAGCCGTGTTGCCGTTGATTTCGGATGATCCTAGGCCTGTCATACAGGGGGGACACGAGAGTTGCGGTTCATGTGATATTTGTGACATTACGATTACTACTACAGTTTTTGAATATCTGGGAGTAACAGTTAAGTTAAAACATAGGACCACTTGTGGTTCATTTAATGTAGTTTACATGATAATGTGTCCCTGTGGATTATGTTACATTGAGAAGACCACACGTCCCTTCCGCATACGTATGAGGGAGCATCGCAGTCGTTTGTCTCGTAAGGTCTTGGAGGCCCCTATTGTACTTCACTGTGTACAAAATGGCCATATATTTGAATAGTTGCGTTGCTTGTGCATTGACAGGATTGAGGAGGGGATGGTGGGTAGGACTCTTGATCAGGTTTTGATTAGGTCTGAGCAAAGATGGATTTATACGTTGAACACTCTTGTTCCGAAGGGATTGATTATTAGTATAGAATGGTCAGCGTGTGTTTGACCTGGTGTGCATGTTGGGGGTTTTTTGGGACAGTAGGTTTGATGTCTGTTCCTCTGTTGGTATCTGTTCAGGTCTAATGAGAAGGGTCAGTATATGAGTGGTAGTGGTGGTGATGCATGGGTTGGTAGTTTATTTTTAGTTTGTGGTGCCCGCTTTACTTCAGCATTGTGGGCAGGTTTTGGTTAAGGTTAGTTGCTGATTCGGTGAGAGTGATGCATGTTCGATCGGCAGCGGGCTTTAAAAATGGAGGCTTGTTGGTGAACGAGTTGTTTTTTTGATTATACCTTTGATCGTTCATAATTGAAGGCCATAACATTTTTGTATTGAAAATACCATGGCTTGAACAGTCAAATATTTGTATAGAGAGAGACATCTCTGCACTCTTTCTTAGTTCTGTCCAAAATCAGAACTTTTAAAATGAAAACTCAGTCAGAAGGCTCTGCTCTGAGCTGTTTGAGGAAATCCTTTCCCTCCAATACAGCTTGTACCCAGGAAATCTGTGTTTCAGACACAGGGCACAATTAATAAAACTCAGAGTCTGTTAACTCTCTGTCTTCCAAGTCTCTCTCTAAGCAGGCATCAAACAATAAGCAGGCCAATGACTTAACAAAGTTAAAACTTTTCAGCCCAATGTCCAGTTACCTTAAACTTTCACAGCACACACAGATCTACTTTCCTCTTCTTTACAAGCACTCAACTGCTTCTTTCAGTTTCACTTCAGTCCTCCCAAAATAGACTGTTTAGTGGTCTTCCACTGCTAGAATTGCAAATAATACCCCAGCACTGCCCTGGATAAGAGCAACCCCCCCCTCCCCCCAATCTCCAAATGCAAGTATTTTTCCACAACATATTAGAATATATCCTAGGGTTCTGTGCTGTTTCTATAAGCCTCTGAAGCAGCAGATTTAAATGTTGCCTCTCTTTATCAGTCTCTGCAGTTTCCCTCCTTAAAGACTACATATTAAAAGAGATTCCTGCCATTCCCCCAACCCCCTCCCCCACACTCAAAGCTTTTCTATGGAGCCGAGACTTGTTTTTACCTTAAAATAGACTTTTATAGCTTGCAAATCCAGAATTACACTTCTTTTAATTTATCTGAGGCTCCAGTGCTCTCTCTGGATCCTGGGAGTGAAGTTCTTCACCCCTCCTGGGACACCAAATATGTAATCTATTTATTTTAATCTTCTGGTTACATTGCATCATGTAGCTGTAGTTTGGGGTGTTCTTTCCTAGGTGAATAAGTTTGCACTTGTCCACATTAAATTTCATCTGCCATTGGAACATACAGTTTTCCCATTTAACAAAGGTCCTCTGACAACTTTTCACAATCCTCTTGTCTTCTAACAACTTTGAATAATTGTGTGATCTGCAAATATGATCACTTTACTCATTATTCCCATTTCCAGGTCATTTATGAAGATGTCTTGAAGAACTACCCAAAGGGACTGCTGCTGTTGGAAAGAAATCTGCACTTGTACGTATTTACTTCTGGGAAATTCTACTGATAACCGGATTAATATGAAAAAAATACAAACTCTAAAATGCCTGTATGCAAATGCTAGAAGTCTAAAAAATAAGATGGGAGAGCTAGAATATATAGCACTTAGACTTTAGGAAAACTAACTTTGCTAAGATGGACCAATTTATTTATTTTTGTATACCACCTTTTCCTTCAATCAAAGTAGTCACAACACAATTGGGGGATATATTTAACATGAGGGAATATGAGACACATAGGGGCTTGTTTACAAAGCTGCGGTAGCGGTTCGCGATCGTTATTGGAGCCGCGGCCCCATTGATTTCAATGGGGCCGCGGCTCCGATAACGATCGCGAACCACTACCGCGGCTTTGTAAACAAGCCCCATACACTAATGCTTACAGGGAACATGGGCAATGGAGGGTTAAGTGGCTTACCCAAGACCACAAGTAGCACCTGTGGAATTAGAAACCCCAGTGCTTCTGGTCCAGGGTTGCTGTCTTCTAGTGGGATTT
Source organism: Ichthyophis bannanicus (assembly GCA_033557465.1). NCBI lineage: Eukaryota > Metazoa > Chordata > Amphibia > Gymnophiona > Ichthyophiidae > Ichthyophis > Ichthyophis bannanicus. The sequence goes on along the minus strand of CM066033.1, from coordinate 1,012,469,575 downwards.
GAACCCCTAACCTTCGGTAACTTGCCCCAACCACTAGGCCACTCCTCCCTCATGCCTCCCAATACCTCAGAGAGTAATTAGCAGGATGGGAACACCTGGGGAATGTAGAAAAACAGTGGGCAAAACTGAAAGGGGATATTTTAAGGGCAACCAACCTTTTTGTTAAAATGGTAAATAAAGGTAAAAGGAAAAGGAGACCACTATGGTTTTTTAAATAAGTAGCTGAAAAAATGAAGAAAAAGAGGGAGGCCTTCATTAAATAAAAGAGATCATGGAGAGAGGAAGACAGGCATCTATATTTGGAAAAACTTAGAGAAGCTAGCAAAGTGGTCTGGAAACCAAACATTCAAACAGAGAAGGAAATAGCCAATGCAGTTAAATGGGGGGGATAAGACATTTTTCAGATATGTTATTGAGGGCAAAAGTGGTATGGTCAGACTCAAGGTTGAAGGGGAGGAATATGTAGAAGCTGATGAGGATAAAGCGGAATTGCTTAACAAATATTTCTGTTCTGTGTTCACAGATGAAGAACCAGGAGCAGGACCTCAGAAAATACCCACAAACAGGAACAGAAACAAGGGGCATCTTGAACAATTTTCAGAAAACTGTGATAAACTAGCTAAACTTAAAGTAGCAAAGCAGTGGGACCGGATGGGATACACCCTAGAATACTGAGGGAACTTGGGGACATTCTAGCAGCTCCACTGACCAACCTTTTCAATGCCTCATTGGAGTTGGAGTGGTGCCAAAGGACTGGAGAGAGGCACATGTGGTCTCTTTACACAAAAGCGGAAGTAAGGATGTGGTTGAAAACTACAGGCCAGTTAGTTTAACTTTGGTGGTGAGTAAATTATTGGAAGCACAGCTGAAAGAAAAAATAGTGAGGATTCTGGAGTCCAGCGGATTACAGGATCAGAGGCAGCATGGATTCACCAGAGGCAGGTCTTGTCAGATAAGTTCTTTGACTGGGTGACCAGGGATTTGGACCGAGGGAGAGCCCTAGATGTGATGTATTTAGATTTCAGTAAAGCCTTTGACACCGTTCCTCACAGGCAACTTTTTTTAACTTCTTTCTTTACATTTTCAGACAAATTACAACAAAAAAACAAAAAGTTACAATTAAAATGATACTTCTCTTTAAAACATAAGAGCAAGAAAACAAGACCTTAGCAGCCTACCCCAACACTAACCCTCTCCTCATCGTGCGATCATCATAGAAAGACTATAAAAAGAAAATAAAGAGGCTTACAAGGGCTATAATACCACCAAAGCAGCCCTATACCATGTGAAAACATGATTTATTGACTAATTACCCCTTAAATTACACCATAACGTGCTTTCAAAATATAACTATGTAGGGGTTTCCATTTAAGCAAGGTAGAAGGCATGGGAGATATACCATAACATGGCATTTCCTCATATTTACAACATAAGCATAGACGATTCCACCATGTGTGCCAATTAAGATCTGCCATATGTTTCCAGTTGGCAAAAACGAGATGCAGCGCCACTCCCATCATGAAGTCAAATAGGAAATGACAATCCTCACTGGCGACTTATAATAAAACTGAGTACCCTAGAGATGGACCCTAAAGTTACTGCTTGAGTTAGAAAATGGTTGAGTGGAAGGTGAAAAAGAGTACAGGTAAATGGAGCTCACTCTGAGGAGAAGAAGGTTACCAGTGCTGTGCCCCAGGGATCTGTCCTTGGTCCGATTCTTTTTAACATCTTTGTTAGTGATATAGTGGAAGGGCTGTCGGGTAAGGTTTGTCTCTTTGCGGATGATACCAAAATCTGCAATAGAGCAGACACCCAGGAAGGTATAGATAACATGAGGAGGGATCTAGCTAATTTGGCAGCTCAGATTTAATGTTAAAAAAAGCAAGGTCATGCATTTGGGCTGTAGCAATCCAAGGAAGCAATATAGTCTAGGGGCTGAAGTACTTTTGTCCACTAAAGAAAAGCAGGACCTAGGCATGATTGTGTCTGATGATCTTAAAGTAGCTAAACAGGTAGATACAGGATGCGCGTTGTGACATTGAAGTACCGACAGGCTCCCAGTGTGAGTGAAGCCAATGGACTAATCACACACGTGTTCACAAAATTAAGTGAGAACAGCGCATATGGAGTGTTAGATACGGAACCCCCTGAAGAAACGTCCTGATAGTGAAACGCGGAGGCACTGGAACATCACACCAAAGATAAGCATTGTTTTGTGACTATCATTTAAACACACCTAACATCTGATTTAAGTGATGCTTTGAGGTCAATGATGCAAATAAGGGCATATAAGAGTCTGACGTGTTAAAGTCTGAATCATGGCCCTATGTAAGTCTGAGACCTTGTTTGCTTTGATTTGATCTATTATAATTGAAACAGATAGAATATAGCAAATCTCATTGGTGATTGTTAGAGCGTATGAACTCTATGTGGTAAACAGGTAGAAAAGGCAACGGCAAAAGCTAGAAGGATGCTCGGGTGCAGAGGGAGAGGAATGGCCAGCAGAAGAAAGGAGGTGATAGTGCCTCTGTATAAGTCTTTGGTGCAACCTCATTTGGAGTATTGTGCACAATTCTGGAGACCGCAACTTCAAAAGGATATAAATAGGCTGGAGTCAGTACAGAGGGTGGCTAAAATGGTTAGTTGTCTTCATTATAAAGCATATGAGGACAGACTTAAGGATCTTAATATGTACACCTTAGAGGAAAGGCGGTATAGAGGTGATATGATTGAGACGTGTAAATACCTCCATGGCATAAATGCACAGGAAGAGAGCCTCTTTCGATTGAAAGCAAGCTCTGCTACAAGGGGACATGGGATGAGGGTGAAAGGGGATAGATTCAGGAGTGATATGCAGAAATATTTCTTTACAGAAAGAGTGATGGATCTGTGGAATAGTCTTTCAGTGGAGGTAGTAGAGATGAAGACAGTATCTGAATTAAAAGAAGCATGGGACAAACACAGAGGATCTCTAAAGGAAAAAAGGGGAATGTTGTAATGGTTGATATGGAAGAACAGACTAGATAGGCCATGTGGTCTTTCTGTCGTCATGTTTCTATGTTTCTATTAAATAAAAGGTTAGATATGATTGGCATCTCAGAGACCTGGTAGAAGGTGGACAACCAATTGGACAGTCTTATATGTGGGTACAAACTATATCGCAATGATAAGTTAGATCAAATTGGTGGAGGTGTATGCGCTCTATGTTAGACAGGACATTGAGTCACATAGAATTAAAGTTTTGCAGGAAACAAAGCACACAGTAGAATGTCTATGGATAAAAATTCCACGTAAAAAGGAGAAGGCAATGGCAGTGAGAGTGTACTACCAATCTCCTGACCAGAATGAACAGATAGATGATGAAATGCTGAAAGAAATCAGGGAAGCTAAGAAAAGTTATGACACAGTAATAATGGGTGATTTCAATTACTCTGGTATCAACTGGGTCAGTATCACAACAGGAAAGGCTAGAGAGATAAAGCTTCTAGATGAAATAAACGACTGCTTCTTGGAGCAGCTGATTCATGAACCAATAACAGGGGAAGCTATTTTGGACATAGTCCTTAGTGGAACTCAGGATCTTGTGCAAGAGATAAGGGTCTTGGGGCCACTTGGCAATAGTGATCATAGCATGATCACATTTGATTTAATAAATGGAAGGAAGATGGCAAGGAAATTCAAGTACTAACTTTTAACTTTCAAAAGAGAGACTATGATAAAATGAGGAAAATAGTTAAGAAAACACTAAAAGCAGCAGTTGCAAAGGTTAAAAGTACTATCTTGGAAGCCCAGACCAGATGTAGAAGGAAGGACAAAAAACTGCCAGCATGGTTTAAAGATGAGGTCAGAGAGGCTGTTGTTGCCAAAAAAGCATCTTTCAGGAAATGGAAAACTGAACCTAATGATGAACATAGGAAGCAACATAAGCATTGGCAAGTTAGATGCAAGGCATTGATAAGGCAGGTAAAGAGAGGATTTGAAAAGAAGCTTGCAGTAGAAACAAAAATGCATAATGAAATTGTTTTCAAGTACATTTGTAGCAAAAAGTCTATGAGAGAGTCAGTTGGACCATTGGATAATAGAGGGGTAAAAGGGGCGCTAAGTGAGGACAAGGCCATAGCGGAGAGACTGAATAACTTATTTGCTTCGGTCTTTACTGAAGAAAATATAGGCATGCCTCAAAATGGTATATAAAGGTGATGTATTAGAAGAATTGAAAGAAATATTGTTAAATCGGGAAAATGTATTACAATTGTTCAGTAAACTGAAGAGTAGCAAATCACCTGGACCAGATGGCATACATTCAAGGGTATTGAAATAACTAAAATATGAGATTGCAGACCTATTATTAGTAATCTGTGTAGTATCATTAAAATCATCTATAGTACCGGAAGATTGGAGAATGGCCAATGTAACACAAATTTTTAAAAAGAGTTCCAGGGGTGATTTGGAAAACTACAGACCAGTGAGCTTGATGTCAGTACCTGGAAAAATGGTAAAAAAACATCATAAAGAATAAAATGTCCGAACATGTAGATAGTCATGGTTTAATGGGAGAAAGCCAACATGGATTTAACTAAGCAAAGACTTGGCTTACTATTCTGTTATATTTTTTTGAAGATGTGAATAAACAGGTAGACAAAGGTAAACCAGCTGATGTGGAGCCCCATTCCAAGGAGTGCACATCTGGACCATCGGCCCATCCAAAGACAGAACAGGCTGAATGTGTATCCGGTTCTGCACCCATGGGAGCTAGACATTCCCACGGGTGCAGAATCGGGAACATGAACAGGCTGATTGTGCCCCGATTCCACAGCATGGGACATCAACTTACCTCCCCGTACAGCCATGCTTAGACTTCTGCTGGAATGCCTATGTCATTGTGCCCATTGCCATGGCACTGGGACACCCAGCAGGAACACAGGCACCCTGCCACTGGTGTCTTTCTTCTTTCCCCACCATGTGGCCCTCTGCGGCGCAGCCATAGCTGGGATTGGGCGACAGGGGTCCTCCTGCAGCTGCTCCTCTGGGGTTGTGGACTGGTCTTAAACACCATCAGTGATCTAAAATTCTTCTCTTATATATTATTAAATCTTTATTTTTAAACTACTACCAGGTAATTAAGCTTAGTATATGTACTGTACGTCCGAGAAGCTAATTCAAAGAGATTATATTAATAATTTAATCAACCTATATACAATAAACCAGCTTTATATGGCTAAACCAAATTTCATAAAAATCATAGAACCCATTGCTCCAGGTGGCTAACGCCACAATACCAATGCCTAGAACAAAGAGACAGAAATGTCATAATTCCATTCACAAAAATCAGCTTCAAGAAGCAACCAAAGCTTCAATGGTGCTTAAATCCATCAAAGAAATTTTAAGACAGTGGCCTGAGAAAAGTGAAGGAAAGGAGAACAAATACCAAAGTAGACTAAAAACAAAAAAATTAAAAAAAAAAGAGTAAAAAGCAAGAAAGAAAAAAAGAAAAAGGGCAAGAACTGAATTGTCATATCCCACAGCCACATTACCTTTGGCCAGGGCCGGATTTACCTTGAGTGAGGCCCTACGCCAACAAAAATTGTGGGCCCCCAGCAGGGGCGGCCCAAGGGGGGTGCGGGGCCTCATTTGCATAAGGGGCCTCATTTGCATAAATATTTGCATAATGTTACCATATACTAGCTTTTAGTAAACGTACCTCTTTTTTTTTTTTTAATTCTTTATTTTTGTTTTATAACAACAAAGGAAAGGAAGACATACAGCTAAAAGACAGATACATACATAGAATGTGATACATACACCAAAGTAAACCCCTGCCACCCCCCTCCCCCCTGCTTCTTCTCTAGAAAACTAATCATTCCCGAAACGGGCGTGTACTGACATTATTGTGGTACAAAACCTAACGGTGATCTGAAACATGATGAGTGTACATTAAACAGACATGTCGGAGCAATGATCAGATTGTACATAATCATTGAGCATCTGCCATTTAGACAAGCGAGAATGAGTTTGGGTATGGGGAATAGCTCTCCGAGATATCTGCTCATATTTACTATATAAGCAGACGAGGTTCCACCATTCGTTGACAGTAAGTCGAGAGCTATCCTTCCAATTCCTCGTGATTAAACATATGGCTATACCCAGCATGAAATCAAGGAGAAAGCGACCCTTCTTAGGAAGAGAGGGGACCTCCGCCACTGAGCGGAGTCCCACAATCTTCCAAGAAAGAGGCTCGTGGAGGTGTAAGATAAATTGAATACGACCCCAGACCCGCCCCCAGTAAACCTGTAGTTGAGGACATTCATAAATAACATGAGCGAGGGTTCCCACAGCAGTATGGCAAGACCAACACTGGTCCCTAGCAGTTGTGTTCCATTTGGCTATTTTTTCTGGAGTATAAAAGCATCTATGTGCAAAAAAGAAGAGAGTTTGGGTAACTGAGGCAGATCGGGAAACCCGCACTACTTTGCTCCAGAAAACGCTCCATTGCACAGGGGTTAAAGTGGTTTGCAGTTCGCGCTCCCAGGCTTGTTGAGCTCTACAAGTAGCAGTATCTGTACCCTGACATAATAGTTTATAAAAGTTAGAGGCTACCCCATGTGTAATAATAATAGAGTGAATTAGTTCTAATAGCCCGTCCTCAGTAGGGACAGAGGGCGGCAGGATTTGAGCACTTTTGAGGCAGTGTTGAAGCTGCATCAATTGAAAGTAATGTTTTGCTGGTAACGCAAATTCCTTTTGTAAATCAGAAAAGGTTTTCCAACGAGCTGCAGAGAAGAGCTGTTGGGGTGTCCAGATCCCCCTAGAGTACCAGGGTTTCCATGCTATCGTTCTATTTAGGACTTGAATTCTGGGGTTATTCCACAGCGGGAGTCCATCCTGAGGACATACGTTTGGGCCCAGTGATAGAATGAGAGTGTTAAAGGCCGCAAGAGTATCGACAATCATTGGGGGATGGCGGGTGTCTACTTGATGGGACATACCGGGGAGATGGATCAACGGAATTGGGCTACTAAGCTCCTCTTCTATGTCAAGCCAAACTGGTCTGCTGTCTGTTGAGGCATCTAGCCATCGGGCACCTTGTTTAAGTAGGAAGGCTTGATGATATCTGAGAAAATCAGGAAAGCGGGTACCCCCTAGTTCCTTCGCAGACTGTAGTTTTTGTTTAGCTATCCTTGGTGGTTTGCCCTGCCAGAGATAGCGGACGAGAAGGCCCTCAATATCTTTGTAGGTGTGTAGCGGGAGTAAGCATGGCAGCATTTCTAAAATATAGTTCACTTTGGGGACTATCATCATTTTCACAGTTTCTAGGCGGCCCCACCATGTAAGGGATAAGGGAGACCAACGATTTGTGAGCTCACGGACTTTGGAGACTACCTCTTTGGCATTAAAACTAATAGTGTCTTCTAAAGGAGAACAGTAATGGACCCCAAGATATTTCACCATGCGGGATTGCCAAAGGAAAGGAAAGGCCCGCATGTCAGCCTCATGTACCCAGCGGTTCAGTGGGAATGCTACAGATTTGGTCCAGTTTATTTTATAGCCCGATAATTGCGAGTATCCATCAATCAGATCCAAGACAGCTGGAACCGAATCAAGGGATACGAAGAGCATAAGGTCATCTGCATATGCAGAGAGTTTAATCTCTCTGTGACTAAAGGGGACACCTCGAATACGTGCGGACTGTCTAATAAGGAGGGCGAGGGGTTCAAGAGCTAGATCAAAGAGCATTGGTGATAGGGGGCAACCTTGACGCGTGCCTCTTTGGAGATTAAAAGGCTGAGACTTAATGGCATTTACACAAATACTGGCAACGGGTTGAGTATACATGACTTGGAGGTATCGGAGGAAGCCCTCCCCAAAGCCATACCATCGGAGAACTGCAAATAAGAAGGGCCATTCTAGGCGATCAAAGGCTTTTTCAGCATCTAGGGAAAGACCCACCCATGGGTGGTCTAAATTGGCAGCACTGGATAGCACATGGCACAAGGTCCGAGCATTGTCAGCGGTGGATCGGCCGGGTATAAAACCGCATTGGTCGGGATGGACTAAGGTGGCCATCCTGTCAGATAGCCGGGTGGCCAAGATCGTTGCGAAGATCTTATAATCGGCATTAAGTAGGGAGATTGGACGGTAGTTGGCGGTTAGCAGCGGGTCTCTGCCTTCTTTCTCAAATACTACCACATTAGCTGCAGAAAAGGATCCCAGAGAGGATGTATCTACCGCAAGGGCAGTAAAATAGAGTTTTAAGTAGGGAACTAAATCTGCACTGAACGTTCTGTAGAATTCGGTCGGGAGACCATCAGGCCCGGCGGCTCGACCCGAGGCTGTTCGTTTTAGGGCAGATTGGATCTCTGAAGTAGAGAAGGGGTCATCCAGCGCATCCCTATCAGCTTCAGAAAGGGTCGGCCGCTGAATACCAGAAAACAATCGCTCGAAGGTCTCTGATGAGAACTCACATTCAGATTGATATAGACGGGTATAGAAATCCCGAAAGAGTTCTACGATATCGGAGTCTGTGGTCACTATGCCCCCTCCCTGTGGGGCTCGAAGGGCCGCTACGCGTTTGGCTTCTTTTTGACCTTTCAAGGCGTTGGCTAAAAGTCGACCGGCTCGGTTGCTTTCACGGTAGTATGTCCCTCGTTGAAGCTCAATACTCTTAGAAGCTGCAGTTGAGAGGATTGCATTATATTGAAAACGGAGACGCTGTAAGCGAACTAAGACGCATGGATCAGTACGTGAAGTTAGAACTCGTTCGCCTGCTTTGATTTGTTGGTCTAGTATAAGTAGCTGCTGTTTGCGTTGTTTCCGCAGGCGAATTTGATAACTAGTGATCGTTGCACGAATGGCCGCTTTGAAACCCTCCCACCAAGCCCAATTTGCAGTATCCTGGGGTAAATTAAAATGGAAGTAATCCTGTATGGCTGCTCGAATTTCTAACTGGAACTCTGGCTGAGTTAATAGGGCTCTATCAAAGAACCAGGCCCCCGAATTCCCTTGGGGTGCAGTAGTGTGTAATTGAAAAGAAATAGCAGCATGATCTGAAATATGTTGGGAGTGAATCTTTGCAGTGTCCACCTGAGGAACTAACAGTTTTGATATTAGAAAGAAATCTATGCGAGACTGGGATTTGTGAGGGGAAGAGAAGAAGGTAAAGTCAAGCTCATTGGGGTGTAGTAACCTCCATAGATCGACTAAAGCAAGATCTTTGATCACAGAGGTAAGCGTGGTGTGACTCTTGGGGGGACCACTTGTCCTAGGCGGCTGTTTGTCAATCAGGGGATCAAGAACTAAATTGAAATCCCCCCCTATTATCAATGAAGTATTAGCAGAGGCCTGCGCAACCTGAGCAATGGTAGCAAAAAAGGCAGGGTCATCCACATTAGGAGCATAAAGGCATATACATGTAACTTCAAGGTTACCTATCTTGAGGTGAACTCTGGACCATCTACCTGCTGTATCTGAGCTAGTCGCAATAATAGTAGCATGCAGAGATTTCCTAACCAGTATGGCAACCCCACATTTCTTAGAAACGGCTGGGGAATAGGCGGCCACCATGTAAGGTTTAATATTGAGTTTAAGAGTTTCCTTCGAATTTAAATGCGTTTCTTGGAGGAAAATCAGGTCCGCAGCTTCATGACTTAGATAGCTTAGGATTTTCTTCCGTTTTATCGGATTATTGATTCCTTTTACGTTCAATGATAAAATCTTACATGGTGCCATCAATCGGTAATAGACATTTTAGGTAAGGGCGCTTGAAAACATACAACATAATCAGAATCTGTACAACAATGACATAATCACCGAGTATGCTGGCTAATACACCCCATATTGAAAAGTATGTACCAAAGTAACTTAGAGAAGAAGCAAAACCCCCAATGAATATGGCGACCATATGTCTGCGGGAGGAGGCCCTAGAGAGGAAGATAGAGACATAAAAAAAAGAAAAGAAACACCAGAGTCCATAATTAACACTGTCTCTGATACTCATCGAGGCTACTATGGGTAGATGGAGTCGGGTCACAGATATCATCAAAAATAAGGCAACAAACCGCCCTCGACAGACTCTTTGCTGAGCCGCGGCAAATCCAATATGGCAGGTACAGCGGATATGAGAACACTGGCAGGAATACTCTGGAAGTCAGCGCATCAAGTCGGCTTCTTTAGCATCCAAAAACTCCGCTAGTAGATCAGGGTCCTCAAATGTTCTTGTCTGATTGTGAAGCGTGACTCGGAGCTTGGCCGGAATTCCAGAAAGCGCTTTCGGCGGTCGACCGTGGGTTTAGCCAAGTCAGGATAGAAGGAGATCTTGTGGCTCTCAAACTCCATATGGCCCTTTGCCCGAGAGGCACTGAGAATTTGCTCCACATGTTGATATCTCAAAAGTCGAAAGATGATAGGCCGCGGGGTCTTCCTGTTGAGCGTTATGTTTGTGGGTACACGATGAGCGCGATCGATCTCCAATTCTTTGGTAAAGGTGATTTGGAGCAGGGAAGGGAGGATTTTATATAAAAACTCCTTCATGTCTCCCGATTCCGCTCCCTCCGGTATGCCCACGAGTCGTAGGTTGTTGCGGCGCGCTCTATTATTGCCATCTTCCACTTCTTTCTGCAAGGCCCGCACCTGACGTTCAACTTTGTCGAGCTTGGACAGCCGGACCGCATGGGAGTCTAATATGCTCTCCATTTTGTCCTGACGCAAAGAGAGCCCCTCTAGCCTGCCTTGCAGTACACCAAGATCTTCCCGCAGCGCTCGGAGTGCTTCACCGTTTGACTGCACGAGGTCCTTAACCCCTCTAATCTCTGCGAGGATTTCCTGCTGCATTTCGGGGCCCTCGCGCAAAGCCAGCCCCTTCTGCGGGGACGGGGGTTCAGTTTTGGAGCGTTTGCCGTGAGAAGCCGCTGGAGATCCAAATTCCAGGCGCGTAGGTTTGGTCCCCGCCATCTCACCAATGTGCCCCGGCAAGATCAGAGCAGAAATTCAAGTATGTCCGGTGTTAATTCAGGATTCTGAGTAGGCCTCTCGGGAGCCTCAGCGTTATGCGACCATCCCGCTGGACATCGGGCTCCGCCCCCGTAAACGTACCTCTTAATGAGTGTATGGATAAAGAAAGACTAAAAGATTTCTACATTACTATAATCCAGTGCCAACCTATAGCAAACCTGCCGTATCCTAACAGCACTACCAGGACTCACAAAGCACCATACTCTACCAATCAAAAGGCAACACTGCAAATATTAAACCAATACATTTCAGAGAATAACAATACATGACCTACTGGGGAAAGAGAACAAGTGGCAATGTCAAATAGGAATTATATAAACAGGACACCTCAGCTCAGTTACACATGCAGAACATAGACCATCACCAAACAAGTAATCACAATTTAGAAACAGGAAGACAATAATTAAACTGGGAATCCCAAAAGCCAAACTTGGAATGTACAACACTGTAGAAATAAAACTATACATTAATTTGCTCTTGTACTAAACAAAGCGCAGACGTTAATGATGCACATTTACCAGAGCTGACATATTCCAATTAATAAATTCAAAATAAAGAGATATTTTTCTACCTTTTGTGCATTTTTTTTCAGCTGCAATTGCTCCAGCCACTTTCTTCTGGTTTCTTCGTGTCTTCTGCTAACTCTCCATCGTCTGCTGTCCATTTGTCCTTTCTTCTCTCTTCTAGTTTTTTTCCATTCTCTCTCTACATCTGCTTTAACATACTAATCTTTCTCCTTTTGCACTTTCCTCATTCCTATTTCATCCACTCAAATTTTACCCCTCCATCCTCAATCCCCACTTACTCTCCCAATACCCGGCCAATTGTAGATTTTTTATCCCTCCCACACAAAATATTTTTCCCTTCTCTCCATTTTACTCTTCCAGCCCCATCCCATTCTAATCCTCCCCAACATCAGCTCCCTTCTAGTTCCAGCTTCACCCAGCATCCATTCCCTTCTAGTCCCTGCATCAGCCCATTTCCAGTCCTAGCCACCCATCAGCCCATTTCCAGTCCTAGCAACCCCCCAACCCAATACCAGTCCTAGCCCCCCCATCAACCCACTTCCAGTCCTAACCCCCCATCACCCCATTTTCAGTTTAAGCCCCCCCTATAACCCATTACCAGTCCTAACCCCCCATCAGCCCACTTCCAGTCCTAACCCCATTAGCCCACCTCCAGTCTTAACCCCCCAGCCCATTTCCAGTCCTAGCCCCCCCCATAGCCCATTACCAGACAGCCCCCATCAGCCCACAGCCCATTACCAGTCTTAACCCCCCCCCCATAGCCCTTTACGAGTTCTAACCCCATCAGCCCACCTCCAGTCTTAACCCCCCCAGCCCATTTCCAGTCCTAGCCCCCCCCCATAGTCAATTACCAGACAGCCCCCATCAGCCCACAGACCATTATCAGTCTTAACCCACCCTCATAGCCCATTTACCAGTTCTAACCCCCCCAACAGCCCACAGCCCATTACCAGTCCTAACCCCATCAGCCCACCTCCAGTCTTAACCCCCCCGGCCCATTGCCCGACCTAGCCCCCCATAGCCCATTACCAGACACCCCCCAACAACCCACCGCCCATTATAAGTCTTAACCCCCCCCATAGCCCATTACCCGTCCTAACCCCCCCACCCCATTTCCCGTCCTACCCCCCCCCCCCCCCATTGGCTCAAGTAAAATGAAATTTTAAAAAAGCAAAACCGCTGGCTGCTACCAAGGCCGCGGCAGCATGGACGGTCCCGCGGGGCCCCTCTGCCCTGCCGAATCCCTACCTCCGCGACGGCTTTGAGAGGCGCGAAGGGAGAGTGTCTCCCTCGCGTCTCTGTTAAGCCCGCAGGGGCTGATGGGGAATTTCCCATCAGCCCCTGTGGGCTTAACAGAGACGCGAGGGAGACACTCTCCCTTCGCACCTCTCAAAGCTGGCACGGAGGGGCTCAGCCGGGGATTCGGCAGGGCAGAGGGGGCCCCGTGGGAACGTCCATGCTGCCGCGGCAGCCTTTTGTGGTCCCTTGCCAGCTGTGGGCCCTACGCCATGGCATACATGGCGTATAGGTAAATCCGGCCCTGCCTTTGGCACTTTGTAATCTTTTGTAATTAAAGTTTATTGACTATGACACTTCATTATGAAAGTGTTATACACTTAAGTTTAGAAGCACTATTACCATATGATATGATGCATTTTGAAATCCATCTTTAGCCAGCACTCATTTGAAAAAAACCAAAAACATTACATTTGTGTTTTGGTCTCACATTTAGGGTTATGTTTACTAAGCAGCAGTAGTGGATTCCACGCGATATCGGAGCTGTGGCCCAGGTAGTGGCTTCCATGCAATATCGGAGCAATGGCCCCATTGAATTCAATGGAGCAACGGATCCGGTATTGCATGGAAGCCGCTACTGCCGCTAAGTAAACATACACCTTAGTGTTAATGCATTGGGCTTCTTTTGTAATTCCTTTGCTTTTCAGGGGACTAAAATGTAGAACTAAGAGAAAGAGAAACTTTGTTATTAGTAGGAAAGATGTGCTGAATCAGAAGATATTCATGACCTATCCAAACCAAGAGTGGATGTGGCATGAGAGAAAAGGAAAATCTGGAGCCAGTGAGATTATCCATGTTTCGGCCACCTATGTCATGAAGCTCATTCAATTAAATCAGTCAACCTGTCTTGATTCAACAAAATCTAGAGCAAGCTCTGCTAAGTTGTAGTTTTGATTTTTGGCTTGACTTGCAAGTTTAAACAAGCGTGATTGATCTGTGAGCAATCAACTCACAGTGGAGGAGTGACCTAGTGGTTGGGGGCAAGGTACTTCAGGCTGGAGGGTTGGGGGTTCAAATCCCACTAGAGGACAGCAACCTTGGGCCAGAAGGACTGGGGTTTCTAGACCCACAGGTGCTCCCTGTGGTCTTGGGCAAGTCACTTAACCCTCCATAGCCCATGTTCCCTGTAAAATAGTTATCTCCAAGTTATAATGCCCTGTTCAATGTAATTTCAGTTTGTTCAATGTAAACCACACTGATGCAGAAAAGCATGGTATATAAGAGAATATAAATAAATAAATAACTCATTTGACATCTGCAGTGGTCGCAGTTAGAAATTGCTAACAATTCACCTTTGCCCCATTGCCTCATGAATGTTTCTGGTGAGGGATGCCACAGACTGCTGTCAATTTTATCTGCTGATACTGTAACTCGATTAAGATTGAAGCCAAAAATCAAATGTAAGGGGAATGCAGTATTTATTGCACTCATAAACAATCTTTCCTCTCACCTGGTGAAATGGAAAAACGTGAGGAACTTTGAATTAAGCTTTGGAAACAACTCATATAAAAATCTTAGCCTTAGCAAATCAAGCAAATTTGAAACAGACACCAAAATTCACATTTCTATACCCTCTACTCAGCAAAACTCAAAGATGCACAAAGAAATATGCAAAAGAGTAAATCTCTGTAGGGTATAGCTGAAAATCTATCCCCTGAGGCAACTTGAATCTCTTTTGCAGTAGAATAAAAATGCAGGCAGTCAAATATCTCCAGATGTTCAGTCATCTATGCAGCTTAGAGATTTGACAGAAAAGTGACCCATGTGAGCAAGGGTACAGCTGGTTGTGAACCCAGGAAACATTCTAAGACTAACTAGGTCAAATTGACAGGGGACGCTACTGGTTTGTTCATTTCTTGCTGTCAAACAGGAAAAGAAAATAGAGAGAAAGAAAGTATAAAACCTTTTAGATACGTACTGATAAAGAGAGGAAAAGGAAAAAAGTAGGGTGGGAGAAGAAAAGAAATGTGAATGCTTTGCATTTAAAAGTAGAAATGGGTTTGATTAAAAATATACAGATCTTGTCAATCTAAGGAGAAATAAAAAAAAAAAGGATCCAGAAAGAAGCTGAAAAGCATGGTTCACTGGAAATATAAACAGCGAAGTTCAGTTTGTTTCTGATTCAGAATTATTGATGGAATGACTTAAAAATGCCAACTGTCAAAGTCAGAGTGGCCTAATGGTTAAGAACACTGGCTTGGGAATCCAGAGACCAGCATTCGATTCCCACTAGCCTTGGGCAAGTCACTTAACCCTCCATTGATAACTTGGATTTTTTTGAGGCAATGTCCCTGTTTAATGTACATTACCAAGTTTAAGTTTCAATGTAAACCACTTTGATTGAAATGATAAAGCAGTATATCCAAATCCAATGTGTGCCTTTGAGTCAGTGCTGACTCCTGGTGACCCAGAAGCTCCTGGGTTTTCTTGGCAGTGTCACTGGAAGTAGATTGCCAGGCCTTTCTTCTGAGACAACAGAGAGTTAAGTGACTTGCCCAAGGCCACAAGGAGTGCTAGTGGGAATCAAACCCTGGTTGCTTGGTTACCAAGCCAGTGTTCTAACCACTAGGCTACTCCTCCACTCCCAAAGCACTATATTAAACCTGTTAAGTAAAATAAATAGATAACTCATGCAATGTGTTGATCGTCAATCTCTTCCCTCATTTCAGGGCAGCTCCCATTAAGGAAAGTCAGACAGGGTAGCTATCTGTGTGCTGAAGAAGAAGTGTGGTATCTGAGAGGCTCAAAACAGAGAGGGAAAGAGAGATTCTCAGAAAAGATGAAGTCATTGCCCGGGCAGTTGAGAAAAACAGGCCTAAAGTCCATTGATTTTAGACTCCATTTTTTTGTAAAAAGGTCCTAACATTTTACATACACTTTTATTATCAGAGTTTAATAAGGATGCCTCTCAAAGATGCTTTCATTTTCACCTATGGAGGCCAATTCCACACAAGGCACGTCCGGATGTCCAAAATCTGGACAGACTGGCTATGCACCTGATTCTGCACCTGCAAGAACTAGATGATCCCACGAGATCCTAATCTGGTGCACCAGGCCTGGAAAGGCCGGACATGCCACGATTCTGGCCCGCTGTACATTCAGTGCCCTCCCCATCTAAGCCTATGAAAGCCCCTGCGGAGAGCTTTGGGCAGGGAATCCAGTACAGGTGTTTAGCGGGGATGTACGTCCAAACCGGACATACATCCCCGCTAAACGCTGCTCAGAATTTACCCCATAGTAAATAGTAAGTGTGAACTGGGATTACACTAGATTTTATCTTGCATTTTAATTACCTATTAATTAAAAAAACATATATACAGTATCCTCTTCCATTTTCTCACCTTTCTTAACAATCCTCCATCACAAAATATGGGGAAGGTCAATTCATCAAAATCATTTCATGGTTGATCTCGCTCTCTTACATACAAATGTAAGAAAGCTGTACACTGGAACCATCTACTGGGATACACACCTTTGTAGAACCTCCCTAAGATGGAATAGAACCTTTGGAGGTTCACCTTTGACAACGCAGGCTATAACCAGGGGTGTCTAGCTCCAATCCTCAAGGACCATAAGTTGGTTGGATTTTCAGAGCATCCTTAATGAATATGAATGGAATATATTTGCTTACAACTGAGGCACTGTACATCCAAATCTATCAAATTTATATTTCTAAAGAATATCTAGAAAGCCAGGCAGGTTGATGAGCCTCAAGGTCTTCGCTGAGCCTCCTACAATATACACTTCATAGGCTGATTTTATGAGGAAGCCATATAATGTTAGGTACTATTTATGCACATAAGTAGGCAGTCACTATTTTGTCAGTACGTCTGAAAGTGCTATCGTGTACATTCAGTGTGGACATGCACAGGGGCGGATCATAAGCAGAACACAAATATACATGTATAAGATGCATGTCTCTGAAAGAACTAGGCAAGAGTATTCATGCTTGCCCTAGAGTAGGCATAACTGCTGTGAATAGATGAAAGTGTGTCTTTACATCGTTATGTTATAAAGTAAGCATGTACTTTATAAAATAGGCCCCAATTAGGCAGGGGACAACGCGCATTGACTGCATGAGAGTTTATATAATTACCCTCCATATCTATCATTTAAATTTGCTATAGTGATTGATAAATCTAGTCTTTTCTGTATCATAAGTATAACGAAGGTGCAGATAACATAAGGAGGGATCTAGCTAAGCTTGCAGAATGGTTTAGAATTTGGCAGCTGAGATTTAATGTTAAAAAATGCAAGGTCATGCATTTGGGCTGCAGCAATCCAAGGGAGCAATATAGTATAGGGGGTGAAGTGCTTCTGTCCACAAAAGAAGAGCGGGACATAGGCGTGATTGCGTCTGTTTATCTTAAAGTAGCTAAACAGATAGAAAAGGCGGCAGCAAAAGCTAGAAGGATGCTTGGGTGCATAGAGAGAGGACTGGCCAGCAGAGGAAAGGAGGTGATAGTGCCTCTGTATAAGTCTTTGGTGCGACCTCATTTGGAGTATTGTGTGCAATTCTGGAGACCGCACCCTCAAAAGGACATAAACAGGACTGAGTCAGTACAGAGGGTGGCTACTAAAATGGTTAGTGGTTATCGTTAAAAAGCATATGAAGACAGACTTAAGAATCTTAATATGTATACTTCCGAGGAAAGGCGGGATAGAGGTGATATGATTGAAACATTTAAATACCTCTGTGGCATAAATGCACAGGAGGAGAGCCTCTTTCGATTGAAAGCAAGCACTGCTATGAGGGGACATAGGATGAAGGTGAAAGGGGATAGATTCAGGAGCAATATACAGAAATATATATATTTTTTTACAGAAAAAGTGGTAGATGTGTGGAATAGTTTCCTTGTGAAGGCGGTAGAGATGAGGACAGTGTCTGAATTCAAAAAGGCATGGGACAAACACAGAGGATCTCTAAAGGAAAAAATGGGACTTTTGTAGTGTTTGATATGGAATGGCAGACTAGGTAGGACATGTGGTCTTTTTCTGCCGTCATTTTTCTATGTTTCTATGTTTCTAAATTCAGCCAAGGTGGCTACCATATAAAGTTAAGCACCAGCTCCAACATTTAACTTTATACATCCGTTTACTTAGTGCCACTGAATATATTTCTAAACAGTGACTGCTTCCAGTGACTATGGAGTTTATTCTGTAACACGAATAGCAGAGATGGATGTCCCTGCTATTTGTGTGCCTTTCCCATCCCCGCCAAGCATCCCTGTACGAGTTTGTATGGGGATGTTAGATGGGGGCAGGAAAGGAGTGGTGCGGAGGTAGAGTTAGAGTGGTCAGTGGACGTTCTGTGGCCCTGGACTTTCAGGGCTGATTCAGATGTTGGCCCTGTACGTCCAGGGCTGGCAGAGGTGGAATAAGTTCTAGACAGCAGTCAATGGTAGGCTCAGGGCACGTCAAAAGGTTGAGGGGGTGCAGGAGATTCCCTGTAGCCCGACCAGATTGGGGGGTGGGCTGCAGGGAATGAATGAAGTCATCGGCAGCCAGTGATCACGGCTCCTGAATGAAGCCACAGTGCCATGGCAACCGGACACCATGGCACCGCGGCTCCATTCTAGAACTTTGACTGAGTTAGCTGTGCAGGTGCTTGTACGTGCAGGCCTGCACGTACAGGCTTAGAAGGGATTCTGATTCCGTGGAGGCTAGACGTGCCCCATGGGATCAGAATCCTGTCTACTTCTGTGTGTCCATTTCCAAATGGATACACAGAGGGCTGGGACGCACATCTTAGAATATGCCCCCACCTGTTTAATACAGGCCTGCTACATGTCAGGCCTAAATTAAATTGATAACATCATTTAGCAGCTAAATACCACTGCCAAATGGATAGTTTCTGACACTGCTTTAGCCCCTTCCCTTACCTGGCCTCTTTTCATATGAATAATATCTGGTATTTTGTAATTTAACAACCTGATATTATCCACGTAACTTTTAAATATGTCTGGATAAGTTTACGGTTTATTAAAACTTGATATACCGCTCTTATAATAAAATAAGTGAGTTGTGTGTTCATTACCTACCAGGGAACTCCCTCAGAAAATTGACACCAAGAGAGTAATATTCAGTGGGATGCCCACTTATCTTTACGTAGATATTCAGTCAGGCTATACATTTAAGTAGAACCACTGAATATATGGAGGGTATTTTTATAACAGGTTGCCTATGGGTGAAGGCTATATAAGCTGGATTGAAACCTCAGGCAGATAAATACCTGCCCTGTCTTAAATGGATAATTTATGCAGCCCTACTCAAGAACATAAAGTTATCTAGATAGCGCTGACTATCAGAACTATCCAAACTACTTTTGGCCCTACCCCTTGGAATGTTTCCCAGCCTGCTTCCTCCTCCTGAACGCATAGAGCCCAATTCCATAACGTGCACGTCCAGCCTGCGTGCACATCCAAATCAAAGATGGGCCCAATTCCACAACTGTGGGTATAGACGTGTTTCTGGCGTGGCATGCACAAACCACTATGGAGAAACACAGGCCCTCTCTGTCATAATGGGACATAGGTAGATGCAGCAAATGACTTGGATGTCCCCATGCTCACCATATTCTGAAAAGATGCACGTTTCCGATCCTGCCCATCTCCACACGGCCATGCATCTCCTCAGCTGCTCCTCTCACTGAAAGTGTTCTGCTCATGCAAACTACACATGACTACTGATGATACATAAATGGTGATGCCAACTAGACAATATACAGTATACTAGTCTGTTGCATGTCCACAAAACTGCAAAGTAACCTCAGTGTATGCAAAGATATTATAAAAACAAATAGAAGGTGATATATCTGTCCTGACATATAGTAGCTTGCATCAAAGCATACATGGCAGTAGAAGAATTCCTTAGTTATGCTTGCTTCGGGCATCTTTGATAACAGACTTTACAATGCTAAGTATGGACCAGTAGAAATCTGCAAAAGGTTCACTATAACAAAATGTGAAACATATCCCTGTCAATAATAAGGGAACCTCAGAACGAGAGCATGAAATAGTGAAAACTGCACTAATACATGCCCAAACGCACCATCAGCAGCCTCTACAAATGTGCTTTTGGGCATATATTAGTGCTCTTTACACTATGTTCTCTTTCTGAGGGTCCCTTATTATTGACAGGGATATGTTATGTGTTTTGCTATAGAGAACCTTTGCTGATATGTTCTGCCCCATCACACTGGCACCTAGTGACACTGCAGTCATCCCTATGCTCCAATTACTGGCCAGGCATTCATAATCCCCCCCAGAATTGCAGATGAGTATACCGGATTCTCTCTGCAATGCTCAAACCACACACACAGACCCACTCTCACTTGCAGTCACAATAAACATACATCTGCCAAAAAGATTCCCAGTACCTATTAACAACAACTGGTATAACATAATAGCATTTTTTATTTACTTAATTTATTTATTTTTAAGTTTTTGTTATATTGCTTTATCCAATGAATCAAGGTGGTTTACAGGGAACTCAATGAACTATTGCCGCATAAGGCGTTTTAGATGAAACTCAAACAATCTTACAATGAACATCTTAAACTCTAGGAAATATTACAGTGAGCATCTTAAATTCAACATGTCAAACTTCAAACATGCCTTTGGTATCTATGAGGATAGGCAGAGCTATTTACATATAACGATGTACATTGTCAAGATCTGTGTCAGGGTTTGAACAGTTTTATGAATTTTCTCTTTATGAGTGCTAAATGTCTTAATTATCTTGTACCTGTGAGGAGAGGTATATGAATGCAGTAGAGTTTAATTTTGGGTCTGTTCTGGTAATAGTAAATAGATGCGTCTTCTCTTTCTGAATGTGGTCAGGTCATTTATTTCTCCTAAGCTGGCTGGGAGTGCATTCCCGATGGTTGGGGAGTAAAAGGTAAATGCTCTGTTGACTGCTGATTGATTTGCTTTCCTGAATTCCTTAGGGATTGTCAGTGAGTTTGTGTACTTTCCCTTCTTTGTCTTGTTTCCAGGTGCATTTGTATTAGCACCAACGTACCTCAATTCTCTATGTTTTTGATTATTTTTAAAGTGGTAATTAGTGTTTTGTACCTGATCCTCTGTGTGACTGGTAGACAGTGTAGTTGGTGAAGGATGGGTGTTATGTATTCTGTCCTGGCTGTTTTCATGATGGTGCATGCTACAGTGTTCTGTGCCATCTGTAAGATGCTCACAATTTTTTTGGGGAGAGCCCGGAGGATACTGTTGGTGGAATGAAAAGTGGGGGCATACCATGGCTTGGGTAACTGAGTGGAAGTCATCGCTGGAGAGGAGAGTCTTAAGTTTTCCATCATTCTTGTTTTATTATAGATTGCTTGTGTTGTCATGTTAATGTGTTTTGTCAGGTTGAGGTTCTGATCCAATAAAGTTCCCAGGTATTTGATTTCCTTTTTCACTTCAAGTGAGGACCCGTCTACATGTAGTATCTGCAGTGGAGAGAATTCTTTGCTCCTGGAGATCATAAGTATATCTGTCTTTTTGAGGTTTATTGTGAGGTTGATGGAGTTGAGCCAGTGTGACACATTGCTGAAACATTCTATAATTTGATGGAAATTTGGTTCCAATGTTTTGAATGTCGTGAAAATCATTATGTCATCTGTATATATTCTATAATCAATGTTGTACGCTCTGATTATGTCGCAGATGGGCTGAAGGTAGATGTTAAAGAATAATGTGGAAAGGCTGAACCTTGGGGTATACCTTGGGTCTGGTTGAATGGTCTTGAGAGAGAATGACCAATTGTGACCCATTGTGTGTGGTCAGAGAGGTATGATATAAACCACTGGATTATAGCATGGCATCCCAGGACTACAAATCTCATCTGTATTTCTCACACAAACCAGTACCTTTGCCTTATTCACTCACATACTATCTCAACATCACCTGTCCCAGTTTACAGAACATAGGAAATTTTAGGGAATCCTAGCTTTGCTCCTTTAGCATAGCCAGCATAAATACAATTGTTCTTCTTAATATGTCTGTAGGGTGTTTATCAATGTTTCATTACCATATAACCTTCTATTCCCTCACCTCTGTTTTCTGTTCTTTACAACTGCATCTTGTGTTCTTCCAGATGCAGACACAATAGTTCAATATGGGATGCAATGAAAAGCAGAGCAAAATATTTTCTAAATCTTGCCCTTATTCCACGTTTCCACAGGAATAACATAGACTTTGGTAGGAAACATTTAAAACATACATGGGTCTTTCTTGAATACACTTCATACATCTCCACGGCTGACTCATGTCCCATTTCCACCCCCTCCCGCCCACGTTCTGAGATCCCTGTGCCAGTGCCGTATACGTGCAGTATTCTCATAGAAAATGTTGGGGGACATTTTCAGCAGTGACTGCCGTGGCAAGCGCTTCTAAAGTGAAGCCATCATCACTTTAATTTACACCCAAATACTGAGTTTCTGGGCATATCCAGCTACTGGCACTGAATAACTGGATTTTGTCATTGTGCTCTTTTGCAACTGGTTAGCGGCAGTATTGAGCCATTAACCATATTGCACAGCTTTTCACCTGTCTTAATTTTAGGAAATTTAGCTCACCAGTTAGCAGCCGAACATCGCTGCTAACTGACTAGCTAATGGTACCATCCCCTCTATGTCCTGGCACACCCTGTTGCTAATCAGATAGCAAGAGAGCATTTAAATTACTAGAGGGGGATATTCAGTGGCACTAAATGAGTTAATGCAGCTGGATATCCCGATCAATGGGATTTGGTATGCCCCCACTTGAGATTCTATGCTTGCTCTTTTTTTTTTTTTAATTTAATATCTTTTATACATTTTCCAAGCATAAATCCTTCACATCACATCCTTTCATAACAGTTCCAAAACTTCATTAACAGGAAAGAAGAAGTAAGAAACAGAAACAGAAACATTTAATTAACCTAGCTATTGTCAATCCAATCCAATTTTCGTATCATCCTTTCATTGTAATCAATACTATTTTAATTTAACTGGTTAAGTCGCATAATCAGCGCATTCAAATTGTATAGCTGACACTTAGTTGGTGACCCATTTTTTCTTGGCTCAGGGGAAGGCAGCTAGTACGTGCTTAACTCCATATACTTGTTCATAGCCTCCCATTTGTTAAGCAGCTTGTCAGAGTTAGGAGTTTTAAGTACATACAGTTCCTCATAGATCTTGTGTTGACACACTAGATTCCACCAGTGGTCACTGTGTACCTTCTCAAAGTTCTTCCAGTGAAGTAAGATTACCTTGATGGCTATACTGAGCAGGACATCCAGTAATTGGCTCTCTTGTTTTCTTAATATGAGGCCTTCCATCGTGGACTTATAGATTATTATTTGATATGAGATGGGAAGTGTCACGCCTAGAATTCTTGATATTTATTGTATTACACACTCCCAGTATCTCTGAAGATAGTCGCAGTAATAAAGCATATGATCCAGCGTCCCAATTTCTGTGTTACAGGACCAGCATCTATTTCCCGTGAGCGGCGCCCATTTCATTATCCTCACTGGAGTCAGATGTGCGAGAAAGTACAACGACTGTGTAAGGGATGCTGCTCTAGTGATTCATGTTAGGGACCTGAAAGCGTCCCAGTGCTCCTGTTGCTCCAATTACTGGAGTGGAGGAGTGGCCTAGTGGTTGGGGCAAGGTACTTCAGGCCAGAAGGTCAGGGGTTCAAATCCCACTAGAGGACAACAACCTTGGGCCGGAAGGACTGGGGTTTCTAGTCCCACAGGTGCTCCTTGTGGTCTCGGGAAAGCCACTTAACCCTCCATAGCCCATGTTTCCTGTAAAATAGTTATCTCCAAGTTATAATGCTCTGTTCAATATAATTTCATTTTGTTCAATATAAACCTCACTGATGCAGAATAGCACGGTATATAAGAGAAAATAAATAAATGTGACCTCTAGCTTCTCTTATCCAAGCTGACTGTACTCCATCACAGAATTTGTTGGACCTTGTCCTGAGCAGATCCAGGAATTTCGACATCACTCGGGTGCCAGATTGTATTTCACGAAATTTCTGGAGTAGGGGCCACCCTGGCTGTAGAATCAATGGAGATGCCCCTGCTTTGCTCAGACAGTATCGGAGCTGACCCCACTGAAAATAGCAGGAACTGGGTAAACCAAATTCACTTTCCATCATTTCGAAATTTTTGAATTTGTTCGCATGAACTAAATGTCCTAGGACAGTGATACCACAATTCATCCATTTCTTCCACAGTATGAATTTACCACCTATTGTAAATCTTCAATTCAGCCATAATGGCATCTCCAAAGCAAAGTCATCACCCCCATCAATACACGAGGTCACTAGCTGACATGCTTGCTGAGTTGCCAGGATTACGTTGTTTTGCCGTAAATTGGAAGTTCCAAGCATCATACTCATTTCCATAAGATTATTCATAGCTTTTTCTACCAACAGCCACCTGGGAGATTCTTCACAGTCTCCTTCTACTGTCCATTGTGCTCCTTGTTTTAGCAATGAGGACATATGCATCCATTCAACATCAGGAAAGTGTACTCCCCCTTTCCATTTAGGCAATTTAAGCTTCCACGTCGCTATCCTAGGGACTTTCTTATTCCAGAGAAATGATACAATCATACTGTTTAATTTTTTATAAAAACCTTGTGGAAAATTTACTGGAATCATACTCAGTATGTAACTAAGCTTGGGGACCAAAACCATTTTGATTGTCTCGTCTACCCCACCAGGTTAAATTTAGGGGGGACCATTTTGAGGCACAAGCGCTCAGTAGTTCTTTGCAGATTTCCACATTCAGATTCACAGTCTCCATCATTGTATGCCCATAAGTGACTCCCAAGTACTTAAAAGACGACTGCGCGTACTGAAATGGGTAATTTGTGAACATGTCTTCCTTCACCCAGGCGTTTAGAGGAATTATTGTTGCTTTGGCAAGATTGACTTTATAACCAGACAGTGCAGAATATTTGTCAAGTATGTTCATGGCTATAGGCAAGGAGATAGGTTGCAAGAATAATATAAGATCGTCAGCATATGCAGACAACTTGCATTGACCATCCGCAAGCGTTACTCCCCTAATCTTTTCTTGTTGTCTAATCGATATCATGAGCGGCTCCAGAGCTAAGTTGAAGAGTAGCGGGGATAGAGGGCATCCTTGCCTAGTGCCTCTTTGAAGCTTGAAGGGCCCTGACACCCCGGAGTTAGCTGCTATCTGAGCAATGGGGTTAGAATACAAGAGTACTATCCTCTTGAGGAAGACTTCTTCAATTCCAAACCATCTAAGGGCCTGAAACAGGAAGGACCACTCCAATCTGTCAAAGGCCTTTTCGGCATCCAATGACAGCCCCATCAGTGGCTCAGGAATCCTCTGTGCTTTAAGCAGGACATGGGCAAGTAGCCTTCCATTGTCCGTAGTGGACCTGCCGGTCATAAAGCCGCATTGATCTGTATGTATTAAAGAACTCAGTACTTTACTGAGACGATTTGCCAACAGCTTCGCGTATATCTTGTAATCCGCATTGAGCAAAGAAATAGGCCTATAGTTTTCAACTCTCTGCGGGTCCCGTCCCGGTTTTGGGTGGATAACTATAGTTGCCTCTGTGAAGGCTCCAACTTCTGGATCCTCTGTGCATAATCCACTAAAACAGGTATGTAGCATAGGAGCCAGTTTCGCTTGACATTTATGATAAAACTCTAGCGGGATTCCATCCGGTCCTGATGCCTTCCCCTTGGCCAGCTGACCGATAGCCTTTTGTATCTCTTTTATGGTAATTTCTTGTTCCAGCATCCGTGCCTGAGTTGCTGATAATTTGGGACCCATTATATCCGATACAAATTCTCCGAAATCCGTACTACTGCAGACCACTTCAGAACAATATAGCTTCTCATAGAACTCTTTACAACGTCTCAATATTTGCTCATTTTGCATCAGAAGATCTCCTTCTTCACTGCGTAACACTGCAATGTGAGCCATATTTCTTTTTGCCTTCAATAGTTTCACAAGGAGTGATCCGGCCCGGTTGTTCTCATGATAGTAAGTGCTTTGCTGCATCCGAACGCAAGATTGCGCCTGTGTATGGAGGATGCTATTATATTTGCATCTCAATTTCTGAAGCCTTAACAGTATAATTGGGTCACCTCTCTTTGTCAACAGGCGCTCCCCTGCTTTTATCTGCTCCTCCAATTCTTCTTGTTCTTTCTTTTTAGCTCTGTTTTTTTGAATCGAGAAGGTTGTTATGTGCGCCCGAATCGTCGCTTTAAATCCTTCCCACCAAGCCCATGTCGACGTTTATGATGGGTCATTGATTTGTCCATACGCCTCAATCTCTTTATTCATACAGGCCACAAAGTCGGCATCAGCTAATAAGGACTTATCAAATGTCCACCGAGGTGGCGTCTGATGTTTCTTTCTTGTGTCTAAAACTAAGGAGACTGCTGAGTGATCCAAAACTGTCCCCACATTAATTTCAGATGCAACAAGTTGTTTAATTAACACACTCGTTACTAGAAAGTAGTCAATTCTCGTCTGAGTATCGTGTGGGAGGGAGTAAAATGTGAATTCTTTGTCAGCAGGATGTAGGAGACACCATGCATCAATTAGTTGCAGTTCATTCATCATACTCTGCATTACTGCGTACGATTTGACTTTGTGTACTGGCCGGTATGGAGTCCTGTCCAACAGAGGATCTAGAACCAGGTTGAAATCCCCTCCCAGTATTATCTCAGTGTGTAGCATGTCCACTAGCTCCATAGCTATTGTCTTGTAAAAGGAAGAATCGTCTGCATTCGGGGCATATATGTTCATTAGCGTGTAAGACCTCTCTGCAATTTCCAGAGTAACTCTGGCCCACCTCCCCTCAGGATCTATTTTCGTTTCCTTAACTACTGCTGCCAGGGACTTCCGCATTAATGTCAGAACTCCTCCTTTTCTGTTTACTGCAGGTGCAGCAATTATTACTTGATAGAATTTCGAGACTACCTTCCATGACTCTTTTTCAGTCAGGTGTGTCTCTTGTAAGTACACTATGTCAGCGCTCTTTTGTTGACAATATGTGAGAATTTTCTTGCGCTTAACTGGGTTTGTGATACCCTTCACATTCAGGGTAAGCAATACCAGTCTATTCACAGCATTTGTTAACTTGGATAAATCTAAGCATGATAATTCTATGATCCTTGTCCTTAGTGGATCTCTGTAACATCAGTGCATGATTGGATTGGATTGACCAGCAAGAACACTTAAACTGTACAATTAAACATCTCCTGGTGAAAACCACCCTTCCTTGGCAGAAAATCTTTTACTACCAACATCATTCGTTGCCAATATAGCCTTATGCAGTCTTATCCCAATCCCCAGTTTGAACTAAATACATCCATGCCCTTCTCCAATTCTATAGCAACACTTAAATACACACAGTTTTGTAGCGTTACAGTTCTTGTATTGAGAGGGATATCGATAAAACTCTTTCCTATGCTGCTGCACTCTGATTTATATACCATGCTCACCACACCCCTACAGGATATACTTCACTCTTGCTCTGAAACTAACATTTGTATATTTTATCAATCTGACTCCTCTCAGCATTAAGCGTCCCACTTATGTTCAAGTCTCCATAGCACTGCTCTCCTGCAGAAATGCCTTCAGCGATCCAGCATCCACAAAGTTCCTTGTGACATTATTTAACGTTACCCGCATTGTACCAGGGTAATACAGACCATATCTTGCCTGCAGCTTTTGCAAAAGTGGTCTGCACGCCAGCAATTCCCTTCTGCGGTCCATTGTTTGCTTGCTCAAGTCAGGGAAAAAGGCAATCTTCTGCCCCTGTATGCTCAAAGATGTCGCTCTCTTCGAAGCTTGTAGTATCTGCAGAACTTGTGGGTAATGCAGCACTGTCATCACAATTGGCCTTGGGTATTTGGTATTCTCAGCCCTATGCACAGGAATGCGGTGCGTCCGCTCCAATTCAAACACCTTCACAAAAGAGATCTGAAGGAGTTCCGGAATCATCTTCTCCAGGTATTCTATCATGTCTGCCCCTTCAGCTCCTTCGGGGACCCCTACTAAGCAAACGTTGTTGCGCCTCGCTCGATTATTTTGATCCTCTATTTGGTTCTCAATCTTCTTGACACGCTTTGATAAAGACCCCATGCACTCTAACATGGCGCCATGCTTTTGCACTAACCCTTCAGTAACAATTAACCGTCCATTCATGTCTTGTACTTTACCCTTTACCTCATTCAAATCCTCCTGTATAGTCTCCAGAGATGTGGTGTTGGATCCTTCACACTCCTCAGTTCGGCCAGAATCTCTTTAATACCTTCCCCCGCTGCTTCCTTCTCAGCCGCGGCCATTTTGTGTGGGGATCCGGCCTCTTGCTTCGATCGCTTTGGCGCTGAACCGGTACTTTGCTGGAAATCTAATTGCGCAGGTTTTAGTGCTGACATCTTCAATTGCTCTATATTTACCAGGGGTAAGCTTATAGGAACTATCTTTATAGGCATTAGATCAGTGTGCATGCCGATGAGGAAAGTCTTTGAAGTATACACAAATTCCCGTTGCAAAATAGAGAATAGATGTATATATCTAGTGGATAATAAAAAGCTATTTACTTATCTTTAAAAACTAGGCTTAAAATAGATGGGGGGTAGTTTCAAAGGCATTGACATGGTCTGCAGACCTGCAAACCATATAAGTGCTCCTCTGCGGGACATTCAGCAGCAGTAACACAATCAGTGCCTCTGAATATCCCCGGGTGCCACCGCTATATGCCCCGATGCTAAGCGGAGCAGAGGTGGCACCATCGTTAACCAGGCACCGGTGATATTGAGAGAACGTTATTAATGCCTATGGCGAGCTATTTATTTATTTATTTATTTAACATTTCTTCTATACCGCGCTATTTTAGATCAGTGCGGTTTACATTCAACATCAACTATACAACGCAGGCACTCTGAGTTGTATTTACAATGAATGGGGAGATCAACTTGGAAATAACACAGCTATAACACAGTGCAAGTGATGGAACTGTAATAACATATATGGCACAAATGTGGCATTTTAAAACTTCTTAGCATGGGTGGCTGGCTCCATATGTGAGGGACCTAGTGGGATGAGTATTGCTTGGTTCTATATGTGAATTTATATGTGCAGGTACCCAATGTGGACAAATTGCTGCTGGGCACTATATGGGCCATTTTTTGTCTCTCTCTGTCATCACTACCATATTACTTTACTACAATGTATAAAACAGTATGTACCAGTCAGTCAGTTATGGTGACACACGCATGCACTCGTCAGACTGCTGTAAGAAAGAAGATGCCATAAGATACAGCAATCATGACAGGATCTCATGAACTTGGCTGCCACTTTCAGAATTATTTTTTCATGTACATGATGCTTCAACGTTGAAGGAATGGAAATGCTTCTGTGGTATACCATTTCTTTCCGCAAATTAATGTCAATGCAAAATGCATGCAGTATGTAGCGTCCATCACATTAGAAAGGCTGGTGATGTCATAAATGTTTCATTTTATGGCAAGAGATTTCTAGAAAACATATTCTGATACCCCGCAATCCAATCCCTCCCCCTTAGGTCAATCCTAACCCTCCCCCACCTCCCCCCCACACTTACCCTGAGTGATTCCTGGTAGTCTAGTGGATGGGGCAGGAGCGATCCCCCTCCATTCCTGCTCCGTTGCTGTCTGGGTTCAAAATGATGGTAATCTTATGGTACTATCTCTAGGGATCCGTCTACCAAATAAGGCTCCTAAAGGACCCTTTTACTAAAGGGTGCTATGGTATTGCATCTAACCCACAGACAGCAACAAAACCATAGCATATTAGGTACAACGCCACTACTTCTACTGTCAGGGGCTTGGAGAGCATGTTCCTATGGTTAACATGGTGCACCCTGCCCTAATGCAGGCCACAGTTAGCACAGATGCGTTTACCTCTGCCTATGAAGATGGTGGCATGGATACCTCGCTAACTGCTCACATTGCAGTTAGCGCAGGTGCGTTCACTACAACACACTCACTCTCCATCCCTAACCTGCTCACCTACACAACCCGGGCTAACAGCTAATCCTATGAATTTTCTTGGAGTTTAATTCACATTTATCCTAAACTCACACATACTTCACAGCTAAACTCAGTTTCAACCTAGTCATTCAAAAATAATGTGGTCTTATATCTCTCCAGAAGATTCTCTGTCTTTTCCCATTAGTTCACAATGGCCAAACCAGTTTCTGATCATAGAAAGTTTTCTCAGGACTGCTGGCAGCCAATCAGTTGAATTCTTACTAGCTGTTTTCTAGAGGTACAACTTTTATAAAAACAACTCAAGATTATATTTTTATTTCAACTCAGTTGTTTCCTTCAGAGTCAAAAGGTGCAGTTAATTTATTTATTTCTCATATTTAGAGACCGCTTATCACAGAATATCTAGAGTGATTTACAAAAATATATTCATAATCCATTAAACAAACATATGATTATAAAACAGCACATGTAACACGTAATAAAATCATAATAAAACATTTCATCATAATAAAACAAAATCATGCCACATGTGGGTGACCTGCCACCAAGGAAACCCTAACAGGTGCAGCATAGTTACACATAAACATAGTAGATGGTACTGCTATTATCCCCAAACCTGAAGATCACAATGCGCAAGAAGAAACATAATCTAAATATACTGGCTTCTTTTATCATTTAAAAGAGAAAATCGGTTTATTTTTTCCAATCTTAGGTATTTTTCCACTACTGCATCCAACAGTTTTTCAGTACTATACTTATATGTTTCCATTTTCAGGAATAATATAGTTTTCTACCTGCTTAGCAGATCATGGCATATACTGTATACATGTCTCTCACTTTAAGTAGGGTTTTTCAGTTCTCTTATTTTAAAATTTTATAATTATCTTAATAGACAGACTTTTATGTCTCACTCACTTAGGACAGAGTTATAACTGTGATTCTGCTCATAGGTTTTTACTTTTAATGCAGTCATGCCCTTACCTCAAAATTTTACATGTGTGTTCTCATGTACACTACCAATTTAAAAGAAACTCTTTCAAAAATGACCAAGAAAGATAAGGCCGCGGGGCCATGTCCCTGCCGGCCGCTGGTAACCAGGTCACGCTGCGGTGCGTGGTCCCGGCGCCAGGGGTCGGCAGGAATGATGGGAGGAGCGGGGTTTGAAAAGATTGGCTCCTGCAGGGCGAGTGAGGCCAGTGGGAGCCAATCGGAGTGCGCGGGGTAGCCGGGATATAAGTGGGAGGAGAAGCGGCTTGGGGCAGTCGTCCAGGGAGCCAGAGGCAGCGGAAAAAACAGAAGGCCCAGCTTCAAAGATCGCGTTTTTGGGCATGAAGTTGGATGCAGTGGACATGGTGGCTCGCTTACCTCCAGAGAAGGTATGGAGGCTGCGGGTGGTGTTGGGTAATGTGTTGGGCTCGCACAAGACAACTTTGAGGGAGATGCAGTCCCTGATCGGTTCTCTGAATTTCGCGTGCAGGGTGATGTCAATGGGGCGGGTGTTTTTGCGTCGGTTGGCTGCAGCTACAGCGGGGGTGGTAAAACCTCATCACAGGATTAGAGTGTCAAAAAGCATAAGAGAGGATTTGGAGGTCTGGGAAATATTTCTGCGGGAATTTAATGGCACGACGGTGATGATGGAAGCGGAGGTCACCAGCGCGGACCTGCAGTTATTTACGGATGCAGCGGAAGGGGGAGGTTTGGGGATCTACTTCGGTGGGGCTTGCTGTGCGAGCAGTTGGCCACAGGAGTGGCGTGATGTAGGGTTAACTTCCAATATAGCGTTTTTGGAGTTATTTCCTATTTTAGTGGTGCTGGAGCTTTGGCAGGATAGACTGAGAAACAGAAAGGTGGTCTGGTGGTGCGACAATGCAGCAGTGGTCAGCGTGAGTAATAATTATTTTCCTCGATGCCACAAGGTAGCGTCCTTGATGCAGAAGGTGGTGTTAGCCTGTCTAAGATTGAATGTGGTGGTGAGGGCCCGTCATATCCCGGGTAGCACTAATGGTATTGCTGATACTCTTTCCCGTTTCAAGTGGCAGCAGTTTCGTACCTTGGCACCGGAGGCGGACACAGAGGGAACAGTGGTCCCAGAGCAATTATGGCGAATTGGCCTGGAGAGATGCTGAAGCTGCTGAGGAGTGCGGTATCACAGGCGACATGGTCGGCGTACATCCGGGGATGTGACAGAGTGGTGGACTTCTTGGAAGATCACGGTTATGCCCTGGAACAGGCGTCGGATCTCATTTTGGCGCAATATGTTGTATGGGCCAGGGCTGAAGGAACATGAAAAGCAACAGTGCGGATGCACCTGTCAGGGTTTGCATTTTTTGTAAAAGCGGTAGGCTGGGGCTACCAGGGGGGATTTTTTGACGC
This sequence comes from Ichthyophis bannanicus, assembly GCA_033557465.1. Lineage (NCBI taxonomy): Eukaryota > Metazoa > Chordata > Amphibia > Gymnophiona > Ichthyophiidae > Ichthyophis > Ichthyophis bannanicus. The sequence continues at coordinate 1,012,437,342 of CM066033.1, read as the reverse complement.
GTCGGCTGCTGCAGGGATGGGAGCGGGCCTGTCCGACTCCTGTCGACAGCAGGAGCCCTATTACGCACGGCTTGCTCTCAAAACTCTGTGAGGTGTTGCCGGAGGTGGCGGCGTCACCTTACGAAGTTGCGTTGTTTCAGGTAGTTTTTTGTGTGGCCTTTTTGGCGCCTTCAGAGTGGGCGAGCTAGTGGCGGATTCCGGCCAGACCGGGAGGGGGAGGGGGTTGGAGAGGCAACACATGTGGGTGTCTAATAGCGTGCTCCGCATATCGCTAGCACGATCTAAGACAGGTCAGAGGGGTAGGGGGACATGGGTGACTTTGAGGGCAGTTGGGGGCAGGCGGACGGATCCAGTAGCATCCGCACAGGTGTACATGGGAGTGCGGCCGGAGGTGGAGGGTTGGTTTTTCATGCATGAGGATGCTCGTCCTCTGACACGATTTCAGTTTATGGCCGTGCTGAGGTTAGCGCTGGGTAGGTTGGGCTTGGACTCTCAGCGGTTTGAGGAACATTCTTTTCGCATTGGGTCTGCCACCAGTGCGGCAGCAGTGGGGTGTAGTGGGCAAGAGATTCAGCACATAGGCAGATGGCGTTCGCAGACGTTTCGGGGATATGTTCGGTTGGGGGGCGGGGAAGGGGGCGCAGCTGCTGTCAATTTCTTTTCATATGGCAGGCAAGCTCCTATTGTTTGCTGGTTGGTGGGCCACTCCTTCGTGTATTGGGCAGGTCAACGAGCAGCAGTGCGGCCAGTTGGGCATAATATTGGACTTAACCCTCGCGAGGTGTCCGTCATATGGCTGGGCAAGCAAGGTCTGCGGTGGACACAGCTGCTACCTTTGCTTGGGCACCGCGAGAGGGGCTCGGCGCGGCCCAAAATAATCTTGATTCATCTTGGGGGCAATGACCTTGGAGCTTGGACCTGCAAGCAGTTGATTAGAGCAGCGAAGTGGGACTTGGGGGAAGTGTTACGAATGTTCACAGGTGTCATATTGTTGTGGTCAGACATTATTCCAAGGCCATCCTGCTGGGAGCAGCGAAGGTGGTCACAGGGTCTGACGAAAATCAACCATCAGATCGGTCGCTGGGTTTGTGAGCATGGCGGGTGTCAAATTCTACATCCCTGGGTTGAGGTGGAGTGTGCCGGTTTGTTTTGGCAGGATGGGGTACACTTATCCCCGGTGGGGGTGGACTTGCTCCTTAATGACTGGCAGGAGGCTTTGGAATACGTCAGGTGGAATAAGGATCGCTGGTCGCAGCTTGGGCTGGGGGGGGGGCGGCATAGGGACCAGGAGGTCGCCTGAGCCGGTGGTGGGATCCTGGAGGTTTCCGAGGTCTGGAGCCTTTGGCAATACTCAGGGCAGGGGTGGGGTACCCCTGGCCTGGACAACCCCTGGGGCTTTTGCTAGTAATATGGTGAAGCCGGAAGAGGGGGAAGGGTATTGAAGGATAGCCATGGACCGGTATACAGCGGAAGCGGAAGTATGTCACCTTGCTACTCACATGGTTGGTGATGACAGCTGTCCGCTCGAGGTCCGGTTAGGTGGCATTTGTTTGAAATGTTGTTGGATTATGTTAAAGTGTTAATAAAGCTGCGACCAGTTTACATCTCAATGGAAGTGTGTTGTGGTTATTAAGGGGGAGGGCATGTGGGGGGGCATAGCTGGGGGATGCACCGCATTTAGCGTACCCCGGTTACTTATTCTCCCTCTTCAAAGAGAACCATTCCCTATCTTTGATATATTTTACTACAATTTTTGATCACTTTTTCTCTGAAGCAAACAGCTTCCTGAAGCATCAACTAAACAATTAAAAAATAAAAGCCTAACAGAATTTGTTTTTCCGACTGACTTTTCTGGAACTTCACTTGAAACCACAGAACTATAGTTTGATTGGCTGGAAACCTTCACATGACTTTTTGGGTGAAACTAACTGGTATGAATTATAATCGACATTTATTGAATATACATCCCCATCCAGTTAACAACATCTTAAGATATTCCCCCATTTTCCAAAGTTAGTTTGCAAAAGTCTAAGACCCTCATATTTGAATGAACCATCTCCACCTGTGTCCTAATCTTGAAGCTCAGCATGTGGTGGTCACTGCACACCAGATGATCACGCACTACATCAAAAACACTTTCCCCATTTGTAAACACCAAGTCCAGTATTGTCATCTCCCATGTATGTTCCATTACCATTTCCTGGAACAGTTCTCCCTAGAGAAAATCCAGGTTCTCCCTTCTTCTAAATGACACTGTAGTAGGGATATTTCAATCAACATCTGCCAAACTGAAATCTTCAAAAATAGTACTTACCCTTTCGTAGCAATATTGTGAATGTCTTCAATTAAATACCTTTATCTTCTGACTGTAAGTGAGCTCTCTATATCACACTAATGTAAATAGATTTTCAATTTCCTTTTTCCCAGACTAACCCACAATGCCTCCTAATTCCCTCATAAGCCCTGCAGTTCTGTGGCTCTAATATTATTTTTTACATATCGCCATGGAGCGCCTTCTACTGGTTAGTCCAGGTAGCGTATTTCCAACTTTCAAATCTCTTTGACATCCAGGCAGGCCTCTATCCAGAATTCCTGATTCTTGTTCTATTCTATGGTTAGGGTTTAAGCTCCAATTACAGAATTAATGAGACTGAACCAATTTGTCTGTATTATTTATTTTATCTTCAGAACTCAGTGCATCCAATTTCCAGAAGCACCATCATCAGCTAACAGGTTTCTCCTTTTTCTCTGCCTGCACCTGTGTAGGCACCTCCACTGCCACTAAAAGCCAGGCCAGGTTTCACTTTATCCTCATGCAAACCTCATGCCCAGTTTTATACTTTCCAAACCAGCTAGGTTCCAGCTCAGTTCCCAGCCTACATGCACAACACAGCTCAAACAAACCTTTCACTTTTGAATAATCCAATCTAGGATTTCCTTGAAGTGTACCTATACAAAGTATTTCAGTCACTTTTAAAGCCTTTTTGCCCTTTGGCAGCACAACAGATGCAAATGCTGCCCACCTCCCACTGGCATTCAAAAAAAGGAAAAAAAACCCCATACATTTCTCACTTTCCATTCCAGTGTAGCAGCAGAATGCAGACAATCCAATGATACCAGGAGTCTGTTCAGAAGGTCCAAATCATTTATTTGTGCACAAGTCTCAAGCAGAATCAAATTCAAAATGGCTGAGCAATGGTTTCTAGCAAAACAACAACTTTTATACCGTTCTTCTCCATTCTAGACATAGGCAAACTTTTCATTGGTCCCAGTAACCCCTCTCACCCATCTATTGGTCCCGGTAACATTACGTAGTTGTCCAATTAGGACTCTGGTCTGGGCTCAGCACCTGCTTACCCCCCTTCTAGTCCCAATTACAATGGTCAGTTCACCAACTTAGATACTTTCCTCCTCCAAGGTCATTTAGCTAGTTAGAACATGTGGGAAAGCAGGGCACTGTTAATTAATTCCATAGAAGCTGTGCTCTCTTATCAGTACCAATTAGACTTGTTTTTCTATATTTTCTAAGTTTCGATTCTGCTTAGCTATACTAAATTGTGTTCAGTTAAGTTTCAATTCTACGGTGTCATCATTCAGGGGGGTTTTCATTCCTCTGGGCCTAACTACAGGCTTCATTTACAGGTCAAGCTGCTTAGGCCTGTCTGTTTAGTTCAATTAGCATGGAGCATAGGCCTTCGCCTACCACATTCCCCCCTTTGATTATTCTCACCCGCAAGTGAGAAAGGGTGAGAATCAAATCACATAATACTAGGTAAAGATATCACTCTGTGGTATAGGGTAGTAGTTTCACATAGCTGGTAGCTTTGTAGCTGCCTTACGCTCTACAGTGTTATTAATAACTGAAGTTAGCATCCGCAAGCAAAATGACAAGAAACAAGGGAGCAACAAGCAGATAGTCAAAGTCCATAGTTTGGCAAGAGTGGGAAAAAGAACTAAAGGATTAGAAGGTTCAGGAGCATTTATGCCGGACCACCAAGATGTCTTCTTTGTTGTGCTGTTGTAAAACTTCTGATTTAGACAGTCCAGCTGTCCAATCTTCATAGCAAATTGTGGTCCGGTGCGAACAAAACACAAACTGTCAACAATGGGGTGGGCCAATACCCACTCACTAGTAGTATTATGTAAATCAGTCTGATCATAGGGGATGGAATAATTCAGTTCTTGAGCCTCCCAAGGCCACTGATCTCCCATCTTGGTTCCTCCACAAAGAGAAACAGTCATAAATGTGGAGACTAGATGCTACTGCTTCGGCAAGTTCAAGAAACAAGTTCTGGGAGGCATGAAGAACCTTCAGCCCAGTTTGCATGGTACTTATACAGGCTGCACAGGGTGGTAAAGCAAAAGTCATTTCAAAGCACCCCAAGGCTGCTGCCAGAATAAAGCAATAATAAGAATTCATAATGGGCATAGTCTCTGGAAAATTGGTGGAACTGTTGGCATCCACAATAGATAACAAATGTAGAGTTGATTGTAGATCCTCAAGCTTCTGCTGTACGTAGACCTACCAGCTTTGTGGCAGGAGTAGGGCTGTAGATCCCAAAGTATCACTGTCCTCTGGGATGTCTCAGGTTCTTAAAATATCATAGTACAGTCTCTCAGGCTATTATTGCCTTGAGGAGATCAGAGCATTTGAACACAGTTTCGTAGAAGACTCAATTTCTTAACACAACACAGTCTATTTCTGATGATTGCAGCTTTCTCCAGATGCGAGGCTTACCTTCAGATAAACAGACAGTCTTGAAATAGTGCAGTTTCTGAGGGACCAATAAGTCTTAGGTCCATAGTTGTTGTCGTAGGGTGAGGCGCAATGGAGTCTCAGGATGCTGTACAGTAGTCCAGTGATCAGGTTCAAAAGCAGTTGCTGGCTTTACCCGACTATAATGGATCCAAGGTTCGAATTCTGCGACTTTTACTGCAGTTGGAGTTGACAGGATGACAACATAGGGTCCCTTCCAATGCAGGGCTAACGGTATCCTTCTCCACTCTTTGATCCACACCAAGACTCCAGGCTTGAAAGGATGCAGGGGTTCAGGCAAATTGATGGGTGATCAATTTTGCACCCAGGTATGAAGACTCTGCAAAACAGAACTTAAAACCAATAGTTCATGCCTAATAATTTCAGATCCTATCTGTCTCACATCTCCTTTTATTCCCTATAAATAGGCTACAGATTCTCAGAATCTCAAAAAGGGGAACTCCTAAAGACTTAGCAGGGGCTAAGTATATCCTAAGAAGGGCTATAGGAAGAACCTGGGGCCACTTCAGGTAAACCTTTTGGCAAAGTTTGGACAACTGAGATTTCAAGGTTCTATTCATACATTCTACTTTTCCTAAAGTTTTGAAAGCTGTAGGTAGTATGCACCTGATAATGTCAATATCTTGGGGCCATACTTGATGGACTTGCTTCCTAAGGTTATCCACCCTCATTATTTGTACAGGGTCCCATGTGCATGCAAGGTTGTAAGGGCATACTTGGAATCTGGGTACACATTTAGACAGAGCCCTTTTCCTATTGTTAGTGCTCTAGTGAGGGCTATCAGTTCAGCTTTCTGTGGTCAAGTTTCTGGGGCCAGGGCTGAGGACTCAACTACCAAATCAGGAGTCAGCAGCACAACAATGTCTATTGATGATGAAACTGCCTTCAGCCACAAAGCAAGTCTGTTCAGGGTTCTCCAGAGAGACATCAGTCAAATCCAGGCGGCTTGAGAATACAGTGTCCATAATTTCTAAACAGTCATGATCAAGGGATCAAGACCATCTGGTAACAACATAGCAGGATTCAAAGCTTGACTGACCTTCAGTTATATCTGAGGGTTTCCACGCAACATACTCTGATACTTCAACATTCATAGATTTGTTAGCTAGTAGTTTCCTTTGTATTTCATATTGGTTAGAACAGAGTGTGGTACAGTAACTTGAAGATTCTGTCTCAAAGGGATTTTTTTGTTAGTTTTTGCTCACTAGGAAGGCTGTAGCTGTAACAGCTTCTCAAATAAGGTCCAAGAGATTGAGTCAACACTCCTAGAACATTTCCTTGTGACTCATGAACATAGAGACTGAAAGGTTTTCTGGACATCTGGTAGACCCAGAATTGGTGACAACATCAGAGTGTTTTTTCAAAGATCAAAAGGCTGCATCCTGTTCAAGTCCCCATTCCAATGGAGACTTTCCATTCCTTTGATAGCTTGATACAACGGTTTTGCTAGCAGCGCAAAATTGGGGATCCATATACAACATACTTTGTGGCACCCAAGAAGGCTCTCACTTGCCTCCTGGTGGTTGGAGTAGGAATACTGCATACAGCTGCTTTGCATTCTGGTAAGGGTCCCAGGCGTCGAATTCCGCTGGACAACTGGAATCCAAGGTATTTAACTTGTTTGACATAATTGCACCTTAGCTCTTGAGACTTTGTATCCAGCCCCATTAAAAAGGTGCAAGAGTTCACTGGTGGCTTGTAGACATTCACTTTCTGAGTTGGTGGTTATAAGCAAGTTGTCCACATATTGAAGTAGAATTCTTTCTCCTGGAATTACTGGATAACTTGTCAAATCTTTTGCTGAGTGAGGTGAGTTCTTGAATCCTTGAGGTAATCTTGTCCAGGTGAGTTGGCCCCGCCTTCCTGTAGTGGGGTCTTGGGCTAAGCGTATGCAGAAAAACATCTTTTAAATCCAGAATGGTGAAATGTGTGTAGCTTCAGCAGAGATCAGTCCTAAGAGTGTGTAAGGATTTGGCACAACTGGATGTATAGTTCCAGCTGCATCATTCAGTCTTCTTAGATCCTGCAGTGGGCGGTAATCACCTGTCCCAGGCTTCTTAACAGGAAGAAGGGGAGTGTTCCAAGGTGACTGACATTCCTTGAGAAGTCCATACTTCAGCAGTTTCATTAAATGGCAGTGGATTCCTGCAATGGCTGGTCAGGGAAGAGGATACTGCTTCACATGCACTGGTTCCGCTTCTGGCTTGAGGGTGACGATGACAGGGGCTATGTTCTTCGCTAGGCCAGGTGGATTATCTTCTGCCCATACTCCAGGTGGGGCTATAGGGTTGGTAGGTATACAGGAACTTGTTGACTTGACTGGAGGTGTGTTATAGAACCGCCACTTCTCTTCTCGGGGAACAGTCAGCACCATCAATCCAGCAGCCTCTGGGTTCACAGTCATTTGCATTTCTCTCTCTCCAGCAAAGGATATCTGTGCCTGAAGCTTTGCAAGCAGATCTCGGCTCCAAAAAGTGGAATAGGGCACTCAGGCATATACAGGAACTGGTGCATTATTTTCTGTCCCCCTTGTTCACACATGCGGTTCTGCAGAAAAGGCTTTGTGGCCTTAGCCCCAGTAGCTCTGATAATGGTGATGCATCAAGAAAAACACAGGGGCTACTGGCTTTAGTATTCTGCTCCTGTACCCCCCATAAAGTCCATATATTGGTCCCCTATTTTCAGACTGACTCCTGGGGACCCAGGGAAGCTTGGAGTCCGGTCTGGCCTAGTCTTCATTCATGCTGTAGCCTTCTCCGGCTGGCTTTTTCTTTTTTAAATCAAGTACGCCCTCCTCCCCCCTGGGGTGGAGATAAGATGCGGGCATTCACTTCTCTAATGTCCTTCTTTTCTGCAATGGGCGCACTGACTCGCACCCAGTTTTTACTTCCTCTGCTCCTTCGATCAGGATAACCTCCTCCACATCATTCAACTAAAGCATCAGCAAGAAGATCTGTTCTCTTCTCCATCTTTACATTTACTTTCTCTATCACATTCAACAATTCACATATTTTCTGTTCAACTTCCAGTAACTATCATGCCCGCAAATCCATCCAGTTTCTGTAATTTCTGTTTTATATCTCTCTGGGACTGACTGACAAAAATGCAAATTCTCCTGGGCTGCTGGATTGCATGGGGTATATAGTGAGGCTGAATAATACTGTCTGAATAACACTGTTCATTTGTTCAATTAAATCCTAAAGCTTTCAGTTCAATAAATCAGTGGCAGAGGGAAAGGCACCTAAACAAGTCTGGTCAGCTGACTGGCTGGCAAACTACTTGGGAATCTACAGGGTGGAGTCCCCCCCCCCCCCCTGCCCTAGGCCCACACTGTTTCTCCTAGCAACGCTCTATCCGGGAGGGTTTTTTTTTTTTTTTATGTTCTACTTCTCTGCTGTGGGCACATTAGTTCACGCCTACCGGGGGGTGACATCATTGGTGGACTGGGCCCCATCCCCCCCTTAAGCACTCTGAATGGAGCCGGGGCTTCTTGGGGAGCTACTTACAGAGAGAGAAACTGACGGGACGGGATATCTAGAGATTCTGGGGCAAAATATGGTGAACTAAGGAAATATGGAGCAACTAGCAGAAGCCACTCCCTTTCACATAGCATTCCTAATTGGGACAGAGACATTTTATTACCATAGTCTTCAGTAAATCCCTTACTGAAATTCTTGATCATACTTGAAAAGAAACTTATTAAAAAACCTTATTACCGTAAACATAGGGCAGGCAGAAAACATAAGCTTAGATTAAGCACAGACATACAATTTAGATATAGTTCTTAAAATATAAAACTATTATTTTGCAACATGTTATAACATCTATTCTTATAGAGAGAACTATAGCTATCTGTTACGTATGACTGGAATGAAATGACTTAGCATGGAAACTAACTGCCAGCCGTAGTCTGCATGTCTCTGCAAAAGAAAATATTATTTTATTTTTTATTTTCATTAAATCTTACAGTTCAGAAAGCAGATATTCAAGAGACATGAAATAGATACTTTTCCATAGCTTTGGTGGATATCTAGAATGCATATACACCCTTTTTTTTAAACAATAAATATGTCTTCTATCAGGTGCTTGCCACAGTAAATCAGGAAATAACATCTTGAAATTTTTAAAAGACTCTAAAAAAACAAAGTACCCCCTTTTCCTCTGGACACAGACACACAAAGTTCAAATACAGAAAAACAGATGAATTTATCCTGAATTGTAAAGGTAGTCATTAGTCACTAGTACAGATTTCAAAGATAAAATCCTAACCCAATTTTCTTATTCACTCAGAATTTAAACCATTCATTCTCAGGTTGCAATCTGGTACACTTCCTACCCAGAATGCTGCACCGTCCCCCAAGGTTCTTAACCTCTATTTTTGAGGGTCAAAGGAAAAACACTTTATTTGCTCTCTCTTGTCTGTGTCAGTTAGTTTTTTTGAAACGACAGATATACTTCAAAAAACAAAAGAACTCCTGAGTCACTGTAGTTATCACAGCTGTAAAGTAATAACTAGAAAACTAATTATAAATTCATCTCCTATCACACTTTGATTGAATGAATCCTTTATTTTAAACAAGCAAGAGACTTTTCAATCAGGAGTCTTTTTTTTTTTTTTAGCAAGCTATGTGAAAGCCACACTCCTTCGCTCACTGGAAATGAAATGATCACACTTAGTTTCACAGACACACAGAGACATGCTAGCAAGAATCATTTAAATCAGTGTCAAGTCGTGATCTAATAATTACTTTATAGGTTAAAGGAAAAAACAAAACAAAAGCAGTGTGCTTAGTTTCTCTATCATTTCTGTTTGAACCATAAAACACAGGGCAAAGCTAAGCCCATGAATGTATTATACCTAGCAGCCTATCTGACCAGAGTAAGTAATCTCACCCTGCACACTAAAACTTTACGGACAGATCAGAGAATATAACTAGAAACAGTTTACGGAGCTCCGATGAGGTTAATACGACCTTCAAAACTAAAATTCTGACTAAATATTCCTATCGAATGGTATATAATACCTGACCATAGTAGAAGGAACATCACTATTAAAACACAGTAAATAAAAACAGGTATAATTGCCCTAAAATAAGCTCCAATTAGCCCAGCAGCAGAACGTTGAAAACATGCCTTCATAGGGTTAAAAAGCACCTCTGCACAGACACGCCCCTTGTCAGTCTCACGCTGTACTGTAGGAAAAGCTCTGACTGAGTGAGACATGTTCTTGATTTTTCAGTGAGTCAAGCGGTAAATTATCATACATTACCCAACAGAATATAATCTTACATTAAACAAAGACACATAGACAAATGACACACATGCTAGCAACGTATCCCAAGAAAGACACAGCCCAATCCTGTCTCTTCTGACTAGGCTATATCAAATTTTGAATTCGAAGTCAAAATCAAAAAGACGATAGTTTCACCCCGCACATACTCATGCAGGGTTAATCGGACCGTCTTGAGAGCTCTCTTACCAAATGCAAATTCAAATTCCAAATTCCAAAAAGGCAGTGGGTTCACCTCACGCATACTCATGCAAGGTTAATTGGACTGCCTTTGAGAGGTGATCATGCTCTCTTACCAAAATTCCAAATTCCAAAGTTACAAAATCCAAGTTTCAAACAGCAGTACTGCTCTGACTCATCTGTCTAGACATATCAAAATCTATACTCACCGGATCCGGACCCTGTTCCCAAGCAAGCGCATGAGTTGGACCTCGGACTCCCCTCACTCGGGTTTGAGGTGTTGGTTCCAACTGGGTCCGGCACCCTCCGAGGCCTGGCCAGCTCCCTCCGATGCAACAGGACCGGTGGCGCCTGGGAGCCTAGCCTACATCGGGAGGGCACGATCCCGGCAGGACCAAACCTATAGAGGCGGAAAGTCGTGGTATATTGGCTCATATACCCCCTACTAACCACACCTTCCCGGCTCCAACGCACCAAGAATATGTAGCAGCAGAATGCAGACAATCCAATGATACCAGGAGTCTGTTCAGAAGGTCCAAATCATTTATTTGTGCACAAGTCTCAAGCAGAATCAAATTCAAAATGGCTGAGCAATGGTTTCTAGCAAAACAACAACTTTTATACCGTTCTTCTCCATTCTAGACATAGGCAAACTTTTCATTAGTCCCAGTAACCCCTCTCACCCATCTATTGGTCCCGGTAACATTACGTAGTTGTCCAATTAGGACTCTGGTCTGGGCTCAGCACCTGCTTACCCCCCTTCTAGTCCCAATTACAATGGTCAGTTCACCAACTTAGATACTTTCCTCCTCCAAGGTCATTTAGCTAGTTAGAACATGTGGGAAAGCAGGGCACTGTTAATTAATTCCATAGAAGCTGTGCTCTTATCAGTACCAATTAGACTTGTTTTTCTATATTTTCTAAGTTTCGATTCTGCTTAGCTATACTAAATTGTGTTCAGTTAAGTTTCAATTCTACGGTGTCATCATTCAGGGGGGTTTTCATTCCTCTGGGCCTAACTACAGGCTTCATTTACAGGTCAAGCTGCTTAGGCCTGTCTGTTTAGTTCAATTAGCATGGAGCATAGGCCTTCGCCTACCACACCAGGAAGAGATAAAACAAACATTACAGACCAGAGCTTTGCTGCTTTTCTCAAACAGTGTTTTCTTGAGTCTTCCAGTCTTCATGTTTATCTCTTCAGAGGTGGTGAAATCCTCCTCACTAGATGGGCAAGACTCTCCCTCTAGACACTAGCTAGAGCAATCTCCCATGCTAATAAATCATTTGTGTTGCCATACTCACCTATGCACAGCAGCCTCTCCTGGGAAAAGTCTCCCCTTGTAAAAGTTCCCTGGAAAACCTCTCTTATATTTCAGCCGTTTCTTTAAATGAGTGTCTGCTCTCCTCTCTGGACTCTACCCATTGGCCTAGCTTAGCCACAGAGACTTCTGGGAGGTATAGTCCATGCTGGAGACCATATTAGCTTATAACGCCTTTCCATATTTAAGGTGACTCAGACCTTTTACAGCCAGATTCCTTATAGAAACTGTAATCTTTCCTACAATTCTCAATAATTATTCTGGTTGGTGAGTAGACCCTGTCTACTCAACACAATATAGACCATTCCTCCTCCCTTTCTTACTACCCCGTTTTTCCTGAATAGACTATAGTCTGGCATAATTACATCCTATTCATTGTTTTCTGTGTATCATTTCTCCCTGACTGCCACCATATCCAAGTCAGCCTCTTCCATTACAGCTTCTAAACCTGGATCTGCATTTCTTATACTATGGGCATTAGTACTTGCAGCTTTCTAGACTTTGCCCTTTTTTTCCTTTTCTATATTGTTTAAAATTCTTCACGTACCTGAGGGCTTTGTTCACTCATCTTCCATGATTCTGGTTTAAAGCCCTTCTCAGTAAATTAGCCAGTTTGTTGTGGAAGACACTTCTCCCTTACTTAAATAGGTGAACACCATCTCTACTCAGCAGTCCTTGAAATATCATGTCATGGTCTAGAGAAAACCAAAACACTCGTGATGACACCATCCATACAGCAAAACACTCATCTCCAAGATGTGAGCCTCTCAGCTATGGCTCTGACCCACAGCAGGGAGAATTGAGAATAACCCTACATATGCATCTAACTGATTCAGCTTCCTTCATAGAGCCACAAAGTCTCTTTGAAATGTTCAGGTGGGAATTTAGCAGTATTGTTTATGCCTCAACTCACTCACAGTGGATCATCATAGGGATATGATATTTCACAAGTGACACAAACAAAGTCTCATACAAAAAGCCCTCCTTTCCAAAAAAAAAGATTTTTGTTCAGCTATACGAGAAGGTGGCTATTAAACAGCTGCCCCACTTCTCAGTCCTTTTTAATTTAATTTAATTTTTATTTGCATTTACAAATGAAAACTCAGGCAGGCATTCCATGAATAAACAAATATGTCTTGAATCAACAAACAGAAATATATAAAAAAGGAAAGAAAAATACACCATATAATTAGACCACAAAATTTAGCAAGAAGGCTCCAGGAAAAATTTTTGGAAAGAAAGGAAAAAACTTATATGTCGGCCATACGGTAGATCACAGGAACTTCAATATCTTCCCTAGCAATAAAGAATTCTAGGAGCTGCTTGGGCTCAAATAAAAGAGACATTTTACCTTGATAGGAAACATAACAATGAAAAGGAAATTTTAACAAAAAAGTGGCACCCAATGACAAGGTCCTGACTCTAAAGGACAGGAACTCCTTCCTCCTAGCCTGAGTAACCCTGGACAAATCAGTTAAAATATGAACCTCAGAGCCCAAGAATTGCTCCTTTAAATTCCTAAAATAAGAACAAAGAATCAAAGCCTTATCAGATTCCAGTACCAGAGTAACAAGCAGGGTAGTTTTCTCAGTAATGTCTTCTAGGGAACTTTCCAGAAACCCAGTTAATTCCCCAGCCCCAAAGGACACATTTCACTGGCCCGATCCCCCAACAAGATCCCCAATACCCAAGGACAGGTACTGAACCCTGGTCAAAGGGGGCAAATGCTCCTGTTGGATCTTAAGCATCTCACAGAAGTATTTCCTCATTATATCCAGGGGGGACAAAACAGGAGACTTTGGAAAATTCAATAACTGAAGGTTATTCCTCCGGGCTTGGTTCTCCAGATATTGCATCTTCCTGGCCAACAAAGTCCTGTCCTTGATTAGGGCCCCCTGAGCCTCTCAAAGAAGTCCAAGTTCTGCTGTAAATTGAAAAATAAGACCAGCCTGCTGCTCCTGAGCCTTGGAAACCTCAGAAATAGTAGTTTTCACAGACGACATTTCAGTATTCACAACAGTTGATAAGGAGGAAGTTAAAGTGGCTATGGCTGTCCATAGCGTGTCCAAAGTGATAACAGCAGGTGTTACCAAACCCCAAATAACCGGTAAATGCCCTTCTCCCATCCCCACCAGCTGCTGCTCAGCCGCGGGAATAGTCTCACCAACTGCAGGAGCCACGACTGACTGCTGCATGGATCCGGAGGACAAAGCTGGAGTCGCCGATGAGCCCTCTTCACTTCCCTGCACCGGCACACTCTTCGGAAAGCTGGGGGAAGCACTACATCAGGCAACAAGGAACTTCAGGGTTGAAACGGGGCCGTATGCTGCTCAGGGGAAAGAACCACCCCCGATGCGCCCAGCAATGCCAAAACCTCCTCTAAAATTGCTGTTGAAGACGCTGCTCCAGGGCCAGCAGGAACAAACCCACACAGATCCAGAGTCCTTTGACAAGTGGTAGAAGGGAACGCCAAACCCAAAGGTAGGTCAGCCTGTTTCCTTTTTCTCCGCCCCATCACAAAAATGAGCACAGACCACACAGCCAAACAAGAACCTGATCAAGACAGCTGCTCCACCAACACCAATTCTTGCTGCTATCTTGCCTCCTCAGTCCTTTTTAAATATTTACATGATCACTGAAAAAGAATAAAAAAGACTGAGAAGTGGGGCAGTAGTTTTATAGCCACCTTTATTAACGTAGTCCAACAAAAATATTTTTTTTCGAAAGGAGGGCTTTTTGTATGGGATTTTGTTTGTATTGTTTATGCCAAAATGGATGAGTAGCATTAAATAACAGTAGGCTTTAGAAGTCTCGGCAAACTCTGTAACATCTCGACACCAGTCTTCAACAAAAATAACAGGATCCACTATGCACACTAACAAACATATTTAAGCAAGTGCAGCCAGAAAAAACGTGAGGAAAAAAGACCTCAGGAGAAGCACAAAAAACAATGTAATGGCTCATAAAGCTTGAAACACCAGCTTGCAATGTGCTAGAGCCATCACTAGCTTACTGCAGTGTCACAGCCTCACATCACAGGTCACAGAAAAAAACCTCCAGACCCCCTTTGGTTTATCATTTGTATTTTTATATCTCTGGGTATGATTTGAGAGGGTATGAAGTAACTGGATTGGATACAACTGATCAGATGGGTGTACTTCTCTTTAGAGGGCGGCGATTTGGTTTGGTGGCAAATTGATCTAAAGAGCGCAGCTGCAGTGTTTTTTTTTTGGTGAATCGCGGCTCTTGACTGGCTATTGTGGCGGCATGTTTGTGCTGACTGGATCGTGAGTATTGTACTTTCATTTTGGTTGTGGCATTGGTTTTGGACAGAAGTTTGTGCTGCAAGGTTAGGGTTTGTAAGTGCTGTATTGGTAACTAGGCTGTTTGGGCTTTTTTGTAGGCAGCAGCGGCTGAACTTGAATTATAGCAGCAACTGAGCTTGAAGTGGATGGTCCTATTGCCTGAAGCAGCCTCGGCGAAACGCCTGCCATTGGAATAAGGCCTATTATTGTCCTTGTGACTGAAGATGAGTATTTTTGCCATGTGTTCAGCTGTGCCATATGCGTTTTAAGTTAGTTGTTGAGTTGAGCCAATTGCCTAAAGGGGGTCTGGAGGTTTTTCTGTGACCTGTGATGTGAGGATGTGACACTGCAGTAAGCCAGTGATGGTTCTAGTAGATTGCAAGCTGGTGTTTCAAGCTATTTGAGCCATTGCGTTGGCTTTTGTGCTTTTTTCCTCCAGTCTTTTCTGTTTTTTGACTGCACTTGCTGAAATATGTTTGTTGGTGTACATAAGTGATCCTGTTATTTTTGTTGAAGATTGGGGCTTACACAGGTTCCTGAGAAGCTACTTTATATATAAGGATGACATCTTGGCACCAGGCAGACAGAGAGCACACCTACCTAGACATCATGCCTGGAAACCAAATGAATTCCTCGGTACCCCTCTGAAGGGAGTCATCAACCACCACTACCCTTTGCTTCCTAGTGGTTGCTAATCCTACAGCTTTGTGGCTCTTGCGCTCTAATATCTCCTTTTCGTGGGATGTTGTCACTTCTTCCACTTCCAGGGCTTCATATCAGTTCCTCGGTTTAGGAAAGTGGATTCTGGATATTGATTCTGCAGGTTCTGTTTATCTACATCCAGCTGTCACCTCTTCATGTCCTCTTCTCTTCTGCTGAAGATCTTAGACGCCCGTAGAAACGTATCATCAATATATATCTCATTGTCATGGATACTTCTTATTCTTACTACCTCTTCTCTCAGTTCCTCAACTTGTTTCCAGAGTGATTCAATGTATAGGCATCTTCTATACTGAAACAGCTACATGCCCTGGATCTGGCTGTCTATCTGGAAAGAAGTAGTAGTGGTAACAGGGGCAACAACTTGGATGCTACTATGTTTTCCAGTCATATTTCTGCTGTTGGAGCTTTGGTACCTGTTAAAAATATTGAGAAAAAAGACATAGCAAAGTCCCTACCCTTTCTTCAGCTGTCCTACCACTAAAAATAGACTTTTTATGTGAAATCTAATAGCTTTGTTCAGATTCTTTGTTTGTAGTCCTATCAGTTTGCTCACCTACTATTGTGGTTTGCAGTAGTGTTCCTTACAGTAGCTCTTCAGACTGCAAAATGTGTTTAATTAACCGGAGTGTGTGGTATTGTATGTCTCCTTTATAGAATTGCCTCAATAATTTAAAATATTACTAATCAAAAACTGATGAAATAAACTATATTGAATTATTTCTACAAAGAAACTAATGTTGGCTTATATCTTACATAGTAACATAGTAACAGTAATGACGGCAGATAAAGACCAATATGGTCCATCTAGTCTGTCCAGCTATATGGCAGGAATAGGTGCACCCCTTCCCATGTCTTTTAGGGAGTAGGTGCACCCCTACCCATTCTTTGCTTAGTGGTGCACCCAACAGGAGAAGGTGCACCCCTCCCCATGTCTTCACCCCTCCCCATATTTTTGTTTATTTGTTTGTTTAGGGGTGAACCCACCGCTCCTCCCCCCATCACTCCATGTAGGACACCCCTATTTGTTGAGAAATTAGATGGTTCAGTTTATTTTGATTTAATCTTGTTGCTGTAAAGTAATCCACTGTGTCTGTTCCAGGCCACTTTGAAATCCGTCACTGTGTTTGCCCCCACCACCTCCATCGGGAGGGCATTCCAAGCATCCATCACACTTTCAGCAAAAAAGTATTTCCTGACATTCCCTTTCAATTTACCACCTTGCAGCTTCATGTCATGCCCTCTAGTTTTACAGCTTCCCTGTCTCTGGAAGAGGTTTGTTTATTCATTACACAGGTACACTACCAAAAAACTGCCTCCAGTTTTGCAACTGATTCCTATAGATTTTGGGGTGCTGAATCCAGGAAAAATAGCCAAAATGTTCCATCACGTCACGTTTTCTTGCAAAATTAGATTTCTTACCCATATAAGGAATGTTCACATAACTTCTTTTTAGCCAACTGCAGTTTATTTTCTTGGCCCAAAATAGAGGTTGTAATGGTTAACTAACTAGAAACACTCCCTCATGATATTTTAGAGTGTTTTGTATTCATTTTATACATTAACAGGACAATTGGGAGGCGGGGGGCTAAATCCAGTACTCGCGCTGGCGCATGTTCTTTCCTGTTCGCCTCGCCTCGTTCGCTCGCTCGCTCAAACACGGTGGTTGCGACATGAACGTTCCTGTCAAATTTCAATTTCTTGCAAGTTCATTATTACCTTTTGTTTGCTCAGTCGTAATCCAGCTTTATTCCGAAGTGGTTCACTACAGTTGTAGTTTGCAGTGCTGTGTATTTGTGATGGCTCACAGAGCCAGAGGTTGCATCAACTCTCCGGACAGTTTTTGTTTTATTTGTGGGGAATATACCGTGAAAAAGCGGCAGAGGAACATTTCTGCTTTATTAAAAAAGTATATTTCGCCTATTTCGGTTTGAAGTTAGGCGATCAAGACAAACCGTGGGCTCCTCACAAAGTGTGCAAGACATGTGAGGAAGATCTACGCTTATGGATGAAAGGTAAAAAACAAGCATTTCGTTTCGGAATACCTATGATGTGGCGTGAACAAAGAGACCACAGCAGTGACTGCTATTTTTGCTCTTGCATTGTGAAGGGATACAATTTAAAAAATAAGAACGTAATAAGTTACCCCAACCTTCCCTCAGCAATTAGGCCTATGCCTCATAGCAACGAAGTACCTGTGCCTGAACCACCAAAATCTTTGGATCATATTTGTGTGGACGGTTCTGATCATGATGAGACTCATCAGATGGCTTTTCCCGATGAGTCCAGTACTTCCGAGTTTGAAACTGAACCATATCCGAAACCTGAACTTTTCTCTCAAGCTGAATTGAATGATTTAGTCCGGGATTTAGGACTCCCAAAAGATGCTGCCCAACTGCTAGGTTCTCGGCCTTAAACAGAAAAATCTATTGTCACCAGGAACAACTTTTTATTGGTACCGCAACCGCGAGACACAATTTTTGAAGTAGTATTTCAGCAAAGAGGAAGATTTGGTATTTTGCAACGATATATACGGAGTGATGGAAAAATTTAAACTCAAGTATGATCCTGCTGAATGGCGGCTGTTCATTGATTCGTCAAAAGACAGCATAAAAGGTGTTCTTCTTCATAATGGCAACACATTTGCTTCAGTTCCTATTGCTCACTCTGTTATTCTCCAAGAAAAATACGAGAATTTGGCCCTGATTCTTCAGAAGATTCGTTATGATGAGCATAAGTGGATGATTTGTGGAGACTTTAAAATTCTATCCATGCTATTAGGGCAGCAATCCGGTTTCACCAAATATCCCTGCTTCCTTTGCTTGTGGGATAGCCGGGCCCGCGACCTACACTGGGGGAAAAAAGACTGGCCAATTTGGGAGTATTTGAAACCCGGTGAGAAAAATGTTCTTCATGAGAGCTTGGTACCTCGTGATAAAATTCTATTACCACCTCTCCACATTAAGTTGGGTCTCATTAAGCAATTTATCAAGTCCCTTCCAAAAGATGGTGAGTGCTTTCGGTACCTTTGCTCAAAGTTCCCCCGACTTTCTGAAGCAAAGCTAAAGGAAGGAGTGTTTGTTGGCCCTGATATAAGGAAACTCATTTCAGATGGAGCATTCGCTGAAACGATGTCTGAGAAGGAAAAAGAAGCCTGGGATTCCTTCAAGGATGTTGTTCTCAAATTCTTGGGGAACAGGCGGGATGAGAACTATAAGGATATTGTTGCCAGGATGCTCAATGCCTTCAAAGAACAAGGCTGTAACATGAGCCTGAAAGTCCATTTCTTGCACTCCCATGTGAACTACTTTCCCGAAAACTTGGGGGCGTACAGTGAAGAACAAGGTGAAAGGTTTCACCAGGACATCAAGGACGCAGAGAGAAGGTACCAAGGAAGATGGAACACCACTATGATGGCTGATTTCTGCTGGTTGCTGCTGCGGGAAACCCCAGATGAAAAATACGCCAAGCAGCGCACCAAGAGAAGCATTCGAGGGAAGAAGAAACGGGCCCACCAGGAGATTGATTGACCCAAGAATGACTTTAAAATCTAAACTGTGTTGACAAATATCGTGTTTTTACTAAACTTTGAAATAAAAATTTGCTAGTTATTACCACAGTGTCTGATCTCATTTATTAGAATTTTATTTTCACACCATCGGGTGTTTGTCTTCATGTATTGCAATGGTGCGGTTTGCGTTTTCTATTCTTACATACATACCTGTACAACATTTTTTGCACATTTCTTTGCTTTGCTTTGTGTCTAACCTCGCTCTTATATGCTCAATGTTTGTGCACATGTATGTGGCTGTTTTAAGTGCAGACAATTTTGCTACCATCACAGTGTGTTTTGTTGACATTACTCTATTCTTATGTGCTGCCTTGTTACAATTTTCTTTATTCTTATTTGAATAACTACTAAACAATTAGTATAAAGAATTCATCCAAGAAACTTTTATCTCGATCGCACTCAATCTGAAACGTTCACCTCAAACTGCTAACCCAATGTAGCAAAAAATCTGTACGTGATGGAGCAAATTGGTTACCAGATTTGGATTCAGCGCACCAAAAAACGTAAAAATCAATCGAAACATTAGAGGCAGTTTAAAAAAAAATTTTTTTAGTGTACCTGTGTTATTTATCTTTAAGTATTTAAAGGACTGAATCATATCTCCCCTATCCCTCCTCTCCTCCAAAGTGTACATATTTAGGTCTTCAAGTCTCTCCTCATAAGGCTTCTGATGAGGGCTCCAAATCATTTTGGTCGCCTTCCTCTGAAGAGCCTCCATTCTTTTTACATCCTTTGCAACATACGGTCTCCAAAACTGAACACAGTATTCCAAGTGAGGCCTCATCAGAGACTTATACAGTGGCACTAGTAGCCCTTCCTTTCTACTGGTCATTCCTCTTTGAATGCAGCCCAACATCCTCCTGGCTTTTGCCACTTCCTTGTCACACTGTTTGCCACCTTGAGATCTACAGAAATAATCACACTGAGGTCTTTCTCCTGCTCCGTGCACACCAACCTCTTGCCCCCTATCATGTACATTTCCCTTGGATTTCTGCTACCCAGGTGCATGACACTGCACTTCTTCACATTAAATCTTAATTGCCAAGCATCAGACCATTCCTCCAGCTTTTGCAGATCCCTCCTCATTTTAAGCACTCCCTCGGGGGAGTCCACTCTATTGCAAATTTTCATGTCATCTGCAAAATGACAGACTTTTCCATTCAGTCCTTCAGCAATATCACTCACAAATACAGTGAACAGTGCCGGATCTAGGACCAAACCCTGAGGCACCCCGCTAATCACCTTCCTTTCATCTGAGTGAGCTCCTTTTATCATCACCTTCTGTCGTCTGTCAGTCATCCAAGTTCTGATCCAGTTTACCACCTTGGGACCCATCCCCAAACTACTGAGTTTATTGATAAGATTCCTATGAGGGACAGTATCAAAGGCTTTGCTGAAATTCAGGTAGATGACATCCATCGCGTGTCCTTGATCCAGTTCTCTGGTCACCCAGTCAAAGAACTCAATGAGATTTGTTTGGCAAGATCGTCCCTCGGTAAAACCATGTTGCCTCGGATCCTGTATCCCACTGGTTTTGAGAAAGTTCACTATTCACTCGTTCAGGAGCGTCTCCATTACTTTTCCCACCACCGAGGTAAGGCTAGTGCTGCTAAAGCGGCTAACCACCGGCGCTGATCTTTAAATCCAAATATTCAATGCTGGGGTCATATTGGGCCCCAGCATCGAATATTTGGTTTTGCCTCATAGGCTGATCACTAATCAGGCACTGGTGATATTGAGCCATTACCCAGTTAGCCATATGAAGAGAAACCTAGGACAGGGTTTCCTTCACCTGGCTTTTGCCACATATTAGCCAATATCATCGCTGACCAGTTAGCGATTGGTGCCACCTCCACTCTGCCCCAGAATGCTCCTGACCTGCCGTGATGCTAAGTGGTCAGCTTCAGGGTGTGCAAAGCCCGCATCCACGGATATTCAGAGGCATTAACCAGGTTAGTACCACTGAATATCCCATTCACTACGATTAACACGGTTAGTAGTTTTGCTAATCACATTCATCACTTTGAATATTGGGTCCTATGTTTCTGTTTTTCAGTGTTTCAATTCTGCAGCTGTTGAACTAAATTGCACAAGACTACTTTTAAGGAACTTTATTTCTCCACAATCCTTAATCCAATCTGGCTCATTTTTGAACTTGATGTATTTTTTCCTCAGATCTTTCCCCCTGCCAAATGTGCTCCCATTCCATTCGGTTTTTAGAGGTTTTTTGCCCCCATACAGGCATGCAGAATCTTGACCCATTAAGTATGTTTTGCAATTGTTTTGCACCTACTGGGGAGGTTCAGTCTGCCTATGTGCCTGTCCATTCATCCTTCCACATAGGTTTGTTTGCACATGCACAGACAAACCTAAGCACAACCCAGAGCAAGAGAACGGCGACCGCTGCTGCTGTGAAGAAGTGTGAAGCAGTGTGCTACAGAGAGCCCAAATCCCGCGGCCCAGGAAGAGGAAGTCTGCTTCTACTGCAGCAAAGTGGCACAGTGTATCAAGAGGGACATTAGGAAGGCAAAAGAAAGGTGAGGATGGGAGTGGTAGTGTGTGCAGGTGGAGGGGGAGAATTTGCACAAGGAAAGGGGGACGATGAAAGAATCAGCGTGTGCAGGAGAGAGATAAGGGAAACATTTGAAGAGTTGGATATTGTGTATAGGAGTGTATGGGGGTGAGAATGCAAAGTTAAGGGGCAAGTGTAAGGGGTAGGGGAAGGGAGAAAGAGCATTAGGAGAAGAGAAAGAAAGGACACTAAGAACAGCCTAAAATACATCTCCACACCCTAGCACATAGCCCCAACCCCCAAAGAACCCTACATCCCCAAGACCTCCCCAGAGACCACACATCATGAGACACTTACACACATAGACCCCGAACACACTACCCCTCCCAGTGGCTTCTCCACGCTACTTAGGATTGCCAACTGGTTCCAGGTTTGCCTGACAAGTTGGATCCAGTTCTGGATTTACCCCGCTTCATGAAGGGAGTTGTAGTCTTGCCTCTCTTATGGAGTGCAATAGAGAAAACAGAACTACAAGTCCTGGCATGTAGTGGGGTAAACCCAGGACTAAATTCAATCTACCGGGTGAATCTGGAGCCAGTGGGCAACCCTAACCCTACCCCATATGACCTCCAACTGTACCCAACATTTCACGCATACTTGTCAAACATCCCCACAGATGCACACCTACTCCATCTCCATAGATACACACATGCACAGGGCAATACTCACAGAATTCACCTACGGCATTAGTCACAGCACAAAGGCTGCTTAAGCTTCCCCACACTCACCCACGCTGCCTCTGGTACTCTGCTGAGACACACTTTTCCACTTCTCTCCCCATCGAGTCCTTCAGAAAGACATGCCTGCCTAAGTCCTCAGATAGAGGAAGGGGAAACATCCCATTGTGTCACACTGTAAGAGTACACTTTTGCATGTATATAGAGTTTCTTTTCATGATATTCCATTGGGCAGACAGGTAGAAACAGACACTCTCACACAATAACTCTCTCTATGCAAAGCAAATGTAAACAATTCAAGAACCACTTATGAAAAAAATAAGACAAACACTTTACGAACTTGTAAGAACTTCGCCAATACCAACAAATATCCACACCCTTTAGATTAGTTTGTCTCTCCCTCCCAAATGGTATTATCAATGTTTATTTTTAAATTGGGTGTTTTTATAATCTGCTGTTTTCTTGCTATATTTTGCAGGCCTTCACATAGTGGGAAATAAATATTGTGATAATTTTTATTGTGCACTGTGCAACACTGTGGGCCCTATTTACTAAAGTGCATTGCGGTTTTACATCCCACACATAGAAAAGAAAAAAATTAACTCATATTAGGTGCAAAGCTTCTGTAATAAATGTCAAAGGCATTTCCAGGAGTTATGGGAGGGCTGCTCTTCAGATAATGCATAGAAATAAACTTTACATTAATGAATAGATGAATAGAAACCAGAAGCTTTGGCAGAAATGAATTGAAAAAAAAGAAATTTGTTTTCCTGCAAAATAATCTTTTTTATTTTAAAATTAATAACACAGTAAAAAAAGACCTAATAGTAATTACTAGCATCATAGAAACATAGAAACATGACGACAGAAAAAAAACACATGGCCTATTTTGTCTGCCCTCCCATATCAGCTACAATAGTCCCCCTTTTACCTTTAGAGATCCTCTGTGTTTGTGCTATGCTTTCTTAAATTCAGATAGGGCCCGATTCGTGCCTTCTGCGGCCACATTTAACTTCCCCACTGGTTGTTTGGGGAAGTTAGACAGGGGCAGGGAAGGGGCAGCTTGGGGGCGGAGTCAGGGGGGTCACCAGCCCTGGACATACAGGGCCGATTCTAATGCCTCTGAGGTTGAATAACTTCCCTGGGCAGTTTTTTTTTTGTACTGCTGGGGCATGGATAGGGCAAGGGGGGCCAGAGGACATTCCCCACAGCCCAATCCTGGCCTTAGGAGGCCAGATCAGGGGTCGGGTTGCGGGGAATAAACACTTTTATCCAGCGGCCAGCATCACAGCTTTTAAATGGAGCTGTGGTGCCATGGCAACCGGACGCCATGGCACCGTGGATCCATTTAAAAGCCCTGACTATGTTAGCCAGATAGGTCATGTATGTGCAGGCCAGACTGAATTACAGTCCTGGCCTGCACGCACATTACTGATCGCCATTCTGATCTCACAGGGCTAGACATGCCCTGCAGAATCAGAATCGCGATCCTCTCTGTACATCCAGTTCAGACCAGACATACAGAGGGGATCTACGTTCGGAACAGAATTAACTCGTATACTGTCCTCATCTCTACTACCTCCACTGGGAGACTATTCTATGCAGGTGTGGTCTCCAGAATTGTACACAATACTCCAAATTAGATTGCACCAGAGACTTATACAGAGGCACTATCACCTCATTTTTTCTGCTGGCCATTCCTCTCCCTATGCACCCAAGTATCCTTCTAGCTTTTGCCGTCACCTTTTCTACCTGTTCAGCCACTTCAAGATCATCAGAAACAATCACGC
This sequence comes from Ichthyophis bannanicus, assembly GCA_033557465.1. Taxonomy (NCBI): domain Eukaryota; kingdom Metazoa; phylum Chordata; class Amphibia; order Gymnophiona; family Ichthyophiidae; genus Ichthyophis; species Ichthyophis bannanicus. The sequence continues at coordinate 1,012,413,141 of CM066033.1, read as the reverse complement.
CCAGGTCCTGTTCTCCTTTTGTGCCCCTTTTACCAATTTCTATGGAGGTATTCAATGTTTCACTTACCTGGGAGCTTTCATTTACCTGCGTGGCTTTCTTCACCCATCCCAAATGAATCTAGTTTAAAGCCCTCTACTCCGGAAGAGACTTTGACCCCTGTTGGACAGATGAATCCATCTCTGCTCTGCAGCCCTTGGAACAACATCAAATGGTACAGGAAACCAAAATGTTCTCGATCACACCATCCATGCAGACATGCATTCATCTCCAGGATGCGAGTTTCTCAGCCTTAGCCTATAAGCCTCAACAGGGAGGATTGAAGAGAACCCACTTGCGCACCTATCTGCTTCACCCTCTCTCCCAGAGCCATGAAGTCACTTTTGATACACTCAGAGGGATACCTAGCAGTATCATTTCTTCTGACATGGATGAGCAACATCAAATAATAGTCAGTAGGGTTGATGAGTCTTGGCAAACTCTCCATAACATCTCAGATTTTGGCACCTGGCAGCCAGCACACCTCTCTGGCCCAAGTCTGATCGGCAGATGAACACCTCAGTACCCCTCAGAAGAGAGTCACCAACCACTTCCTTGTGGTCACTGATTCTGCAACTTTGGGGTACCTGAGCTCTGGTTCTTCCATTTCTTATGATGCTTTCACCTCCTTCACTTCCAGGGCCGTATACTTGATGTTCAGTTGAAGAGCTGCAGGAGTTGGATGGTTGATTCTGCATGCTCTGGTGACTCATGTACAAACCTCTTCATTCTGTATGCTCTCTTCTTCACCTCTGTCAGAGAGCTTAGATGTTTCAAGAAGTATCTCACTGTTTCAAATGCTTATCAGCCTCGCCACCTCTTCTCTGAGCTCCTCCACTTATTTCATGAGGGTTTCAGCTTGCAGACATTCTTCACATGGAACCGTTCCTTCAACTGTCATTGGGCTTGTGTCTGGACAGAGGCAGTAGCTGTAACAGGGGCAACAGCTTTACCAATACGAATTTTCCCAGCCATCGCTCAGTTGGTGGAGTTTTGGTAGGGATCTAACACTTAATGAAGTCAGTGAATTCAAAGAGCTGCTTTGAATCAAAGGCTAGAAAACAGAAACAATGAACTCTAACAACAGAGCTTTACCCAAAACCACAAAAAATCCCCCTTTTGCAATACAGCACCAGAAAACTAATTAGCTATTAAAAATGAAGACCAAAACCCCTTTAAGAGCTTTTAGACAGAGAACTTGTATTTAAAAGCTACACAGTATTACCTTGCTTTGCAGTGGAGATACTGTTAGGAACTAGATGATTTTAATATAGCCTGACAAAAATAATTTATCAAATACATTTTGTGAGGAGTATTGTCTTATTTTGCAAATCTATACATATAAATGCCGCTAATTAATTACAAAGACCACCCTCATTAATTCATTTCAATATGGAGGGGGAAATAAATAATGGGGGACTAAGAAAGATACCCCCATAATCCCTCCTATAAAGATCTGGCCAAAACAAGCACTTTTTGAAAACCTATATGTGCCAAGGCCAATTCAGGTCAGGACATCCAGGCTTGATGGAAACGTGTAGGCTGAAAACGAGCATGTTCCAGGCCTGATTCCGGAACCCTGGGGATATACGCACCCACAGAACCAGAATATGGGATATACATGTCCGGTGTGGCACATCTAACACTTCTGAGGAAACACGACCCACCATTGCTATTATGGGACATGTATATATGCGGCAAATGGCCTGCACATTTTCGTGCTCAACCTATTCTGGAAAGATATACGTATATGATGACCCCAGTCTCCATGCAGCCACGCTCCTGTCAGAACAACGTCCATCTCTTAAGCTGCTGCTAACACTTATCAGTGTTGTATTCACGTAAACAAGACAGGAATACTCTTGAAATAGGTGTGTACTTGCAAAAGGGACTATGTAAACCTGTCTGTTGCATGCGCAGAACAGTAGTAAGTGCACCAAGGCTACTGTAACAGCAAGTGACAGGAAAGTGATTGCCCTGACAACAACACATACATGGATTGTGCAGAACACCTTAGGGATGCCTGTGGTGGGTACTGCTTCAAACAGTATATGCACTGCAAAGTATGGTCCAGGAAAGCCCAGAATGGGTCTTACAGCTACATGTCAGCACATAGCCTTGACCATGACAGGGACCCATCAGGATGAGAACATGCAACAGTGAAAACATGAGGAATACAGGCCCATGTGCTCCAGCACCTGTCCTTACAGATGTGCAAAATGCTAGAGACCCCGATGGCACAATTGGATATGTATTAGTGCTGTGTGCACTGCAACATGCCCCCACTCTGATGGTACCCCATCGTTGACAGGGACATGCTCTGCTATGTTGCTGCAGAGCAGCTTGTCAGAATATACTGCCCATGCACATTGGCACCTGGTGATGCTGCGGTCAGCCCTATGGTACAGGAATTGGCCAGGCATACATCCCCCCCCCCCCACCACACACAGATGTGTGGATCAGCAGACAGGGCCTCTCCTGCAGCCCTCATGCATCCAATATACACACACACACACACACACTCCTGCTTGCAGGCACAGATAACATATATCTGCCATGAACATACCCTGCACACATCTACTGCTTTTTCATGAATCTATGGTGTCTTAGGGCTATACAATTGATCCGCATTTCTTGGCCATACACATACCATCCTTGCAGCTTTGCTCCCTTTTTTCCAAGGATTGTGTTGGGGAGACCATGCATTACCCCTCTGGCACATACAGCACATGCCAAATTGAAGACTATTACACTACCTAACATTACTGTCAAGGTGTTCTTAATGTTACTGTGCCAAACAAATGCCCCCCACCTGTGCATTCCATTCCATACCACAGCATCCTGTGCTCCCACAGACAGCAGACACACCATATCAATATAGATGTCTCATAGCCATTCATCTTATGGGATGCATTGGAATTGGGAACAGGATTTATTCTAAGTCCTGCCGTTATTCCAGATTTCAGCAGGAACTGCCAGAGACGTACATGGGCATGACCAGAATATGCTTTGTATGTCCCCGTGTATGCCCATGCCCCCATTCCGCCCCCTCCCGCCCACGTTCTGGGTTCCTCATTTAAGTGCCTTATACGTGCAGGGACGCAATATTCCAGAATACAGGTCTAGACATTTCCGTTTGTAACACGTCTATCCCGCATGTACACGGGGCTTATTCGTGATTCAGAATGACCCCCGCCACAGGACAGCTATAATTTTCAGTGTGCACAATTGTTGGTCACACATGCATGATCATCCCCTTTACCACTTTGGTTGCCCTTCTCTGACCCTTTTCTAATTCTGCTATATCCTTTTTAAGATATAGCAACCAGAACTGCACACAATATTCAAGGTGCAGTCTCACCATGGAACCAAACAGAGGCATTATAATATCCTTGGTTTTATTCTCCATTTCTTTCCTTATGATTCCTAGCATTCCACTTGCTTTCTTGGCCGCCACTGCACAATGGGTTTTGGTTTCAACATATTATCCACAATGATGCCTAGATCCTTTTCCTGGGTGATGGTTCCTAATGTGGAACCTTGCATCATGTAACCATAGTTTGGGTTGTTCTTCCCTAAGAGCATAACTTTGCATTTGTCCACATTAAATTTCACGTGCCATTTGGACGTCCCTTCTTCCAATTTATCAAGGTCCTCATGCAATTATTCACAATCCTCTTGTGTTTTAACAACTTTGAATAATTTTGTGTCATCTGCAAATTTGATCACCTCATTCATTATTCCCATTTCTAGGTCATTTATGAATGAGTACTTTTAGTTTAAATTTAAAACACAGAAGAGAGCTTTCTGGTTAAATTTACAACCCAGCAGAGAGCTTGTAGTTTACGTTTCATATTAAGTTAGAGCCTAGCAGCAGCAAAGAGCTATAATTTAAATCAAATCAGAATATAGCTTACCTCAGCAGCACAAGACAGGGTACTATGTAGTAGCCCTCTTCTAATAAGTGTTATTTCCCTCCCTCCCTCCCCAACACCCACCCACCCCTGGGATAATCGCAGCTTTATAGGTACTTACACATCTTAAAAGACAGGAGGTGCTCTCAGGTGAAGCTCATTACCCAAATCAGTCATACACTAAGGAACTGAGATTAATTAAGCTTCAGGCGAACAAGGTATATTAAATGTATTAGGTACAGTTTTATTAGTATAAATATCCATAGCAACCCTTAGTAAGTAAAGAACTTAAAGATCTAAATGCAAACTTAAAACTAAGATGCAGACAGCAGTCCAGCAGCAAGATGGGGGCTTTCCAGTCTTTTGCATTGAGTGTCACATGTATGATTTTCTCCCAGTTGGTGAGAGGTCTTACATGTGCACTAGGTGCAAGGAGCTCTTTACTCTCAGGGAACGAGTCCGTTCTCTAGAGGCTAGAGTAGCAGACTTGGAAAACATAAGAAAGACAAAGAGGTACATAGACGAGACCTACAGGGATATAGTCCTGAAGTCCCACCTCCAGTCTGGCAGCATCCCTGTTGCCATGGACGAGAGAGGTCACGTGACAGGAGAGCAAAACCCTGGTGTGGCAGGAAGTGATCCTGTATCTAGGACCTGTCTTCCAGGTGATGTAAAACCCTCTCGCACCGAGGAAGTTTCTCCAGGACCATGTGCCCATGAGGGAAGAGTTAGGACAGCTGTTATAGTTGGTGATTCGATCATTAGGCATGTAGATAGCTGGGTGGCTGGTGGACGTGAGGATCGCCTGGTAACATGCCTGCCTGGTGCGAAGGTAGCGGACCTCATGCACCACCTAGATAAGGTCTTAGATAGTGCTGTGGAGGATTCTGCTGTCTTGGTACATGTCAGTACCAATGGCATAGGAAAATGTGGTAGGGAGGTTCTGGAGGCTTAATTTAGGCTTTTAGGTAGGAAGTTGAAATCCAGAACTTTCAGGGTAGCGTTCTCTGAAATGCTTCCCGTTCCACACGCAGGACCCAAAAGGCAGGCAGAGCTCCAGAGTCTCAATGCGTGGCTGAGACAATGGTGCAGAGATGAGGGTTTTGGATTTGTTAGGAACTGGGGAACATTCTGGGGAAAGGAGGGGCTCTTCTGAAGGGATGGGCTTCACCTTAACCGGGGTGGAACCAGGCTGCTGGCATTAACCTTTAAAAAGGAGATAGAGCAGCTTTTAAACTAGATATTAGGGGGAAACCGACAGTCGCCCAAGAGCGGATGGTTCAGAAGAATGTATCCTTGAAGGATACTACCAAAAGCAGAGAGGTTCCAAAAAGGAGTAAAGTAGCCGAAATGCCCTTGAGTATGGAGGAGATAGAGTTTAAAGATCCCAAATTACCCATGTCTACCAATAGCCAAATTAATATGAATAAAATAGAGTCTCTAAAATGCTTGTATGCAAATGATAGAAGTCTAAAAAATAAGATGGGAGAGTTAGAATATATAGCACTAAATGAGAGGTTAGATATGATTGGAATATCAGAGACATGGTGGAAGGAGGACAACCAGTGGGACACTGTGATACCTGGGTACAAACTATATCGTAATGATAGAGCTGATTAAATTGGTGGAGGGGTTGTGCTCTATGTTAGAGAGGGCATTGAGTCAGAAAGGATTAAAGTTTTTCAGGAAACAAAATTTGCTGTAGAATCTCTATGGATTGAAATTCCATGTAAAAAGGGGAAGGCGATGGCAGTGGGGGTGTACTATCGACCGCCTGCCCAGAATGAACAAATGGATGATGAAATGCTCAAAGAAATCAAGGAAGCTAACAAATGTTACAGCACAGTAATAATAATGGGTGATTTCAATTACCCTGGTATCGACTAGGTCAGTGTCACGGCAGGACATGCTAGAGAGATAAAGTTTATAGATGAAATAAATGACTGCTTCTTGGAGCAGCTGGTTCATGAACCGACTAGAGGGGAAGCCATATTAGACCTAGTCCTTAGTGGAATACCAGATCTAGTGCAAGAGATAAGGATGTTGGGGCCTCTTGGCAATAGTGATCATAGCATGATCGCCTTTGTTTTAATTAGTGGAGGAGGGATAGTAAGGAAATCCACAGTACTACCTTTTAACTTTCGAAAGGGAGACTATGATAAAATGAGTTAAATAGTTAAGAAAAAACTAAAAGGAGCAGTTGCAAAGGTTAAAGACTTACATCAAGCCTGGGTGTTGTTGAAAAATACTATCTTGGAAACCCAGACCAGCTGTATTCCACGCTTTAAGAAAAGTGGAAGGAAGTCCAAAAAACTGCCAGCATGGTTTAAAGGTGAGGTCAGAGAGGCTGTTGTTGCCAAAAAAGCATCTTTCAGGAAATGGAAAAAAGAGCCAAATGACGAAACCTGGAAACAGCACAAGCACTGGCAAGTCAAATGCAAGGCGTTGATAAGGCAGGCAATGGGAGAATTTGAGAAGAAGCTTGCTGCAGAAGCAAAAACATGAAATAAAGACTTTTTCAAGTACATTCGTAGCAAAAAACCTGTGAATCAGTTGGTCCATTAGATGACAGAGGGATTAAAGGGGCCCTAAGAGGCGACAAGGCGATAGCGGAGAGACTGAATGAATTCTCTGCTTCAGTCTTTACTGAGGAAGATGTAGGGATGTTACCCATGACTGAAGTGGTATTTAAAGGTACGGAAGAATTGAAGGAAATATCGATACATCGGGAAGATGTATTACAACTATTAGATAAACTGAAGAGTAGCAAATCACCTGGGCCAGATGGTATACATCCAAGGGTGTTGAAAGAACTGAAATATGAGATTGCAGACCTGCTATTAGTAATCTGTGAACTATCATTAAAATCATCTCTAATACCTGAAGATTGGAGGATCGTCATTGTAACACCAATTTTTAAAAAGAGTTCCAGGAGTGATCCGGGAATCTACAGACCGGTGAGCCTGACGTCAGTACCGTGAAAAATGATAGAAACCATCATAAAGAATAAAATTACTCAGCATGTAGATAGTCATGGCCTATTGGAAGACAGCCAACATGGCTTTAGACAGGGAAGATCTTGTCTTACTAATCTGTTATGTTTTTTTTGAAGTTGTGAATAAACAGGTGGACAATGGTGAGTCGGTTGATATAGTGTATCTGGACTTTCAGAAAGCCTTTGACAAGGTCCCTCATAAGAGACTCTTGGCAAAACTAAAGAGTCATGGGATAGGAGGCAGTGTACTACTGTGGAACAGGAACTGGTTAAAAGATAGAGAGCAGAGAGTAGGGCTAAATGGCCAATTTTTCCAATGGAGAAAGGTGAATAGTGGTGTACCCCAGGGATCTGTGCTGAGTCCACTGCTTTTTGACATATTCATAAATGACCTGGAAAGTGGAATAACAAGTGAGGTTATCAAATTTGCAGATGACACAAAACTATTTAAAGTTGTTAAAACCCAAGAGGATTGTGGGAAATTGCAAGAGGATCTTGATAAATTGGAAGACTGGGCATCAAAATGTCAGATGAAATTTAATGTGGACAAGTGCAAAGTTATGCACCTAGGGAAGAACAATCCAAACTAAGGTTACACGATGCAAGGTTCCGCATTAGGAATCATCACCCAGGAAAAAGATTTAGGCGTCATTGTGGATAACATGTTAAAATCCTCCGCCCAGTGTGTAGTGGCGGCCAAGAGAGCAAATAGAATGCTAGGTATCATAAGGTAAGGAATGGAAAATAAAACAAAAGACATTATAATGCCTCTATATCATTCCATGGTGAGACCGCACCTTGAATATTGTGTGCAATTCTGGTCGCCGTATCTTAAAAAGGATATAGCGATATTAGAAAAGGTTCAGAGAAGAGCCACCAAAATGGTAAAGGGGATGGAAGGATACTCCTATGAAGAAAGGCTAAAAAGGTTAGGGCTCTTTAACCTGGAAAAGAGATGGCTGAGGGGAGATATGATAGAAGTCTATAAATTAGTGAACGGAGTGGAACGGGTAAACGTAGATCAATTGTTTACATTATCAGAATATAGAAAGACTAGGGTATATGCAATGAAGCTACAAAGTAAACTATTTAAGAATAATAAAAGAAAATATTTTTTCACTCAACATGTAATCAAACTCTGGAATTTGTTACCGGAGGATGTAGTAAAGGTTGTTAGTGTAGCTGGGTTTAAAAAGGTTTGGACAAGTTCCTGGAGGAAAGGTCCATAAACCATTATTAAGAAGGGACCCAGGATATCAATGCTTGATCCAGTACAAGCATTGTGGAACCTGTGTCTTTTGGGGAAACTGCTAGGTACGTATGACCTAGATTGGCCACTGTTGGAAACAGGATACTGGGCTTGATGGACCTTGGTCTGACCCAATATGACATATCTTATGTTTTTATGTTCTTATGTTAAAAAGGCAGTGGACCCAGCACAGATCCCGGGGAACTCCACAATTCTACTTTCTCCATTGAGAAAATTGGCTATTTAGCCCTGTTCTCTGTTTTCAATCTTTTAAACAGCTCCTGATCCACAATAGTATGCTGCCTCATATCCCATGACTTTTTAATTTTGCCAAGAGTCTCTCAAGAGGGACCTTGTCAGATGCTTTCTGAAAATCCAGATACACTATATCAACTGGCTCATTTTTATATAGCTATTTATTCACACCTTCAAAAAAACATAACAGAATAGTAAGACAAGACCTTCCTTGGCTAAATCCATGTTGGCTTTCTCCCATTAAATCATGACAGGGCTAGAAGAGGTGGAGGATTCCAAGATGGTGGAAGCTTGACCATTCTGCTCTGGCGATTGCTTAAATGGGAAAGCACAAATCCAAAGTTGGGAAGCTGCCCCCAGCTCCTAGCCTGCTTGCAGCTGAATTACCTGTTCAGGCACCTCTCAAATCCTTTTTTTGCCTGCTAGAGCAGCAGTCAGTGCAAGCTAGAGGGGGTTTAAGTCTGGCTTGAGGGTCGTCGGAGCAGGAGTGCTCTGCATCCTCTTCAGGCATCGATCTTACTCCCCCCCCCCCCCCGAGGTGCGGCGTCCATGAGACTATCCCCAAGTGCTGCAAATTTGGCTGACTCGGGCTTTGACGGCAGCCCTGAAGTTGAACTGTTTGCCGGAGCACGGGCGACGCTGCCAGGAAGTAGTAGGAGAGCAGTGGGCTCCCCGCTTGATCAACTTGCAGCTGGTGGAGCTCTTGGTGGTGAGAAGCCTGGTCGGAAAGGAGCACAGGCATCTGTGGGCATGTCAGCTTTGGCTCCATTTCAATTGGGAGCTGTTTCAGTGGATAGTGCTTTGGGTTTCTTGCAGCAAAATCCCGAACAAATTATCTTGGATTCAATTTGGGCTGCAATATAATATCTTGGTGAGATTTTGCTTCCTCAAGTTTTTCCCCTACATTCAACTTTGGTTGATGTACAGAAACAGGCCAAAAGGAATAAGGAAGATATGGTGACAATTCAGTCTAGTGTTTCAAGACTGTCTATTTGAATGGAGAAAACTGAGAATTACGTAGAAGCATTTATGAAGGACCCAATATGCTAAGAATTGAGGTTGAACAGCTAGAAAATGTTACACATCAAACAAAATGCTGTTTAATTAATTTTCCTAAATATGCAATTATTTCACCCAGAGAAATGCTGAAAACTTACATGATGGAGGATTTGGGGGCTCCCCCTGAGACCCATCCCCCTGTAGTCAAAATCTTCTATCTTCCTACGGGAGAAGTACTTTGATGAGATGCTTCTTGAAACATCCAAGCTCTCCAGCAGAGGAGAAGATGGGAGCCTACAGAATGACAGAGGTTAAAAACAAGTCACCAGGGCCTGCAGAATCGCCAATCCAACTTCTCCAGCCATTGAATTGAAGAACCATTATGCAGCCGTGGAAGTGGAGGAGGTGAAAACATTCCTGGAAAGGGAAGAACCAGAGCTCGAACAACCCAAAGTTGCAGAATCAGTGACCACAAGGAAGTGAAAGATAGTGGTGGTTGGTGACTCTCTTCTGAGGGGTACTGTGGCATCCATCTGCCGACCAGGAAATGTTCAGAGAGGTTTACTGTCTGCCATGTGCCAAAATCTGAGATGTTACAGAGAGTTTGCCGAAACTCATCAAGCCCATTGACTATTACCCAATGTTGCTCTTCCATGTTGGCACAAATGATACAGTCAGGTATCCCTCTGAGTATATCAAAAGTGACTTCATGGCTCTGGGACAGAGGGTGAAGCAGATAGGGGCACAGGTGGTGTTCTCTTCAATTCTCCCTGTTGAGGGTAAAGGCTAAGGCAGAGAAGCTCGCATTCTGGAGATGAATGCATGGTTGTGTGGATGGTGTCATTGAGAGCATTTTGGTTTCCTGGACCATTGGATGCTGTTCCAAGGATTGCAGAGCAGAGATGGTGTCCATCTGTCCCAGAAAGGTTGACGTGTCTTCAGTAGCAGACTGGCTATCTACTGAAGAGACTAAATTCATTGGGGATGGGTGAAGAAAGCCCCCAGGCAAGTGAAACATTAAATACCTTTATGGAAATGGGTAAAAGGGGCAACATATGAAAAGCAGTGTGTATAAATGCCTGTAGAAAGGGAAATAAGATCCCAGATGTTGAAGCTTTAATGGGAGAGGCTGACTTGGATTTAGTGGCAGTTACAGAAACATGGTTCACAGAAAATCATGACTGGGATATAACTATACCAGGCTATACTTTATTAAGAAAGGATAGGGTAGGAAGAAGGGGAGAAGGCATGGCATTATATGTAAAAAAATACTATTAAAGCTTTGGAACTACAAAGCTTAAAAGGGAGAGAGGAGGCATTGTGGGTTAAACTAGAAAGAGGGAAAGAGAAATATATTTGTATTGGCGTGATATACAGACCTCCCTCACAGGAGGAAGAGGTGGATGGAGAGTTAATTAAAGACATACACAGCATTACTAGAAAAGAAGTGCTACTGATGGGCAATTACAATATGCCAGATGTTGACTGGCACATTCCTGCTGCAGTATCATCTAGAAGTAAGGAGATCCTAGATTCTCTACAGGGAGAACTATTCAGGCAACTGGTAACAGAACTCACATGTAAAGGGGCCATACTGGACTTGGTGTTTACCAATGGTGAAAGTGTTTCTAATATTATAGTGGGTGATCATTTTATATCCAGTGATCACCAGATGGTGTGGTTCAGTATTAGGACTAGGGCTGTTAAAATCCATTCAAAATCAAGGGTCTTAGACTTTATGAAAACTAACTTTGTCAAGATGGGCCAGTACCTCTGGGAGTCGTTAGCGAGATGGGAACAGCTGGGGGATGTAGAAAAACAGAGGGCAAAACTGAAAGGGGATATTTTAAGGACAACAAACGTTTTTGTTAAAATGGTAAATAAAGGTAAAAGGAAAAGGAAACCACTATGGTTTTCGAAAGAAGTAGCTGACAAAGTGATGAAAAAAAGGGAGGCTTTCATGAAATGCAAGAGATCACAGAGAGAGGAAGACAGGCACCTATATTTCGAAAAACTTAGCGAAGCTAGCAAAGTAGTCAGGAAAGCAAAAATTCAAAAAGAGGAGGAAATAACCAATGCAATAAAATGGGGGGATAAGACAATTTTCAGATATGTTAGTGAGAAGAGGAAGGGCAAAAGTGGTATTGTCAGACTCAAGGGTGAAGGGGAGGATTATGTAGAAGCTGATGAGGATAAAGCGGAATTGCTTAACAAATATTTCTGTTCTGTGTTCACAGATGAAGAACCAGGAACAGGATCTCAGAAAACACCCACAAACAAGAACAGAAGCGAGGGGCATATTGAACAATTTTCAGAAGACTGTGTTCATGAGAAACTAGCTAACCTTAAAGTAGACTTCCAGAAATCCCTCAAAACCTACCTGTTCAGGGCCTCCTTTGAACAAGAACCTCAACTCCCACCCTGCCAGTAAGACACATCTAGCACCATCACCCCTCCTGGGGAAAAAAAGCCCAGATTATATGTATGTTTCTCCCCGATGTTAAATGTACTACCTCGTCCCCCCTACCACTTTGATTGAAGGATAAGGTGGTATACAAATTTGGCTAAATATAAATAAATAAATAAATACTGCACTTGGTGCTTACCAATAGTGAAAGTGTTTCTGATGTTACATAGTAACATAGTATATGATGGCAGATAAAGATCAGTATGGTCCATCTAGTCTGCCCTAGTCTGTTAAAATGGGAGATCAACTCCATTCAGTGATCTCCAGATGATGTGGTTCAGTATTAGGATTAGGGCTGATAAAATCCTTTCAAAAGTGAGGGTCTTAGATTTTAGGAAAACTAACTTTGCCAAGATGGGTCAATACATCAAGGAGTCATTAGCAGAATGGGAACAGCTGGGGGATGTAGAAAAACAGGGGCAAAACTCAACGGCAATATTTTAAGAACAACAAGACTTTTTGTTTGAAAGGTAAATAAAGGTAAAAGGAAAAGGAGGCCGCTATAGTTCTCAAAAGAAGTAGCTCAAAAGTTGAAGAAAAAGAGGCAGGTCTTCATGAAATACAAGAGATTATAGAGAGAGGAACACATACATCTCTATTTGGAAAAACTTAGTGAAGCTAGCAAAGTAGTCAGGAAAGCAAAGATACTAAAAGAAGAAGAAATAGCCAATGCAATAAAATGGGGGGATAAGCCACTTTCAGATATGTTAGTGAGAAGAGGAAGGGAAAAAGTGGCATTATCAGACTCAAGGGTGAAGGGGAGGAATATGTAGAAGCTGATGAGGATAAAACAGAATTGCTTAACAAATATTTCTGTTCTGTGTTCACAGATGAAGGACCTCATAAAACACCCACAAATAGGAACAGAAGTGACAGGGATCTTGAACGATTTTCAGAAGACTGTGTTCATGAGAAACTAGCTAAACTTAAAGTAGACAAAGTGATGGGACCAGATAGGATACACCAGAGAATACTGAGGAAACTTGGGGACGTTCTAGAAGCTCCACTGACTGACCTTTTCAACGCCTCATTGGAGTCGGGAGTGGTTCCAAAGGACTGGAGAGAGGCACATGTGATTCCTTTACACAAAAGCGGAAGTAAGGATATGGTTGAAAACTACAGGCCAGTTAACTTAACTTCAGTGGTGAGTAAATTATTGGAAGTGCTGCTGAAAGAGAAAATAGTGAGATTTCTGGAGTCCAGTGGATTACAGGATCTGAGGCAGCATGGATTCACCAGAGGCAGGCCTTGTCAGACAAATCTGATTGATTTCTTTGACTGGGTGACCAGGGAGTTGGACCGAGAGAGAGCCCTAGATGTAATGTATTTGGATTTCAGTAAAGCCTTTAACATCGTTCCTCACAGGCAACTTATAAACAAACTGAGCACCCTAGGGATGGACAACCAACCTTTTGGTTGGTTTAGAAATTGGTTGAGTGGGAGGCAACAAAGGGTACAGGTAAATGGAGTTCACTCTGAGGAGAAGGAGGTTACCAGTGGTGTGCCCCAAACATCTGTCCTTGGTCAGATTCTTTTTAACATCTTTGTTAGTGGTGTAGCAGAAGGTCTTGCCTCTTTGCGGATGATACCAAAATCTGCAATAGAGTAGATACCCAGGAAAGTGTAGATAACATGAGGAGGGACCTAGCTAAGCTTGAAGAATGGTTTAGAATTTGGCAGCTGAGATTTAATGTTAAAAAATGCAAGGTCATGCATTTGGGCTGCAGCAATCCAAGGGAGAAATATAGATAGGGGGTGAGATATTTCTGTCCATGAAAGAAGAGTGGGACATGGGCATAATTGTGTCTGATGATCTTAAAGTAGCTAAACAGGTAGAAAAGCTAGAAGGATGTTTGGGTGCATAGGGAGAGGAATGGCCAGCAGAAGAAAGGAGGTGATAGTTCCTCTGTATAAGTCTTTGTTGCGACCTCATTTGGAGTATTGTGTGCAGTTCTGGAAACCACACCTTCAAAAGGATATAAACTGGATGGAGTCAGTACAAAAGGTGACTACTAAAATGATTAGTGGTCTTCATTATAAAGCATATGAGGACAGACTTAAGGATCTTAATATATACACCTTAGGCAGAATAGAAGTGATATGATTGAGACGTTTTAAATACCTCTGTGGCATAAATGCACAGGGAGAGAGCCTCTTTCAATTGAAAGCATGTTCTGCTACGAGGGGACATGGGATGAGGGTGAAAAGAGATAGATTCAGGAGTGATATGTTAAAATATTTCTTTACGGAAAGAGTGGTGGATCCATGGAATAATCTCCCAGTGGAAGTGGTAGAGATGAGGACAGTATCTGAATTCAAAGAAGCATGGGACAAACACAGAGGTTCTCTAAAGTTAAAAAGGGGACTGTTATAGTGGTTGATATGGAAGGACAGACCAGATAGGCCATGTGGTCTTTTTCTGTCATCACGTTTCTATGTTTCTAAGGTATCGGAGGCGTCTAATGATGCAGTTCTGCCTAATGCTGATTTATTAAATGTTTCTGATATCCTAGAGAGCTCCACAGCAGACTCCTCAGTTCCTGCTACATATTTAGTGCAGTTTGCTTTATTATCTGATAGAGAATTGTTTCTAAAGATGTTTTTCTCTAAGCTGAATATTTTGTTTAAAAGTTTTTTTGTTAGGGTTTTTCCAGACCTCGCTAAGGAGACCCAACAGCAAAGGAAGGAGTTTCTCCTCCTTCGCCTGAAGGTTCTCCAGCTGAGGGCATTATTTTTTCTTAAGTATCCTTGTGTTTAGTTAAATTTCATTTCTTTCATATATTTTTCTTTATCCATCCCAGCTTTTGTCATTTATTCATGTCCATCAACCACCTGGCTCTCCTGTCCAGGAAATGCCGTTGTTGTAATAGCCTTTCACAGTTCTCAAACTTTATTTCCTTAAGAGTATCCAATGTTATATTGTTTCTTTGGAATATTCCTTCTATTGTGGACTACAGAAGGGACTGGCTTGTGTATTGCTTGTTATATGCTTATTGCTATTTCCTTTTGTTTAATTCTATCCAATGCCTTTATTTACTCAAGTTTCTTTTTCGTGACTTGTATTCGTGAAATTTATAAATAAAAAAAAAAAATCAGGACTACATGCTTGGTAATTTTATCCTTTATAATGGTATCTACCATTTTGCCAGGTACTGATATCGGGCTCACCACTGCTGCAGTATCATCTAGAAGTAAGGAGATTCTGGATACTCTACAGAGAGAACTATTCAGGCAAATGGTAAGAGAACTCATGCAGAAAAGGAGCTGTCTCCGGGCGCACCCGCACCTAAGGGCCATGCCAAAGGGCCCTTTGGTGAGGCCCTTAGGCGGAGCCCTAAGACGGAGAAACAGACCACCCTAACAACCACCCCATGAAGAGTGCCAAGTTCTCCCTAACATCAACAAGGATGGAATCAAGTAAACGGGACCTACTGCAAGCAGCTCCTTCACACCGCACGAACCAGCAAAGGATCCATAACAGGCCACAACAGACCTAAAGGCAAGCAAACATGCAGGCAAACTACCAGCTCCTAATAGCATACTGCTCCCTACTACTCCTCATGCAGGGAGGCCAGCCAAACATAATCATGCCAATACCTTCAGACCCTCTCTCACCTACCCCAAAGTGGAACGACACCACAAGAGGGTGCCACAGTCCCAAGCAACCAGCGACCAGCTCACCCAACAGAATGCAGACTCCTACACCACGGGCACAAACAGCAAACCCCATACTTGCTACAACTATCAAATGCACACTAATAAATGCAAGATAAATCCATAACAAACCAAATACTATCTACGACTAAATTCTGGACCAACAGCTGGACATCACCTGCATCACAGAGACCTGGCTCATGGACACAGACCAGGTCATACTGAACCAAGTGATCCCACTGGAATTCACAGCATTCTGCTGCCACAGAGAACTCACGAGAGGAGGAGGAGGCACTCTCATCATAGCCAGAAAGAGCTGCAGATTTAAAACTGTCACTACCAGAACCTCAAGCGAATCCAACACAATCCTCATATCCAACCACCACATCAGCTTCTGCCTCAACTAGAGACCCCCCCACTCCACGAAGGATCACCTGTCGGCAATACTGGAATCCATATGTGCAGGTAACACCAAACACAAGCCGTTGATTGCCCTGGGCGATTACAACCTAACCTCTGCATCCACCAAAGAAACCAAAGCATTCCTCAAGGCCATGACTTCCCTAAATTACCAGCAGATGGTCATAGCACCATAGCACCAACATGGAACTACACCTGACATGATCTTCATGCCAATACCGCTAGTAAGCGGTATTTTGAGCAGAAATTCCTTTCCAATATGATTGTTCTGTTATGAAGTGAATACGCGGGCAGCATCAGATCATAAGCCAAAATGGACAATTCCCTGAAGAAACTATCAAAGTGAAATGCTTGGGGTGCCTGATGGAATTGCCCTGGTCCATTCATCTTGGCTAACTTCTTTAAGCTAAGTCTACATTTCCTCAGTTTAAGTATTTTTCTACTGAGAAATTTATTACCAAGAAACTATAACTGAGGATATTTTTAAGTTTTATACAAGAGTAAAATTCAAAAAATATTGAACCAGGTCATTGATGTGAGAACTGGCACTGTCAAAGGGCTATTAGTCCATGTTTGAGTGCTACAAGTTTTTTCTGAGACCTGGGTTCTAGTGATATGTTTGAAAGTTTCTAAGTTGCTGGGTTTAAAATATTAAACGGATTGTTTGATCCACTACATTTGTGTTAACCGTTTAAGAAGCATACGACTAACTCCCACTGGTGTTTAATACCGCTAGTAAAGCAGAGACAAGCTACCACCCCTGTGCACACCCCAGTTCCATGGTCAGATCACCACTTACTCTCCTTCACCCTATGGCTTGAAGCCAAGCCAAGAAGGCTCAAAGCCCACAACAATGAGACCTTCATTAAAGAAATAATGCCTCAACTAGAACTAGATGTCAACAACATAGATGAAGCCAGAATGGAACTCAAACCTATCCAAAGCAGCATCAGTGACAAGCAAAGAAAAGACACAAACTCAAAGAAAAACTAACACACCCTGGTACTCAGGTGAGATCCAAGAGGCAAAACGGATGCTCAGAAGGCTGGAGAGAAAATGGAGACTCGTATCAAGTCACAAGAAGCAGCACTCAACTACAGGTCCGAACAACAAGCCTGCAACAACCTGATCAACAACCACACACAGCAATATCACACCAACCTCATAATGAAGTCAGCCAACAAACCAAGAGAATTATTCAACATAGTACAACAACTCACAAAAGAAACCCCACCACATACTGGACACCAGTTACACCCCCAAGAATTTGCAAACTACCTGATAACCAAAAATGCAAACCCAACAAACAACATGCCCACCACAGACTACACCCCAACATCAATGGCTCACAACCAACCCTTCAAAGAAACCCACCAAACATGGAACGACTTCTCTATACTAACAATACAGCAAATAGAAAACATTGTGGGCTCCCTCAATACAACTACCGCTCCAGCAGACCCATGCCCAGTGGAGTGGATCAAAGCATCCAAGAGCCAACCAAGCCACCACCCACACAATATAGTACAACAGTCACTCCAACAAGGGCACCTTCCACAGACGCTAAAGCAAGCTACCATACGACCAATCCTTAAAATCAACTCACTAGACACCTCGGATCCAAAGTCTTAATGTCCAATCTCCAGCCTGCCATTCATCTCCAAAATCATTGAGAAAGCAGTGCAAAGACAACTACAGGACCACGTGAACCTCCATGCTCCACTAGACTTGCATCAACATGGCTTTAAACCACAGCACAATGTGGAGACTCTGCTCACATCTCTCTTCGACAACCTACTGAAGGGGATAGACAACATAAAGAAAGGATTCTTACTAATCTTCCTTGACATCTCTGCTGCCTTTGACATGGTATCACACCCCATACTCCTAAGATGCCTTCAAGAAATTGGACTACGCAACAACACCATGAAATGGTTCACTTCCTACCTAAGCAACCGTACACAGCAAGTAAAATGCGGGCAGAAGAAATCAACACAGTTTCCCACCACGCAAGGAATACCACAGGGATCTTCCCTGTCATCCATACTTTTCAACATCTATATCTAACCCATATGCAACATCATCAAACAACACAACATGCAATATCACCTATATGCAGATGATATAATGGTGTACACCCCAATTGACCTGAGCACCCCTGACGTAACAGCAATGACCAACTGCCTCGAACATATGAACAACTTGTCTCGCCAACAACAACCTCAGATTAAACTTTGATAAAACTGAAGCAATGTTCGTTACCAGGAGCACCACTTTCAACGCAAACCAAGACATCAACATGCTTCACAGGACAATTGCAACAAAGGAAGAAGTAAAGTATCTCGGCATCACCATAGACATGAACTTAAACCTACAATCTCACATAAACAAAACTGCAGTGAAAGCATACCACCGTTTAAAGATCATCAGACTCCTCAAGCCAATCCTCAGCCATGAACATTTCTTCACAGTGTGCCAAAGCAGTCATCACCCCCATACTGGACAATGGAAACTCATTAAATCAAGGACTCCCCAAAAACGCTGTACACCCACTTCAAATGGTGCAAAACACTGTGGCCCGCATAATCACAGGCACACCCAAATTCGATCACATAACACCAGTTCTCCGTCAACTGCACTGGTTGCCCATAGCAGCACAGGCAAAATTCAAAGCAACACTAACCATATTCAAGATCATACACCAATGCTCAGCAGAAATTCTACAAACCACAGTAACCAGAGACACTAGCAGCAGACCCAGAAGGACCAAAGGCAGCAATAGACTTCTCACCCCAGCCGGATACCACAAAACGAAGCAATCAACATCTAGAAGAGCCATCTCATTTTCAGCATCAGACCTTTGGAACACCCTCCCTGAAAAACTAAAAGCATAAGGGGACCTTAAGGACTTCCAGAAATCCCACAAACAGGAACAGAAGGGAGGGGCATATTGAACAATTTTCAGAAGACTGTGTTCATGAGAAACTAGCTAACCTTAAAGTAGACTTCCAGAAATCCCTCAAAACCTATCTGTTCAGGGCCTCCTTTGAACAAGAACCTCAACTCCCACCCTGCCAATAAGACACATCTAGCACCATCACCCCTCCTGGGGAAAAAAAACCCAGATTATATGTATGTTTGTGCCCGATGTTAAATGTACTACCTCATCCCCCCTACCACTTTGATTGAAGGATAAGGTGGTATACAAATCTGGCTAAATAAAAATAAATAAATAAATACTGCACTTGGTGCTTACCAATAGTGAAAGTGTTTCTGATGTTACATAGTAACATAGTATATGATGGCAGATAAAGATCAGTATGGTCCATCTAGTCTGCCCTAGTCTGTTAAAATGGGAGATCAACTTGCATCCAGTGATCTCCAGATGATGTGGTTCAGTATTAGGATTAGGACTGATAAAATCCTTTCAAAAGTGAGGGTCTTAGATTTTAGGAAAGCTAACTTTGCCAAGACGGGCCAATACATCAAGGAGTCATTAGCAGAATGGGAACAGCTGGGGGATGTAGAAAAACAGGGGCAAAATTCAACGGCAATATTTTAAGAGCAACAAGCCTTTTTGTTTGAAAGGTAAATAAAGGTAAAAGGAAAAGGAGGCCGCTATAGTTCTCAAAAGAAGTAGCTCAAAAAGTGAAGAAAAAGAGGCAGGTCTTCATGAAATACAAGAGATTATAGAGAGAGGAACATATACATCTCTATTTGGAAAAACTTAGTGAAGCTAGCAAAGTAGTCAGGAAAGCAAAGATACTAAAAGAAGAAGAAATAGCCAATGCAATAAAATGGGGGGATAAGCCATTTTCAGATATGTTAGTGAGAAGAGGAAGGGAAAAAGTGGCATTGTCAGACTCAAGGGTGAAGGGGAGGAATATGTAGAAGTTGATGAGGATAAAACAGAATTGCTTAACAAATATTTCTGTTCTGTGTTCACAGATGAAGGACCTCATAAAACACCCACAAATAGGAACAGAAGTGACGGGGATCTTGAACGATTTTCAGAAGACTGTGTTCATGTGGAACTAGCTAAACTAAAAGTAAACAAAGTGTTGGGACTGGATGGGATACATCCTAGAATACTGAGGGAATATGGGGATTCTCTAGTGTCTCCACTGACTGACCTCTTCAATGCCTCTTTGGATTCAGGAGTGGTGACAGAGGTCTGGAGAGAGGGACATGTGGTCCCTTTACAGAAAAGCAGAAGTAAGGATGTGGTTGAAAACTACAGACAGGTTAGTCTATCCTCTGTGGTGATTAAATTATTGGAAACGCTGCTCAAAGAGAAAATAGTGAGGTTTCTGGAGTCCAAAGGATAACAGTATTTGCAGCAGCATGAATTCACCATAGGCAGGTCTTGTCAGAAAAATCTGATTGATTTCTTTCTGATTGACCAGGGAGTTGGATTGAGGGAGAGCCATAGATGTGGTGTACTTGGATTTTAGTAAAGCCTTTGACACCATTCCATACAGGTGACTTATAAACAAACTGAGCACCCTAAGGATGGACCCTAAAATTACTGATTGGGTTAGAAATAGGTTGAGTGGGAGGCGGCAAAGTGTACAGGTAGATGGAGATCACTCTCAGGAGTGGGAGATTACCAGTGGTGTGTCGTAGGTATCTCTCTTTGGTCCAGTTCTTTTTAACATCTTTGTTAGTGATATTGCAGAAGGTCTGTCGAGTAAGGTTTGCCTCTTTGCAGATGATACCAAAATCTGCAATAGAGTAGACATCCAGGAAGGAGTACATAACATGGGGAAGGATCTAGCTAAGCTTGAAGAATGGTCTAGAAGTTGGCAGCTGAGATTTAATGCTAAAAAATGCAGGGTCATGCATTTGAGCTGCAGCAATCAAAGGGAGTACTACACTGTAAGGGGTGAAGTATTTCTATTCACGAAAGAAAAGCAGGACCTGGGTGTGATTGTGTCTGACAATCTTAAAGTAGATAAACAGGTAGAAAAGGTGACAGCAAAAGCTAGAAGGATGCTTGGGTACATATGGAGAGGAATGGCCAGTAGAAAAAAGGAGGTGATAGTGCCTCTGTATAAATCTTTGGTGCGACCTCATTTGGAGTATTGTCTGCAGTTCTGGATATCACACCTTTAAGGATATAAACAGGCTGGAGGCGGTTCAAAGGGTGGCTACTAAATGGTTAGTGGTCTTTATTGTAAAGCATATGCGGAGAGACTTAAGGATCTTAATATGTATACTTTAGAGGAAAAGCAGGATAGAGACGATATGATAGAGATGTTTAAATATAGCATAAATGCACAGGAAGAGAGTGTCTTTTGAATGAAAGCAAGCTCTGCTATGAGGGGACATAGGATAAGGGTGAAAGAGGATGGACTCAGGAGTAATAAGCAGAAATATTTCTTTATGGAAAGAGAGGTAGACATATGGAATAGTTTCCCAGTGAAAGTGGTAGAGATGTGGACAATATCTGAATTCAAAAAAGCATAAGATAACACAGAGGATCTCTAAAGGAAATGAGGGGTCTATTATAGTAGTTGCTATGGAAGGGCAGACTAGATAGGCCATGTGGTCTTTTTCTGCCATCATGTTTCTATGTTTCACCGGTCTGCAGTTTCCCATATCATGCCTGGAACCCTTTTAAAGAATTGATGTTACATTGGCCATTCTCCAGTCTTCAAGCACTACAGATGATTTTAATGATAGTTCACAAATTTGTAATAGTAGGTCTGCAATCTAATATTTCAGTTATTTCAACACACTTGAATGTATACTGTCCAATCCAGGTGATTTATTACTGATTAGTTTATCAAATAGTTATAATACATCTTCCCAGTGTATCGATATTTGTTTCATTTCTTCTGATACATCACCTTTAAATACCGTTTCAGTCATGGATAACTTCCCTACATCTTCTTCAGTAAAGACCAAAGCAAAGAATACATTCAGTCTCTCTGCTATAGCCTTGTCCTCTCTTAGTGCCCCTTTTACCCCTCTATCATCTAATTGTCCAACAGACTTTCTAACAGCTTTTTGGCTATAGATGCACTTAAAAAAAGTTTTTATTGTGCATTTTTGTTTCCACAGCAAGTTTGTATTCAAATTCTCTCTTTGACTGCCTTAATGAAGCCTTGCATCTAACTTGCCAGTGCTTATGTTGTTGCCATTTTTGTCATTTGGCTCCTTTTTTGATTTCCTGTAAGATGCTTTTTTGGCTACGACAGCATCTCTGACCTCACCTTTAAACCATGCTGGCAGCTTTTTGGCCTTCCTTCCACCTTTCTTAAAGCATGGAATACAAGATAGTATTTTCAGACAAAGCCCATGCTTGATGTAAATGGAGTGGAGGAGTGGCCTAGTGGTTGGGGCAAGGTACCTCAGGCCAGAAGGTCAGGGGTTTAAATCCCACTAGAGGACAGCAACCTTGGGCCAGAAGGACTGGAGTTTCTAGTTCCACAGGTGCTCCTTGTGGTCTTGGGCAAGCCACTAAACCCTCCATAGCCCATGTTCCCCGTAAAATAGTTGTCTCCAAGTTATAATGCCCTGTTCAATGTAATTTCAGTTTGTTCAATGTATACTGCCTTGATATCATGAAAGGCGGTATATAAGAAAAGTTAAATAAATAAATCTTTAACCTTTGCTGGTGTTCCTTTTAGGGTTGTTGTTTATAACAATTTTCCCCATTTTATCATAGTCTTTCTTTTATGGTTTATGCTTTATTTGTCTTAAAATACTGCCCTTTAATCCAACAGCAGGGCAGTTTACAATAAAATCATTGGCCAGAAAAGGAAAAGAACTACAAATCAAAAAGGAAAGGAATAGAAAAGAAAGAACAAAGTTTCTTGAATAGCAAGTAAGCATTGCGAGACATACATAGAAATCATCGATTACAGGTTGTAGGTGCAGGGTGTAGTTGCAGGTACTTATCCATCACATAGTATAAGTACCATCTTGGAAAGCCTCATTGAACAAACATATTTTAACACACATTTGACCTGACTAGAATGAACTACCTGACTAGAATGAACAGATGGATGATGAAACGTTAAAAGAAATCAGGGAAGCTAAGAAAAGTTACAATACAGTAATAAGGGTGATTTCAATTACCCCTGTATTGACTGGGTCAATGTCAGAGCAGGACATGCAAGGGAGATAAAGTTTCTAGATGAAACAAATGACTGCTTCTTTGAGCAGCTGGTTCATGAAGTGACAAGAGAGGACACTATTTTGGACCTAGTCCTTAGTGGAACACATCATGTAGTGCAAGAGATGAGGGCATTGGGGCCACTTGGCAATAGTGATCATAGCATGATCACATTTGATTTAATAAATGGAGGGTGGAGAGCAGAAAAATCCACAGTACTTATTTATTTATTTAATTGCTTTTCTATACCGCACTATTTATTATCAGCGCGGTCTACAGGAAACGTATTTGTGCAAAGAGGGAAGTTCAATGCACTTACAATAAACAGGGTAAATAAACATGGATAACAGGTTAACAGGTAACCACTATTTACAATTTAGTATGCAGGCTTATACACCTATCTCGTTGGTAAGTACAGTTGATACGGCAATGACAATGTAAATTAAATAGAGGTGGGTTCAGAAGGTAGTGGTGTCGTGGGCATGGGGCTCGTGTGGAGAGAGTTGGACATGAGTGAAGGTGGCTGAGAGCTGTCATTTGAGATGGAGAAGTACTGGGTAAATAGGTGACGTTTCAACGCTTTCCTAAATTGAAGAAGGTTGTTGATGGCGCGGATGTCAGGTGGGAGAGCATTCCAGCAGGAGGGTGCGTAGAAGGCAAAGGCACGGTTGCTCGTAGTCTTGGAGCATTTAATGATTGCTTTGGGAAGGATGAGAGTGTTAGTAGCAGCTGACCTCCTCATCCTGTTGGGGGGAGGTTATCTGGACTAAGTCAGAGAGGGAGGTGGATGTGCAGTTATGGATGGCCTTGAAAGTCATTGTTAGAATCTTAAATGAAATCCTGTAGTGGACGGGGAGCCAGTGTAGGTGTTTTAGTATGGGGGTAATGTGTTCCATTCTGGAGGCTCCATGTAGAGTTCTTGCTGCAGCGTTCATTGCCAACTGTAAAGGATGTAGGGTGCTCTTCGGAAGTCTGTGCTGTATGGAGTTAATGTGGTCGAAATGAGGCATTACTAGAGCTTGAAATACTGTTCTGAAGTCAGTCGGGTCTAGCAGTTGTCTAATGTGGCGCAGTGTTCGGATTTTATGGTATACTGCCTTTACCATATTAGATATCTGCTCCTTCATATTGAGTTGTTGGTCAAGGATGATACCAAGGTATCGTATCGTAGGTTTGGCGAAGAGTTCGGCATCACGCACTTTTATGGATGATGGTGGAGTGAATGCTTGGTCTCTGAAGACGAATAGGACTTCCGTTTTCTTGAAGTTTATTTTTAGCTTTTGAGTGTGTAGCCAGTCTGTAACCGCGTCGAAGCATGAGGACAGGCGGGAGAGATCTGGGTGCTCAGTTGATATTGTTGTGTACATCAGAACGTCATCAGCATATATTAGACAGTTGATGTGGAAGGATCTAATGATGGCGCAGATGGGTTGCATGTAAACATTAAAAAGAAGTGCTGAAAGTGAGGACCCTTGTGGTACACCCTTCGCTTGCAGGAATGGATCTGATCTTGAGGGGCCAGAGCGAACATGTTGCCATCTTTCATTTAGATATGATGTGCACCATGATAGCGCAGTGCCGTGCACTCCCTTCTCAGCAAGGCGGGAGAGAAGTAGGTCGTGACTGACGGAGTCGAAGGCAGCTGCGATGTCTAGGAAAATGAGAGCGAAGGCTTGCCTGAGGTTGTCGATACCTACAGTTAGGGTGTTAAATAACGTGGTTAAGAGAGTTTCAACCCCATGTGACTCGAGGAACCCGTGTTGGCAGGTGTCCAAGGGTGAGTTATTTTCAATGTGGTGGTCTAGTTGTCGTTAGACTATTTTTTCCATAATTTTGGCTAGGAACGGGATGCTTGATATTGGTCTGTAGGAGTCCATTTTAGCAGGGTCAAGTCTGTTGTTTTTGAGCAGGGGTCTGATTGAAGTTTGCTTCAGGCTGTTGGGGAAGGTTCCGGTCAGGAAGGAAGTGTTAATAAGATTGGTAAGGAATGGGCTGAGTTCAACACGTAGTGTTTTTATCCATTGTGCTGGGCAAGGATCATTTGGTGCCGTGGTGGTGTTTATGCTGTTGATTATGTCTTGGAGTTCTCTAGTGGATGGGGTTGTGAATGTCGTGAGCATTTGATGAATGCTAAATCAGAGGTTAAGGTGGAGGGGGGGAGCCACCCGGATTTGTCATCCAGGGCACCGGTATCGGAAGGTACGTTGACCTGACTGGCTTTGGTTCAGAGGTATTCGGCATATTCTTGGGGGTCAGGATGGTTAGGTTGGCTGGGGGAAGGTTCTTTTGCTAGTGAGCTGACAATGTTGAAGAGATTGTGTGGCTTATTCAATGATTTGTGCAGCCTTTCAGCGTAGTATCATTTCATGCTTGTTGAGACTGCTGCATGATGTTTTGCTAGTTGAGTGGTGTAGGCTTCATGATTCTCAGTTGATCTTGAGTGCCTCCAGCGCTTTTCGAGACGTCTGAGCAGTTGTAGAGACTTCTTCAACTAGGGTGAGTACTGTCGCAACGCCACACTGGTGGCTAATGGGCGCCAAGGTAGGTCGGACACAAATAAAGATAAGGTTGGGATTGGTACTTATTTTTCAGGGCCCAGGGATGTATAGCCTTGGTAGCGTCCTTATTACCCAATACCCAAAGAACACAGGTTTCCAAGTGGAGGGAAAATAAGGCTTTATTTCCCTTGTCTTGCAAAGGTTCAAAGGATCAGTCCCCAAAACAACAAAAGAAATGTCCTTACATCAGGTTAGAAAAAGTAAAACTCAGGTTCAAAGCAACAACTGTTCTCTTCATAGAGGTGATACAAAACAAACATTTCCTATTTCACCAGTTTACTGCTCACATGCTATGCAAGGATTCCCAGCTTCCAGTGGTACAATAACTACAATCCATTTCCTCATCTGAAAGGGATTCTACCACTTCCACTTGCATCGGTTCCTGATCATACGCCTCTGAAACAGAGTCCGTGGTTCTGGGCAACCTATAAGTGGGCTTTTCAGCCAAACGCTGTATGACCTCCCAATGCCTTGGTTTCAGAGTGGGGCGTCGGTCATGAACTGTTCTACCAGGCGAATATTCTTCCCTCTTCATAGGTTTTATATTAGCTTCCTGCAAACATTGCTTATTCAAAAGTCTCTCATTTGGTAAAAGCTTTTCATACCTTGTATCATGAGAAGTGTTACATGAACAGGGACCTTCTGTTTCCCGTCCTCTCCACAGGCTAGCTCTCTGAAGGCTGTTCCCAACTAAGTGTGGGTTACCTTGTAGTGCTGACTTCTCTCCTTGGGGTAAGGCTTGCGGCCTACTCCTGCTGAGATTCTGCCCTGCTCCTGCAATCTGGCGTGGGTTTTTCAACCTTCCTTCGGTTGACTTCACACAGCTGTCCCAATACTGCTTCCATGTCCCTGGATCTCCTGGATCCTTCCATACTCTCCGTCCTTTCAGGTCTCTCTGGCTTGTTCCTCCTTCCGGCATTCCAGCAGCATCTGTAGCTTCTGCGGTTTCTGCCACCTCTGCAGCTCCTGCCGCTCCACCAGCTTCTGCAGGCTCTGTAACTTCTCTGCCTTCTCTGCTGCTACTGCCACTTTCGCTTTTACCGCCACTTCTCCCTTTCCAGTCTTCCAGACCTTCTTTAAGAGGAGTTCCTGCCTTCCTGGATTGGAGGCTGGCTGGCTTTTGGTCACATCCTGTGGGGCGTGGATCCTCAGTCTTCCGGAGGTCCCTCTTGCTCCCCCTATCAGGTTCCTGAAAATACTGCAGCTTGTGCATGCCTTTTTTCATGTTTAAAATATTTTCTTCTGTTCCCCACTGGTCTGCTGCATCACAGTACCATGGTGCTTTTGTTCTCCTGCGGGGTTCTCTGGTGGAGGGTAGGTCAATTCTGGCATCTAGGTTTGAGTTCCAGGCTGCAATCATATCATCGAGGTTCTGTTCAGGTGGGTTAATGAGAAGGTGTGCTTTTTTCAGGATTTCATCTTTGTTAAATGGACAGAAAGACTTATGTGTTGAGGCATAAGATTTGACCGAGGACTGGGGGATGGTGGGCTCAGGGTATCCTGGCATTGAGAAGTTGATTAAGCTATGGTCAGACCAGGGTACTGGGCTTATAGTAATCTTAGGGTCATAGGTGGAGCTAAGAGAAGTGGACGGTGCAAAAATCATGTCAAGCGTGTTTCCCTTGATGTGAGTTGGTGCGTTAACTAATTGGGTGTATCCTAGCATTTCTAGGGAAGCGAGAAAGGCTTTGTTGTGAGTGTCTTGCAGAGCAGGGAGGTTGAAGTCACCTAATACCCAGTTAGGTGTGCGAGGATTAGGGGGGTTGCAGGCGAGGTCAACAATTGTGGCTAGATCGTCAGGTGAGGGGGAAGGAGCCCAGTAGAATAGGTTGATGGTGCTGTGTTTGTTGGCAATGGTGATGGAATCAAGATGTGGGGTGCTACTGGAGGACAACAGATGAAATTGTAGATCTGTCTTGGTCAGGATGGTTGTTCCTCCTCCTTTTTTATCACTCCTATGACATGAATGGACAGAGAAGTTGGGTGGGACAAACTGGTGAAGGAGGACAGTGTCCGAGGCTGACAGCCAGGTCTCGGTAATGCATATGACGTCAAGGTCGAGGGCGTCTAACATGTCGACAACTGCTGGCCATTTTTGTTGGATGGAGCGTGCATTTATCAAGGCACACTTAAGGTCTCGGGGAGGGGTATAGTGTTCTTGTTGGTGGGGTTTGGACTGCTGAAGGGCTATATAGATGAGGTGGGGAGAAGGTGTATGGCCTGGTTGGTGGGCTGTCTGTTGACTATGGTGGTTATAGCTTCTCTTCCAGGGGCTGTGTAATATTGGGATGGAGTTGTAATGAGTGGTGAGGGCTTGAGAGTCGAGTGCCAGGGCGAGTAGTATGTAGCACATGGGAAGGGCATAGGCATGTGTGAGTGAGGTGAGTTGTAGCATGGTGATTCGGTGGTCTGGGGGTTGATGAGTGCTGTGATGGTCAAGATGTTAGCAGGCTGATGTATCTGAGGGAGAGCTATCAGCAGTAGTTCTGGCAAAGCAGTCGAAAATAATAATAATAATAGCAGTAATATTGACAAAAGGAGTAGTAGCACAAATGTTAGCAAGAGCTAGCAGCAGTAATACTGGCAAGAGCTAGAAGCAACACTGTGGGTGAAGTGATGAAAGGCTAATAAAGGCAACTTACTGGCAAAATACTAGTAGGGCATGGTAACAGAGGTAGTAAATTACAATGTAACTGTATGGAGTATTGGTAACAATAAATTGTAACAGAGGTAGTAATTTATTTATTTATTTATTTATTTATTTAACATCTTTTATATACCGCGCTATTTGTTTTCAGTGCGGTTTACAAGTAACAGAACTGCACAATCAGAAAACACTGGTGTGCTTACATTATAACAGGTAACTTAAACTTGGAAAAGGGGTAATAAAACTATAACTATGTACACACAGTGAAACTATATACAAAAAACAGTGTAAAAACTGAGCTATGTATAAACATATTGGGTTCTTTAGTATTCACAGGCAGACTATGGAAGTAAATTACAATGTAACTGTGTGGAGTATTGGCAACAATAAATTGTAAAAGTTAGTGGTTTATAGAAATACTTGCAGTAAGGTAGCGCGGGGGAGAGCTGAAGATGTAGCAGGATTAGCGGTCGGTGAACTGTTGAGGAGTTTAGTTTCTGTCTTAGAGGCCGTGTGCGTGGACTGCTAGCCTTGTGGCGTTTTGATGTGGTGGTGGTTGGCTTCGGAGTGCTGTTGCTTCCTTGGAGGTCCCCGCCTAAGTGCCACGCCAAAAGGCCCTCTGGCAAGGCCCTCAGGCGCGGGCCCGCCAGGGGCGGGTACGCCCGATGGCGCTCCTTTTTAAAATCAGCTGGGCTGCCCCGATTGGGCAGGGGAAGACTGTAGGGCGCCCTCTCTTCGCCGGGTGCTCGATCCCTCCTGGGAGAGCCGTGGCCGGGCGGGAAATGGAGGAGGCAGCAAAAGGGAGCCTGCGCCCGATGGCGCTCCTTTTTAAAATCAGCTGGGCTGCCCCGATTGGGCAGGGGAAGACTGCAGGGCGTCCCTCTCTTCGCCGGGTGCTCGATCCCTCCTGGGAGAGCCGCGGCCGGGCGGGAAGTGGAGGAGGCAGCAAAAGGGAGCCTGCGCCCGATGGCGCTCCTTTTTAAAATCAGCTGGGCTGCCCCAATTGGGCAGGGGAAGTACTACCTTATAACTATCACCATCCTTGACTAGTTCTCCTATTTTTTGTCCTACTATAACTACACTGTCTCCACTGGATCCTGTGGCTCCCACCCACTGACCTGCAGGGTCTCCCAGAGCTTTGTATGAGCCCCACTCCTATCTAACATGTTTCTCATCCAACTTACCCTTCTTATACACTAGTCAACCATCACAGTTTACTACAATGCAGATGATATACTCCTGGTGGCCTTTACTGATTCTCGTTCCCCTGACCTTTCCACACTTAATAACTGTCTTGCCAGTGTGTCCACCTGGCTATGAGAGAATCAGCTGAAACTCAACACTTCTAAAACCTTTGCCAGCTGGCTTACCGACAGCAATTCAGTTCCTTCATTCTCTCCTATCCTCGACAGACAACCTGTTCACCTGTCCTCTTACTTGAAGTATCTTGGTTTTTTTGTGGACCCAGCTATCCTTCAAAAAGCTGGTTAGTCACATAGTTCAGTTCTCTTTCCATGTACTGTGTCAATTTTGAGCTTTTTGTCCTTTTCAGGACCCCCCAGACCAAACACACATTTGTAATTAGTTGTATTATTTCTCGCATAGACTACTGTAATCCCATCTATGTGGGTTTGTTCCAATCCAGCTAAAAAGAATACAAACCATAAAAACACTGCAGTGCATATTCTCTGCCATGCAGTCAAATTTGATCACTTTACCCCACTTCTGTTCCGTCAACATTGGCTCCCCATCATTATCATATTGATTTTAAAATTCTCATTGTGACCTACAAGGTGTTACATACTGATACTCCCAACAACCTGTCTTCTTTAGTCGCCTTCCATGCCCCGGCCAGAGCACTGTTCATTATACACGATACCTGGCTTTATATCCCTCCAGCCTCCTGTGTTAGGCTGGAGACTACCAGGTGCACAACCTTCTTCTTCATAGCCCCTACCATCTGGAACACCCTTCCTCTGGAACTCCCCACATAACTTTCCCATAAAGCTTTCAAATGTGTATTAAAAACATTTTATTCAATGAGGCTTTCCAAGATGGTACTTATAATGTGGGATGGATTAGTACCTGCAACTACACCCTACACCCTATACCTACAACCTGTAATCGATGATTTCTATGTATGTCCCACAACGCTTACTTGCTATTCAATAACTTTGCTCTTTCTTTCCTATTCCTTTCCTTTTTGATTTGTAGTTCTTTTCCTTTTCTGGCCAATGATTTTTATTGTAAACTGCCCTGCTGTTGAATCAAAGGGCAGTATTTTAAGACAAATAAAACATAAACCATAAAAGAAAGACTATGATAAAATAGGTAAAACAGTTTAAAAAAACAACCCTAAAAGGAACAGCTGCAAAGGTTACAGATTTACATCAAGCATGGGTTTTGTCTGAAAATACTATCTTGTATTGAAGTACACCCCCACTGCCATTGCCTTCCCCTTTTTACATGGAATTTCTATTTATAGAGATTCTACAGTGTGTTTTGTTTTCTGCAAAACTTTTAACCTGTGTGACTCAATGCCTTCTTTAACATAGAGCACAACCCCTCCAACAATTTGATCTACCCTATCATTGTAATATAATTTGTATCCAGGTATCACGAAGTCCCATTGGTTGTTCTCCTTTCACCAGGTCTCTGAGATGCCAATTATATCTAACCTTACTCTATATGCTAACTTTACCATCTTATTTTTTAAATGTCTAGCATTTGCATACAGGCATTTTAGAGGTTTCATTTTGTTCATGTTAACAATCTGGTTATCTGTCGACAAGGGTAATTTGGAATCTATCAGCTCTGTCTGCTCTGCACTTAAAGGCATCTGGGTTACTGTGATTTTTATTAAAACCTCTCTTTCAGGATGCCCTAATGTTCCTCTTTTGCTAGTATCATTCAAGGACACATCCTTCCTAACCATGTGCTCCTGGGGTACTATTGGCTTTCCCCTATTATTTATTTTAAAAGCTGCTCTATCTTCTTTTTAAAGGTTAATGCCAGCATCCTGGTTTGACCCCATTTAAAGTGGAGCCCAACATTTTGGAAATGTCCCCCCTTCCCCAGAATGTAGCCTAGTTCCTAACAAATCCAAAATCTTCTTCCTTGCACTATAGTCTCATCCAGGCATTGAGACTCCGGAGTTCTGTATTGCCTTCTGGGTCCTGCACTTGGAACGGGAAGCATTTCTGAGAATACCACTCTGGATGTTCTGGATTTCAACGTCCTACTTAAAAGCCTAAATTTGGCCTCCAGAACCTCCCTCCATCACTTTCATATGTCATTGGTACCAACATGTACCAAGACAGTAGGCTCCTCCCCAGTACTATTTAAAACCTTGTCTAGGTGGTATGTGAGATCTGCTACCTTCGCACCAGGCAGGCATGTTTCCAGGCGATCCTCTAGTCTACCAGCCACCCAGCTATCTACATGCTTAATGATCGAATTACCAACTATAATGGCTGTCCTAACCCTTCCCTCATGGATACATGGCCCTGGAGAAACCTTCTTGGTGTGAGAGGGTTTTCTATCACCTGGAGGACAGGTCTTAGCTACAAGATCATTTCCTGTCACACCAAGGTGATGCTCTCCTTTCATATGGAATGCCCTCCCCACTGAGCTCCGTTCCACCCCAGACCTATTGTCATTTAGAAAAGCCCTCAAACAACACCTTTTCCTCATCCATTACCAAGAATCCAATCCCAGAAACAACCACCCATCCTCACATCCTACACCCTACTCCACCCCACCCAAAATCCAACACCATAAAGAAAATGACTAGCTCTACCACCATATCCCCTCTCTTATTATTATTGGTACTGATCACACATCTTATTGATTAAACCTCTTATAAATATGTTGAAACCAAGCTATACTATATGTATAATTTCTCACCATACTATATGTATAATTTCTCACCATACTCCATGAATAATTACTCTGTAATTAGTTACCCCTGTTACCTCCAGGTTATCTCGTCCATGTTCAATGTAAAAACTCAATTGTCGTGTGACATTGCAGTATGTTTTTTGTTCAATTGTAAACCACACTGATTTTAATAGCACGGTATATAAGAGAAGTAAATAAATAAATAAATAAATATGACCTCTCTTCTCCATGGCAACAGAGAGGCTGCCAGACTGGAGATGGGACTTCAGTACTACATCCCTGTAGGTCTTGTCTATATACCTCTCATTCTTGCTTAGCTCTTCCAAGTATGCTACTCTAGCCTCCAGAGATCGGGCTCATTCCCTGAGAGCAAAGAGCTCCTTGCACCTAGTACACACATAAGACCTCTCACCAATGGGGAGAAAATCATACATGTGATACTCAATGCAAGAGACTGAATAGTCCCCATCTCACTGCTGGACTTCTGTCTGCATCTTAGTTTTAAGAATTTGATTAGATATTTAAGTTATTTATTTAAAGTTGCCAGGGATACTTGTACCAATACAACTTTACCTAATAAGTTTGTCACCTCAAGATTAATTTCAGGATCTTAATTAATCTATTCCTGATGAGGACAACCAGCCAAACCTGAAAGTGAATTTGACCACCTCTTTCCCTTTAATAGGTTTAAGAGCCTATAAATCTAAGATTATGCCTGGGGTGGGTGGGAGGGAAAGAAACACTAAATAAAAGCTGGCTTGCTACACAGTGCCCTGACTGGGTTTTAGAGCTTGCTACACAATGCCCTGGCTGACTTTATAAAGCACAGAACTGTAAAAGACAGAATTTTTTTTCAGTTTAAACCCAAAGAATTACATAGAAACATAGAAATATGATGACAGAAAAAGACCACATGGCCTATCTAGTCTGTCCTTCCATATCAACATCCACAACAGTCCCCTTTTTACCTTTAGAGATCCTCTGTGTTGGTCCCATGCTTTTTTGAATTCAGTTACTGTCCTCATCTCTACCACCTCCACTGGGAGACTATTCCATGGATCCACTACTCTTTCCATAAAGAAATATTTCCGCATATCACTCCTGAATCTATCTCCCTTCACCCTCATCCCATGTCCCCTCGTAGAAGAACTTGCTTTCAATTGAAAGAGGCTCTCTCCCTGAACATTTATGCCATGGAGGTATTTAAACATCTCAATCATATCACCTCTATCCCGCCTTTCCTCTAAGGTGTACATATTAAGATCCTTAAGTCTGTCCTCATATGCTTTATAATGAAGCCCACTAATCATTTTAGTAGCCACTCTCTGCACCGACTCCATCCTGTTCACATCCTTGTGAAGGTGCGGTCTCCAGAATTGCAAACTATACTCCAAATGAGGTCACACCAAAGACTTATAGAGAGGCTTTATCACCTCCTTTTTTCTGCTAGCCATTCCTCTCCGTATGCACCCAAGCATCCTTCTAGCTTTTGCCGTCGCCTTTTCTACCTGTTTAGCTACTTTAAGATCATCAGACACAACCACACCTAGGTCCCGCTCTTCTTTAGTGGACAAAATTCCCTTTAACCCCAAGAGTCTGAGAAAATCCCAGCAAGAGCAGCTCCTCTCAGTAGTCTTTCAGACTGTTAATGTCATTTCCATGTGTAAATGCAAGATTTTCCACATGGAAATTGCAGATTAGGCTTCTATAATATCCCTCTTTGTGTTCTCTAACAGTTAGCATTCCATGTAACTGTTAAGCGGGTACTATGCTAACTGTTGCAATGGTAATAGGTGCCTAGTAGCACAGCTTACAGTATGGTTTATGGTTTACCACAATTATGATATAATCAAAGCAGTTCACAAGAAAGCATAAAAGTAGAAAAAGAACACCATTAAAATAATAAGAAAGTAGAAAAAAATAGAAAAATAAAAGCCCCAGAGGGTTAGGGACTAGGACCAGTCAGGACAGTGCTAGGGGGTGGAGAGAGGGAAAGAGAGCAGAGTGGGCGAGGGCCAATACCTTTGCTTGCAAATGATTTCTAGAAATGAGGAATTTAAATTAACTCTTCTTGGATGGATATTCTTACTAAATAACTTAAGTACTATTATAGTATTCTAAGCCTTTATGACCTCCTGTGATTTAATTCCCTTTTTAGCATCATTTTTTTGAACAGATCTCTTAAAAGGATAAACACAATGGTTGTGTTTTCTGAACCTCTGGTGGGAATAACTAATTTTAGGAAATGGTGAGAGCAGGTCCAGCATTTCATTTTCTGATTCAGAAACTTCATTGTACACAATTGTGTGCTCAGTGAATGAGGCAATGTTTTGCTTAATTAGAATAAATGGCATCTGTTATGCTTTGTAATGTGAGAAATAAGCTGTTTCCCCTCAGGGTATTCTTGCTATGGTAATACAGTAATAGAGAAACAAATGTAATAACTTCTTAAATACCCAATGCACTCATTTTGAATGGTTGTAAAGGAGCTAAGCAAGGTTAAATGTGGCACAGAGTTGGCATGGTGAAGGGCTGGCAAGTATTTAATCTGCCACAAAATTAATAAGCGATCGCTGGTTTACTAGAAAATTTAGAGCAACCCATTACATAGTCTAAGAGAATAGAATTTGCAGGATCCAGTTCTGTACATGTGGAGTTTGATTTACCCATGCTCAGGACTTAAAATATTTTTGTCAGAGATGAATTTGTAGAAAACTCCAAATAAAGTTAATTGCATGCTCCGTTTAAAAAGAATGCAGCTTCTGCCTGGCCCTGTAACTGAGTGCCATTGCTGCACACTTTCATGGGGCGGACCTGATTTTTGATTGATGGGTCAGGTCTTCCACTCCCTGTGCCAGCTGAGGTGAAGATATTGTGGAGGCAGTGTTCACAGTCTCTGGAGACAGAAAGTCTCAGTCATTGCACAATGGCAACACAGAACAAATGAATGTAGGACACGTTATTGCAGGATTGAAGAAGGAGTCCTGATGCATGGCCCCCAGCTGAGGTGAGTTGTGAGGAGATATATAAAGGGGAAAAAAGTCTAGGCATCTTAATGAAATCTCAGTGTGCCTTAGCTCCAGTTTCAAAAGAACTGGAAGTTCAAAGGGACAAGAGGAAATTGAAAACCCTGCCCCTCACCATATGTG
The DNA here is from genome assembly GCA_033557465.1 of Ichthyophis bannanicus. NCBI lineage: Eukaryota > Metazoa > Chordata > Amphibia > Gymnophiona > Ichthyophiidae > Ichthyophis > Ichthyophis bannanicus. The sequence continues at coordinate 1,012,377,774 of CM066033.1, read as the reverse complement.
AATTTAAATGGTGTGTACCTTGAATGGTATTAAGATGATCTCTTCTGAGGGTCACGTGAGGATGGCTGACTGAATGGACACCCGTGCACTGAGCTCCTCTCCATCCCTCAGGAACTTGGGAAAAAAAACCTGCCCAGAACCCTACAAAACACACTAAACGTACAAGAAGTGACAGCAAAAAATTAGTCTCACCGAAAAGAGACAGAAAATCTCTAAGGGGGGCAGGAATGCCGGTGAAAATACCCTGTGAGCTGAAGAAGAAGGCCCCGGGAACCAACATGGCAGCAGAGCAGGGTACCCCACTGGTGGCCCTGCATGAAGCAGTGATGCGAGATCACACCCAAAACATAACTGAAGCCTTAGCGGATAAACTCACTTGCCTGCAAAGTTCCATAGATGACTTGAAAGGCAGCGTACAGGCGCAAATGGCACGGCTTCAGCAGATGAAAGATCAGGTGGAACAAAATGAGCAAGGGGCAGAGGCTCTGACCAACAGGGTAATAGCATTGGAGCCTACAAACAGAGAGCTCCTGGACAAAGTCAATGATCTGGAGAACAGAAGCCGGCGAAACAACATAAGATTAGTGGGCCTGCCGGAGAGTATCAAGGAGGAAGCCCTCTGGGACATAGTAGAAAAATGACTCCCCAAACAACTAGGCCTCCAGACGGCGGGGGAGCGCATGACAGCCGAATGGGTGCATAGAGTGGGGCCCAGGCGGGACGAAGTAGGCAGACCGTGGCCAGTGATAGCACGCATAAACTTTGTAGAAAAGCACAAATTGATGGCTTTGTTCAGAAACAAATGGGTTTTGGAATACCAGGGACACCCGATGCTACTTTTCAATGATTACTCTGTGAAAATTGCAGATAGCAGAAAAACCATGGTGCCTTACTGTTCCTTTTTGGCACAAAAAAGTATCCACTTCACACTATAGTTCCCTGTGCGGGTAAGAATAACCCAGAACAACCAGGTCCAACAATTCAAAACAGCAGCAACCCTAAAAGCTTTAGTGTATAATTTACCAGCAGAATGACCGGGAGGACAGCCGGAAATGTAACATCCAATTTGGAGAACATTTAGTTTACAGTTCATGGTTAATGGCTCTAAGTTTGTTTGCAGTTCTGGATAAAGTTTTCTACCAGAGCCAGTAAGCTTGTTCATGTTTATGAATATAAAGTTGGCCATAGGAGTTAAAAATGGACATTAATGGGGAAGGGGACAGAAGAGTGGCAAGATTAACTTCTACAAGATGGGGAAGCCGCAGCTGTAAGGGAGACGGAGCAAGCAGTCTACAAATTAAAGCAGGGAGCACACAGAGGAGCCCCAAAGATGATCTCTGACCAATGGAGCAGCGCTGATGATGGACCCTCTCTGCTTGACTGCCCAGACTATCAAAAAGGGGATTTATCCTATTTATTGTAAGGGGCGACCCCTGCAGTTTTTTAGTCACCAAGAAACTGCACTGAATGTACATGGAAGCGGAAGGCATGAAATTGGACCATTGTATGGTATTGTTATGGGGGAGAAGGAAGAGGACATGAAAGGCAGCATGGGGTGAGAGGGAGGAGAGAAGGTACGAATGCGATGGCATCTTTGAGCAGTGTAAGGGAAAGGATGATGTATAGAAGGGGGAGAAGGGGGACCGGGAGGGAAAATGTTAGTGCACAACATGATGGACTGGGAGGGGGTATCTGTGCTAAGGGGGAGGGGGGTCACACTGAGATGTGAATGAGGGAAAGAGAGAGGGGGCGAGGGGGAGGGAGACAGAGAGGGACAGGGGAGAAGAAGGAGGGGACCACTCCGAACCTCAAGTGGCATCATGGGCAGAAAATATGGGCTACAACACTCAGCTGGGAGGCGCTGGAGGCCAACATTGATGACAAGGAAAACATAAGCCAAAACATTTCCAGAGAGGGCATTGGCTAATACCAAGGTGAAATTAATTACACTTAATGTGGGGGGCATTCACTTGCCAGTAAAATGCACCAAACATCTAAATTTCTTTTGTAGGGAGACACACCTATATACAGTAGAACACCGAAAGCTATGGAGGAGATGGGTGGGGAGTATGGTGCGGCCTCATACAATGGTAGACAGTGAGGAGTGGCCACCCTCATAAACAAACAAGTAGCTTTTGCGATACAGAAAAGTACAGCAGACCTCAAAGGTAGACACCTCATTTTAGTGGGGGGAGGGGAATTGAGGGGCCAAAGAGTGGTGCTATGCAAGCTATATGTCCCCAACATCTATCAGCATGGATTCTTCTCATTGTTGGCAAAATTAATGGATTTTGAGGGATATCAGCTTAAAGTAGGGGGAGATTTTAACTTGCCCAGAGACCCAATGCAGGATTGCAAACCAACGCGACAGAATATAAAGAAACCATAAAGAGAAGGGGGTGGGGTTCTTGATGGAAGAACTGGGGATGGTAGATGTGTGGCATACACTACACCCAGGAGAGACAGATTTTACCCATTACTCAGTCCCTTACAACAGCTACGCCTGAATAGATTACTTGTTGATAACCAACCCAATGTTCTGGAGTTTGGAGAAAGCAGAAATTGGGGACTCTGGGCTGTCCGATCATGCACCAATATGGATGGAGATTAGGTTAAATAAAACAGCGACAGAGCAAGGGGATCCCCATGGTGCATGAATCCCACCCCGTACAGAGATAAGAACTTCCACCAACACCTGCAAACTGCTGGAAAAAGTAATGGGAGGAGAAAGATAGGGGTGATATAGACAGACACACATTGTGGGAAGCAGCGAAAACCACTATGAGAGGGGAAATCTTGGTCCATGTGGTCCATAAGAAATGGCAGAGGGATGCAAAATTATTAGAATTAACTAAAGCGCTGCATTCCTTTTGCCGGCAGCGCATACAGCAACTAAGGGAGACAGAAATGGCGAAATATCTAAAAATACGCAAAGAACTTAATGACCTGCTAAATCAGAGGGCAGAAGGAGATATTCACATATATACAAATACCAGCTCCACCAGTGGGGAAATAAGTGTGGGAAACTATTAGCCAAGCTGATCAGTCTACCTAGGAAAAAGAATTTGATCATGGCGATTCGGGTCTCCCAAGGTGTGGTGCATGAAACAGAGCAAGCTATATTGCAACAAGCTCTACAGGAAACGAAGGAAGGATGAGGCAAGGTGGGATGTTTTTTTCCAAAGCCTGGAGCTACCAGTGTTGGAGGAGTCTGAAAGGGAAAGCCTAAATGCCCCCTTTACAAAGGATGAGATATTGCAGGCTGTCTGTGCTGGGAAACTAGCGAGGGCCCCAGGACCGAATGGCTTGGGAGCTGAGTTTTACAAGATTTTGGGAAAGCAAATGGAAGCCCTGGAACTAGGCTCACTGGGAGGAAGGCAAAATCATGCAATGGTGGTCGTTCTGCCAAAACCAGGAAGGGACCCTGCGCTAGTAGGCTCTTATAGAGCCATTTTGCTAATCAGTCAGGATGCTAAATCTGTGGCCATCGTCCTGGCTCAGCAGCTGTGCCATTACCTGCCCTCCTTGGTATACCCAGACCAGGCGGGTTTGTACCAGGGATGTCTGCATCCACTAATATCCTTAGAGCCCTTAGCGTACTATATGCAGCCCATGCCAAAACAGGAGATGAGATTATTATGAGCCTAGATGCCAAAAAGGCATTTGATAATGTGTCCTGGGACTTCATGTTCTGGGTGGTGAATAGATTTGGAATACAGGGCGTGTTCCTTGACTGGGTCCGGGTGCTCTATCACAAACTTGTGCACAAATCTTTGCCAATAACAATCTGAGTCCTTTTATCTGCACAAAGGAACATGGCAGGAATGCCCATTATCACCACACCTTTTCATTTTAATGCTGGAGCCCTTGGCCCAAAGGATTCGGCAAACAGAGGAATGGGATAGGATTCATATACAGGGGGAAACCTGTAAGATCAATTTATATGCGGACGATATGCTGATTTTCCTGAGTAACACCAGCAGGGACATTGGTGAAGTTATGGACACTATCACCCAGTTTGGGGCATTCTCAGGGTTATGAATTAAGTGGGGAAAATCAGAGGATGGCGTCCTTGAGAACATGTGCGTGCCAAGCGAACGCCTATTTCCCTCTAGGGTGGGCAAACAACTATTTGGGCATATATTTACACAGGGACCTCAGGAAGGTGTACCATAGAAACATTGTGGAAAGATTGGAAAGTATCAGAAAACTATGCAGCCAATGGAAGGAGCTACCCCTCTCTTTGTTTGGGCAGATAGCACTAGTAAAGTTGATGATGTTGCCACGGATCCTCTACCTGCTTCAGATGATACCCATTTGGATCAGGGAAAGAGAAGAAAAGTTCTACAAAACAACCATCACATCCTTTATGTTGAGGAGCAGAGGAGCCAGACTCAGCTATGCCAAGTTAACCATGGCCAGGGAATGGGGTGGACTACGGCTTCCAGACTTCTGGCTATAAAATATGGCCACCCTCATGTGATGGGTACATGAGATGCACATGAGAGGAGCAAGATAAGTGCCACATGATTTTTTTTAATCTGACTGTGTACCTTATAGGCGTATGAATCTTTTGTAAGAGAAAATATGGCTATGGTACAGAACGTCAAGGAGGATATGATATTTGCACCCACTACGGAAGGCTTGGGGCTGGTAGAGAAGCCGAATAGGGGGAAAAAGGGTCAATCTCCATTTCAACACTGTTGAAAAATCCAGGATTCCCCCCAGGGTTGGGGGGGGAGGGTCTTTGACTCTGGGAACAGATAGGATGTAAAGAGTTGGGGCAACTGATGGAAATAGGGGGAACACATTTCCCCACATTCAAAGCTGTGCAACACAAGTGACGCATTCACAACTCCCAATTTTTTGCCTACTTACTATGCTGACACTATGTTGTGGGGGGGGGGAGGAGAAGAGAACAGGAGGATATGCCCACTATACACCATTAGATAGGACATTCTAAGGGACATCTGCTAAGCTAAACAAAGTGCCACATTGGTACCGGATGGCCAAATCATGGAAGACAGGCAAGAAAATGGCCAAGATGTGGGAAAACAAATTCAGAGAACAAGTGAATGAGGAGGATTTAAAGCAACTCTTTGTAAGAATTTCAAAGGATACCCCAGATGCCACCCTGCAAGAGACACGGTTTAAAATATTACACAGGGTGTATATCTCTAAGGAGCGGGAGGCACAGATGAAACTGTGGGAGACTCCAGAATGTGCCAGATGTGGAGGGAAATGGGGAACTCTAACACACATGTTTTTGGAGTGCCCTACGCTGGCCCGCTACTGGGAGGGAGTATTAAAATAAATTCAGAATGTATTGGGCCTTTTGATTGAATGGACATATGCAGCTCTACTACTGGGAGATGAGCAACCCATGAGAGACATAGGAGTGGGCCCAGAGGGACGGAGATTCAGAAGGGTGGCCCTGTAGATAGCAGGAAAGGTGATACTGACTAAATGGGTGGAGCGGAGGCACCTGAATATGTGAGATGGTTGGCTAGGATGAAAATGATGGTGGCCTGGGTGTCATGTGCCACCCCAGACAGCGGGTCATTACAAAAAAAAACAATATGCCTAGCTATGGTTGAACATGGAAAAGGAATGCTCAGGTGAGCGCTGGGGAGTGGTCAGGGGGGAACAGCCGGGCGGGAGGGGGGAAAGGGAAGGGGAAGGGGAGAGGGTAAATAAAAAAAAAACACAGAAAAGCAACCTAACAGGCTCATTTAAAATACCAGGAAGATTCCATATCAAAAATCTGAAGGCATTGACAATTAGACCTGTGGCCCCTTGGGGGAGAAGGGGGGGGGGGCCCTCTGGAGAACCAGAGAGGCAGGAAGAAAACTCTGAAATGTATACATCCGATTTAAGGTGGCGGGCTGTCAGAAGGAACACCTGGGATATGGCAATGTAAATTGGCAAAGTGACTGTATGCACAAGAAGAATGACTGTAAAGTTAGATGGTCTGTTGTGGTTGCAGCAATAAAAACTAATTAAAAAAGATGACCTCTTCTGCCAAGTTACGGTAAACACTATCAACTTTATGTCAGTCTAGATGTCAATAGGCGCTAACACACTGTTAACCCCGATCGAAGTAACGAAATGCAAGCAAACAACTAGAAACAGGGCATTCTCTTTCTACGCTCCAAGGTGCTGGAATAGTCTCCCGTCCAACATAAGATCAATCAATGATCTCTCACAATTCAGGAAAGCCATAAAACATCATTCATTCCTCTCATACTACTCGCAATCCAACGGTTCCCCTACACCTTGCACAAACACAACCACCCAACAGCTATAAGAATGTAACAGCGACACTAGTAGGCTGTCATTGTCCAGATGTAAATAGTTCAATGTTAAGAATCCCAGTTAATTTGTCCTGTTTGATGTAAGCACAAGGCACTTCCCACCTTGTGTAAAATTGTTGACTGTAAACCGCACTGATGTCAAATAGCGCGGTATAGAAAAGCTAGAAATAAATAAATAAAATAAATAAATGTGTCTCATTCCTTTTATAATATGTGCTGCATGCACATGCGGCATATGGGTATAAGAATCAAATTTAGCATGCTCAGAGTGATATACACAGAAAAGACATAAAGACAAGAGCTGATGTCCACATTTTATTGCTGATTATACCATTTGTTCCTTTTTAAGGGTTCTATATAATAACGTGTTAATTTTGGCAATTTGCCTAGGGAAAACTTTCAGAAATAGTGTATGCAGAAAACCAGGAATTTATCTGGTATGTTCTAAGTTAATAACAATGAAATATATATCCTAAACTAATGATACTCCAAACACGGTGCATTACCTCCCTTAGCTAGTAAAACTGCAAAACCTTGAAGATGATATTTTAGAAGAGAACAATAAATCTCTGAAAAAACTGTGTCATTCTTCTCCTGTTACCAGCTTGTTTCTCTAGGGAGGGACCAGATGTAAAGATGGGTGAAGTTCTGGGTCTTGATCAGATGGGAAGATGGTTGAGGTTTTGGGTAGAGGGACATTATGGTGGACTGAACTATAGTTAAATGACTGTGTACTTAGCCAGCATGGCAGATTTGATGTATCATCATTTAACTATACCTTAGGACTTTGTTCTAAATTTACTAAATACATTTATATGGGTTAGTAAATAGCAGGGCAATGGCTAAGCAACTCATTGTCCCCTTATTTGTGTAGAGGCCAATTCAAGTATGTGCATCCCCAGGCCGTCTGGACAACCAGACATCCAGATGGCCAGAAGAAGCACCCAATTTTGCTCCCGCAGGAGCTAGATGTTCTCGCGGGAACAGAATCACATCACATCACAGTGGCTGGATTCCAGGAGGTACCCTGATTCAGGCACCCCAGACATCCAGCCACTTCGCTGGCTAGCTCAGCCAGGCTCCTGAATAAAGTGACGGTGGCATGGCTTCCTGCTGTCATGCCAGCGCAGCTCCATTCAGAAGCCGCGATCCCCAACCATTGAATAGAAACTTCTTTCCCTGTGGCCCGACCCTGATCTGGCCTTCCATGGCCAGCGTCGGGCTGCAGGGAATCCCCTGTGCCCCCTCACCTCTTCAATGGCACCTGATTCCACAGTGCCCCGATTTCCAGGGCATCTTATTCTACCTCTGAGGTAGAATAAGTCCCCCATCTAACTTGCTAACCCCGGACGTACAGGGCCAACCTCAGAATTGGCCTTGTATGTTCAGCATCCCTTCCTTGCCCATGGCTCGCCCTCGCTCCTCCCTTGGCTCAATACCTCCAGTCCATGAACAGAGCTGCCCACACAAGTCAGCTATATGTGTGGGGAGCTCTGTGGCCGCCAGTGCGATCCGGACATTTAATAGGTCTGGACATCTGGATCGGATGTTCAGACCCACTAAACTAGGATTGGAATCTACCCCATAATTTATATATGCCATTGTGCTAAATTTTAATACACATTTTCTTTCCCAGTTTAGGGCTTAATTAAAAAGTGCTGTAATAATAGTACTTTATGCATAGAAATGAACATTTGTAGAATTTCACATCTGATGTGTATGTAAAGTTATGAGCACATCTTATATATGTGACATTCCTGGGATTGGAAGATTGGGAGGGGTTTACCTTTATGTGAATAAGCTATCAAATATGCACATGTACAGATAAATTAACCCAGGGAATTAGTGCATGGTCAGACACATGCATAAATGCAAGAACATAAATTTCCTGGGATCATTTTCAAAATAGAGGTGTGCCAATGGTTTTATTTTGGAAATTTGCCAGTATCTGCACACAGAAAAGTATATGTATATTATTTAGGTATGCACTTAGTTCAAATTATTCTAGAGAGGGAAATCACATAGGCGCAAACATTGTACCCATTTGATAAAGCAGCCTATGAATCTATGTGTTTTTATAAAAAAAGCTTATAGGAAAGAAGCCTGGTAAACGTAACCCCGCTCTGAGGCAGAAATAATTTTGAGCACACATGGGTCAGACAGAATCCAAGCTTATGCATGTGTTTCATAAGATACATGTGTAAGACCAAAACCTGCCATACTCCGCCTATTCTCTGCATACATTGCATAAAAGTAAATGTATGGACCTGATATTTCAAAGCATTTATTCAAGTAGCAGCACTATCCAGCTAGTGATGGGGCAGCTGTGGGCAGAGCTGCAATTTATCTGTATAGCTGCGTTGAAACTCTGATGTTATAGTGGGTGATAATCTTGTATCCAGTGCTCATCGGATAGTGTGGTTCAGTATTAGGACAAGGACTGGCCTAGTCCATTCAAAGGTAAGGGTACTAGACTTTAGGAAAGCTGACTTTGCCAAGATGGGACAATACCTCAAGAAATCAATACCGGGATGGGAACAGCTGAGAAGTGTGGAAAAGCAGTGGGCAAAACTGAAAGGGGTTATTTTAAGGGTAACATACCTTTTTATTAGGAAAGCAAGTAAATGTAAAAGGAAATGAAGTAGCTGAAAAAGTGACAAAAAAGTGTGGCCTTCATAAAATACAAGAGATCACAGAAAGAGAAAGACAAGCATCGGTATTCAGAAAAGCTAAGAGAAGCCAGGAAAGTAGTCAGGAAAGCAAAGATACAAATGGAGGAAATGCTAGCCAACTCAGTTAAATGATGGGACAAATGAGAGGAGGAAGTGCAAAAGTGCTATTGTCAGACTGAAGGATGAAAGAGAAGACTATGTAGTAGCTAATGAGGATAGAGCAGAATTGCTCAACAAATATTTCTGTTCTGTGTTCACAATTAAGGAAGTAGAGTCAAAGATTGTATTTAAATTCAAGAAAGTATGAGACAAACACAAAAGATCTCTGAAGGAGCTTAGTAGTTGGTATGGAAGGACAGACTGGAAAGTCTGTATGATCTTTATCTGCCATCATGTTTCTATGTTTCTTTGTTGTTTTAGGGCCTTCCAGCCAATCCATTTGATGTGCTGGTACTCGTGGAATAATTTAGGACCTTTCAGCCGATCTGGGTCCAGTGCTGGTCTCCTTGCATTTTTACACCTTTCAAAGTGCCTTGCTGTGCTTCCATCACTTGCCATGCTGCTTTGCCCTCTTCCACTATCTTGAGGTATTTATTGTGCTCTTCATACTGCTCAGTCCTTCTGATTATGCCACTGTTCCTATTCTTTGCCCCTCTTCTGATGTCCTTGAGGGATTTGTGACACTCTTGATGGCTAGTAGCACTGTAACAAATGCCTGACATCAAATTTCAAGCAGGTTTGATTGAAAATAGATGGCAAATCTGACTGTTGTATTGCATTATAGCCTCCCCCTAGACTTTAATGTGGACACATTTTATTTATTTAATTATTCATACTGTTTTGTATGCCACCTTATCCTTCAATCAAAGTGGTCACAACACCATTGGGGGATACATTTAACATGAGGGGACATGAGACACATACACTAATAGTTACAGGGAACATGGGCAATGGAGGGTTAATTGGCTTGCCCAAGACCCCAAGGAGCACCTGTGGGACTAGAAACCCCAGTCCTTTTGGACTAAGGTAGTTGTTCTCTAGTGGAATTTGAACCCCTGACCTTCTGGCTTGAAGTGACTTGCCACAACCACTAGGCCACTCCTCTCTGGGATGAACGAATGAATGCTTCATTTTCCGAAGACTAACCAAATGGGTACATTCTGGTGTACAAAAATGAGCCTGAAAATCTTTGGCATGGGCATCCCTAGTAAACAAACCCTTTAGTTTTAGATTAAAAGTTATTGAAGATAAAACCTGAGATTCTGATTACCTAAAACTGTTCTCACACAATGATATTGTGTGCTCTGCTTGCCAAAGATCTTCCCAGCCAGATTGGTGCAATAGTCTTGGAAAGAAATGCTGTGCTGTTCCAACTTTTGGATAGTATTTAAAGAGATGTAGTTTTTAAAGCAGCAATTTTTCTTGAGTCCAAGTGCTTCTGTGGGAGCTGAAAAGCATGATTTATAGATGTGCGTTCCATCAGAATAACTACTAGCAAAGATTTTAAGCAGAAAGTATGTGATTCAGAGCTTGGAGAACACTAACAAGTATGGGGGGGGGGAGCAGCTGGCACATCTATGCTGCTGTAATTAGCCACAGATCTCTCTTTTTTAACATATATTCAATAGTTGCTGCATCAATTGCATTAGAATGGGTAAAATTTTGCTCTGCAAGAATATACAGGGCAGAGACAGGCCAAAGCAGGTAGACTACCCATGGTGATTGCATTGTGAGATCTCTGTATGCTCTTTCAGAAAAGCACTTTGTGCCTGCTTTGATGGAATCACAAAATATATGTGTTGAATTATTACCAAATCAAATATTAAAACTTTATTTAAATTGCAGCTATATTTTTTACTAATGTCACTCGACACCATAGCAAACACACAGCCTTAACATTCAAGATACCAACCAACCCACCCACAATGGATACACTACACCAAAGTCCCAAAGCTGCATTGTAAGTAGTTATTGAAATGTTGCAGTTAATTGTTGATAGTTACAAAGAATCGTTAATTGTTACATGTAAAATAGTTGCTGAATAATGTATTGTTCCATGTAAAACTGTTGTTATGTTCATTGTAAACCACCTTGATAAACCGAATGGCGGTATATAAAATATGCCAAATAAATAAATAAAGGAAGGCCCGTGCATAACCAGCAATGAATATTTGAGAAAATCAAGAAAGTAATATGATAAAGAAATCCAATTGTCATGTATCTCAGACCACAGAAGGGAGAGGGTGTCAGAGGAAACTGACTAAGGAATATGAGGGATAGTTTTCCAAAATCAAGAAAAGCTAATTGTAATCATGTAATCATCTTAAGTAATTAAGTGCATTTGTTTTTGACAACTAACACTTCTGAGGCAGATTCCACAAAATTGGGGTACAGGCTTCATGTCCGTCCAAATTGGGCATGGGTGCGATTTGAACTGTATTCCACATCCACAAGTATAGATGTACCCATGCTTCCATAATCGCCCCGGGGATGTTTTTGCTACATACCGTCCAACATCCCGGGCACATGCAACTAATATAACAGATGGATCCATCTGAGGAGACGTCCACACGGGTACTGTATTCCAAAAACGTCCACGTCTCCAATTGGGCACATCTCCGTGATATAAATGTGGGCGCCTCTGGCAGCCATGCCTCGTTAGTTTGAACGTACATCTCCTAACCTTTTATTCTTACTGGGAAATGGCTCTAAAGGTTTCCACAAAAAAGTGCACTGAGGGGAAGCTAAGCCGCATGTTCCAGGAGATTCTTGCTCACCTGGATGTTCTGATAGGCAATGAGGGCACACAAGTGGGTGCCTACAAAAAGCAGCGGCAGTAGCTCACCATCTCCCACTAGATAAATGCCACATATCAAAATAATATGGACATTGAGGACCTGAAGTGCAAATAGAGGCAGGTGCACCGGAACTGGGTACGGACATGTCTCACAGCAGCTCCCTACATACGGCTACACCTGTCCCATACAATGTCCCCTCTCTGTCTTGCCTTATTTCAGTCTATACACTTCTGCTATCTGTGGGGCAACCCTGCCCGTCTGCTCATAGTCTGCTTTATGGCTATGCTCCCCGGTCAGCCTTTGTGGGCATGGGAGGGGAGATCTCTGTGTCAGCTTACCTAGTAGCCAGCCTCTGGAGATTTCACCACTCTCAAAACTTGCATAGATACCAGACTGGGTAAGTATATATGCATTGTGACATGATCCGGGGAAGCTTTCAACAACATCAGTAATTTCTCCCAATGCATGCCACACTACTTGCATATTGTGAGATTGGAAAGCTGTCCAGTTGCAGAATGTGGCCTCCCTCTGTCAAGGGGACCTCCTTCAACCACAGCACAGAAGGGAACCCAGGCACCTCATGAAATTGAAGCATTGTCTGTTGTCGCAGCTGCACTGTGAGAGAATGCAATATAATCCAAGGCACACATCAGGAAAGCACTCAGAAAGTGGGTGATGCACTTGGACACTGCTGCTTGGCTCGGACCTGCAGAGGCTGCCAGCATAGATTGAAAGGCACCTGTTGCTAAAAAGGTGAGTGCTGTTGTCCGCTTTAGATGCACATGCAGGGCCTGTCTCCTGCATGTTACTGCATGGATGTAGGGCTCCAATTCCTGGCACAGCTGATGTATGGCTGCCCTATCAAAGCAGGACCTGGTGACCCTGAGTTCATCAGTGCTTCTCAGCCTAGGTACCTTCTGATAGGATCACCTCCTTGCTGTCTTCCTCCTTTCCATATCTGCCTCATGAAGCATGGGCATTGTAAACCAGGCATTCATTTTTATAATTCTAATTCTAACCTACACTTACATACCGCTACAATTCCATACAAAGTGGTTCAGCGCTGTTTGCAACAAAAGGAATACATTAAAAGAATAAGAAGCATAAGCAAGTGTTGGCATTGAATAAGACTTAGGCCGCTTTTGGATCCTGATCCACTTAGTCTCCAATGTGTTTCCTTACTATTCCCCTAGATGTACCTTTGTCCTCAGCTGTTGTTCTGCCTTGATTAGATTGTAAGTTCTGATGAGCAGCGACCATTTCTTACGTGTGTCTGTACAGCGCTGCGTACGCCTTGTCATGTTATACAAATGATCAGTAGTAGTAGTAGTAGTAGTAAGACTTAAACAACCAGGCCTCTCTTCCTCCTTCCATAACCTAAAGTCCTCTCCTCTCTCTGCCCCCTCTCCTTTTTCCTTCTCTTCCCTCTCTCAATCTTAGTCTCTCTCTCCGCTATCCTGTCTAAATAATGGCGTTCCTTTCTGTTTTTCTTTTCTCATAGACAATTTTGTTTTGTAAACTGCTCTAATGTCCTTCAGCCCGGGTGGTATATCAAGAATCTAAATAAAGATAAAGATAAATACGAAGATAGGAAGAAGAGTTTCTTAACTGCGTAGTAATTCTGACTTTAATTTAGCCACTTTATAAGGAATGGCATGTATAAACCTTAATTTACAATGAATACCTTTACAAAGAGGAATAACAAAGTGCTAAAAGACTGCAAACGTTTTGACTTGTACACTAAATATGGAAGCAGTAAAGAGGAAAACCGTATGGGAACAAAATCATTATAATATTTGTAAAGAACAGTATAAAACTTTGCAGATCCCAACACCAGCTTCTCCAACCCTATTCTGCACACACACACACACACTCAGACTTGCAGGGATGAATCCTAGAAGACAGCAGAAAATTGGCAAAGTCATATCCGGCACAAATAATGGGCACATCTGCGGCAGAGGCCGCAAATGTGCACGGCTTTCTGGAATGCAATCTAGACATCTCTGGGGCAGGGAATGTCCCCATTCCACCTACTCATGGACATATGCAACATCCCTGTGCAAGCAAGATAAACGTCTGTGGGTGCCGTGAACCAGAATATGTTGGTGGACATTTTAGCCACATAAACTTCCCCGCGTATGTCCCCATGGCCCATTCGGCTTCTGCAATGACCCTATTTGTGTTTAGCCTGCTGCCCTGACTCATAGAAAACAAACATTGACAGTTAGCTTTATTTTACATATAACCCATGAGGCTGCAAGACCCACAGTCAAATTCAAAATTGCCCTCTCGGTGAATTGACAATAAACCCAACTATTTGTTCCAAGAATGTGGTGTAAAGACTGCTAAAACAAAATAGAACAAATGTGATTTTTCCAACATTATTTTTAGTTCAAGGAGGATTGTGTAATATATTGTTGATCTTGAGTCCCATAAATTTAAAAAAATGGAAGTAGAAATTAATATTTTAAATAATTACATTAATACCTAATATTTTACAATAATTACATTGATACCTAAATCATCATGTCATTCTATTTAGTCAGAAATACCAGCCTCATGAATAGAATGATAGCCTGGTAACCTGTAGGCTAGGCTCAAATTTTCCTTCAAGTGCTGATTGAGCAAATCATTTTATCTCCCGTTGCCTCAGGAACCAACCTAGATTTTAATATCAGTGGAGCAGGGGTTCAAAGTGCCTGTATGTAATAGTAGTAAAGTGCCCAACTCTCTCTCTCTCTATAATACCCTTAGCATTTGAAAGCTGCGATATTCCCCTGTCTGACAGTGTTCTTCTGATGCTAGCTTAGAGGTGCACAGTGTGATAGTAAGCATGCATGTAACACAAAAAACATGTGCTCTTAGCAAGACTGCACAGGACAGGAAAGACAGCATGGGGCTGAAAGCAGGCAATGCGGTCACCAGGAATGACTAAAGGAGATCATTACAGTGGGAACAGATGCTGAAAGAGGAGGTTTGTTGGCAGCTGCCTGAGCAGGTAAAGGACAGGTTCTGGAGAGAGTGCTGGCGTCAGCATAGGAAGATGCTGATGCCAGCAATGGGATGTGGATAGCAACAGTTGAAACCAATTGGGTAGATCAGAATTTGTTGTGAATTCTGATTAGAGCTGAAAGTGCAATGGCCAACTATGTAACTTGCCTAGAACTTCTAAGAAAAGGTGTGAGCTAAATCCAATTCCCTTTCCCTATATAAAAAGGAGGAGGGGAGAATGGGTAAAAAGCTCATGTAGTTTTATATAAAGGCTTATGATGCCTTTGTTCAAACAAAGTTGGACTCTGCTTGGTCTGGAAGCCACAAAAAAAAAAAATAAATATATATATATATATATATACAGATGAATATTATGTGATGACTGCAAACCACTTTGGTTGTCTTATGACGGGAAAGTAATATAAAAGCAAATCAAATAAGTACACAAAAATAAGTAAATAAATCCAAAAAAATCAAGCAATGCTGAAAATAGTCAAACCATGAAAAAGGAATTGAAGCAGCTTCCTTATGAGGAAAGGCTAAACAAGTCAGGGATCTTCAGCTTGCAGAAGTGATGGATGAGAGGAGATACAATACAGATCTTTAAAAATATGAATGCAGTGGAAGGGTAAATGCAAATTAGCTGTTTAAAGACTAAAGGACACTTCATGAAGTTACCGAATAGCACATTTAAAACAAATCAGAAAAAAATATTTTTTCACTCAATGCACAATTAAAAGAGATGTGCATTAATTAGAGCTCATTCAGTCCATTTGCCTTAATAAAATTAGTGCACGCATGGAGGGGAATTTTATAAGAGACATCCAAGTGCAATCTGGGATGTCAAAGCCAGAAGTCTGAAAACAAAGCAGACATGTCCAGATGCAGACAAGCTTTCAAAAATGTGGATATGCTCAAAACAGACATCTGCGGGGACATCTCCAGAATAGTACTTCAGATCCTGGGTATCTAGGAATAGCTTAATAATTAGAGTAGTGGGCTAGGAACAGGGCTGCCAGGGCTCAAATCCCTCTGCTGCTATCGTTGAAATTGTGATGAATACTGGGTTTGATGACATGTTTTCTCCTCCACAACTTCTGGATGTTTTACAGCCAAAACCAATATTTTTCAGGTGCCTGGAGCAGGTCTAAATTTAAACATGACGATGGACTTCCAGGACATTTCTGAGATCAGGTGTGGATGTTCAGGTTCCTTCGATTGCCCCAGCCGTGCCCCCGTTCAGACTTGAACATCCATGCAGCCAGTTTCTAAAGGGACTCTGGAGATGTCTCTAGCCAGTTTTTGAATGTCCAAAGCATGAAGGGCTTCTAAAACAAACTCCCTGATGATTATTAGCACATCCCAGCTGCTGTGCCATTTAAAACTAGGGAGATCATGAGATTTCTTCTGGCAGCTGTTAAGGGATCCCAAGTTGGAAGGGGAGACACTGGACCTGGTGCTTACTAATTGAGAGATTATTTCTGATGTTGCATTCATTGATTACTGAACATAGGTGAAGATGGTTCATTCAAAAATGAAAGCCCTAAAATACAGGAAGACTATGAAGATATGGAATACTCAAGGAGTTGTTAGCAGGACAGGAACATTTCTGGGAAGTGAAAGATCAGTGGGCAAAATTGATAGGAGATACTTTCAGAGCTATAAACATTTTGTTAGGAAAGTAAATAAAAGTAAGAAGACACTACAGTTTTCGAAAGAGGTATAAGGAAAAAAAGACAGTGCTGATAAACCTCAAGAGATCACAGAAAGAGAAAGACAGGCAGCAATATCTGCTAAAGCTAAGAAAAGCTGGAAAAGCAATCAGGAAAGAAAAGTTAAGAAAAAATAGCCAATGCAATAAAATAGGGGGATAAACCATTTTATAGATATGTTAGTGACAGGAAAAAGTGCAAAAGTGGCATTGAGAGACTCAAGGGTGGGAAGGTGGACTACGTAGAGCCTGATAAGGGTAAAGCAGAATTGCTTAACAAATATTTCTGTTCTGTGTTCACAGATGAAGGGCCAGGAGTAGAATCTCAGAAAACAAAAATAGGAATGGAAGTGAGGCAGACCTTGAACAATTTGAAGAAGTGTGTTCAGAAGAAGCTAGTTAAACTGAATAGATAGAATACATCCTAGATTATTGAAGGAACAATGTTACCCAAAAACATAAATAAAAAAATAATAATTCAGAATGGCGCCTCTGACTTCCTAATAGAGTTTCATGATACTGCAACCTGACCCTCAGACTACTGCTCCTGCCCCCCACTAAACAACAAGGAGACCCCTAGTAAGAGTTGTGGATGTAGATGAGGTTGCAATTGATGTTAGGTGGTCTTGAGGAGGGTGAGGAGGGGTTTGTGATTGATATTGGATGGGTCCAGGGAATATCTTGCCCCCCCCCCCCACCCACAATCCCTTTCACAGTGGGCCTGGCTTGGAGCTTAATATCTCATTGCTGCAACCAGGAGCTTGCAATATTACTGGCTGCAGCAATGCTAATGTAGGAGCTTGGGATATTCTTTTTCACATATTATTTTTAAATTGCTGCTTCTGCTACATGTGCCAACAAATACATTTGCATGTTCTAAATATATTTTAGAAGAGGCTCCAAGTTTGGCAGAATCTTTTGTTAAATATAGGAGGAACTGATCTTAATTCTTCCACCGACGTCCTATGCAAAATGGAGTGTAAGGTCTATCTGGGTTTTGGAGGATATTTCACAAAGTCCCTCATGAGAAACTCCTGAGGAAATGAAAAAGTCATGAGTTAGAAAGCAATGTCTTATTGTGGATTGGGAAGTGGTTAAAAGATAGAAAACAAAGATTAGGGCTAAATGGTCAATATTCTCAATGAGGAAGAGTGAACAGAACCCTGGGGATTTGTACTGGGATGGGTGGATTGTGAGAAATTGTCAGATGACTTTGTAAGACTAGGAGATAGGGCATCAAAATGGCACATAGGGAAGTATAACCCTAACAATAGCTACACAAAGTTCAACTCTGTATGAAAAGTCTCTATTAAGGAGAATGATCTGGGCATCCTTGAGAAAAATACATTGAAATCCTCTAGGCAGTATGCAATGGCAGCCAAATAGGCAAATAGAATATTAGGAATTCTCACAAAAGAAATAGAGATTAAAATGGAGAAAATCATAATGTTCTCTATTGCTCTACGATGCAACCTCACCATGAACATTCTGTGCAATTCCGGTCACTGATCTCAAAAAAGATATATTAGAATTAGAAAATGTACAGAGAAGGGCTACCAAAATGATAAAGAGGAAGGAATGACTCCCCTATAAAGAAAGGCTAGAGAAGTTAGGGCTCTTCAATTTGGAGAAGAGTCAGCTAAAGGAAGATGTAATAGAAGTCTGGATTGGTCACTGTTAGATGGACTTTTGGTCTGACCCAGTCTGAAAATGTTCATGTTCTTTTGTTCTTTATGAGGCCCTTTCATTCTCCAGCTAACTCTTGATCAGTTCTCCAAACCATAACACCTATGCTAGACTATTATAATTATGTCTTCATGGGACTTCCAGTAACAGATCTTAAGCCCTTGCAGTCAGCTAACTGCTTGCTTGATTGTAGGTTGCCAAATGAGCAACGCTTTACTTATGAGCGTTTATATGAGTCACTGGATGATTTTTGAGGTTTATATCTTTGAAATGAGCGATCATAGCAGTCCTTTCTCAACTGAATTGCATTGCTGCCTGTGAAGTTTTACATCCAATTTAAAATGCTAAGTTTTACATCCAATTTAAAATGCTAAGTTTGGTTTGGAAAATGATAAATCTGAGTTCTCAGCAATTGCACGTGACCTTATGGGGGCTTCTAGACAAGGCACAGTTTGCATTCAAGAGATCAAAGAGTTTTCGGAATGCCGTTCACTTAGGGACATATTTATTAAAGTGTGTTAACTGTTAGCATGGGGTTTGATACATTCTAAGGGCATCACATTAACAGCAAGGAGGCCTGCACTAAAAATCCCATACTAACTGGTTAGCATGTGATTGGGTGGACCCTGGGTGGGTTAGCTTTGATGGTACTAGGATTGGCGCAGGTGTTTTTGTTAGTGTGTGCACACACACCTGTTCTTGTTAGTGTGTGTGCACTTAATGCCACTTCAATGAATACCAGTTACTATGGTGCTGCATGTTAGCATTGCGCTATTGGCTGGGGGATGGACACACATTCCTTCA
The DNA here is from genome assembly GCA_033557465.1 of Ichthyophis bannanicus. NCBI lineage: Eukaryota > Metazoa > Chordata > Amphibia > Gymnophiona > Ichthyophiidae > Ichthyophis > Ichthyophis bannanicus. Next base: position 1,012,358,798 of record CM066033.1, on the reverse strand, counting down.
CAAATTATCACAGGACTCTGAGCTAATTTGGCAGTGCAAATGCTAAGTGTTGTTGTGCCATTAGTAAATCTGTCCCTTAGTGTCGTTCACTTGACTTCTACCTTTTTTTGTCAGTTTCTGGTCCTTCATTTTGGAATCAGTTGCAAATTGAGATTCGTGGTAGTCTAATTTTGTAAAAATTTTTATTTATGAAATTTTTCAAAATACAATCAAATGAACAACTTGATCAGAAATCTAGTAAATATACATAAGGAAATCATAAGCCATAGCCCTTTCCTAAAACATTAAGGGGCATGTTTACTGATTAGTATGCGCTTTAGTGTGCACTAAGCAGTTAGCATTGGACTGCGGTAATTGCAAATGTGCACTAAAAGAGCCAGCACATTAAATATTTGAATTTATTTAATTTTGATATATAACCATTTCTATGACACACTTTCCAAAATCTAGCAGATCACAATCTCACATACATAATAATAATTACACTTGAAGTTATAGTGCAGTGAGTTACTTCTCAGTGTGGTATGCTGGGCACCCCCTCAACAGTTAGCATGGAGCACTTGCATTTCCCATACAAGAGATCACAAAGAGAGGAAGACAGGCAACTATATTTGGAAAAACTTAGAGAAGCTAGCAAAGTAGTCAGGAAAGCGAAGATTCAAAAAGAGGAGGAAATAGCCAATGCAATAAAATGGGGGGATAAGACATTTTTCAGATAAGTTAGTGAGAGGAAGAAGGGCAAAAATGGTATTGCAAGACTCAAGGGTGAAAGGGAGGAATATGTAGAAGATGATGAAGATAAAGCCAAATTCTTTAATAAATATTTCTGTTCTGTGTTCACAGATGAAGAACCAGGAACAGAACCTCAGAAAACACCCACAAACTGGAACAGAAGTGAGGGGCATCTTGAACAATTTTCAGAAGACTGCATTCGTGAGAAACTAGCTAAATGTAAAGTAGACAAAGCAATGGGACCAGATGGAATAAACCCTAGAATACTGAGGGAACTTGGGGATGTTCTAGCAGCTCCACTGACTGACCTTTTCTTTTTTTCTTTTTTTTTTATTAATTTCTCATAACAATACAAAATAAACACAAGGTAATAGCCATTATCCATACAACATAGCAAGAAATACATTACAATACATCCTGATACCCATCAAGGAGATGCCGAATAAATACACTCACAAATCCTGAATGATTCCTGAGATTATAAATCAAAACTCTATTTCACATATCGGTGAATCTAATAAAGAAAAGAAAAGGAAAAGACGGAGACCACTAAGTCTTACCATCCAAAAAAACATTTAACTGCTCTACTTCAACAAATACAAATCTTTTTCCCTGATAGAAAACATGACATTTACATGGGAATTTTAAATAAAAAGAGGCCCCCAGAGCAATAACACGGGGACGCAAATCCAAAAATGACTTACGTCGCCGCTGGGTCTCTCTAGAAACATCTGGAAATATTTGTATGGTCTGACCACAAAACAATTCATTCTTTTTCTGAAAATAAGCACGAAGAACTCTGTCTTTATCCAACATAAAAATAAACATTACCAGTAGAGTAGCTCTAGAATTAATAATATCATTATCTGACTCAATAAACTCCGAGATATTTAGCGGAGAAGAGGCGGGGTGTTGCGACTGGAAGCCCACCACCCCCTCTATCTCCGCGCTAACCACATTACCAACAGGAACATAAAAAAGTTTAGATATACTGATTGCCTTAGAATCACTGAAACACAAAACCTCATGAAAATATTTTTGTAGCAAAATCAAGGGAGATAAGAAATGTGTCTTCGGAAAATTAAGTAAACGAAGATTACAAGATCTAAGCATATTTTCTAAATATTCATCTTGCTTATGCAATACCAATGAATCCACTGGGATCTTATCTAGTAAAGCCTTATGAGAAAGAAAACCAGAATCCTGAAAATCAGCTCGCTTTTCTAAAGACAATATTCTATCCTGATGGTCAGTCAATTTCAACACAGTCTCATTAGAGAAATCCGAGATCTTCTTCAATGAAGAACCTAAAGTAAGCTCCATATGGGAAACAATAGTCCAAATATCTTTCAAGGAAATGTCCGACGGTGGAGTATGAACTTCAACAACCGGGGGAAAAGAAATCACAGAAGGCATAGATATAGATGGTACCGCAGTTTCCACCCTTAAAAAAGAGGTAGGCAATACATCCGAAGCAGAATTAACTAATACTGGCTCCGTCGATAATGAAGCAGCATCAAATGCTGAGTTAGAGTCACCGATGGGCGAAGTTATGCCCGTTTTGCTAAGAGGAGTGAGAGAAGAAGTACTCACGGCTGACGTATCTGCAAGGACATTCATTGCCGACTGAGTTGAGGCAGCCAGATCGTGTAGTTGTACATGTGCATCCATTGGACCGATAGTTTTAACTGCCTTCACTTGGACGACCGGCGGTAACTTCTTTTTTCTCTTCCCCATAACAGGGAATAACCTCCTCAACCGACGTGGACCGAAGGGGCGCCAAAGGGGCGTGACCTGCCCCTTTGGTCACACCCCTTTCGGACACGCCCCCAGGGGACGCCCGCGAACGCGTCCCGCGGTGGAGCAGATGATTTTAAAGCCCTCAAAGCAGCTCAAGAACCAATCGGGAGAGCCACCAGCACCAGCAATCAATCAGGAAAAGCAGCAAGGTAAAAGTTCAGCTGAAATCGGCACCTCAGCGTCCCGCGGTGGGGCAGGTGATTTTAAAGCCCTCAGAGCAGCTCAAGAACCAATCGGGAGAGCCACCAGCACCAGCAATCAATCAGGAAAAGCAGCAAGGTAAAGGTTCAGCTGAAATCGGCACCTTAGCGTCCCGCGGTGGGGCAGGTGATTTTAAAGCCCTCAGAGCAGCTCAAAAACCAATCGGGAGAGCCACCAGCACCAGCAATCAATCAGGAAAAGCAGCAAGGTAAAAGTTCAGCTGAAATCGGCACCTCAGCGTCCCACGGTGGGGCAGGTGATTTTAAAGTCCTCAGAGCAGCTCAAGAACCAATCGGGAGAGCCACCAGCACCAGCAATCAATCAGGAAAAGCAGCAAGGTAAAAGTTCAGCTGAAATCGGCACCTCAGCATCCCGCGGTGGGGCAGGTGATTTTAAAGCCCTCAAAGCAGCTCAAGAACCAATTGGGAGAGCCACCAGCACCAGCAATCAATCAGGAAAAGCAGCAAGGTAAAAGTTCAGCTGAAATCGGCACCTCCCACTGACTGACCTTTTCAATGCCTCTTTGGAGTCGGGAGTGGTGCCAAAGGACTGGAGAGAGGCTCATATGGTGCCTTTACACAAAAACAGAAGTAAGGATGTGGTTGAAAACTACAGGCCAGTTCGTTTAACTTCGGTGGTGAGTAAATTATTGGAAACGCTGCTGAAAGAGAAAATAGTGAGGTTTCTAGAGTCCAGTGGATTACAGGATCCGAGGCAGCATGGATTCACCAGAGGCAGGTCTTTTCAGACAAATCTGATTGATTTTTTTGACTGGGTGACCAGGGAGTTGGACCAAGGAAGAGCCCTAGATGTGGTGTATTTAAATTTCAGTAAAGCCTTTGACACCGTTCCTCACAGGCGACTTATAAACAAACTGAGCGCCCTAGGGATGGACCCTAAAGTTACTGTTTGGTTTAGAAATTGGTTGAGTGGGAGGCGACAAAGAGTACAGGTAAATGGAGCTCAGTCTGAGGAGAAGGAATTTACCAGTGATGTGCCCCATGGATCTGTCCTTGGTCCGATTCTTTTTAACATCTTTGTTAGTGATATAGCGGAAGGGCTGTCAGGTAAGATCTGCCTCTTTGTGGATGATACCAAAATTTGCAATAGAGTAGACACCCAGGAAGGTGTAGATAACATGAGGAGGGATCCAGCTAAGCTTGAAGAATGGTCTAGAATTTGGCCGCTGGGATTTAATGTTAAGAAATGCAAGGTCATGCATTTGGGCAATCCAAGGGAGCAATATAGTATAGGGGGTGAAGTACTTTTGTGCACTATAGAAGAGCGGGACCTAGGCGTGGTTGTATCTGATGATCTTAAAGTGGCTAAACAGGTAGAAAAGGCTACAGAAAAGGCTAGAAGGATGCTTGGGTGCCTACAGAGAGGAATGACTAGTAGAAAAAAAGAGGTGATAAGGCCTCTGTATAAGTCAACTATTTTTCATCAATTCTTTAGTGTTTCTATAAATGAACTGAAATAAATCTATTAAAATGGAACATTTGCTATGGTGAGGTTAAGTCCTCATTGCAGACTGGCGTCTGACAAAAACCGTTTTTTTTTCAAAAAGCATTAAACATATTCACACCACTTTAGTGCTTTTGCTATGGATAGACAAATTATTTTGGCTCAAATCTGAATCCTAAGTGAAGCCAGACCATTAAGAAAATATGGTGTGATTTTTATTTTTCATCAAGGAACCCATGTAATAGAAAACAAATTGCATGTTCATTAGTCCTCATTTTTTCCATTATGTTATATAGATTTATTTGTAAAAATAGAAATGAAACCTATGTATATATGATATGTTCTAAATGCATTTGGCCCAATATGGCAAGAAATGTAGAAGGAGCTGATAACCATTTAAAGTAACCCGCACAGAAAAGGGCATAAATCGGATAGTCAGTCCCCTCAGGGCAGGCTTTTCAGAGTCGCGAAGGGAGAGTTTCCCTTTCTTGCTGCTCTGTTAAGCCCGCTGGGGCTGATGGGAAACAGGAAATGCCTGTTTCCCATCAGCCCCAGCGGGCTTAACAGAGCAGCAAGAAAGGGAAACTTAACAGAGCAGCAAGGGATAGGGGGGATGGGGGTTTAGGACTGGTAAGGGGCTATGGGAGGGGGGAGGCTAAACTGGAAGTGGGCTGATGGGGGGGGGTGGTTAGGACTGGTAATGGGCCATGGGGGAGGGGGTGGTTAGGACTGGTCATGGGCCATGGGGGGGAGGCTAAGACGGGAAGTGGGCTGAGGGGGGGGGGTGGTTAGGACTGGTAATGGGCCATGGGGGGGGTTAGGACTGGTCATGGGCCATGGGGGGAGGCTAAGACTGGAAGTGGGCTGATGGGGGGGTTAGGACTGGTAATGGGCTATGGGGGGGCTAAGTGGGCTGATGGGGGGGGGGTTAGGACTGGCAATGGGCTATGGGGAGGGGGCTAAGGCTGGAAGTGGACTGGTGGTGGTGGTGGTGGTGGTGGTGGGGGGGGGTTAGGACTGGAAATGGGCTGATGGGGGGGTTAGGACTGGAAATGGGCTGATGGGGGGGTAGGACTGGTAATGGGCTATGGGGGGGCTAAGACTGGAAATGGGCTGATGGGGGGTAGGACTGGTAATTGGCTATGGGGGGGCTAAGACTGGAAATAGGCTGATGGGGGGGGCTAGGACTGTAAAAAGGGTGATGGGGGGTTAGGACTGGTAATGGGCTATGGGGGGGCTAAGACTGGAAATGGGCTGATGGGGGGGTAGGTCTGGTAATTCGCTATGGGTGGGCTAAGACTGGAAATAGGCTGATGGGGGGGTTAGGACTGGTAATGGGCTATGGGGGGGCTAAGACTGGAAATGGGCTGATGGGGGGTAGGACTGGTAATTGGCTGGGGGGGGCTAAGACTGGAAATAGGCTGATGGGGGGGCTAGGACTGGAAATAGGGTGATGGGGGGTTAGGACATAATGGGCTGATGTGTGGTTAGGACTAGTAATGGGCTATGAGGAGGCTAGGACTGGAAATGGGCTGAGTGGAAGGAGGGCTTGAACTGCAAATAGCTGATGGGGACGGGGGCTTGGAATGGAAATGGGTTGTGAGGGGGGGAGCTAGGACTGGAAATGGGTGAGTGGGGGGGGGCTAGGACAGGAAATGGGCTGATGGAGGGGCTAGAATAGGACTGGAAATTGGCTGTTGGGGGGTGCTAAGATTGGAAATGGGCTGTGGTGGGGGTTTGGATTGAAATGGACTCATGAAGGGGCTAGAACTGGAAGTAGGCTCATGGGGGGCTTGGATTGGAAATGAGCTGAGTGGAGGGGAGCTAGGATTTGACATGGGCTGATGGTGGGGCTAGGAAAGGACTAGAAATGGGCTCATGGGGGGCTGGGATTGGAAATGAGCTGATGGAGGGACTCGGATGGGACTGCAAATAGATGGGGGAGCTAGGACTGGAAATGGGCTTATGGAGGGCTAGGACTGGAAATGGGCTGATGAGGGGACTAGAAGGGAGCGGATGCTGGGTGGGACTGGAACTAGAATGGAGCTGATGTTGGGGGAGGATTAGAATGGGATGGAGCTGGGAGAGTGAAATGGAGAGGGAAAAAATATTTTGTGTGGGAGGGAAGACAAATCTACAATTGTCCGGATATTGGGAGAGTAAGTGGGGATTGAGGATGGAGGGGTAAAATTTGAGTGGATGAAATAGGAATGAGGAAAGAGCAAAAGGAGAAAGATTAGTATGTTAAAGCAGATGTAGAGAGAGAATGGAAAAAAAACTAGAAGAGAGAAGAAAAGACAAATGGACAGCAGACGATGAAGAGTTAGCGGAAGACACGAAGAAACCAGAAGAAAGTGGCTGGAGCAATTGCAGCTGAAAAAAAATGCACAAAAGGTAGAAAAATATCTCTTTATTTTGAATTTATTAATTGGAATATGTCAGCTCTGGGAAATGTGCATCATTAACGTCTGCGCTTTGTTTAGTACAAGAGCAAATTAATGTATAGTTTTATTTCTACAGTGTTGTACATTCCAAGTTTGGCTTTTGGGATACCCAGTTTAATTATTGTCTTCCTGTTTCTAAATTGTGATTCCTTGTTTGGTGATGGTCTATGTTCTGCATGTGTAACTGAGCTGAGGTATTCTGTTTATGTAATTCCTATTTGACATTGCCACTTGTTCTCTTTCCCCAGTAGGTCATGTATTGTTGTTCTCTGAAATGTATTGGTTTAATATTTGCAGCGTTTCCTTTTGATAGTTAGGGTATGGTGCTTTATGAGTCCTGGTAGTGCTGTTAGGATACGGCGGGTTTGCTATGGGTTCTAAATGGGCAGTGTTTGTAGTAGTTCCTAATGTGTCTGGCGGTTGGCACTGGATTATAGTAATGTAGAAGTCTTTTAGTCTTTCTTTATTCATACACTCATTAAGAGGCATGTTTACTAAAAGTTCGTGTTTGGTAACATTATGCAAATATTTATGCAAATGAGGCCCCTTATGCAAATGAGGCCCCGCACCGAGTCTCCGCACATGGCCCCGCACCCCCCTTGGGCCGCCCCTGTGTCCAATGAGGGAGTGGTGGTTCTAGCACTCCTGCAGGTGCAGCACCTCTGACAACCCCCATTTGTACCAGAGTAGATCAGAGCACCATGACTAGCAAGGATCAGGAACCTGAACCTGCACAGCATGCAGCTGGTGAACTGGCCTTCTCCATCCAGGATGACTGGGAGATATTAGTACAGATGAGATGGACCAACAGATGCTCCAGGAGGAGTTGCATTTGATGGAGAGCACAGAATGTATCTACTCTGAGTTGTCCACCATCCACCAGGAGCTGTAGGCAAGCAATCAGATACTGTTGGACCACCACATACTGGAGCAGAGGCACAGGTAAGCACAGGTTTGGCTCCTCAGGGAGATCACAGCCTACATGGCCTCCATGTCAAACATCTGTCGCCAGTTGGCCTCTAGTTAGGGGCAGGATGCAGCTGTCCTTCAAGAGGGGCACCCTGCAACAGCATCAGAGGCCTACAAGGCAAATGAAATAGGCTCCATCACAGTGGAGGATGAGGACATGACAAGCAATGCCTGTGAGACTGCACCACTGTGATGGAGTACCCGGTTGGGGAAGCAGGAAGACCCTGATCATGAGCTGGGTGGTGGCGGTGTTAGGAGGGCACCATTTATATAATGTTTGTTTGACTGCACTGTAATAATATGACAGCACTTACTCTACAAGGTTTCACGGATGAGTCTACTTCTGGTGGAGAGTGCTAATGCCGTCTGTTGTTGCCTCTACCTCTGTGTCCTTTCCGCTTTTGCAACCTCTGCAGCATTTGTCCCCTCTATCATTTTACCCTCAGGGATGGGGATGCCATGCTGCATAGCAAGGTTATGTAGGATATAGCAGGCTGTGAAGATCCTGCACACACATTCAGGGCTGTACAGCAGCTCACCCCCACTGACGTCTAGGCATCTGAAGTGGCTTTTGAGGACCCCAATTGCCCATTCCACCACTGCGCTGGTGTGCCTGGCTGTATCACTCTTCTTGCAGAGTCTGTAGGTGGCACACAGGTGTCAATAGCCATGGTTGTAGAAGGTATCCATGGTCATCTATGGGAGAAAGGGGACAGGCACACATCAGTACAGCAACTGTCAGGTGCGTTGGAGCTGGAGGGGTGGATGGGTGGTAGACATATTTATGGTGCCTTTCACATGACATGGACATGAGGAAGAACATTCTGGTGATATTTCCAGCAAAGTCCTGTGCAGCATGCCATTGTTTTGGTGCTGTTCAGACTGTTGTCATGTCTCCAAGAAGTACTGCTTCAGCATATTCTGAGGCTTTGCCACCTCTGGCCTGCTTTTCTTCATTGGGGTCACCTGCTACTATTCACATGTGTTCCCCCTGTGACTGCATCATTAATGTGTAGTCTCTCAACCTGGCTTCTCAATTATACCTTCTGACTATGCACCTGCATTGGGGCATATCAGATATCATGTCCCCACTCTACTGTCTCCCATTATGGGGTACCTCTCCACATAGTTGCATGACTCACAGTTCTATCACATTAGCTCACAGTTGTGTCCACTTACCAAGCAATCATGCATCTCCAAGGTGTCCTGTGGCTGCTGCTTGTCCCAGGCCAGACTGGAAGAGGATGAAGGCATCATAGCAGGAGTCCAGGAAATGGGCACATACGTCAGTGAAGAACAGGTAAGCATTAACTACCACTTGCATATTCATGGAGTTTTAATTGTTTCAGAATGCCCTCTGGTCCTGACCCGGTGCCCTCAGCAGACAGCTTTTAGTTCAAATTTAAAACTCATCAGAGAGTTTTTAATTTAAATTTAGAACTCAGGGCCTAGTATCAGCAGAAAGCTTTTATTAAAATCAAATCAGAGTATAGCTTAGCATAGAAGGAAGAATAGGGTAAACATTCTTTGAGTTGAAATAAATAAATTGTTTCTAGAGACCTTTGCAAAGAGGCCTTCCAATTAGGTGGCAAGAGATCTGGGAATTTGTTTTAAATAGGTGTTAAAGCAAATTGACAAAGCAAATGTGTAATTTGAAAGGCTCCCTCTATCAAAACAAGGGCTGTGTGAATCACCCAGGAAATTCTTAACAGATTACCTTAGAAGCACAGGTCTGGGACCTGTATAGCAAGCCAGCCTTTACTAAGAGTTAATTCCCTCCTACCGACTCCGACTCCCACCCATCCAAGCATAATCTAAGCTTTATAGGCTCTTAGATCTATTAAAGGGGGAGAGGTGGTCAAATTCACTTTCAGGTTTAACTGGTTATGCTCACTAGGAATAGATTAATTAAGGCCCTGAAAATAATTAATCTTGAGGTGAACAATGTCCATTAAACTTAATTGGTATAGTTGTATCAGTACAAGTATCCCTAACAACTTTAAATGAACATCTTAAATAGCTAAACAGAACCTTAAAACTAAGATGCAGACAGCAGCCCAGCAGTGGTATGGGGGCAATCCAGTCTTTTGCACTGAGTGACACATGTACGATTTTCTCCTAGTGGGGGAGGGGTCTTACATGTGCACTATGTACAAGGAACTCTTTGCCCTCAGAGAACGAGTCCAATCTCTGGAAGCTAGAGTAGCAGACTTGGAGGACATAAGGAAGACAGAAAGTTGCATAGATGAGACCTACAGGGACACAGTGCTGAAGTCCTACCTCCAGTCTGTCAGAATCTTAGTTGCCAAGGAGGAGAGAGGTCACGTGAAAGAACAGCATCACTTTGGTGTGGCAGGAAGTGATCCTGTAGCTAGAACCAGTTTGTTAGGAGATGTAAACACAATCTTGTACCAAGGAGGTTTCTCCAGGGCCATGTGCCCATGAGAGAAGGGTTAGGATAGCCATTACAATTGGCAATTCCATCATTAGGCATATAGACAGCTGGGTAGATAGTAAACATGATGATCACCTGGTAACATGCCTTCCTTGGCCAAAGGTAGAGGATCTCACGTGCCACCTAGACAAGATTTTAAATAGTTCTTGGGAAGAGTCTGCTGTCTTAGTACATGTTGGCACCAATGACATAGGAAAGTGTGGGAGGGAGTTTCTGAACACCAAATTTAGGCCTTTAAGGTAGGAAGTTAAAATCTAGAACTTCCAGGATAGCATTCTCTGATATACTTCCCATTCTATGCACAGGACCCAAAAGGCAGATAGAGCTCCAGAGTCTCAATGTGTGGATGAAATGATGGTGCAAAGAAGAGAGCTTTGGATTCGTTAGGAACTGGGTAACCTTCTGGGGTAGGGAAGGGCATTTCCAAAAGGATGGGCTCTACCTTAACCAGGATGGAAGCAGGCTGCTAGCATTAACCTTTAAAAATGAGATAGAGCTGCTTTTAAACTAGATAATAGTGAAAGCCAAAAGTCGCTTAAAAGCATATCGTTTGGAAGGATGTATCCTTGAAGGATATTAGCCAAAGAGGGAAGTTAGGGCATCCCGACAGAGAGGTTTCAATAAAAAATAAAAGTAACCCAGATGCCCTTAAGTACAGAGCTGAAAGATTCCAAATTACCGACTGTCGCCCAAGAGCACATGGTTCGGAAGAATGTATCCTTGAAGGATACTACCAAAAGCAGAGAGGTTCAAAAAGAGTAAAGTAGCCCAAATGCCCTCGAGTATGGAGCAGACACAGCTTAAAGATCTCAAATTACCCATGCCTACCAATAACCAGATTAATATGAATAAAATACAACCTCTAAAATGCTTGTATGCAAATGCTAGAAGTCTAAAAAATAAGATGGGAGAGCTAGAATGTATAGCACTAAATGAAAGGTTAGATATGATTGGCATCTCAGAGACTTGGTGGAAGGAGGACATCCAATGGGACACTGATACCTGGGTACAAATTATATCACAATAACCGGGTAGATCAAATTGGTGGAAGGTTCACACTCTATGTTAAAGTGGGCATTCAGTAACATAGGATAGAGGTTTTGCAGGAAACAAAATACACTGTAGAATATCTATGGATAGAAATCCATCTAAAAATGGGAAGGCGATGGCAGTGGGGGTATACTACCAACCGTCTGGTCAGAATAAACAGATGGATGATGAAATGCTGAAAGAAATCAAGGAAGCGAACAAAAGTTACAACAAAGTAATAATGCTTGATTTCAATTACTCTGGCATCAAATGGGACAATGTCACAGCGGGACATGTGAGAGAGATACAATTTCTAAATGAAATAAATGACTGCTTCTTGGAGCAGCTGGTTCATGAGCCGACAAGAGGGGAATCGATTCTGGACCTAGACTTTAGTGGAAACAGGATCTGGTGTAAGAGATAAGGGGTTTGGGGCCACTTGGCAACAGTGATCATAGCATTTGATTTAATAAATGGAAGAAGGACAGCAAGGAAATCCACAGCACTACCTTTTAACTTTGAAAAGGGAGACTATGGTAAAATGAGGGAAATAAGAAAAAAATTAAAGAAGCAGCTGCAAAGTCTAAAGATTTACATTAAGCATGGGTGTTGTTTAAAAATACTACCTTGGAAGTCCAAACCAGATATAATCTGCACTTTAAGAAATGTGGAAGGAAAGCCAAAAAACTAGCAGCATGCTTTAAAGGCGAGATCAGAGAGGTTGTTGTTGCCAAAAAAGCATTTTTCAGAAAATGGATAAAAGGAACCAAATGACGACAACAGGAAACAACATAAGTAATGGCAAGTTAGATGCAAGGCATTGATAAGGCAGACAAAGAAAGAATTTAAAAAGAAGCTTGCCGTAGAAGCAAAAACACATAATAAGAAGTTTTTCAAGAGTCAGTTGGACCATTGGATGATAGAGGGATAAAAGGGGCACTAAGGGAGGACAAGGCCTTAGCAGAGAGACTGAATTCCTTGCTTTGGTTTTACTGAAGAAGTTTTAGGGAAGTTACCCATGGCTGAAATGATATATAAAGGTGATGAAATTTAAGAATTGAAAGAAATATTGATAAACTGGGATGATATATACAACTATTTGCTAAACTGAAAGAGTAGCAAATCGCGTGGATTGGATGGTTGTTGTTGTTGTTGTTAAGTGCCGTCGAGTCAGAGTCGACTCATGGCGATCCTCTGGATAGCTATCCTAAATTGTGTTCGGTCTTCAGTCAGGCGGCTCATTGTTGACAGACTGGTACCCGTAGCTGCTGTTATTGTATCAATCCATCTCATTGCTGGCCTTCCTCTTTTGTGTTGACCTTCTATCTTGCCAAGCATGATGTCTTTCTCTAATGATCTCTCTCTTCGCATGATGTGTCCAAAGTATGAAAGTCGAAGTCTTGTCATCTGAGCTTCTAAAGAAAGCTTAGGTTTGATCTCCTCTAGTACCGACTGGTTTGTTCTTCGGGTAGTCCATGGTATACACAGTATTCACCGCCAGCACCATAATTCAAAGACATCAATTTTCTTCCTGTCTATCTTTTTCACTGTCCAGCTTTCACATCCATATGATGTTATTGAAAATACCATGGCTTGAACAAGTCAAATCTTTGTATGGAGAGAGACATCTCTGCTCTTGAGAATCTTATCTAGGTCTTTCATAGCCATTCTGTCAAGAGCAATGCGTGTTTGATTTTTTGATTGCTTGTTGCTTCTTTTTTGATAGTTGATCCAAATAGGTTAAAGTTGTTCACAATTTCAATTTCTTCTCCTTCAGCAATAAACCTGTTGATATACCAGTTGTCATGATCTTAGTCTTCTTTACTTTAAGATGCAGGTCCATTTTGAGACTATGTTCTTTGATTGTGAGAAGCAAATGTTTCAGATCATCTTCACTTTCAGCCAGTAATGTGGTATCATCAGCATAGCGAAGGTTGTTGATGAGTCTTCCACCAATCTTCACACCTCTGTTGTCTTCATACAATCCTGCTTCTGTGATGATTTGTTCTGCATATAAATTAAACAGGCAGGGGGAAAGTATGCAGCTTTGTCTTACACCTTTGCTTATTTTAAACCATTCTGTTTCTCCTTGTTCCATTCGAACTGTTGCTTCTTGATCAATGTACAGATTGTGCAAGAGTATGATCAGGTGTTCTGGTATACCCATGCTTCTTAATGTGGCCCAGAGTTTCTCATGGTTTACACAGTCAAAAGCTTTGCTATAGTCGATAAAGCACAAATAGATATCCTTTTGGTATTCTTTAGTCTTTTCAAGGATCCATCTCACATCCGCAATGATGTCTCTCGTTCCTCGCCCTTTCCTGAACCCTGCTTGCACTTCAGGTAGTTCTTGTTCCAGGTATGGTTGTAGTCTCTTTTGAATAATCTTCAGTAGAATCTTACTGGCATGTGGGATCAGAGCACTTGTGCGATAATTTCCACAGGCAATTGCATCACCTTTCTTTAGTATTGGTATAAACACAGATCTTTTCCAGTCAGTTGGCCATGATGTTGTCTTCCATATTTCTTGGCAGAGCCTTGTAAGTATGGTAACAGCTGCATCAGATTGCTGTAATACTTCTATAGGAATGCTATCAATGCCTGGTGCTTTGTTCTTTGATAAGGCTTTCAATACTGCTTCAACTTCTTCATTCATCACCAATGGTTCCCGATCATAAGGTACAGGTTGAAACAGCTGTTGGTCCACTTGATCTTTATCATATAAAAACTCTGTATATTCCTTCCATCTTTTCTTGATCTTCTCAGCTTCATTCAACATAGAACCTTGAGCATCTTGTAACATTCCAATTTGAGGCTGGAACTTTTTCTTTAACTCTCGTAGCTTTAGGAAAGCTGATCTTGTTCTTCCTCTAATAGTTTCTGCTTCTATTTCCTTGCATGCATCATTGTAGTACTTTTCCTTGTCCTGTCTTGCTGCATGTTGGAAATCTCTGTTGAGTTCTGTGATTGTCTTTCTTTCTCCTCTGGCTTTAGCTTCTCTATGTTTCTGGGCAATTTTCAGAGTTTCTTCCGTCATCCATTTTGGCCGTTTTTTCTTTTTCACCTTTTGTAGAGACTTCTCGCTTTCTTCCAACACAACCTTCTTGATGTCATTCCATAACTCTTCTGGAGCTCTGTCATTTGTATCTAAAGCAGCAAATAGATTTTGCAGGCAGTCTTTAAATTCCAGTGGTATATTCTCAAGGTCAAATTTTGCTGCATTCATGAGTGGTTTGCTCTTTTTCAACTTTAGCTTGAGTTTGCATACTAGTAGATGATCATCTGTACCACAGTCAGCTCCAGGTTTTGTCTTTGTTGATGTTATAGAGCTTTTCCATCGTTGACTTCCACAGATGTAGTCAATTTGATTTTTATACAATCCATTGGGTGAAGTCCATGTGTACAGTCACCGCTTGTGTTGCTGGAAGAAGGTGTTTGAGACGAACAGATCGTTGGTCTTGCAGAATTTTATCAGTCTTTCTCCAGCTTCATTTCTGTTGCCAAATCCATATTTTCCAGCTACTTTGTCTTCTTCTTTGTTGCCAACTTTTGCTTTCCAGTCACCTATGACTATCAGGATATCCTGTTTGCATGTTCTGTCAATTTCAGCTTGTACTTGTTCATAGAACGCTTCAATTTCATTCTCTTCTGTAGCTGTTGTTGGGGCATATACTTGAATTATAGTTGTGTTGATAGGCATTCCTCGTAGACGAATAGAGATTAAGCATTTGCTGACTGCATTGTATTTCATTACAGTTCTTGCAGGTTTCTTCTTTATTATAAATGCAACACCATTTCTTCTTTGTCTTTCATTTCCAGCATAGTAGACCATGTGATCATCTGATGCAAAGAGCCCAATGCTAGTCCATTTCAGTTCGCTGACACCCAACAGATCAAGTTATACACTTTCCATTTCATTCTTGACCACCTCCAACTTCCCTTGGTTCATGCTTCACATGTTCCATGTTCCATCCAAGTTTGCTGAAACAATTGAAATATGAGATTTCAGACCTACTGATAGTAATCTGTGAACTATCATTAAAATCATCCATAGTACCAGAAAATTGGAGAATGGCCAATGTAACGCCAATTTTGAAAAAGGGTTCCAGGGGTGATCCAGGAAACTACATACCAGTGAACCTGATGTCAGTACTGGGAAAAATGGTAGATACCTTTAAAAATAATAAAATTACTGAACATGGTTTAATGGGAGAAAGCCAAAATGGATTTAGCCAAGGAAAGTCTTGTCTTACTCTTGGCCTGCCCAAGGGTTTCTGCCACCCTAGGCAGAAACACCAGCCTCACCACCCCGCCCCCAGCAGCTACCGATTCCGTCTTGGGAGGGGGAGGCGGGCAGCAGTAGTATATCCAAAAGTAGTGGCTTTTTGTAGCCGCTTTTGTAAATATTGTCACTGCCCGCCTCCCCCACAAATGGAATCAGCAGCAACTGGGGGGTCAAGCGTAGCTGCCCATGTGTGCCACTGCTGCCGTGAACCTGGGCCGGCCACCCCAGGCAGCCGTCTAGCTTTCCTAGTGGATGGGCTTGCCCTGGTCTTACTAATCTTTTATATTTTTTTGAAGCTGTGAATAAACAGACAGACAAAAGTGAGCCGGTTGATACAGTGTATCTGGATTTTCAGAAAGCCTTTGACAAAGGCCTTCATGAGAGACTGTTGGCCAAATTAAAAAGTCATGGGATTGCAGGCAGTGTACTATTGTGGATCATGAGCTGGTTAAAAAATAGAAAACAGAGGGTAGGGCTAAATGGCCAATTTTCTCAATGGAAAAAGCTGAAAGTGGAGTATCCCAGGGAACTGTGCTGGCCTGCTGCTTTTTAACTTATTCATAAATGACCTGGAAATAGGAATAATGAGTGAAGTGATCAAATTTGCAGGTGACACAAAATTATTCAAAGTTGTTAAAATGCAAGAAGATTGTGAAAAATTGCAAGAGGACCATGATAAATTGGAAAACTGAATGTCCAAATGGCATATGAAATTTAAAGTGGACAAGTGCAAAGCTATGTACCTAAGAAAGAAGAACCCAAACTATGGTTACACAATGCAAGGTACCACCTTTGAAACCATCACCCAGGAAAAAGATTTAGAAATCACCGTGGTCGTAATACATTGAAACCCTCTACCCAGTGTGCAGTGGCAGGAAAGAAGGCAAATAAAATGCTAGGAATCATAAGGAAAGGAATGGAGAATAAAATTAAGGATATCATAATGTCTCTATATTGTTCCATGGTGCGACCGCACCTTGAATATATGGTGCAGTTCTGGTTGCCAGATCTTAAAAAGGATATAGCAGAATTAGGAAAGGTACAGAGAAGAGTGAGAAAAATGGTAAAAGGGATGGAAGGAGAGGCTTAAAAGGTTGGGGCTCTGCTACTTGGAAAAGAGATGGCTAAGCGGAGATATGATAGAGGTCTATAAATTAATGAATGGAGTGGAACTGGTAAACGTAGATCGATTCTTTATGCCATCAAAAAGTAGAAAGACTAGAGTACATGCAAAGAATCTATAATGTATCACATTTAAAACTAATAAGATAAAATGCTTTTTTTTACTCATTGTAATCAAACTCTGGAATTCATTACCAGATGATGTAATAAAAGCTGTTAGTGTAACTGGGTTTAAAAAAGGTTTGGACACGTTCCTGGAGGAAACATCCATAAACCATTAATAAAGAGCACCTGAGAAATCCATTGCTTACCCCAGGACGAGTATCGTGGAACCTGTGTGTCTTTTTGGGAACCTGCCAGGCACTTGTGACCTGGATTGGCCACTGTTAGAAACAGGATACTGGGCTTGATAGCCTTGGTGTGACCCAGTATGGCATTTCTTATGTTGTCGTATGTAACATATGTGCAGTCAACGATACCAATGACAGATGGGAAACTAGCTATATCATAAATTGCTTGCATTGTCTCCTGTCTTTACTCAGGTGTAGTGGGGAAGGTGATGTAGGTTTTCATCCTTCTCACTAGGGCAATGGTGAAGGCAACAATAGAGTGTTACCTTATGGTGTCACTGTCCAGCCAGTAGTGTTGGTACACCTACTCCTCCAACAGTTACAGGTGTGCTACCCTTGGTCTATATATATATCCATGGAGTACGGTAACATATGTGTGCATCTCGCATTCAGTCAATGGCTGCTGTTGCTACTGCAGATTGTGCTGAAATCTCTGTCCCCTGGCGCGTCAGTGGCTTCTCCACCTCCATTTCATTATGTGCAAGCCCACATTGCACAGATGGTTCCTGTCCATAGGTACAGCTGATATCTATTTTTACCTTGCTCCATGCGAGATGTACTGCAGTATCACCAGGCCAAAGGCATCCAAAATCCTGGCCTAAAGATAAGCGGTTTATGGCATTTGGCTTGGCACCATGCACTGCAGAATATCTTTGCTAACCGGGTATTTTGTTGCCACGCCCCCATTACGCCTGTTATGCCCCTGCAGATATGCAGTTAATGCCATGTGCACTACGCGAATATTGGTCCATCAGCAGCTGACTGAAGATGCTGGATACAAAGATATGTGCCACTTTCACGGGTAATACTGTTTGTTCACCGCCTTACCGTTGCCTAAGGGTTGGAATATCGAGTCTCTTCTTTTTAGTCTACTAAGCTCACACCTTTTTTCCTTCCTGCTGCTGTTGGGATTAGATTTGACTTTTACAGAGAGTAAACATAGCTTCTGGCCTAGATGGATCAATTTATATTTCATCGCACGTTTCATCATCCTGTTTCATATTTCTATCACTTGACACACATACATTTTATTGTCCTAATATTCTAAAAACCCAAGAGAACAAAAGCCTAATAGTAATAATAATAATTCCTTTTCTTGATGTTGGTAGTGTCAATCAGTCTCGATTCATTGAATCGCAAGGTCTCTGCAATTTCTTCTGCAACCCTTGTCTCTCTGCTACTACAGGCAGCTGCAGTTCCTGTTTCCATCTCAGTGGGATTTAGAAACCACCCACAACACTCAGGAGGAATTCTCCAGGATAAGCTGCAGGTGCAGCTGTGGATATTTTCGTTTTATACTTCCTTCTTGCAAGTCAGCACATTCATTCGCAATGCGGTGTACTTAAATTTCCCTCAGCAGACCAAAGCCAGATGCTAAAAATAAAATAAAAAAGATCTGGTGATTCTGTTTTGTTTCTCTTTTTGGCAGATTATACTTACAACAATACAAAATGCTTATAACCATTTTGCTTTCTAAAGGTAATAAAGTCATGTCTGTTTTTAAAGGGAGGACATTGTGTTGATATTAAATTACTTTTACGATGTGTGGACCTTAAATATGTTATTTCCAACTGTAATTACATCCATAATTGAATATGCTGTAAGAACAAACAAATGCAAGGATGGCTCTCCTCTGATCTGACTCAGATGCAGGTTTGGTGCTGTGAATATTTGGAGGGAGCTTACTGCAGCGATCATACACCTTCCATCCAGTATGAATCCAAGGGAATGTTTTTGTCTGAAAATGTCATCTCCACTGGCGTGAATTTTCAATCTGCTCATACAGGTGAAAAAAGGTTCTCGTTAAAATAATACTCTCAGTGCCCCAAACATACATTAATGTTTATGAGTAGAATGACATTTGGAACTGCGTGCATACTTTTATATTATCAAATCTCAGTGCATATTTATTTTAAAAAAAAACATTTCTGTGGGCAATGCGCTGTCTTAGGTACAAAAATAGCTTTAAAAATTGCCCTCGTGGAGAACAATTTTATTCATTCCGTCTAGTTAATGCACATTTCCATGTGCCTATATAAAACCTATTTTATAAATAAAAGTAGGCACTTATTTTTCTTTAAAGAATACCAATGTAAGTGGCTAAATAGGCAGTTTAATCAAAGGTGTGAGCACTTATTACAGCCCTAAAACTAGTTTGTGCCTAAATTTGTAAAGAGCACTTGTAAATGATAGTGTTTTATAATTCACATGCATACTTGTGTGCTCCCTCCCAACCCCATAGTGAAGTGTGCACCATTGGGCATGCGTGTGTACTTTCAGAATAGTGACTGTGACAGTTATGCATGTGAATCACTAAATTACCTTGATTTACATGCATTAATGGCATGCAATTTCAGGTGGCTCTTAATAAAATTACCTTCATAATGCGTTAATGCTGTTATTTCTGAATTAGCAGCTAAAAGTCCATAATATAATCTCTAAAAGACATCATGGAAATACAAGGCAAAACAAATAAGTCTTGAATTTATTTATTTTAAAACGTTTTAAAACCCAGTGCTCAGAGAAGCAGCCTGGAAGCAAGAAAGATTGGGGTTTGAATCCCACTGACATTCCTTGTGGCCTTGAGCAAGTTGCTTAACCCTCCATTTCCTCGGGTACAGACAAGCCCTCTGCAGAGAGGAAAATGTGTGCTGTACCTGACTTTAACTTGTCAAGCTACCATTGGGGAGGTGTCAGCTAATTACTAATAAATAATTATCATTAATATCTTCTATAACCATAACTACTATTGCATTCCATCAGACTACTGCAGAATTGACCATTTAAGTCCCTTTATAGTGGACTTAGAAATAAATCTATTGGTCATTTCCTGTTTCTCTGGAACTACTCAAACAATCAAATGGTTGGGGCAAGGTACTTCAGGCCAGAAGGTCGGGGGTTCAAATCCCACTAGAGGACAGCTACCTTGGGCCGGAAGGACTGGGGTTTCTAGTCCCAGAGGTGTTCCTTGTGGTCTTGGGCAAGCCACTTAACCCTCCATAGCCCATGTTCCCTGTAAAATAGTTATCTCCAAGTTTAAATGCCCTGTTAAATGTAATTTCAGTTTGTTCAATGTAAACCGCACTGATGCAGAATAGCACGGTATATAAGAGAATGTAAATAAATAAATAAATAAATAAAATGTCCATACCAGCATTCCGAACTTCAAGTCATCTCATGCATGCAATTTTAATGTTATTATTGGTTTCTTTGTTTTTTTTAGGTCTTAATTTCTAAATGAGACGACAAATGAATTGTTACCAAAAAAGCATATCTACAAGTTAAAGTTAAGCTTCATCCAGTTTTGACAGTCTAGAATTAAATCTGAGATTCATCCTATTCATATGATGTCATTTTCTAACCAATTTTTGACTAGCTGCCAAAGTATAGATTACTTGCTCTGCTTAACTCTTTGTTAAGTAAGCACTTTTGAAATTCAATGGAACTCTATTTAAAATAAAAACATTGACAAATCAGTTGTCAGGAAACATTGAATTAAATATGCGAGCGGCCTTCAGTTCTATAGATAATACAGGAATATAGCAGATGTTTGAGAAAGACAAGCCAGGTGCTTGGCAATTTTTTAAAATTATTGCAATCAATGAACTAATAATAATGGCAGTAATGATGTCAAGTTATTGCCTATTACCTTTAATCATTGACAGCAAGTTAATTGTATGCAATTAGAGAAATCATTGCAAATAACTTATAGCAGATGTTAGAAATCTGACTTTTCCATGTTTAAGTATGTGTCGTGAACTAATGTTAGCTTAAAAGCATAAACGGAAGCTGTCCTTCGTTATTGTTAAGGGAAATGGTGGCATAGAAATATAGAAACATGATGGCACAAAAATATTGTATGGCCTATCTAGTCTGCCCTTCCATACCAGCTATCTTCTGTGCTTGTCCCATGCTTTCTTGAATTCAGATACTGTCCTTGTCTCTACTGTCTCCACTGGGAGACTATTGCATACATCTACCACTCTTTTCATGAAGAAATATTTCCATATAGTACTCCTGAAGCATGAAGCCTATATGTTCTAGCCTGGTGTGGAGCTTAAAAGAAACAGAATGTTTATTCAAACATACAAATAACATTTCATACCATGCATAACAGGTATCAATTTCATACAATTTTATTCAGGTTTGGGAGTGATTTTTTTAAACAGTTCCTATAGATTTGAGTGTCATTACCCACATACTCTATGCCAATATTCAAAGGGGCCATATGTGTACAACTTGTCTTTGGAAAAGTATCCCAACTCGTAAGTGTAAACACCACCCCAACCCAACTTTTGGGAATCTCTCTGCTAGCTGTAGTTGAATATATAAGTAACCAGTTTGAAAATAAAATACTAATACTATTACTAGTATTCATCATTTATATAGCACTATATGGCATATGCAGTACTGTACAGACATATATTAAAAATGGTTCCTGATCATCAGAGCTTACAATCTAATCAAGACAGACAAAATAGTACACATTTATTTACCTGAGATGCTGATGGTCCCGAAGGGGCTGCAGGATGCTTGGTTTGTTGTGCTAAAATAATTTTTAGCAAGTGTAAACAGGAAGAAATTGGAAGCAGTTTAAAAATAAAGTAAAAAGAGTTAGGGAAGTGCTGGCTAAAAAGCAGTCTGTAAATAAAGTAAAGGAGTTAGGATTTTGGTATGCTATGAGGGGGCATAAGGCTGGAGGAAGCATGGTTAATTTTAAATAGTAAATAAAGATATGCTTATTTTTGTAGGAGCTGATCAGGGCTGCTGCAACTGGTGTGTTGTTTAGCTTCCCAAAGCTTTGATTTCAGCTGGGAATTACAGTCTTAGCGAGGGAGAGGTAGGCTGAGAGCTTGAGCTGTTGATGAGAATGTAGATCATCCTGGAGCTACAGTTGCATTACTAAAGTCCCTGCCTTGGGCCTACAAGAGGAGGAGGAGCTGAAACTACAGGAGGCATGCCCTTTTTACTGGTTGGAAACAGTTGAGAATGGGAGGAGGGGTGACTTCCAATGGCTTGGGGTGGGGTTGCTCTGGAGCCTTGGTTTAAAAAAAGAATATCACAGTAGGTGTTGAGAGACTTAGAGGAGTCAGGATAAATAATGAAATCAAAAAGTTAAATTTTAAGTTTATACTGTATAGGAAGTATTTGAAAGCTGTGTGAATGTTGAACATGCTCAGTAGGTGTTACAGCACGAGCTCACAGGTGCTGAGGCAGTACAGGAATCTACTGCAATTTTAGTCTCTGTTTCTAGAGAGAAATAGACTGTTTTAATGGCGTTGAGCCCGATTCCCATAGGGACATGTCCGGACCATCCAGAAGGCCCCAGACAAGACAGGCCCATTTGGACCCGATAAAATGTTCCCATAGTAGCCAGAATTGGGCGCAAGGATGGCCTGGTGTGCCCCTTCCTGCCTACAGGGATGTCTTCCGCACAGGTTCTCTTGGCCACTGTGGCTTGGCCTCCCCATTTCCCCGCCACCCGACCCACAGCTTGCCAGCTGGAGCCTGGATCAGGTGTGGGGGGGGGACCCCCCCACCCCGCCCCAATCACCCCAAAAGTGCTGCTTATACCACATTTCTGGTGGTATAAGCAGCATGTCCCCATGGGCCCGGCAGAACATACAGGGCCTCGACGTGAATCGGCCCTGTATGTGCTGCCTGGCTGGCCCGCTCCTGCTCCATCCAGACCCTGCCCCCTCCCACCCCCGCCTGATCTCCCCATCTTAGCACAAGGGACGTGTGGGGAGGGTAGGAGGGGGAATAGAGTCTAGGCGGCTTGCAGGGCTGCATGTCCCGCCACATTTTGGAATGACCTCCATAGTTTATTTAATAGGGTTAAAAAAAAACATCATTTTAAAGAAAAAGTGTTAAAAATACCTAAAAACTGCTATTAGGTGTATTATGTGATTTGAGTTCTAAAAAAGCCCCTGTAAAGTACTGAATTTGGGGTCCCATGGACTATTTAATGCTGGCATAGGAATGCTAATTTTTGTACTAAGCTGAAACTGTATGTGAGAGTTCTGTTACAGTTGGGATCAATCATTGAAGCAAGAAGCAGGCAGTGAAAGAGTGGAGCACTGACAGAAGTTTATTTAAGGAGGTATTAATTGATTTTGATAGAGACTAGATATTCAGTGGTGGAACATATCTGGTTTCCACCACTGAATATCTGGGCTTCAGGGACATTAGCAACACTATCCATTCAGCAGCGATATTCAGCTACTAAACGGAGAGCGTGAACCTGTTAAAATTAGGACAGTCATTTACCTGTCCTAACTTTAACTGCTTATGCTATCTAGTTAGTGGCTGAATATCACCGCTAACGAGACGCGACATTACCTCCCCCCATCCGCCCACAGATTACCCTGGTTTTAACTGGGCATTTTTCCACAGTCTGTGGAGATTTTCATTGGCACTAACTGGTTTGATAAACAGCTATTTGCTTTCTTGGCTGCTGCTACACACTGAGCAGATTATTTCAATGTATTATCCACAATAACACCAAGATCCTTTTGCTGGGAGTTGCTTCTAATGCCAAGCCTTGTATCGTGTAGCTAAAATGTGGGTTGTCCTTCGCTAGGTATATAACTTTGCACTTGTCCACATTAAATTTTATCTGCCATTTGGACATGTAAAATAGTTCTGTGTGTGCTGTGCTTTCCTGTCTAATCAATGTGTTTATACCTCAAAAAGTTCCTGTCATGATTTGACAGTTTCCAATCTGTAATCAAAAAACGCTGCTGATCGCTGGAAGTAGCGGTATACAAATGTATACTAAATAAATAAATAAATAAATAAATAAATCCAGTCTTCCAAGTTCTCAAGGACCTCTTGCAATTTTTCACAGTCCTCTTATTGAACAGCTTTGGATAATTGTGTGTCATCTGCAAATTTGATCATCTCACTCATTGTTCTAATATGTTAAAAAATAGTGGGTCAAGCACGGTTCCCTGGGGTACTCCACTATTTACCTTTCTCCACTGAGAAAATTGACCATTTAGCCCTACTCTCTGTTTTCTATCTTTTATTGAGTTCCCAATCCACAATAGGACCCTGCCTCCTATCCCATGACTTTTTAAAGTCTTTCAGAAAATCTGGATACACCATGTGCCTTTACTTTGGGTTGTAACTGCTACTTTACGCAGGTTACTCCAGCTCTGCGCTTTTACTTTGGGTTGTAACTGCTACTTCCTGCAGGTTACTCCTGCTCTGCACTTTTACTTTGGGTTGTAACTGCCTTTCCATGCACATTACTCCTGCTCTTTGCCTTTTTTGAAGTGTAAAAGTCACTTAAGGGTTTGTTTGGGGGGGGGGGTTGTTAGCAAAAATGCTTCTCTTGCTATATATGGATCCTCTGTGTTTGTCCTGGAGCCTTTTTTAATTCATTCACTGTTTATGTTCCCAGCACCTCCACTGCAAAGGCTTTCCAGGCATCTACCATATTTTCCTCGAAAAGTACTTCCTGATGGTGCTTTTAAGTTTACTTCCTTGTAGCTTCATTTGGTTCCTCTAGTTGTATAGTTTCCATGTCTTTGAAAAAGATTTGTTGGAAAAATGTCTGTACCATATCACCCCTGTCCCTATTTTCCTCTAGAGTATACATATACAGGTCTTCAAGTCTCTTCTCATATAGCTTCTGGCACAAACCATATCATTGTGGTTGCGTTCATTCATACCGCTGTAAGTCTTTTTATATCCTGTCATGATGCGGGCACTAATAAAGTTGGTTTTAAGAAAAGAAATCTTGTTTTAGAAGAACTAGATGTGCAGTTACCTCCAGGCACAGCTAGAGGGAGCAGGAACAGACATACTGGTCTTAATGAACCTAAGCTCACTGATGACCTGCAGCTGAAAGGGAACCAGGAAGTCAGCAGTAACGGTTCACTTTATAAGCCAGAGCAGAATGCTTCTGGAGAGCAGTGGCATAAGGAGTGGCATAAGCAGTGGCATAAGCAGCAGTGGCATAAGCAGAGGAAGCAGTGGACACAGCAGGAGCTGAGGAAGGAGGAGAAAGAGGAAGAAGGAACTGGAGCTGGACTAGAAGGAGAAACAGCAGAGGAGCCTGGAGGCTATCAAGGACATAAGCCTGATTGCTGTGGAAGAAGCCAAGCTGGAAGCTGGAGGAGAAACAGACCTCACAAGGTGGGAAGCCAGAAAGCCCAAACTGGACCTGTTGTGCAAGGGGAGTTTGGTGGAAGTTGCTCCAAGGTGAGAGGCTCTGCCACGCCTAGTTCCTATACTCTGCCTGTTTGTAACATAGAGAGAAGAAAGCTAAGAACCAGAGAGGGAGGTTCTGACAGAAGCTTATCTCTAGAGGATCATTACCCAGTTTCACCTATTCAGAGGGAAAAGCAGTTCTATAAGCAACGGAAGTTTTTACTCAGTGAGCCCAGGTATGAGGCATTGAACATTAACCGTAATGATTGTACTGCTAAAAGCTATGCTAAAAGAAGGATTCCTCCTAAGGGAAACAAGAGTGCAGACTGGTTCACTAAACTACCGCCAGCCTTAAGAGTCCCTGGTTATGTGAAGCCAAACTCCCAAGTAGTAGATTACCATGCTGAAATAGACAGGGACAGTGGAAGCCCTTTGAATCAGTATAGGGGAGAGGATTTGATGGAAGTGGATTCTCCCAGCACTATTCCCTCACCTTTGCCTGAGGAAATGGAATGTGATTGGTGCACTGCCTATGCTCCAGAGTGTGTATGCTCCACAGAAGAATAAATGAAGTATAAGTTGATGTCTATTATACTGAATATTACTTTGAAGAAAACCTGCTTTAAACTGTGAAGTAACAGTTAACTAGCCAGTGAATATTGGTACCTTTTGAAACAAAGGACTGTTTCTGTTATCTAAAATATCTCTTAGTTGAACCTTGCTTTAAACGGGGAATAAAAGCCTTTATTACCCTACACTTGGACTCTTTGTTCTTTAACAGCGCTACCTAGTGGCGTATAATCTTTGTGTCACCGGCAACCGAGTGACAATCCTTAGCAAGATACATCCTCCAAAACTGAACACAATACTCTAAGTAAGGCCTCACCAATGACCTATATGGGGGCATTATCATCTCTTACTTTCAGCTGTTTATTCTCCTTTCTATGTAGCCCAGTATCCTTCTGGCTTTAGCCACTGCCTTTTCAAATTGTTTCACCACCTTGAGATCCTCAGACTTCATCAACCCATACTCTTTCTCCTGTTCTCATGTCAACCTATCACCCCCTATCACAAACTGCTCCTTTGGATTTCTGCACCCAAAGTGTAATTACTTTGCTCTTCTCTACATTAAAGTTTAACTGGTTCAGCTCCCTGGTTCAACTCCCTGGTTCAGCTCCCTGGTTCAGCTCCCTGGTTCAGCTCCTGCCCAGATCGGGGCAGTGGGAGCTCACACACACACACACTCCTGCCCAGATCGGGGCAGTGGGAGACCACACACACATTCACTCCTGCCCAATCAGTGGCAGTGGGAGGCAAGCCCACAAGCACTCCTGCCCAATCGGAGGCAGTGGGAGGCACACACACACGCTCCAGCACCGCTTAAAAGCGGCGTCCCTACCCCGAGGGAGCCGCTTCTGAGTCCAGCAGAGGTCCCTGGTTCAGCTCCTGCCCAGATCGGGGCAGTGGGAGCTCACACACACACACACTCCTGCCCAGATCGGGGCAGTGGGAGACCACACACACATTCACTCCTGCCCAATCGGTGGCAGTGGGAGGCAAGCCCACAAGCACTCCTGCCCAATCGGAGGCAGTGGGAGGCACACACACACGCTCCAGCACCGCTTAAAAGCGGCGTCCCTACCCCGAGGGAGCCGCTTCTGAGTCCAGCAGAGGTCCCTGGTTCAGCTCCTGCCCAGATCGGAGCAGTGGGAGCTCACACACACACACACTCCTGCCCAGATCGGGGCAGTGGGAGACCACACACACATTCACTCCTGCCCAATCAGTGGCAGTGGGAGGCAAGCCCACAAACACTCCTGCCCAATCGGAGGCAGTGGGAGGCACACACACACGCTCCAGCACCACTTAAAAGCGGCGTCCCTACCCCGAGGGAGCCACTTCTGAGTCCAGCAGAGGTCCCTGGTTCAGCTCCTGCCCAGATTGGGGCAGTGGGAGCTCACACACACACACACTCCTGCCCAGATCGGGGCAGTGGGAGACCACACACACATTCACTCCTGCCCAATCGGTGGCAGTGGGAGGCAAGCCCACAAGCACTCCTGCCCAATCGGAGGCAGTGGGAGGCACACACACACGCTCCAGCACCGCTTAAAAGCGGCGTCCCTACAGGGCGCGCCCGCGCCTGGTGGGCCCGCGCCTGAGGGCCTCGCCAGAGGGCCCTTTGGTGTCGGCCCTTAAGCGGTTGGCCATTAGGCCCTGGAGACAGCTTCGCCACCCGACCGCAAGAGAGAGATAACAGCCGGCCTCCCCCTAAGGCAATCCAGAAGAAACAGGTCCCAAAAAAACCACAGACCCTTCATCTCTCTCCTAAAGTACCAATCTTGACACCGAAACCGCAAGCCTCCACAACCGCACACGGCTCGAGCTCCCCTGCCTGGGTTGAGCTCGCCAACTCGACCAGGCACTGAATGACGACAACAACTAAACTATTCAGGTAAACACAATACTGCAACTTCCTCCTACAGACTGTATAACATTTCTGACTTTATTGGACTTTTAAGAAACTTCCCCACAAGTTTCACAATCTGCCTGCAACTTCAATACACTGTACTATATCAAACCAGTATACTGAAGGAATGTTTACTGTAGGAATGAAATCCGATCACTCCCATACCACCTGATTTTGTCATTAATTAGATGCAATAACCATACGGATTAATCCCTCTCTGTAATACCTGCAATTCTCTGTAATACCTGTAATACTTGTAATACCTTTCTGTAATTCTCTGTAATACCTGCAATACCTCTCTGTAATACCTGCAATTCCAAACCACTTATTGCTCATCTCTCACATGGTATCAGAAGTTTTTCCCGTTATACTTATATTTTTTATACTGATTGAGACATCACATGTGCGACAACTAACAAATGACCGTAAACTACAAGTAAATAACCTCTGCCACCTTCGCACAGAATTTCTCCTCCAAGGATTTCCATAACAAACTCTGCACCACACCCAACCACACAAACCATGGCACCCATCACCTATATGGTAATTCTCTGCCTCTACGTATCCCTAGCCGCATACGCATACTTACCACACTTGACGCAACACCAGGCAATAGGATGGCATCCTTTCCTTATCCATGGCCAAATACTGTTACCCCTACTAACTCCGCTAGGGCTAACATACATAGCCCATGATGAAACCCTACTCAACCCAGGCCTGAACACTGCGTTAAAGGTCACTGAAAAACCCCATAAAAGACGTAGCTCCAAAACAAAACATAATAAACATAGGAAACCGACAGCCACAAAGACCAGAAACAAGCAACAGCAACCACACCAATTATCACAAACCCCCATCACAATCTGTCTCATCAACGCCAGATCCATTAGAAATAAAACCCACATCATACACGATATCATTACAGACAACAAACCCGATATCCTCTGTGTCACCGAGACTTGGATCACTGACACTGACCCAGCAATACTAAACCAATTACCCCATCCCAACTACACAGTATTTAACTGCCCCCGTCACAACAGGAGAGGAGGAGGAGTACTTGTCATTGCCAAAACCTCCCTCATGTTCTCAAGCCCCTCCCTAACTGAATCCAAAGGCATTGATATACTCAAGATCGAAAACAAAACATCAATACTTTGCTTAATCTACAGACCCCCCTCAGCCCATCATGAAACCCTGGCCACCGCACTAGAAAATATCTCAACCTCTGCAACCAAAAAACTGCGCATCATTCTGGGTGACCTAAATCTCCCATCGATTCCCCCTGTACAGGCAGACGCATTCTTTGAAGCCATGCATCAGCTCGGCTACACACAAATCATACAAGAACCCACACATAACAAAGGTAACACCCTTGATATGGTGTTCTTATCACACAACATCCAAAAATACACCAAACCTCGAGTAACCCCAGTCCCATGGTCCGACCATTTCCTAGTCGAAATTGAAATCCACCTACCTCCACAAAAGGTAAAGCCTCAAGCCGACCCAAAAACACATCAACAGAGGAAATTCCAAAAATTCAATAGCGAAGCTTTGGTAACTTCTATATCTACACCTTTTGAGTACACCACCACAGACCTAGACAAGCTGGTAGACTAATGGAACTCAGGGATCGAAGCAGCTGCAAGTCCAACATGGAAGAACACAAACGCTGTAACAAAGACAGGAACCGAACCATGGTACTCTCCCACGCTATCTAAAATGAAGAGAGAACTACGCAAACTCGAAAGGAAATGGAGGAAAAAGCAAACCGAAGAAGGCAAGCAACTATACCTAACACTCCTCGCAAGATACAAGAATGAGGTAAACCTCGCTAAAAAGACACACCACACTAATCTACTCAACAAAGCGCTCAACAGACCCAGAGAACTTTTTGAACTCGTAAAATCTCTGACCAAATCTTCACAAAACTCCATCTCTGCAGACGATATAAAGGCCCAGATGCTTGCCGACCACTATGCCAAAAAGCTAAATCCGAAACTTCCCACAAGCATGACCAAAGGCATGCCACTAGCTCTCACCACTCGAGAAACCACAACTGCCCCTCAAGCAGACCCAGAAACAGAATGGAACACCTTCCAGCAATTAGGTGAGCAACAAATCTTAAACATCTTAACCAACTTAAACACCACTACCTCCCCCCTCGACCCATGCCCAGCCGCTTGGATGAAAGCAACCAAGAAAGACAACGCAAAACCCATTGCGCACATTGTCAATCAGTCTCTGAAACAAGGAATCATGCCGTCTCATCTCAAGAAATCAATTATTAGACCCATATTAAAAAACAAGTCGCTCAACAAAAGTGACCCTGCATCATATCGCCCAATCTCAAGCATAGCTTTCCTAGCAAAGATGATTGAAAAAGCGGTCCAGCACCAACTCCAGGACCACATGGACGAGATAAAAGCCCTAGATGAACATCAATACGGATTCCGTCAGAATCACGGAGTGGAAACACTACTACTGGCACTCCTTGACAATCTACTTAGGGGCCTCGAGAACAAAAACTCCATGTTCATACTCATATTCATCGATATCTCAGCGGCATTCGATACAGTACATCACACCACCCTTTTGGACCGCCTGGCCTCGCTAGGTATAACAGGGACCCCCCTGAAATGGTTCACATCATACATATCCAATAGGATGCAACAAGTGCAATTCAACAACGACAGAGCTGATGCTTTCCCCCAAACCCAAGGGATCCCTCAAGGGTCTGCCCTCTCATCCCTACTGTTCAATTTGTATATAAAGCCGGTATGCAGTATTTTCCAGAAATACAACATAAATTACCACATATATGCCGACGATGTGATGTTATACACACAGCTCGACATAACACAGCCTAACTTCAGTCCACTAGAAGAATGCCTTGACATGCTCCAATCATGGCTTCAGCAAAACAACATGTCAATAAATCACAAAAAAACAGAGGTCATGTTCATGTCCAAGAAAGCCAATTTCATCCCGCCCACCACAGTCACACTAAACAAAAACATATACGATACAAAGCCTGTAATAAAGTATCTAGGAGTCCTACTTGACAGCAACCTCAAGATGGACAAACACCTCAGAACAGTTAACTGAGCCATCTTTTACAAACTCAAAATCCTTCAACCACTCCGTAATATCCTCGAGAAATCCGACTTTAGGTCTGTTGCTCAAGCACTAATCATTCCCCACCTGGATTACAGCAATGCCATTCTACAAGGGCTTCCAAAGAGCACACTAAGCATCCTGCAAATGGCTCAGAACGTGGCTGCAAGAGTCATCATGGAAAAGAAAGTCACTGACCACATAACCCCAGTTCTAATGGATCTGCACTGGCTCCCAGTGGCCGCCCGCATCATCTACAAACTACTCATCACAACATTTAAACTCATCAATGGCATCGCACCATCCTACCTCAATAACCTAATCACTATTCAACCTAGCAACAGGAGCAGGAGAACTATGAATCTCAACACCCTATGTATCCCGACCAGCATAAGATCTGTCAAGGCCGAAACAAGCAATAGGGCGTTCACATACTCAGCGCCAATCCAATGGAACCAACTACCGCATGAATTAAGGCTCACAAACAACCTGAACGAATTTAGACGAAAACTGAAAACCTATCTGTTTCAAACCCACTACAACTTGATCTAACTTCGATACCCTACCTCAACCAGATCTCCTCTGCCGCACTCGGCAGCATATAATCTAATAGTATATAGTCATGTATAACTTGTACACCTTGGCAACTAATTCCGTACAAATTGTATATAACCATGTATAGTCTGTACACCTTGGCAACTAATTCTGTACAAATTGTATATATGGGGCCCTCCCCCAATCTACTGAAATCAAATGTATACCTTGATCTGTGTGCTTTAATCAAATATGTATCGTATCCAAATGCTTGTCCCGTGTTACGTAATCATTGACTAATCAAAATGTAAAACTGAAATCTCAATGTACCGTACAATACATTATGATTCTGTAAAGTAAACCGCTGCTGATCGTAGGAAGCAGCGGTATACAAGTGTTTACTAAATAAATAAATAAAATAAATAATAAACTGCCAAGCATTAGACCACTTTTGTAATTTATGTAGATCATTTCTCATGTTATCAACTCCCTTTGGGGTGTCCACCCTATTGTAAATCTTTGTGTCGTCCATAGAAAAGAAAACTATTCCTTCCAACTCTTCAGCAATGTTGCTCACAAAGATATTGAACAGGATTGGCCCTAGGACCAATCATTGAGGCACTCCACTACTAAGCTTTATTTTTTCCAAGACCAGCACCCTCTGTTATTTATTCATCAACCAATGTCCAGTCCAGCTTAGACCTTTTTGGTTCTAACTTCAGACAACTTAGTTAGTTCATGAGACTCCTGTGGGGAACAGTATCAAAGGTTTTACTGAAATCCAAGTAGAACACATCGAATGGATGTCCCTGATCTAGTTCCTTGGTCACTCGGTCAAAGAAATCAGTCAAATTTATTTGGCATAATCTGCCTTTTGTCTAAACAAATGCTTCTGGGAGGTTTACGATCAAAAATTGAAAGCTGCAGATATATAGAAAAGAACACCATTTAAAAATAAAAGCAGGATAGAGAAACAAGAAGCATAAAGAGAAAATAAGTAACTTGTGCATCGGCGAGGAGGGAGGAGGAAGGTTGAATGCTAGACAGAAGAGGTGGGTTTTTAATTTAGCCTTGAAAGAATTAAATGATAGTTCTAGGTGGAGGATGGAGGGGAGCGAATTCCAGAGTCTTGAGCCCAGGAAAAAAAAAGCAGATGAACGGGTAGATTCCAAGGGTGCTTGTGAGGGGGAGGGGAGGGACATACGGTTAATATTTATAGACCTAAGTGAACGATGGGACGTGTGCACATGAACCTGATCAGCAAGGTAAAGGGGAGTGCCTGTGTGAATTGATCTGTGAACAAAGATAAGGAACTTATACTGAATACGATAGATGATAGGGTGCCAGTGTAGATGAAGAAGAAGGGGAGTGACATGATCAACATGGGAAGCTTGTGTCAGGATACGTGCAGCAGTATTTTGGACATGTTGGAGACGAGTGAGCTGGGACTGGGGGAGGCCGGCCAAGGAGACATTACAATAATCAAGACGAGACATGATAAGAGAGAGAAGCAAGGTAGTCAGAACGGAGGGCGAAAGGAAAGGATGAACAGTACCCAATTGTTTTAAAGAGAAGAAGGAATGCTGAACAACTGAAGAAATGTGCTCCTTAAAAGAAAGAGAAGAATCGAGAGCGACACCCAAATACCGAAGAGAAGAGACGAGAGGAATGGGCTGGGAAGACAGTAGCGGGGCAGAAGTGGAGGAGGGGCTCCCAAAAGTAAACCAAATAGCAAAAGACTTAGAAGGGTTGACATGTAAAAAATTAGATGAAAACCAAGAGGCTACAGCAGAGAGACAGGTGTTCAGTGGAGTAATATCAGGGGTGTGAGAATCCGTGTGATGAAGGAGAAATACATCATCTGCATAGTAATATGCAGAGATACCATGCTGTTGAACCAGAAGGGCAAGGGGGGCCAGGAAAACATTAAATAGGAGGGGAGCGAGTACAGATCCCTATGGGACACCGCAGGGAAGAGGCATGGAAGAAGAGGAAGATGACCCCCAAGATAACTGAGAAGGACCAACAAGAAAGAAAAGAATGAAACCATTGAAGTACCATGCCAGAGAGACCAGCATCCCGAAGACGTGCTAAAAGAGTGTGATGGTCAACCAAATCGAAGGCAGCAGAAAGGTCAAGAGAAACAGCGAGAGTGAAAAAGCCATGATCTTGAGCAAAGTGTAGTTTGTTAAGAAGAGAGAGGAGAACAGATTCAGTGTTGTGACCAGGACGGAAACCATATTGACGTGGATGGAGAGTGAGGGAGGCTTCAAGGTGGGAGGAAAGTTGTGAGAAGACCAATTTTTTGAGAAGCTTAGAGAGAAAAGGGAGATTAGAAATGGGATGCCAATGGTCAGAGGAACTATTTTTCAGGATCGTACGAACAAAGTCGTGTTTCCAGGATGTAGGAAAGACACCTGAGGAGAGACTAGAATTAAAGAGAGAAATAATAAAAGGAGAAAGAGCGAGAGAGGGTTCCTGGGAAGGGATGGGGTCTGTGGGAGAGGTTGTTTTCCGGGAGGAGAATTAGTTAGAGAGAGCTGTGGGAGAGATAGATTCAAAGGTAGACCAAAGATGGGAAAGTAAGGGAACTGACATGGAAGGGGAAGAGGGAAGAGAGTGGGGGGTAGATGGAGAAGTGGGGGGGGGGGGGGTAGGAGGACAGGAAGGAAAGGAAAGACGCAGGGAAAGAACCTTGGAAGCAAAATGGGAGACTAGAGAGGAGGGATTGGAGGAAGAGAGAGGAGGAGGGCAAGGTGAAGAAGAGTGAAAAGCAGAGAGGGTGCGGAGGACAGAATAAAGTTGACAAGAAGAATTTGAGGAGGAAGAGATAAGCTTAGAGTAATAGTCACGTTTAGCTGAGTATAGAAGGGAACGATAGTGACGATGACAGAGGCGGAATTGTTGCAAGTTAGAGGAAGAAGGATGTTTACGCCAAAGACGCTCTGCACGATGGAGATATCTATGATGAAGGAACAGACCAGGATGGAACCAGGGGTGCCGGGGGTGATGACGTGGTGAAGGGTGGGACTGGAGAGGAGCGACATTTTCAAGGGCAGCAGAGAGAGAAGAGCTCCAAAGGTGAGCCTGGACATCGACAGTGAGTGAATGGAAATCAGTTGGGAACAAGGAGTCAGAAGAGGGAAACTGAAGGAGAGTGTTAGCAGTAATGTGGCACGTCAGAGTCGAGGGATAAGAACTAGTAAAAAGAGTATTCGGGGATCCTAGCGAGGAGGTAGAAGAGAGGGAGGGAAAAGGAAGGGAAAAGAGAAGACAGAAATGATCAGACCAGGGAAGGGTAAGAGGAGAAAGGGAAGAGCGAGGGAAAGGAGAAGAAACAGAAGAGATAAGAAGATCAAGGGAGTGACCAGCAGAATGTGTAGGGAATGTAACAAACTGATGGAGAGACAGGTCTGACAAGAAAGTAAGAAAAATAAGATCTCGAGAGGTAGAAGGGAAGTCAGCATGGACGTTAAAGTCCCCTAAAATCAGAAGATGGGGGTAATGAAGTGAAGTTTCTGAGATAGTGGCCAAGAAAGAGTCCCATAAAGATACTGAGAGAGAAGGCAGGGGCATAGATAAGAAGAAAATGAAGAGGGGGGAAGAACCTAAACGAAGAAGCAGGGATTCTGGGTAAAGGAGAGAAGCAGAGGAAAGTTCCTGAAGAGGGAGGGAAGAGCGATAAATGACAGCAACTCCTCCGCCGCTCCTACCCCTGCGAGAGGAGGACAAGGCAGAGTAGCCTGGGGGTAGAAAGCGGTTGAGGAGTGGCTCCTCGCCCTCCCTCAACCAGGTTTCTGTAACAAAAAATAAGTCCAGAGCATGTTGCGAAATAAGATTACTAACGAGAAGGGATTTCAAGCGAAGAAAACGACAATTAAGAAGAGCAATCTGAAGGAACAACAGAGGGGGGGTGGGAAGGTAGGGCCAAAGGAGAGCGGGAACAGTAGATCAGATTAACAGGGTTACGAGCCAGATGGCCAGGGAGAGCGAGGCTGGAAGGGGTGGTTCGCCAGCCTCAATGAGAGGGAATAGAAGACATGGGAAAAGAAAGCAGCAACGACGAATAGAAAAGGAACAGGATAGAGGTCCAAACAGAAAACTTACCGTGTAAAAGTGATGGTGGACCCAGGGATTGTAAAGCACCGGTGCCTGTGGGGGAATGAGTGAGTGGCAGTGGGCGTGTAGAGAAGTTCGGATGCTTAGGGAATAACTTTTCAGACTCTGGAAAGCTGCTCCAGATCTTGCCCCAAGGAGCTCGCCCAAGGAGCATGTCCTGCATGTCCTTTGGAGCGCGCCCGCAGCACGGGGAGCCACACCGGAGATGTTTAAATGCAGTAAGGAGGTCCCGGGAAGGGGCACGTCACTTCCGGGTACAGGCAGCCAATGAGGAGAGCACAGGGGAGGTACCTGGAGTAGAGCAGAGGGAAACACAAACAAACGCTGGTAAGGCACAACTGAAAACAGCACAAATTAGGTGACAGACAGGCAGGCAGGCAGTAGAGAGCAGCAGCAGGTGGATTCCAGCACCGGAGATGTTTAAATGCAGTAAAGAGGGAAGAGGGATCATATTATCTCTTCACCGATCCAATGGAACCCCTCTTGTCTTTAAGGACCTACCAGAACCTCTCTAGGCTCCTTCAGTATCCTGGGATGTATCTCATCCAGCCTCATGGTTTTGTCCGTCTTCAGTTTTTCAAGCTGCTCATAAACAGTTTCTTCCATGAATGTTGGTCTCCTTTGTATTTCCTTACCATCCTCCCTAGTTGTATCTCATGTCTACAGCTACTGTGTTGTCTATCTTGACTAGATTCTAAGCTCTGATGAGCATGGACCATCTTCTACATGTGTCTGTGCAGTGCTGAGTACGTCTTGTAGTGCTATACAAATGCTCAGTAGTAGTAGTAGTAGTAGTAGTACTAATAGTAGAATGGTGTGGTCTCTACTCCGGTCCCATATGTACCTTTATGAGACAATTGTGTTCCTTCTCCAGGATTTTCTTCTATGAACAAAAGTATTTGCTTAACATAGGGAGGAGTGGCCTAGTGGTTAGGACAAGGTACTTCAGGCCAGAGGGCCAGGGGTTCAAGTCCCACCTGGGGACAGCAATCTCAGGCCGGAGGGACTGGGATTTCTAGTCCTATAGGAACTCCTTGTGGTCTTGGGCAAGCCACTTAACCCTCCATTGCCCATGTTCCCTGTAAGTATTAGCATATGTGTGTCATATCCCCTCGTGTTAAATGTATCTCCCAATTGACTGCTTTGACCCAGGGAAAAGCGGGATATAAATACAGCTAAATAAAAATTTCCACTTTTCTTACAATTCCCATTCCAGCCTTTCTACTCTTCTTGACTTACCTGAAAAAAGTGGTATCACATTGCTTTACATCTATTTTTTCCTCTGCCTGCACTTTTGTCATTCATTTTTGTCTTTTTGAACGTCATCCGGTTTTCTTTTCTGTGTTCTTCTTTTGTTCTTCTGTATTTTGTGAACACTGCCTTTTCAACATCTATATTTTAGCCACTTTCTTGGCGGACCATGTCAGTTTCCTTTTCCTCTTGCTTTTATTTACTTATCTTACATGAAGATCTGTCGCATGTCTTTCAAAATCTTCCAGCCCTTGGCAAGAGGGATCAACCTAAGGGACGAAAGGAATTACACTTATATGGCATGTGTGGTTTAAATGAATCTTCATTTTACATTCGTGAGTATTATTATGCAACTATCATCAGCGTATGAATAATCTCACAAATATTTTCCTAATTTTAGCATATGCCAGAATTTAATGAAGATGAAAATGACAACATACTATGTGAATTTATAACTAAAATTACTAATGTGTACTACTGCTTTACCACTTGCCAGCACCATTAGGACATGCTATTTTACCATAAGTCCCCTTTTATTCAAGAGGAAACAGATAGATCTCCAGGTGAAGTTCAGGAGAATAACACAACACAGTTGACAAGCAATATATCATTTAGACAATTAGTGCAATTTTTAGCGTGGCTCAGAGGGAAGAGCATTCACAACAAACAAGCAAAATTAATTTTGTCCACAGTGTCCTTCCTGAAGAATGAAGGAAAAACAGATAACACAAAAGCCTTCATAGAAAGGTAAACAATGGAGGGATGGACTAAGCAGATATCAAAGTGTGAAGATAACAGAAGACCAGACTCTTTAAATATGATGCCTAAAATGCACTCAAAGACTAGCAAATTTTGAGGGATGATTATCAGTAGATACTATTTAAGTTAGCCATGAGTGAATATCAGGTATCTTACAGGTAATTAACCCATATTAACAAATTAATGTATAAAGTTGTTTTTGGCACAGATACAGCCGTGCAAATGATCACTAGATCGGGGACTGCAAATGGAACAGTCCGTTCCACCATTACTGTGCACTTTAAAAAACACTTTGACACCTCAGAAATAAACCCACAAATAAATCACACAGAAGTGATGGTTGTGGTAGAACAGAAATTGGAACAGCAGATATAGTATCACTGGTTCACTGTGAGCATATTATTGTCCAGACAATGGCTGCTCCCTGTGCAGTCCCCAGTCCAGTGATCACTAACACATGCAGATTGGAGGGAACATTGTGCACAATATCTAAAAGAAATTTGTCGGATAGTAGTGTACCATTATATAGAAACAGAGAAACAGAGAAAAATGATGGCGGATAAAGACTATACAACCTATCCAGTCTGCCTTCCAGGCCCAGAGCTAGGTGGTAAACCCAGTAAGCATGGCAGGAGAGCACTGAGATCAGAGGTACATTACTGATAACCGCCCACCCACCCCTCACCACTGCTGTCTCCATTGCCATTGCCTCTGTCTCCGCCTCCCAGCAGGATAAAAGTGTGGAGTTGCACAGGAGGCAGTGCAAGGCCACCCCAGAGAAATGGATTTCAATGGGGCCATGGCTCCGATAACGATCGGAGACCGCTACCGCAGCTTTATAAACAAGCCCCTTAATCTCTCTAAATCTTGGGGAAAATGAAATTCTTTGGATTAAAGCTGATACATCTGTATATTTTAGAACCTAATGTATTTGCTAACTCAGTCAGCACTCAGTAGATTCAGGGAACTTATAATTTAAATTTAAACCTCAGTCAGTAGCACCAAAGAGCTTTTACTTTAAATCAAATTAGAGTATAGCTTAGCATAGAAGGAATAATAAGGTAAAAAATAATATTTCTTTCTACTCAAAGAATAAGTTGTTTCTAGAGACCTTTACAAAGAGTATCCCTAGCAATTTTAAGTAAGTAGGCAACTTAAATAGCTAAACAAAACCTTGAAACTAAGATGCAGATAGCAGTCCAGCAGTGAGATGGGGGCTATCCAGTCTTTTGCATTATACAATTTTCTCCCAGTTGGTGAGGGGTTACATGTGTACTAGGTGCAAGGAGCTCTTTGCCCTCAGAGAATGAGTCCGATCTCTGGAGGCTAGAGTGGCAGACTTGGAGGACCTAAGGAAAAAAGAGAGGTATATTGATGAGACCTACAGGGACGTAGTACTGAAGTCCCACCTCCAGTCTGGAAGCCTCTCAGTTGCCATGGAGGAGAGATGTCATGTGAAAGAAGAGCATTAGCTTGATGTGACAGGAAGTGATCCTTTAGCTAGGACCTGTTCTCAAGGTGATATAAAACCATCTTGCACTGAGGAGGTTTCTTCAGGGCTATGTACCCATGAGGAAAGGTTAGGATGGTCATTATAGTTGGTGATTCAATCATTAGGTATGTAGATAGCTAGGTAACTGGTGAACGTGAGGATTGCCTGGTAACATTCCTGCCTGGTGCGAAGATAGCACACTTAATGCACCACCTAGACAATGTTTTAGATACTGCTAGGGAGGTTCCTGCTGTCTTGGCACATGTTTATACCATTAACATAGGAAAGATGCAAAAACACCAATTTAAAAGAATTGGCATTTCAGGCAAGTAAAGGGGGAGAGAGGGATGTAGGTTCTGGAGGCCAAATTTAGGCTTTTAGGTAGGAAGTTGAAATCCAGAACTTCCAGGGTGACATTCTCTGAAATACTTCCCATTTCACGAGCAGGATCCAAAAGGCAAGCAGAACTCCATAGTATCATTGCGTGGATGAGACGATGGTGAAAAGAAGAGGGTTTTGGATCGTTAGGAATTGGGCAACATTCTGGAGAAGGGAGGGGCTTTTTCAAAAGATGAGCTTCACTTTAACCATGATGGAACCAGGCTACTGGCATTAACCTTTAAAAGGAGATAGAGCATCTTTTAAACTAGATAATTGGGGAAAGCCGACAGTTGCCCAAAAGCACATGGTTCAGAAAGGAGTATCTTTGAAGGATACTAGCCAAAGAGGAAAGTTAGGGCATCTTAACAGTGAGGTTCCAATAAAGATAAAAGTAACACAGATGCCCTTAAGTTCCGAACTGAATATTCCAAATTACCCATATTAAATGATATCCAGATAAATATGAATAAAATACAACCTCTAAAATGCCTGTATGCAAATGCTAGAAGCCTAAAAAATAAGATGGGAGAGATAGAACATATAACTCTAAATGGAAGGTTAGATACGATTAGCATCTTACAGACCTGATGGAAGGAGGACAACCAGTGGCACACAGATACCTGGGTAAAAACTGTATCACAATGATAGGGTAGATCAAATGGATGGAGGGGCTGCGCTGAATGTTAGAAGATAGTGAGTCACATAGGATTACAGTTTTGCAAAAAAAACAAAAAACACTATAGAATCTCTATGGATTAAAATCCCATGTAAAGAAGGAAGTGGCATCAGCCTAGTCAATGGACGGCTGAGCCCTGAGCTCCGCTTACAACCCCGCAAAAAGAAAAAAAAAAAAGGAATTCCTGGGAAGTAGAACTTGCAATAGCCGGCACCAGAAACCAGAAATGGAGGACAGGTACCAGTAAAATGACAACGAGATGCAAAAACACCAATTTAAAAGAATTGGCATTTCAGGCAAGTAAAGGGGGAGAGAGGGATCAGGCCAAGATACCAACAAGGCTGTGAAAGGCAGGAGAAGAAAGCCCTGAGACGGAAAGTACACAAGAAGAGGGGGCAGACTTACCAGCGACTAAAGCAGACATGAAAGGTTGGATGGTGGAGATAAAATAAAACCTGCAGGAAGTGAAAGAGGAAGTTGACGGCCTGGTGAGAGAGTTATGACAGGAAGTAATGGAGCTGGGCTTGAGGGTGCAGGACACAGAGGAACATTCAGAGAGCCTACAGGAGGGAACAGACAGCCTGCGATGGCTGATACAAGAGACAAAATTGGAGTGAGAGGGCCTGGCACTGAAGGCAGAGGACCTGGAGAATCAGATGAGATGGAACAACCTGCACATCAGAGGAGCACCAGACCGACAAGAATATGGTGACACCATACAGGTGGCTACAGAGTTCTGCACGGAGATAATGAAGAAGGGCTCCGACCTTGGGGAGAATGCAGAGATCAAGATAGAAAAAGTGCACAGGGCATTTGGGCCCCCTAATGAAAAGTGCACCATGGACATAATTTTATGTATGCATGAGTTCACTGTGAAAGATCAAATCATACAAAAAATGAAAGTGCTCACAAGGATACAGTAGCAGGGACATCAAATAACTCTATATAGCAACCTCACCTCAGGCACAATGGCCTGACGAAAGCAGTTTTGCCCCATTACCGGGTGCTTGAAGAAAGGACAGCATCGCTACCACTGGCTGTACCCTGTGGGTCTATCTTTCACCGTTAATTAGATTATTTAACAGGTAAAAACATCACAGGAGGCCATGCTGGAGTTAAGGGAGATGGGAATTTGTGATGTCACACTGCCTGAGTCAGATCTGGAAGGGCCCCACCATCACCCCCCCCCCCCCAATGGCAGAGCATCCAGCGTAATCAAGGCAAGATCAAAAAGGGGGTAAAAAATACCTTTATGTGAGAGCTGGCCTGACATGTGTGGGGCAACATGATGGCAGCGACAACAGTGAGACAGAGGGGTGGACATGGATATGAAACTGGGGATGCCAGAGTGCCGTGTGCTATGAACTGTGGAAAGCATTACTGCGGGCAAGATACCTGCCGAGCTGATGGGCGGCAGATGGGTAATGGGCACAAAACAGTGCAAACTTGAGTGCCTTAAGATAAGCAGACCACCAAAAATTTGGACACTATTCACAATGAAGTTTAGAGTTAACTAACATAAGGGTTAATGATGTTAAATCTGTTAAAGTTTAAGATAGATTTTTGATAATACGGTTGTGTCAAATATGCAGGATGGCAATGGATGGGGAGGTTAGGGATGGGACGAGGGTGGGAGGGGCAAGCTAGGGTAAGGTAGGAGGTAAGCCATGGAAGTAATGCAGCAAACCAGGAGAAGAAGGGTAGAGGACACCCAAAGAGTAGGGGAAGGAGGCGGCAGGAGGGAATTCCTGGCAGTCTGGAATGAATGAGAAGTGGGCGGAGGTTGAATGAGTATGGAGGGAAGGTGACCTGCTGAGAAAGAAATGATGAATGGGAGATAAAAGGAAAATGGGGGGTGTGGGAGGCGGGGGCTGGAGCCACTACTGCATGGCATGACAATCCCAGGAAGGGATGCAGGAGGTAAGGGAAGAGATAGGGAGGGAGTCAAGGCCGAGAGGGTGAGGAAAGTGGGGAAAGGTAAAAAGGCACTGGTTATGGGGAAACATGCTGAAATATGAACAAGGGTGAGACAGACCAAAGCTGCCAATATGTCTCCAAAAAGGTGAAAGGACTGGGCTCCTGGAGGAAATGCAATATGGTCTGGAGACAGACATGGAGATGGATAGCAGATGTGGTATTCTTTGGGGAGACCACCTCAGACAGGGACAAGCACACTTGCTGATAAACAAGGTATACCTAGAGGTTTATCTGGAAGGGGGTAAGAAACGCCCAGGAGAGGAGGAGTGGGCATATTGATAGCGAGGGGACACCAGATATCGGTTCTGAAATAATTAATGGAGGAAAAGGGAAGATTTCTGGTGCTAGAGCTGATCCTAGATAACATCCAGGTAGTGTTGGTGAATATATATGCCCCAAATACTCATCAGGGGGAATTTTTTGACAGGTTGAGTAGGCAACTGTAACAATTTAAAGAATGCCCCTTATAATGGGGAGGGGGGCTTTAATGTGACAAAGGACCCCCAGTTGGAAAATTCCAAGAGGGAGGGACTAGGAGTCATAGGAGGAGTCTTATGCACCTAATGAAGAGTTACCATTTGGTGGACAGCTGGAGGACACGGAAGGGCAGAGAGAGGGCGTATACATTTTTCTCACACCCCCATCAAAACTACAGCCAGCCTTCTGATTTTGATGGCCACATAGCAAAAGACAAACCACTACTATGGTCACCTTCCAGAGCGAAATTAGCCTGTTGAATTTATAGATTGCTGCGCTCTAACATTAACGTTAGAGTGGAAGAGTAGCCTAGTGGTTGGGGCAAGGTACTTCAGGCCAGAAGGTCAGGGGTTCAAATCCCACTAGAGGACAGCAACCTTGGGCCGGAAGGACTGGGGTTTCTAGTCCCACAGGTGCTCCTTGTGGTCTTGGGCAAGCCACTTAACCCTCCATAGCCCATGTTCCTTGTAAAATAGTTATCTCCAAGTTATAATACCCTGTTCAATGTAATTTCAGTTTGTTCAATGTAAACCGCACTGATGCAGAATAGCACAGTATATAAGAGAATGTAAATAAATAAATAATCTGGAAATTGTAATATTATATTGTTTCAATGTTATTAAACAGTTGTGTTCTGCAAACTTCTTTCTTAAATTGTAAGCAGCAAGGTCTCAGACTCACATGGGGGCTTTAAGTCAGACTTCAACATGTCTGATATGTGGGAGGAGTGGCCTAGTGGTTAGGACAAGGTACTTCAGGCTGGAGGGCTGGGGGTTCAAGTCCCACATGGGGACAGCAATCTCAGGCCGGAGGGATTGGGATTTCTAGTCCTATAGGCACTCCTTGTGGTCTTGGGCAAGCCACTTAACCCTCCATGTTCCCTGTAAGTATTAGCATATGTGTGTCATATCCCCTCATGTTAAATGTATCTCCCAATTGACCGCTTTGACCCAGTGAAAAGCGGGATATAAATACAGCTAAATAAATAAAAATATTCATGCACCCTTTTGCATCAATGACCTTTTCTTGTGTCACTTAATTCATAATCAAACTAAATCAAACTGTTTGCTTGAATCAAAATATAAAGCAGTGCTTAACTTTAACTTGTTGTCCCCAACACCATACTTCAGCGCCTTATCTGCGTTTCATTGTTATGAAGTTTCTTCAGGGGGTTTCTTTTTAAAAGCACTGGTAACAAAATAGATAGAAATCTTACTTGTTAGTCACAATCTCTTCATTTCTTACCTATAGTTCTCAATCTGAATTTGTGTTATATAACATAAACCTCCAAACATTACTATGTTCCTTTACCTCAATTGTAGACGTTGTCGATTCTTTGTTGCAATCGTTCTATGAGCCTGTCTGCTTCCCAAACCAACGCCGTGCATGCGGGTTGGTTATTGTGCATGCCTCTTCTATGGCATTAATGACATCATTCTATTCATCTGTGTTTAATTATTTGGCTCTTTAATTTAACTAAAAGTCACGTGGTTTATACCAGTCTACCTTCCTTTATGTGCATACATTCCAATCTATTTGGGCATTTAAGCCATTCAGGATGACTGACTGCAGATTGTAAATCCATCTTTGCTCACAAAATTAATAGAGTTTGATCTTTTGATTTTCCGTTGTGGCCCGCATCGATTTGGTCTATACAAAAGCAACGCAGCTCTTCAAACTTGTGGCTATATTCCAAACAATTGTCCACTATTGGTGCATCTATTTTCTTGCAGTTCAGTCTACTCTGATGTTCATTCATTCTCACTCTAAATGGGCGTATCGTTTTACCTACATATATTAGATGACATGGGCATTGAATACAATAAACTACATAGCTAGAAGCGCAAGATGTTTTATTTTTAAGCTGATATGTTATACCATGATGTTGAAATTTAGTTACTTCCAAGGTGATATCACAAATTATGCAG
This sequence comes from Ichthyophis bannanicus, assembly GCA_033557465.1. NCBI lineage: Eukaryota > Metazoa > Chordata > Amphibia > Gymnophiona > Ichthyophiidae > Ichthyophis > Ichthyophis bannanicus. The sequence goes on along the minus strand of CM066033.1, from coordinate 1,012,314,603 downwards.
TCACCACATTTTTTATGTACATTAACATTTTCTACTTGTTGGATTAATAAAGGTCGCAAAACTGCCGGACTCAATTTTTCTTTTAAATTTTTGTGGCGCTGCCAGATACAGCGAACATTTTTCTCTTCTAACCCTGCGATGCTGTGTATAACATTAATGTGTTTCTTCATAATTCACTTAATTTGAGAACTATATGGAGAATATTTTGTAACTAAATTGACATTATGATCATCCGTCATGTTTTTCTTCTGCGGGTATAGCAATAAATCGCGATTATTAAACAGTGCTCTTTTATATGTTCTATTTATAACTTGTTTAGGATACCCTCTTTCCTGGAAATTGCTCTTTAGAATTTTCGATTGAACCTTGAAGTCATTATCTTCAGAGCAATTCCGTCTGTATCTAACAAACTGCGAAAAAGGTAAGCTGTCCCTTAATTGTATAGGGTGAGCACTACTATAGTGCAAAAGGGTATTCCTGTCTATGTCTTTTCTGTGAACCAAAGTGATCCAACCTTCATCTCCTCTCTTCACCAATATATCTAAGAATGTCATACTATCAACACTGTATGAGTGGGTAAATTGTATGTTTTCATCTCTACTTTAAGCCATGTAAAGAACTCATGTAAACTTTCTATCGGTCCTTTCCAAAGCATGAAAATGTCGTCTATATAGCGACACCACAGTTTCAGTAGACCTACATAAGGTGACGATTTTACCTATTTTTCCTCATATGCCCCCATGAACAAGTTTGCTATAGACGGGGCACTGCTTTATATTTTGATTCAAGTAAAGAGTCTGATTTAGTTTGATTATGAATTAAGCAACACAAAAAAAGGTCATTGATGCAAAAGGGTGCACGAATATCAGACACGTTGAAGTCTGACTTAAAGCCCCCATGTGAGTCTGAGACCTTGTTGCTCACAATTTAAGAAAGAAGTTTGCAGAACCCAACAACTGTTTAATAACATTGAAACTGTATAATATTACAATCTCCAGGTTAATATTAGAGCGCGGCAATCTATAAATTCAACAGACACATACCAAAAGAAACAACAAAAAAGGGAGGGGAAGAACCTGCACTCTGAATTAGGTAAGCTGGAGGAAGAACATGCAAGACTCGCAGACCCGGAGGGAGCATTTAAAATATGGACCATCTGGCAGCAACTGCAGGTCTTATTTAACCGGGAAATGGCATTCCAGATACAACACCTAAAGCAAATGTACTTTGAGTGGGATAACAAGGCAGGAAGACTCCTCTCCTAAAAAATAAAGACACAAATATGACAATCCCAAGTAGACAGACTCCAGGATGAAAATGGAACAATGCATTGCAGAGAAGAGGAGTTCAGAGATATTTTCAGGCTATACTACCTATATAGGAGCAAACAGAAGAGTGGGATCTAACAGATAAAACAGTACCTGCAGGATTGCAGAATGGAAACCCTGACACCACCCTGACACCAGAAATGGCAAAGTCCCTAGATAAGTCGATATTATAGGAGGAGGTGTCACGAGCACTCAGAAGTATGAAAAGGGGAAAGGCCCCGGGCCTGGATGGCTACACAGCTAAATTCTTTAAAAAGATGCAGCACCAACTGGGGAAGCTCTTGGTCGACATTTTTAACAATGTGCAATGAGGGGAGTGTTCCCAACTCAATGTACACCACAGGGATTACAGTTATCCCAAAACCTGGAAAGGACAAAACTGTTTGAGCCTCCTACAGACTTATTTCCTTGATTAATATAGATGCCAAGATCCTGGCTAAAATTTTGGCTAACAGTCTGCAGTGCATAATTGGCACGATATTCTGGGAGGACCAGTTGGATTTCATCCCAGGTAACCAAGCACGGGACAATGTGAGGAAAAATTAAATCTCATCTGGAAGGCATGGCAAAAGGGCGAGATTGTGATTCTGGTCACAATGGATGCCGAAGAAGCCTTTGACAGAGTGGTATGGGGTTTTATGGTCGGAGTGCTGGAAAGAGTGGGCGTGGGGCAGCAGTTCATCACCTGAGTGAGAGAGCTATATACTAACCCTAAGGCGAGAGTGTGCATCAGCTAGGGAGCTAGGGAGTCAGCTAGGGAGAGGAACCCAGCAGGGGTGCCCACTCTCACCACTATTGTTTGCCCTGGTGATAGAGCTGCTGGCAGAGAGGACATAGACAAGTGAAGACGTTAAGGGCATCCGGGTGGGAGCATGAGAGTTTAAAATTGGACTATTCGCAGACGACATGATCTACACTTTGACAAGTCCCAGGCTCTCTCTGGCTAAGCTTCTGAAAGAAATCAAGGAGTACAGCCAATAGTCGGGATACAAGATGAATCTCGCCAAGATGGAGATATTGAAGATATGCCTATCGCAGGAGTTGGAGGTTGCCCTACGGGAGGTGTTCCCATTTAAATAGGCCAAAGGAGCTATCAGGTATCTTGGTGTACAAGTGGGGTCAAGATGGGAAGAACTTTTCTCCTTAAATCATGAGAAAATATGGATGAATATTAAGAGTGAATTAGAAAGATGGGAGCAGCTGACACTGTCATGGATGGGATGGATGGAAAGATGGGAGCAGCTGACACTGTCATGGATGGGATGGATAGCTACAATCAAGATGAATGTACTACCTCAACTTCTGTTCCTGTTTGTGGTACTTCCAGTCACAATACCCGTGGTGGTACTTAAATCCTGGCAGAAAAGGGTGTTTGACTAAATTTGGAGGAAGCAACCCCCCCGAAGGTAGCCAGGGAGGACATGATGAACGACACACGACAGGGAGGGATGGGAGTTCCAGACTGGCAATTCATCCTTCTTTCTCTCCTTAACGAGTTGCATGTTGCACATGAGCTAGGCTCCTTCTCAATTGCTGTTTCTCTTGATTTGTCTGCCGCTTTCGACCTAGTTGATCACCGCACCCTTCTCACATGTCTCCGTAGCACTGGGCTCTCCGGTTCGGTTCTTCTTTGGTTTCATTCCTTCCTCACTAACAGGTCCTTCTTGGTTCTCTCAGGGTCTGTTTCCTCCCCCCCCCCAATCCCCCTTCACTGTGGTGTCCCACAGGGTTCCGTCCTGGCCCCACTCTTGTTCAATAAATTCCTGGCCCCCCTTACCCTTCTGGTTCAGCAATATGGGATCGCCCCGTATTACTGCACAGATGATATCATCCTCCTTCATCACACAGACTCCACAGCACCAGATATTGGCTCCCTCAACACCTGCCTGTCCTATGTGGCCTCCTGGCTGTCCATGAACTTCCTGCACGTTAATCTCTCCAAAACCACGGCCATCTGGTTTACCTCCAGCAACCCAGCCCCCCTCTTGTCCCCCTTATTTCCTCCTCTCTTATTCCTGTCATCTCGTCTTTGCACAACCTCGGTGTCACCCTTGATTCATCCCTTTCATTCAAAGAACACATCTCATCTGTAGTCCAGCGCTCTTTCCATACTCTGAGGCAACTTTGCGCGGTCTGTCCCTTCCTTTCTGTCCCCTCTCTGACCACATTGCTCTTGTCCCTTGTCATGTCACGTCTGGATTACTGCAATGTTTTACTAGCCGGTCTCCCCAAACCCATCTGCTCAGACTCTAGCTCATCCAGAATGCATCCGCACATATCCTGACTCACGCCTCCCGTGAAGATCACATTACACCTCTTCTCATTCACTTGCATTGGCTCCCCATTCCCTTCAGAATTCAGTATAAAATCCTTATCTTTGTTCATAAATCAATCCACACCAGTACACCACTCTACCTCTCTGATTTAGTCCATCTCAATGTTCAATGTAAACCGCACTGATGTCGAATAGCGCGGTATATAAGAAAGTATAAATAAATAAAATAAAAATAAATAAAATCTCCACACATCCCACCGGCTCCTCAGGTCCATCCATTCTAATCGCATGTCTCTTCCTTCCCCATCCCAAGCCCATCTGGAATCCACTCGTTCCTCCGCTTTCTTTTTCCTTGGCCCCCAGCTCTGGAACTCGCTCCTGTCAGCTCTCCACCTGGAACCTTCTTTCAACACCTTCAAAGCCAGATTAAAGACTCACCTCTTCAGTACAGCCTTTGACCTTCCCCCTCCCCACTCCCCCTTGTCTTCTGTCCCCCGCTAATGTCATGTCCACGACCTTCCCTCCCTGGTGTAGTCCTCCTTTCTCTGCTTTCCTCTGCTTTAACTTGCTATCTCTCTCCTATCTGAATTGCTGGCATTCTGTTTCCTCTTCATAGCAGTATCTCTATATTTTAGTCATTGTAAACTGCTGTGTGAGTGGTATATTAAGTTCTGAATAAAGATAAAGATTAGTGCGATGTTGAGTGGCCTGCTGGAATGGAACAAAGGAACAGAAGAGAAACAATGGATATATAGAATAATAATTGGGAGGGTCCCTGCTGCTGGGGCATGCAGTCTGGTTGCCAGAGATACCTACAAAAGAGGGAGATATCCCCCTAGCATACACTCTGCTCTGAAGGTGTGGGCTCAACACCGAAAAAATTTCTGCGGGGCGGAGAAGATTTTTCACAACACTCCATTGACAAATAACCCGAACTTCCCACCAGGCCTTACCCACCCGAAATATAGAGAGTGGCAGAGAAAAGAATTAGACCAAGTGAGCCAGTGGCTCGGAAAAGGAGGCCAGTTGATGAGATGGGGGGAAATACAGTACCGATATGGGTTGGGGGTGGGACAGGAATTGTACTACCACCAGATACCAAATAAATGCAATACTCCCCATTCAATCTAGAAAGTATGCTGTGTTAGTTTCTTGACCTAAGCAAATTTCTTGCTCCTCTCAATGAAAAACAAGGAACTTAATCAGTGGCAACAAGGTCTCAGAATTGCAAGCCACCACCGACTCTTCGAAACGCCAAATGGTATACTGCCCTGTATACATCAACAACCTTAAAAAGTTGCTCCAGCCACTGTTTTTATTAATTTTATCAAGGAAAAGCTTAAATCTTATAGTGCTTATCGATAGAAACACAACTTGTGGCTTCCAAAGTGAACTCAAAAATATTACTACTTAGCTTTCATTCAGCTGTCATGAGAAACTTGGGAAGTCCAACCGTTGAAATTCATAGTCCCAACGCTATCAAGCGCGCTATGTAAAAGCGTTTCACCCTGGAGGTTTCGTCAGGGGAAATTCACAAAAGCACTGCAAACAGAATGAGTATGTTTAGTCCAAACTTTCATTTTGACAGCAATTTCATTTAAAAATAGAGGAATCATTTCAAAAACATCCATACTTTGAATGGTTCAGAAAGGGAAAACCTGTGAACTTAATGCCACACCTGTGCCCCACCCCACAATATGGAATTAGCCAATCAGCACCCACTTCCGGGTTTGTGCCCCACCCACAGCCTGCCACCCTCAACCACACCCCTGCCTACATCATCGGAAATGACATCATCGGAAACAGGGTGTCATCAGAAATGAACTGTCCCTTTTTGCTGACATCACCGGAAACAGGGTGTCATCAGAAAAGGGCCGTGTCCTTTTCCGATGACCTCACCGGAAGCCGAGTGACTGACTCCGGAAATGTGTTTTGCTTCTGGTTAATGTTTACATCTGCAAAAAGCAGGAACCCTGGAAAACAAAAAAATGCTTTTCTCTCTCCCACTGCCCCAGTTCTTTTTTCTTACAAAAGATTCTTAGCACAGCACAGGCTTTTCACAGAGGCACAGACAGGGTAGAAGCTTTTCTTTACAAATGTTAAACCTCAATTAACACATCTTTTGTTAGAGAAACCAGTGCTGTCCATGTGATAGAATTTTGCTTTTAAGACCTCATGGTTCGAGACAAGTATTCTGGCAAACAGAGAAATACAGAGAGAAAGACCTGAGTTCAAATCCCCCTAGTACAGCTATTTTTTGGAGAGAGAGAGCTGAGTTCAAATCCCCCTAATACAGCTATTTTTAGTGGCTTTGAAAAAATCAATACAGAGAGACAAGTCTGAACATGCCTCTAGGGTGTGGTAACACGTGATTGGTTGAAACAAGAGGCCTGTTCTGAGCATGCTCCGGGTATAAGGCTGTGTGTCCTGTGTAAGGGGAACATTTTAACACAGAGATTCAAAAAGAAAAAATGGCTCTTTTTGGAACACCAAGCAAACTAGGATCATCAGAGATAAGAGAATGACTGACTCCGGAAATGTGTTTTGCTTCTGGTTAATGTTTACATCTGCAAAAAGCAGGAACCCTGGAAAGCAAAACAAAAAATGCTTTCTCTCTCCCACTGCCCCAGTTCTTTTTTCTCACAAAAGATTCTTAGCACAGCACAGGGCTTTTCACAGAGGCACAGACAGGGTAGAAGCTTTTCTTTACAAATGCAATTAACACATCTTTTGTTGGAGAAACCAGTGCTGTCCATGTGATAGAATTTTGCTTTTAAGACCTCATGGTTAGAGAGAAATATTCTGGTAAACACAGTGTAGTTCAGACTGAAATACAGAGAGAGAGAGAGAGAGAGAGAGAGAGAGAGAGAGAGCTGAGTTCAAAATCCCCCTAATATAGCTATTTTTTGGAGAGAGAGAGAGAGCTGTGTTCAAATCCCCCTAATACAGCTATTTTTTAGTGGCTTTGAAAAACCAATACGGAGAGACAAGTCTGAACATGCCTCTCTAGGGTGTGGTAACACGTGATTGGTTGAAACAAGAGGTCTGTTCTGAGCATGCTCCTGGTGTAAGTCTGTGTTTCCTGTGTAAGGGGAGCGTTTTAATACAAAGATTCAAAAAGAAAAAAATGGCTCTTTTTGGAACACCAAGCAAACTAGGATCAGCAGAGGTAAGAGAATGACTGACTCCGGAAATGTGTTTTGCTTCTGGTTAATGTTTACATCTGCAAAAAGCAGGAACCCTGGAAAACAAAAACTGCTTTCCTCTCTCCCACTGCCCCAGTTCTTTTTTCTTACAAAAGATTCTTAGCACAGCACAGGCTTTTCACAGAGGCACAGACAGGGTAGAAGCTTTTCTTTACAAATGTTAAACCTCAATGAACATATCTTTTGTTAGAGAAACCAGTGCTGTCCATGTGATAGAATTTTGCTTTTAAGACCTCATGGTTAAACCTGAGTTCAAATCCCCCTAATACAGCTATTTTTTGGAGAGAGAGAGAGAGCTGAGTTCAAACACAGCCACAGCTATTTTTTAGTGGCTTTGAAAAACCAATACGGAGAGACAAGTCTGAACATGCCTCTCTAGGGTGTGGTAACACATGATTGGTTGAAACAAGAGGTCTGTTCTGAGCATGCTCCAGGTGTTCTGAGCATGCTCCTGGTGTAAGGCTGTGGTCCTGTGTGGGGGAACATTTTAGCACAGAGATTCAAAAAGAAAAAATGGCTCTTTTTGGAACACCAAGCAAACTAGGATCAGCAGAGGTAAGAGAAGGTTTTTTTTTTGTAGAAAAGTGTTGTAACGAATCTCCGCTCCTACAAGAGCTAGAGGACATACAGGCAACCAATCTATGCTGTTTGTGCTTTCTCTGTACATATCAAAGGGAGGCATTTGATGTCATAGCCAGCCAAAAGGACAACTCAAAAAAAAACCTGAAGAAAAAAATAAAACACATTTAAATCTGTTATACAGGCAACGGTAGGCTGTATTATCAGGAAATGCTGGCAGGGCATTATGCATTGAGACTGTGCAGCTTGTGTAATACATGCTCCAGGGCAAAAGACATCATGATTGTCTGAGGTGGGGACACAATGAAATACAACAGAAAATCCATAAAACTTGTAACAGGTTGTGTCTAGGACCTATTGTAAATGTTGCCATGATTGTTGGTCATAAAATGAAAAGCAACTGCCCTAGTTTATGAAAATTTGAATTTTTTGAACTCATCAGAGATTTTAATACCACAAGAAATCCAGGACAACTGTTCAATATTTTGCTTAGATCTGGGGAAAATGTGATATGTAGCTAGTAGAAGGTTTAATCTGTGACAGAGATTATAGATCGTTCTTTAAAAAATACCAAGTTCCGTAAAAAATTGACTTTTTATGAAAATGTATGTATTTCCAGAATCTATTAGCCGAACATACAGATGAACAAAAATTATATGTATGCCTTTATATTTATTTTAGAAACTTGTAATGCTCAAATGAATCATTTCACAAGATGAAAACATTTTATTTGAAATAAAACATTTGAACCTACAGCTTTGTGTGGTGTGTTTTAGGATTGCCTAGTTAATTAAACCTACAATGGGTTGTCTGTAAAAATGGGACCTTGTGATTTATCTATTGTAGAACTAAAATCCACTTAAGGCGTCTGGGGGTGGGGGAATGTGTATTAGCCACATTGGTCCACATACACAATATATAGCATCTATTACAATGTACTGTCTGCAAAAAAAAAGGCAGTGTGAATTAGCTAAGTCGTATGATAAGATTATGAGATCCAGAGATGTTTCAGTTAAAGAGTCTGGGTGGCTGTAAACCCCATCAAAGAATTTCATTTAAAAAAAGGTGCAGTACATTTCAGCTGCCAGAAAAGACCACAGTCTCTATAGCTTGTAACATCTGCAACTCTTCTTCAGACATGGTGAGTAGATATGAGTCTTACTTTTTAAAAATATTGGCTATGTAATGTTTCTGTCTCTCATGAATGTCTTTAAAAATAGGAGCAGAAACCGCGGGGTACAAATAAACTCTCTTACAAAAAGAAGACAGCAAAGAAAGTTAAAAGGTATGTCATGTGTTTTTTAATTTTCCAGCAGCTATGCTCTTTATAATGTGTCTTATGGTTTTTCTTTAAATATTAAAGACCAGGAAGCTGCTACAAAACAAGATGACCAGCCTAATCAACAGATGACACCTTACAGAAAGTCAAAAGACAAGCAAAATAGTGAGTATTCTAGTTTTATCCCACTCCTAAATTTTAAGGCCACTGTAAAAGAAAAAAAAAGTATTAGCCCCTACGTTTTCTTTTTCAGATGGAGAAAATGTTAGAAAACCAGCGGCTTTGGGAGTGAAGTCTAACAGGAAAAGATCACACAGCGAAAGTTTTTCTGACGGTGAATCTACACACGCCGGTACAGAATACAGAGGGTGTGGTGATGCCGTGTCTTTGATCACAGTGTTTTAGAGGACAGCGCAAATAATCATGCATTAGGCCCCGCTGAAGAATCAGAACCAGTTAGCTATGTTCAGTTTGTGAAAAGGTGGGATCGTAAATTGGACAAGTTTAATGGTGTAATTTATTCAGAGGAATTTCGGTTTATTAATTTAGACAGGGTAACATCATTATCTGAGGCTCAATTCGCCATTCGGCAAGGTATTCAACATATTCTGCATGAGGTTAGCAGCAGGGTTTCACCCGGTGATTATGTACAGGTGCATCTACACATCTCTTTTTCACAATTCCTTGTATTCTGGATTCTAAGATGGCGCCCGAGAGGATCTGAGCTTATGCCGAAACGTAAGGGAAAGCCTAAAGCTCCCCCCGTGGAGTCGCCGGCTGTTGCTGCGGGTCCGATGGACAAATTTGTCAAGCTCAGTGCGGATCAGATTGGGGAGATCAGAGCGGGCTTGATTTCACCGCTGGAGGAAAGTGCAGCGTCTTCTGCCCACGATTTGTCTCTCTCCCCAGATGGTCGCTCACCTCCTGTGGCTCCTGGATCTTCGGGGATCTCCCTAGCGCGTGGTTCCCTTCCCCCTCCGGAGTCGGAAGTGGGTAAGGACCAGACGCGGGGCGTGCTGAGCAGACACTCTGGAGTGCAATTGTCAGCTGTTGGGACGGCTGCCTGTGTGCCCGGAGCCACGACTTCTATCGAGGTGAGCACGGAAGTTGGTCTGATGAATGATGTTGTCTCAGCGCATGAAAGTTCCACTCCGACTGGGCCTCCATTTTCTTTTTCACTGGTTCGACCGACTGTGGTAATTTTGGACAATATTTGGGAAGCGATTAGTCAGCTTTCACAGGCTGTATTCCAACAACTGACTTCCTCGTCTTCCTCTGTCTCTAAACTTGAGGGGGATATGCTGCTGTTATCTACTGACTTTGTGGAGTTTAAGAACAGTGCCGTTGTTTCCAATCAGAAGCTTACCCAAGTTTCTGACTTAACGTCTTCCCTAATGAAGGATAATCAAATATTGAAAATGAAGTTGGAGACTTTGGAAAATGCTACGAGGGCTTCTAATCTCAGGCTATTAAATTTTCCTGTGGTTCCGGATGTAGCACCATTAGAACTATTTAAGAAATATCTTCTTGAAACTTTGGCGGTCCCTACAGAATTAATTCCTCCTGTGCAGAGAGTTTTCTATTTACCTTTGGGTAAAAGAGAGGGCCAGATTGTGCAAGGATCTGTGGACTTTGATTTTCTTAATGTCTCCGCTATGCTTAGTTCGTCTGGGGATGGTGAGATAAGAACTTCCACATTATTGGTATCTCTTGCCCTTTCGTCAGATAGGGATTGGCTCCTTACGTTGTTCTATAAGAAGAGAGTAAATTTGTTTATGGGGAAAAAGATCTCTGTTTTCCCGGATATTTCCAAGGAAACCCAGAAACGTCGTAAAGCTTTTCTCTTGTTGAAACCTGGTGTTGTTCAGTTGGGGGCCTCTTTCATGCTCAGATTTCAATGCAAATGTATTGTACTTTTCAAGTCTCAGAAATATGTCTTTTTTCAGCCTGGAGATTTGTCGTCATTTATTAGCTCGCATATTACTACGACTGTGCCTTCTTAAGGTTACCATCTGTAGATAAGTACTGATCCTAATCTCTCGTAGCCATCTTAATCCTTAGATTTATTCTCGTTATTCTGTGGGTTTTTCCTGCCTTCAGTTGTTCTGTTACCATTTCCCCGCTGTTGGGGACTAAAGATGTCTCTTGTTGTTATTTAGTTAATGAGAGTGTTTCTTTTGTATTTTCACAAGTACTCATCTTTGCTGTAAACATTATTGATTGATGTTTAAATTGTAAAATTGCATAAATAAAAAAATAAAATAAAACAATTCCTTGTATTCTGGAAAGTTAAACCCAGAAGCATTAGATGCTGATGATTTCTTAAATCAGATCACTAAACTCCTTCAGAGTCACACAGAAATCCAGGTTTGTGATATATTCCATCGTGTTGTACTTTTCATAATAAATCGGGGTGGGGGAGCTCGTAGGGTCTTAAAGACTATACCGTTTAGCCATATTATTCATAAGAAAAGGATGTATTTGATAGACTTGAATAACACTGATAATAACCTGTGTTTTGCAGGTAGCCTCACAGCCCTCATGTCACAGGTAAAAATGACAGATGTCAAATTGTTAGAAGGTGCTAAAAAACTACATAATAAATTGGGATGGCCGGTACATACAAAAGTCATGCTCGATGATGTAGCAATATTTGAACAGCATTTAAAGATAAACATATGCGTTGGGCTTTACACAAATTCACGGGTTTGTTTTAAGACATCAGACAGACCTGTGTTCCCTAAGACTGTGTTCTTGTTGCTACACGATGACCATTTCTATGGTATAACCGATGTCAAAAAATTCTATGGGGAGTGCAACTTCTGTAGTTACTGTCAGAAACCATACAGTCACGATCATAATTGCACATTGTGGTGCCATCTTTGTTTGACACTAACATGTGCGAATAATGTTGGTGTACAACAGAGATTCCCTAATTGCAAACTCTTTTGATGTTCTAAAGAGTGTTTAGATAGACACACGTATCTGGCTCTGAAAAAAGAAGTGGCGTGTTTATCTAAGATACTGTGCCAGAAATGTGAGTCTTATGTGGACAAGAAGCATAAGTGCAAGGGCCGGCATTGTAAACTATGTTGTGAACCCCTAACCGGGGATGGCGTCCACTTATGTTTTATGACCCCTATTGGTAAAACTGAAACATCTGAAAAGTATATTTTTTATAATTGTGAATGTATGCAAGAAACAGGCTGGCATGTCCCTAATTACATATATGCGACGGACTTAAATGATGAAAGTAACTGGGAATTCAAGGGTATCGAATGTATTTCTGCCTTTATACAGATTTTATGTGACACAGGGCTGCTGGTTCAAGGTGCTAAACTTTTACAAATTACCGTTGAACCTTTGACTATCCATTTTATAGACTCTCTAAATTTCCTGCCTATGAAACTTAGCAAACTTCCGCAAGCCATGGGTTTTACAGACAGCAAGGGGTATTTTCCGCACTTTTTTAATACTCTGGAAAATCAAAATTATGTGGGCCCCATGCCGGATGTTGAACATTACGGTGTGGGTAACATGTTGCCTGAAGAAAAAGAGGAATTTTTACAGTGGTACAAGGACAATCAGCATAAAACTTTTAATTTGCAAAAAGAGCTGGCTTATTACTGCCAGCAGGATGTATCTATTTTGCGGCAGGCCTGTGTTCTCTACCGAGCTGAAATCATGAAAATGACAGAGAAAGAAGTGTTTGTAGAGCAGGGTGACATCTCAGAAATTCAAACAAGATGTTTAGACCCTTTCCAATATATAACCCTTGCATCTGTATGTATGGCTACGTTCAGATTAATGTTTTTAGAACCCAAGACTGTGGCAATCATTCCACCAGATAACTATCACCGGCAGACAAAGAGATATTCATCCCCATCTATTCAATGACTGATGTATGTAGAGGCCAAAGAAAATATACAGATCACACATGCTCTGAAAGGTGGCGAAAAAAAAGGTGGGGTCTTATTTTCTTGATGTCTATGCCGTGATCGATGGGGTAGAAACAGCTTTTGAATTTAATGGTTGTTTTCACCACGGCTGTCCGAGATGTTATAACGATAAAGACCAGAATCCTGTAGCAGCCACGACCTATGGTTTTCTTTATTACAAAACACAGATAAAAGCTGCGTTCCTGGAAAGCTGTGGGTTCAAGGTCATAAGTCTATGGGAGCACGAGTGGAAGCAGATGGTAAAAGAAAATAACGGGGGGCTGTGCAGATTTCCTGGCTGACTCCACATTACCGCAACCTCTGATTCCATGAGATGCCCTTTTTGGGGGTAGAACAAATGCCATTTGTCTGTACCACAAAACAAGACCTGGGGAAAAAATACACTACTATGATTTTACCAGCCTATACCCTTTTGTCAATAAAACAAAGGAATATCCAATAGGACATCCACAAATCATTTATGATAAATTTGGTACCCCTACAAAATACTTTGGTTTTATAAAAGCAAAAGTATATTCTCCACGAAAGCTCTTTTTCCCGGTGTTACCCATACAGTTGGCCGGCAAGCTTATGTTTCCACTGTGTCATACGTGTGCTGACACACGGCAACAGGAAATGTGTGCCCACACGGATGAGGAGAGAGCTTTTGTGGGGACTTGGTGCATGGTGGAGATGAATTTAGCCATTGCAAAAGGGTATGTGGTTGTTGAAATCTATGAAATCTGGCAATCTCTTTTCCGAATACATCAAAATGCACCTCCATCAAAAACAAGAGGCTTCTGGCTACCCTTGATGGTACAATGATACTGAAAAACAAAATGTGTACATAGCTGATTTCTTTAGAAAAGAGATTATCAGATTTTTGCTCGAAATGCCAGATTTCATAGATTTCAACAACCACATACCCTTTTGCAATGGCTAAATTCAGCATATTCTGTATTTTGTAGGGGTACCAAATTTATCATAAATGATTTGTGTATGTCCTATTGGATTATTATTGTTTTATTAGCCACATTAGAATCTAACGGATTTATTAGCCACATTAGAATCTAACGGATTCAAAAAATGCCATTCTTTTTTGGAAATTAGTTTATTCTCTAATACTTGTGCAGTAACACTCTTAATTTTCTGTTGAAGTTCTGACGTAGGATTGGTTTCCAACTTTTTATAGACTTTGGGATCCGACAGCTGATGAAAAGCTTCTTGCAGATACTGTTCCCGGCTCCAGATTACAATCCCTCCACCTTTGTCCGCTCGTCGGATGACTAAATCAGATCGTGACTGGAGAGCCTGTAACGCTTCTCTTTCTGAAGCGGTGATAGCATACTGAAAATGTGAACGTGTAGACTCTACTAGTTTTATATCTTGCAGAATCAAATCTCTATATAATAATAGGGTAAAAGGGGGAGGGGTCAGAGGAGACCAGGACGACTTCAAAGGTAAAGGTACCCGATCCAAATTAGAATCGATTACTTCAGAGGTTGCCTGTTGGCCAAAGTATATTTACAAGTGTAATTTCCTAATCAGCTGTTTAACATCCACTCGTAGTTGGAAGGAGTCATGTTGCAACCTAGGAACAAAAGATAACCCTTTATTAAGGACCGCTAGTTGTTCTGCTGGTATGACTTTACCAGAAACATTGACTATTAGTGAATCTACATCCGGCGGCGGGAAGACCCCCCTCGCTGTGATTTTGTTGGTGGATCAGTGGCTTTTTTGATTTTGTTGTTTTTTCGGGTTTCGTCCAAAAAATCTTTTCGACATCCGGAACCTTCTGAATCAACTGAATCGGTGTCTTCTGAAGTATTGTCAAAAATAACCTGTTTCTTTTTGGATTTTTCCTTCCGTTTCAAATTCATCCAGGGATAAACATATCCCTTGGTATAATCATTATAATCCCGACGTAATTTTTTCTCCTTAACCTTTTTTACTTCCTCCCGAAGTGAAGCCACTTGAGTAGTTAAATTCTCCAATTTATTTTTCATTGCCTCCGCTGTTTCCGTGGATTTAAATTTCGTGGTGATGGTTTCGATTTCTTCTGTCAAACTGTCGATGTGTTGTTTTGTGGTTTCTATAATATGAACCATCAAGTCTAAGGAACATTTGTTCAAAATCTGATTCCATTGTCTACAAACCCAGTGTCAGAAATGAACATCCTGGGCTCTTTGTATACTCGTAACCCTCTGGGGATGTGTCGGTGTGATACATATTCTATTAACGAAAGGCGATGAAGTTCCATCCGGACCTTTTTCTTTTGTAGTTTAAGTAAATCCTCCCAACCCACATCATCAACTTTTTCTAAAGATGAGCATTCCAATGAGAAAGGTGTGTCGATTTTGCAAAGAGTTGAAATGAATTCCTCAGAAAAACTGAACGTATCAGTATCCTTAACTTGACCTTCCATGATTGTAGTATACAAACGAATGATGGTCTCTTATCATGAGAGCGATAATATATCAAATAAATGCAATACTCTCCATTCAATCTAGAAAGTATGCTGTTAGTTTCTTGACTTAAGCAAATTTCTTACTCCTCTCAATGAAAAACAAGGAACTTAATCAGTGGCAACAAGGTCTCAGAATTGTGGGCCACCACCGACTCTTCGAAATGCGCTACATGCACTCCGTCAGTTGCAAATCTCTATATGCAAAAATTTGAACAAGAATGGCTCGATGTTTCCCCGTATGCAGCTTCTGTGAAATTGTGGCGAAGGTACATAGACGATATATTCATTCTATGGCAAGACACAACGGAACGTCTGCTCCAATTTCATAATTGGTTGAACAGTAGAGATAATAATATCAAATTCACATTAAATTTTCATAAAGAACAAACCACTTTTTTGGATATTCTTGTTAAAAAATCACCTTTGGGATGGAACACTTCAATTTTTCGTAAATCTATAGATAAAAATGCAGTGCTGCATTATAGTAGCGCCCATCCATTGCATTTAAAGGACAGCTTACCTCTGTCTCAGTTCATTCGGTATCGTCAAAATTGTTCTGATATTTGTGATTTTAAGATCCAGTCACAGCAATTAAAGAACAAGTTTTACCAACGAGGGTATCCCTCCAAAGTAGTGGAAAAAGCCTATAAGCGGGCACTGTACACTAATCGAGATCTATTACTGCATTCCTTTGAATGGACTGAATCAGAGAACAGCTCACAACAAGTTAATTTGGTCACTAATTTTACCCTCTTTAGTTTTCATCTCCAACGTAGTGTTAAACGTCATATGAATGTCCTACACAGTATTCCAGGTTTGGAAAATAATACAGTTCGCTGCGTTTGGAAGAGATCACGTAACTTTAAGGAGTTATTAAGCCCAACATCTTTACAGTCTGTACCATCTATCACATCTAGCCCAACAAACAGTTGGGCATGTTAAATGTGGGACCTGTAATGTGTGCAATATTACCCAAGAGCTGTCTGAATTCAATCATAAAGGCAGAACATACAAACTTCGCCATGCAACCTCATGTTGTTCTACGCATGTAGTTTATTGTGTAAGATGCCCCTGTGACCTACTCTACGTTGGAAAGACTATACAACCATTAAGGGTCCGGATGAATGAACACAAGAGTAAATTGAAATGTCGTAGACGAGAAGCACCTATGGTTGATCATTGTCTTGAGTTTCATCACCTATATGAAGATCTAAAATGTTTCTGTATAGAACAGGTGTTGACATCCAAACTAGGAAGAACACGGGAACGAGCATTATTATATGTTGAGCAAAGATGGATACATCAATTACAAACTACTATCCCAGGGGGTTTGAATATGCGGATAGAATGGGAGGCTTGTTTTAGATGAATGAGATCTGTCATATGACTGACAGAACTGCATCTATTTAAACTGTTCGCCATGCACAGTTTTTGGCCAGCAGTAGACGCTGATAAAGCCATTAAGTTCACAAGTTTTCCCTTTCTGAACCATTCAAAGGTATGGATGTTTTTGAAATGATTCCTCTATTTTTAAATGAAATTGCTGTCGAAATGAAAGTTTGGACTAAACATACTCATTCTGTTTGCAGTACTTTTGTGAATTTCCCCTGACGAAACATCCAGGGTGAAACGCTTTTACATAGCGTGCTTGATAGCGTCGGGACTATGAATTTCAACGGTTGGACTTCCCAAGTTTCTCATGACAGCTGAATGAAAGCTAAGTAGTAATATTTTTGAGTTCACTTTGGAAGCCACAAGTTGTATTTCTATCGATAAGCACTATAGGATTTAAGCTTTTCCTTGATAAAATTAATAAAAACAGTGGCTGGAGCAACTTTTTAAGGTCATTGATGTATACAGGGCAGTATACCATCTGGCGTTTCGAAGAGTTGGTGGTGGCCCTCAATTCTGAGACCTTGTTGCCACTGATTAAGTTCCTTGTTTTTCATTGAGAGGAGCAAGAAATTTGCTTAAGTCAAGAAATTAACACAGCATACTTTCTAGATTGAATGGGGAGTATTGCATTTATTTGTTATATTATCGCTCTCATGATAAGAGACCATCATTTGTTTGTATACTACTACCAGCAGATACAACACTACCCAGGCATTGAATTAAAGCAGTCAAAGAGCTGGGTAGAGATGGCACCCCCTAGTGACTTTGAAATAGTCTACACAACCACTTTAGAAGCTCATAAGGGACAAACAGAAGCCCAAGATGCACTGGTGTAAGCAATGAGAGCAAGACTTGGGAGCCTCCATACCAGAGAAGGAGTGGGCCGACATTTGTGAATGGAATCGGAAAATGTCAATAGCCACCTCAATAGTAGAGCATGGCCATAAGATGATTCTCCAAATGTATTAGGACCCAAACAGTGAGTAAATGGAAGGGAGGCGAGGGGTTATGTTGGAGGGGTTGTGGGCAGGTGGGTAGTTTTTATCACATTTGGTGGACATGCCCTGGCCTGAAAGGGTACTGGAAGGGAGTGGCAGACCTGACTGAGGATATGGGAGGGGGGAAAAAAGAGACCCGGACCCGAAGACATACCTACTGAATACATCAATGAGGAAGGTAGAGGTGGGGCTTAGGGAACCAGTTAAAATGTGTGTGATTGAGGTGTGCATGGTACTAGCATGACATTGGAGAGCACGTACCCTGCCAGACCTGAGAGAAGTTCAGTTATGCCTGGAGAACTTCAACCACAGGACTAAGGCAACAGATGGTGGAAGGAACACTCAGCTTTAAGAAACAGTGGAAATTTTATGAGGAATGGCAGAAAACTATAAAAGAGTATATAGCTAGTGCCAGGGGGAGAGGAGGCAGGGAAGGAGAGAGGGGAAAGGGAATTAAGGGACAAGGGGAAATGGTGAAATATGAGCTAAATGTATAAATTGTTAATGTTAAGGGGGAAGAAAAGGAGAGTTTGTGTATCACTGTGATAAGACATGCAAGTGAAAACAGCATATTATGTACAGAGACTGGTACTATGTAGGTGCAACTTGAAATATTTAATAAACAACAAATTACAAAAAAAAAAAAATCCTATGTAAAAAGGGGAAGGTGATGGCAGTGGGGGTGTATTACCGATTGCTCGGCCAGAATAAACAGATGGATGATGACATTCTAAGGGAAATCGGGAAGCTAACAAAAGTTACCATTCACTAATGGGATAATGGGTGATTTCAATTACCCCGGTACCGACTGGGTCAGTGTTACAGCAGGACATGCTTAGGAGATAAAGTTTCTACATGAAATAAGTGACTTCTTCTTGAGAGAGCTAGTTTGTGAACTGACAAGAGGGGAAGCTATTTTGGACATAGTGGAACACAGGATCTGGTGTAAGAGATAAGGTGTTGGGGACACTTGGCAATAGTGATCATAGCATGATCACATTTGATTTAATAAATGGAAGCAGGACAGCAAGGAAATCTACTTTCAAAAGTGAGACTATGATAAAATGAGGAAATTATTTAAGAAAAGACTACAGTTGTAGTCAGCATTATTGGCACCCTTGCATTTTAAGTATGTTGTGTACAATATATTGTGAAATAATTGGAAATATTCCAATCTATGTCATCATAATATTTTAATGGTATGTTCAAAGGTATACAGCAAAATAAAGTGTCTGTGCAACTTAGACGTAGTAATTTCTGAGAAAAAAACAAAACAAAACAAAAACAAAATATGACCTGGACAGGATTAATGGCACCCTTCACTAATATTTGGTTGCACAACCCTTAGCAGCAATGACAGCCTCCAAACGTTTCTTGTAGCCATCTATACGTTTCATACATCTGTTTGCTGGTAGTTTCTCTCACTCTTCAACTGCTATTTGATCCAGCTCATGAATGTTTCCAGGATTCCTTTTACCAATGGCAGATTTCAGCTCTTTCCAAAGATTCTTGATTGGATAGAGATCAAGACTAAGTGATGGTTAGTTTAAAACACTTCATTTGTTCCTTTTTATCCATTCTTTTGTATTTTTGAATGTATGTTTTGGGTAATTGTCCTGCTGGAGGACCCATAACCTTCAACCTAGAGCTAGCTTTCTGACACTAAGTAGCACATTTTGCTCCAAAATACTTTAGTAGTCCTCCGACTTCATAATTCCTTTAATACATTCCAGGCCTCCAGTTCCTGAGGCAGTGAAACAGCTTCACAATATTATGGAACCTCAACCATATTTAACTGCAGGAAGGGTGTTTTTTTCCTAATAAGCTTCATTTCTTAGCCTGTAAATGTATCACTGGTCTACATTGCCAAAGTGCTCAGGTTTGGTTTCATCTGTCTACAGACCATTTCCCAGAAGGATTATAATTTCTCAAGATGGGCTTGGGCAAAGATTAGGTATGCCTTTTTTATGTCTGTCTTTGGACAGTGAGGTCCTCCTTGGCCTTTGCCCATAAAGTCCATCTTTGTTTAGTGCATGGCATATGGTGCGGGTTGAAACCACCACTCCAGATTGTTCCAGGTTAGCCTTAAGCTCTTTGGATGGCATACATGGTGTTTTTTCCAATAGTTCACAGTAGCCTTCCTAAGACTTCTTAGATTAATTTTCCTCTTCCTACCTCATCCTGGGAGGTTATTGATAGCTCCATGAGCAGAAAATTTCTTAATAACATTGTGAACTGTAAACATAGGAATCTCAAGGTCTTTGGAGATGGCCTTGTACCCATTTGACGTTTCATGTTTGGTGAGTAATGGCTTTTCTGACGGTCTCAGGCAGCTCTCTTGTCTTCACCATTGTGAAAATGGAACAGGGAGTGAATGTGGCCACTTGAAAGATTAGAGTCATCATTCATTGGTGGCTTCAAGTCACATGAGTTCTGACAATTGATCACAGGTGCATCTAATTTAGTGCAATGAGAATGTGGTTCTTCTGTTCAAACTGTTTTGAATTGATTATAAGGGTGCCAATAATCATGTTTTTGCAATTTCCCAATTTTTAAACTATTTCCTTTTTTAATTGGTTGTTTTATTTGATTTTTTTTAATGTGTCAAATATTTGTGTATATGCAGCCCAACACCATTTTACTGGCCACTATTTTTTAGGAGATATTGGACATTAAGGGGTTGAACTGAAAAGGTACCAATAATGTTGGTCACAACTATAAAAGCAGCAGCTGCAGTGGTTAAAGATTTACATTGAGCACGAGCATTGATTAAAAATATTATCTTGAAAGCCCAGCCCAGATGTATTCCATGCTTTAAAAACAGTGGAAGGAAGGCCAAAAACTGCCAGCATGGTTTAAAGGCGAGGCAAAAAAGCCAAAAAAGCATCTTTCAGGAAATGGAAAAAGAAGTCAAATGATGAAAATGGAAAACAACATAAGCACTGCCAAGTTAGATGCAAGGCATTGATAAGGCAGGAAAAGAGAGAAGTTGAAAAAGAGCTTGCCATGGAAGCAAAAATGCATGATAAAAACTTTTTAAGTCCATTTATAGCAAAAACAAACTGTGAGAGAATCAGTTGGACCATTGGATGACAGAGGGATAAAAGGAGTTCTAAGGAAGGACAAGGCCATAGAAGGAGAGACTGAATGAATTATTTGCTTTGGTATTTACTGAAGAAGATGTAGCAAAGTTGCCCATGCCTGAAAGGGTATTTAAAGGTGATATTTCAGAAGAACTGAAAAAAATATCAATAAACCAGGAAGATGTATTACAACTATTCGATAAGCTGAAGAGTAGCAAATTACCTGGATCAGATGGTATACATCCAAAGTTGTTGAAAGAACTTAAATATGAGATTGCTTACCTACTATTAATCTCTGAACTATCATTAAAATAATCGGTGGTACCTGAAGATTGGAGAATGGTCAATTTAACGCCAAGTTTTAAAAAGGATTCCAGGGGTTTTCAAAGAAACTACAGACCAGTGAACCTGACATCAGTACCAGGCAAAATGGCAGAAATCATTATAAAGAATAAAATTATTAAAGATGTAAATAGTCATGGTTTAATGGGAGAAACCCAACATGGATTTAGCCAAGGAAAGTCTTGTCTTACTAATCTGTTTTATATTTTTGAAGGTCTGAATAAACAGGTAGACAAAGGTGAGCCGGTTGACATTGAGCCTGACTCAGAAAGGGGCACGTCCAGGCTGTCTGGACGGCCCTGAGCAGGATGGGATCATTAGGAACCAATTCTGCAATGTGGGAGCAAAACATTCCCGTGGCATGCAGAATCGGGCCCAAGAACGGGCATGTCCCAACATGGCCAGCATGATGTCCACCCCACAGGCCCATAGTGCCCTTGCACTTACCCTGCCGACTGACCCACGTGGTGGCTGCCAGAGACCAGATCGGGTGGCAGGACACAGCTCTGGTATCCTGCTGCTCTAGTGGTGAGCCACAGTGTTCCATGTTGGGCTGCTGGGCAGGATCAGGGGAGCGACCCACCATGGGAGCACAGTGGCCGACCACCATGCTCCCTCTGAGGTGGCATAAACAGGCCACTCCCCAGTCAGCCCCGGACGTACAGAGCCATCAAATGGAATTGGTCCTGTATGTCTGAGGGTCGGGCCTGCCCATGCTTCTCCCCCATCATGCCCACATCCCCCACTGCACGCACAGCGGCTCTATGTGTGCAGCGGGGGTGTCAAGAAGAATATCACCAGGGCAGATAGTGGGGACATACTGCCCGCTATTCCCTTTCTAGAATTGGGCCCAAAGTGTACCTAAAATTTCAGAAAGCCTTTGACAAGATCCCTCATGAGAGACTCTTGGCCAAATTAAAAAGTCATTTTATGAAAAATTGCAAGAGGATCTTGATAAACTGGAAGACTGGATATTCAAATGGCAGATGAAATTTAATGTGGACAAGTGCAAAGTTATACACCTACGAAAGAACAACCCAAACTATGGTTGCACAATGCAAGGTTCCACATTGGGAACCACCACCCAGGAAAAAGATTAAGATGTCATCATAAATAATATTTTGAAACTCTCCTTCCAGTATGCAGCGGCATCCAAGAAAGCAAGTAGAATGCTAGGAATCATAAGGAAAGGAATGGAGAATAAAACAAAGAATATTATTATGCCTTGTATCTTTCCATGGTGCGACTGCACCTTGAGTATTGTGCACAATTCTAGCCACCTTATCTTAAAAAGGATATAGCGGAATTAGAAAAGATATATTGAAGAGCCACCAAAACGGTAAAGGGGATGGAAGGATACCCCTATGAGGAAAGGCTTAAAAGGTTAGGGCTTTTCAATTTGGAAAAGAGATGGCTGAGGGGAGATATGATACAAGTCTATAAATTAATGAATGGAGTGGAACAGGCAAACATAGATCGGTTGTTTATGCCATCAAAAAGTAGAAAGGCTAGGGGACATGCAATGAAGCTACTATGCAACCCATTTAATACTAATAAGAGAAAATATGTTTTCACTCAACATGTAATCAAACTGTGGAATTCATTACAGGAGGCTTTAATAAATGCTGTTAGTGCAGCTGGGTTTAAAAAATGTTTGGACAACTTCCTGAAGGAAAGGTCCATAAACCATTATTAAAGAAGACCCAGGAAATCCACTGCTTGCCCTGGGACTAATATTATGGAACCTGTGTGCCTTTTTTAGGAAACTGGCAGGTACTTGTGACTTGGATTGGCCACTGTTTGAAACAGGATACTGGGCTTGAAAGTCCTTGGTCTGACCCAGTAAGTATTTTCTTATGTTCTTATGCTTCTGTATAGGCTCCTTGTTATATGAGTTTTGGAAGTTGGTGCTGGTATGGTATGATAGAATTGTTCTGTATAATCTCAGTTGCGTCTGTAGGGTTTTATATTAGTTCATATAATATGCCTGGTACTAGAGAATGTTTATGTTGTCAATACTTAGATGACTAGAATCCGATTTATTTTTTAATATACTGAGTTCTATGACTGAATGTCCTAGTTCTGCTCTGCACCCATTGTTGAGGGAGGGGTTTCTGTGAATATAGAATATATGTTCAAAAAGAAAAAGCCAGAACCATAACACAGTTTATCGCAACAAAATAAATTGAGTTATAGGGGTATGTTTACTAAACCGCGGTAATGTTACCTGCGTTAGGTTCCGTGGTAATGGTATGGATGCCCATATAAAGGAGTGGGCGGTGCATTGTTAAAGCAAGACGTGTGAGGTAACACACGTTACAAGGCGCCAGGCGCACTATAAGGTGCCTTATAAGTAAGGTGCTTTGTAATGTGCCTTATAAGGTGCCTTGTCATGTGCCTTATAAGGTGCCTTGTTAGGTGTCTTGCTAGGTGCTTTATAAGGTGCCTTATAAGGTGCCCTGTATTGTGCCTTATAAGGTGCCATGTGGCTGCCAGTACTGATGACAAACATGTTGGGGGCAACTGTACCACAGCACAGGGTGTTGGCAATGTAAAGTACTGGAAAGACAGTGGGTGGCAGATGATGGGAATACGTGTCCCCCAGTGGAGGCGGAGGTGGCAGGATAGTTACAATAATGGGTGGACAGAGGAGTGGTGGTGCTATGCAGATCAGGCACAAGCGAGGCAAGCACAAAGAGGCACAATGCAGGAAAGGGTATCAGCGCAGGACATGGGGTGGCAGCCTGCACAGGCAGACAGGACTCTACACTGCTGACAGACACAGATAGACGGACCGAAGGAATGTTGGCAACTGTGGCGAGGGTATTATGGGCTTGCAGCACAGATCTGCAAAAATATGACTGCTACAGGCATGCAAACTATTTGAGTAGGTCAGGCATGAAAGGAGGGAACAATGAGGAATTCAACCCTTGACCACTGCTGAGAACGGCATTGTACTAACCAGTAGGCTATACCTCCATAGCATATCCCACAGCAATGGCTGGGTACAGAAGGACTGCAGGTCACCACACAAACTGTCTGCTCTCAGTGCCAGGATAGGGTAACCCCACCAGTACCCATGAAATAATGCACATGCTGAATAGCTGTCTACATCTGATCACCAAATGGGGTCTGCACCTCTCTGGTACCTCAGCTTAGAAAGACGAACTGACAGTGTGTGATACTGGCACAGAGTAGCTACAGACCATGCCATTGTGTAGGTTCTGTGTTCACCCTGAGGGATAGGATGGGCGCCCAGCACTAGGTCCGCAGTACATGTGGTGCTAGAGATAGGTCCTGCTGTACATCCCCATCACTACCAGCTTGTGACAGGTGTGCCTTGCAGTGCATCCAAAAGTAATTTGGTGTCCATCTGTATTCTGCAGTCACATGTGGCCCTCTGGGAACGGACACCACCCAGATTAGTGCATACCCAGTGTTAGGGTCTGGCTGACATGGGCACCTGTTATCAAGGGAGAGGGGTTCCTAGACTTGCATGAGATCTGTGTAGCAGTGCCTCTACAGGTCAAAGTGGTATACACTATATACCCCCAAAGGGCCCACAATCACCCATTTTGTAGGTAAGGAACAGGTGCCTGAGCCCCGGTGAAGCAATCTCCATCCTACTGGTATAAGACAGCCCTCCAGTGTTGGTGGACCAGAGCCATACCTGTGACTGGGGCAGTGGCAGACCAGCAGTAATGCTGGGGTTAGGTCTTGGAAACCTCAACTGCCTCACACCATGAGTCAGGCTGCACCTGCAACACCCTACAAGGTGTTCCAACCATGCACAGACTAACTGCAGACAGTCCACTAGCCAGTCCATAGTGCATGCTCACATAGGAACTATGTGCACCAAGCAAGTATCTCAGTGATTTGGCCCCCTTGGCCTGGCCCGCCCCGCCCTCAACCCCGCCCCTTCCCACTCCCCGCCCATTGACCCCCTCTCTCCGCCCTCTGCGGGACATAACATGGCCGGTGACGTTCCTGCGCGTTATGTAAGGTTAATGCGCATTAAGTAACATTTAGCAAACATACCCCATAGTTTTATAATTTGGTATTATAAACTGTGTTGTGGGTCTCACTTTTTCTTTTAGTTTCTTGATGTGCGAGCATCTTGCATTTCCTTTTGCAGCATGTACATTACCATTAACACCATTCTGGTCCAGTGTGCAGTTCAGGAGTTATGTTGGGGTTGCCAAGCCACTCTTGGTATTTATGTTGGAATGGGAGGTGTTGTGTTGGAATCACAAAGCCTCTCTTGTTTTCGTAAGGATTGGAAATGCTATATGGGGGGCCACTGAGCATCTCTTGTTTTTGTGATGGTGGAAAATGCTGTGTTGGGGCTGCCAAGTTGCTTTTGTTGTTTTTGAGGAAGTGGGAGGTGCTGCATGGGTGCTATTGAACCCCTCTTATTTGACACATTGAGCAGCATGTTTCCTAAGCTGGGCTACCTTACCAGCATGGGGTTGTAGGCTCACTGCAGAAAGGCAGGTACACCCCCCTGCGGTTACCACACTTCAATGTGGCAAAATGCCGCAGGTCCAACTAATGCCACACATAGAGGTGAATTATAGGTGAATCAAGGTGAATAATGAGGGAGGGGGTGCCAATCTAGAGGTTGCAGGGGGGGGGGGGTAGGGCGTCAGGAATCCTAGCATTGGCCCTGTGCTCTTCCATACCAACTACTAAGCTTTACAATTCCTTTTTTTCCATTAGAGATTCTCTGTTCTTGTTCCATGGTTTCTTGAATTCAGATACTGTCCTCATCTCTACCACCTCCACTGGGAGACCATTCCACGCATCTACCACTCTTTCCATAAAGAAATATTTCCACAAATTACTTCTGATTTTTTCTCATTTCACCTTCATCCTATGCCCCCTCATTGCAGAGCTTTCTTTCAATTCAAAGAGGCTTTCCTCCTATGGATTTATACTACAAAGATATTAAAACATTTCTATTGTATCTCCCCTCTCCCATTTTTCTTCCAAAGTATATATATTCAGATCTTTATGTCTGTCCCCATATGCCTTATTATGAAACCCATTGACCATGTTGGTAGTTACTATCTACATTAAAAAAAAAAAAAACCTTGACTAATACTTCCCAACTTTTTTGCCATGTCCGCTTCGGAAATCTTGTACCTCCAGAACTGGCCTTGGGGGGATGCTGTACTGCTGCCCCTAGGCTACGGGAACATTGCGCTGCATATGTTCCACAGGACAATTCAAACTGTAGTCCCAAGAAATGCCACATAGGTTTATTGAACGGGGGCAACCCTATAATAGTATCAAGAAGCCATTCCAAGGGGTATAATACGCCAATCTAAATTTATTACTACAATTTCGTGCAAAATCTCAGGCACAATCAATATTAACATGTGTGCTACCACGCTCTTCAGAAGTTTTTAAGGTTCAGAAAATCCTAAAAAAATATTAGTATATTCTACAACTTCATAAGGTATTTCAAAAACAATCTTTGCATAACAGAAAGAGGCTAATCTGAAACATCTCTAAGTCCATTCGGCTTTCCAAGACCCTACTGAAGAACCAGCCATAATGCCTACAAGACAATCCAATTGCATCACTCAATAGAATGCCTGTATATACTGTATGTTCATTTTCAGTTACATGTCAAACAACTGATGTGATATACACTGTTATCTATCCAGGCCAGTTAATTTATGAGGGTTAGACAATTTGAATGTTTCATCTTAATAGAAATGAACACAGGAGGCCAGTTGTCAAGCAAATTAAAACACTGCTGATAATATCACATTGCATAAAACACAAGAATTCTTTTGCTGATTTAAAATTTGCAATTTTGGATCAATACCCTCCCATCTCAACCCCCACGCCCACCCCCACCCCCAACCCCTAGTTCCTAAGGTGGTGATTTAAATCCAAAATTATGGCAATTACAGAGCAATAGATTTTTTTTTTTGTATTTTACTTTTTAATAGCATTTAAACAATATTACACTCAGCAAATGGAGAGGAGAGGACCTCCTTAAAGACACTTCCTTGATCGGGCAGGGTTTGGTTGCCCTTAAACTGAAGAGGCGATCCAGGAGAAGACTCAGTCAATGGAATCAGAGGAAGTACCGAAGGAAGAGAAATAACCTTAGCTTAAGTATCCATTGGACCAATAACTTCAACAGTTTTTACAGCTGACAGCTTAGATAACTACTTCTTCCATTTGCCTATAGCAATAAACATACTCCTCTCTTACTCCTCGCATGCTCCGAAGGGGGTCCAAAGGGGCAGCATCCTTTGGGCATGCAGCCATGGGTACGCACCCATTGCCACGTCCTGCGGCGGGGCTAAGATTTAAATAGCCCTAGTTGTACATGTCATCAGATGCAGTCTCTCACATGGGTACTGGGAGCCGGTAGCAGTCAGACAAAACAGTCCAAGCAGGAAATAAAGCACATAGCGTCCACCGCAGCAATAGATTTTTAATTTAAATGTGGTTGCTCCATCTGGCTTAAATGTGGAAGGCTGTCTTTATTGAAAAAAAAAATTCTAGGCTCTGTTCTTAGAAAAGTATAAGTTGCTAAATCTTTAGATGAAGTAGTCAAGTAGTTGGTGGAGCAGTAGGCCACAATAAACATATGAGCTGTATTGTTTAAAAAGCTAAAACAGAGCCGGATATGGCACGTAAGCACTGAGTACATGCCTTTTTTTCTTTACAATCTGGTGATTTTGTTTTGAATCTCACCTAAATCTTTTGAAGTTCATCTTAAAACTAGAGCAGCGACGGATTTTTAAGCTGAGTACTGTTTCCTCATCTGGCTCACATGCAGAAATAGAATGATTTGTGTGTTATTAACTGTTTTGTTTTTAGGCCCTCCTATGAAAAGAGTGTAAGCTGCCAATTGGCTAAATAATGTGGGAAGGCATTCGGTGGAGCAACATGCTACAACAAACAAGTTAGCTGTTTTGCTGTGTAAGTCAGAACAAGGGCCGTGGTGCATGGCACTGACAGCTCAATGCAGAAAAGTGCACTGCTGTTAGTGTTTACACAGAATTTTCAGTGCTAGTGTGGGTGCAGAATGTAGGAAGTAGTCCAACGTGAGCATAAACAATGCACAAATGCTTGCGGTAATGGCAGCACACTGTCCCTTTAAATGGGTGCTAATGAAGCAAGTAGCTATGCAGTGCAGATGCAGAAGGTCAAAAGGCTGAGCTCGACGCAAGATTCTAAGGTGAGGTTTGAGGAAGCATTAGCTGATAGGTTTGTGGTCAGTGCTGGTGAGAAATTCATACCTGTTTCTTCAGCGTACAGCACCCACAACATTTGCCAGGCTTCAATGAAGAGAGCACTGAAAAAACCCGGCAGGGGAAGTGTGCTGCAACAATGTTATGCCTATGTGCTGGATTGCCATCTGGAGCATAAACAGCAATACTACTCTGAGCAGAGCACTGATTATTGTAAGAAAAACTTCTGCTCAGAATAATATTGCTGTTTATGACCCAGATAGCAATCCAGTACACATGCACAAGTGCCAAACAGGTTTTTTTTCTGCGTAGGAGATAGGTGCTGCCAACTCAGACCTCTGTGCACATATGCCTGGCTCGTTCTCCTTGTTTAGCATAGACATTTTTCACACGGCTCATTTACATGCTGTTTGCTTATAGCATCACCAAGCAAAACCTCTGTACTAAGCTCGCTCAGGAAATACCAAGCTAAAGCTTTAGTGCTGGGCTCTAGCACGATGGGGTAAGTTTACTAAACAGCGCTAACGTCGCAGAGGCGATGTTATCACACGATAAGTGACGTTATTGCACAATAATGTTAAATTACCGTGCGATAACGTTACTTATCACATGATAATGTCTCCAGCGGTGTTAAGGCGCACAGAGGGTGGAGTAAGTCTCTCCAGAAGGTGGACAGAAGGGGTGAATGGGCGGAGAGTGGGCGGGGAGAAGCTCCAGGCATACAAACGCTGTGAAATGAAGGTCTGAAAATTGACGCCAGTGAAAACCTCGCATTAGAGGCACATTTGCAGGAGAGAGAAACCATTTCACTCAGCAATGTACAGTAAAGGCAGGGAAACCAAGAAAAGTGATAGTAGTGATACATGTGTAGCAACAGCATAGCGCCCAACTACAAAAGGGCATGACAATGAGGCTGCAAATGGGGTACAGGGGGCTGAAGGCGGGACATGCAGTGGGGCAGCTGGGGCACAGGGTGGACCTAGGCAGATGCCTAGGTGGCACAAAGGAAAGCAGAAACTGAAAATCAGTAAGACAGCAACTGACCAAGGTCAAACATGCCCACGAGTGTGTGTCCCACAGTGTCCCAGGGGACGGTACCCAGAAGGTACCCCAAAAGAGAACATAACATGGACAGGTGGTGCCGGGGGGAAGGGCGGATGTCTATGTAGGCACCTCTATCCCAGATCCCACACCATAGGCAGCCGCCAACAGGCACACTAGATAGCCTAGGACTGCGCACCACCAGCACCACCGGCATAAGGGCATGTCAGCATGGTGGCGGAGGGGTGCTGGTGGTGGAGGGGGCAGTGGCACCTGCCCACAGCACACCAAGGCCAAACCCTGTTCAGGTGGGTGGTGTGCAGTGGAACAGACAAGGGCTACGAACATAAGAACATAAGATATGCCATACTGGGTCAGACCAAGGTCCATCAAGCCCAGTATCCTGTTTCCAACAGTGGCCAATCTAGGCCATACGTACCTAGCAGTTTCCCCAAAAGACACAGGTTCCACAATGCTTGTACTGGGTCAAGCACTAATATCCTGGGTCCCTTCTTAATAATGGCTTATGGACCTTTCCTCCAGGAACTTGTCCAAACCTTTTTTAAACCCAGCTACACTAACAGCCTTTACTACATCCTCTGATAACAAATTCCAGAGTTTGATTACACGTTAAGTGAAAAAATATTTTCTTTTATTAGTCTTAAACAGTTTACCCTGTAGCTTCATTGCATGTCCCCTAGTCTTTCTATATTCTGATAACGTAAACAATCAATCTACGTTTACCCGTTCCACTCCGTTCATTAATTTATAGACTTCTATCATATCACCCCTCAACCGTCTCTTTTCCAGGTTAAAGAGCCCTAACCTTTTTAGCCTTTCTTCATAGGAGTATCCTTCCATCTCCTTTACCATTTTGGTGGCTCTTCTCTGAACTTTTCTAAGAACGCTATATCCTTTTTAAGATACGGGGGCCAGAATTGCACACAATATTCAAGGTGCTGTCTCACCATGGAACGATATAGAGGCATTATAATATCTTTTGTTTTATTTTCCATTCTTTTCCTTATATTACCTAGCATTCTATTTGCTCTCTTGGCCGCCGCTGCACACTGGGCCGAGGGTTTTAGCAAGTTATCCACAATGACGCCTAAATCTTTTTGCTGGGTGGTGGTTCCTAATGTGGAACCTTGCATCGTCTAACCATAGTTGTGGTTGTTCTTCCCTAGGTACATAACTTTGCACTTGTCCACATTAAATTTCCTCTGCCATTTTGATGCCCACTCTTCCAATTTATCAAAATCCTCTTGCAATCTTCCACAATCCTCTTGGGTTTTAACAACTTTAAATAGTTTTGTGTCATCTGCAAATCTGATAACCTCACTCGTTATTCCACTTTCCAGGTCATTTATGAAGATGTCAAAAAGCAGCGGGACCCAGCACAGATCCATGGGGTACACCACTAGTCACCTTTCTCCATTGGGAAAATTAGCCATTTAGCCCTACCCTCTGCTGTCAAAGGCTTTCTGAAAGTCCAGATACACTATATCAACTGACTCACCTTTGTCCGCCTGTTTATTCACACCTTCAAAAAAACATAACAGATTAGTAAGACAAGATCTTCCTTGTCTAAAGCCATGTTGGCTATCTCCCATTAGGCCATGACTATCTACATGCTGAGTAATTTTATTCTTTATGATGGTTTCTACCATTTTTCCCTGTACTGACGTCAGGCTCACCGTTCTGTAGTTTCCCGGATCACCCTTGGAAACATTTTTAAAAATTGGTGTTACATTGCTGATCCTCCATACTTCAGGTATTAGAGATGATTTTAATAATAGTTCACAGATTACTAATAGCAGGTCTGCAATCTCATATTTCAGTTCTTTCAACACCCTTGGATGTATACCATCCGGCCCAGGTGATTTGCTACTCTTTAGTTTATATAATAGTTGTAATACATCTTCCCGATGTATCGATATTTCCTTCAGTTCTTCCGCACCTTTAAATACCTCTACAGTCATGGGTAACATCCCTACATCTTCCTCAGTAAAGACCGAAGCAAAGAATTCATTCAGTCTCTCTGCTATCGCCTTGTCGCCTCTTAGTGCCCCTTTAACCCCTCTATCATCTAATGGGCCAACTCAGAGGTTTTTTGCTATGAATGCACTTGAAAAAGTCTTTATTTTGCTTTTTTGCTTCCTCAGCAAGCTTCTTCTCAAATTCTCCCTTTGCCTGCCTTATCAATGCCTTGCATTTGACATGTCAGTGCTTGTGCTGTTTCCAGGTTTCATCATTTGGCTCTTTTTTCCATTTCCTGAAAGATGATTTTTTGGCAACAACAGCCTCTCTGACCTCACCTGGCATTTTTTTGGACTTCCTTCTACTTGTCTTAAAGCGTGGAATACAGCTAGTCTGGGCTTCCAAGATAGTATTTTTCAACAACACCCAAGCTTGATGTAAGTATTTAACCTTTGCAACTGCTCCTTTTAGTTTTTTCTTAACTATTTTCCTCATTTTATCATAGTCTCCCTTTTGAAAGTTAAAAGTACTGTGGATTTCCTTACTATCCCTCCTCCACTAATTAAATCAAATGCGATCATGCTATGATCACTATTGCCAAGTGGCCCCAACACCCTTATCTCTTGCACTAGATCTGGTGTTCCACTAAGGACTAGGTCTAATATGGCTTCCCCTCTGGTCGATTCCTGAACCAGCTTCTCCAAGAAGCAGTCATTTATTTCATCTAGGAACTTTATCTCCTTAGCATGTCCTGCCGTGACACTGACCCAGTCGATACCAGGGTAATTGAAATCACCCATTATTATTACTGTGCTGTAACCTTTCTTAGCTTCCTTGATTTCTTTGAGAATTTCATCATCCATTTGTTCATTCTGGCCAGGCGGTCTATAGTACACCCCCACTGCCATCGCCGTCCCCTTTTTACATGGAATTTCAATCCATAGAGATTCTACAGCAAATTTTGTTTCCTGAAAAACTTTAATTCTTTCTGACTCAATGCCCTCTCTAACAAAGAGCGCAACCCCTCCACCAATTTGATCAGCTCTATCATTACGATATAGTTTGTACCCAGGTATCACAGTGTCCCACTGGTTGTCTTCCTTCCACCATGTCTCTGATATTCCAATCATATCTAATATCTCATTTAGTGCTATATATTCTAACTCTACCATCTTATTTTTTAGACTTCTAACATTTGCATACAAGCATTTTAGAGACTGTATTTTATTCATATTAATTTGGCTATTGGTAGACATGGGTAATTTGGGATCTTTAAGCTCTGTCTACTCCATACTCGAGGGCATTTGGGCTACTTTACTCTTTTTTGGAACCTCTCTGCTTTTGGTAGTATCCTTCAAGGATACATTCTTCCGAACCATCCACTCTTGGGTGACAGTCAGCTTTCCCCTATATCTAGTTTAAAAGCTGCTCTATCTCTTTTTTAAAGGTTAATGCCAGCAGCCTGGTTCCATCCTGGTTAAGGTGAAGCCCATCCCTTCGGAAGAGCCCCAGTTCTTAACAAATCCAAAACCCTCATCTCTGCACCATTGACTCATCCACGCATTGAGACTCCGGAGCACTGCCTGCCTTGCGCGTGGAACGGGAAGCATTTCAGAGAATGCTACTCTGTAAGTTCTGGATTTCAACTTCCTACCTAAAAGCCTAAATTTAGCATCCAGAACCTCCCTACCACATTTTCCTATATCATTGGTACTGACATGTGCCAAGACAGCAGACTCCTCCCCAGCACTATCTAAGACCTTATCTAGGTAGCGCATGAGGTCCGCTACCTTCGCACCAGGCAGGCATGTTACCAGGCAATCCTCGCGTCCACCAGCCACCCAGCACTTAACACTTTTTAAAAGAGGGCTGCTACACAGTACCCTGTCCTGTGCTGCTCAGGTAAGCTATATTCTGATTTGTGTGATGAACAGTAATGGTATCCCCAGGGAATAACTTGCCTCTGTGGCAACAGTTTGGTGTAGTACACACAGCCAGTGTGTTCAGGGACAGAAAGTCACAGGTTAAAGTCCCAGCTTTAGTGTCTGCAGACCATGTCCTTATATTTTACCCTTCAGCGCACATACACCATAAACATGTGCAGTCCTAGAGAAGAGGTTTCTAACTGGTGCCCAGGACTGGTGTGGCAGCCAGGGCTGCCAACCACCGCTATCTTTGCACAATGCTGAAATAGGTGTGAGAGTGTGTGTATGTTTATCCAGTGTCTTGTGGCTGCCTACACCTTACTGAGCCCCCAATGATTGCACTGTTTCCAGTTTTAGCCTACCAATGTGCATAATGAGGAGCAAGGTATTGTGGGTATGGCCTGGACACGGCGGTCTGGGCAGGATGCATCTGCACAGGACTTAGGGCAATGGCTGGGACATTGTAGTGCCTGACCACCAGCTGCACGGACAGGGTGGCCACAGCATGTCATGCTGTGAGGTTACTCTCACCCTGCCTGAGCAGTGACCATGGCATGGCTAGGTTCCCCCATAGGGCTGCACAGTGTTTTCCTTAAGTGATTTCTATGAGTCCCCTTTTTTGGGGCCCAATCACTGACATACTTGCTTGGTATGTGTGCTTACATCCCACTTTTGGGGGCACACAGTTCCTTCTGGAACATGTACTATGTATTAGCTAGCAGCCTGTCTGCAGTTAGCTTGTGTGTGGCTGGAACATCTTGCAGGGTGCAGTGGGCAGAGACTGACTGTGCCCTTTGCTGGTGAATGTCAGATTGTGGTGGGGAGCAGCTGAGCTTTTCCAGGCCTACTGCCTGTCTGCCAGTGCCCTATGAAATATGTACAGATCTGCATTGACTGCCCTGGAGGGTGCCTCTTCCCCAGCAGGACTGGGGTAGTGGTCCCCTCTACTGCCTCCGATGCATAGTGTGGATCTGTTGGTGGGAGATCCTGTCCCCCACCCTGACCCAGAGAGGGCGGGTTGGGTGGTGCTACATAATCCGATTTTGGGTCCACACAATATCCTTCTCCTATAACATGTGACCATGGCAACCACACAAGTTATGCATTATTCTGGGTGCATCATAGTCCACAAAGACTAGACGTGACTGGGAAACACAGGTGTATTATAGGTGTGTCTGCAAGGACTACCTGTCACACACTGGCACTGATGGGGACCTGACTCAGCCAAGCCAGGTGCTGCGGACCTGGTGTTGGGCGCCCTACCTACCCTCAGTGTGAGCACAGGAACCACACAATGTCACGGTCTGTAGCTACTCTGTGCCAGTAACACACACGGTCAGTTCCCCCTACCAGGCCAAGGTGCTGTGGAGGCGCATATCCCATCTTGTGATGAGATGTAGACTGCTGATCTGCATGTGCAGTGCATCATGGGTACAGGTGAGTATACCCTATCCTGGTAACCACAGCAGACAGTTTGTGCAGTGACCTGCAGTCTTTCTGCAGCCAGCCAGCACTGTGTTAGAAGCTGTAGCTCACTGGTTACTATTATGACTGTAGTGGCAGAGGTCATGGGTCTAATCCCACAGTGGTGTTGTTTATTAAGGTTCTCTGAGGGGTTTCCTTTTAATTTACATCAGTGCTGCCAGCAAAACCACACTCACAGTGCCATAACCTTAAGGCGCCTCATAAGGTGCCCTATAGGGCACATTATAAGGTGCCTTAGTGGACAGGGCACTTTATTATGTGCCATATAGGGCGCCTTATGAGGCACCTCAGGTTACGGCACTGTGAGGGTGTTTTTGCTGGCAGCACTGTTTAAATTAAAAGATATCCCTCAGACATCCTCATTAAATAACACCACCATGGGATTGATCTCATGATCTTTGCCTTCACAGTCATTGTCATAACCAGTGGGCTACCCTCTATAGCTTCTGGTACAGCACTGGCATGGACTTAAGGTTACCACGCGTTAATGAGCCAAGTTGCCCTCTATCGCGCGATATAGATTCTTGCTACCTTGCTGCCGGAACGCCCACTACCTTATATGGCATTCTTCACATTAACGCTGCAACTAGCGTCGGTAACATTAAGACAGTTTAGTAAACATACCCCTATGTTTTTGCACTGAGCTGTAAACGCATACGCTTTTTGCTCTGCATTCTGGTGGCCTCTGTTCAAATCCCATCTAAATATTTTTGAGTTTATCTCCAACATTTATGATAACTATGCCAACATTGTTTTTATTTTGAATAGTATTTCTTAGTGGATGTGTGCGCAACAACAAAATGGGTGAGTTTTAAAATACATTTGTGCATAGTAAGAGCTTGTTTATACCCCAGGTGAAATTAATGAAAATGTGGCAGTTGGTCCTTTGAAAATGACGTCTAGTAGAGAGCTTGCTAACATTGAAAAACAAATTGGGAGTTTTTTTACTAAAGGGCACTAGCTGTCGGTGCCAGTATGGTGCACCCTAAAGGTGCACAGTGGACCCATATTGACAGCTAGCATGGGGACACTGTAATTTGGTGCTAACAGCCCATGACACGTTAGGGTTGCAAGTGGGGGGGCTAGGGGTGGAGAGTGGGTATGGTGAGTGCCCCACAGGCAGTGCACTCTGTGATAAGGAAGCTTATCATAGCTCAGGTAGGAGCTATAGAAAAGATGATGTGACTCTGAACAAGCAACCTGTCAGTTCTGGTAGAAGCAAGAAAACAGAGTTTTCACATAAAAGACTACCAGTCCCAGAATGCACCAGGTTTCCAGCAGCCATGAGAGGGGCTGAAGTGAGAAAACGTGTGTGCAATCAAGAGAGCTATGAGGTAATCCCTAAGCACTCATCTCAAAGGGCAGGGCATGATTCAACACAGCTGCGCTGTGTTAGGGAGGAGCACACATTAGAACAGAATAAGAATAGAGCTTATTCTACAGATAACAGCTACAGAAAGAGCTTCAAAGACAGAGACAGCAACGGCTACAAGCTCCAGTCCAGCTACAGGTTTAAGCATCACCTGGAGAAGCAGAAGCCAAGCCAAGCGGATAGAGAAAGAAGGAAACTCTCTGGAAGGAAGAGAAGAAAGGCCATTGGAGGGTCTGGGAGAATCCAAGGCAGTACCCATACTGGGAGGTATTCCAAGTGCCAGCAGAGTCCATTGGACTGGAGTCAGCCAGAGGAATGGAATGGCAGAGATAGGAATCACCAGTGGCTACCTGGAAGAGAGAAGACTGCACGTGGAAGGGACTTTCAGACCAAGGCCAGAAGGTATGTGAGAGGAGATCCAGTGTCCAGGGATCAAGATTGGAAGGCTGGACATCAGAATTGGATTACATACTGGCCAGGCTATACAGAGAGGAATTATGATAGCAGGAGAGGCTCAGGTATGAACACTGATCCAGACCCTATCTATAATAGTGAATGGCAGCAAGGGAATAAGCATTCTCATGATAGTGCCTTAATGAAAGACTCGTCTGTGCCAATGTATGATAGTGACCCTATGCTGATTGATGAAGGGGGAGATACAGCAGATGAAACTATTAATTACATGGACTGTTCTCTATCTAAATGCTATTGCTAGCTTTCTGTGAGCAAACACATCAGCCATCACAAAGAAACCTAACTTTGTTCTTATTTCCACTGCAAAACAGCTCTTAAAGCAGGATTTGGGTTCACACAGTAGCAGCCAGCCAGCTAAAGGGTTTCAGCTGGTAAATTGATAGTAATTAAAGCTGCACCTGATTGTGTGTGTGAGCAAGAGAGAATCACTGCAGGATCTGTGTGGAAATTAAGCAGAAGTTAACCTAACCAGCAAAGTTTATTTATTTCTTTGTGCCTTTTTATTTGGTAATTATTTGCTAAGAAAACATTAGCTAATTGCCTGACAAGCTGAAGGTTGTTTTCTGATTTGCTTTGTGACTTTATGTTATCCATTTAAACACTGCAAGCAAGTAACCTCATTTATATTGCTACCAAGCATATTTGTGCTGGGTGAATTAAACCCCATCAATAAAAGAAGAATTTTATTGGCTTTACCACTTGGTTTCACAACTCAATTATTGTCTTCAGCTGTGTTTGGGAGTGAATGAACTACATTACCCACAATACCTTGCAAGAATCATATGAATATATGCATCATCAAGATTGTGTAAGTTCTCACCCTAGGCAGCCGTCTGACAAATGGCGTAGTTTTCCGGATTGCTTTTGCACCAAGAGGATTTATTTGCTGTGGATTACAAATAAAATTCAAGTTTGAAGCTGAAAGAAGATTTTTTTCCCCTCATCTACACTTTGGAGGAGAAGTGGTTGTTCCAGGAAGCTGTCCCAGATGAAAAGACCCTGTGCAAAGCTGGATTCATCACTGAGACAAGGTAATATGTACCTGGGCATGTCTAGTGGTGGATGTGTGTAAGCACAGGGGGTAATTGGAAAAAAAAAAAAAAGAAAGTTGAAAAAAACCACACCTGGTTGGAAGGTGCTGCTCTTTGGTTTTTTTTTTTCTTTATCTCTTGCAGGGGTCAAGATGGATCTGAGGGAGATGGCTCAGTGGATGGCAGCCCAATTTAGCAAGCAGCAGGAGCTATCACAGCAGGCCCAGGACACTGCTATGAAGGCCTTAATGGAACAGCAGAAACCAGTGCTTGATCTGGTGCAAGCTCTAGTGCAGCTGCAGAGCCAAAGTGGAACAGATGGAAGACCAGCAGTTAGTACTGGTACACCACATGTGGACAATGTGGGACTCAATCAAGGGATTGGGGCATTTAATTTTGGGAAATTAACTCCAGATGATAATGTTGATGATTTTCTAGAGTCTTTTGAAAGAGTGGCACAGGCTTTAGCATGGCCAGAGACCCAGTGGGCAGTAAGGCTGGCAGCCTCATTAACTGGAGAGGCACTTGCAGCCTACAGAGCAATGCCAGCAGCCCAGGCTTTGAATTATAAGGATGTAAAGGCAGCTATTAGAGATCGCCTAGGGTTGTCTATTTCAGAGTATAGGCGAATGTTTAGAGCTGTTACATTGAAAGTGGGTGAGACACCCAGGGCTCTGAGTCAGAGAATTAGAAGTCTAGCTGTAAAATGGTTGGAGCCTGAGCAAAAGACAGTAGAAATGTTATTAGATATTATAATGCTGGAACAATTTATGCTTGGGGTACCTAAAGATTTGAATGTTTTTCTTATACAGCAAAATTGCCAAAATCTTGGAGAGGCAACCATGCTAGCAGAGAGATTCTTGGAAGCCACGCAGGCTTGCCATAGAATGGGTGGCCCTCTAAAGATGGATGCTGAGGCTAAATGTGCGGTATCAGAAAAGAGAATAATTAAGAATGTTTCTGAAAATGAATGTACTGTATCAAACCAGATGACACAGTGGAATAGAAAGAAATGTTTCAAGTGTGGAAAATTGGGACATTTAGAGAAGAGATGCCAGATACACACTAGTTTAATGGGTCTGGATTTAAAACAGCCCAAGGAAGGATTTCTTTTGATGGTGGATGTGCAGGGAATTACCACAAATGCATTATTAGACTCTGGGGCAGACCAGAGTATGATGTCAAAAAGGCTTTGGAAGAGGATAGAGGCCCAAGAAAGATTTGTGCCTAGAACCCCTGAAAGCCAAGTTCACATCAGATGCATTCATGGTGCTGCATCATCATATCCCACCTATAGGCTAAAGGTTAAGTGCCTAGGGAAACAAGAGGAAGTCCTGTTAGCAGTGGTGCCTAGGCTACCCTTTGATTTGGTTCTAGGGAAGGACTGGCCAAGATTTAAGCAGGAACTAGTGAAAGGGCTAGGAAAGAAGGAGGGAGAAGGTTTAATAATGGAAATAGCTCCCGGGCCTTTCTTTGGAAGTCCTCAGTCCCTAGCTAAAAAGATGGTTAAGCTTCCAGAAGGCCAAACTATGGGTAATAAGAGGGGCCTTGTATCCACCCGCTCGCAGGCTAAGTTAGAGAGCCAGCAGAAGGAGGAGGGGGAGCAGGCAGAGTTATTAGGAGATTTACCCTCTCATGATGATTTAATAACCCCATCATCTGGTAAAGTAAGAAAGTTGAAAGCACAAAAGAGGCGTGAGAGACTTTGCAGAGCACAGGGTAGGGCTGAGATGTTAGCTGGTCAAAGTTTACCCTGGGTGCCAGCTGAGTTGGTGGCAAAGTTTCCTAACTTTCCACAAGAACAGCGAGCTGATCAAGCTCTCACCCGAGCTTTTAAGTATGCTCAGGAGGTCAGGGAGGAATTGCCCAGATTCAGACTAGATAATGACATATTATATAGAGAGAGTCAGGACCCCAGAAATGGTGCCATACGTAAACAATTGGTGGTACCCACAACTTTCAAAGGGCTAGTACTTAGACTAGCACATGATCATCCAGTGGGAGGTCATAAAGGTATGCAAGGAACACTGGATCAAATTCTTGTGCGTTTTTACTGGCCAGGTATATTCAAAGAAACTGCCCAGTTTTGTGCTGCATGTCCAGCGTGTCAGCGAGTTACAGCGGCTCACCCACCAGTGGTGCCATTGATCCCCATGCCAATCATCACAGACCCAATTGGTTGCATTGCCATGGATATTGTAGGCCCATTAGTCAAAACGCCCCGAGGTTTCCAATACATCCTAGTTATGGTAGATCAGGCAACAAGGTTTCCCTGGGCCATACCATTGAGGAATGTTTCTGCAAAAACAATAGCTTTAGAGCTAGTAAAATTGTTTTGTGAAGTGGGATTCCCAAGAGAGGTGTTGACTGACCGAGGGTCCAATTTTGTATCCAAATATTTGGCCCAGGTCTGGGATGCCTTTGGCATTCGTCACGTGAAAACCTCAGCCTACCATCCACAATCAAATGGTTTGGTGGAGAGATTCAACCAAACTCTCAAACAAATGTTGAGAAGGGGATTAGCAGGAGAGGTAAAAGAATGGGATATGTTATTACCCTTTGCCTTATATGCCTGCAGGGAAAGAATTCAAGTGTCCCTAGGTGTAACTCCATATGAGTTGATGTATGGTAGGGCTCCACGGGGTTTGTTGGATATTTTGAGGGAACAATGGATTGATCCTGAACCAGGAAGTCAGGAGGTGCCACTGTTTCTACGTGACTTGAGAGCACGTTTGAAAAGGACGTCGCAGGTTGCTGAGAGGAACCTGCAGGACAGTCAAGTTCGCCAGAAAGGGTGGTATGATAGAAAGGCCAAAAGCCGCCAATTAACCATTGGTGAAAAGGTTTTGGTTCAAGTAGCAGGAACTGCTCCAAAATTTGAGGTACAGTGGAAAGGGCCATGGGAGGTTGTTAAACAAGTGAGCCCAGTGTCTTATATGGTAGAAAATGCAAGAGGGCGTAGGCAGACCTACCATATTAATGTACTTAAGTCTTGGAAGGAGAGGCCTGTAGATAATGACCTTGAACCCAGTCAGGAAGTAAGTGAGCTTCAAGAAGAGAGCACTCTCGTAGGTATTACGGACTGTAGAGAAGAAGTTTCACCAGTTAAACCAGTCCGTAATAACTTAAGCAGGGGGGTATGTGATAAGGAAGCTTATCATAGCTCAGGTAGGAGCTATAGAAAAGATGATGTGACTCTGAACAAGCAACCTGTCAGTTCTGGTAGAAGCAAGAAAACAGAGTTTTCACATAAAAGACTACCAGTCCCAGAATGCACCAGGTTTCCAGCAGCCATGAGAGGGGCTGAAGTGAGAAAACGTGTGTGCAATCAAGAGAGCTATGAGGTAATCCCTAAGCACTCATCTCAAAGGGCAGGGCATGATTCAACACAGCTGCGCTGTGTTAGGGAGGAGCACACATTAGAACAGAATAAGAATAGAGCTTATTCTACAGATAACAGCTACAGAAAGAGCTTCAAAGACAGAGACAGCAACGGCTACAAGCTCCAGTCCAGCTACAGGTTTAAGCATCACCTGGAGAAGCAGAAGCCAAGCCAAGCGGATAGAGAAAGAAGGAAACTCTCTGGAAGGAAGAGAAGAAAGGCCATTGGAGGGTCTGGGAGAATCCAAGGCAGTACCCATACTGGGAGGTATTCCAAGTGCCAGCAGAGTCCATTGGACTGGAGTCAGCCAGAGGAATGGAATGGCAGAGATAGGAATCACCAGTGGCTACCTGGAAGAGAGAAGACTGCACGTGGAAGGGACTTTCAGACCAAGGCCAGAAGGTATGTGAGAGGAGATCCAGTGTCCAGGGATCAAGATTGGAAGGCTGGACATCAGAATTGGATTACATACTGGCCAGGCTATACAGAGAGGAATTATGATAGCAGGAGAGGCTCAGGTATGAACACTGATCCAGACCCTATCTATAATAGTGAATGGCAGCAAGGGAATAAGCATTCTCATGATAGTGCCTTAATGAAAGACTCGTCTGTGCCAACGTATGATAGTGACCCTATGCTGATTGATGAAGGGGGAGATACAGCAGATGAAACTATTAATTACATGGACTGTTCTCTATCTAAATGCTATTGCTAGCTTTCTGTGAGCAAACACATCAGCCATCACAAAGAAACCTAACTTTGTTCTTATTTCCACTGCAAAACAGCTCTTAAAGCAGGATTTGGGTTCACACAGTAGCAGCCAGCCAGCTAAAGGGTTTCAGCTGGTAAATTGATAGTAATTAAAGCTGCACCTGATTGTGTGTGTGAGCAAGAGAGAATCACTGCAGGATCTGTGTGGAAATTAAGCAGAAGTTAACCTAACCAGCAAAGTTTATTTATTTCTTTGTGCCTTTTTATTTGGTAATTATTTGCTAAGAAAACATTAGCTAATTGCCTGACAAGCTGAAGGTTGTTTTCTGATTTGCTTTGTGACTTTATGTTATCCATTTAAACACTGCAAGCAAGTAACCTCATTTATATTGCTACCAAGCATATTTGTGCTGGGTGAATTAAACCCCATCAATAAAAGAAGAATTTTATTGGCTTTACCACTTGGTTTCACAACTCAATTATTGTCTTCA
Source organism: Ichthyophis bannanicus (assembly GCA_033557465.1). NCBI lineage: Eukaryota > Metazoa > Chordata > Amphibia > Gymnophiona > Ichthyophiidae > Ichthyophis > Ichthyophis bannanicus. Next base: position 1,012,272,601 of record CM066033.1, on the reverse strand, counting down.
GCTGTGTTTGGGAGTGAATGAACTACATTACCCACAATACCTTGCAAGAATCATATGAATATATGCATCATCAAGATTGTGTAAGTTCTCACCCTAGGCAGCCGTCTGACAACTCTTGCTATCTGCATGGAACGCTAGTAGTGTGGATGTTGAGTGCATTAGTGCTCTTGTGGTGCCGTTGCAGAGATTCATACACTGCTTTCTATTTTCCTGGCAGTTAACACTGTGGTATTGACGACGCACCATGGATTCATACATTATAGGCACGTTTGGCGCAACACCACAGTGCCCTTCTCCCATAGTGAGATCAACACTGTGATACATCTTGCATATTTTTCACAAGCCCCGGGAGCATGGGCAAGTTGTAAGCCCAGTTCAGAAGATTATGAGAGCTATGAATAGACATTTCTTAAGATAGGTTTGAAAACTTTTAAGTAAGAACGATGTTGTTTGAGTGGGAAACAGCATTTTGGACCTCATATTCAAAAGGCATTTACATGGTTTAAAGCCCAGTAAATGCCTTAAACTGGGATAGTCAATGACACTTACAGGGTTAGTGCTATTGAGTATCCCCTTCTAAGTCCCCTATGTGCCCCAATGCTATCTGGTTAGCAATGGAGCGTGTCGGGGAGGAGCAGAAGTGGCAACAAGCAATAACTGGGCAACAGCGATATCACATGCTGTCTGGTTAGCGATCTGAATCAAAAAGATAGGCGAGGAAAACTCTTGCTTATCTTTTGGCGCAGGAGTTAACTGGGCAGTATGCAATATCGCTGCTGTCCGGTTATCTAATATGGTTTCCGGCGTGTGTGGCGATCCCCAAATATTCAATGCTTGGGCCACATATGACCCCAGTGTTGAATATTCAGGGTTAAGGGTCAGCAGGCACTATGCACCATACTTCCCTGTTCCCAGAGGGTTTATAATCTAAGGGCCCAATATTGAGTTATGCTGGCTATGCCCAGCTACGGTCATATGTGGCCCTGGCATTGAAGATCTGGGTTTGCTGCACAGCCTCCCAGATGCAGTAGATAACCAGGCAGGGCAATATTAATAAAATAGTCAAACTTTTGCCTCGCCTATCTTTTAGCTTCAGGTCACTAACCAGGCAGCATGCAATATTGCTGCTACCCGGTTAATGACTGTCGCCACACCCCAGTGCTAAGCGGTTAACACTGGGGCATGTATTTTATTTATTTATTTTAAACTTTCTGATATACCACTTTTCACACCGTCAAAGTAGTTTATATACAACGTTAACTTGTTACAGAGAACATAGAGAGTGGAGATGTGGTAAATACATTTTAACTTCGGTACTTTTACAGTAACATATACAAAGTGGTATGTTTACTAAACCATCTTAATGTTACCGGCGCTAGTTGCAGCGTAAATGTGAAGAATGCAATATAAGGTAGTGGGCATTCCGGCGGCAAGGTAGCAAGAATCTGTATCACGTGATAGAAGGTGCCTTGGCTCATTAACACGCGGTAACCTTAAGTCCATGCCAGTGCAGTGTTAGAAGCTATAGAGATTTAGCACACTGGTTATGGAGGCAGAGGTCATGAGTTCAATCCCATGGTGGTGTTATCAAATAAGCCTGCCTGAGGGATATCATTTAATTTAAAGCAGTGCTGCCAGCAAAAACACCCCCACAGTGCCGTAACCTAAGGTGCCTCATAAGGCGCCCCATAGGGCACATTATAAAGTGACCTGTCCACCAAGGCACCTTATAATGTGCTTTATAGGGCGCCCTATAGAGCGCCTTTTGAGGCACCATAAGGTTACGGCACTGTGAGGGTGGCTTTGCTGGCAGCATTGATTTAAATTAACAGGAAATCCCTCAGAGAGCCTTAGTACAGAACACCACTGCAGGATGGAACCCATGACTACTGCCGCCACAGTCATTGTAGTAACCAGTGGGCCACATCTCTATAGCTTCTAACACTGCACTGACTGGCTACAGAAAGACTGCAGGTCACCACACAAACTGTCTGCTGTGGTTACCAGGATAGGGTATACCCACCCATACTCATGATGCACTGCACATGCAGATCAGCAGTCTACAGCTGATCACAAGATGGGGTATGCGCCTCCACAGCACTTCGACTTGGTAGGGAGACCTGACCGTGTGTGTTACTGGCACAGAGTAGCTGCAGACCGTGACATTGTGCAGTTCCCGTGCTCACCCTGAGGGTGAGGTGGGACACTCAGCACCAGGTCCGCAGAACCTGGCTTGGCTGAGATAGGCTGTGCTGCAGGTTTCTAACAGTGCTAGTGTGTGACAGGTAATCCTTGCCGACACACCTAGAATACACCTGTGTCCATCTGTATTTCCCAGTCATGTCTAGTCCTTGTGGGCTATAATTCATCAAGAACAGTGCATAAACTGTGTGTTTGCCATGGTCACATGTTATAGGAGAAGGGTGTTATGTGGACCCAATAGCAGATTATGCAGCACCACACAACCTGACCTCTCTGGGTCAGGGTGGGGGACAGGATCTCCCACCAACAAATCCACACTCTACATCGGAGGTAGTAGAGGAGACCACCACCCCTGTCCTGCTGGGAAAAAGGCACCCTCCTGGGCAGTCAATGCAGATTTGTACGTATGTCAAAGGCACTGGCAGACAGGCATTAGGCCTGTGAAAGCTCAGCTGCTCCCCACCACAATCTGACATTCACCAGCAGAGGGCACAGTCAATCTCCACCCTGCAAGGTGTTCCAGCCATACACATGCTAGTTAGTACATAGTACATGTTCCTGGAAGAACAGTGTGCACCCAAAAGTGGGATGTAAACATACACACCAAACAAGTAGGTCAGTGACTGGGCCACAGAAAAGAGAACTCATAGATATCACTTAAGAGAAACACAGTCTAGCACTATGTGGGAACCTAGCCATGCCATGGTCACTGATCAGTCACGGTGAGAGTGACCTCCCAACATGACATGCTGTGGCCACCCTGTCCGTGCAGGTGGTGGTCAGGCACTACAATGTCCCGGCCATTGCCCTATACCCTGTGCAGATGCATCTTGCCAAGACCGCCGTGTCCAGGCCATACCCACAATACATTGCTCCTCATTATGCACATTGGCAGGCTAACACTGGAACAGTGCAATCATTGGGGGCTCAGTAAGGTATAGGCAGCCACACAACACTGGATAGACATAGACACACTCCCACACCTATTTCAGCATTGTGCAAAGATAGAGATGGTTGGCAGCCCTGGCCACCACACCAGTCCTGGGCATAGTGCAGGCAGTGCTAAGGTATGCAGGTGCTAGTATTGGTAGCTGCTGCTCCATGCAGGGACCAAAAGCGTGACTCTCCATGAGGCTTTGGATAGTGGAGCCTGTGGGTGTGGGTGTTTGTGCCCTGTTGCCGATGCTCTAGGGCAGAGGTTCCCAACTCCGCTCCTGGTGGGCCAAACACAATTCGGGTTTTCAGGCTGTCCCTAATGAATATGCATGAGATACATTTGCATACAATGGGGGCACTGCATCCCAATGCATCTCATGCATATTTAATGGAGACAGCATGAAATCCTGAATGGTGTTTGGCCCTCCAGGATGGCAGTTGGGAACCTCTGCTCTAGGGAATGCACATATTTATGGTGTATGTGCGCTGTAGGGTAAAATATAGGAATATGGTCTGCAGGAGCTACAGCTGGGACTTGAACCTGTGACTTTCTGCCCCTGAACAGCAGTGGGTCATTCCCTGGGGATGCCATTACTGTTCATCAGACTGCCCTTGTCTGTTGCACTGCATGCCACCCACCTGAACAGGGCTTGACCTTGGTGTTCTGTGGGCAGATGCCACTGCTCCCTCCACCACCAGCACCCCTCCGCCACCATGCTGACATGTCCTTATGCCGGTGGTGCTGGTGGTGCGCAGTCCCAGGCCATCCAGTGTGCCGGTAGGCGGCTGCCTATGGTGTGGGATCTGGGGTAGGGGTGCCTACATAGACAGCCGCGCTTCCCCCCGGCACCGCCTGTCAATGTTATGTGCCCTTTGGGGTACCTTCTGTGTACTGTCCCCTGGGACACTGTGGGACACACACTCGTGGGCATGTTTGACCTTGGTCAGTTGCTGGCTTGCTGATTTTCAGTTTCTGCATTCCTATGTGCCACCTAGGCATTTGCCTAGTCCACCGTGTGCCCCAGCTGCCACACTGTATGTCCCACCTGCAGCTCCCTGTACCCCATTTGCAGCCTCACCGTCGTGCCCTTTCGTACTTGGGCACTATGATGTTGCTGCACATGTATCACTACTATCACTTTTCTTGGTTTCCCTGCCTTTGCTGTACATTGCTGACTGAACTGGTTTCTCTCTCCTGCAAATGTGCCTCTAGCGCGAGGTTTTCACTGGCGCTAATTTTCAGACCTTCATTTCACAGCGTTAGTGTGCATGGAGCCTCTCCCCGCCCACTCTCCGCCCATTGACCCCTTCTCTCTGCCCTCTGGGGAGCCTTACTCCACCCTCTGTGTGCCTTAACGCCGCAGGAGACGTGTTCACACGAAACCTCATGCTATCGCGCGATAATGTTACTTTATCGCACGCTAACGTTACGTATCACACGATAACATTTCGTATCACGCGCAAACAGCGCTACTACAATGTTATCGCTCTTTAGTAAACATGCCCCAAAGTCTTTGTAAGGTGGATGACTTGGGGAGAGCGTGGGGTAGGGGATGGGCTAAAGTGGAATGGGGAGGGTAAAATGGTGGTGTTTTAGAGCGAGGTTTTAAGTGTCCATTCCGTAGGCTTCATGAAAGATATGTGTTTTTAGCTTGTTAACAGAAATCGGAGAGGTCCTTGATGGCTCTTAAGTGGCTTGGTAGTGAGTTCCAGGTTGAGGGGCAATATATTGAGAATGTTCTGTTACAGGCGGATTGAGAACTTTTTGTTTTGTGGGCAGGTATGTTAAGCAGGTTTATGTTTGGTAGCCTTCTTGCTCTTGAATCAAGATTTCTCTGTAGTAGGGTCTGTAGGTACTCAGCCGGTTGGTTGTGTATGACTTTGAACGTAGTTATTATTGCCTTGAACTTGATCTGCGTCTGAATTGGGAGCCAGTGTGGTCCTGAGGATGGGTTTTATGTGTCTTGTCTCGGAATTCCAGTGATTAGATGGGCTGTTGCATTTTGTGCTAGTTGTAGGGGGTGTATTGTTTGTTAAGGGAGGCCATGGAGTATAGTGTTACAATAATTGAAATGGGGAGTAATTATAGCTTGGCAGACTGTTGTGAAGTGGTCTGGGTAGGGGGTATAGTTTGTGAAGGATCTTCATTTTGTAGTATGCTGTCATGATGGTTCTTTTCATATGCAATTGGAAGTTTAGTCTCTGGTTTAGTATGACCCCCAGATATTTGACTTCAGATTTTACTTTGATTTCTTTGCTGTCAATCTTGATTTCTGCAAGGGTTTGTAGTTTGGGTCATTGGTTACATGCAGAATTTCTGTTTTGTTGTAGTTTATTGCAAGATGGTCATTAGACAGCTATTCTGATACTGCTTTGAAGTAGTTTTTGATTGCTGAGTGATCTGGGTTTTCTGTGGAGAAGGGGACATATAACATCCGCATATAAGTGGTATAATATGATGTGTTGCTTGATGAGTGTGCAGATTGGTTGAATGTAGTGGTTGACTAAAAGTGCTGATAGGGAGGAGCCTTGAGGTATTCCTTGATGTTGTTTGAATCTTCACAATGTTTGATCTCCCATCCTTACTTGTTGGGTATGGTCAGTTAGGTAAGGTCAGAACCATTCTAGGAGTTTTTTTGAGACTCAATTTTGTGTGAGGTGTTCAATGAGTTTGTTATGGTTTATGGAGTCAAATGCTGCTGTGATGTCTATGAATATTTATTTATTTACATTCTCTTATATACTGTGCTATTCTGCATCAGTGCAGTTTACATTGAACAAACTGAAATTACATTGAACAGGGCATTATAACTTGGAGATAACTATTTTACAGGGAACATGGGCTATGGAGGGTTAAGTGGCTTGCCCAAGACCAGAAGGAGCACCTGTGGGACTAAAAACCCCAGTCCTTCTGGCCCAAGGTTGCTGTCCTCTAGTGGGATTTGAACCCCCAACCTTCATGGCCTGAAGTACCTTGCCCCAACCACTAGGCCACTCCTCCACTCCTTAGTAAGAATCATTGTTTCGGTTTTTCAATTCCTTTGATTAGTGTGCTTAGTAAGAAGGTGAGTAAGGTTCCCAAATTATGAGCTGGTCTGAATCCATGTTGCTGGGGGTCAAGAGGGGTGTACATATTGGTGTATTCTTGTAGTTGTAGTTGAACTATTTTTTTCAATTATTTTGGCTAGAAATGGGATACTGGTGATTGATCTGTATAAGCTTGGGCTGTTGGGGTCCAGTGATGTATTTTTTAGGATGGGTCTGATGGATGTAGTTTTGAGATTGCGAGGTACGCAATCCTGGGTAAAGGAAATTTATTTATTTAATGTCTCTTTTATACCGCGCTATTTAAAATCAGCGTGGTTTACATACAACAATAACATATACATTGTGGCCTACGCTGTGCTGTATTTACAATAGAACAGGTGATCTAACTTGGACAAAATCAGGTAACTATATACCCGCTGGAGATCGAGACCCCAGCCCAGGTGGGCATATCATTGGGAAGAGACTATTTACAAATATGCTGACTATATACATTCTGCTATTTACATGGTGTGCATAGGAAAGGTTTAAAAGTTTGAGTATGATGGGGTGTAAAAGGCTGTAAACCATGTAAATGACTTTTGAATATCAGACCCCAAGTTTGCACCCGAGGCAATATAATGTAAATACAGTTTGTTCAATGTAAACCGCCTTGAGGCGGTATATAAGAAATGTTAAATAACTAAATAAATAAATAAATAAATAGAAGAAGAAGTGACTTGCCCAGGGCTACAAGGAACATCAGCAGAAATTGACCTCTGGCCTCAGTCTTCCCTCCACCCCTCTAACCACTAGACTGCATGCCTGCTCTGACATTGGTGTAAATGTATGCATTTACTGTGCATGTGTGCCTAGTTTATACAATCTGCATGTTCTTTGCAACTGTACCCCCACTCTGTGCAAACTATGCTCCCAGGGATGCCTTCATACAGATTACATAAATGTAGGTGATCGTTTTCTGTGTACGTATATTCCTTGCACTTACATATATAATCTTATAAAAGTCTTCTGCATGTAAAAGGGGTTTTTCATGCAGAAAAAACTTTATGAAATTACCCCTGCATTGTTTCTCAATAACAAATACATGGATGTTAAGGAGGCAATTTTATAATGAATCGCATAATGTTGCACACCATCAATGCACATAAGCAACCTAATTTTAATGTTTTGCATATAGGGGAAGATTAGATAAGGGCTATTCTATAAGTACGCTTGTCAGGGTGATGGCACATACTTTTGGAATGGGCAAGCACAGGGTTGGAGCCCAAACATATGTATGTAAGGTATACTGTAACATACATGCAGTGGCATAAAGTCTGCCCAAGTGGCCCCTGCGGTGCAAGGAAGTCTCAAGGAAGAAGGGGTCCCACTTTCAGCTGTTCCTATGTCTTCTGAAGTGGACTTTTCCCGCTATGGGAGCTTTTTAAAAATTGAATAATTTGAATTTCTGCTTACACGTGTTTTCTACAAATCTAGGGGTGAGCATTTACACCAAGTCTAGGGTTAGTGTAAATGGTCATACCTAGATTTGGTTCAAAAAAATCTAAGAAGGTTTTTGCACAAAGTTCCAGACCAGACAAACAGGAATGAAGATAACCAACAATACAAGACACAGTTAAGAAAAGGCTTGCTAGAACTAGCCCAAATGGAGATATGATAGTTCTTCTTACAAGACAATGACTTCTAGTCCAAAAGTTACTGGTTTGAGGTAAGTCTTTAACAATGAGAAAAAAATCCAGTTGGGGTTTTATTTGCTTGAAATCTCTAGTAACCTTTCAGTTATGTTTTTCATTTGGGCAGCAGCCACAGCTACCTCTTTAATTAACAAAATTGTCCTGAAATGAAAATTAATAAAAACAAAATGACCCAAAACAAAAATATATTAAAACAAAACAAATCTTCAAATGGCACAGGAAACTAAACATTTTTTTTTGCTTGCACACCCATATCCAGCACAAACCACCAACCACCAGGACTCAGTAGTAAGTTAACCCTACTTTAGATGCATCATGTAGAAGTTATAAATACACATGCATATTTGTGCTACATAATTTATAGTATACTTTTTTATAGGAGTGTGCATTCATGATCATGCCTTTGGGTTTTTTTGGGTGCTTGTATACTTATGAAGTAACACACATCCAATGTATTGCACATTTAAACATTTAATGCAAGCAGGTAACAAACACTAAAAAACAAATAGATAAGATAAACATGAAAAGTTGTCTGAAAACTGGGAAAATTTTGTTTTAAATAATATTTAAAACATTTTTGGCACACCCCTGTGTTCATACTTTGTAAACAGGCTTTTGATGTGCCACTTTTTTGCACACACAGCTACACACAAACTGTTACATGCTCTGTGTAAGCCTTGCAAAATTAGCTGCCTTTTAGAGAATCCTTTTAGCCTTAATTCAGAATGGTTATGGCTATGACTTAGCTGTAACATGCTTAAGACCAGGAAAAGCACCCAACCCATGTCATGCAACAGTATAAGAAAATTTATGAAACACTAAACTTGTATCTGCAGTGCATAGCCAGCAGGCACAGTTGATTGAATGGCTGGCACTGGCTAGTGTCAAAGGAATCTTGGAAAAATAATATTGCAGTCAAATGTTAGCAGTAATGTAGTTGTGGGAACAAAATAAAAGACCCTAAGGGAATGATGTAGATAGAAATAGAATGGGTTAATTAAATACTAAATATGAAATAATAAAAAAAATGTGATTTATAAATGAAGCTTTTTTATCTTTTCTGGATGGGTTTGTGTGCTCAGAACATGGAAAGAAATATATTGAAATATAAATATATTGTGCAGCATAGGCTATATAAATAGCAAGTGGAGAAAACTAAAGTATCATAAACCCTAATGAAATGTTGCTTCCAGAAGAAAGCAGCATGACATTTCTGGTTCACCAGACATTTATATTATGGCAGTAGAAAAATATTCAATGCTCATATCATTGGTATATTACAGATCTGTTCAAGAAAGACGCAGTTGGATCTATGCCATAAAATGAGCAACCTGATTTTACGGCAGACTTGCAAGTAAATTAGAAGGTACCTATTGAATATCTTTCAGATACGAGGAAGTGACATTACTGTTCTACAGGGACTTGTGAGCTGTTTGCTCCATCCATCCAAGGGAGTTAAGATGCAATTATCAAAGCTTCCCCGAAACAAAATTTCTCTCTAGTGGCTGATTTGGTGAGGAAAGATGGTCCCAAGCCTGCTAAAATGGCAGCAAAATAGAAGAAAATGGCAGACCTGAAAGAATGTGCCTATCAAAATAGTCGAGCCAAGAGCCGAGAGGAGGAAAGTATGGCGGTAGTGAATCCACGTGCCGAGAGAAACGGGATTCGTGCCTGGCTAATATGCTGGCAGGGAAAGTAGCAGTAGTGCAAATAACTAGCCTAAAGAGTATTTGTGGACATTAAAAATTAAATTGGAACAGTGAGAGATGATTAGGGCGAATGTATTGAGAACTGCAAACCAAAGTGCTCGAGCCAGGCAGAAGTAGGAGACTATAGAAGGGTGTTTGGAAGAGGCACAGAAGGAGATGGCCAGCATATCCAAAAGGGTAAAAGTGATGGAAGAGGCAAATGTAGTTTTACAAATACAACTGGAGGATTTGCAGAACCAAACTTGAAGAAACAATTTGCTGATTAAGGGGTGCCTGAACTGTCTGAGTTCTTGGACTGCAAAGCAGTAGCAGTGCAATCATCAAGGAGCTACTGGCCAATGATGATCCAAACAATGAGGTGGAGAATATTAAGTTGGAACAGGCACATCAGACCTTGGAACCTATGAGACACTCCTCTTCTAGAGATATAGTAATATGTGTACAGGAATGTGGATTAAAGGAAAAGATACCATATCTACAAAGATGAGAGCAGCTGGTAAATTCCAAAAGCAGGGATACCAAGTCATGGTATATGCAGACTTATCTACAGCTACTTTGCAAAAATGATGTGAACTACAATTAGTGACAAGAGCACTTTAGAAATGACCAGATAAAATGCCATTCATTGTTTCCCTTTGGCATTACATTTATAGCCAATAGGATTGCAAAGAGAACAAGCATGCTGGAGGGTACGGTCAAAGCAATGGAGGAAGCTGGCATGAAGAATGTTGGAGAATTATTTCAACTGTGTGGAGCGGATGTCATCTGAGAAACCAGGTGGCAAATGGTGGAGAAAGGAGATGAGAGAAAGAAGAAACAAGGAAAAAAGGGAGACAATACATGAAAGACTATCTAAGATGAACTGGACTTAAGCACTTTCATCTTGTTCGAGCAACATAGAATACAGTAAGCAGCATTCCACATGTAAAAGAGACTGTATAAGGGGGAGAGAGGGAGTGATTGCAAGTTTATAAGGTATGAATATGATTATATCATTAAAAATATGTGGAGGAAGGGGAGAGGTGAAGTGGGTTGATTTTTGTGGGGGGGGGGAGTGAAAATGGTGGTACACAGAGGAAAGCATTGTAGTAGATGTTGCATATGTGTTTATGATAGGAGTGTAGATGGCTGGGGGAAGGGATTATGTGAGGTGTTACCCTTGGGACCAAAGGGAGGCATCATTTCTCTGAGAAGCTGGCTGGGGGTAGATGGCCATGAAGTAGGGTGGGAGGATAGATTTAGAGGAGTATACAATGCTCATATCATTGGTCTGTTACAGATCTATTCAAGAAAAACACAGTTGGATCTATGCCATAAAATGAGCAACCTGTTTTTACAGCAGACTTAGAAGTAAATTAGGAGGTACTTTATGAGAGGCATGAGAGGGAGGTGGGGAAAAGTGTATAATATAGAGATAAGGTGGTTGTAGGCATAAGGGGATTGGGGTGGAGTAAGGGGATTGAGTAAATATAGAGGACAGGAGAGAGGGAGGGAAGTGGTGGTCACAAAACCTAGAGGTATGTTTACTAAAGCACAGTAATTGCTTTTGCTGCTATCAAGAGGAGGAAATATAGTGGTATTGCACCCACGTGCCGAGAGAAACGGGATTCGTGCCTGGCTAATGTGCTGGCAGGGAAAGTAGCAATAGTGCAAATAACTAACCTAAAGAGTAGTTTGTGGACATTAAAAATGAAATTAGAACAGTAAGAGATGAGTAGGGCGAATGTATTGAGAACTGCAAACCAAAGAGCTCAAGCCAGGCAGAAGTTGGAGACTGTAGAAGGATGTTTGGAAGAGGCACAGGAGGAGATGGCCAGCATATCCAAAAGGGTGAAAGTGATGGAAGAGGCAAATGCAGTTTTACAAATGCAACTGGAGGATTTGCAGAACCAAACTTGAAGAAACAATTTGCGGATTAAGGGGTGCCTGAACTGTCTGAGTTCTTGGACTGCAAAGCGGTAGCAGTGCAATCAGCAAGGAGCTACTGGCCAATGATGATCCAAACAATGAGGTGGAGACTATTAAGTTGGAACAGGCACATCAGACCTTGGGACCTATGAGACACTCCTCTTCTAGAGACATAGTAATAGGTTTTATTCTCCATTCCTTTCCTCATGATTCCTAGCATTCCATTTGCTTTCTTGGCTGCCACCGCACACTGGGCAGAGGTTTCAAATTATCCATGATGACACTTAAATCCTTTTCCTGGGTAGTGATTCCCAATGTGGAACCTTCCATTATGTAATTGTATTTTGGGTTGTTCTTCCTAAAGTGCACAATTTGCACGTGTCCACATTAAATTTCATATGCCATTTGGACAGCCAGTCTCCCAATTTCTCAAGGTCCTCCTGCAATTTCTTCACAATACTTTTATGTTTTAGCAATTTTGAATAATTTTGTGTCATCTGCAAATTTGACAACCTCATTAATTAGTCAATTTTCCAGGTCATTTATGAATATGTTAAAAAGCAGTGGGACAGCACAGATCCCTGGGGTACTCCACTATTCACCTTTATACGACTACTACTATTAATCATTTATATAGTGCTACAAGGCTTACAATCATTTATATAGTGCATACAAGGCAGCACTGTACAGACATATATAAATGACGGTCCCTGCTGGTTACAGCTTACAATCTAATCAAGACAGACAATACAATAGAAGAGCATAAGGTTACAAATAGGGAATAGTAAGGATACACAAGAAAACAAAACAGCCTCAAAGAGGTGAGCTTTTAGCATGGATTTGAAAAGTTAAGAGATGAAGCCTGACATACCAACTCTAGTAGTTTGTTCCAGGCAAAAGTACCAGCAAGGCGAAAGGATCAGAGCCTGGAGTTGGCAGTAGAAAAAAAGGGCATAGAGAGAAGCAGGACAGTGGAAGAGCAGAGTTCACGAGGAGGGGTGTAGGGAGAGAGGAGACAGGAAAGGTAGTGAGGAGCTGTAGAGTGAATACATTTATAGGTCAGGAGAAGTTTGAATTGTATATGGAAATAGAAGAGAAGCCAATGAAGTGACTTGAGAAGAGGGGTTATATGAGTATATTGGAGTTGGCGGATTAGCCACGCAGCAGAGTTCTGAACAGATTGAAGGGGAGAGAGGTGACTCAAAGGGAGGCCAGCAAGGAGGAGGTTGAAATAGTCGAGACGGGAGGTGACTAGAGAATGGATAAATGTTTAGTAGTGAGTTCAGAAAGGAAGGGGCACATTTTGTTAATGTTGCAGAGAAAGAAATGTCAGGTTTTAGCTATCTGTTGGATATGGGTAAAGAAGGAGAGGGAGGAGTTAAAAATGACCACAAGGTTGCAGACAGAGGAAACAGGAAGCAGAAGAATATTATCTACAGAGATAGAGAAAGGAAGAAGGGCAGAGAAAGATTTAGGGGAAAAAAAAATAAAAGTTTGGTTTTGACCATGTTCAATTTCAAATGGGGAGGAGAAATCCAGGCAACAATTTCAGATAGGCAAATAGTGATGCGGGACTAGAGTGTCAGAGAAATATCAGGTGTAGATAGATAGATCTGAGAGTCACTGGCATAAAAATGATATTGAAAGCCATGGGAGGAGATGAGAACACCAAGGGACTGGGAATACAGAGAGAAAAGAAGAGGGCCCAGAACAAACCTTTGGGGTACACCAACTGAGAGGGTAATAGCAATAGAGGAGGATTCACTAGAAAAAAACACTGAAAGTGCGATGGGAGGTATAAGAAGAGAACCAGGACAGTACAAAGCCACTAAAACCAAGTGATGACAATGGCAGTCATTCTGTCCTTCGAACAGTGGGGATGTATGTCCTGTTTCAACATCCATTCCTGCTATTTGCTCCCCTACAGGCCCCTGCTACTGCCTCTCCATACGAACAGTGCGTTTGTATGGGGAGGCCTAGATGGGGGCAGGAGGGGCATTCTGGAGGCGGAGCGAAGGCGGGCCATGACCCCAGACATACAGGGCCGATTCAGAGGAGATGGGATTAAGGAGATGGGTGGGAATAGGATCAGAGGAATAGGTAGAGGATTAGAGGAAGAAAGAAGCTGACAGGTTTTTTCTTCAGAGATCTTAGAAGAGGGTGAAAGGATAACAGAGATTGAGGGGAAAAGTTGGTACTGAAGAGGGAGAATTGGGGATGAAGCTGATCTAGTAGGGAACTGGAGTGTAATCTTGCAGACTTTGTCATGGAAATAGGCAGCAAGGGTTTGAGCAGAAAGAGAAGGAGGGGTCGTGGTGGAGGCACCTTGAGAGAGAGTTGAGAGCTGAGAAGAGTCGGTGGGGGTCAGAGGCAAGAGAGTTTGTCAGATGAAGATAGTAGTTTTGCTTGGCTGACAGGAAGGAGGCAAGCATGAATTTTAAGTGAAGAAAGTCAGAATGGGAGCAGGATTTGAGCCAAATGCGCTCAGCTGAGTGGGCACAGAAACGTAGATAGTGAGTAGTTGAAGACAATCAGGGCTGAGGTACAGTGCACCTCACAGTGGGAAATACAGAGTGTTACTCCAGGAATCCTTTGTCGATCAAGAACGGACACATGAATGGTTAAGGAGAGATGAACTGAAAACTGAAGGATGAGAGATTGATAGTTGCAGCCCAAGACAGCAGCTTATGGACAAGATGGTTCATACCAAGCAATGAAAAAACTGGCAAAATAGACATATATATGGCTTCTGTGGGAAAAAGCTGGAAACAGTGACTCACCTCATAGCTAGCTGTGAAGTTCTAATGGCCAAAAATTTCTATACGGAAGGGCACAATAAAGTAGCGTGCCTTATCCAATGGAAACTCTGAGCACTATAACATCACTGTACCTGAAAAGCACTGGGATCATGACCCTAAAGGATTACAGAGAATGAGAGGTTATGATCACCTGAGATACTTTCATTCCAACCAATTAGCATTAGCAGTAAATTTGAGAGACTGAGATCATACTTCACTACCCTGGCTTAAATGTGAGGTTCATAGCTGTCATGCTATGTGCAAAACTCACCCATTTGGACAAAATGCCCTGAAAAAGATTGGCCATTTAGCCCTACTCTTTCTGACCAAAAGCAAAATAAAGTTGGTATCATCTGGAATCACTACCTTCCCCACCCATAAAACCTCAGTTTTTCCCAGGTTCAAACTTACTGTATTTTCCTGTAGCCAATCCCGCAAAGCACAAAGTCCGGAACTTAATTGATCTACCAAGACCCGATAATAACTCTTCAATGGTACAAAAAATTGGACATTGTCCATGCAAATATATAGGGAAATTCCCAATTTCCTAATATATTGAGCAAAAGGACTAAAATAGATGTTAAATAATAAAGGAGATAAAGGTAACCCTTGAGGTACCCCTGTTGTACAAGAAAATATTTCAGACACTTTCCCATTAAATTCTATTCTAAATGATCTGTTAGTCAAAAAAGACACACCAATTTAAGTCAATCCCTGTACGTCCAATGAACACAACCTGGCTACAAGCAAAGAGTGTGAAATAGTATCAAACACTGATGAACGATCTAACAAGACCAGACATCCACAGCCTCCAGAATCTCTCCACCTCATACAATATGACCACTGCAACAGTTCCAGTACTAAATGTGGCCCTAAATCCCAATTGGCATTCATCTAACCCTCTAATCTCTTCCATATACCCCTGCAACTGAGAGGTCAATATGGATTCCAAAATCTTCACAACACAAGGCAAATTACAGTAGAAACTGGCCTATAACCTTTTACATCATCTATCAGCAAACAGGTTTTTTTTTGTAAACACAGGTTGAATCAAAGCTTGTTTCAGCTTTGATGGAAAGATACCCTCCTGTGGAGAATGAGCTATCCTCATACGGACATATAAAAAACAACTTTCCGATAAAGTTCTCAAAAGCTGTGCTGGACAAGGATCAACAGCACTGCATCCCACCTTAAACCGTCTAATTAACTTCCACAGATAATCATCTATGGGAACAGGGCCAATCCACTGATTCGCCCAAGGACCCAGAGTTGGATCAGTTTCCCTGGCTCACCAGAAATTACATCCTAGAACCAAGGAGAGGCAGGAGAGGGGAGGGGCCATTGGGTCAGGCCCTAGAAAAGCTTCCAGTGTTTCCAGGAGAAGAAGGCTGATACTCAAGAGTATGAGAACAATAAGGACCAGGAACCCATGGAGGTACTGTGGATGAGACATTCAAAACTCTAACCATGGAACAGCTTCAGCCAGTTTATAGTGAACCTGAAGGGTGGAAGAAGCTATGGAAACTCAAGAGTATGAGAACAATAAGGACCAGGAACCCATGGAGGTACTGTGGATGAGACATTCAAAACTCTAACCATGGAACAGCTTCAGCCAGTTTATAGTGAACCTGAAGGGTGGAAGAAGCTATGGAAACTCAAGAGTATGAGAACAATAAGGACCAGGAGCCCATGGAGGTACTGTGGATGAGACATTCAAAACTCTAACCATGGGACAGCTTCAGCCAGTTTATAGTGAACCTGAAGGGTGGAAGGGAGGGGCAGCTACACAGCTATTTACTGTGTAGCTGAACAATATTGTTTTGTTCTGAGAAAGACTCTGGGTTTGAACCTGGATGATTTGATTCTGCTACTTGTGACTTTCTGTGCATTTCTGTTCTGAATTACTTTACTCTGAGAGAAGCCCAGGGTGTGGGAGCTGACATATCAGAACTGTTTGCTGGACTTGGTTATGGACCTGAGAGGAACATTTCTGGATGTTTGTTTGGAGACCCCAATCTGGATTTGAGGCTTCGGAACCCAGGATAGTGCTTTGACTGCTCCAGTAGCCTTAGGATCTGTCCAGCAGTGTCACAATAGGCAACTGGGGCAATAGATTGAACAACAAGAGGCTGTACTGTGTTGATAGACTACATCTTTCTGTGACAGGAAAAGGGATCCTAAGTGAAAAATTCTGACAATATGTGGACACGCATTTAAACTAGGGAAAGGGAGTGATGGATGGCAAAACCAAGTTTGGGAAGTCACTCCCAGTAAGAACATAACATTGGTAGTAGTCATCATATTAAGCCAAATCTAATTGGTGCGGTCCCTTATTAAGTTACCATATTAAGCCATACATCAGTGACAAGAGGGAAGAAGAGTCTGGAACAAAATCTGTTCATAATACAAGCAATTGCTGGAAAGCAATGAGTACAAATGCTCAAAGTCTAGCCAACAAAATTCCAGACCTGGAAACCCTGATGGTAGAAATGGACTTGGACATTGTGGTCTTTACAGAAACATGGTTTAACGAGTCACATGAATGGGATGTAGACAGAGCTGGCTATAATTTTTTTTAGAAGAGATAGAGAAGGCAGAAAAGGAGGAGGAGGAGCTCTCTATGTCATAAGCAATATTAAAGCCGCTTAAAAGATTGTAGAGGCCTTTCAGGAAGCATTGCTCAGACTACTAGCGATAGAACTGACCAGGGTAAGTTCAATGCTGCATTTAGTACTCACCAATGGATATAGTGTGCTGAATGTCCATGTGGGAGCCTACTTGAGCAGCAGGATAATCATATAGTGTGGTTTGAGATAAAAGTCAAGGCAGAGTCCACTCACAGCAAACTCAAAGTCCTAGACATCAAAAAGGCTGGCTTTAGTAAAATGGGAAAGCACCTGAAGGAGAAGTTGGTAGGGTGAGAAGTAGATAAGGGAAGTAGAATTGCAGTGTGCTAAACTTAAAGAGGCAATAAAAGAGGAAACAGATATATACAGTATGTAAGGAAAGTAAACTTGTATATTTCACCAAAGAAGTGGTTGAACAAATAAATGGAAAAAACATAGCTTTCACAAAATTCAGATGATCACAAAAAGAGGAACAAAGAAAAGAATACAGAATAAAGCTGAAAGAGACAAAGAGAGAAATAAGGATAGCAAAAGCAAAGGCAAAAGAAAAGATGGCTAAAGATGTGAAGTGTGGAGACAAAACATTTTTCAGATATATTCAGGAGAAGAGATAGATCAGAGGTGGAACTGCCAGACTCAAAAGTGCCAAGGACAGATTAGTGGAAAGTGACATAGAAAAAGCAAAAATACTAAATAAATACTTCTGTGTTCACAAAAGAAAATCCTGGAGAAGGACCATGTAAGATTGACAAATATACAAATGGGAAGGAAGTAGATACCACGCCATTCACAGAAGACGATGTTTTTGAACAACTTGCAAAACTGAAAGTGAACAAGGCCATGGGATCAGAAGGGATACATCCCAGGATACTGAAAGAGCTCAGAGAGGTTCTGGCAGGGCCTTTAAAGGATGTTTTTAATAGATCCTTGGAGATGGGAGAGGTTCTGCAGGACTGGAGACGGACTGATGTGGTGCCTCTTCACAAAAGTGGTTATAGGGAAGAGGTGACAAACTATAGGCCGATAAGCCTTATCTCTGTGGTGGAAAAAGTAATGGAGGCACTCTTGAAAAAAAGAATAGTGAACTTTCTGGAAACCAATGGATTGCATGATCAGAGGCAACATAATTTTACCAGAGGAAGATCATGCCAAAGAAATTTGAATTTTTGGAATGGGTGACCAGAGAACCAGATCAAGGGCATGCGATGGATGTGATCTATCTAGATTTCAGAAAGCCTTTGATACTGTTTCTCATAGGAGGCTTATCAATAAACTGAGCAGCCTGGAGATAGGCCCCAAGGTGGTGAATTGGATCATAAATTGGTTGACTGGTAGACGACAAAAGATGGTGGTAAACGGAACTCACTCATAAGAAAGGAAAGTGAGTAGTGACATGCCTCAGGGATCAATCCTAATATTGCAGAAGGACTGAATGGAAAAGTCTGTCTTTTTGCAGATGACATAAAAATTTGCAACAGAGTGGACACTTTTAAGGGAGTGGACAACATGAGGAAAGATCTAAAATCACTGGAAAAAATAGTCTAAAGCTTGGCAGTTAAGATTTAATGTGAAGAAGTGCAGAATCACGCGCTTGGGATGCAGAAATCCAAAGTAACTGTTTGCAATAAGGGGAGAGAGATTGGTGTGCACAGACCAGGAGAGGGACCTCAGAGTGCTAGTGTCTGAGGATTTCAAGGTGGCAAAAAAATGCAACAAAATGCTAACCAAAACCAGAAGGATGCTGGGCTGCATATAGAGAGGAATGACCAGCAGAAAGGTGTTGGTATTAATGTCCCTGAACAAGTCATTGGTGAGGCCTCTCTTGGAGTATTGTGTTCAGTTTTGGAGACCGTATCTCACAAAGGATATAAAAAGACTCAAAACAGTTCAGAGGAAGGCGATCAAAATGATATGGAGCCTGCAACTGAAGACATAGGAGAAGAGACATGAAGACCTAAATATGTATACCCTAGAGGAGAGGAGGGACAGGGGAGATAATGATACAGACCTTTAAATACTTGAAGGGCATCAATGAACAAACTTTTTTCAAAGAAAGGGGAAGCTGTAAAACTAGAGGGCATACAATGAAGCTGCAAGGCGGTAAACTTAAAAGCAACATCAGGACATACTTTTTCACTGAAAGGGTGGCGGATGCTTGGAATGTCCTCCCAATGAAGGTGGGGGCAAATACAGTGCCAGAATTCAAAATGGCACGGGACAGACACAGTGGAACCCTTTATAGCAAGATGATAAAATCAAAGCAAATGTTTATACTCAATAATTAGAGGGGGACTGACCAGTACCAAGTAGCAGGCACACCCCTAAACAGAGGTGCTGTTTTCTGCTGTTGAACACCCACGTTGCATCAGACAAGTCGGAAGTGACACAGCTGCGTTTTACATGACTGCGTGACCTCAAGGTTCTCCCACAGTATATATTTACTGATAGCGCAGCATTCTGCGCCACAGCAGCACACGCCGAGAGAGCATGCC
Source organism: Ichthyophis bannanicus (assembly GCA_033557465.1). Taxonomy (NCBI): domain Eukaryota; kingdom Metazoa; phylum Chordata; class Amphibia; order Gymnophiona; family Ichthyophiidae; genus Ichthyophis; species Ichthyophis bannanicus. Next base: position 1,012,253,190 of record CM066033.1, on the reverse strand, counting down.
CAAGGAGCATGTCCTGCTCCTTGAGCCAGCTCCTTGGGGCAAGTCCGTGGGCACGAGTCCAGAGCTCTTCCTCCCTGGGTCCTCTCCTTCCAGGTCTGCACACAGGCTCATTCCTCCGTCCCTCACAGCTCCCCGTCCCTGCAGCCACTTTCCTTGGGCTCCAGGTAAAGTTTCTTCCTTGGCCTTTGCTTTACTGCTACTCCTTCAGCTGTTTCCTTTCTCTCCCTCAGTAGTTCCAGTGGTTCCTCCAGTCATGTCCGCCATCCCTGTTCTCTGGAGTTGGAGGCCCCCCCACCCCTGCCCCTTCAGACTTTGTCTCAAGGAACCTCTTCAACCTTATCCCCTGCTCCCCTTCCTTAGTATCCACTACTCCTGTTCCAACTTTGTTACTTTTGCAATTGGCCCTTCTGAACTGCCGCTCTCTTTGCTCCAAAACCACTCTGATTCATGATCTAGTTTCCCAGCATGCCCTTGACCTTTTCTTCTTGACGGAAACCTAGCTGAAGGAGAGTGAGGAACCTCTCCTTAACCACTGTCTTCCTCCTGGCTACTCTGCCTTTTCCACCAACCGCCGAGGTAGGAGCGGCAGGGGGGGGGGGAGGTTGCCGTCCTCTTCCGTTCCTCCCTAGCTCTCCAGGAATTGTCCTCCCCTGCTCTCTACTATCCTGAAGCCCTCCTCCTCTGTCTCAGTTCCACCTCCCCCCCTCTTTACTTCCTCCTTCTCTATGCCCCTCCCTCTATGTCAGCCCCTCGTTGGAACTCTCTCGTCTTAACCTTTTCGGAGCTTTCTCTCCTCCATCAGCACATCCTTATCCTGGGGGATTTCAACATCCATGTTGACTCCTCCTCCTCTACCCGTGATTCCACATTCCTCTCCCTCCTTTCCGATCTTTCCCTTTGACAGTTGGTTCATTTCCACGTTCACTCTGCAGGTCACTCACTAGACATAGTAATCTCTCATTCCTCCTCTCCTGTGGTTCCCTCCTCCTTCTCCTCTCTGCCCATCCCTGGTCTGATAATCTCTGCCTGTTTTTCTCGGTCTCAGCCTCCCCCCTCCAATACCCCCTTCTTCCTTCCAGAATCCTGCTTCCTCCCCTCCCTGTTTCTTTCGTCACATTACTCCCAATACCTTCAACCAGTTCCCCCCTTCAGACTCCCTCTTTCCCACCGACTTCCATCTTCTCCCTGTAGACACCCAGGCCCAGTCCTGGAACAACACCCTCACCAATGCCCTTAGCAACCTCGCCCTCTCCAGCCCCTCCCCCTTCCTGCACCCGTCGCCGTTACCCTTGGTTCCACTCAGGTCTTTTGCATCATCGCTCCTATCTCCGCAGGGCCGAGCACCACTGGTGCAAACATCCCTCCTCCGCCAGCTAGGCCCACTTTCGGTACTGTCATTCTCACTACCGCTTCCTCTTACACTCTGCCAAACTAGACTATTTCTCTAACCTCATTTCCTCCTCATCAACTCCTCTCACCAACTCTACTCAGTCCTCCACTTCCTCTCTGTCTCCCACTTTCTCACCTCTTCAGTCCCTTCCCCTATCTTCCCAGACACAGCTCTTCTAGCATCCCACTTTGCCGCCAACATTAACTCCCTCCGCCTTCTCTTCCCTTCTTACCCTCCTCCCCTCTCTCCTCCCCCTGTGGCTCACGTCCTCTGCCCTGCCCCATTCTCTCTCTCTCTGTCCCTTCCCCCACCCCATACCCTCTCTCTCCCACAGATGGTTCACTTTCCAAACCATAACCAGCTCAGATTTAACCAAGGTCTACTCCTCAATCCGGAAAGCCACGTGCATATCAGACCCCATTCCCTCCCACTGGCTCCTGGACACTTCCCCTCTCTCCCCTGATCCTTTCAATCTTCAACTCTAGCCTCTCCTCAGGTACCTTTCCCTTCCCTCCATTTGGAAGCATGCCACCATCCGTCCCATTCTGAAAAAAGATTCCCTTGACCCATCCTCCCTAGCTAACTGGTGCCCCATCTCAAACCTTCCATTTTTTTCTAAAGTCCTAGAGAAACTGTTTTTCGCACAACTCTCCTCTCATGTTGAAGCCTCCCTTGCACTTCACCCCCGGCAATCTGGTTTCCGCCCTGGCCACAGCACCAAATCTGTCCTCCTTTCCCTTCTCAATGAACTGCATGTCACTCACAATCAAGGTTCCCTTTCCATTGCCATCTGTCTGGACCTATCTGCTGCCTTCGACCTCGTGGACCACCATACTCATCTCACATGCCTTCACAATACTGGGCTCTCTGGTTCTGTCCTACACTGGTTCTGTTCTTTTCTCTCTAATATATCATTTTCTGTACTTTCAGGGCTCTCTTCTTCCCCTCCCAACCCCCTTCCCTGTGGTGTCCCCCAGGGCTCTGTCCTTGCTCTTCTTCTGAACGTTTTCCTGCCCCTCACCCTCCTAATTCAATAGCACAGTATCTCAGCATATTACTACACAGATGATATCTTCCTTCTTCATCATACTGACGCCTCCACCCCCGATATTACTCCTCTCAACTCTTGTCTGTTGCTTCTTGGATCTCCTCTAACTTTCTGCATATCAACCTCTCTAAAACCTCTGCTATTTGATTCAGCTCTGGAAACCCAGTCCCCCCCCCTCCTTGTTCTCCTCCTCTCCCATCCAGTTGTTTCTTCCCCGTGTTACCTTGGGGTCACACTGGATTCTTCTTTGTCCTTCAAGGAGCACATCTCTTCGGTGGTACAGTGGTCCTTTCACACTGGGGCAGCTCCGCGTGGTTCGCCCTTACCTGTCAGTCCCCTCCATGACCACCCTACTCCTGTCTCTAGTAGTGTCCCACTTGGACTACTGTAACGTCTCCCTAACTGGCCTTCCCCAATTGCAATTACGAAGATTACAGCTTGTTCACCATACTGCCGCCCGTATCTTGACCCATGCCTCATGCTTCGACCATATTACCCCCATCTTGATCCATCGGCACTGGCTCTGGGTCCTTTACAAGATACACTACAAAGAGCTTATCATCATTCGCAAGTCCATTTATACCGGTACCCCGCTTTACCTCGCAGATCTGATCCGCCTTCACACACCCCATCGTTCCCTTAGGTCAATCCATGCCGATTGCTTAACTCTCCCTTCCCCATCCCAGGCCCATCTTGAATCTACACGCTCCTCAGCTTTTTTCTTCCCGGGTCCCCGGCTCTGGAACTCGCTCCCCACTGCCCTCCATCTGGAACCCTCCTACAAAACGTTTAAATGAAGGCTAAAAACTCACTTATTCTGCAATGCATATGACCTCCCTCTTCCCTCTTCTCCCCTATCCCCGCCCTCTCACTGACACCCTCTGCTTCCCCTCCCACCTGTATCCCTGGCTGCTCTTATCTGCTTCTGTCCTCTCTCTCCTGTCTACCATAAATTGGCGTTCTTTTCCATTTCTCAGCAGTCTCAAATTTTGTTTGTAAACTGCTCTGGTGCTTGTAGTATGAGCGGCATATTAAATCCTTAATAAAGATAAAGATAAAGATGACCTGCACAGAGCTGCAGTTACAACTACCCAACATACTAGGCAGACTACATGGACCATACTGGTCTTTATCTGTCATCATATACTATAGGCCTGATATTCGAAAGGGATTTACACGGTTTACATGGTTAGTACAGTTGAATATCCCAATCTAAGTCCCTATGTGCCTCAATGCCTTCCAGTTCGGGGCATGTTGGGGGCATTCCAGGGTGGAGCGGAGGTGGAGAATGGCACTAACAATGCAGAAGTAATATTGGATGCTACTTGGTTAGCGATTGGCGCTTTAAAGATAGGCAAGGAAAACCATCACCTATCTTTGAGGCACAGGAAGTAACCGAGCAGCATCCAATATCGCTGCTGCATGGTTAGCCTTGGTGGCTTCCGGCTTTGGCGGCGATCGCTGGATATTCAATGTCATTATCGCGGCATTAAATATCCGGTTTAGGGGTTGGCAGGGAGGGCTATGAGGCAATGGGCACATAGTACTTTGAAGATCTGGACAGCAGAATATCGGGCCCTATGTTACTATGTATATGTTACCTTTAAATATCATTTCTGGCATGGGTAACTTCCCTATGTCTTGTTCAGTGAAAACTGAAGCAAAGTGCCACTGAATATCCCTGATTAATGCATCTACATGCCCCAATGCTAACCGCTTAGCATTGGCGCATGTCGGGGATGTTCCGGGGCAGACCGGAGGTGGCACCAGCTGCTAACTGGGCAGCGGCGATATTGCACCGCTGCCCCGTTAGGAACCCATAGGTAAAGATAGGTGCAGAAAAAGGTACTACTACAACTGATCATTTGTATAGCACTACAAGAAGTACACAGTGCTGCACAGACACATGTAAAAGACTGTCCCTGCTCATTAGAGCTTACAATCTAGTCAAGACAGCAGCTGTAGACAAGGATACATCTAGGGGGAATGGTAAGGAAACAAAGAAGATTAGGCAGATCAGGATTCAAAAGTGACAAAAGGAGATGCGTTTTCAACCTGGATTTCAAAAGGGCCAGAGAAGCTTGATGTACTGACTCAGGTAGTTTGTTCCAGGCATAAGAAGCAGCAAACTGAATGGAGCAAAGTCTGGAATTGGCAGTAGAAGAGAAGAGCACATAGAGAAGTGATCTGCTAGAAAAGCGGAGTTCCCGAGGAGGGGTGTAGGGAGAGATATGAGAGGAAAGGTAGTTAGGAGAAGCAGAGTCAGTGCACTTATAGGTCAGCAGGAGAAGTTATCCGAGGGAGCTAACTGGGCAGTGGCTTAGTATCGCTGCTGTCCGGTTAGCTTCTGCAGTGTCTTTGGCTGTGTGGTGAACCCAGATATTCAATGTCGGGGCCGCATATGACTCTGGCATTGAATATCCAGGGTTAAAGTTCGGCAGTGATGGCCATTGCAAATGAATATTGGGCCATCAGCCTTTTCATTATGGCCTTGTCCCCGTTTATTTCCCCTTTTACTCCTCTATCAGAAAATCAGGGCCGGCCTGTCCATTGTGCAAGAATGTTGTTTGCACAGGGCTCTGTACTTCAGGGGGCCCTGCGTGAACTTCATTCGCGCACAATGGACAGCTTCAGAGGTGAACTGGGGAAGCCGCACGAGACCCTGGCTCAACTCTTTATAGCTGCCAGCGTGAAAATCACCATTTTCCCTCATGCTGGTGGCTGTGTTACTGTGAAGCGCGCGAGTGCCAGGAAATGCTCTTTAACCTTTCATGGCACTCAGCACGCTTCACAGTAACACAGCCGCCAGCATGAGGGAAAATGGTGATTTTCATGCTAGCGGCTGTGCAGAGATGAGCCAGGACTCACATGGGCTTTCCCGGCTCACCTCTGAAGCAGCTTAAATAGTCACGGGGCTCTTCAGAGGGGGAGTCTAGGATAGGACAGGAAATGACCAATGGGGGGTGTCACCCTCACGGTGGCCAGCCCAACGCCTAGGGCGCTGAGAGTTGGTCTGCCTTTGGTATTCCTGCCTCAGAGAGTGTGAGCCTGCATTGGTCCTGCAAGGCCTTCTGGGAATGGAAGTCCCTTTTACCCTTTGAGCACAGAAGAGTTGTAGTCGAGTGTTTCAGGCAATGACAAGAATTTATTTTCCCCTTCCCAACGGATTAAGTGCAGGTGAATAACTCAGGACAAACTGCCATACAATTGGCTTGAGGAATATGTACATGAACTCAGGTAAATTAGCCTTACCAGCTTCAGGCTTAAAACGTGCAGTGCTTGATACAAAACAAAATCACAACAGCTTCAATTAGCAAAGAAAATGTTCCCTTTCTTCTGCTGCTTTTACCAGCTCTCTCAGACACTATTCAGCATAGGGAATCCACATGGTCAGCAAAACATAACATACAATCCATCCAACTATCCACTATTTCACTATTATCAGAGTCTATCTGCATTTCTTCAGTGTCAGCAATAGCAGGGTGTGTCAGTGAGCTGCTATCCTGAGCTTTAAAACAAACGTCTTCTCTGACCTCACATGGTTTCTCTCTGTAGTACTCTCCTGAGCAGGGCTGTAAACTACCATATATACTGGAGTTTCTGTCCAGGGAGTCTGTTACTTTCTGGCAACTATAGGGAACTGCTTTATAGCTAGGTTCAAACCTATATAAATTATGAAGCCTACCTTTTGGCTTTGGAGGGGAAGAAATTCTCAGCTCTGCAGGGTCAGACTGGTTCCCAAACACTGCTTGTGTTTGCTTGCCTCTCAGCCTATTAGCTTCTCCCTCAGACGTACTGGTATTCTCCTGCCAGCATGTCTCTCTCTCCGGAGCGTGTGAGCTTTGCCAAGCCTGCATCCCAGGAAGTCTCTTCTCTCTCCTGCCCTTACCAGACGACACCTGTCCTGTGTTGCTTCTTTCTGGCCTTAGGACTATGGCTCCCTTGGTTCTCACTTCTCTTTGACTCCTTTTAGTCAGCGTGTTCCTTTGCTTGCCTCCTTGCCAGACCCTTTGCTCTTGTCCTGGCGTCTCTACCTTGGAGTTCTCTCTCTTTCTCTCCTTGGAGATCTCCCTGTTTCTCTCAGAGCTTGAGCTTCTGCTTGTTCCTCTGCTCCTCTCTTTCTGTTGCTGCCACTGCTGCTGTGGCTGCTTCTCCCCTCTCTCTTTCTCCCTGATCCAAGTTGATGGCCACTTTTTATCATCCTGACTCTCAGGGCTTAGCTGTGCCCTTCCCTTAAACAGGTGTATCTCATTATCTCCTGAGCCAGGGAATACGTCACAGCATGGGCGTGTCTTTCCAGCTCGTGACTCTCTTTGTTTACTTCTTCTTTGAAAACACTGAGCCATGCGCTCAGACTGCCTGTCAGTTTCTGAAAGCGAATCCTATTCTTTCTCTATCTCCATAGGCTCAGAAGGGTCTTCTTCATGACAGGGGATAGGATTGGAAATGGACTGATGGGGGGGACTTGGACTAGAAATGGGCCGATGGGGAGCTTGGATTGCAAATGGGCTGATGGAGACTGGCATAGGACTGGAAATGGCTGATGGGGACTGTAATAGGACTGTAAATGGCTGATGGGGGGGCTAGGATTGGAAATGGGCTGAGGGGGAGCTTGGACTGGAAATGAGCTGATAGGGGGATGGAATAGGACTGGAAATGGGATGATGGAGGGTGCTAGGACTGGAAAGGAGCTGATGCAGGGAGATAGGAGACTAGAACTAGAAGGGAGCGAGTGCTGGGTGGGGCTGGAACTATAAGGGAACTGATGTTGGGGGAGGACTAGTAAGTGAGGATGGAGAGGGGAAAAGATTTGTGTGGGAGGGAAGAAAAAGCTACGATTGGGAGGGTATTGGAAGAGTAAGTGGGGATTGAGGATGGAAAGGTGAAATTTGAGTGGATGAAAAAGAAATAAAGAAAGAAATGGACGAAAGAGCTAAAGGGGAAAGATCAGTAAGTTAAAGCAGATGTAGAGAGAGAATGGGAAAAAACTAGAAGAAAAGACAAATGGTCAGCAGCCAATGGAGAGTTAGCCGAAGACATGAAGAAACCAGAAGAAAGTGACTGGAGCAATTGCAACTGAAAAATAAAATGCACAAAGAACAAAAGGTAGAAAAATATTTTTTCATTTTGAATTTATTAACTGGAATATGTCAGCTTTGGGAAATGTGCATCTTTAACGTCTGCATTTTGTTTAGTACAAGTGGAAATTAATTTATAGCTTTATTTCTGCACTGTTGTTGTACATTCCAGGTTTGGCTTCTGGGCTTCCCAGTTTAATTATTGTCTTCCTATTTCTAAATTGTGATCCCTTGTTCTTTGTTTGGAGATAGTCTATGTTCTGCATGTGTAACCGAGCTGAGGTATTCTGCTTATATAGTTTATATTTGATAGTGCCACTTGTTCTCTTTCCCCAGTAGGAGATGTATTGGTTTAATATTTGCAGTGTTGCCTTTTTGATAGGTAGGGTTTAGTACTTTGTGAGTCCTGGTAGTACTGTTATGATAAGGTGGATTTGCTATGGGTTCTAAATGGGCAGTGTAATGTACCTCGTGGTTGGCACTGGAGTATAGTAATGTAGAAATCTGGTAGTCTTTCTTTATACAGACACTCATTAAGAGGCATGTTTACTAAAAGTGAGTGCACATTAACATTATGCAAATATTTATGCAAATGATATCCCTTATGTAAATGAGGCCCCTGCACTCCCCCCACCACCCCGGGCCGCCCATGCATCAAATGGACCAACTGACTCCCACAAATTTTTTGCTATGAATGTACTTGAAAAAAGCCTTAATTATGAGTATTAACTTCCATGGTGAGCTTCTTTTCAAATTCTTACCTTGTCTGCCTTATCAGTGCCTTACATCTAATTTGCTAGCGCTTATGCTTTTTGTCATTTGACCTCAAGTTTAAACCATTCCAGCAGTCATTTGGCCTTCCTTCTACCTTTCTTAAAGCATGCTCTGTGCTTCCAAAATAGCATTTTTAAACAATGGCCATGCTTGATGTAAACCTTTCACCTCCTTTTAGTTTTTTCTTAACCATTTTCCTCATGTTATCAAAGTCTCCCTTTGTAAAGTTGAATGCTAGCTCTGTGGAGTTCCTTGCTATCCTCCTTCCATTTATTAAATCAAATTTGATCATGTTATGATCACTATTGCCAACACCATTATCTCTCACACCAGATCCTGTGCTCCACCAAGGACTAGGTCTAAAATAGCTTCCCCTCGTGCTGGTTTCTGAACCAGCTGCTCCATAAAGTAGTCATTTATTTTAACTAGAAACTTTATCTCGCTTGCATGTACTGATGTTATATTGACTCGGTCGATACTGGGGTAATCAATATCACCCATTATTATTGGTACACACTACAGCCAATGAATGCAAGAGAAGCAATGGTGCCATGTTCACAATGGACAAGCAGCATTGGAGCTCCCAAGGAAATGGGGCAGGGGGATGCAGTATGTGCTGCAATTGTAAACAGCTCTCATAGGATGCAATGGAGGAGGGAGTGAGGCCTACTGACCCCCAGATGCAGAGGGTGTAAAATCACCCACGCCAAGGGCTGAGATAGCCTGCCAGTGCTGGCGGTAACTGTGACTCACAATGCAGTTTGGTATTTGTAGTCCCATATGTTTCACTTTGGAATCAATGCAGCAGGTTCCAGCATGGGGATGAGACTGTTACATATCCAGTACAGGCCTAAAATTTCCATCCTGCAGCCAGTTACCATGGCAGCTCTGGAGAGAGTGGGTCCCAGTACAAGATATGGGCCAGTCTTATGGACCATAGACCCATGTGCAGACAGCCAACAATGTGAATGGATGGGGTATAGAAGCCTGCAGAACTGGTGGAAGCAGCAGAGGGAGAAAATCCATAGGAGTCGCAAATATACCCTGACATGTCCACCTATCCCTCACTGCCATGGAGGTAGAAGAGATAGAGGGAGAGAGAGAGAAGAGGAGGAAGAGGAAGAGAGGGAAGTAGAGGCAGAGGCTGAGAAGATAAGGAGTAGAGTGACAAGGAGGCGATGGAAATGGGAAAGCTACCCATGACAGCAGATGAGGCCACCCCCCAAAGCCTGTGCCCTCCAGCCCCTTGAGCACCAGCTGCAGACACATTGGCTGAGGCAAATGACAACCAGTCCGTGGAAGAGAGGGTGGCCACAGAAGACACTGTGGACACTGTGGAAAGCCTGGAAAGAGAGTTTGCCTTTACCTCCCAATGATTTGTGGAGAGCCCAGAAGCTCCATAGAACCCAGCCCAGTTGACTATTGACAGTGGGAAAAGGAAGCAGAAGGAGCTGACATGGTTAGAGGCAGAAGAGAATTTGCAAGGGGGAGAAGAATAACACTGCTTGTGAGATTGATTGCAGGTTCCACTATTCCTATATCACAGGAACTACTAATTTGCGGTCTGAGTTATTGCAGGTTAGAATCTCCTGCGGTAAGCTATGGTAAAGTGCAGCTTAGTAACTTCTCCCCTGTGTGGTTAGACAGCAGCCATGTCAGTACCTAAATTGCAAAGTGGCTGTAAAGAGGGCAGTGCTCAAATACTAGTGTCCTTCTGAGTCAGGGAAGTCAAATCCCCCCCTTGCATGTTCTCATCTGCCTCGAACCATGTCATCTCTTGCTGCTTTTTGTAGATTCTTCCAGACCCAGCTGATAAATGGCTCTAAACCTTTTCCATACAAATGTTTTGCTCTCCTAGAATTCTCTGTTCTCCTTTGAGCTCATTGGGATTAGAGTAGGCCTCCTACTTTGTCCACACCTCACAAGTCCGTAAAAGGAACCTAGAGGAAAATATGACTGAACACGCTCAATGCTGGAGGAATAGCCTAGTAGTTAGTAAGAGCTACTTCATACCCTGAAGATCAAGGGTTCAATTCCCACTGGTATTCCTTGTGGTCCTGGGCAAGTCACTTTACCCTCCTCCACTTTAGAAGAAAAGGCCTGGCAATCTACCTCAGGTGATACATTGACAAGAAAACACTGACTTAACAGCCCTAAAAAAATGCTCACTATAAAGTTTTTATGCTATTTAGCTTTCCCTCAGTAAGTAATGCGCTGGTGCTATTTACCCAATGTATTTTCAGGTTTCACTGAACAAGAATAGCACAATCATGCTTGAGGCTTACTAGATTGTAAACTCTGATGAGCAGGGACTGTCTCTTACTGTACATGTCTGTGCAGCACTGTGTGCGTCTTGTAGCACTATACACATGCTCAGTAGTAGTAGTAGTGGCAGGGGCGGCCCAAGGGGGGTGCGGGGCCATGTGCGGAGACTCGGTGCGGGGCCTCATTTGCATAAGGGTCCTCATTTGCATAAATATTTGCATAATGTTACCATACACAAACTTTTAGTAAACATGCCTCTTAATGAGTGTATGAATAAAGAAAGACTAAAAGACTTCTACATTACTATAATCCAGTGCCAACCGCCAGACACATTAGGAACTACTACAAACACTACCCATTTAGAACCCATAGCAAACCCGCCGTATCCTAACAGCACTACCAGGACTCATAAAGCACCATACCCTAACTATCAAAAGGAAACGATGCAAATATTAAACCAATACATTTCAGAGAACAACAATACATGACCTACTGGGGAAAGAGAACAAGTGGCAATGTCAAATAGGAATTACATAAACAGAATACCTCAGCTCAGTTACACATGAACAGAACATAAACCATCACCAAACAAGGAATCACAATTTAGAAACAGGAAGACAATAATTAAACTGGGAATCCCAAAAGCCAAACTTGGAATGTACAACACTGTAGAAATAAAACTATACATTAATTTGCTCTTGTACTAAACAAAGCGCAGACGTTAATGATGCACATTTCCCAGAGCTGACATATTCCAATTAATAAATTCAAAATAAAGAGATATTTTTCTACCTTTTGTGCATTTTTTTTTCAGCTGCAATTGCTCCAGCCACTTTCTTCTGGTTTCTTCGTGTCTTCCGCTAATTCTTCATCGTCTGCTGTCCATTTGTCGTTTCTCTTCTCTCTTCTAGTTTTTTTCCATTCTCTCTCTACATCTGCTTTAACATACTAATCTTTCTCCTTTTCCTCTTTCCTCATTCCTATTTCATCCACTCAAATTTTACCCCTCCATCCTCAATCCCCACTTACTCTCCCAATATCCGGACAATTGTAGATTTGTCTTCCCTCCCACACAAAATATTTTTTCCCTCTCCATTTCACTCTCCCAGCTCCATCCCATTCTAATCCTCCCCCAACATCAGCTCCATTCTAGTTCCAGTCCCACCCAGCATCCGCTCCCTTCTAGTCCCCGCATCAGCCCATTTCCAGTCCTAGCCCCCCATAAGCCCATTTCCAGTCCTAGCTCCCCCATATATTTGCAGTCCCATCCAAGTCCCTCCATCAGCTCATTTCCAATCCCAGCCCCCCATGAGCCCATTTCTAGTCCTTTCCTAGCCCCACCATCAGCCCATGTCAAATCCTAGCTCCCCTCCACTCAGCCCATTTCCAATCCAAGCCCCCCATGAGCCTACTTCCAGTTCTAGCCCCTTCATGAGTCCATTTCAATCCAAACCCCCACCACAGCCCATTTCCAATCTTAGCACCCCCCAACAGCCAATTTCCAGTCCTATTCTAGCCCCTCCATCAGCCCATTTCCTGTCCTAGCCCCCCCTCACCCATTTCCAGTCCTAGCTCCCTCCCCCTCACAACCCATTTCCATTCCAAGCCCCCGTCCCCATCAGCTATTTGCAGTTCAAGCCCTCCTTCCACTCAGCCCATTTCTAGTCCTAGCCTCCTCATAGCCCATTACTAGTCCTAAACCCCCATCAGCCCATTACGTCCTAACCCCCCATCACCCTATTTCCAGTCCTAGCCCCCCATCAGCCTATTTCCAGTCTTAGCCCCCCTCCCATAGCCAATTACCAGTCCTACCCCCCCATCAGCCCATTTCCAGTCTTAGCCCCCCATAGCCCATTACCAGTCCTAACCCCCCCATCACCCTATTTCCAGTCCTAGCCCCCCCATCAGCCTATTTCCAGTCTTAGCCCCCCCCCATAGCCAATTACCAGTCCTACCCCCCCCATCAGCCCACTTCCAGTCTTAGCCTCCCCCCCATGGCCCATTACCAGTCCTAACCCCCCCCCATGGCCCATTACCAGTCTTAACCCTCCCCCCCATCAGCCCATTACCAGTCCTAACCCCCCCCCAGCCAATTACCAGTCCTAACCCCCCCCATGGCCCATTACCAGTCCTAACCACCCCCCCCCATCAGCCCAATTCCAGTCTTAGCCCCCCCATTTCCCCTTTACAGTCCTAACCCCCCCCATCAGCCCATTTCCAGTCCTACCCCCCCCCCCATGGCCCATTACCAGTCCTAACCACCCCCCCCATCAGCCCATTACCAGTCCTAACCACCCCCCCATCAGCCCACTTCCAGTCTTAGCCCCCCCATAGCCCATTACCAGTCCTAACCCCCCCCATCAGCCCATTTCCAGTCCTACCCCCCCACTTCCAGCCTTAGCCCCCTCCCCATAGTCAATTACCAGTCCTACCCCCCCATCAGCCCATTTCCAGTCTTAGCCCCCCCATCAGCCCATTTCCAGTCCTACCCCCCCACTTCCAGCCTTAGCCCCCTCCCCATAGCCCATTACCAGTCCTAACCCCCCCCATCAGCCCACTTAGCCCCCCCATAGCCCATTACCAGTCCTAACCCCCCCCCCATCAGCCCATTACCAGTCCTAGCCTCCCCCCCCCATGGCCCATTACCAGTCCTAACCCCCCCAGCCCACTTAGCCCCCCCCAGCCCACTTAGCCCCCCCCCCCCGCCCACTTAGCCCCCCCCATGGCCCATTACCAGTCCTAGCCTCCACCCCCCATGGCCCATTACCAGTCCTAACCCCCCCATCAGCCCACTTAGCCCCCCCCATTGCCCATTACCAGTCCTAACCCCCCCCATCCGCCCTCTTCCAGTCTTTGCCTCCCCCCCATGGCCCATTACCAGTCCTAACCACCACCCCCCCCCCCGGCCCATTACCAGTCCTAACCAGCCCCCCCCCCGGCCCATTACCAGTCCTCACCACCCCCCCCCCATCAGCCCACTTCCAGTTTAGCCTCCCCTCCCATAGCCCATTACCAGTCCTAACCACCCCCCCCCCCTATCATTCCAAATTAAAATAAAAAAAAAACCAAACTGGCTGCTTCTGCCGCGGCAGCATCAAGAGCTCTGCCGCGGCAGCATCAAGAGCTCTGCCGCGGGGCCCCCCCCTGCCCGGCAGAGCCTCCGTGCATCCTCAGCAGCTTTCTTCATGTCCAAAACGCGGGCTTCTTTCAGAGCCGCGAGAGTTTCTTTTCTCGCGGCTCTCTTAATCCCGCGGGGCTGATGGGAAATCCCATCACCCTCGGCGGGATTAACAGAGCCGCGAGAAAGGAAACTCTCGCGGCTCTGAAAGAATCCCGCGTTTTGGACATGAAGAAAGCTGCTGAGGATGCACGGAGGCTCTGCTGGGCAGGGGGGGGCCCCGCGGCAGAGCTCTTGCTGCTGCCGCGGCAGAGCTCTTGCTGCTGCCGCGGCAGAAGCAGCCGGTTTGGTTTTTTTTTTTTTAAACTTGGGATGCTGAAGAATGTTTTTTGCGCGGGGCCCCCTGAAACGCGGGGCCCTGTGCAAAAAACATTCTTGCTCAATGGACGGGCCGGCCCTGAGTAGTGGGGTCACTTTTTCCCATGTCCACACGTGGAGGGTAATTTTATAAGGTGAACCCAGATTAACACGTACACGTCATTATAAAATAGGGCATAAGTACAAAGGGTTTTGTTTTTGTTTTTAGTGCCATCAAGTCAGTGTTGACTCATAGCGACCCAGCTACCCTAGGTTTTCTTGGCAATGTACAAAGGTATGTATGTTCATTTAAGCCATAAACACCTATACTTGCTTTATTTATTTATTTATTTTATTTACATTCTCTTATATACCGCGCTATTCTGCATCAGTGCGGTTTACATTGAACAAACTGAAATTACATTGAACAGGGCATTATAACTTGGAGATAACTATTTTACAGGGAACATATGGCTGGTGTAAATACTCGTTCCTAATTTTTTGAAGATAATGTGTAATTTATAGCATTTTGTAATTTTTAAGTATAACTTTGTGCTCCTCCCACTCTACCCTTGTACATACCCACAGAAAAAGTATATACATTTGACCCGACACATGCACTTTCAGAATAGCAATCACACCAAATATGTATGTAAATACCTATTTATGTGTCTATAAGACTAAAATGCCTAGATTGATGCATATAAGCACATGCATACATCTAGGTGCAAAGTTATAAAATTACCCCTTAAGGATCCCTTTCACTAAACTGTGTTAACATTTTGCTATTACCATGTAGCAATGACCAGAATTCATGTATAGTAAATGCAAAGCCTCTGTGCAGAGACAATACACTTATTGCACATTAACTACATTATTGATAATGTGGATGCACTTAACTCCTCCTGTTAAGGGGATGTTACTTCTCCACATTGCTTGCTGCATTAACAGCATGTAGCTGGCTCTCCCTGAACATTCACTGCCTCATTCCACATTTGTCAGATAACAAGGGAATTAGTGTGCCCTCAGTGTACAGCTGCTGCAGTAACTATTAGTGTGGGCATGTGCTAACAGTTAGCATGTATTAATTCCAGTGTCAACTGCTTAATGCACTTTAATAAAAGGGACCACAAATAAGTTTTGCATCATCTTTTAAGTGGTGTGTTAAGATGTGCATGTTGGTGGCTTCTATTCTTGTTTGCAAAGGAATAATATTCTCAGCATTAGAGCGTCTGGTAGTCTGCTAGCTACTGTTGCATGCTTTGCCACCCAGTACAGTCAGCAGAGTTTCGAGTAGGTTACACACGGCTTTTTTACATAGTCACCGCTGCACTGCCCTACTTTAGAAGCTTATCTCCTACCTCTACTGATGATTAGAGGAAAACAAGGATAACACCAGCTCTGCTTTTGGAACAGTAGCCTTTTAATTACATTGTGGTGAATAACTAGCTCTTTCCTTGATCTTGCAAAGTGACTTTTAATTTTCCTGGTGATTCCTCCCTCACCTTCCAGGTGCTGCTGCTGTGACTGTATAATCATCTGTATAAAACAGTCCTGTGTCAACTACATTGGTGAGACAACCCTTCATTAAGTAAAGCTTTTCTCATTTGAATAATGAAATAGTTATCCAGCAACAAAGAGATGTGACAGCAAGCCAATCTCTTAATAGGAACAAATTGCTGCCAACTGGGAACATTAGTTTGTCTAACCTGGATGTGTAATTTTTTCTATGACAAAGCTGCTATAGGTAGTTCTGGGCACACCTAAGCTTTACCTCTTCAGTCTGGGAGTGGCTGAGGGCTTTTTACCTGTTGAAGTTGTCAAATATAGCACCAGGGCATGCATTATAATGTTAATAAGAGCAGATATACCTTTGATTCAGAACTCAGCCGTAAGGCTCTGCCAGGGTCGCTATGCTCACATCACCCCTCTCCTCAAGTCACTTCATTGGCTCACTATCCTTTTCCACATCCAATTCAGACATCTCCTACTGACCTACAAATGTGTTCATTCTGCTGCTCCACATTACTTCTACTCTTTTATCTCTCCCTACACCGCCTCCTTGGGAACTCCACTCATCAGGCAAATGCCTTTCATCCGTGCCCTTATCTTCCACTCCCAACTCCAGACTGCATTCGTTACATCTTGCTGCACCATATGCTTCAAGCAAACTACTTGAATCAACGTGTCAGATTCCATCTTTGGTCCTATTCAAATCCAGGCTAAAATCCTACCTCTTTGAGACTGCTTTTGGATCCTGACCCTTTATTCTCCTATTTATCTCCCATGTGTGTTAAGACTATCTCTAGTCCCTTGTTTACTGTGCTTCTGTCTTGTTTAGCTTGCAAGCTCTGCTGAGCAGGGACTGTTTCTCAGGTGTATACAGTATATACAGTGCTGTGTATGCCTTATAGCACTATACATAAGTAGCGGTAGTAGCAGTCTTTACCCAATGTGTCCTCTGTCATTCTGCTACCCCTTAAAATAAATTTAAATTATGAGGGGATGGAAGAGTTGGAGGTGGGGTGTCTTTTCTAGTCACTTGTCTCTAAAGGAGCCCCTACCTTGCAAGAGGGCCTCTGCTTTTTTGACTAGCTAGGGTGTGGATAGAATTTTTAATGTCTGTGGTGCACAATGACCAGAATAATCGCAATAGTTATAATTCTGGAGAACTACAGAATTCCTCGTAGCTTGTCCATTTATAGAGCAGTATGAAACCTCTGTGCCTATTTGTCGTGTAAATATGTATACAAGAATGTGTGGACAACATGTGTATTAGCTCGCTTTTTCTGGAAAGGAGAAATGTAATTGCATGTATTTTTCTTCAAGGGTCAGTGGGAAAGATTGTACTGGGTGAGCTCCTCTACTTGGCCTTCTTTTTTCAGGCCTTCTGTTTCCAGGTTGATGAGTCCTTTGCAGAGCATGCTCAGTTATGCATAATAATGATATTTAGCTTGCCCTTGATTCATAATAGGTTAACATTAGTTAAGTCAACATCAGCTCAAGGCAGGTGTTCACTTACTGATTACTTAGTAGATATCTGGGAGGATGACAATACTATATTGTTTATTGAGCAATGATAAACCAACATTTACAAATCATGTTTATTTATTTGCATGTGCATTTTTGTCTGGTCACACTGATGTCTTTCTGAACCCGTTCACATGCATGGCAAGGTCTTCCTGCAGAGCTCACTATTTTTGGAGTGCCTATGTGTGCATTTCCATGCATGCTATTGTTTACTACATGCTGTAAGTCCTTTAAAAGTAAATCCTTTCGGAAAACTAGTAGAAAATGTGATCTGTGATGTTTAGTGGTATTACTATATCCTTTTATAGAAATATAGAACAAGATGGCACGTAAAGACCATGCAACCTATCCAGTCTGCC
Source organism: Ichthyophis bannanicus (assembly GCA_033557465.1). Classification (NCBI taxonomy): domain Eukaryota; kingdom Metazoa; phylum Chordata; class Amphibia; order Gymnophiona; family Ichthyophiidae; genus Ichthyophis; species Ichthyophis bannanicus. Next base: position 1,012,235,771 of record CM066033.1, on the reverse strand, counting down.
CATCCATGCCACCTACTAAACTCTACAACCCCTTCCTTTTCCTTAGAGATCCTCTGTGTTTGTCTCTTTTACTATTTATTTATGTTTTCCTGCACTTTGCTATACCACCAAGTGGCCAGAAATGGTCTTTGTTGTGGTTTAGAATAAAATTAGCATTTAATATGGGGGAAAAAAGGCAAAACAGCAAAAAGAAAGTGAGAAGGGGAGAGGGAAAAAATATACTATGTTAATATAATGTAGGGCAGAGAGGAGAGGGTGAGGGAAGAACAACAGGCAGCCTCCAACCGAACAGGGTGGGATCAAGGAAGAGAGGCTTGAGGAAAAGCATGCTGAAAGAGCCAGGTCTTTAATTCCTTCTTAAATTTCTGAAAAGAGGGCTCTGGCAAAGAAGAAGTAGAAAGGAATTCTACAGACACAATACTATTTAAAGTTGTTAAAACCCAAGAGGATTGTGGAAAATTGCAAGAGGATCTTGATAAATTGGAAGACTGGGCATCAAAATGGCAGATGAAATTTAATGTGGACAAGTGCAAAGTTATGCACCTAGGGAAGAACAACCCAAACTATGGTTACACGATGCAAGGTTCCACATTAGGAACCACCACCCAGGAAAAAGATTTAGGCGTCATTGTGGATAAGATGTTAAAACCCTCGGCCCAGTATGCAGCGGCAGCCAAGAGAGCAAATAGAATGCTAGGTATCATAAGGAAAGGAATGGAAAATAAAACAAAAGATATTATAATGCCTCTATACCGTTCCATGGTGAGACCGAACCTTGAATATTGTGTGCAATTCTGGTCGCCGTATCTTAAAAAGGATATAGCGATTTTAGAAAAGGTTCAGAGAAGAGCCACCAAAATGGTAAAGGGGATGGAAGATACTCCTATGAAGAAAGGCTAAAAAGGTTAGGGCTCTTTAACCTGGAAAAGAGACGCCTGAGGGGAGATATGATAGAAGTCTATAAATTAATGAACGGAGTGGAACGGGTAAACGTAGATCGACTGTTTATTTTATCAGAATATAGGAAGACTAGGGGACATGCAATGAAGCTACAGGGTAAACTATTTAAGACTAATAAAAGAAAATATTTTTTCACTCAACGTGTAATCAAACTCTGGAATTTGTTACCAGAGGATGTAGTAAAGGCTGCTAGTGTAGCTGGGTTTAAAAAGGTTTGGACAAGTTCCTGGAGGAAAGGTCCATAAACCATTATTAAGAAGGGACCCAGGATATCAATGCTTGACCTAGTACAAGCATTGCAGAACCTGTGTCTTTTGGGGAAACTGCTAGGTACGTATGACCTAGATTGGCCACTGTTGGAAACAGGATACTGGGCTTGATGGACCTTGGTCTGACCCAGTATGGCATATCTTATGTTCTTATATGTTCTTAGAGAAGGGCCAAGGTAGGAAAAAGAAGAATGCCTGGAAATAACTAAATTGAGAGAGGAATGGGAAGAAAAGGAGAGAAGCATGAGAAGAACGAAGGGCCAAGCCACGTATATAGGGACTAATCAATGAAGCAAGGTAGGGAGGGCAAGAGGAGAAAAATCCCGATGCATGAGGACGACAATTTTGAATTGGATGTGGAAAGGGATTAGGAGAGAAGGGATTAGGAGAGAAATGGCATATGGCCTATCTAGTCTGCCCTTCCATCTCAACTACATTAATACCCTTTTTTCCCTTTATAGATCTTCTGTGTTTGTCCCATGCTTTCTTGAATTCAGATACTGTCCTTGTCTCTATTACCTCCACTGGGAGACTATTCCACAGATCTACCACTCTTTTCATAAAGAAATATTTCCACATATTACTCCTGAGTCTATCCCCTTTCACCTTCATCCTATGGCCCCTCATAACAGAGTGTGCTTAAACTCAAAAGAGGCTCTCCTCCAGTGCATTTATGCCACAGAGGTATTTAAACATCTGTATCATATCTCCTCTATCCCGCCTTTCCTCTAAAGTATACATATTAAGATCTTTAAGTCTGTCCCCATATGCTTTATAATGAAGACCACTAACCAGTTTTTAATAGCCATCCTCTGCATTGATTCCATCCTGTTTATATCTTTTTGAATGTGTGGTCTCCAGAATTCCACAAAATACTCCAAATGAGGTTGTACCAGAGACATACAAAGATACTATCACCACCCTTTTTCCACTGGCCATTCCTCTCCCTTTGCAACTAAACATCCTTCTAGCTTTTTCTGTCACCTTTTCAAACTGTTAAGCCACTTTAAGGTCAGCAGAAATAATAACGTCCAGATCCCACTCTTCTTTCATGGACAGAAATACTTTGCCCCCTACATTGTACCATTCCCTTAAATTTTTGAGGCCCAAATGCATGACCCTGCATTTTTTAGCATTAACAAGGGAAGAGTGGCCGAATGGTTGGGGCAAGTTACCTTGGGCCAGAGGGTCAGTGGCTTGAATCCTGCTAGAGGACAGCAATCTTGGGCCAGAAGGACTGGGGCTTCTAGTCCCACAGCTGTTCCTTGTGGTCTTGGGCAAGCCATTAAACCTTCCGTTGCCTCAGTTACAAAAACATAGATTGTGAGCCCTTGGGGGACAAGGGAAATATATATATACAGTACCTGAATGTACACAGCTTTGACTAGTAGAAAAGCAGTATACAAGCCTAATAAAATAAATCACAGCTGCCAAATTCTTGACCATTCTTTAAGCTTAGCTAGATCCCTTCTCATGTTAACTACTCCTTCCTGGGTGTCTACTGCAAATTTTGGTATCATCCACAACGAGGCAAACCTTACCTGACAACCCTTCCGCAATACCACTAACAAAGATGTTCAAACTGATGGGCAACAAAGATGAGCTTAACAGAAGTGGATTGAATGAGTTTAATGCAGTGAAGAGAGTACCGGGGGAGACCAGAGTAGAAAACATTAAAGTAATCCAAACAAGTGATGACAACAAAGAGGACACATAAGAGCACAAAGAACACATGTGATGTAGGGAAAATAAGGTTATCTTTATTTATTGTATTTATTTAATGCTTTTATATACCGTGCTCTTTAAAATCAGTGTGGTTTATAGACAACATTTTGTACAGAGTAGGAAGAGCCTGCTCTGCACTTACATCGAACGGGTAATGCAACTTGGATTTTAGAACTGGGGTAACTATATACAGTCTAAGCAGGATGTCACTGTGCAGTTGTAGCGACATGGCTTACCCTAAGAACTATGTACAGGGATGTAATTTATTTACAGGGTTGTCTGCTATTTACAGTTAGGTTGTAGGGGTATCTTAGAGACAGTGAAGATCTGGGGTTAGAAGGATAGAGCAGAGTCGAGTAAGATACCAAGCATCTTTACAGCATCATGGTAGGAAAGAAGAGAGGCATAAAGGAAAAGGAGAGGAAGTGGATAAGAAGTATTAGGTGAGGGAAAACAAATAGATTCACACTTGGAAACATTAAAGAAAAGACAGTGATCACAAAGCAATTGGGCTACGGCATGGAGACAAGACTGAAGAGAGAGATTGGGCAAGAAGGAGTAAACAGTGAAGAGTATCTGAATGTTATCAGCATAGAAGAAAGGTGAGCAACCCAGGAATGGATTAAAAGGGGGAGCAGAACAAAAAATATATTAAAGGAAGTGGGGACGAACCTTGAAAGACACCACAGAGAAGAGGAAAGGAGGAAGAATACTTGGAATTGGATAAAACATAAAGAGTATTGTGAGAAGTAGAAGAACTAGTCAAAAATAGTTCCATGAAAACCAATGAAATAAAGCCAGTGCAGAAGGAGGTGATGATCAACAAGGTCAAAGGCCAAGGAGAGATCAAGCATAACAAGGCTAATTGAATTGTCATGATCTAAGGAAATCCAAATTTTGTTTAGCAGGGCTATGAGGAGAGACTTGTTGCTGGCCTGGAATCTAGCTTGCTGAGAATGGGGATTAGAGTCTTGTTGAGAAACAGAGAAAGCTGAGACAAAGCTATACATTCCTAGATCTTTGATTAAAAGGCCAAATTTGAGAGGGAACAGAAGTTAGAAGGGTCAAAAGAATCCATGGAGAATTTATTAAGGAGAGGGTAAATAACAGCATGCTTCCAAGATGAGGGGACATGACCAGATGACAGACTAGATTTGATGAAGGGAAGAATGCCAGGGGCAAGGGTATTGGAAAGCTTAGAGATCAGGCAGCTGGGCTAGGGATCCAGGGGAGATGAGGAAGGACAAATAGAATGAAGGGCATGATCCAAGAAGGTAAAAGAAAGCATAGGGAAGGTAGACCAAGTGGATGAGTGGAGGAAGAGAGAGGGATGGAGATGGAAAGAAGATGAAGAAGAAGGGGAGGGGAAGAGAAAAAGGGAGAGGAAAGGAAGAAGAGGAAGGGGGAAGAAAAGGAAATCAAAGGGAGGAGATATTGTAAAGAAAGAAGGCAAATAGGCCTAGAAAAGGGGAGGAGACTTAAAGAGGAGGGGGCAGAACTTGGGGCTAGGGTATCCAGGGCATGGAAAGCCTTCTGAGGTTTGATAGAGGAAGAAGAAATGAGTTTTTGAACAAATATCGAACAAGCCAGCTAAGAGCAGATTTACAGCAGTCCACATGGGTCTTTCAGGGGGTGAGGGTATATGGGATGCGGGCTAGTGGTGTTCAGCCTGACGAAGTTGGCAATGAAGGAAAAGAACTTCAGAAGAGTACTAAGGCTAGTGATTAGGGTCTCATGAACAGACAGAGCATAGGGGAGAGCTATCAAGGGCTGTGGAAGAACAGAGGACTAGGCAGCTAACTGCGTGTCCCAGTGAAGCAAAGAGGGAAACTGGTGGGAAGAAAACAATGTGATTAGCAAAACAGGCAATGATGGGAGAGGAGAGATGAGAGTCTCTGAAAGGAAGAGTTGAGGAAGGGTGAAAGGGAAGGAAAAAGGAAAGCATGATGAGATAATGGTTGTACCAAGGTACTAAGTGAATGAGTGGGGGGAAGTAGAGTGGGGGAGCAATAAGAGGGTAAGAAGACAAGATCCAAAACGTGACCAACAGCGTGGGTAGGAGCAGATAGAGTCCCCATCTCCATGAAGCTGTTCTATACATCCACCACCCTATCTATAAAGAAATATTTCCTTAGATTGCTCCTGAGTCTACCCCTTTCATCTTCATCCTATGACTCCTTGTTCCAGAATTTTCTTTCAATTGAAAGAGGCTTGCTTCCTGTACATGCCATGGAGATATCTGAAGGTCTTTGTTTGATATGGGATGCTTTGCAGATGGTCATGATGGTCTTGTATTTTGCTTGGCTTTTATGGGGAGCCAGTGAAGTTGCTTTAGAATAGGAGTTAAGTGTTCAAATCTGGGGCACCATGTAGGACGCAGGCAGCAGTGTTTTGCACCATTATGCCATTCCCATTCTATTACAGTTACACATCAAAGTATCCACATATACAGTATATCATCCCCATTCTTATTATAACTAAGCCTTACATGAGAGAGATTGGCACTATTATTTCATGTTGACCCCCTTGCCCTCCCTTTTTATAATTTTAGGAGTAAGAATTTGAAATAAATGATCTGTCTAGCTGATACATGTTTCAAAACTGCACTGAGTCCAGAACGTATAAGTCATCACAGAAGTGGTGACTGTAAGGTACGCGATAACATAGAGGAGGGTTTGTCTTTTGTGCATCCCATGACTGATCATATTTATTGGGACATAATACAACTTGTGTCCCAGACCATGTGCTATATCACATACAGTGTCCTGCACTATGCTTTATATCGGGAATACTACAAGGCCAAGGATCAATGAACATCGATACTGCTTACAAGAAAGAGATTCAGCTCTCATTGTACACAACTATATGGAACAGAAACATTTCTTTGCATCATTGAAAATTATGGTGACTGTCATAATTATCATAAAATAGGGGCAGTGCATACAAATATGTCTCATGAATATTCATTGGAGGAATCCTGAAAACCAGGCTGGATTGTGGCTCTCCAGGACTGGAGTGGAACACTCCTGAGCTAAGGTATTCAGTATTCAAGGTATTCAAGTTGTTTATAAAAATTCTTGCAAATGGAATAAAAAGCATATAAACACAATAATGAAATTCAGCAAACTTGAAAATGTCCTTAGGGTATAAAGGTGGAGGCGTCATCATAGCTGCTTCATTAATGCCTTCTACTCCACCCATGGAGTAGCCCACAAAGGATTATTGTCTCCACACATAAGCATCTTTTATTCACCTCCATGAGCTCTCAGGCCTGAATATAAATACTTTTATCTAAACTGGAATATTGCAGCTCTCATTTAAAGTCATTTAGGGTGGTATTAATATGTTACTTATCATGGGAAACTACATGCCATCAGAAAGAAATCAAACCAAAAAGTCTGTCACTTAAAAACACGATTCTCTCTTGTTATGGAAAAATTACTTTTAACTTGGCAATTCCACTTTTCATAAATAATACCCTCAAATGTGATCAGAAAGTTTATCTAAATAGGATCTCTATTACTTTTTCGTTGACTATATGCTGGAATAAATCTTGTTGAATATGTACGTTTAATTCTTCATAACCTATTTCATCATACTTTATCACAAAAAAATATTTTTTATTTATTTTTTCTTTTTTTCTTTTTTTCTCAATCACTGCAGAAAGGATAAAGTGCGGGTCTCAGACTAACATTGGCAGCGCTTATTTGCTAATCGCAAAAAAGCAGCATGTCTTCACGCATCAACGACCCTTACTGCACTTACCCTGGTATTAAACCGAAATAACAGCAGTTTCCAACACTTCCTATTAAATACTTTCTGTTATCATGTTCAGCTTTTGTTTTTCTCCAATTGCTTGAAACATAAAGATTGTGCTTATCTTTAAATATTGAAGTTATTCGATCGCCCCTTCAAGATTTAAAGATAAGCACAATCTTTATGTTTCAAGCAATTGGAGAAAAACAAAAGCTGAACATGATAACAGAAAGTATTTAATAGGAAGTGTTGGAAACTGCTGTTATTTCGGTTTAATACCAGGGTAAGTGCAGTAAGGGTCGTTGATGCGTGAAGACATGCTGCTTTTTTGCGATTAGCAAATAAGCGCTGCCAATGTTAGTCTGAGACCCGCACTTTATCCTTTCTGCAGTGATTGAGAAAAAAATAAAAAAATAAAAAATAAATAAAAAATATTTTTTTGTGATAAAGTATGATGAAATAGGTTATGAAGAATTAAACGTACATATTCAACAAGATTTATTCCAGCATATAGTCAACGAAAAAGTAATAGAGATCCTATTTAGATAAACATTCTGATCACATTTGAGGGTATTATTTATAAACAGAATTATTAGCCCTTTGAAGAACTAGACCTACAACAGTCGTTTGAATTCCACTTTTCATACAAAGGATTGCAGCACTTACATCCTGGCCCAAGACACAATGGGGGTCATTCTGAACAACAAATAAGCCACCTGTACATGCGAGAATGACATGTATCTCGCAAAAATGTCCAAAACCGTATTCTGAACCTTCGCGGTCCTTCACATACACGGCACTTAAATGAGGATTGCAGAATGTGGGCGGGAAAGGGTGGAACAGGGGAGTGGCCAGCAACAGAGATGTATGTAGTGTATTCTGGTTACACCCCTGTATGTTCGCACATGGCCCTGCAGATGTCCAGGCTATACCTGTAAAAACGTGGAATAAAGGAAGGACTTAGAAGTAGTTCTGCTCCTCGCCCCAGTGCAGCCAATAGTGGTGAATGGATGACTAACCTATGCTATGCACTGGTGTGTCTGCAGCCTGGAAAACCACAGCATGCAGTGTTATGGAACAGAAAGCAGAGGAGAGGGAGGATGTACATCAAAGGAGTAGAAATAAACACTCCCACAACTGTATGCAGTAGAGCACTGGGGATCAATCTAGCTAAGCTGGCATTTGCTGTGTGAGCTAAAGGGGCACAGCTAGGGTGCCCTACCAATACCCATGTCCTGGATCTGATCCTGGTGACAGAGTCCTAGGAACACATGTGAAAATGTAAGCCTGGACATCGCTACTATGTGCAGCAACCAGTCAGCTGGAGTGTTGTGCTCCACACAGTGGATCCGTACAATATGCTCTGCAATGTGTAAAGTCCCCTAGTGCAAATAAGGTCTTATGTAACTCCAATTGGGACATTATACTGGGGATATCTTTCACTGGTGGCTACATGGCACATAACTTGTGCACAGGTCATTGTTGCGGTTGTTTACATATGTGGGCCTAGGATGTGCAATGTGCGTACAGTGTTTGATCCTTGAGACAGATATACTGGAAGGGCTGTAGTTATCATGTATGTAGGAAGTCAAATAGAAATGTAGTGAGCAGGTATGATGCTGGGTTGTAAGTACTGATTGCTATAGTTCCCTATCCATCAGATAAGACATTCAGTGCTGGGCATTCTTTTGGCAGGCAGCTGTTTCTGTGGGGCTGCAAGTGAGAAAGCATTTGTGTGCGTGGAGGGTCTAGATTGCTCATCCACTTATCCGGGAGGGGACAGGTTTACCCGGCAGGTACCTGGACTATAGGGTTGTCTGCAGCCTCACCAGGTGCCAGTGGATACAGGTAGGAGTGAGCAGACACGTCCCTGTCACTACTCAGGGACCTCAGAGAGTTGGCATGCAATGGTGCAAAGTGCATTCCCAGGTGTACAAGCATTGGTATCTACAAATGTGCACATTTGTAGGGAGTGCCGATGGTGTCTCTGGGCATGTCTGTGTGGTGCTTGCATTGCTGACTGCTGTCATTCCAATGGACCTTTAGGAGTGAAGGGAAGTGTTTGGGTAGGTCTCTGTGGGGGAACCTCTTCTGCTGGGATCATGTCCTTACTTAGCATTGGAGAGGAGTCAGAATTAGGCACAAGGGGAACAAGGACACTAAGGAGCAAGGAAGAAGACCAGACCCTATATATGTGATTAATCTACATATATAGGGTCCGGCCTTCTTCTTTGCTCCTTAGTATCCTTACTTAGCATTGTACAGTCATGTTCCCGAGCCATTCACAACATGCACACCTCAGAAGGGCATCTACTGCCATGTCTGTAGTGCTGCATTGCATCTTGTGCCAGTAGGTTCACTCTCTGCCCATTTTCATGCCATAGTACAGTACACAGTGAGTGCTTTGTATTGTCTGGACATGCCACAGACTGGTTTCCATTGTCTAACTTGCATCCACCTGTGGGTCTTGCCATCTTACATTGTCATTCAGCCTCAGAACAGCTCTATCCATGCCCACAGCAGCTTCACAGCTGCCCGTTTTGAAGTGGGCGTGGTTGTTCGTGGGTATATCACGGAAACAGGCAGGAACACAGATGTACATCTTTTCGGAAAATGGTGAGCACGGGGACATACAATGCCATTGTCAGTGCATACCTGTCTTCATACAACATAGCACGTCTATGTGGTTGATTCTGTGCACACGGCTGCATCTATCCCCATGTGTGCAGGATTGGGTTCTATTTCTGCATGTTTCCATTTGGACGTGCACGCTGCCTGGACATGCATGTTTTCGGAATTGGCCTCAATACCTACACAATGGAAGGTAATTTTATAAAGATTTTTTCACATGTATAGGCCAGTGTACTTGCATAAAATATTGCTTATAAAATTATCTTGCACATAAAAGTATGCTTGATGACAAGAATGCACAAATGTGGCAACTCTGATATAGGTATGTTCAGGAAAGAGATTGGACAAAGTCACAATTTATGCACATTCTTTATAAAACATGCAAGATTGTGTTTATCATATGTGTTTACATATGCGGCTTCATTACAGCTACAACATCAGCAGTTTTACAGGTAGTTTTATAAAGACACATAGGTGCCAAGTTAGACTTCCACTTGGCCTCCACACCTAGGCATTAATGAACTGAGTGGAACGGGTAAACGTAGATTGTTTACACCATCAAAATATAGAAAGACTAGGGGGCATGCAATGAAGCTACAGGGTAAACTATTTAAGACTAATAAAAGAAAATATTTTTTCACTCAACGTGTAATCAAACTCTGGAATTTGTTACTGGAGGATGTAGTAAAGGCTGTTAGTGCAGCCGGATTTAAAAAAGGTTTGGACAAGTTCCTGGAGGAAAGGTCCATAAACCATTATTAAAGTGGACCGAGAATATCCACTGCTTGACCCAATACAAGCATTGTGGAACCTGTGTCTTTTGGGGAAACCTCTAGGTACTTGTGACCTGGATTGGCCATTATTGGAAGCAAGATACTGGGCTTGATGGTTTGACCCAGTATGGCATATCTTATGTTCTTATGTTCTTTGTATTTGAAATTTAATTACTCAATTTTTCCATATCTGAGTGTGAGGCAGACTATAAGCCACTATGCAAGTTATTTCCCTAAGCAGGTTCTCAATCTAAGTTGTACTTGAGGCAATAGAAGGTAAAGTAACTTGTGCAACGTCCCAAGCGGCATCAGTGAGAGACAGGATTTCAGCCCTAGCCTCTTTCAAATCTCTTTTTCATTGACAAAAAGAAGTCCCAGCATGCAAGTACTCTTACACATCACTGGGATTATACAAACAAAACAAAGAATCAGTTTATACATTTTATTTACATTTTCGCCCCTTCAAACCCGTCCCCTCCCATATCCTCTGCTGCTTTAAAGAATATAAGATTTGCCATACTGGGTCAAACCAAAGGGCCATGAATCCCAGTATCCTGCTTCCCAGCAGTGGCCAATCCAAGTCACAAGTACCTGGCAGGATCCCAAAAGTTAGACAGATTGCATGCTGCGTATCCACAAGTCCATCTTAATAATGGTTTGTTGATTTTTCCTCCAGATATATGTCCAAAACTCTTTAAAACCCAATTACAATAACAGCTTTTGCCAGATCCTCTGGCAACAAATTTCACAACTTAATTATATGTTCAGTAAAACAAAATGTATTTGTATTTGTCTTAAATATACTATTTATTAGCTTCATTATGTTTTTGAAAGAGTAAACAATTGATTTGTGCTTACCCATTCCACTCTACTCATTATTTTATAGGCCTCTATCATATTTCCTCTCAGCCATCTCTTTTCCAAGTTGAAGAGCCCTAACCTCTTTAGCCTTTCCTCATAGGGGTATCTTCCATCCCCTTCATCGTTTTGGTCACCCTTCTCTTTACCTTTTTGAATTTCACTATGGGGTATGTTTACTAAAGTGCGTTAGTGCGATTCGCGTTAGGAGCCGCAGTAGAGACAGAAACCCCCAAATAAGGACATGGGCGGTACATCGTTACGCACAACGCGCTTTCCAAAAACTAGCGAGCGTGACAGGGCGCGGTGGCGCGTCCCCGTGCGTTATCACGCGTCAACCCCAAAAAAGCGTACAGATACAGGAACAGAAACAAAATACAGGAACAGAGCTGGAGCACAATGGTTAGCTCACTGACCACTGTCACAGGCAGCATGGGTTTGAATCCCCTGAGTTCCCCAGTGTGCACAATGCAGAAGGCTGGCCCAGCCATCACCCAGTACCTAACATAGGGAATGAGGAGGCAAGGCCTCACATTTTACCACCAGTAGTGTTGCTAGCAAACACACCATCACAGTGGTGCAACCAAAGGTGCCGCAGATGGCATCCCATAATACACCACCCAGGCCACAGTAGAAAGTGCACTGTCCACAGAGGCACACCAAAATGTCACCTATAGAACACCACAGCAGGCCACGTAAAGGGTGCCAGAGAAGGTGCCGCATGGGGCGCCCCATGAGGCACTGTAAGGTGACATTATGCTGATGGGGTATCGCTGGCAGTACCAATGTGCCACAAAAATATACAATGCTGCAGTCAGGCCGATACAAAAAGCCCACTGTGTTATTAGACCATGACCACTGGCCCCACAGGCTGTGACGGAACCACCGGGCAGCAGCCCCATAGCTGCGAACAACCCCCTTGCTGTCACCGGAAGGGCAGCAGGGCACCACCCAAATGGCCCGCTCTGATGGCTAGGATCTGCCCCAAAACAAACATACCCATGGTGCAACGCACTGGAAGATCTGTGGCCCAGAGATGAACACAGCAAGGGTTAGGTACCCACACAGCCTCCTGGGACGGTAGGTTGAAATGAGTGTGTGTCACTGTCACACAGTAGCAACAGACTGTAGCCCTACAGGGCGCCCCATAAGAACCTAGAAAAGGTGTCCCCTAAGGTAGCCAGATCTGTAGCACAATGGGTAAGACACTGGCAGATGGTGCAACGTCTGTGAGTTCAAACCCCCTGTGGTCCTAAGGAGAAACGCTGCCTGCAACAGTACCCACTTCAATCCATAGTCAGTGACGTGGATAACCAGTCAGTACACATTCGATGCCATACATATCCCCCATTTTTTGTCGGCGATAAACAACCTGAGAGGTGGGAGAAAGAGCCCACCACCCTCATATGTAGGGCCGGATAATACAGAGATCCTCAGCCCTCACAAGAAGACAATAGTGTGAATGTGTATCCAGAACCGTGTGTGAGATATGTACATAGTCAAATATATCCACAAATCATGTAATGAAGGAAAGCAAACCTCAAACAGTGCTGGAAACAAGGCAGGTAATAACCGAATTGTCATGCCCCCATACCCCTGTAGGGAACCCCACCACGCCATGCATATGTCTGCCCAACTCTGGGCCCTGTATAATGTGAATGTGTACCTGACAGGCGGGTGGATCTGTGGAGGCAGCAGCGACAGCACCCACACACCAATATAGTGATGGCAGAAGCAGCTTGTTCTGTACGTCGAACAGGCTCAGGTGGCAAGCACACACTCACACGGCTATACCCTGAGGGTGCTGTATAGGGCACCCTACAAGTCACACCATTGGTGAAAGTTAAATGTGCACTGTCTGCCCGTGCACCCTATAGGGCGTGTTACAGAGAGCCCCACAGGTCATGCCATAGGTGTTCCGATGAGGCACCCTGAGGAGTCTGCACTGTGAGGGTGGTGCTGCTGTATTCATCACCAATGTAATGTAAAACTACAATATGCCCCGCAAAGAGCACCAAATACTCCATATGTGGACTGGAATCCATGACATAGAGGCCCCCACAGGTAATGAAATAGTTAGACGCCCATATTGTCTGTGAAAAGTACACAGTCCCAAAAATGAGGTGGCAAGCTCATGGAGCCGAACTGTGAAATGCTACAAATCACCACACCAGACCCCCAGCAATTGCGTCATGCACATACAAAGAAAGTCTGTCAATGAAACAAAACAAGGTCTCAGCAAACAAGGGCATATGGCAAACACAGTCCAGACCGAGGTCAAGATCATTACCAAATATAAAAGGCCCATTAACATCACAGACCAGTTCCATTAAGCGAAAGCCACTGGCGAAATCTAAAGGAAACACGAAAATACTATGAATATGTGCAGAAAGAATATGCAGATGGCTGTACCACCAGAACCCACAACCCCCAGACTGTGCAAAGAAAGTGTGTCATGCCACCACCCAAAGTGACAGCTGGGGGGTAAGGATATGGGTGTAAGCAAAAACATTCATGGTGCACTGCACATGTACATCAGCAGATACGAGAGGAACATATGAGGGGGTAGGCACCCCCAACAGCGCCGTCCCATGAATGGGGAAATGAATGTGTGCGTCACTGCAATATAACAGGAAAAGACAGTAGCCCAACAGTGCGCCCAAGAGGAAGTATGAGAAAGATGACCAGAATGGTCCCGAGAAGGGTGTCCCAATGCTAAGTGAGATATGCGTTACACACGGATAGGAGAGGTCAGATGGAACGCTGGCTCACAGAACCATGTGGCACGGTGCCCCAAAAAGGGTATGTGGGACACGGTCAGTGTGCCCTAGGGACCCCAAGTGGTGTCTGCAGGACCTGTAGGACCTGCGTGCAACAGAGGCAGATGTTGTACTAACACCACACAGAACCCACGGTAAAGACAAATGGATAGGTGACTGATGGAGGGACAGTAGGGAGTCACTGGACCCACATCCCTGTGGACATCCCATGTGTCAGGAAGCAGCGCAGACAAACATGTTGCTGCCAAAAGCCACCGAACAAAGTGTGTTGGCCACCTAGAGTAGTAGAACAAAGGTGTGTGGCAGCTGAGGAGAAAATGTGTGACCCTGTGTAGGCGGAGGTGGCCAGAGGAGTGGCCCCGCCACGCAGAGCAGGCACAGGCCCCCCAAGAACACAGAGATGAAATGCAGACAAGGGTAGCAGTGTAGGATACAGTGCACAGCAACATACCGGACATGTCACATCACACTGATGCAGATTGATGTACCAAAGGATGATACACAACGGTGATGAGGATGATAAGAGCGGCAAGGACCTACAAGCAAATAGATGACTGTTACCGTGACCACAGGTACCAGTGAAGGAAGGACATAAAGACAGGGGAACAGAGAGAGGGAAAAGCCATGAACACTAGGATGGGAAGCGCAGCTGGAATATAATAACTGACGTAACACCAGTAGGCACACAGAAATGGATGCAGACAGGACCACAGCATGTCACCATACATAACCACAGCTGTGTGCCAGGTGAGGCCACCCCAAAGACTAAACAGGATGAAACACACATTCTGAGCAGGGGTCCACAGACAATATCACATTCCACACGTGTGATGGGAGGCACATATGAACCAGTCCATACACGACCCTCGAAATATCATGCAGTGGAAACCAAATGCAATATTGCAGGGGAGTGACATGTAAGGGCCTGAAGGGGACAGGGCAATGGAGAGCCATGTGGATGGGCTGTGGTCAGGGACAAGCGAACGTAAGAGGAGCATGTGCCTGACCAAACAGCTGACTGATGGCGGCCGGACCAAACGGCAGCAGCGGTGCCAGTAAACAGGCAGGCCTGTCACATGCCCCGCCACATGTGTGACAAACCGAACCTAAGGGTGATGGGGAAGAGGGCCCGAGAGCAGTGCAGCACCATAGGGGCAGCGGAGAGTAACCCAAATATATGGCGACAGCAATGCAAACCGCACTGTATTGCAACTCACCCGAGTCACCTGCCTGTTTCAGTTGTTTACACAGAAACCCCACACGTAGCACAGCATCGGGCAGTATGATCTTCAATGTTCTGGGGGCCCGGAAAGCAGGTGCTCATCCTGGCGAGGCAAAAGCACATCAGACATGTTGACACATGACACGGTACTGCTGCACAATCCATACACCTTCCCACACATGGTTAACCCAGAGAAACGTCACCAGCAGAAGCTGAACTTACAGGAGAAGAGCTCCCCGATCAGATGTTGCCTGGCCGCCATCCCAGCATGTGTGTCAACATGGACAGGTGCAGGAGGGCACACAGGATCCACCCCAAGATCCTCATTAATATCAACTGGAACATTGTGCCTGAGAGCAATGTTGTGTAGGATGCAACAGGCTAGTATGATCTTGGCCACAGTCAAGGGCCCGTACTGTAAGGCCCCGCCAGTCCTATCCAGACACCTGAAGCGACTTTTGAGAACGCCAAAGGTGCGCTCCATGAGAGAGCGGCTGGAGGCATGGGCCTCATTGTACCGCATCTCTGCGCCTGTCCGAGGGAGACGCACGGGGGTCAGCAGCCAGGCGCGACACCCATATCCTGCATCACCTGCAAACAGAAATGGGAGTAAGGCACATGTGAGAAGAATAACCTAATGAAACCATGATGTAGCAATGCACAAATGGACAGTACGGAAACATGGTCACACACATATGAAGGCACAGCATTGCACACAATTCTGGTGCACCAGAGTCTGCATCTGACAGAACATAATCACACTGGCCGGTAGAAAGATGGTCAGGTGTGCAAGTTGCTGGGTCATGATGTGATATGGCACACAGGTGATATGTCAGTGCACCACAACCCGGGTTGGCAAGGTGGGGGTGTCAGCGCACACAGGCAAAAGCAAACAGTCATGCAGCAGACATGTGTGATAGCAGGTTCGCACATACATCCCTGACACGTTCCACCACCAACATGGTGAATCAGTAGCTCACATACACACTGTACAGCTGGTCTATGGTCCTGTTCCCCGTGTACCCCCAAGCCCCCCCCCCCATGCTGCCACATGCACAATCCCGTGGCACATTGGGCATGAGATGGACACAACACACAACCCGACATATGTGAAACAGTTGCACCATGCATGCCCCTAATGACCATGAAAAAGGCTGATAGCGATGTAAACATCTAGGGCAGTGCAGAGACGACAACACATGGGTGCGGGGTGACACAGATGGGCAAGAATAGGCACATGTTAGGCAAGGGGATGGGTGTTGCTGCGCTGAGATACGTGAGCACAGTCCAGGTGACAGGGCGTGCTGGGGTCACAGCACCAGAATAGTCAGCACAAGGACACAACAGCACCATGTCATGCATGCAGAGGACACAGATGACAATGGTGCCCCCGTGAAACACATATGGTCATTATACACAGGATGTGGGAAATACCTACCCAGCAGGACACAGTCCTCATATTGACCGGCCTCAAACATGGCAAAAAGTGCTGAGTTTTGCAGGATATAGGAGTCATGGGCTGACCCTGGGAAACGCGGGACCACATTCATGATACGCATACCTGTATCACAGACAACCTGCACATTGAGGGAATGGAAGTGTTTGCGGTTGCGGTACACAACCTCCCTGTCGCGTGGCGGGATGAGGGCGACATGTGTGCAATCTATTGCACCCATCACATGTGGTATCCCTGCAATCTGCTGGAATGCATGTCCCAGGGCCACCCAATGTTGCCTACTGTTGGGAATGGCAATGTAATTCCCAACCCGGCTGACCATGGCCCGCAGTACCTGGTGGAGGCAGCGAGAGAACGTTGGCCGACTCATCCCACCCACGGCGGCCACCGAGGTTTGGAAACAGCCAGAGGCAAAGAAATGTAGGGCAGCAAGGAGCTTGGCCATTCCCGGTATAGCATGTGACCGGGCAGTCAGGGGCTCGAGGTCAGGTCGTAGATCCTCATAGAGCTCCCTAATAGCCCCTGTGTCCAGCCGGTAGAGGGAGATTACCTGGTCCTCCCTGATGTTCTGTAGCATGGCCCTGGGCCTGTAGAGGCATTGCAGGCGTGACCGCCCCTCAGGACGCCTACGGCACCATTGTCCCTCCACACCCGCCTGTGGAGCCTCCACAGCTGCAGGCCTGTGTTGCAGCGGGTGAGGACCCATGCCCAGGGCCCCAGCCACAGGACCATCATCTCCCTCAGCCTGAACGTGCAGCCCAGCTAGCTCCAGCAGTGCAATGACTGCACCACCTGCATTCACAGTCTGAGCCATGATAGACACAGGATGTGGGGCAGGTGGCTGTGAAATAGGGTACAGGGCGGGAACACAAATCACACAAACAATACACACCTGGTCAATCAGGAACATCCAGCGCACCCCACACCCTGCATTCTGCAAACCCCTGTAGTCTGCAACATAGCGTGCGAGAGAGAGCGCGTACACCCGGTATTGCTCCAGAAAAAAGCTATGGCAATAAAAAAGTCCCTGTGACGCAGCATAGTGCAAAGGTACTGCGAGTATACAGCCTACCAAATATGGAAGACGCCAAGATGTCTCAGAGGCGCCAAACGCGTACACACTCACGTACACGAATGCACATAGTACGTAGTGTGGGACAAAAGACGTGGCCAGCAGCCAACGCGCATGGTTACGCGCAAAACATATATACACGGGTACCCCAAAGGAAAAGATATGTCATACCTACCATCACAACATGCAGTAGAGGAGGAGGCAACGTGTACTGTGTACATCGAGGGATGACTTTCAGGGGACCAGTGAGAAACCATGCACAGAGCATCACGTAGGGCACATATTCGCATTTCCTCCATGAGTGCGCAGGGGGAGAGCGCGGTCATACGCACGTACGCAATGCACATACACAACGCGCGTACGCAACACGCTCAGAGCCACACCCACACGGGACATATATAAAGCTGATGTGGACCAAATGGCACGCACCTCAGCACACAAACCGGCTGAACATGACAAGCCAGATGTCAGAGAGTGCAGGAGCAGAGCAGGTGCTGTCGATGGACACCCCCAATGACGGTGATGAGAGGCCAGACCCATCAGGTCTACATGGCACACCATGTTCACAGGGCACTGCTACAATGGGGAAGAAGAGGCACATGCCCACCCTCCCTGAGGACCTCCGCAAGCGAGCAGTACGATTCAGCATGGAGGAGAATGACCTACTCCTCAACGCCATTCTGGAGCGCTACGAACTTTTGTTTGGCCAACTGAGCTCCACAACAACTGGTGCAACACGTGCTAGAGCATGGGCGGAGGTACAAGCGGATGTTGCAACCGCTAATGGCCCACACAGGGATGTGGAAAGCCTCCACAAATGGTATTGTGACATTAAACGACACATCAGGAATTAGCTGGGGAGAGAGCGGAGAGGGGCCCAAGGCACCGGAGGAGGCCAAGCACAGGTGGCCAACCTGAGTCCACTGGAGCGGCACTTGGCCGAGCGCCTAGGTCCAATGTACATACATGGCCTTCCCCCAGAGTTAGACACAGCGCACCAAGGTGCAGGTAAGTGTCTTAGTGATCTGTACCATTGTGAGCCTGCAAGTGCACATGTGTGTGGGTGACACAGGGTGGACAGGGGTGTAGGAGGCATCATAGTGCAATATGATGCCCAGGGGGCAGCACAGGCATACAACCAGCCTATGGGCCAGGACACATTGGGGGAGGGATGTCTATGGGGGTCAGGAAGTGGATGGCACAGTGGATGCGTGCTGTGTCAAGGCGAAGGGTTCCACCATACCAGCAGGGGCTGTCAATGTGTAGCAGTGGGGAGATTATAGTGCTGGCGGGGGCAGCATGGCCACACAGGTGTTGACATTGACGACAGGACAGCACTATGCACCTGTGTTGAACATGATCTGTGTAGGCAGGGCTGATAGGTTTGACGGGGCTGCATGGGGGGCCTCGTAGCATGCACTGGTGGGGCGGACACCTGACGTCGCAGGGAGAAGGCCCCCCTCCTGCAATGGGGAATAGGTGAGGGGGGGTGGCGGGGAGGGGCCCACAACAGGACCCATGTGGCTCACCCACACACATGTGATCTCAGGGGAGTGGGATGGGTGCAGACAGGCAGCCCTCACGCATATGACCTATATGGTTTTGTCTCCCACAGGTGATATAGCTGCCATTGATGCAGCTGAGGAGGCACATGGGGACAGCCAGCCTTTGGCATCCACCCACATGGACACAGTACCGGTGGAGACCCACGTGGAGGCAGGAGCTCCCCCAACCCGCCCCTGTGGGGACAGTGCGACCATCCCTCAGCCAGCCTGTGGAGGGGACGCGCACACTGGTGGCGCCACTGGGAACGTCTATGCAGAGACAGGGCAGCAAACCAGTGCAGCGGCGCTCTCTGTGGTGGAAGATGTGATCCAGCAGATGCAGGCGCACACTGCTGAGGCACACAGGGATGCAGAGGGTGAGTCCCACACTGTGTTCTGTTGACAATGTGGCCGCAAAGGTTGGAGATAGGTTTCACGACACCAATGCACTGCCTGCTGTCTCCACAGGTATACGGCATCTACTGCGTGTGTGTCTGCGGGAACAGTGGCGGCAGAGGCATGCGCAACGCAGACACAATCGTATGGTGTCCAGGGCCATGATGGGGGTCCCTAGGCTTGTGGTAGCTGCGGAGAGCATTGCCGAGAGCCTGCAGCGCATCGCAGCGCACATGGGGGTGACACCAACACCACCACCACCACCACCACCCACTCCACCAACTGCAGTGGAGGGAGCGGCAGCAATGGCGGCAGCACAGCCACCATCAGAACAGGGTGGGAGGGGCCACGCAAGGCGTGGCAGGTGCAGTGGCCGTGGGAAATAAACGCATAAGATGCGGATGACGCACATGTCATGTCTCCTGTGTTGTTTGGGGGGACAGTGTTACGCAAAGCCAACACGTGCATGACCCTGGGGGGTGCCCAATGTGAGCTATTATGCCAGATGGCGTTCCCAGCATGGGATGCCCCACTTGCTCTTAGGGGGCACACCCGCAGGCACACACTACCCAGCATTTGCAGCCAACAGCTGTTTGCAGCATCCTATCCCTGTGTGCAGGGGGCGGGGAACATCCGGGCAGAGGCTGGGGGGGGGCGGTATGTCATTATATGGGCTGTAGGTGCTGGGGGCGGGGGGTTGGACTGGTAATGGGCTCCGGGCTGATGGGGGGGGGGTAGGACTGGCAATGGGCTATGGGGGGCTGACTGGGGATGGGTTGATGGGGTTTGGACTGGAACTGGACTGATGGGTGGCCAGGAATGGATATGTGCTGCTGCAGGGACTAGAAGGGAATGAATGCTGTGTGAGGCTGGAACTGGGAGGGAGCTGATGTTGGGGGAGGATCAGAATAGGATGTGGATGGAAGGGTAAGGTGGAGAGGTAGTAAACATGTTGTATGGGAGGGGGGAAACATCCCCAATTGGTCGGGTATTGGGTGAGTACCTGGGGATTGGGGATGGGGGGGTAAGAGATGAATGGATGAACTAGGGATGCGGAAAGAGAATAAGAGATATTAAAGCAGATGTAGGGACAGAGCGCAATGAAACTACAATAGGGAAGGGAGGACAGATGGACAGCAGACGATGGAGGGTTATCTGGGGACACGGAGGGACCAGGTGGAAATGGCGGGATCACTTGCAGCTGAGGAAAGTGCACAAAGTTAGACACATATCCCTTTATACTGCATGTCCTATCAGGAATAGATAAGCTCTGGGAAATGTGCATCACTAACGTCAGCGCTTTGTTTCTTACAGGTGCACATTACTGTATAGTTCCATTTGTACAGTGTTATACATCCCAGGTCAGGCTGTGGTGATCCCCACTTTAATGTTTGTCTACCTGTTTTGAACCAGTGCTTACCTGCTTGCTGATGCTCTATGTTCTGCACGTGGAGCTGAGCGGAGGTGTTCTTTTGGAATGATTCCACTGTGGCATTGCCACTTCTTGTCTCTCCCCAGTGGTTCAGGCTTTGTGGTCCTGTGCAATGTGTTTGTGTAATATCCTCATGGTTAACTTTTGAATTGTGGAGTATGGTGCTTAGTGAGGCCTGAGATCTCTGTTACGATACAGCGGGTTAGCAAATGGTTTTACGTGGGCAGTGTCCAGTAGCCCACCTGCTGTGTCCATGCCATCCACCACCATGGTCTGCACCCATCACAGATGCTGCACATAGCCTTGCAGGTGCCACCACTGCTGACCCCAGGGCACAGTTACATGTCAGTGCAGTGCTACATGTGTGGCACCAGCCCATGTAATGGGCGTAGTATTGCTAGACGCATGACACGTGTGGAGTACCCTGCACGCACCCTTTGTATCTTACACTGACACACATGTGTGTGTCCTCATGTGTCTCTCACACAACACTCACCCATAGCACAGAGGGATATCTGGACAGCACAGTTAACAGGTAATAATGTCAAACTTTATTTACATTACAAATTGGCGGTGTGGCTTTTCATTGGCCAACATGCAACAATCCCAATCAGGCGGACCTACTGCCCTCCATCTGTGGGGAAGGCCATGGCATGGGCTGTCACAGGGCGGGTGTGCACTGCGTATCCATGCGCTACACACCCCGGGGACCCCAGTCACATGGTGGCTGTTCCGGCGCGCCCCCAGCTACACGCTCCTCCAGCAAGCGTAGCCGGTCAGCCACCATGGTCAGGGTCGCCAGGACCTGACCCATGATAAGGGCGTTCTGCCTCTGAGCGTGTGCATGTGCACGCACAGCCGCGGCCATGTGCAGCCCGCACATGCAGCCACACAGACACAGGTCTCCCCGTGTCTGTGTGGCTGCATCCACGGTGCGCATGTCCTCAGCTATGTGTGCCATGCCCACGTCCACGGTGTGTGTGCTGCCATCACCATGGTGCAGGTCACTGGCGCCCCCGTAGCCCTGTGACAGCCCATGTGGCTGTGCACCCAGCACATATGCCCGCCCACCCCCCCCAAAGCCATCCCCCACCTGCGCCACGTTGTGCTGGTCACCCTCTGCAGGGCCCCTGCCCGCCCGAGCCACCTGCACCCGCCCCTCCTCCCCCTGCCCCCCAGCACCTCTGCCCTCCCCCCATCCCCCTCCTTCTCCCCCCCCCCGTATCTGCACGGGGCAGCTCCAGGTCCACCTCAGCCGGCCCCCCACCCTGCCCCACATCCTCCTCCCCCGCCTCTGCTTCCGGGGAGTCGTCAGTCCCCTGAGGTGGTGTGTGGCGCTCCAACAGCATCTCCTCAGGGCCAGGCATCGCATCCATCTCTTCTGCTTCTTGCAGCTCACCGTCCCCGTCGTCCTGAGCCACCTGTTCCTCCGCACCGCGTGCATCCACTGTGGGAGAGGGGGACACGTGTCAATCCCATGTTCACACATGTGTTAATGCAGTGACTTACAACCAGTCTTCATGTCAGCCACTGGCCAACAGGGCCATGTTGCAGCACTCACCGTCCTGTTGGGCCAGCCGCTCCCTCTGCACTCGCCGCACAAAACGTGGATAACGTGCCCTTAGCTCCCGTGCCTTCTTGCGGAGATCCTCAACCTATTAGGGTGGCAACACATTTTGACATTAGTGGTCTGTCACCCTTTGGTGGCCTCTGCCGATACACATATACATTTATCTGTGTACACTAAGGTATGACCCAATGAGTCACAACACTGGGCTCTTCCAGGCCCACCAGGATGAGGGCTAGGGCTCTGAGGTGAGGCCTACTGCATCCTGGGGATCTGGTTTGCCTCCTGTATTGACTGTCTGGGGCATCCCCCACACCACCAGGATGAGGGGTAGGGCTCTGAGGTGAGGCCTACTGCATCCTGGGTATCTGGTTTGCCTCCTGTATTGACTGTCTGGGGCATCCCCCACACCACCAGGATGAGGGGTAGGGCTCTGTGGTGAGGCCTACTGCATCCTGGGGATCTGGTTTGCCTCCTGTATTGACTGACTGGGGCATCCCCCACACCACCAGGATGAGGGCTAGGGCTCTGAGGTGAGGCCTACTGCATCCTGGGGATCTGGTTTGCCTCCTGTATTGACTGTCTGGGGCATCCCCCACACCACCAGGATGAGGGCTAGGGCTCTGAGGTGAGGCCTACTGCATCCTGGGGATCTGGTTTGCCTCCTGTATTGACTGTCTGGGGCATCCCCCACACCACCAGGATGAGGGCTAGGGCTCTGAGGTGAGGCCTACTGCATCCTGGGGATGTGTGTTGCTACCGTAGTCACAACCAGGCCCAGCTAACATAGCACAGGGACAGGGGATGGGCTCCTCATATGGGATCCTCAGCATCCTTGGGCTCTGGCCTGGTCCTTGTGAGCACTAACAAGGCCTGTATCCATAGCACAGGGACAGGGGATGGGCTCCTCATATGGGATCCTCAGCATCCTTGGGCTCTGGCCTGGTCCTTGTGAGCACTAACAAGGCCTGTATCCATAGCCCAGGGACAGGGGATGGGCTCCTCATATGGGATCCTCAGCATCCTTGGGCTCAGGCCTGGTCCTTGTGAGCACTAACAAGGCCTGTATCCATAGCACAGGGACAGGGGATGGGCTCCTCATATGGGATCCTCAGCATCCTTGGGCTCTGGCCTGGTCCTTGTGAGCACTAACAAGGCCTGTATCCATAGCACAGGGACAGGGGATGGGTTCCTCATATGGGATCCTCAGCATCCTTGGGCTCTGGCCTGGTCCTTGTGAGCACTTACAAGGCCTGTATCCATAGCACAGGGACAGGGGATGGACACCCTTTAGTGGCCTGCAGCATCCTGGGATGTTCTTGTGCTTTGTGCTAGCTGACAGGGGCATCTGACAGACCCCTGTGTGTATCTTTGCCCTCGTTTTGGCACAGTGGTTTTCTGTTGATTGACCACATCACTGAGGATGCAACTGCGCCCCATAGCATACCGATGGGGTCATTTGCTCAGCTCTGCCATGGGTGCACGTACCCCCTGTGTGCTTGTGGGTTCTGCTATTGGGTGTGTTCTTAAATAGCTACAGGCAGCCCATGGTAATACCAGACATTCTCCAGCGGTGCAGATTCTAATGGTGCTTTGGTTACAGGCTGTTCTTCATCACATCCTCATTTGGGGTGCCTGTCCCCAGACACTTACCTCACGTGGGTAGTCAGAGCTCCTGTTGTATCTGTTGGTGAGGCGGGCCCAGGCCCTCCTCACCCTTGTGAGTTTCTGCCTCCTGGAGGAGCCAGGGAAGAGGCGTGGCTGGCGGAGACAGAAAAGCTCTGTCAGCAGGTACAGGTCTGCTTGAGAGAATGCAGGCCTCCGTGACATGGCTGCCATCTGCTCTGAGTGTTTTTCAGCTGCGTAGCCACGTGCGTTTATAAGGGCGTAACCACGTGCGTTCATGTAGGCGTAACCATGTGCGTTCATCGGGGCATGTCCACGTGCGTTGGAAATCGTTTTGGGGCCTTGACACGGCGCGTACCTATGTGCGTTGCTGTCGGCCGAGGGGCGTTGTATCGTGCGTTGGAATGTGCATTGGCATGTTTGATTGCAGATCCTCATGTTGTACTGCAACTCACATTAACACTACCATCTATACATGTGATGGCCTACGGCTTCTCCTAGCCTGTGGGCATGAGCTGGGTTTTACATCCCCAACATCTTTGGCCTACTCCTATTTATTGCAGGGTCAGCAGCATGTGTTCTGGTACCTTCTGCCTCTGAAATCTCACATTGTGGATATTTCACATTGCTTTGTCAGGGGCTGACCTTGCTGAAGAGATGTCTCTGACATTTGTAGTGTCCCTTTTGTTTAGATGGCTTGAGGGGGGGGGGGGGTTGGGGACCAGGGCACTGTGAGTGTCCCTGATTGGCATACTGTGGAGGTGGCATCCGCACTAATGTAGAGCTTCTGTTTATCTGTCTATTTTGA
This sequence comes from Ichthyophis bannanicus, assembly GCA_033557465.1. Lineage (NCBI taxonomy): Eukaryota > Metazoa > Chordata > Amphibia > Gymnophiona > Ichthyophiidae > Ichthyophis > Ichthyophis bannanicus. The sequence continues at coordinate 1,012,210,896 of CM066033.1, read as the reverse complement.
TATGTTTATCATTAGTTGTAGCCTTCTCATGCGTGCTCTTGCACTCGTTCTGTCTGTCCTCTCCTGCTCTTTGGTGACAAACGACGGCTTGCAGTCTGTATTTTACCTCTGCTATTATTTGGTTGCAGACACCGCTACTCCACATGCAGATGCACCTGGCAGTCCTGCCATATCTCACCACAGTGGCCTCATACCCATAGGTTCTGGCTGCACAGTCCGTGCATTTGCCAGTGGGGTATGCCTCCATAGCTCCTTCTAGATGCCTAGCTGGCTATAGAGTGACGTCAGTTCAACGCACAGTCCATCTGCTGTGGTTCACAGATTTCTATTGGAGCACTCACAACCATGATGCACTACACATGCAAATCAGCTGTCCAATGATTGACACGAGATGTGAATAGCAAACCTACAGCGCCTCTGCCTAGTGGGGGGAACTGACCATGTGCACCCCCACAGCACCTCGGCCTGGTAGGGGGTACTGACCGTGTATTTTACAGACACACAGTAGCTACACAACGTCACATTGTGCGGTTACTGTGCTCACCCTGAGGGTGCAGTGAGGTGCCCAGCACCAGGTCCACCAAACCATCCATGGCAAACATAGGCCATGCTGGGGATCCACAACAGTGATAATGTGTGAGATAGGTGGATTCTACCCAAACACCTTGGATATATTTGCCTGTCTCAGTCAGGTGTAATCCCTATGGACCCCTAGGAAGATTATGGTGGTGGACCAGGTCTCCCATCAGCAGATCCACATTCTGCCTCCCTGCAATGAGGGCAGTAGGGGTGACCATCAAACTCCTCAGTTATGCTGTGGATATCACACCCTACAGTGCAGTCACTGCAGCGCTCTACATATCCATGGCACAGGGGCAGACAACTGGGAGGCCTGTCTATGCTAGGCTGCACCCAGACACTATCTGATATTTTAATACAATAGCCCTTCAGCCACTGCACCCTGCTATGCATTCCATTGAGACACATACCAGCTGCAGACAGTCTGCTAGTTGGTCCATTACTGCATCATCCAGTTGGACATGCATGCACCCAGACCTGGGATGGCAGCAGACACACAACACAGTTCAGTCAATGACAGGCCCCCACATGGGGACACATACATATCACATAACAGAGCTACTATGGGGATGCCTAGCCATGCCGTGGTCACTGCACAGTCAGGGTGAGATTGATCTCCCTGCAGGACATACAGCGGCCACCCTGTCTGTGTAGATGGTGGCCAGGCACTGCTATGTCAGTCACTGCCCTATGCGCTGTGCAGATGCAGCCTGACCAGGCCACACTGTATGGGCTATACCCATGGTACCTTGCTCCTCATTATGCATAAGTTAGGGCATCTGTGAACCTGCCCGTTGTGTGGCCCTCCAGGACTGCATTTTGGGGACTATGCTCTGGGTTATGCACCAGTTTATGGTGTCTGTGCTCAGTGCGGTTAAATATTGGCGTATTAACCATGCGTATATTATCAGCATTAATGATTAGTCCTTACTATCACGGTTTATTTGTGGCAAAATATGGGTCCTGGATTGGCAGTAGCCCCAGCTGGGCTTTGAACCTGTGACCTTCTGTTCTTGCACACACTGTGTGTGTGCACTGCACCACTGTGTTGCCACAGATTAGCTGCATTCCCTAGGGAGTCCATGACTGCACATCTGACAGGGCCTGTGTGTTGCGGTGGGTGTGACAGCCTGCACATGGCTGGGCAACTGTCTGCTGTGGCTAACAGCCACTGGCCCCTCCATCACCTGTACCCTTCCACCAACATGCTGACATGTCGTTCTCTTGGCAAATGCCTATGAGCTGCTAAGGTGTCACACTCCGGGACTGCATTTGTGGGACTCGGCTGTGGGAACTGCCCATGGTTAGGGGGGGTGGGCGGGTAAAATATAGGTGTTTGTCCCAGGTTCTCAGGGATAAGGGGGTGTCTTTACTATCTCTGTTGTGTGGTGGGTAAAATGTGGGAACAGGGTTGGTGGGTGCTCCAGCTGGGGTTTGAACCTGTGACCCTCTGGTCTTGCAGGTACTGGCTGTGTCTGCTTCACCACACTGTAGCCACAGGAACAGTGGCGTCCCTGGAGATGGGAGACCTGGCAGAGTGAGTCGGACACCCTGCTCTGCACATGTTTACTGTCAGCTCATTCACCTTGTATTGCGATACACGTGCACATAGACCCCACACTTGACCTCGGGATACAGGGATGGACCCTCACCAAACTGGCCAATGGTGATAGTAGGGGGCAACCATAGCAGACAGTCGCAGGGGGACTCAGGGCAGGGCTGACTGAGGAATGATTTGTGGACGGCTGTACGCTCCATAGATGCTTGCAAAAATCATATTTGGTTTTTTGTAGCTTCCAAGGACTTTGTTTTTATGGCTGCCTACTGATATCTCTGCTGCACAGCTGGTTTATACTTTCTTTTGGCTTTTGTTATGTTCTTTTTACATTTCTGTTTGCTATTTTGTTCTGTGCACATGTATCACAATGCTCACGTTTTTGTAGGTTTCCCCGGTTTTGCTGTACATTGCTGACGGAAATGGTTTCTCTTCCCTTTAGTATGCCTTTTAACGGCAGGTTTTCATTCGCGTTGGGATTCTGCTCACATAATCAGCGCGTTGGTATTGGGGGAGCCTCTCCCCGCCCACTCTCCGCCCATTGACCCCTTCTCTCCGCCCACTCTCCACCTTCCGCACTGTTTTAACGCGCCGCGGGGGTTTACGATCGTTAAATGCGGGTTACGCGCGTAGTGTACGGTTAACGGTCGTTCGCACGTTGGAACGCGTGTTGGGACGTGCGAACGGTCGTTAGTCGTACATTATGCGCGGTATTCACGATTACTGCGGTTTAGTAAACATACCCCTATATTTTGTTTGGGTATATGGTGACCAGAATTGCTCATAATACTCAAGATTTGGTCACATGATGGAGAGATAAAGAGGTATTATGTTATTCTCTGTTTTATTTGCCATTCCTTTCCTAATAATTTCTAGTATTTCATGTCTTTTCTTGGCCACTGCTGTACAGTGAGCAGTGGATGTCAACATATCCACAATGTCAGCTAAATCCTTTTTCCTGGGTGGTGACCCTTAAGGAGCATGTTTACTAAGGGTTAACGCATGTTAATGAAAGTTAATGAGTTTTAAGTGCTGCCATGGCCCATTCATTTGTATAGGCCATGGCAGCACTTAAAGCATGTTACCTTTCATTAATGTGCGTTAATCTTTAGTAAACATGTCCCTAGTATGGAACCTTGCATCATGCAGCTATGTTTTGGGTTGTTCTTCCCTGTATGCAGACCTGGCAGACCTGAGGTGGGACTTTTCTACTACAGTATGTTCCTGTAGGTTTCCTCTATATACCTCTCTGCCTCAGGTCCTTCAAATCTATTACTCTTGCCTACAGAGACTGGACTTGTTCTCTGAGAACCAGACATCTTTGTACTGAGTTCACTTATATGTTTTCATCTTTGTATTGGTGATTTGTTGTTTAAAGTTGCTAAAGCATTAGGGATATCTAAACTAATTAAAAACCTTTAGGATGATTTGGTATTTTTTATGCTATTATTTTTGTTTGCATCACAATAAACTGCTATTAATTTGTTAAGAGTTATTTGTTTTCTGATGAAAATACACCATGGTGACAAATGTCACTCTTTTAATTGACATAACTGACTATAAATGAAAGGGTGTGCCTGGGATGGGTGGGAATTGGGGAGGGTGAGTGGGAAAAAAAGACTATCTGCTTGCTTTATTTTAGGACTGTAGAGGCCTAAGTAAGTCTAGGACACATTCATTCTAAACCAGTAAATCAGGCCAAGAACTATTACTTTTCTTGTTTAATGAAATCAAGACATAACATTTTTCAAATAAGACCAAATTCTCTCCTCTATCCCAGGTTTTAGTTACCACATTTGTCAGAAAATTAATGTTCACTTACCTGCAGAGGTCACTTCTGCTCTCAGCTTTCCTTCAGAGAAGACCACATTTCCTCAATAGGGTTGCCAACTTTTTGAAAGAGAAAAACCTGTGACTAGCCATGCTCTGCCCATGCCTACTCCTGAACGCCTCAGAACACAGACCCTCACCAAGTACAGAATAAGTGAACACAACCTAAAGTAACAATTAAAATATGTAGACAAAAATTAAACTGAAACCCCAAAAAGCCAGACTCCGCATGCAGTGTAACATCAGATATATAAGAGATGCAGTTCCCCATACTGTGAAAAATATAACGATAGCACAAAGTCCAATCACTAAAGAGAAAATAAAATTATTTTTTCTATCTTTATTGTCTGACCATTTTATTCTCTGATCAAGCTGGTCCTGATCTGAGGCTTCTGTTTTCCTGTCTTCTCTTAGCTCTCTTTCTATGGTCTATAGTCCATCTGTTTTTTCTTGTCTCTTTTTTTGTGTTCTTCATTACATTTAATCTGTCTATTTCCAGTCCCAATAACGGTCCCCAGAATCAACACCCTTTCCAGTCCTCCCCTCCCATTACATTCCAATATCAATCCCCTTGCATTCCCAGGACTGCCCGTGGTGTCCATTCCCTTCAAGTCCCCCTCCTTCCCCACTGTCCAGTCCCTTCTAGTCCAAATACCATCCTAGGTATTAGCTCACTTCCAGTCCCAATGCCACCCCCCATGTTAGCTCCCTTCCAGTTACCCTACCATCTGTCGATCACCCTTTCAGTGCCATCCCCATGTGCCCCTCCCTTCCAGCCCCCTCCCATTATCCAACCACCTACCAGTCCCATCCCAAACTGTCAGCTCCCTCCAGTACACCCTCCCCCCCCCCAAGTTTCAACTCCCTTCCAGTCTCCCTCCAGTACCATACCCAGGTGTCAACTCCCTTCCAACCCCCTCCTTCCCCCCTCTGTCAGCTTCCTTCCAACCACCTCCTTCCCCCCCCCCATCAGTTCCCTTCCAGCCGCCTCCTTCACCCCTCTGTCAGCTCCCTTCTAGCCCCCACTTCCCCCATGTCAGCTCCCATCAAGCCCCACCTTCTTCCCTCTTTCAGCTTCCTTCCAGCCCTCACCTTCCCATGTCAGCTCCCATCCAGCCCCCACCTTCCCCCCCCCCATGTCAGCTCCCTTCAGCCCTCCCCATGTCAGTCCCTTCCTGCCACCTCCTTTCTTCTCCAATGTCAGCTGCCTTCCTGCTCCGACCTTCCCCTGTCTGTTCCTTCCTGCCACCTCCTTCCCCTAGGCAGCCCAGCTCCTGCTTCTCACAGAGTCATGGCTGCAATAATCTTAATAATTTAAAATCAAAGCAAAACTAGTGCAGAGCCTTCCAGCCCTATAAAACCCCTGCTCTTGTGTCCCGCCCCTTTTAACATCACTTTCTTTTGATGGCGAGATGCAGCGGCTGGGGTTTCATAGGGCCAGAAGGCTCTGCACCGGTTTTGCTTAGATTTTAAATTATTAGCGCTATTGCAGCCACAGTTCTGTAAGATGCAGGAGCTGCGGCTGGAGCAGAGGAGATGGTAAGGCTGCGCCAGGGGGTACAAGGAGAGATGAAAAGACAGATTTCTGCTCTGGACACTCCAGATCCCGCAGCCAGAGCAAAAAAATGGCTTTTCAATGCCTGGTTTTAGATCTGTGCTGGCAGTCGGCCAGGCCATGTAAAAACCAGCCGGCCAGCTAAAAACTGGCTGGTTAGCAACCCTCTTCCTCAACTCATACCACATTCTCATGTCAACCTCCTAAATCTGTGCTACTGAATTATAGATGTATAAAACTCACACCTCTCCATCTCTCAACATGCATTAATTATGCATGGTAGTTGCTTTTTCCTAAAGAATCTCATGCAACATATTAGGCACTAGCGGACGAGCTCTTGAAACAGGGACGTTTTGAGACCTGAAACATGCATGTCGTGCAGATATTAAGCCAGTGAATACAGACAGACATTGTATCGCCGTGGATGGGGATAAGTAATTATTTATTTGTTTGGCATACAAACAGACTTACTGAACAGAGAGTTTTTCTCTCGCTGTTCCTGTCTGTTTGACCCAACAAAAAAATACACAATTGGTTGCAGAGACCTATTTCACCAATGACTTTAAATATTTGGATTCATTTTGTGTCATTTGGTCACTGAGGTATTCTTATTTTCAGAATAGTTGATAGCGGCAGCATTTATCAGAGAGCCACAAAACTGACAGGAGAACTCTAGTCTAGCACCCTTTCTGCCAGTGAAGGCAGGGACTTCCAGAATCATAAATACCAATTCTGGGAGGTAGTGGATGAAAGGGTGGAGAGTGGTGCTAATGGTCACTCTGAAGACTGGGTAGAGGTTATGAGGGTGTCTGTTAGGACAACATCTTCATCTTGATATCTATGATTGGGTAAGGGGAGCAGGGTGCTGTTGAGTGATATTATTGTGTGATGATTGAAAGGCATGAGGATCAAAGAGACTTCTTTATGTGATGATGGGGAAGGAGGGGAATTGGAAGCTTAAAATGAATACACACATCTGTACCATCTTGAAGGATTATATCTATGTATTTATGATGAAATATTTTTATTAATTTTCCATAATGCGTCAAAATACAAATAAATAAAGATAAAACTGATCACAAAAGTTTAACACATTATAAAAAAAAGAAATGAAAGAAACAGATCATTATTGTCCACAAAAATGAGGAGGAACAATCCCAATATGAATATACCAAATTAAGGAAATCACAAGGAGAGTAAACTCCATATTTGCAGCCAAAACAAAACCCAATACATCCGCCCATCAACCTCATAGAACCGTGTCTTCCTTGCTAGACAGAAAGTTCTCTAACTGAAGTGGATAAAAAAAGCCATATCTAACACCCTGGAGGAATAACAAATATTTACAAGGATATCGTACAAGAAAAGAATCCCCAAGAGCCAAAACACGTGATCTCAGAGCCAAAAAGGTTTTCCTCCGAGACCGTGCAGCTCTTGAAACATCAGGAAACAATTGAATAGGGGCCCCAGAAAAGGAAATAGTTCTATTCTTAAATATGTATGTATTTATGCTCAGTCTTGAAGGACTACAAAAGGGGACTGCTACTTCTGGAGAGAGATCTGAAATAGTGAGTATATACTTCTGGGAATTTTTCTGAAGGGTATTCTTTGGATTAAAGCTGATTAATCTGTGAACCCAATGTAATTGTTAAATCAGTCAGGGCCTAGTAGCAGCAGTTTAACTTTAACTTTAAAACACAGAAGAGAGCATTCTGGTTAAATTTAGAACCCAGCAGAGATCTTCTAGTTTAAATGTCATACTAAGTCAGAGCATAGCAGCACCAAAGAGCTTTAATTAAAATCAAATCAGAATATAACTTAGCATAAAAGGTAAAACAGGGTCGGTATTCTTTGAGCAATAAATAAAGTCTTCTAGAGATCTTTAAAAAGAGGCCTTCTACCTAGGGGGCAAGAGACCTGTGAAACTTTTTAAATAGGTGTTAAAGCCAGGTAGCAGGCAAAATGGCCATTTTGAAAGACTCCTTATATCCAATCAAGGACTGTTAATAACCCAGGAAGTTGATCACAGCTTACCTTAGAAGCACAGGACAGGGTATTATGTAGCAGCCCTCTTTTAATAAGTCTTATTTCTGTCCCTCCCTCCCCAACACCCACCCACCCCTGGGATACTCGTAGCTTTATAGGTACTTACACATCGTAAAGGAAAGGAGCTGCTCTCAGGTGAAGCTCTTTATCCAAATCAATCATACATTAAGGACCTGTGATTAATTAAGCTTCAGGTGAACAAAGTATATTAAACATATTAGGTACACTTTTATTAGTATAAGTATCCACAGCAACCCTTAGTAAATAAAGAACCTAAAGATCTAAACAAAAGCTTAAAACTAAGATGCAGACAGCAGTCCAGCAGTGAGATGAGGGCTTCCCAGTCTTTTGCATTGAGTGTCACATGTATGATTGTCTCCCAGTTGGTGAGAGGTCTTATGTGTGCACTAGGTGCAAGGAGCTCTTTGCTCTCAGGGAGGGGGTCCGTTCTCTGGAGGCTAAATTAGCAGACTTGGAAGACATAAGAAAGAGAGGTACTTAGACGAGACCTACAGGGACATAGTCCTGAAGTTCCACCTCCAGTATGGCAGCATCCCTATTGCCATGGAGGAGAGAGGTCACGTGACAGGAGAGCATCACCCTGGTGTAGCAGGAAGTGATCCTGTAACTAGGACCTGTCCTCCAGGTGATATAAAACCCTCTCACACCGAGGAGGTCTCTCCAGGGTCATGTGCCCATGAGGGAAGGGCTAGGACAGCCATTATAGATGGTGATTCAATCATTAGGCATGTAGATAGCTGGGTGGCTGGTAGACGTGAGGATCACCTGGTAACATGCCATTAAAGGTTTCAGAAATGTAGAATGTACAGATAATATCGGCCAATGAGATTTAACAATTTTTATGATTTCAGAGGTACCAGGCATATAAGGTACCCCTCAAATTATAATAGATCGAGCATATAAAAGAGCTCGATTTAATTACAATGAATGGTGGGACATGCCATCTGCGGTTCCACTACAAGCTGATGAAACCCCTTTTATAGGGGTATTACCTTATATGCCTGGTACCTCTGAAGTCATAAAAATTGCTAAATCTCATTGGCCGATATTATCGGTACATTCTACATTTCTGAAACCTTTAATGTTTGGGCTTCAGAGAGGCAGGAGTATTGCTGATAGGGTAGTGTGTCATAATAGACAATCACAGGTGATGAGGCCGAATTCCCTTGTAGGCCACCACAAATGTTTGGAATGTGATTTTTGTGATATGACCATGGAAGGAGAAATTTGGGAACATCCGACCAGTCATCGGACATTTTATAATAAATGGGCTACTACATGTTTAACATCATTTGTAATATATTTGTTGATTTGCCCATGCAAATTAATTTATGTGGGGAAAACATCTCGAAATATGAAGAAGAGGCTTCAAGAACATCGCTCTCGTATTAATAGAGGAATCCTAACAGCCCCACTAGTATCTCATTGTCAAGAATGCAATCATAGTTTTCAAGATCTAAGATGGTGAATAATAGATCACATTCCACCTTATAATAGGGGGGGGGGGGTTGATAGACAATTTTGACTGTCTTTTAGGGAACAATTCTGGATTAATTCACTGAACTCCATTGAACCTTATGGTTTAAATTCAAATATAGAATGGTGGACAATTGTATAGATTAAGTTAACCTGGACTTGCTAAGAGCCTATTGGTTATCAGCCGGTTATGTGATCTCCATTGAGACTTTAAATCGAGTCTGTTTGGAGGATGAAGATGAGCGATAGGGTTTGAAGAAGAGCCGGGAATGCCGGCGGCTCGAAACAGCACAACGTCGGGTTACCTGAGCCCACATGAAATTATGATCTCGAGAGAAATTCTCTTTTGGAGGGGATTATTTGGAGAGGAGTTGGAACAGATGATAGCTTGAGCGTGGTCCATTCTTTAATCCAAGGCGAGGAGTCCAAAAGGTTGAAGGATCACTTTTCAGTAACAGAAATGGAGAAACAATGAAAAACGTTCAAGGGAAACTTGAGCGTTAAAGATTGTTGTCTGGACCGTGCCTGCATGATTTGAAATATATGCACAAGCTCAAGATAAGTACTGCTCCTATATTTCCTTGTTTACCGGTTTGTATTGAGGGTTTATGTTCCCTCGATCCGTTATTGGGGTGATGTCCCCAAATTTAAAATAAGAAAAAACAGAACAACACACTACAAGAAGGGGAGGTTTTTTCCCCCCTTCAAGGTGTGCGTTCCAACAAAAAAATTGTATATGTTTGTTTGTTTCTCTTTTTAGAGGAGGATTATTTATATGAGAAGCAAGAAGGTAATAGGATTTGGTTTATAAATAAAATAGGTGGCTAGTTTGTGGAATAGGGGTGGAAAATCTAGACGTGATCCATTACACCAACCCTAAGGCATGCTCATTAGTATTTTATAACTTATGCGCATAGATTTGTGCTATCAGAACTCCGCCCCTGTGCACACCTAACCACAAGCACGTATCTTTGGATTAATGGGCATACTTATGAAATAGTGACTTCGTAAAGCCCTTCCATGTTTGTAAGTCATGGAAAATATATGACTTACATGTGTTGATAGCATGTAACTTTACACATCACCTTGTAAAAGTATTTCCATAAAACAAATTGTAGAACATGTGTTTTTTTTTAATTCAGGACATAATTGAGCTCTGAAATATGTTGCTGGAGGATGTGGTAAAAATAGTTAGCATATCTGGGTTTCAAAATGTTTGGACAAGTTCCTGGATCAAAAGTCAATTAACCATTATTAAAGTAGATTTGCAAAAAGCCATTACTTATCCTGGTATTCTGCCAGGTATTCTGCCACTATTAGAAAAAGGATACTGGACTTGATGGACTTTTCATCTAACCCAATATTCTTATGTTCTTAAAAATCCATTCCAAACCAAAGTTATCACCGAAAAACAAAATCTCATAACTCAAATAACAATTCTCCTCCTGTAGTACTCTTATGCCTTTAATTCTGTGAAATATCAGTCAAGCTCAACAACACTATCCTTCATCTTTTAAATTAAAGTTGTAGCTCTAGATTTTCAATGTCCTAAGTGAAAGTCTACAAATACTATGGGCAAGTGAGATGTGTAAATCTAAATTCACTAGAGTCCCAGCAGTAACAAGGATTATACAAACAGTTGTGGGATAATGAAGGAGAATGAGAAAGAAGACCATTTCGACTATTATCATCTTTCTTAAAGGAGAGAATAGCTTTACTATAATCATGATGCTTTCTATATTCTCTAACGTTCTAACTAGTTTATCCCTAGAGAAACCACTCAGGAGGTCATTTAGAAGCCTTATTCGCAATTCAGAAACGTGCATGCAGACATCTAGATTGCGAAGATGTCCTCGGAGCCATTTTACAAACCATGTTTGGAGACATCCCAGTACGGGGACGTCCAAGTAGGCAGGGGGTGTTATGGATGCATGTCCAGTGTGGAGCAACAGGCAGATGTCCCTCATTGATTTCAGAAACCTTGGAGACATCTGCTACTGTGTCCATTGTTAGCCCTGCTCCAGGCACAAATAAGCATCAGAAAAGTGCTTGATTCAGTCCTAAAACATCTTTTGGATGTAGAGAAGATGGCACTCCACTATCCTCAGTATGTTCCATAATTGCAAGGTAAATTTATGTGTAAAAAGTGTTTTGTGTTTGCACCACCACTGAACATCTCTTAGATGTTCCTAGTCTTGGATACTATGTCGCGGATGTCTATGTGGATGCCCACACAAATGTCTCTATTGGGCTCATCCATATTTGTGAAATTGTGCAGGGTTTTTTTTTTTTTGATGTTCTGGCTTGGGACATCCTTTGTAGAATGTGCATTCATGTGTCTTTGTAATTTGGTCCAGTTTAGCAGCTAATCAATAAATTGTATCTTGAGTTACTCACTATGGGTAGTTTGTACTTTGTATCTGTGATTCTGCAAATTGATTTTCAAAGTGAAGCAAAAATTCCCTTTCAGAATCTGTGGCATGTGACACCTGTGGGAGTCTTTAACCTACACACTTTGCAGACTATGGAGATTAAAGCAGTGAAAACTAAGGGATATGTTTACTAAAGTGTTAAAGGCACACCTTTTAGTAAGCGTTAACGGCAGCTGTAAGGGTGTTATCATGCAGTAGAGGCCAGAGCAGGGAGAAGGCAGTCTGGCATTAAGAGTGCTTGGCTCTACTTATTGGGCAATAAAAGGACACTGGGCGTTAAGGTGCGCAGTGAGCACCTTAACACCTAAAAATGGCAATCTCCTTAATGCTGGATAAGGGAACCCTGTGAAAACCACATTTTAGGTGATGGGTGGAAGGAAAGGCTTAAAGGGCTGATGGACATGTCAGATCCATATGTAACCTACATGTTAGTCAGTAAGTGGGATGAGCAGGTGGGAGACATCTGTACTGTATCAGTGAGGGGTGCCCAAGTAATCTGCTGTAATTTATTTATTTATTTTATTTAGACAGATTTGTATACCACTTTATCCTTCAATCAAAGTGGTCACATCACAATTGGAGGGTTACACATAACATAAGGGTATTTAACAACACTTAACATAAGGGTACTTAACAACATTTAGACAGCACGACTGGGTTACATTTAACATTGTACAATGAACTCGTATGTCTAGTAATGTCAGTGTGTGGCATAGGATTGGGAAGAACTGTGCTCTGGCGGAGCTAGCATCACCACAATGCGGGCATCAAAAGGATGACTGAGCAGACATTCAGAGGAGAGGTGGGAGTGATATATCACAATGTTGAAAATGTTCCTCTCTGGGCCATGGTATAGCAGCTGGCAGGAGAATAGATGACTGCACATGATGTGCATATGCTGATAGATGGGATGGAGGATGGACGGTGGTAGATGAGAGTGAGGTATGGCCTTGCTGCCCCAACGTACTAGATCTGCCTGCACAAAGGCACTTGTAGCATGTGTGAAAAAATAGTAGCTGTGCCACGGGGAGGTTCAAATACATGCTAGTTGGATATGACAGCTGTCTCATCTTTGCTAAGCACCATACAATCCCCCTGACACATGTTCAAATAACAACTGGACAAGTGTCCCTCATATTGGCCATATGGAGCAAGTAATGATGTGTGATCCCTGCAGGTGGCCATCCCAGGAGTGGAATGTGTCTGCATGTACTGCATATATGTGATGGAGCCAAAGATGCTCAGTCACAGTCATGATGAAAAATTCCAATCGAGTACAACTCATGTGTCATGCATCTGCAGGGTGAACATCTCAGATCTTTGCAATGTGCTGCAGCAGAGCCAATAAAGTCATGCTGTCAAATGGACATGATTGCAATGTGCATGTCTGCAGACTCAATGTGCTATTGTAACACATAAAAAAGTATAAGAATGTGTGTTCCCCAAACAATGCGGACTCCATACTTTTTCCAGTAGTATACTCAAGTGAGTTTCCCACAGCCACAAAGAGAAAAAGTAGTATTCAAAAACTATTCTGCACAGCAATATGTAGAATCAAAGAGACTGCAGGTCCCTGCTGCAATGGTCGAAACCCATGACATGAAACGTGGCTGGCACATTCTGAGACAGTGGTACACCAATCTAGGACCAGCACATATGCAGTATGCACTGCAATGGACACTCAGTACTCTAGCTGCAGAACAGACACACAGCTGCAGAATTCATCTCTTGTCCAAAGGCCAAACCACATGTGAACTAAAAATGCCCGTCCCTCTACTGTACCTCCACCAAACAACAGTCACACACAGAGGTCCACTGCACTGCTGTGTGGCACTAACCCTTAAGGGTGTGCAAGATGAAGGAGTGGCCTAGTGGTTGGGGCAAGGTACTTCAGGCCGGAAGGTCAGGGGTTTAAATCCCACTAGAGGACAGCAACCTTGGGCCGGAAGGACTGGGGTTTCTAGTCTCACAGGTGCTCCTTGTGGTCTTGGGCAAGTCACTTAACCCTCCATAGACCATGTTCCCTGTAAAATAGTTATCTCCAAGTTATAATGCCCTGTTCAATGTAATTTCAGTTTGTTCAATGTAAACCGCACTGATGCAGAATAGTGCGGTATATAAGAGAATGTAAATAAATAAATAAAAGAAGGACTAGAAAAAAGGAACTGTTACTTCTGGAGAGAGATCTGCAACTGTGAGTATATACTTCTGCTAATTTTCTAAAAGGAATTCTTTGTATTAAAGCTAATTAATCTGTGAACCCACTATTTTTGTTAAATCAGTCAGGGCCTAGTAGCATCAGTTTAAGTTTAAATTTAAAACCCAGAGGAGAACTTTCTGGTTACATTTCATACCCAGCAGAGAGCTTGTAGTTTAAATGTAATAGTCACTCAGGGCCTAGTAACAGCAAAGTACTTTTAGTTTAAATTTAAAACACAGAAGAGAGCTTTCTGGTTACATTTGGAACCCAGCAGAGAGCTTGTAGTTTACATTTAATAGTCACTCAGGGCCTAGCATCAGAAAAGTACTTTTAGTTTTAAAACACAGAGCAGACCTTTCTGGTCACATTTCATACCCAGCAGAGAGCTTGTAGTTTAAATTTAATAAGTCACTCAGGGCCTAGTAACAGCAAAGTACTTTTAGTTTAAATTTAAAACACAGAAGAGAGCTTTCTGGTTACATTTGGAACCCAGCAGAGAGCTTGTAGTCTAAATTTAATAGTCACTCAGGGCCTAGCATCAGCAAAGTACTTTTAGCTTAAATTTAAAACACAGAAGAGAGCTTTCTGGTTAAATTTAGAACCCAGCAGAGAGCTTTTTAGCCTTTCTTCATAGGAGTATCCTTCCATCCCTTTTACCATTTTGGTGGCTCTTCTCTGAACCTTTTCTAAAATCGCTATATCCTTTTTAAGATACGGCGACCAGAATTGCACACAATATTCAGGGTGCGGTCTCACCATGGAACGATATAGAGGCATTATAATATCTTTTGTTTTATTTTCCATTCCTTTCCTTATCATACCTAGCATTCTATTTGCTCTCTTGGCCGCCGCTGCACACTGGGCCGAGGGTTTTAACATGGTATCCACAATGACGCCTAAATCTTTTTCCTGGGTGGTGGTTCCTAATGTGGAACCTTGCATCGTGTAACCATAGTTTGGGTTGTTCTTCCCTAGGTGCATAACCTTGCACTTGTCCACATTAAATTTCATCTGCCATTTTGATGCCCAGTCTTCCAATTTATCAAGATCCTCTTGCAATTTTTCACAATCCTCTTGGGTTTTAACAACTTTAAATAGTTTTGTGTCATCTGCAAATTTGATAACCTCACTCTTTATTCCACTTTCCAGGTCATTTATGAATATGTCAAAAAGCAGCGGACCCAGCACAGATCCCTGGGGTACACCACTATTCACCTTTCTCCAATGGGAAAATTGGCCATTTAGCCCTACCCTCTGCTTTCTATCTTTTAACCAGTTCCTGATCCACAATAGTACACTGCCTCCTATCCCATGACTCTTTAGTTTTGCCAAAGGTCTCTCATGAGGGACCTTGTCAAAGGCTCTCTGAAAGTCCAGATACACAATATCAACTGACTCACCTTTGTCCACCAGATTATTCACTCCTTCAAAAAAACATAACAGATTAGTAAGACAAGATCTTCCTTGTCTAAAGCCATGTTGGCTGTCTCCCAATTCAGAAAATCCCAATTCAGAAAATCCCTAAAAACACACCTCTTCCTACAACACTTCTCACAATGTACTAACTCCCCACCCCCTCCCCCTCCTATACAAACCATCGATCATGGCTAGTCAAATAAGCTCCCGAAACTTCATAACTCGTTCTAGATCAAACCTCACAAACCCTATCTTTAGAGCTCGAGCACTTAAGAATCTATTGTAAATAGTTGAGAATATCTGTTATTTATTTAATCCCTGTTATCCATGTTTTTATTTCCTGTTACTTGTAAACTTAACATTTGTTCTATGTTTAAGTACAAAGTTGTTAAAATGTAAACCGCGCTGATGACAAAAGTGCGGTATATAAAAGCTGTTAAATAAATAAATCCATTAATATAAACATTAATAACCTTAGAATGATACCATAAAACCATTAGTAACATAAAAAATATATTTGTAAACAAGGCTACATATAAATAAAACAAATAAATAATTAATAATCTTGCAAACACATAAGGCTAAAAGATCAGGTTGTATATAAATAATTAAATGAATAAACATTTATAAGTTACATATAATAATAAAACATAAAATTAGTAAAATAGTAGAGCCGTTGAAGGTAAAAGACAAAAAGGACACATACTTGCTTATCTCCTTGAAACTATGTGTATCACTACACCTTTTATAGGGGAGGAAGAGAACATGTATGAACAAAAATGCATGTAGTTACCAAATAGAAAAGACAAAGACCAAGCGCACATAAAAAAAGGAGGGGTGTATCAGTGGAGGCTTTATTTCCACTGATACACCCCTCCTTTTTTTATGTGCATTTAAAGGAAAGAGAAACCATTTCCGTCAGCAATGTACAGCAAAACCGGGGAAACCTACAAAACGTAAGCAGTGTGATACATGTGCACAGAACAAAGGTGCAAATAAAACCTGAAAATGACTTCAACAAATTACCTAAAAATAATAATTAAGCAGGGGAACAGTGCTAGCAATGGGCAACAATAAAAAACTCTCCCAGGACAGCCCCAAAAAAAAGAAATGATGTTTGGAAGGGTCTACGGAGCGGAGACCCTTCCAAATATCATTCCCTTTTATTGGAGCTTTCCTGGGAGTTCTTTTATGTGTGCCCATTAATATCACTGTTGCCCGGCTTGGTTATATTTTTCCCCCCTTTTTTCGCGGTCATTTGCGGGGTTTATTTGCACTTTTGTCTCCAGACAAGGTAAATGAGCCCACAGTAAAAATGTGCAGAGCAGGGTTTCCGACTCATTCGGTCAGGTTACCTATCGCCAGGGACTGCACTTCCTCTGTGGCCACAGTGTGGTGCAGCAGACAGAACCAGTATTTCTAGGACCAGAGAGTCACAGGTTCAAATCCCAGCTGGGGCCCCTGCAAGCCCTGTCCCCATATTTTACCCACAACTAAACAGAGATAGTAAAGACACTCCTTTATTGCAGTGAACATAAGCATGCTTCAAATACCCATATTTTACCCTACACCGCTCACACACCAGAACAATGGGCAGTATCTACAGCCGAGTCCCCCAAATGCAGGCCTGGAGTGCCACAACTCAATCACGTCATATGGTTTTACTACGATAAGGACATGCCAGCATGTTGGCGGAAGGGTACAGGTGGTGGAGGGGGCAGAGGCTGCTAGCCACAGAAGACAGTGGCCTAGCCATGTGCAGGCTGGCACCGTCCACTGCAACAGACAGGCCCTGTCGGATGTACAGTCATGGACCTCCCAAAGAATTCAGCTAATCTGTGGCAACACAGTGGTGCAGTGCACACAGACGGTGTGTGCAAGAACAGAAGGTCACAGGTTCAAAGCCCAGCTGGGGCTACTGCCAATCCTGTCCACATATTTTTCCCACAACTAGACTGTGATGGTAAGGACAAACTGTTATTGCTGAGGGCATACGCATTGGTAATACGCCTATCTTTTACCACACCCAGCACAGACACCATGAACAGGGGCATTACCTAGAGCAGAGTCTCTGAAATGCAGTCCTGGAGGACCACACACCATTCAGTTCCCATCCTGCCTCTAATACAAATGCCTGTGCTGCATATCTATGCACCACCCCCATGGCATGTAGATGTAGCTCAGGCATATTCATGAGGGACAGCAGGAAAACCCGAACAGTGTTAGGCACACCGGGACTGGAGTTGGGAACATCTGCCGTAAAGCAGCAGCCAACAGGGGCAGACACACCCACACCTACAGGCCCCATTGGCCAATGTCTCCTGGAGAGGCAGGACATTGGGCCCTGCGTGCATCTCCCAATACTAGCACCTGCATACCTTAGCAATGCCACCCTACACCTGGGTATACGGTACACAGCTCTCAAACGTTTGCTATGAGTACTGGCAGATAGACATTCCTACATTAAGCACAGTTTGCTCTGTGAGCTCCATCATAACAATCGTTCTGATGTCTGCGGTGTGTGCTTCAGGTCTGGCCTCTGACAGTGGTCACCACCCTGGGGAGTGACCCCCAACAGTATTGCGTACCATATCCATGCCTGTACCGTGCCCAGGACTGGTGTGGTGGGCAAGGCTGATAAACTCCTGTATAGTAGCACAATGCTGGCATACGTGTGGGAGTGTGTGTCTGTCTCTACAGTGTGTGTTGGCTGCAAACACCTTCCACAGCCCACACTACCAGCACTGTTGCCAGAATTGGCCTGCCAATGTGCATAATGAGCAGCAAGGTACCATGGGTATAGCTCAGACAGGGTGGGCTGGCCAGGATGCATCTGCACAGGGCATAGGGCACTGCCTGGGACATTGTTGTGGCCGGACACCACCTACACAGACAGGGTGGCCTCTGTCTGTCCTGCTGGGGGAGCACACTCACCCTGACTGTGCAGTGACCACAGCATGTCTAGGCACCCCCATAGTGCTATATAGTATTTCTCTCATGTGATATATATGGGTTTCCTTTTGGGGCCCAGTCACTGACCTCTCTGCTGGTGTGCACTGCCATCCCAGTTCTGGGTGCATGCATTTCCACCAGGACTAGCTAGCAGACTGTTTTCAGCTGGTCTGTGTCATGATGGAGTGCCTTGCAGGGTGCAGCAGCTGATGGCTTGCTGCAGGAGAATATCAGATAGTGGTGGGGTGCAGCATAGCATATCCAGGCCTAATGGCTGTCTGATATTGTGTTATGGATGTGTATAGGGCTGCTTTGACTGCCCTGTAGTGTGTCTGTTCTCCAGCAGGACTGGGGTTGATGGTCCACTCTACTGCCACCATTGCAGAGAGGTAGAATGTGGATCTGTTGATAGGAGACCCTGTTTTCGGCCTGGGGGGGGTGTACATAGCCCACCTGGGTGTCCATAGGGGGGTTCCCCTGACTAAGACAGAAAGAAAGAGATATCCAAGGTGTTTCTGCAGAAACTACCTATCTCACAGATTAATACTGCTTTGGAGCCCTGGCATGGCCTCCTTCAGCCATGGAGGGTGTTGTGGACCTGGTCCTGGGCGCCTCCTCACACCCTCAGGGTGAGCACAGTACCCGCACAATGTGACGGTGTGTAGCTATTCTGTGCCAGTAAAACACCCGGTCAGTACCCCCTACCAGGCCGAGGTGCTGTGTGGGTGCACACGGCCACTTCCCCCTACCAGGCCGGGGAGCTGTTGGGGTGCATTCCCCATCTTGTGTTCATCTGTGGACAGCTGATTTGTATGTGCAGTGCATCATGGGTACGGGTGGCCTAACCCTATCCTGGTTACCACAGCAGACTGTCTGTGTGGTGACGTGCAGGCTCTCTGCAGCCAGCCAGGGGCTTGCTGGTAGCTATAGAGCTGTAGCCCAATGGTTACTTCACTGCCTGTGAAGCCAAAGGTCATGGGTTCAAACCCACAGTGAGGTTGTTTGATAGGGTTGTCCAAAGTTGTTTTTTATTTAATGTACATATGTTGATGCCAGCACAAACACCCTCAGCGTACTGTAACCATAGGGTGCCTCTGAGGGTGCTTTATAGTGCGCCTTATATGGCACCTTATGGTTGCCATCCATATAAGGTGCACTATACATTGTCCAGTGACGCAACATATATGGTGAGCTATAGGGGACATTCTAGGGTGCCTTGGCGGACAGTGAACTTGCACATGTGCCTTATGGGCCGCCTTATGTTAACACGCTTTGAGAGTGCGTTTGCTAGTACTGATAAGTAAAATAAAACTAATATGCCTCCTACAGCACTCATCCCCATAATACATAATGCCTCAGCCAGCCTTGTTCACTGGGCACTGTGGGGGATTGAACTCCTGATCCCTGCACCATTGGCCAGTGTCTTCACCATTGTGCTGTGGCTCTGTTCCTGTGCTTGGACATTGGCGCACCGCCTTAGGCCTTCCAAAATTAGCAGCGCAACACCTTCTGCCACACAAAATTACCAGCGCAAGGCCGTATGATGCCCAAACCTAACAGCGCGCCGCCTTATGCAGCCCAAACTTAACAGTGCGCCGCCTTATGCCGCCCAATATTAATATGCCTCCTAAAGCACTTTTACCCATTAAAGTTAAGGCTTCAGCCAGCCTTTTTTGTTGCACACAATGGGGGATTAAACCCATGGCCCCTGCACCATTGGTTAGTGTCTTCTCCGTTGTACTACGGCTCTGTTCCTTTGTGTGCCCAGCAGCGCAACACTTAGCCGTCCCACGCGCAAATGTGGACCCCGCACATTAACACGACGCGCACAAGTACGGTCGCTTTCTCCCGGTTTTTTTCTTCTTTCTGCCTGAACCGCCCACTCCTTATATGGCACAGGCACACTACCACGGCCCCGCACAATTTCGGAGTTTAGTAAACATACCCCATAGTTTCAAGGAGATAAGCAGGTATGTGTCCTTTTTGTCTTTTACCTTCAACGGCTCTACTATTTTACTAATTTTATGTTTTATTATTATATGTAACTTATAAATGTTTATTCATTTAATTATTTATATACAACCTGATCTTTTAGCCTTATGTGTTTGTAAGATTATTAATTATTTATTTGTTTTATTTATATGTAGCCTTGTTTACAAATATATTTTTTATGTTACT
This sequence comes from Ichthyophis bannanicus, assembly GCA_033557465.1. Taxonomy (NCBI): domain Eukaryota; kingdom Metazoa; phylum Chordata; class Amphibia; order Gymnophiona; family Ichthyophiidae; genus Ichthyophis; species Ichthyophis bannanicus. The sequence continues at coordinate 1,012,190,656 of CM066033.1, read as the reverse complement.
AATGGTTTTATGGTATCATTCTAAAAGTTATTAATGTTTATATTAATGGATTGTATTGTATTGGATATATTTTATTCTATTGTTTTATTTATTAATTTATGTGTTTTTAGTTTTTAAGTCCACTTCAAGCCCCTGATGAAGGCAGCGAAACACGGCCTGTGTCAGGCCAGTGGCATATGAGTTTTCAATAAAACTTTTTTTATCCTTCTGAGTACTCCACGTTTCTGTACTGTTTTTTTCTTGGGGAACCCTAGGCCAGTCAGGTTTTCAGGATTCCCAGAATGAATATGCATGAGAAAGATTTACATGTTCTGCCTTCATTGTATGTTTATATACCTGTTTGCTGTAAACACGGAATAGCCTGTTATTCTGTTGATGTTGTTGTATGTGAACCGCGCTGATATCAAATAGCGCAGTATACAAAAGATTGTAATAAATAAATAAATAAAAATTGTATGCAAATCTATCTTATGCATATTCATTGTGGGAATCCTGAAAACCTGACTGGCCTAGGGTTCCCCGAGGACAGGGTTGAAAACCTATGACTTAGGCACTGTGATGTGTTAGGGTAACAGCACCAAAGTGGGAGGACAAACACACACAAAACCACCCCCAAACAAATCCCATGCTCTTCCTATCTTTTTGTCGCTATCACATATCTATCTCGCATTTCTGCAATCCATTGGACTCCAGAAACCTCACTATTCTCTCCTTTAGTAGCCTTTCTAATAATTTGCTAATCACAGAGTTTAGACTAACTGGCCTGTAATTCTAAATGTCATCCTTATGTCCACTTTTGTGTAAAGGGACCATATGTGCCTCTCTCCAGTCCTCTTCAACAAACAAAAGTCCACCAGAAATTAAGACATCTATTTTTTGTCGAAGCAGGCCGGAGGAGGGTCAGTATTGGCTAACCAATCAGGGCAGGGATTCCCCTGATGGTGGGGATTTCCCTGTTTCTTTTGGCTTGTTCCCCATTTAAATATGCCCATTCAGCCTGTGTGAATGTTTGACCTGAGCCACGGTGATGGCGTTTTCAACACAGTTGCTGTATTTCTGAGATAGAAGGGAAGCACTTGACACAGGGCTGTTGCTTGAAATGTGCACGTCGTGCAAAGCTGACCTTTTGGGAACAACAGATGTGATGAGGATCTTTTGAGAACATTATGATTTTTCAACTGGAAGATAAGTGTATTTAAAGTTTTTTTGGGGTGGTGAACCTAAATTGATTAAAAAGTAGCTTGCCGTCTGGTGTGGGTCGAGTTTCAATACTGACCCTCCTCCAGCCTGCTTCGACAAAAAATAGGTGTCTTAATTTCTGGTGGACTTTTGTTTGTTGATGTGATTTTTCAGTTCACTGGACTGGGTTTGTTGGTTGCTACTCTCTCCAGTCCTCTGGCACCATTCCTAACTACAAAGAGGCATTGAAAAGGTTAGACAGTGGAGCTGCTCAAATGACCCCAAGTTCCCTCAGTATTCTTGGAGGTATCCCATCTGGATCCTTGGCTTTGTCTTCTTTTAGTTTAGCTAGTTTTTCTCGAACACAGTCTTCTGAAAATCGTTCGAGATTCCCGTCACTTCTGTTGCTATTTGTGGGTGTTTTCTGAGGTTCTGCTCCAGGCCTTTCATCTGTGAACACAGAACAGAAATACTTGTTAAGCAATTCTGATTTATTCTCATCAGTTTCTGCATATTCCTCCCTTGCACCTTTGAGTCTGACAATAGAACTTTTTGCCTTCCTCCTCTCACTAACATATCTAAAAAATGTCTTGCAATGCAATGTGTGCCTTCGAGTCAGTCCTGACTCCTGGTGACCCAGAAGCTCCTGGGTTTTCTTAAAAAATGTCTTATCCCCACATTTTATTGCATTGAGTATTTCTTCTTTTTCTACCTTTGCTTTCCTGACTACTTTGCTTGCTTCTCTTAATTTCTCCAAATATAGATGTCTGTCTTTCTATCTCTGTGACATCTTGTATTTCATGAAGGTCTCCTTCTTTCTTTACTTTTTCAGCTACTTCTTGTGAGAACCATAGAGGCCTCCTTTTCCTTTTACATTTATTTAGCTTTCTAACAAAATGATTTGTTGCCTTTAAAATATTCCATTTCAGTTTTGCCCACTGATTTTCTACATAGGTAGTAAGCCACAAGCCAACAACACCCGCTTTCCTCAAATATCAATCATAGGCCAAAATGTGTTTTACAATTTTCCAAATGCATTTAAAAACACCAGAAAACACTTAGCTTAGCTGCAGTAACTCTTAGAAGGCTATAATTCACTCTCTTCAAAGGCTAGCTGTCTAGCAAGCTGGACAAACGTTGACTTGAGTTTCGCCCGTCACTTCTATCCGGGCTGCATCAGGACAGGAAAGTGCCAGCTTCTTAAGAATTCCCTTAGAATGAAGAAACAGCCACCTTCATCAGTCTTTTAAAGGCAGCGGTAACACGCATAAACAGGCCTCAGCCAATGAAATCACAAGGCCAGAATCCAAATCACTGATTGGTCCTCCAGAAACCAATGGAATCATTCGGCTGTCATCCAATCCATTAAATCTTTGAGGCCCACAGGCTGCACTGCATTCAAGGTGAATATCCATTTTAGTTCAATCTAGTTAACTTATGCAGCCTGTCACCATTCACGAAAACACTCACCATATCAATAACAAACCATCGTATGTCCTCCCAGTGATGGCCCATCTGAAGGTAATGCTGAACCATTGGTGCAGTGAGCATCTTCGTGGTCAAACGTGATTTATGCTCTAATAAGCGGAGCTTGACTTTGCAACATATCCTCCCCACATATATTTTGTTGCACGGGCATATCACCACATACACAACTCAGGACGACTGACAGCCAGTGGAATGTTTCAAAAAGTAAACTTTTTGAGACTGGGGGTCACACCATTCAGTGATATGCAAAGAAAATGAACACATTGAGCAGTGATTACAAGGTTGATATATACCCTTTTGACCAGTGGCACGATGAACAGTCAAAAATTCAGTGTGTACTAAAACATCTCGTAAATTGTGAGCTCTGTTTAAGGCAAAACAAGGGTCATTACTAAAAATTGAATGCAAGGCTAAAATGTGTCAATGTCTGTATATGCTCTGGGCTGTCCATCGTGCCACTAGTCAAAGTGGTATACATCAACCTTGTAATCACTGCTCAATAGTTTTGCATACCTATGGTAGTACAGCATTGCATCTTTTTTTTCTCCTTAACCTCTTCCTTGTGATCTCAATTTGTCTGCCAAGTCACTCTTATTTATGCATTTCCCTTCCTTTTCCTAACTTTCGAACCTTCTTTTTCAACTTTGCTCTGCTATTTGAACACTCATCTTTTGAATTTTCTTTCACATCTTGACTCGGTTCTCTTCTAACACTCTACTAGAATCTCTTATTTATCATTTAATTTGCCTTGACTAGAATGTATGCTCTGGAGCAGAGACTCTCTCTTATATGTGCCTGGTAGAGCCTTAGAAATTATAAGTTGTAGTAGCGTAGTCTGTGTGCGAGGGGATCTATTCAAGGGGACAGGGGGGTGGGGACTTAGCCATGAAATACCATTTGCAGTATTTTCAGAGGGGGCCCTGAAGTTGGGGTGGGGGTGTTGGGAGGATGAGGGAGTTGTTGGGGGATGATCTTTTGAGGGAGGGTTTAGATCGAGGGAAGTGGATTTGTGCTACAGGGAGACTGGGATTGGGGGGAGACAATATCATGGCAAATGCCATTTTACTTTGTGATGGACAGCGGCCTCATTCCCTGCCTTGGTAGATAGTGCAGGTGCTCCCGTGCTGCCTGCCGAGACAGGTAGCACAGCTCGTGTAGTGTCTGCCCTACTGTGGTAAATGCAGAACAGATGCTGGGGATGTCCTCTGCATTTATCACCCAGGCTTTGCATTTACTGAACTTAACTGTGCCAGTTAAGGTGCAGTACGTGCAGTCACCTGCCACATTTTAGTAAAAGACCCCTTACATACCAACTGATGTGTTTTCTGTTTATTTTATATGTTAAAAATCAAGCATTGAGTTCTAGCACATTTTTGCCTTTTCTCTGGATTTCACATGCATTTCTACTTAAGCTGTGAGTGATAACCACAGGTATCGTCAGGCTTCATAATTCTTTCTTCAATGGACTTATTTGGTGCCAAATCTATTACACATACCCAGAATGCGAAACTTCCTTGGTACAAAGTAAATTGTAACTTTTCCTTTCTTTTGATCATTAATTGAGAGACTCATCTGCTGGAAAGACAATTCTCTCGCTACTAGTATAACGGGTACACTACTCATCAAACTGATTGACAGGTGAGATAAGGATGACAGGAGCCAATCAGCGCTCACCTCCGGTGTATGTCCCGCCTCAGGCCATGCCCCCTCCCATAGAAGTGAATGGTGAGCTGGCCCCGCCCACCCATGCCCCAAGGCGTGGCCACAGCCCCACTTTGATATGCCCCCCACCACGCACCCAAGAATAGTAAACAAGTACCTATAACATATACCCCAAGGTGAGATCTATTCTATTCAGCTTGTGAATTCCATAAAGATTGCTATTAGGAGATATACAGCATTTGGTGTTTTACTGTATCTTTCTGTTGTTCACACAAATAAGTCAGCTCAAGTTTCAGGAAGGGTGAGGTAAGTAAATAAGTAAAATATCTTAATGATCATTATGTTCTGAAGCTTTCAGTCCAAACTCCAGACTAAATAAAATACTGTACCTGCTCACCAAAATATATATATATATTTGATGAAAGTATCTTACCTTCAGCAGACAAAAAGAAGTCAATTTTTACAGAACCTGGTGTTTTTTTAAAGAACAAGCTATAATCTCTGTCACAGATTAAACCTTCCACTAGCTCCATATCACAGTCTGCCACAGATCTAAGCAAAATATTGAGCAGTTTTCCTGGATTTCTACTGGTATTAAAATCTCTGATGAGTTCAAACAAAAAATTTAAATTTTCATAAACTAGGTCAGTTGCTTTCATTTTATGACCAGTAATCATGGCAACATTTACAATAGGGCCTAGACACAACCTGTTACAAGTTTTATGGATTTTCTGTTGTATTTCCTTGTGCCCCCACCTCAGGCAATCATGATGTCTTTGCCCTGGAGCATGCATTAGACAAGCTGCACAGTCTCTATGCATAACATCTGCCAGCATTTCTTGATAATACAGCACACCGTTACTTGTATAACAGATTTAAATGTGTTTATTTCTTCAGGTTTTGAGTTGTCCTTTTGGCTGACTATGACATCAAGCGCTTCCCTTTGATATGTACAGAGAAAGCACAAACAGTGTAGATTGATTGCCTGTATGTTCTCTAGCTCTTGTAGGAGCGGAGATTCGTTACTTCCCTACAAAAATAAAACAGGGTCAGTGTGAAATGAACTACCTCTTCTATAACACTTTTCTGCAAAAAAAAAAGACTTCTCTTACCTCTGCTGATCCTAGTTCTTCCAGTAAACAGGTTGTTTCTGCATCTGCCGCGGCATAATATAATTCTATGTCCTCTGGATCCGTTGCGTTGTCATCCATTAAGTCAATTTTGGTGCCTGAGTCACAAAGTTCTTGAAAGTCAAATAATTTTTGCCCATCTGGTAAATCTTCAATCCCTGTTAATTCATGTTCAGGCTCTGCTGGACTCTCCTGTTGTTCAAATGGATTTTCTATCGGTGGATACCCCTCTGCTGCGGCATCACGATCCTTAAGAAAATAATTAATGCTATTCACCCTGTTGGAAATTCTGCTTGGTGTTCCAAAAAGAGCCATTTTTTTGTTGGAATCTCTGTGTTAAAATTTTCCCCCACACAGGACACACAGCCTTACACCAGGAGCATGCTCAGAACACCTGGAGCATGCTCAGAACAAGTCTTTTGTTTCGGCCAATCACGTGTTACCATATCCTAGAAGCATGCTCCGACTTGTTTCTCTGTATTGTTTTTTTTTTCTAAGCCACTAAAAAATAGTTGTAGTAGTGGGATTTGAACTCAGGTCTCTCTCTGTATTTCAGTCTGAACTACTCTGTTGCCAGAATACTTCTCTCTAACAGTGAGGTCTTAAAAGCAAAATTCTATCACATGGACAGCACTGGTTTCTCTAACCAAAATGTGTTAATTGCATTTTAACATTTGTAAAGAAAAGCCTGTATACCAAATGCTGTACAGATACAGGTTTGTGTTCCTGGTGCTACCAAAGGGTTAACAATCAGTTCTAAATAGTCTGCAATACACCCTTGATGCGCCTGTGCCACTCCCACTGAGCTCAAGCTGCGACCTGCTATGTCATCCTGCACCATCCATTCCAAAGCTTTCTGCCAATCGTTCAAGAGTAAATCTACCCCCACTGGGGATAGATGTACCCTGTCACTCCTATACAAGCCAGCACACGCCACCTCCACCCATGCATGCTGTATATGATACCCGCCGTGCTCACATACCCATTTCCCAATCTGCCGATTAATCTTCGTTAGCCCACGAGACCAACACCGCTGCCCCCAACACGCTGGCCTCGGAATAATGTATGACCATAGCAAAACAACCTCCTGGAACATCTGAAGTACCACAGCAAAATCCCTCTTTGCCCCATTGATCAACTGCTTGCATGTCCATGAAGCTAAATTGTTGCCCCCTAAGTGCAGCAGCAGCAATGATGGTGGTTTCCTTAAGTGCTTATGATGTTGTAGCAAAGGCATCAGCTGTATCCACCGTAGACCTTGCTTGCCCAGCCATGAAATTCATATCACAGCAGGATCCATACACAAGTGTAGCCCGATCGGTCGCACTGCTGCTTGCTGGCTGGCCCAGAACACAAAGGAATGCCCCAGCATCCAACTTCCCCGTGCACACCTTCCCCCATCTGCAAAATAAAAGATCAGTTAAATATCACCGTAACCGGCAGGCTTGCCCAACTCATACACGCACATATCCCAAAAAAGCCCTGGACCTCCATCTACCTATCATTTGAATTTGTACGCCCGACAGTCCCGCTCCCGCCGCACTAGTCGCTGCACCAATACGAAAAGAATGCACTGAAAAAAGGCTTGAGTCTTCGCCCATTCTACACAACACCATCCTCAACACCGCCAACACCTGGAAGCGGGTCAACACCCTTGCATCCCTGTGGATAAATAACCCACCCTCCGCCAGCAGACGAATGAGTAAGTAGTCACGCATTGCGGTCACCGGGCACGTTAGGCCTCAGATCTCTTGCCCCTTCCTTGCTGGTCCATTTTGGATTTTTGTAGGAGTATCCGCAACTGCCTACCGTCTATCCGCACATGCCAGAACCGCACACTGTTCCCCACATCCAACTTCCTAGAATGTGTCACTAATTCCCCCACCCAAAATGCACCGAAGAAGTCCACAGTGAATACGGCCCTGAAGAGTGTGGCTTCATATTGCGACTCTGCGACCCCCGCTAAGCCCTCACATAATCTGTAGAGTAAGTCATGTGTAATCGGCCACCGCTGATCTCGCGGTGTCAGCCGCACACGCTCCCACCCTTGCAGCAACCTACACACTAGGAACCCCCCACCCGAGGAACCCCCATCCCACTGCTCTCGCAAAAAAAGCAAAGCCCGCCAAATGCGCACGCACTGATACCTTGACACCCCCTGCCCCTTAGCCCTAATTACATACTGCCCCAACATGTGATCAGACACTGCCCCCCTGCCACCCATGCGCTCGCAAGAATTCCACCACTCTCTCACAACCTCTGTGATACGCCTCCCATGTCTGCTCCGCCACAGAGCCCCGCAGCAGATTTGTCATTTCTGCATGCCACAGCTCCATAATCTCCAAGGGACCCTGCGCCTCTCCGCCTCCACCTCTGGTGCCAACTTGCGAAATCAGTCCCACTGTAAACAGGAAAGAGCATCAGCAATAGAATTAGTATGTCCGGGAATATGGCGAACCTTCAACTCAACATTTAAACGAAAACTGGACAAAACCACATCTCTCATCAATGATGCTACTTGCACATGTCGTGGAGTGTAATGATTGATTACGCTCACCACCGCTTCATTATCACACCACCATACCATCCTCCGATTGCTTAACCCGTTGGGCCACAACTCAAGCGCCACCAAGATAGGAAACAGTTCCAAGAAAGTGATATTACTTAACAATCCCACGTCCTGCCATGCCTGTGGCCAGCTATCCGCACACCAGCCCCTCCAAAGTAGATACCCAGACTCACACCTCCTGCTGCATCCATGTAAAGCTGCAATTCTTCGCTCGACACTTCAATTTCCATTAACACTGATGTCCCATTAAAATCTCTCAAAAATACGTCCCACACCCTCAAGTCCTCGCGGATAGACTTTGAAATCCGAATGCGTTCAACGACCCTATCAATGCCTGCATTTCCGACAATGTCAACTTAGTGGAGACCAACACATTTGCCACTAAAACTCTCAACTTCACCACCTTCTTACTTACTCCACTCCTAAGAAGGTGATCCTTGTCGTCGGGCCCTCGGTCTTTCCTTCTTCCAATGGCACCCCCAGCTCCGCAGCCAACATAACAAAACCTTCCAACAGTGCCCTACACTGCCTATCCTGTGCAGCACCCACAAACAAAAAATCATCCAGATAATGTACCATATTTGGGCAACCGACTTTCAGCTCCACTGCCCACTACAGAAAGGTACTGAATTTCTCAAAGTAAGCGCAAGACACCGCACAACCCATGGGCATGCATTTATCTTTCTTCGGTATGATGCCCAACGGGGACACCACAAAATCCTTGAAAGGTGGCTTTGCAACCAGACCCCCTATCCTCCCCATCATCAACTCGACCGCCAACTTCTCCTGCGCTCCCAACTCAAAGTGCCGCACCGATGGAGAGTTCCTTGCCGTCGCGCCTGCCACAACGCCCTGAACCAGAATAACAAAACCCGCCTGGACCCCCCGCTACAAAACGTCCCTATCCCCTGTCCTTGGGTAGAGGCGCAGCCACCTGCTTAACACCCCCATCCGGATTGGCATTGGGGCCAAGCCCCATGCCATCCTACTGCTTGGGGGCTGACACGGAGGGCAACTGGGCCCCTTTTTTAAGACATTTTGTTGCCGAGTGCTCAGCCTCTCTGCCCCCTGTGCTGCTTTCCCTTACCCCCTGGCATCCTTCCACCCAACCTAAGCCCTGTCCCCAGAAAGTAGCTTCCTGTGTGAAGCTCTCTCTTAATTATGCTTTTTTCCTTTTTTTTAACACAGCCTTAACTGCCCCACAAAGCTCTCCCACCCCCCCCCAGCTCTCCAAAGTCAGTTTCCTTTTTTTTTTGTTTGCCCCCACTCGCCTGATGCAGCTCCTGCTCACGCCGAGCTCCTCCATTGCCTGCCCGCAACTGGTCCTCCCTTTCCCGCTGACTCGCACCGATCCCAACAGACCCGCAACCCAGCCACTTAACCACTGCATGCCCCGGCGGAATCTACGGGCTCTCTTCCACTGGAGGCCTTCAACCGACCTCATGTCCCACAAAGGCCTGATCCTCTGGCTCCCCGCACACGACCAAGCCAGCCGCAAGCCACTTCACATGTGCTCGGGCCACTGCTGCCAGCGCCCGAGTACACGCCTGCCGCACCTTGATTGGCTCTCTCCGTGCGTATCCCTGTGGGCGGAGACAATCAATTTAAATGATGCCACCGGCGTCCTCACTCCCCCCATGCTCCCCCTCTCCTCCTGCCCAATGCGAGCAGGGTCCCGCACCGGGCCGCGCACCCGGTTACTCGCTGGCGCCAGGGCCTTGCCCGCTTCCTTACTTTTTTCTCAATGGAAGAAGGTGAATAGGGGAGTACCCCAGTGAACTGTATTTTGATCAGTGCTTTTTAACATATTTATAAATGACATGGAATTGGGAACTAGTAAAGTGTTCAGATTTGCAGATGACACCAAATTATTCATAGTTGTCGAATTGGAAGAGATTGGAAGAGGACCTTGTGAGACTGGGAGACTGGACATCCAAATAATAGATGAAATTTAATGTGGACAAGTGAAAAATGATGCATGTAGGGAAGAATAATCAAAACCACTGTATAGATATGCAATGCTAGGTTCCACATTAGGAGTGGCCATCCAAGAAAAGGATCTGAGTGTAATTGTGGTGCAGTTCAGTGTGCAGTGGTGGCCAAAAAAACAAATAGAAGTTAGGAATCATTAGGAAATGAATAGAAAATAAAACAAAGAATATTATAATGCCTCTGTATTGCTCTGAGGTATGATTGCACTTTGAGTATCGTGTTCAGTTCTGGTCTCCACATCTCAAAAAATATATAGCGACGTTAGAAAAGGCACAGAAAAGGGCTACCAAAATGTTAAAGGGGATGGAATGATTCTCCTATGAGGAAAAGCTAAAGAGGTTAGGGCTCTCCAGCCTGAAGAAGAGACAGCTGAGGAGAGATATGATAAAGGTCTGTAAAATCCTGAGTGGAGTGGAATGGATTGATATAAATTGCTTGATTACTCTTTCAGAAAATACAAGCACTAAGGAACACACCATAAAGCTACAAAGTAGTATATCTAAAACAGATATTTTTTCTCTTAACCCGTTTTGGACCAGCATATGTTTTACATACATAAGGTTTCCATACTTACTACTCAACTGTTTACTAATTAATGATTATAAATTCAATGGAACTATGTTTAGATATTATCGTTATGTCAAAAAGTGTTATATACAGATCTTTTATCTGCCTTTGCTATGAAGAAATTGACTGTAGCCCACAAGAGGAATAGTAACCCAGCTAATATCGTTGTTCTCTCAGCCCGGCCTAAACCCAGGCTGATATGTAATGTAAAGAGCCACTTTATGTGTGGCCGGTGCTCGGTTCAGGTTCAAACATCCATTATTGCACAAGAATGTTTTTCTACAGAATTTTTAAAACTGTAACACTGCAAACGTTATATATCTTATTATCTGTCCATGCAATATGATCTATGTGGGTAAGACCAAAAATCCAGTTAAGACCAGAATCATAGAACATAAGAGTTGTCTGAACGGACATGTCCAGGACAAACCACTGGTAACACATTGGCAAGAAAAGAACCATTGCATTTTTAATCTGATGTACTTGGTACTGAAAGCTGTCAAGGCCCACTGAAGAGGTGCCAATATAGACAAGGTCCTCTTGAAATTGGAACAACAGTACATTTATGAGTTACAGACTTTAGAGCCCCAGGGTTTGAATGAAGACACCAATCTTGCTGTTTTCCTCTAATGGGTTCTGGACTCTTACTATGTTTTTTTACTCTGTTTTTTACTTGTTTTATAATTAATATTTTATTGGTACATTCCCAATTTTCACCCCTTTTTATCTGCTTTTTATTTTTCTATCTATTTATTTATTTATTTATTTTGTTTGTTTTATTTTTCATCTGGTCGGGACAGTTGCCAGCAGAAGGACTGGGCTGGAAGGACTGGGGTTTCTAGTCCCACAGGTGCTCCTTGTGGTCTTGGGCAAGCCACTTAACCCTCCATAGCCCATGTTCCCTGTAAAATAGTTATCTCCAAGTTATAATGCCCTGTTCAATGTAATTTCAGTTTGTTCAATGTAAACCGCACTGATGCAGAATAGCGCGGTATATAAGAGAATTAAAATAAATAAAATAAATAAATAAATTTAAAAAACCCCATGGCTCTCCTCTCCACCATTGTAAAACTGCCATTACTTTTTCATTACCCTGCTTCCCATCTCCCTCCCCCTGTATCCCCCATCTCACCCTTTCCCCTTTCCACCCCTTCCCCCTCCATTTCCTTAATACACAATGTCTTGATACCTTTTACATATGCAACAGAGACATCTTTGACCTTTCAGTGGCGCAAAACAGCAGCATTTTAATGGGTTTGGTATTCATTTTGGCTATTGAGCATTTACAACAGCAGGTCTCCTCTTTGGGGCTGGTAAGGTACAAGTTCTGCGTGTGTTTAATAGTATGATATTGATCTTTCTTTCATTTAGGCATCATAGTGGCACTTTTGTTCTTAATAGCTTAAGGTGCACACACACAATTTTTAGGTAATATGCCATATAATTTATTTTTACCTTACCTTGTCCTTTTGATTGTACAATATAACTTACAGGCATATCTTTATCTGCTTCTCTTTACTCTGGGCTTCCTCGACATCCATCCCCTGTTTTGATTCTGATTTGTCCCCCTGTTATCGGTACTGTTCTGAATTAAGTGTGTCCTTTGAATTTCATTACCAGCTTCGCTCCTCTTTTTTTCACATTGAGTTTGTATTATGTGAGCGTAGTGCAGCATAGGCAACATTTGCATTGAACACTGGGTTTCCTGTTTAGTTATTAACTTTGTTTGTTCATCTTTGTGTCTTTGTCCTTGCAGTTTTGCCTTTGCTTTTACAGAGCTGACTTTATGCATTATTGTTTTTACAAACAGAGTCTATTAATGAACAGAGTGGAACGGGTAAACGTAGATCGATTGTTTACGTTATCAGAATATAGAAAGACTAGGGGACATGCAATGAAGCTACAGGGTAAACTATTTAACTATTTAAGACTAATAAAATAAAATATTTTTTCACTCAACTTGTAATCCAACTCTGGAATTTGTTACCGGAGGATGTAGTAAAGGCTGTTAGTGTAGCTGGGTTTAAAAAAGGTTTGGACAAGTTCCGGGAGGAAAGGTCCACAAACCATTATTAAGAAGGGACCCAGGATATCAGTGCTTGACCCAGTATAAGCATTGTGGAACCTGTGTCTTTTGGGGAAACTGCTAGGTACGTATGACCTAGATTGGCCACTGTTGGAGACAGGATACTGGGCTTGATGGACCTTGGTCTGACCCAGTATGGCATATCTTATGTTCTTATGTTCAGTCTGCTATTGTGAGTATTACTGTATTATTATTAGGTATATATTTTAGCTCCTCCTCATCTCCCCTCCCTTTTTTCCTTTTTTCCTTACATGTAGCTTTTATGTATCTGAATGGTGTTACATTAATTCTGCCTTGCATATTTAGAATTTTTTATATGCCTTTAATATCGTTTTTTCACACGCTTTTAACACAGTTTTGTTGTGGATTTAATTAATCATTTATATATTTATATTTTTTATATCTATTTTTATCTATTATTGTTATTTATTGTATTACTATCATTTTTTGAGGATGTGTACCCCCCTGAAGAAGGTGACAGCCGAAACGTGTAGGTGTTCTTCAGATAATAAAGCACCTGTGACCTCTGTACACCGCTCACTTTGTGTGAGCTTTGTCTTGCTGCGAGGGTGTTTGTTCTCCGTGTCTTTCTTCCTGACACTAAATACAGGGCCATTCTTGAGGAAAACCTGTTTTAGACTGCCAGAGTTTGAGACTGGGACGAAGGTTCACCTTCCAGCAGGACAATGACCCTAAACATACTGCTCAATCTGGTTTAAAGGGAAACATGTAAATGTCTTGGAATGGCCTAGTCAAAGCCCAGACTTCAATCCAAATGAGAATCTGTGGCAATACTTAAAAATTGCTGTACACCAACGCAACCCATCTGACTTGAAGGAGTTGTAACAATTTTGCCTTAAGGAATGGTTGAAAATCCCAGTGGATAGATGTGCTAAGCTAATAGAGGCATACCCCAAGAGACTTGCAGCTGTAATTGCAGCAAAAGGTGTCTTTAGAATGTATTGACTTGGGGGGGGGGGGGTAAATATATATGCACACTCCTGCTTTTGATTTTTTTTCTTAATTATTGTTTGTGTCACAATAAAGGATATTTTGCACCTTCAAAATCATAGGCATGTTGTGTATGTCATATGGTGCTTACCCCCATAACTCCATGAGGCTATTAGATTTCTGTTCTGGGGAAATCTCTATAGATGTCTATAATGGGCACACCTATGTTTTCCGAAATTGTGCTTAACTTGCACATGCCTGCTTTTTTTTCCAGACATTCTGACTATGATGTTCCAGATTGCACTTGGAAAATCCCATTGTAAAATGTGCCTTAAAATCAACAAACTTGAACTGGCCTTATGGAAAATAAGTTTTGAGCTCATTCAGATTTTTGGGGGTATTTTTTTTAAATAACTGATTTGGGTTATGAAGTGACATGGTAGATGATCCTAAAAAGGCAGATGCTTCAGTGTTAAGTGAAAATCAGTCTCAGCTGCTTGAAAATAAAGTACCCTTGGCAGGGTTTACAGCTGAAACGATTTAGATTGTCTGAGAACTAAGATTGATTTCAAGGTTCTCAAGAAGAAAAGGTGACAATGTCTGGCAAAGATTTTGAGTTCTAAGCTTAATGAACTTTTTTTGAATTGATAAAGTATATAGTATCAAACGCACAAAAATCAGCCATGCAAAAATTGCCCTTTCTCAATGCAACTAAGGAACCTTTTTACTAAAAAGTGCTAGGCAGTTAACATGGGGGTATGAAAGGTTACCACGCGTGCCAACTGACACTCTCCCAGTAGGGTGGAGAAAGGGCGCGTTAGGAGTGGATAGTGGACACGCGGAGCGCATTGCAGATAGCACAGAGGTAAATATCATATCCTGTCAAGGTTGCAATTACCACACAATGTTGCATTAATCTCTACCTCAATAGGTGAAGTTGAATGTACTCAGGGTAATAGTGCCCCATGTTAGGGTATGGGGCTGCGAGTTAACTACCGGAAACATATTGTCCTCACCCCTGACGGTTCATGTGGAGGCTTTGCAGTTAATGCACGTTAATTTTTATGCTAAAGGCATTTTAAATGTAAAACCATAGAGCACTTTAGTAAAAGGACCCCTAAATGTGCTTGCGGTGTTTCGGAATGTGCAAGCTTTTAGTCACAATATAAGGATGCATTCCTGCGAGGAGGGTGGGAGAGGGGATTAGGTTAGGAGAGAAAAATAATGGGCATAGATTGCATTTCAACATCTATATGCATTATTTCCAAGAAAAACGCCACTTGCATAATGAGCAGGTACAGGGTACCTGTGGGCTAAGCTTTTTAGAGGGTGTAGTAGACATAAATGGACTAGTTTATGTCTGTTTGGTCTCCCTCTCAAAAATTGTTTCATCATAATGACATCTGCAACATTTGAGAATATATCAAATCCTTGGGCTTTCATTTATAACTACATGCAAGCTCAACACTTCAGATATGAGTTATAGAGCTTGGGAAGATGTTACTGCCAGTAATATTTCATACAATATTTCTTGGCAGTAGCATAACAAGTTTCAAGTGGCATGATAAATCGCAGTAGTGAGCAGAGAATGTTCAGCCAATACCCTTAATTTTCTGCAATGACCCAAGAGTGGATTTTCTGAAAAGGATTAGAGAATTCTTAGGCATCATTTTTGGTCTTCATTCTAAAGGAAAGAAGACTTATGTGATCACCCTGTCTGAGCGAGTGTCTGTCCCCCACCAATAAAATTCCCATTTGGCTTTCTATTGGCACTATATTTTCAGGGCATTCAGGAGGCCCATGAGGAGTTGTAGATTGGTATATGTCTTCATGTCCATGTATTACATGAAGACGCAGATGTTTTGGTTTTCCATCCATTCTACCTCTGATCCACTTAAAATATTTATTACCTATTCTATTAGGATCATGACAATGGTGTTTTGGAGGATCCAATTATTATACTAATACACAGGCGATTAATCCACCAACTAGCTGTTTTGCAATTACACCACCTAAATAATGTTGCAGTTTTCGATCTCATCCACACCAAATTTACTGGACGTCCACGGAAATGGTGATTTTTATGGTAGTTTTTTTTAAATCCACTTATTTTATGAAAATATATTCCATAATAGTATATAAAATGCCTGGAAGCAGTTCAGAGGAAGGCCACCAAAATGATTTGGAGCCTGCGTCAGAAGACTTATGTGAAAAGATTTGAAGACCTAAACATGTGCACTCTGGAGGAGAGGAGGGACAGGGGTGATATGATTCAGACCTTAAATATTTAAAGAGTATTAATGAAAAAACAAACCTCTTCCAAAGATGGGGAAGCTGTAAAATTAGAGGGCATAACATGAAGCTGCAAGGGGGTAAACTGAAATGCAATGTCAGGAAATACTTTTTCAATGAAAGGGTGATGGATGCTTGGAATGCCCTCCCAATGGAAGTGGTGGAGGCAAATATAGTGACAGAATTCAAAATGGCATGGGACAGACAAAGTGCATCCCTTTATAGCAACAGGATAAAATAAAAATAAGCATAACTATCTCTTATATCTGAACAAATAGGGGTGACCTACACGGAGCAGTGGGTACACCCCTAAACAAAGGCATGGGGAGAGGTGACCTGCACAGAGCGGCAAGTGCACCTACTCTTGCCACCTTGCTGGGCAGACTAGACAGACCATACTGGTCTGTATCTGCCATCATATACTATGTTACTGTGTTAAAAATGTGTGCATATCTTTCTGGTTTTACATCTAGTCCACACCAAATTTTCAGGACGTGTTTGAGCATCCATGAGGTTTATCAGGGACATCTATATATTCCACAAACTTAAGTCACCAATAACTTTTTGATTTTGCTTCTGTATTATTCTGTGAGCAGATATGAAAGGGGTCATTCTGTGCCATGACCAGCAGGGATGTACATCCAGGAAGGACGTACATCCATATTGTTCATCCCCTTACCGCTCTTGGTGCTAAGGATCTCTGTACGAACAGCGCTGCTGTATGGGGAGACTTAGATGGGGCAGTAGGGGCAGTCCGGAGGTGGATAGAGAGTGGGGTATGGGGGCCGTGACCCTGTATGTACAGGGCCGATTCTGAGGTTAGCCCTGTATGTCCAGGGCCTTCAATGTGGATGGGGGACTTATTCTACCTCGAAGGTGGAATAAGCCCCTGGACGGCAGGGAATCACAGTATGGGACCTGGAGGAGCAGGTAAGTGGGTGTTAGGGTTCCCCACAGCCTGACCCAGTCCTTTGAAGGTCAGATCATGCTGCAGGGAAAGAAGTGTATTTTCTGGGCCAGGGATCGTGGCTCCATTCACCATGGTAACAGAATGCCATGGCACTGCGGCTCCATTCAGGAGCCTGGCTGAGTTTGCCGATTATGTGGCTGGGTGTGCAGCAGCTCAGAATGGAGGTCGGCCTGCACATCGTGTCCGGTAGACCTCGTTCTGATCCCGTGGGCTTGTCTAGCCCCCAGGGTGCTGGCATGCCCCAATTCTTCCCAGCCGCACTGGGGACTTGATGACCAGAATAGAATTGGCCTCGAAAGGTCCAAGAGATTCATGCAAAGACATTTTTAGAGTGATTCACATAAAACTGTGGAAGAAGATGGCTCAAACATCGATTCAGCAGCTAAAGTAGTGCTGCTGAACTACCCGATCGCATCTATTTTTAGTCATCTGTATGTCACCCTGGGAGAACAACTCATTAGCCAAAGCAATAGCTGCTATCCTTACAGAGCCCTCATAGAGCTGCATCTCAATTACTGTATAGTGTAGGATCCCTCAAATCACAGTTTACAAGGGATGTGGCTTACAAAGACACAGCCGATCAGCATAAAGTGAGAGAGAGGATCTCGCAATATCGGTTTTACTGAAAGGGCCCAAATTACCACCTCTAGCCACAAGGTGGAGCTACTGATGGCTCTCAAAATTAATTTCCCCCGTAACAAAAAAGCTTCCTGTTTTATGTGCGGCAATGTAAATGAAAGTTAAACTCCTTATCATAAACGCTGCCGTCTTTGTAAAGAGAGTTAAAGTTTCCCCCAGAGTGCTGTTACGGACGTTCTGCTGAAAGCTAATGTCAAGTATGCTACTGACCGTGTGGGGCTGAAAGTGTTTAGCATACCGGCTGGGGTCCCTGTGACTAACAAGGAAAATCTCTTTTTGGGACAGTTACAAAGCTCATTGTGCTGGGATTTGTGGATAATGATGCTTTCAGCGGTAATTATACTAAAAACCCCTTCAATTTTAAAAGTTATGATATTTATTTTGCCACTCTACATATGGATGGTGAACAAGTACTCAGGAAACCTCTTCAACCTGACTTTGAAAATGGAAGTTGTGCGAGAGAATATATGCAACTGGTGCAAGCAACTGGCAAACATCTAAAAAACAGTGCATTGCTGAATGACCGTTATACCTTGCTGGCCTTTGACCTTTCGCCTGATCAGGAGTGTGCAGACCATTACTCGCTAATTAAAGCGATAACCTGCGGGCTGAAATATATTTTGTCCTAGCTTTACCCCACACAATGAATATAATTGTTTATGGGGTTTTTGACAACGTGATAGAAATTAATCATAGAAGGAATGTTCTTTATGATCATACATGAAAATGAGCATCATATAGATCTTTCGTATTTAAAGAAGGACCCCTGTATGAAGATTCCTTTTTAGATATGCTGCCCAGCGACTGGCTAGCTGATCTACAAATATCAAGGAAGTCCGTGTGTTTGGTGATAAATACACACCCTCTCAACCTACCTAGAGAACATTGGTTAGCCCTCTATGTAGGTGGAGAGGGAATAGGGGAATTTTTTGATTCTTATGGACAACCTCCAGATAGCTTATTCTTTCCTAAAAGCATTATGAGCTTTTTCAATAAATATTCTAAAGTTGTTTTATACCATAACAGGCAATTACAGCACCCAATGTCCACGGCTTGTGGATATCATTGTGTTTTTCTGCATCGCCGCTGTAAAGTGTTGCCTTTTGAAAATAGTTTAGAAATGTATTCTGAAGATTTAATGCAAAATGATGATATGGTGTTAAATTTTGTAAAAAGCAACAAAGGAAACAAACTTTGTATATGTTTCCTACTATGAGTGTTATTCTTTTCTTAATAAAAAGTAACCCTCTAAGGGTTTTTTTTAAAGAAACCAATGTCTGCAGTGTTTTATTTTAACTTTTTAAAAATTTTGTGAAAATACGTTTTTTATACACTGTGAGATAATTTACATTTTTTATGAGGAAGGAGTTCCTTCATCTTTGCAGGCTTCATGTACATTTTAGTAACCTTCACAGAGGGATTCTCCTTGAGGCAAGCCAGCACATCTCTGTTGTCTGCATTACCCATTACCAAGGAGGGCATATTTAATTCAGTCAGGGTTTGTATAAACTCTCCCCAGCCTTTGGGTATTCTTTGTTGTAAAAGAGCTTGGGCCTGCATAGCTTCTACCCTACAAAACGGTTGCCAAATCACCCTCTGTAGAAATACAAGCCTTATCTTCGGACTTTATTCTGACTCTTTGTGCATTGGAGTCATAAACGATTTGTGGTGCAAGTTTATACACGCTGCTAATGTCCTGATTCATGGATTCTACTAAACTGCAATACCGTATATAGTTACCCTAACATTGTATCCTGTTAGTTGTAAGATAGTTCTTTGTATATAAGTCTGCAAGTTCATTGTAAAGTTTGCTTTTTGAGTTCAATGTAAACCGCCCTTGATCTCCAGAAAGGGCGGCATATAAGAACATGTTAAATAAATAAAATAAAAATAAATAAACTCTGCATGGTCACATAATGCCCTTTCCTGATTGTAATGTGGTGTTGTGCATTTCCTACTCCAGAGGTGACAACATACTTTTGGTCTTCCTTAATATTCTCCCAAGTATTGGGATATTGCTTTTTTACTAGCCCTACTTCCCATGGTCCTTATAAGTCCAACGGTCTTGCTAGGTGTATGGTAAAATTAGAGCTGGTATTTTGGGGAAATACGCCTGCTGAGGCATTGCTAGAAATTGTGATATAAAAGCCCCCATCATTCTTTTTTTTATGTTACTTCAAAAGAAAAAAAAATCAAATATCTTGAATCTCTGATGCTTTCACCCAACTGTTAAATTTATCTCCATTTTACAAGATATAGTTTGTTCCTACCCCACCCTTTTACCTTTAGAATCTTATCAATATGGTACATTCTGTCCTATTGTGGGGTGACTTTTAGTAATTCTTCAAGATAAAAAGAACCTTGTATAGTTTTGCCGTCATAATCATGTATCTTGTATGTCATTTTCTGACCTCTGTTTAAAATGTCCATTATTATAAATATCTCATCTGTCCACATTTGCTCATAACCTTTTTCAGATTTTCCTTTAGTCTTTGAAAGTCAGAGTAGTTACTCACCTGTAACAGGTGTTCTCCAGGAGCAGCAGGAATCAGTCCTCACATATGGGTGACGTTGGCGCCGATGGAGCCCCTGTGTGGAGTATTTCCCCAGCTTTCATAGAAAGCCTTTGGGAATGCAGCGTGCATGCGTGGTCCCTTTCCCGCCCAAGGGTGCCATCTTGCTCAGTCTGATGACATAGCTAAAAGACAACAAAAATAGCAAAAAAAGAAAGCATATGACTGCAACTCCAAGGGGAGGAGGGAGGGTTGTGAGGACTGATTCCTGCTGCTCCTGGAGAACACCTGTTACAGGTGAGTAACTACTCTTTCTTCAGGACCAAGCAGGAAGTCAGTCCTCACATATGGGACTCCCTAGCTCAGGGCTACCAGAGGCCCCAAACTGAAACAATGAGCTCCCTCTAGAGCCTCAGCATGCAAGAACAGAATCTTCTCTGATAATGCCCCCGAAAGGTAGCCCAACATCAGGGCCGGAGGGTAGGAGTTGCCTAGACCCCAAAGAGATTATGGAGTACCGCTTGCCCAAAAGCTCTGTCCCTGCAGGACTCCCTCTCAAGGTAGTAGTGGGCCGCAAAAGTCTGGCTTGAAGACCAAGTAGCAGCCCGGCAGATGTCTGCCAACGGAACAGAGCGGAGATGAGCTACTGACGCAGCCTTCGCCCTGACACGGTGAGCCGTAACTCGACCCTGCAATGAGAGGCCGGCTGCCCTGTAAGCCCAGGCGATGCAGTCAGCTACCGCTATGGACAAAGTACGCTTGGAGACAGCCAACCCCAACTTATTGGGGTCATAAGAGACGAAGAGCTGAACCGCCCTCCGGTGCTCCCGCGTATGGTCAAGGTAGAAGGACATCGCCCGCCTACAGTCCTGGGTATGCAAGACCATCTCAGCCCAGCTAGCATGAGGCCTGGGAAAGAAAGTTGGAAGAACCACCTCCTGATTGAGGTGGAAGGAGGAGACAACCTTTGGAAGGAACTTAGGGTGAGTCCGTAAGATTACCCTGTTCCTATAGAACCTAGTATATGGTGCTTCTGATACTAGGGCCTGAAGCTCACTCACTTGCCTTGCTGAGGTAAGGGCTACCAGAAATAGCGCTTTCTAGGATAAAAAACGCAGAGGGCAAGTAGCCATAGGTTCAAATGGTGGGCAAGTAAGTCGTTGCAAGACCACATTTAAATCCCATTCAGGGGCAGGTAGACGCACTAGAGGCTTAAGCAAAAGCAGGCCCCTGAGGAAGCGAGCCACCAAAGGATGGCGGGATAAAGACTGACCCTCCACCTGTGAGTGGTGTGCTGAAAGAGCACTAAGATGAACTCTAATAGAAGTGGACTTAAGGCCCAGGTTGGACAGGTGAAGCAAATACTGCAGCACCACTGGGATCAGGCATTAGAAGGGTTTCTCGTTGTGCTGAGTACACCAGGTAGAGAATCTACGCCACTTAAGGGCATAAGACTTTCTGGTGGACTGCCTCCTAGAGGCCAAGACTACGTCCTCCACTTGCCGAGGCAGTAGTAAAGGTGCTAGGACTACCCTTTCAGCAGCCAGGCCATCAAATTAAGGGACTGGAGATTGGGGTGCAAGAGAGACCCCTGCTCCTGAGAGAGGAGATTGGGTTGCATCCCCAGAGAAAGAGGAGTGTCCACCACCAGTTGCAATAGTAGTGGGAACCAGGGTTGCCTTGGCCACCTGGGGGCCACCAGGATCACTGAGGCCTTGTCCCGGATCACCTTGAATAGTGTTTTGGACACTAGAGGCGTGGGAGGAAACGCATACAGGAGGCCGGTAGACCATGGAATGAGGAACGCATCCGCTGCTACTCTGAGAGGATGCGGTTGTCTGGAACAGAACCTGGGAAGTTGATGGTTCAGAGGACTGGCAAAGAGATCCATGGTTGGAAGACCCCATCTCAGGAAGATTTGTTGAACCACAAAAGGATTCAACTGCCATTCGTGGGGCTGCAAGATCCTGCTCAATCTGTCTGCCAGGCAATTTTCCTGACCTGGGAGATAGACTGCTTTGAGAAGAATGCCATGATGGACTGCCCAGGAGCACAGTTTCTGTGCTTCCTGACATAGAAGGAGGGACCCTGTGCCCCCTTGTTTGTTCACATAGAACATAGCAACCTGATTGTCCATCTGAACCAAGACGGACTGGTGAGAGATGAGATGGGCGAAAGTTCTCAGGGCTAAGCGGATAGCTCTTAGTTCTAAGAGATTGATCTGCTGTGCGGCCTCCCAAGGAGACCACAGGCCTTGAGTACATGCCCCTTGGCAATGTGCACCCCAACCTTGAAGGGAAGCATCGGTTGTCAGCACCTGAGAGTATGGAGGTGCTTGAAAGGGCACCCCCTGCACCAGATTCGGAAGATGGAGCCACCACTGCAGAGAAGATTGTAGTAGGCTGGACACCCTCACTTTGTCCGTGAGGTTTCCTGTGGCTTGGTGCCACTGAGCCCTGAGTCCCCATTGTGCTGGCTGCATGTGTAGACGGGCATTTGGAGTTACATGGACTGTGGATGCCATGTGGCCTAAGAGCCTCAGTAATTGTCTGGCGGAGACCAGAGAATTGCTGCAGAATAACCTGGCTAGATCCATCAATCTGTGGGCCCTGTCCACTGGAAGAAAGGTCTTTGCCTGAACAGTATCTAGTTGAGCTCCTATGAACTCCATGTTCTGGGAAGGGTGCAAACTGGACTTTGCAAAGTTTATAACAAACCCAAGGTGCTGAAGCAGAGCCACAGTGCGAAGGGTGTCCTGATTGGCCTCTTGAAGGGATTGACCCCTGATGAGCCAATCGTCCAGGTATGGAAAGACAAAGAGGCCTTGAACCCTGAGGTAGGTCGCTACCACCGCCAGGCACTTGGTGAATACCCTGGGGGCGGATGTAAGGCCAAAAGGCAGTACTCTGTATTGATAGTGGTTTCCTCCCACTACAAATCTGAGATATTGTCTGTGGTCTGGATGAATAAGGATGTGAGTATAAGCATCCTTTAGGTCTAAGGAGCATAGCCAATCTCCCTGCTGGAGGTAGGGCAGCAGGATTCCAAGGGTAAGCATCTTGAACTTTTCCCTCTCCAGGAACTTGTTCAGATTTCGCAAGTCTAGGACGGGTCTGAGGCCTCCTGTTCTTTTTGGTACCAGGAAGTACCTGGAATAGAAGCCTTGACCTCTCAGGTGATGGGGCACCGGTTCCACTGCCTGTTCCTTCAGAAGACCTGCCAACTCCTGCAGGAGTAAGTCCCTGTGCAGAGGGAGTCTGGGAGGCTCCCCTGGAAAATAGGAGGGGGGTACCTGGTGGAAGTGGAGGAGATAGCCCTTCTGGACTATACTTAGAACCCAGGTATCCCTTGTGACGGCTGACCACCTGTGGGCATACAGGGTCAGCCGGCCTCCAGTGCTGATAGGGGCCAGCTGAGGAGGAGAGGCTATGCCTTTGGAGTCAAAATCCCCCTCCCTGCTGAGGAGGAGTTAGAGTAGGAGGCTTGGGGGCCTTCTGCCTACTGGGCCCATGTCCCTGCCCATTGGCCTGCTGACCCTGTTGGGGAGCTACTGAGGCCTGATAATGAGGGTACTGTTTATAGGCAGATGACTTCCTTGGGTAAAAGGTCTTTTTCCCCGAGCCCTTCTTCTTCTGAGAAGGGGCAGAGGTTTTTCTGGACAGCCTTGTCTGGGTAAGAGTCTCGGTCTCGAGTTCTGCAGCCTTGTCAGCCATGGGCTTGCCAAACCTCGGCAGGGGACATCGACCAACTTGTCCTGCACCCATGGCTCGAGGTCCGATGACTGTAGCCAGGCCTGACGGCATGCACTGATGCCAGCCGCAGCTACTCGGGCCGAAGCCTCAAAGCCATCATAGGCTGCTCGAGAGATAAACTTCGAGCACTCATGAATACCCGAGGACAGAGCATTGAACCTCTGCAAAGGCTCCTCGGAGAGACCAGAAGAGAACCCGGAAATCTCCTTTGCCAGGTCTCGAAGGTACATGCCCATGTACAGCTGGTAGGTCTGGACACGGCAAGCAAGCATAGAGCCCTGGAAGCACTTCTTACCGAGGGCATCCAGGTTTTGGGCCTCCCGGCCGGGAGGCACCGAGGAGTGCATCTTCTGACTTTTAAGACGATGCATGGCCGATTCCACAACCATGGAGTGGTGCGGTAATTGTGCCTTTTGGAACCCGGGGCTCTTGCGGACTCAATAGATGGAATCGACCCGCTTACTAAAACCGGCATCGAGGCCGGCGCCTCCCACATGCGGAAGAGCAACCGTTCCAGCATCGGAGGAACTGGAACAGTAAAGGCCTCCTTCGGAGGAGAGTCATACTGTAGGGCCTCGAGCTCTTTGGCTCGAGGCTCCTCCTCGGAATCTGCGGGGAATGCCCAAGCCTTGGCCATATCCCGCACGAAGTCTGAAAACCGGGTATCCTCTGGGAGGAACCTTCTCCGAGGCTCGGACTCAGGCGAGTCCGAAAGGTGTCAGGCGACTCCTCATCCTCCGTCTCCCATCTGGACTCCTCGGAAGAGGAATCGAGCGGCTCCGGTCGGGCAGGCATCGATGCCATCCGCCCCGACGCCGAGGGTACCGGCGTCGATGAACTCGGTCCTGAACGGGAGGCCAAGGGGGACCTTGGCCGATGATCGACTCGAGCTCGCATGGACTCGAGGATCGGCTCGGCCTCCGGGGTCGACTTGGATGCCGATGTCCCGGTGGTCGGAGCAGATGCACCGGTGAGACCGGCGATCAGTGCCCGCTGCTGTTTCATGAAGGTTGCTCTCCAAGGCCGTCAACCTGAGTCTGAGCTCAGGAGACTCAGCAGCCCCCGACTCGAGCCCCGGCGGTGCCGGGCCCGACATCGGCTCCCCTGGAGGTGAGTCCATGAGGACTACAGTACTCACGTGACCCGGGGACTCCATCTCCACACGAGGTTGTTTTGCAGGCCTCTCCGACTCCGAAGACTCGGGACGGCACTCGGGGCTATGCGACTTGGCCCTCGAGGAGCCAATTGCGTCCACCGACGCTGCCCTCGTGGGTTTTTTCTTCTTACGATGCTCCCACGAGGGAGACCCACTTTCAGAGGAACCTCGACGCTGCTCGGGGCCAGAGTCCCGAGATGTCGAGGCCTCTGACGAGGTCCGGGCCCTACCGGACGCGGAGTCAGAGAAGATTCTTTCCTTTTGGTGCTGCTGACTCCTTAACGCCTTAGAAGACATTTTCCCACACGGACCACAGATCATCGGCTCATGATCGTGTCTGAGGCACCGGAGACAGCAGTCATGTGTGTCGGTGAGAGACATAAGTTTCTTACACCGATCACACTTTTTAAACCCGCTGGCAGCCATCGGGGGAAAAAGGGCCCCTGCAAGGTCAAAAGACAGGGCTGCCAGTGAAAAAAGAAAAAATGGTGCGAACGCTAGTCACTAAGGACAAAAACCAAAAAAGAGATCCGGGCTCGATACCGGCGTATCGGGCCCAGGCGGGAAAGGGAAACCGGTGTCGAACCAAAGAAAAACAGGTCAACGCAGAGAAAATCAACTTTTTCCTCAGGTGAAACGAACATACATCCGTCAGGCTCCGCGGAAAAAAGAAGACTGAGCAAGATGGCACCCTTGGGTGGGAAGGGGACCACGCATGCGCGCTGCATTCCCAAAGGCTTTCTATGAAAGCTGGGGAAGTGCTCCGCACGGGGGCTCCGTCGGCGCTGACGTCATCCATATGTGAGGACTGACTTCCTGCTTGGTCCTGGAGAATTAAATGATCTTTTTTCTTTAAGGGGTCTTTGGCGTATTTATGTTTGATGCTTTCACCATAGACTCTTTTCCAGATCTCCAGAGAGTTTGTGCATGTGTTGTGTGCTTTAAGATAATGCCACATTTTAGATGTCAAAGTCTTGTTAAACCTTTCTACCACCGCTGTGTTAATATTATTGTTGGTCACAAAATGATGAACCTCCCTTTGTTTTAATAAATTCTTCAAAAACCTATTTTAAAATTCTTTACTCTTGTCTGTCTGTTTTTTTTCAGGTGTACAACCTAGATTAAATATTTTTTCAAAGGCTTTAGCAACTTCATGACTGGTTTTCGATTTTAAACTCATGACGCAAGCATATTTTGACAGGATATCTACCACTGCTAAGATGTATTTGTAGCCATTGTTATAAAAAGAGAAGGCAGACATATCAACTAAATTAGTCTGCCATTGTGCATCCACGTCTGACACAATCATCTTGTTTCTTTTAAAATGGACCCTAGCAGGTCTGTGTAAAGTATAAGCATCTTGTTCTGTAACCCAACTGACAACATCTTTTCAGCTGACTGTTTTATCATGCCTTTTAGGCGCTTGAAGTAGAGGATTTATGCCTCCAAAGCTTCCTATCACTTTTGGGTCATAGCAAATGCTCTTCAATAAGGTTTCTTTCATGATTGCCATGTTTTGAATATTCTTTTATTTTGCTAACATCTTCAGAATAGATTTTTTTTCACAAATCCTATGGACTGAGGTTTCTAGTCCCACAGGTGCTCCTTGTGGTCTTGGGCAAGCCACTTAACCCTCCATTGCCCATGTTCCCTGTAAATAGTTATCTCTAAGTTATAATACCCTGTTCAATGTAATTTCAGTTTGTTCAATGTAAACCGCCTTGATATCATGAAAGGCAGTATATAATAAATGTTAAATAAATAAAATAAATAAATTGTAAAGTGCAGCCTATTATTTATACATTTACTATGACAATGGGCAGCCGTCACATGCCTCTTGTTTTCTCTATTAGCTTTTCAAAAGCCAACAATAGGTCGCCACGTCATTTCCTTTTCTGCAATCACTATGACAATGAAGCATGTCCAGACTTGTTTCAGGTAGATATGCTAACCACTCAGCTATCATAATACCTCTGTCTTCTTTTTAACAGTGAGGTCTTAAAAGCAAATTCTTTAACATGGATAGCACTGTTTTTTCTCTCTATCAATAAGGTGCTAATTGAATTAAACACACATGCTGAAAGAAAAGTCTGTTTTAAAATTATTCTCCAAATGCTGTGTGCCAGCACTGTGGTAGGCTATGGCCTGTAAACTAGGCCTAGATCCTAACCCCCACCTGGGAGTAGTGCTGAGAAGACCAGAGTCTTTAAACTGCTTTAAACTGCTTTTGAAAAGTTTGTATAATTCCTCTATGCTGATGATAGACATGTTCTTGCATTCTCTGAGCTAGAAATGGCCTTGAAGTAGAAATGTATCAATATCTAAGACTATGCCTTTGTTAGAATAGCCTGAGAAGGTGGAACAGGGAGCTAGGCCTAGAGAGGGTCCCCGATTGGACAGGTGCAAGGGGCGTTGGGACCAATAGAAAGTTTGCCTGTATCAAACTGCAAAAAATTGTATATAAGGAATTTGTTCCTGTACTCCATTGCTCAGTCACTTTTGGACACGCTCCTGTCTGAGCCTGTGCACAATAAATTGGCTTGGGACCTGCTATTGACTCCTGGTTTTATTCATTGCGTGCACTTCGCTGCTATATATTTCTGGTGCGTTGGCCGGGAATGTGCGAGTAGTGGATGGTATTCAAGTGAATATACCACGTTTTACCACCTCAAGGCCGATTGGAGGGGAAACCTCAGGCGCCACCGGTCCTCTTGTATCGGAGAGGGTTCCGCCTTGCTTCGGCGGGCTACTGGGTCCGGCCGGCCAACACCTCCGAACCCGAGGGGAGTCCAGATTCAACCCAAGAACTGGTTTTGTATCGGGTACCGGATCCGGTGAGTAGAAATTTCTTTGCTCCTCAGTCAGTTAGTTTTGGGTACTGTGATAAGGAAGCTTATCATAGCTCAGGTAGGAGCTATAGAAAAGATGATGTGACTCTGAACAAGCAACCTGTCAGTTCTGGTAGAAGTGAGAAAACAGAGTTTTCACATAAAAGACTACCAGTCCCAGAATGCACCAGGTTTCCAGCAGCCATGAGAGGGGCTGAAGTGAGAAAATGTGTGTGCAATCAAGAGAGCTATGAGGTAATCCCTAAGCACTCATCTCAAAGGGCAGGGCCTGATTCAAGACAGCTGCGCTGTGTTAGGGAGCAGCACACATTAGAACAGGATAAGAATAGAGCTTATTCTTCAGATAACAGCTTCAGGAAAGGAGACAGCAAAAGCTACAAGAACAGCTTCAAGGAGAGTTTGAAGAACAGCTTCAGCAAAAGCCAAGCAGATAGAGAGAGAAGGAAACTCTCTGGAAGGAAGAGAAGAAAGGCCATTGGAAGGTCTGGGAGATTCCAAGGCAGTACTCATACTGGGAGGTATTCCAAAAGCCAGCAGAGTCCATTGGACTGGATTCAGCCAGAGGAATGGAGTGGCAGAGATAGGAATCACCAGTGGCTACCTGGAAGAGAGAAGGCTGCATGTGGAAGGGACTTTCAGACCAAGGCCAGAAGGTATGTGAGAGAAGATCCAGTGTCCAGGGATCAAGATTGGAAGGCTGGACATCAGAATTGGGTTACATATTGGCCAGGCTATACAGAGAGGAATAATGATAGCAGGAGAGGCTCAGGTATGAACACTGATCCAGACCCTATCTATAACAGAGAATGGCAGCCAGGGAATAAGCATTCTCATGATAGTGCCTTAATGAAAGACTCGTCTGTGCCAGTGTATGATAGTGACCATATGCTGATTGATGAAGAGGGAGATACAGCAAATGAAACTATTTATATGGACTGTTCTCTATCTAAATGCTATTGCTAGTTTTCCGTGAGCAAACACATCAGCCATCACAAAGAAACCTAACTTTGTTCTTTATTTCCACTGCAAACAGCTCTTAAAGCAGGATTTGGGCTCACACAGTAGCAGCCAGCCAGCTAAAGGCTTTCAGCTGGTCCATTGATAGTAATTAGGGCTGCAGCTGATTGTGTGTGTGAGCAAGGGAGAATCACTGCTGAGATCGGCGTGGAAAATAAGCAGAAGTTAACCTAACCAGCAAAGTTTATTCTTTTCTTTGTGCCTTTGTATTTGGTAATTATTTGCTAAGAAAACATTAGCTAATTGCCTGACAAGTTGAAGGTTGTTTTCTGGTTTACTTTGTGACTTTTTGTTATCCCTTTAAACACTGCAAGCAAGTAACCTCATTTATAGTGCTATCAAGCATACATGTGCTGGGTGAATTAAACCCCATCAATAAAAGAAGTATTTTATTGATCTTACCACTTGGTTTCACAACTCAAATTATTGTCATCAGCTGTGTTTGGGAGTGAATGAACTACAATACCCACAATACCTTGCAAGAATCATATGAATATATGCATCGTCAAGATTGTGTAAGTTCTCACCCTAGGCAGCCGTCTGACAGTACGTCTTGCATGAGTATACGCGATACTGAATTGGTATGGGAATACAGTACCGAGAGCCTGATCACCTCTCAGGGCATGTCCGAGTAAGCCTTGCATGAGAATGCGCGAGGCCGAAACTACTGCCCTTGGTTAATCAGCAGTCCGAGTACGTCTTGCATAAGTATGCGCGAGACCGAAACCACTGCTGTTAGTTACTAAGGTAGGCCTGGGAATTTGGGAAAAAGTTGCTAGCATGTTTGGTTATGTGTGTGAGAGGTCTTGAAACACAGATCAGGTGAGTGCGGACTCCTGAGTAGCGCAGCTCCTGGCCGGGCGACTACGCCCAGGTCATGAAAAGGAGGAAGCGTTCGGTGTTTGTCTACCTATTTGTTCCCAGAGCTGTACGGACACCTTACCTGCAGCCCGACCACCCGCCCCTATTGTCTGTTGTTGTGTACGTCATTATGGGAGGGTCGGAGTCCACGCAAACTCCGCTGAAGTGTATGATCAAGAATTTCAAGAAGGGATTTGACGGCGACTATGGAGTAAAAATGTCTCCGTCCTGATTAGAAATACTTTGCAGAAGGGAGTGGCCGATGCTGGTCACCGCGTGGCCCCCTGGCGGTACTTTTGATGCTAGAATCATATCCCGAGTACATCAGATTGCACGTAGAGAACACCCTGACCAGTTCCCCTATATAGATTCCTGGTTAAATATTTGTGAAAAGGAGCCCTCCTGGATGAAGCATTGCTACGAGGAACAGTGTAGGATATTGGTAGCGACCACAAGGGGGGCCTGGAAGTCTGGAGAAGAGAAGCTGCCCGTATATTCTGCCCCGGAATCTCCAGATAGTCTGACCCATTCGCCCCAGTTCCTCTATAGGCCAGTCCCCTCAGCTCCGTCACCACCCCGGACAGAGCCTGGCGCAGGGGGACCCCCTCCTGCTGATTTAACCCTAGTCCACCAACCACCTCCGCAGCAGGAGGAGATGCACCCCCTCCTGATCGCGAGCCCCAGCTCTGTCCAGAGTGCGTCGGAAGGACCGCAGTCCACCGATGACACTGCAAGTAGGGATTCATTTGCTAGTTCAGGGTCACTTACTGCCAAGGACCAGAGCAGGGGAGCCGAATTCCAACATGCCAGACTACATTACGCTCTCAGAAGTACAACATCAAGTCAGAGGGATGGTCACGTCATGCCATTGCGAAAGGTCCCAGGGCTATCTATCCTTAATGAACAGGACCAGGTTGTGGTAGGGCCAGCCAGTCTCGTTTATGTGCCCTTCTCCACCACAGATATTTTGAATTGGAAGACGCATTATGCATCCTATACTGAAAAGCCCCAAGGATTGACAGAATTAATGTCTAGTATTATGCAGACCCATCAGCCTATCTGGTCTGATTGCCGCCAGCTCCTGTCTACCCTCTTCACTACTGAAGAACGAACATGAATTGTGCAAGCGTCTACCCGATGGTTATAAGAAAATCCCGTAAAAGAAGCAGGCCTAGATCCCCGGCAAGCAGCCGCCGTGGATTTTCCAAATGATGATCCCAAGTGGGATCCAAACAGTACGGGGCGGCGGCTCTCACTCGGTTCCGCCAGGCCCTACTGCCAGGCCTGAAGAAAGGAAGCCAGAAGGCCATGAACATCGGAAAGGTATCAGAAGTCCTCCAGCGCCCAGATGAGAGCCCAGCGGCCTTCTATGAACGCTTATCTGAAGCTTACAGACTTTATACCCCATATGATCCAGCGGCCCAGGAAAATTTGCATATGGTAAATGCAGCCTTTGTGAGTCAGTCCCAGGGAGACATAAAACGAAAACTGCAAAAGTTGGAAGGATTTGCGGGCATGAATGCGGCCCAGTTAATGGAAGTTGCTCAGAAAGTGTTTGTGAATCGTGATCAAGAACGTCAGAAGGAAAGTGAACGTAAAATGAAAAAGAAAGCTGATTTCCTTGCTGCAGCTTTAGTTGAATGACGAGGAGGAAGTTTCTCTAACCGAAGGACTCGAGGATGTGGAAGGGGCCGAGGAGATGGTCGGCCCCCGTTGGGCGCAAATCAGTGTGCCCACTGTAGAGAAGAAGGACATTGGAAGAATGAATGCCCGAACTTTTACTCCGCCTCCTGGAGGGGAGGAGGGAGCATACAGAGAGCAGGGGGACGATTCCAGAATCGGGGAGGAATGTATCGCCACAGTTCCAACAAGGAGAAGCAGCTATAGAGGGAATGACAGCCGAAGAGGGCTACAACATGGATGAAGACTAGGCCAGACCGGGCTCCAAGTTTCCTCTAGGTCCCTAGGAGCCTATGGTCAGTTTGAAGATTGGGGACCAATATATGGACTTTATGGTGGATACGGGTGCTGAACATTCAGTAGTGGCAAAACCGGTGGCCCCTTTGTCTTCTCGATCCATCACCATTGTCGGAGCTACTGGAGCTAGGGCCACGAAGCCTTTCTTGCAGAACTGCACTTGTGAACTAGGGGGACGGAAGATAACGCACCAGTTTCTGTACATGCCTGAATGCCCAATTCTCCTTTTGGGCTGAGATATGCTTGCTAAGCTCCAGGCGCAAATATCCTTTGTTGAAGGGGGAGGAATGGAAATGACTCTAAACTCAAAATCTGCTGGCCTGATGGTGTTAACTGTCCCCCGGGAAGAAGAATGGCGGTTCTATAGTGCCTCTCCGACCAAGGCAGCCAGTCCCCGTATACTGTGACACAGTAGCCAGTATAGAGCACATGGAGGTAAGAGAAAATGAGGAACTTACCTCAGATTTAGCTGAGCAGCAAATAAACTCAGTACACGCAGGAACAGCTGAGCAGCAAATACATTCAGCACAGGAAAAGCCAAAAGGCATTAGAATGAATTTTCCTGGTGATAGTCCTGACATAGTTAGAAACCGAAAGCCTCATCAGGAACACCTGTTCACAAAGACCCACGTAGCATGCAGAGAAGGGAAGCATATAAGTTGCTGGCTAGAACCAGGAAAGGCCAGCAGGGGTAGCGACTCAGGAGGACTGAGCAAGCAACCAGTGAGCACGTGTCATTCTGAAGGAAGTTTGCCGGGAGAAGGAAACAGTAGGTCTGACCCCAGAGCAGGAAGCAGCCAGGGACGTGGCCAGGAGCCTGCTAGGTTTGATGATGGTTGGAGAGTCCGGGAGAGAGCTGTCAGGAGCCCAGAAACAAGAACCAGAAACACAGTTAAAAGGTGGGAACCTTGCTTTTCTAAGGAAAAGGCTAAAGGCTCTGTGTGTTTTAAAGGGCAAGGGCGTGGCACTGGAAGTGACTTTGATGTTGAAAGGTATCCAGTGATTCCACAAGGTTGGAAGAGAAAGGAAAGCCAGAAAGAAACTATCACCATACCAGGCATTCAGAGCCCTAGGTTTGAAGAGCACTTTTTGGGAAAAGTAATCCATGCACCACAGGAGGGTTTTCAGGAAGCCAGCACATGTAAAGAGTGTGACCCTTATGCTATCGGGAGTGAATCCGAATTAATGCAGTGGGAGAATAACAGCTGTACTCCTGACCCGGTCCCTATGGATTGCACAATATGTTTTTCAGATGATGTCATATCTTTATGTTAAGCCTGTGGAAAGCAGCCATGTTCTAGTGTCAAAGGAAAAGAAGATATTTTTCTTTGTAACAGTTTCTTTTTGTTTTTCTGCTGTTTTGTTTGTGTTGTATCCAAAGAATATCCATTTGGGAAGGGGAATAAAGCCCTGACATTATTTTGCCTTACCATTTGACTGCAAGACTCTTTTTGGTAGAAAGGCATCGTGAACTTTAAAGCCCTAGGCAGCCGCCTAATAGGGTTCAGAGAAGGTCTATCTTACAAACCGCATCACAATACATACCAGAATCTCAGCTCCGCCCGAGGTATGGGCGGAGGATAATCCACCAGACCTAGCAAAGAATATAGCCCCTGTTCTTGTCACCCTCAAACCAGGAGTGGAACCAGTGCATGTGAGACAATATCCTCTTCCGCGACCGGCAATTGAAGGAATTCACTGCCATTTACTGAAATTATTGAAGTATGGACTCCTCAGGGAGTGCCAATTGCCCTGGAATACCCCCTCCTCCCAGTCAAGAAGCCTGGGACAGGTGACTACCGCCCAGTGCAGGACTTGAGATGAGTAAATAATGCAGTTGTAACCATACATCCAGTAGCACCAAACCATTATACTCTCCTGAGACTGATCCCCGCTGAGGCTACTCACTTCACCATCTTGGATTTGAAGGATGACTTCTTCTGCATACGTTTAGCACCAACCAGTCAACTCCTGTTCGCGTTTGAATGGGAAGACCCCACCACAGGGAGGCGAGGTCAACTCACCTGGACTCGATTACCCCAAGGATTCAAGAACTCACCTACCCTCCTCTGTGCTGCCCTCAATCAGGATCTTTCAAGTTATTCTGTGACTCCAGGGAAGAGAGTCCTTCTTCAGTATGTGGATGACCTGCTAGTAGCCACCAACTCCAAAAACGAATGCGTGCATGCCACCGGTGATCTAGAAGCCAGATACAAGGTCTCAAGAGCCAAGGCGCATTTGTGCCAAACTGAGGTTAAATATCTGGGATTCCATCTGTCCAAAGGGATCCGGAGATTGGGACTAGAGCGAAAGGAAGCGGTGTGTCACATCCCTACCCCCACCACCAGAAAGCAGGTGAGGGCCTTCCTGGGAGCTGCAGGCTATTGTCGGATATGGATACCCAATTTTGCACTGTTGGCAAAGCCATTGTATCAGGCCACCAAAGGAATGGAGCGATCTCCCCTGGAATGGGGCCCAGAGCAGGATACGGCATTCTGATCATTGAAAGCAGCCTTGATGTCATCACCAGCCTTGGGCCTGCCAGATGTACAGAAACCATTTCGCCTCTATGTCCATGAGTCAAGTGGAAACGCTTTGGGAGTATTGACTCAATCCCTCGGATCTTGGCAGCGACCCATGGCTTATCTATCAAAACAACTGGATACTGTTGCAAAAGGATGGCCACCTTGCCTGAGAGCTGTTGCAGCTACAGCCCTCCTGGCGGGTGAGGCTGACAAGCTCACTCTGGGTCAGAATCTCCAAATTACGGTACCACATTCTGTTCTAACCCTCATGGAACACAAAGGAAATTACTGGTTTACGAATTCACGAATGCTGAAGTACCAGAGCATGTTATGTGAAAACCCCCGATTGCAGTTGATCGTCAGTCAAGCTTTGAACCCTGCTACGCTGTTGCCAATTGGTCCAGGCCCACCCGATCATGATTGCTTGGAAGTTATGGTCACTGTATTCTCAAGTCACCCTGATCTAACTGATGTCCCGTTAGACGACCCTGAACAAACTTTCTTTGTGGATAGAAGTAGCCTTGTCATCAACAGACGACGATGTGCTGGTTATTCAGTGGTGACCCTGGACATGGTAACAGAATCCTCAGCTTTGGCCCCGGGGACTTCAGCACAGAAAGCTGAACTGATAGCCCTCACCAGGGCACTGATAATAGGGACAGGGCTCCGTTTAAATGTGTACACAGATTCTAAGTCTGCCTTCACCACATTGCACACGCATGGAGCCCTGTACAAAGAACGAGGGTTAATAACCTCGGGAGGCAAATCCATCAAGTACGGCCCTGAGATATTGACATTGCTAGATGCTGTATGGGCCCCCAAACAAGTTGCAGTAATGCACTGCCGAGGTCATCAGGTAGGGGAAGGAGAAGTTTCACGAGGAAATAGATTTGCTGACGCTTCAGCTCGAGAAGCAGCCACCACTGGGCAAGTTCCTGCCTTTAGTACTACAGTCCAGGCAGCTATATTTCCAGTACCCCTCAGTGCGTGGACTCCCCGATACACTTCCAAAGAGTTAGACTATTATTGCCAAGAGGAAGGGGGAGTGTTATCAGAGACCGGATGGATAGTGCTACCGCCGCCAGCGGACAATCTTCCTCCCGGTCCAACCGTGATCCCTGAAACATTAGGTCCAGCCTTCGTCCAAGCTTTCCACGAAGCCACACATTATGGGAAAACTGTGATGGAGAAAGCTCTCAAACCTCATTTTTGTATCTCGTTATTAGGACCCCTGACAGCCTCAGTAGCCTGCAGATGTTTAACCTGTGCAAAGAACAATGCCCGGCAGGGTCCTAACCTGCCCCCAAGAGTTCAGTCAGTAGGAGTCACCGCCATGGGAAATATCCAGGTGGACTTCG
Source organism: Ichthyophis bannanicus (assembly GCA_033557465.1). NCBI lineage: Eukaryota > Metazoa > Chordata > Amphibia > Gymnophiona > Ichthyophiidae > Ichthyophis > Ichthyophis bannanicus. The sequence continues at coordinate 1,012,155,123 of CM066033.1, read as the reverse complement.
CAGAAATGCCACGTGCTAATAGATATCATTACCTGTTAGTTCTGGTTTGTACATTCTCTGGGTGGGTGGAGGCTTTCCCCACCAGAACTGAGAAAGCCAGGGAAGTTACCAAAATTCTGCTCCACGAGATCATCCCCCGGTTTGGAATACCATTAGTTATAGGATCAGATAATGGGCCCTCGTTTGTATCCCAAGTAACTGAGCAATTGGCCCAGGCCCTACAGGTGCAGTGGAAGTTACATACAGCTTACAGACCCCAAAGTTCAGGAAAAGTAGAGCGTATGAATCGGACCCTAAAGTCCCATCTGTCCAAACTCTGTCAGGAAGCTCACCTGAAGTGGCCCCAAGCTCTTCCTATAGCCCTCCTCAGGATACATTCAGCCCCCACCAAGTCATTGGGAATTTCCCCTTTTGTGGTCTTGTATGGGCGACCTCCGCCCATTGTCCAGGGGATAAAAGGGGATATGAGTCAGATTGGGTCTGAAATCACTAGACAAGAACTATTGGCTTTAGGTTCTGTCTTGCAGAGTCTTCATGCATGGGTACAAGATCAGCTGCCCATCAACCTGACCGAACCACTGCATCCCTATAAGCCTGGGGCTTCGGTGTGGATCAAGGAGTGGAGGAAGACACCGTTAGCACCTCACTGGAGAGGACCCTATGTCATCATATTGTCGACCCCTACAGCAGTTAAAGTAGCGGAATTAGAACCTTGGATCCATCACAGTCAGGTGAAGCCAGCGACGACTACTGAGCTTCGTCCCTGGACTTCAACCACCAATCCAGCATCCCCATTGCGACTCACGCTGCGACGACGACCACTGCTGTGAGAGTCTACAGCCCTACTCTTGCCACCTACCGGACGTTGGCAGGTCTACGTACATCAGAAGCTTGAGGAATCTGCAACCCTACTCCTGTCACCAACCGGAAGCTGACAGGTCTACGTACGGTGGAAGCTGTGGAAAAAGAGAGCTTCAGTAAAGAATTTGCAATTACTAGACAAACTCAGTGAAATATTGTAATCATGTTACATCTATGTGTTTATGTTGTACTTGCGGTAGCCCTGAGGTCCCTTGGAATTACTTTTGCCATACCTCCCTGTGAGGCCTGTATAACCACTACCCGAATCGGGACAAAGATCACCCAAACTTTACTTTATCACTCCTACTACACCTGTACTGGTGTAATTAGCCGATGTGTATGTAATGGTACGGAATTAAGTATCTGTACTAGAGGGAAGGTTAGGACTTGTTTTAACCCCCAACAGAACCCCTCTTATCATGTTCTAGAGTTGCGATGGAACAACGAGGATGGAGCCCTCCTAAATGCCATACGACAGCTCGCAGATCCCATAAAACCAGCCCCTCTTTACTTTGATGCTTGTGATGCCATCAACAGAAATTGCTACTATAGCTGTGGGTCCATTGACCAAGAGCGAAGTTATTACCAGGATGATAAATACATGTGCCCCGAAGGAGCATACAAGTGGGGAAAGTGCACCGGGATGTATACCTCGTCTAGTTATGTCAAAGCATCTGAAGACGCCTACTTTTGCTCCAAGTGGGAGTGTGTATATTATGCCACCTGGTCTGATGGGCCTCAGGGGCAAGATGGCGATCATCGCAGAGCTAACTTAGAGAGACTACCATTGCTGGAACCCCTTAAGTGTCCGAAAGGTACTTGTAACCCCTTAAGACTCCTTGTGTTTGACCCTAGCCAGTGGAGGCAAGGATATAGATTTGGCTTACGAATAGCGGGTAGGGGAATAGACCCTGGAACCTATGTATACATACAGCTTAACACCAAGACCCACATTTCCTCACCTTATCAAATACACCATACCTTCAATGAAGCCATGCAGACAGAGATAGAGCTTCCCCAGACCACGCAGAATTTATTCATTGAACTAGCTGGAGCTGGAGCTTCTAGCCTCCACATTTCTAATTGTTTCTTCTGTGGGGGGACTAAGATGGGAGACCAATGGCCCTGGGAGGCAAGAGAATTGAACTACTCCATCCCATATAACCAGACTGCTTTGAATAAAACCATTAGTGAATGGGTCTTGGCCAACACTATTGTCGGCCGTCTCTGTTTTGTCTGAACGGGACCACAGTTCACCATACAGGTGGGATGACTGGTCTGTCTAAGCCAACAAATTTGTAATGCAACTACTAAGAAAACATCCTGGTGGTCAGGTGTTAATGCTACTGAACCTTCCAACCCTTTAATCGCTTTCCCTCATCTTGCTAAGGTATGGACTGACCTCACCTTCTCCAATAGCTGGGAAGCCCCTCCTGGGCTTTATTGGATTTGTGGCACCCGAGCATATGCTTGACTCCCTAATAACTGGGGAGGGGCATGTGTCTTGGGAACAATACGGCCCTCTTTCATCCTTATTCCCATCTCTCAAGGGGCACAGTTAGGCTTCCCCATATACAATGGTCGACAGAAGCGGAACACTCTGAAGATAGGTCAATGGGATAAGTGGTATGGTGATGAGTGGCCACCTGAGAGAATTATCGCCTATTATGGGCCAGCTACTTGGACGCAAGATGGGACCTGGGGTTACCGCACTCCTGTTTATATGCTGAATCATATTATACGCTTACAAGCTGTTGTAGAAATTATAACTAATGAAACAAGTAAAGCACTAACTCTTTTAGCCAAGCAAAGTACCCAAATGCATACAGCCATTTACCAGAACCGCTTAGCACTCGATTATTTATTAGCATCTGAGGGTGGGGTGTGTGGAAAGTTTAATCTAACTAATTGCTGTTTGCAGATTGATGATCAAGGTCAGGTTGTTGAAGAAATAGCTGACCATATGCGTAGACTAGCACATGTACCAGTTCAGACTTGGAATGGACTAGACCTCCATGGATGGTCTGGAACTCTATTTCCAGGGCTAGGAGGATTGAAGATTATTATGTTTGCAGTATTAATCATGGCAGCTATGTGTTTACTCCTTCCATGTTTTCTGCCTCTTTGCTTACGTATGTTTACCTCAATTATTGACAGTACAGTTGAACGTAAGACAGCAACCCGGGTACTAGCCATGTGGAAGTATCAGGCTATACCCCGAGAAGAAGCCTCAGTTTGAAAAGCGTTCAATATGTGATTATTTTCTCACCCTCTTTTATTCGGGCTGAGAATAATCAAAGGGGGGAATGTGGTAGGCTATGGCCTGTAAACTAGGCCTAGATCCTAACCCCCACCTGAGAGTAGTGCTGAGAAGAACCAGAGTCTGAGAAACTGCCTTAAACTGCTTTAAACTGCTTTTGAAAAGTTTGTACAATTCCTCTATGCTGATGACAGACATGTTCTTGCATTCTTTGAGCTAGAAATGGCCTTGAAGTAGAAATGTATCAATATCTAAGACTATGCCTTTGTTAGAATAGCCTGAGAAGGGGGAACAGGGAGCTAGGCCCAGAGAGGGTCCCCAATTGGACAGGTGCAAGGGGCGTTGGGACTAATAGAAAGTTTGCCTGTATCAAGCTGTAAAAAAATGTATATAAGGAATTTGTTCCTGTACTCCATTGCTCAGTCACTTTTGGACACGCTCCTGTCTGAGCCTGTGCACAATAAATTGGCTTGGAACCTGCTATTGACTCCTGGTTTTATTCATTGCGTGCACTTCACTGCTACAGCACCACATTTTAAAAGCTTAATTTTCAGGCTGAATTCTTGTATTTTACTAAAGAATACACATTTAAATAAAGCCCTTGTCGGTTCCTGTTTCTACCACAGTTTTATTTTTCAAATCAGCTCTAAATGGGATGCAATACACACCTTTCACTAAAAGCAATGAGGCACTGCTTTGTGAGGAAAAAAAAATCTCAGACAGGGAAAAAGAAACATTTTTCTGGGTTCTTGCCAGAAGCAGTCACTTGTATATCCAGGATCAGATACTCTGCTTCTGGTGATGTCAACATAAACTGAAAGCAAACACTTGTATTTCCAGGGACAGTTTTTGGTGATGTCATTGAAAAGCAACATGGTCAATTTCCGATGACAGGCTGGGGGGGGGGGGTGGAGGGGTGAAGTGTGGGGGTGGCCCAACCCAGAAGTGAGAGCAGATTGGCTAATGTCATCCTTAGAGGCATGGCAGGGTCAGTATGTAGGTGTGTCAGGGGATGGATGTAGGCATGCATGGGGTGGGATTTGGGCATGGTGGAGAAGGATGTGGGGCAAGGCTTGGGAGGAACTAACCCCATTCATTTCTATGGGAGGGGCAGGGCAGTGGTGGGACATGGCCGGGGTATAACCCAGATGTGAATACTGATTGGCTGACATCATCCTTATGTCATCTGTCAATCAGTCGGACGAATAGTGTATCCATTATACAACTAGTGTTGCATCTTCTGCATAAGATAACTGTATATTGATTTCAGACTTATTTGTATAGCACCCATGGCTTTGGCTATAGGGCTAATAGTTCTGAGCTCTCACTTCTATTCCCAAGGGTTATGAGTTTGACTTTCATTGAGTTTCACACCAGCTAAGCAAAAAAAAAAAAGCAAGTAGTGGTTTAATGACCCTAAAAATCAATGGATATTCAGATCCATGCCCATTCAGTTTGTTTAACTGTGCTTTATCCACTTTGTACTGTTACATGCATGTGATTGAAATAGAAGCTGGTTATAGGACTATACAAAAATAGACTCCTCCCACTTCCTGCACCGAAGGCCAATCAGGCCCAACATCTGGGACATTTAAACAACAGAGCTGAGAAGCACAAAAGTCAGCTAAGCGTGCCCCAATCGACATCCAGAACAGGGAGCGGGCTGGAGACTCCTCCTGCTCCCTGCACCAAAGGCCAATCAGGTCCAACTTCTGTGACATTTAAACAACAGCGCTAAGAGGCACGACTGTACCTGAGGGCCAGGCTAGAGGGCCTTTAGGCGTGGCCCTTGAACGGGGCACTTGAGGACAACTCATATCTACAATCTGAGTTCATAACCATCACATCTTTTTAACATTAGAACCACCAGTTAAATCTGATTGATGGCACTGGAGTGTATCCCCACAGACCAATCCTACTATCTTCATGGCAGCACAACAAGCAATCTGCCCTCCTAAAGACACACACAAAAAAAAAATGTGAGTAACACAGGTGACTGCCTGGCACAAGAGTGCTCCTCTAGCTTCCTCCTTGACAATATTAGACACCTCATGACTCTGACTTAGATTAACATCAGTCTAATTACTTCAAGCTTCGCTGAGTTTTATATCCACTCTAACCATCTGGATATCTTGCTTAGCCTCATACATTTCTTTAAGAAACAAATTCCCACCATGGAAAACTTGATGAAGATTACTATTATTTTATTAATACTCTCTCTAAACTTAACAAACCAAATCTGCTCACTCAAAATTCACTTGCACCCAGTCCCAATATTTCCCTATCTACCCCAATCCAGAGAAATCACCATTATTCATAGATACCATACACCACCTCTCAACACGAAACAATGGATCATCCACATAAGAACCTGCAACCAACCTATAGACAATGGATGCTTCAACTCCTCCAGCTCTACTTCCCTAAAATGGTATGTCCTAAATGCAAGATCCCTGAGGACCAAGATCCCAATAATAACTGATCTCATTCACAGCTCCAAACCAGACGTCCTCTGTATCACAGAAACCTGGCTCCATGATACAGACACTGTACTCCTCAACCAAATCAAAGCACCATGCCACAACATCTTTCACTGTCCAAGACACAATAGAAAAGGAGGTGGAGTGATTATCTTATGCAAAACAACATAAGGTGCCCAATACACATCAATTACAAGCTTAGATAGCATTGATCTTCTAACAATAGAAACCAAGTGTCTGGCAATCACATTACTATACAGACCCCCATCATCAGATACCACCTCATTAGACAACATCCTAGCCTCATCCTGCTCAGACACCCCACCTGGTAAAGACCACATTATACTAGGTGACTTCAACTTGTCCTCCATCACTACCTCTTAGAAAATATCCTTCCTCCAAGCTATGGATGACTTAGGGTACCAACAAATAATTAATACCCCTACCCACATAAGAGGAAACATGTTGGATTTAATCTTTACCCCAAAAGAATGGCCAATAATTACCCAACCAGTGCCATGGTTGGACCACTACTTAATACAATTCAGTACTACAACAAGCATTAACATACTGAAACCACAACCAGAAATCATTTTTTTCATCGCTTCAAGAAATTTGATAAAGAGACATTCTTGAATGACACCATTACAGCACTAATCAACGATAGGGACAATCTGGATGCACTTCTGACAAACTGGATTAACACACTACTGTCTGCCTCAGCTGTCCCACACAGAAATGCTCCCAAGAATCACAAGTTCTCTCAACCAAGGTACTCCCAGTCCCTCAGAGCACTAAAGAGAACTTTGCGGAAAGCAGAGAGGAAATGGAGAATAACAAAATCCAACTAGATTCAAAGACATACATGGAAACTCTAAACCAATACTGACAGCATATAAATGATCTAAAAAAAGAATGCTACTCAAAAGCCCTGATGAAATCATAAGAACATAAGAACATAAGATATGCCATACTGGGTCAGACCAAGGTCCATCAAGCCCAGTATCCTGTTTCCAACAGTAGCCAATCTAGGTCATACATACCTAGCAGTAACCCCTAAAGACACAGGTTCCACAATGCTTGTATTGGGTCAAGCACTGATATCCTGGGTCCCTTTTTAATAATGGTTTATGGACCTTTCCTCCAGGAACTTGTCCAAACCTTTTTTAAACCCAGCTAAACTAACAGCTCTTACTACATCCTCCGGTAACAAATTCCAGAGTTTGATTACATGTTGAGTGAAAACATATTTTCTCTTATTTGTTTTAATAGTTTACCCTGTAGCTTCATTACATGTCCCCTAGTCTTTCTATATTCTGATAGCGTAAACAATCGATCTACGTTTACACGTTCCACTCCAGTCATTAATTTATAGACCTCTATCATATCTCCCCTCAGCCGTCTCTTTTCCAGGTTGAAGAGCCCTAACCTTTGTAGCCTCTCTTCATAGGAGTAGCCTCCATCCCCTTTACCATTTTGGTGGTTCTTCTCTGTACCTTTTCTAATAATGCTATATCCTTTTTAAGATACGGCGACCAGAATTGCATTCAATATTCAAGGTGCGGTCGTACCATGGAACGATACAGAGGCATTATAATATCCTTTGTTTATTTTCCATTCCTTTACTTATGATACCTAGCATTCTATTTGCTTTCTTGGCCACTGCTGCACACTGGGAGGGTTTTAACATGTTATCCACGATGACTCCTAAATCTTTTTCCTGGGTGGTGGTTCCCAATATGGAACCTTGCATTGTGTAACCATAGTTTGGGTTGTTCTTTCCTAGGTGCATAACTTTGCACTTGTCCAGATTAAATTTCATCTGCCATTTGGATGCCCAGTCTTCCAATTTATCCAGATCCTCCTGCAGTTTTCCACAGTCCTCTTGGGTTTTAGCAACTTTAAACAGTTTTGTGTTGTCTGCAAATTTGATAACCTCACTAGTTATTCCCTTTTCCAGGTCATTTATGAATATGTCAAAAAGTAGCGGACCCAGCACAGATCCCTGGGGTACTCCACTAATCACCTTTTTCCATTGGGAAAATTGGCCATTTAGCCCTACCCAAATCACTTAATCAGCCGAAAGAACTATTCCTCATAGTTCAAGACCTAATAAAAAAACCAACACAGATGACTCCCAAGACAGCGGAATACATGTCCAACAACTTGCAAACTACTACATTGAAAAATCCAAATCCATAACAAAATATCGCGTTATAACCAGCAATGAATCGACTAATAGTGCAACATGGAGCTCTTTCTTCCTACCTTCAAGGATCAGATAGACCAATATATCAAGTCTATCAATACAACAACATCATGACTTGACCCATGTCCAGTCACCTGGATTAAATTAACCACAATCGAGCTATCACCCTATATTCAGAATGTTGTCAGTCTATCACTATCACAAGGTCTAATGCCAAAGCAACTAAAAGAAGCCTCCATCTGCCCAATCTTAAAAAATCACTCACTGGACAGGAGCTGCCCCAGCTCATACAGACCGATATAAAGTTTGCCATTCTTATCTAAAGTAATAGAAAAATCTCTACAGAGGCAACTACAGGACTTCATTGACACAAATGTGCCACTTGATCCACAACAATATGGTTTCCATGCTAACCATGGAGTTGAGACCCTCCTAGCATCCCTCCTAGACAATATCATTTGAGGAATGAAAAACACAAAACAAGCATACATCTACAAATTCCTTGACATAACAGCCGCCTTTGATTCTATAAATCATGAAATTCTAATCAACCTTCTAAAACATCTCAAGATAGGCGGCACCATAATTCATTGGTTTAAGTCCTACCTTACTGACTGCACTCAACAAATTGTACTCAATAATACCCTTTCCAAACACTTCCACCTAACACAAGGGGTCTCACAAGGCTCTGCATTATCTGCATTACTATTCAACATCTATATTCAACTAATCTGTGATGTAATCCACAAACACAATGGGCCTGATTCTGTCCCGCATGGCTATCCCCTTTGTACGTCCGGTCTGAGCCAGACATACAAAGGGGATCGCGATTCTGATCCTGTGGGGCACATCTAGCCCTGTGGGATCAGAATTGTGATCAGACCTGTACGTGCAGCCTGGGACTGCAATTTAGTCCTGGCCTGCCCATACAGGCACTGTCCGGATAGCTCAGTCAGGCTTTTAAATGAAGCCCCGGTGTATGGCATCATGTTGCCATGACACCGTGGCTCCATTTAAAAGCCGCGATGCCGGCTGCCACAGAAAAAGGTTTATTCCCCACAGCCTGACCCCCGATCTGGCCTTCTAAGGCCAGGGTCAGATTGCGGGGAATAAACCCTGGCCCCCACAGCCCCTTCCACACCCTGGAGTGGACAAAAAAGAACATCCAGGGAAGTTATTCCACACCTAAGGTGGAATAACTTCCCCGGCCATTTCGCCAACCCTGGATGTACAGAGCTGATATTAGAACCGGCCCTGTACGTCCAGGGCCGGTGACCACCCACTGCCTGCCCACCCTCCGCCCCCTGGCCGTCTCTTCCCTGCCCCCAACTAACTTCCCTGCACAACTGGCGGGGAAGTTATTCGGGACTGCCGCCGGCACAAATAGTGGGGACAGACGTTGGGATATCCATCCCCGCTATTCATGTCTCAGAATAACCCCCAATGTGGATTACAGAATCTATGCAGGTGACATCATGCTATCCACAGCAATTGATGCACTAAATCCAGACTATGGAAAAATAACAAACTGTTTCGAAGACATCTCACAATGGCTCAACTCTCTGAATCTGTCAATCAATAAAAAAAAAACAGAAATTCTAATGATCTCTAGAAACAAATCATTTTCAGCACCCCCTCAACTTCAAATTAATGGTTCCTCCCTCGAAATAAAAAAAGAAATAAAATATCTCAGCATTCTACTAGATTGGAACCTCAACTTGACAAAACACATCAGCATGTTAACATGAACAATATGTAACAAGGTACAGATGATACAAAACTTAAGACCCCTACTATCTTCAGAAGACTTCTGCACAATAGCCCAAACATTTATTAGTCCACACTTTGACTTTAGTAATATTATCCTACAAGGACTACCCAAACAAACCCTGAAATCACTCCAGATGGCGCAGAACACTGTGGCTTGCACGATAATGAAAGTTTCAAGAACTGAGCATATAACTCCAGTCCTATACCACTTATTTGGCTACCTGTTTCACAGAGAGTCAAATTCAAAGCAATATTAACAACTTTTAAGACAATAAACAACATTGCCCCAACATACCTCACCTCCCTAATCTAAGCTCAACAAGAAACAAGAAGTAGAAGGAATAACATGAGGAACCTTCAATCCATCCCAACTGCTTCTAGAAAAGCAAATCAATCAACAATTAACAGGGCTTTCTCATTATTCTCCCCATGCTATGGAACTCTCTTCCAAACAGCCTATGTGAAATAAAGGACTTAACCACATTCAGAAAAAAACTCAAAACACTATTATTCACTGAATCCTACCAATCCATAATGGATAAACCGGACCCAGTCTAACGGGCATTCAACTATTCTTACAACCCTACCACACCCCTTCCTCACATAAGCCACCTTGATGTAAATTATTATGCTACATATCAATTCTACAGTGGTACCTCAGACCTGTAAATAGTTGGCCACTTGTTTCATCCTAACGGCCGAGTATGTATTAGTTTAAGTTAAGATTGTTTATTGGGTTAACTATTCTGTTCCTTGTTCATTGTAAACTTCATAGGCAGTACACTTTGGTTCTCTGTAAACCGACTGGATTATGTGATAAAGTGGTATATAAGACAAATAAATAAATAATAAAGAAAGAAAGAAGAATAAAGAAAAACTATACCAATCCACCCCTCCCCCACTAGATAATAACAAATGCATACAAAAAAGGTTCTCACAATAAAAACAGAAAAAATTACAGATCAACCCCTGGAGGATTTTAATTGTTACAGTAGCATTCATAGCTCTTGCCAAGAAACAGGTAAGTCATGGAAAGAGAAAAAAATGTATATCATAAAAAGTTAATAAAGAGCTTGAGTCCCTTAAAAGGAAAAGTTTCCAACCATCTTCAGTTAACCAAGGAGGGCAGCCAAACAGGCCAAAATTTAACTGATTCTTCGTTTAACTTCCAAGTCATTTTTTCCATATTAACTACCTCCCACACTTTTTGTAACAACTTGAATTTGGGAGAAGGAGTGCTTTTTTTCCCAACATCTAGCCACAACACTTCTGGCAGCTAGAAGAAGACCACATAATAGGTAATTGGTACTCTGACATGAGCCACTGTGGATCCTCTCACAAGAGAAATCTAGAAAAACTGGCCTGACTGGTTGTAAGAGGCAACCTAGCAGGTTACTTTGGATCAAACATTGTACTGAAGAGGTATGGTCTCATCTATTTGTTTGCTACAGCAGAATATGAGGTTTATTTTAGAAGCTCTATTCATGATTTGGGTGTCTGAAAATGGGCATTCACATGTGTACATCACAAAGATATCCCTGGCGCTATTTTAGAAAGTTGGGTATATGGATGACAATGGGGCAATCATGTTCATATCACAAGAGGGTATGGTGGAGGCATGTCCAAGGTATTCCATAAAAGATGCACATGTGCACCCGATTTCAGAAGTGGCCAACACATCTCAACGCACCAGTGGTGCCGGCCATGTCTATTTCTATTCCAGGCCATAAAAAGGCTTCTTAAAAGCTCTCACTCTGCCACCAAATCACCTGGAGAGAGTAAAGAAGGTACTCTAATATCCCCAATACTTTTCACAACCATAAAGAAAAATGAAGGGAGATGAAGGCACTTGTTTTGTGGGTGGTGCATCAATGCACATCTCTGCTTGTAAAATTGTAAAGCAGCATGGAATAGATATCCCTCTACTGAATTATTGCCATGGGGACTTCTATGGGCCGTGACCACCGTCATCCATTTCAGGCAGGTACACATTTCTAAAATGGGCCTGAAATTTGCACCTGATAGCCTTTATATATATGTTTAACCTGGACATCTCAGATTGCATCTGGAAGTCATTCTTAAAATGTTCCTTTATATGTCCTCATTAGAATCTATAATAACCAGGGCCAGTATTATTGAGCTCCTAAAAATGTTTATTACATCAAACTGCAAGCCAGAAAGCTTCAGATCTTGTGATCCTAAGTCTTCCTTCCACCTTTCAATATAACCATGAGAGAGGGTCAATAAAGTAGTTTGTTACGGCACAACAAAATCGGTCAATCAGCCTTCTAAGAGTACCCTTTGCAAAGAGTACTTTTTCATCCGCCAGTTGCCATCAAGTAAACTGGGATGTTCATTCAAGGTTAGTAACAAAATATATGAGTTACAAATATTGAGAACAATAAATTGGTTTACCCAGTTCCACAGTTGGATCTCTCAATTCTATAAGGGGGTCTTTTATGAACTGGTGTGGACACTAAAGATGCATCGGAATGTGCATTACCAGTTAGCGCAGGTCCATGACAGCGCAGGATGATTCCAGTGTTAACTGTGCAGCCCATATTAGAGGTGCAAGAAGGTGAGGTAGGGGCAAAGAGTGGGTGTGGTGAGCTCAGGGCAGCTAGTGCTGTGTTCATACCTCATGCTAACCGCATTAGTGCAGGTTCATCTAACGTCAACTCAGTAGTTGGCGTTAGGTTCACCCATGCGAATGCAGCACATGCCATGGGACAAGGCTCCGCGTTAACTGCCAGGGAAATGCTTTCCACGCTCCCGATAGCTAATGCGGAGATGTTGTACCTAATGCGCCATGGTCACAGTGCTATTGGCGCATTAAGTGTAACACCTTACCGCCCGTTAGTAAAAGCCCCCCCTAAGTACTTTATTGGAAAAAAATGAAAAATGTGCAAGATAAGATTCATTTCTGGGGCGTGTCCATGGGATTCAATCACTTACCTGGACAGCTTCTGTGCATTTAATGGCATAAGTAGTCAGTAAGAGGTGGGCATTTTTATTACCTTAGAAATTTTAAATATAGTGGGAAATAAAATGTGACTCCTAGATACCATCAATGTCTTATATCTTTCTGTGAAAAAAAGGACAGAGAGAGATATAAGCTAAACTATAACCTGGCTGTAGGGAATCCCATTGCTTTATATCCAGATGACACACTAATATACCTGACAGACCCAAATATTACCCCTTCATCACTGATACATGTGATTGATACATGATTTTGGGCAAGTGTCTACTTTTATTTTTAATTTTGCTGAATCTGTTCTTATGTCCTGCATAGCACAAGTAAAAATCAAGCTTTCTAACCTGTTACTACTACTACTATCTATCATAGTGCAGCACTCTACAGAGACATGTAAGAGACAGTCCCTGCTCATAAAAGCTTACAGTCTAGTCAAGACAGACAACACAACAACTGGGGACTAGGATATATCTAGGGGAATGGTAAAGAAACACATAGGAAGTGAACAGGAGTCTAAGTAGATCAGGATTCAAAAGCAGTCTTAAAGAAGTGAGTTTTCAGCCTGATTTGAACAGGGCCAGAGATCGAGCTTGACATGAACTCCAGATACAATATAAACAATTGGAAGTTATAGTATAGCAAATGATTATCTCTCTACCAGCAGAATTATGGTAAATTATTCGAGGAAGTTAAGTTTGAATTGAGTAGATGGAAGGATAGGGCTTGAAAGAATCCTTGTTATCACTGCCTTGCTTCTCACTTCTTTTCTCCCAATGTCCCAACTCATAGTAGCATAGCAAATGAGGCAGATGAAGATCAGCATGATCCATTTAATCTGCCCAATAAGGTGGCTAGAGTTGTACCCACCACTCCATGCAGGTTAATGCCTTTATCGCTTTGTTTAGGATTGCACCCACAGCTGCATGCCAGTTAACCTCCTTTATGTCTTTGCTCCTCATATTTCTCTCATACATTGAAAGGATACAGCCTAAATTCATCAGGTTGGAAAAGACACATGAATCAATTATAAATCCTTAACCTCTCCCATATCATGGTAGAGTTTATTTCCCCAGTACGAAAACTTTGGTGTGAATGTTGGTATAAGCATACCCAGATATACAGATGGATGGATGGACAAGCAGACAAGCAGATAGGAATTATCACTTGAAGGAACAGCTATATTTTAATTAGATCTTTGAAGCTCAATTTGTGGGCACGCAAGTCTGATGATCAGTGCCTCTTGAGGAATGGAGTTCCATGATCACAGGGAACATCAAGATATGGCCTATCCCCATATTACCACTTCTGACATAGAGGGTACACATAAGAGTGACTCCTGAAATGAGCTCAACATCTAATGGGGCAATATGAACTTAAAAGATCCCTCAAATAAGTCATTCCTACTCCTTAAAAATAAGAGAAAAATAATTTTAAACTTTGCAAGAAAAGGGCACAGGAAACCAAACAGGCTTATATGGTACAGTATCTAATATTTGTTCCTGCCAGTATTCTGGATTATCTGATACTTTCTGTTGCTCATTACTGGTAACATGAATTACAATGAATTGTACTAGTCAAAACACAGTCTGAAAAAGGCATGAGTATGTGTGGCTTGATTGGACTTTTCAAGAAGAGGTGCAGCTTGTGTACTTGTTTGAATCCTATAAATAAGTCAAACAGGAGCGGACACCAAGGACCAGGCCTACACGTAGGAGTGTAATATGCAGAAACTCTTTATTGAAAGACCCAACTTTATAAGTTTCGGCCTGAGGCCTTCATCAGGGGTCTAAAACCAAACATATAAAATAAAATGAAGATAATAAATAATTAATAACATAAAAATGCCAAGAGACAATTACATAGTAAAAATAAAAATAAAAACCATGGGGAGAACGTTACCAAATTACCACACAGAAGGTATGTATACCACACCCATGCGGCAAAGGAGCCAATTTGCCAATCTAAAAATGAAAAACGTGAAGCAATGGTTAAAATAACATCAAATGGAGATAACAACAATTAAAAATATAATATAATAAAAAGATGAATAACATCAGCTAATTAACAAAAAGAATGATAATAGAACAGATAAAATCAAAATGATTAATACAAGAGGAACACTGATTGTTCAACACATGATGTAAAAGCAGCAAAAGCTGCACAAATATATATATACATTTAAATAAGTAAACAAAGCCAGAATAAGGATGCTAAAAGATTAATTTCATAATAAATTGATAGCATCAAAACCATAGGAAAACCATTGCCAAATATATCACATGGAAGGTGTAGGTTTACCACGCCCATGCAGTAAAGAGGCACACTTTTACCAATCTAAAATTGTAAACCTTAAAAATGGCATGAAACTATGGTTAAGTTAACAATAAATAATTATAACGACATAATAACTTTGCCCTTGACTTACATTACCTTTTTTATATTTCCCTTTTTAAATATATTTTAGAGTTGGGATATATTGCTTTAAAATAGTAGCACTATTGTTGCAATTCACCGCCCTCTAGTGTTTTTCAGCACAGATATAGGCTCAATTGTGCTTTTCCAAGTTAGGTGCATCTTATTGCCATTTGCGATGTAATTCAGTCGAACAATCTTTTTAAATCATTGCCCCCACTTTTTTATTTTATTTTGTAATATTAGTGGCTTAGAGAGTTACATCATCCTCTCTATGTATACAATGTCTATGTGTATATTTATATATTGTCAGACGGCTGCCTGGGTGAGAATCTTCACAGTCTTGGCAAGTGCATATATCTATATGATTTGCAAGGTATTGTTGGCAATGCAGTTCATTCACACCAGACACAGCTGCTCACAATAATTAGTTGTGCTTTTGGGTAAAGCCAATAAGATATTTATTTATGGGGTTATTTCTCCCAACACAGATATGCTTGGTAGCACATAAATCAGGTTACTTGCTTCCAGTGTTTAACTTGGAAAAACAAAGTCAAAATCAGGAAAACAACATTCAAACTTGTCAGGCATTAGCTAATGTTTTCTTAGCATATATCAAACAACAAACGAAAAGCCACAAAGAAAAAAAAAACTGTTCTTTTCAGGTTAACTTCTGATAACTTCCCACATAGATTCAGAAGTGATTCTCTCCTAGCTCACAAGCAATTAGGTAAGGCTCAATTGCTAGCAGTTATCCAGCTGAAACCCCTTAGCTGGCTTGCTTTCTACTGTGTGGGTCAAATCCTGCTTCAGGAGCTTTTCTGAGTAGATTAAAGAACAAGTTTGTATTTCTTTATGATGGTTGCTGTACTTTATAACAGAAAATTACCAAAGGAGTTTAGACAGAGAGCAGTCCATATAAACACATTCTTCATCTGCAATCATTCCCCCTTCTTCAACAAGCATGGGTTCAATATCATGGATTGGCATAGATGAATCTCTCAATGAAGCACTTTCAGGAGAATACTTGTTTCCCTGCTGTCTTTCAAGGTTATAGCTAGGGCATAGATCAGTGTTCATGCCTGAGCTTCCATTGCTGTTAGAGTTCCTCTCTATATAGCCTGGCCAGTATGTAGTCCAGTTCTTATGTCCAGCCTTCCAATCCAGATCCCTGGACACTGGATCTCTCTTCACATACCTTCTGGCATGGGTCTTAGGGTCCCTTCCACGTGCAGCCGTCTCCCTCACAGGTAGCGTCTGGAGATTCCTAGCTCCGCAGCACCATTCCTATGGCTTTCCCCAGTCCAATGGTGTATGCTGGCCCTTGAAATGCCTCCCAGTATACGTACTGCTCTGGACTCTTCTAGACCTCTCAAAGGCTTTTCTCTTCCTTCTTCCAAAGGGTTTCTTTCCTTCTCTGTCCGTCCGGTTTGGCTTCTGCTTCTGATAATCCTTCAGATGAAACTGATGATCAAGCTCAAGCTGATTCTCAGGATAATGAGGATAATTCTCTGTAGAATAAACTCTACCTTTATTCTGCCTAGATGAGTGCTCCCCCCTAATACAGCGCAGCTGTGCTGAATCAGGCCCTGCCCTTTGAGATGAGTGCTTAGGGATTACCTCATAGCCCTCCTGATTGAACACACGTTTCCCCACTTCAGCTCCTCTAATGACTGTTGGACACCTGGTGCATTCTGGGACTGGTAGTCTTTTATGGGAAAATTCTGTTTTCTTATTTCTACCAGAACTGCAAGGTTGCTTGTTCAGAGTCACTTCACCTTTTCTATAGCTCCTTCCTGAGCTATGATAAGCTTCCTTATCACATACCCCCCTGCTTAAGTTATTACGGACTGGTTTAACTGGTGAAACTTCTTTCCTACAGTCCGTAATACCTACAAGAGTGTTCTCTTTTTGAAGCTCACTTACTTCCTGACTGGCTTCAGGGTCATTATTATTTACAGGCCTCTCCTTCCAAGACTTAAGTACATTAATATGGTAGGTCTGCCTACGCCCTCTTGCATTTTGTACCATATAAGATACTGGGCTCACTTGTTTAACAACCTTCCATGGCCCTTTCCACTGTACTTCAAATTTTGGGGCTGTACCTGCTACTTGAACCAAAACCTTTTCACCAATGCTTAATTGGCGGCTTTTGGCCTTCCTATCATACCACCCTTTCTGGCGCACTTGACTGTCCTGCAGGTTCCTCTCAGCAACCTGCGAGGTCCTTTTCAAACGTGCTCTCAAGTCACGTAGAAACTGTGGCACTTCCTGACTTCCTGGTTCAGGATCAATCCATTGTTCCCTCAAAATATCTAACAAACCCCGTGGAGCCCTACCATACATCAATTCATATGGAGTTACACCTAGGGACACCTGAATTCTTTCCCTGCAGGCATATAAGGCAAAGGGCAATAACATATCCCATTCTTTTACCTCTCCTGCTAACCCCCTTCTCAACATTTGTTTGAGAGTTTGGTTGAATCTCTCCACCAAACCATTTGATTGTGGATGGTAGGCTGAGGTTTTCACGTGATGAATGCCAAAGGCATCCCAGACCTGGGCCAAATATTTGTATACAAAATTGGACCCTCGGTCAGTCAACACCTCTCTTGGCAATCCCACTTCACAAAACAATTTTACTAGCTCTAAAGCTATTGTTTTTGCAGAAACATTCCTCAATGGTATGGCCCAGGGAAACCTTGTTGCCTGATCTACCATAACTAGGATGTATTGGAAACCTCGGGGCGTTTTGACTAATGGGCCTACAATATCCATGGCAATGCGACCAATTGGGTCTGTGATAATTGGCATGGGAATCAATGGCACCACCGGTGGGTGAGCCGCTGTAACTCGCTGACACGCTGGACATGCAGCACAAAACTGGGCAGTTTCTTTGAAGATACCTGGCCAGTAAAAACGCATAAGTATTTGATCCAGCGTTCCTTGCATCCCTTTATGACCTCCAACTGGATGATCATGTGCTAATCTAAGTACTAGCCCTTTGAAAGTTGTGGGTACCACCAATTGTTTACGTATGGTCCCATTTCTGGGGTCCTGACTCTCTCTATATAATATTTCATTATCTAGTCTGAATCTGGGCAACTCCTCCCTGACCTCCTGAGCATACTTAAAAGCTCGGGTGAGAGCTTGATCAGCTTGCTGCTCTTGTGGAAAGTTAGGAAACTTTGCCACTAACTCAGCTGGCACCCAGGGTAAACTTTGCCCAGCTAACATCTCAGCCCTACCCTGTGCTCTGCAAAGTCTCTCACGCCGCTTTTGTGCTTTCAACTTTCTTACTTTACCAGATGATGGGGTTATTAAATCATCATGAGAGGGTAAGTCTCCTAATAACTCTGCCTGCTCCCCCTCCTCCTTCCGCTGGCTCTCTACCTTAGCCTGCGAGCGGGTGGATACAAGGCCCCTCTTATTGCCTATAGTTTGGCCTTCTGGAAGCTTAACCATCTTTTTAGCTAGTGACTGAGGACTTCCAAAGAAAGGCCCGGGAGCTATTTCCATTAATCCTTCTCCCTCCTTCTTTCCTAGCCCTTCCACTAGCCCCTGCTTAAATCTGGGCCAGTCCTTTCCTAGAACCAAATCAAAGGGTAGCCTAGGCACCACTGCTAACCTGGACTTCCTCTTGTTCCCCCAGGCACTTAACCCTTAGCCTATAGGTGGGATATGATGTTGCAGCACCATGAATGCATCTGATGTGAACTTGGCTTTCAGGGGTTCTAGGCACAAATCCTTCTTGGGCCTCTATCCTCTTCCAAAGCCTTTTTGACATCATACTCTGGTCTGCCCCAGAGTCTAACAGAGCATTTGTGGTAATTCCCTGCACATCAACCATCAAAAGAAATCCTTCTTTGGGCTGTTTTAAATCCACACCCATTAAGCTAGTGTGTGACTGGCATCCCTTTTCTAAATGTCCCCATTTTCCACATTTGAAACATTTCTTTCTATTCCACTGTGTCATCTGGTTTGATACAGTACATTCATTTTCAGAAACATTTTTAATTATTTTCTTTTCTGATACAGCACATCTTGCCTCAGCACCAATCTTCAGAGGGCCACCCATTCTATGGCAAGCCTGCGTGGCTTCCAAGAATCTCTCTGCTAGTATGGTTGCCTCTCCAAGATTTTGGCAATTTTGCTGTATAAGGAAAGTGTGCAAATCTTTAGGCACCCCAGACATAAATTGTTCAAGCATTATAATGTCTAATAACATTTCTACCGTCTTTTGCTCAGGCTCCAACCATTTTACAGCTAAACCTCTGATTCTCTGACTCAGAGCCCTGGGTGTTTCACCCACTCTCAATGTAGTAGCTCTAAACATTCACCTATACTCTGAAATAGACAACCCTAGGCGATCTCTAATAGCAGCCTTTACATCCTTATAATTCAAAGCCTGGGCTGCTGGCATTGCTCTGTAAGCTGCAAGCGCCTCTCCAGTTAATGAGGCTGCCAGCCTTACTGCCCACTGTGTCTCTGGCCATGCTAATGCTTGTGCCACTCTTTCAAAAGACTCTAGAAAATCATCAACATTATCATCTGGAGTTAGCTTCCCAAAACTAAATGCCCCAATCCCTTGATTGAGTCCCACACTGTCCACATATCTGTGTTGGGAGAAATAACCCCATAAATAAATATCTTATTGGCTTTAACACTTGAGCACAACTAAATTATTGTCAGCAGCTGTGTCTGGTGTGAATGAACTACATTGCCCACAATCCCTTGCAAATCATATAGATATATGCACTTGCCAAGACTGTGAAGATTCTCACCCAGGCAGCCGTCTGACAGCCAATAAGATATTTATTTATGGGGTTATTTCTCCCAACACAGATATGCTTGGTAGCACATAAATCAGGTTACTTGCTTCCAGTGTTTAACTTGGAAAAACAAAGTCAAAATCAGGAAAACAACATTCAAACTTGTCAGGCGTTAGCTAATGTTTTCTTAGCATATATCAAACAACAAACGAAAAGCCACAAAGAAAGAAAAAAAAACGGTTCTTTTCAGGTTAACTTCTGATAACTTCCCACATAGATTCAGAAGTGATTCTCTCCTAGCTCACAAGCAATTAGGTAAGGCTCAATTGCTAGCAGTTATCCAGCTGAAACCCCTTAGCTGGCTTGCTTTCTACTGTGTGGGTCAAATCCTGCTTCAGGAGCTTTTCTGAGTGGATTAAAGAACAAGTTTGTATTTCTTTGTGATGGTTGCTGTACTTTATAACAGAAAATTACCAAAGGAGTTTAGACAGAGAGCAGTCCATATAAACACATTCTTCATCTGCAATCATTCCCCCTTCTTCAACAAGCATGGGTTCAATATCATGGATTGGCATAGATGAATCTCTCAATGGAGCACTTTCAGGAGAATACTTGTTTCCCTGCTGTCTTTTAAGGTTATAGCTAGGGCACAGATCAGATCTTCCATTGCTGTTAGAGTTCCTCTCTATATAGCCTGGCCAGTATGTAGTCCAGTTCTTATGTCCAGCCTTCCAATCCAGATCCCTGGACACTGGATCTCTCTTCACATACCTTCTGGCACGGGTCTTAGGGTCCCTTCCACGTGCAGCCGTCTCCCTCACAGGTAGCGTCTGGAGATTCCTAGCTCTGCAGCACCATTCCTCTGGCTTTCCCCAGTCCAATGGTGTATGCTGGCCCTTGAAATGCCTCCCAGTATACGTACTGCTCTGGACTCTTCTAGACCTCTCAAAGGCTTTTCTCTTCCTTCTTCCAAAGGGTTTCTTTCCTTCTCTGTCCGTCCGGTTTGGCTTCTGCTTCTGATGATCCTTCAGATGAAACTGATGATCAAGCTCAAGCTGATTCTCAGGATAATGAGGATAATTCTCTGTAGAATAAACTCTACCTTTATTCTGCCTAGATGAGTGCTCCCCCCTAATACAGCTCAGCTGTGCTGAATCAGGCCCTGCCCTTTGAGATGAGTGCTTAGGGATTACCTCATAGCCCTCCTGATTGAACACACGTTTCCCCACTTCAGCTCCTCTAATGACTGTTGGAAACCTGGTGCATTCTGGGACTGGTAGTCTTTTATGGGAAAATTCTGTTTTCTTATTTCTACCAGAACTGCAAGGTTGCTTGTTCAGAGTCACTTCACCTTTTCTATAGCTCCTTCCTGAGCTATGATAAGCTTCCTTATCACAATATGCAGTGGCCTTTTACCTGTTGATGCTTATTCTCTTTGTTTACATTATTTGTTGCACAATTTTATAATTATTTTAACCTTGCCTCTATATTATTATTCATTATTGCGATTATCTGTTTTATCTTCTCTTATTTATATGTCGTTATAATTATTTATTGTTAACTTAACCATAGTTTCATGCCATTTTTAAGGTTTATAATTTTAGATTGGTAAAAGTGTGCCTCTTTACTGCATGGGCGTGGTAAACATACACCTTATTTATTTATTATTTATTAACATTTCTTATATACCGCACTATTCGACATCAGCGCGGTTTACATGGAACAGAAACATCCGACAAATTGCATATGTCTGGTCATTACAATTAACAGGATATGGAACTTGGATAACAGGGTAAACTATATACATAAGACGTGTAATGAGAGAAGGATACTGTTTGGTGTTTTACATTGTTGGGGACACATGTTGCGAGGGTTTGCCTGGTTGACTACTACTATTGCTGATGTTCTCGCTATTCAAGTGGGACTGAGGTTCGGTGTTGTCAGTGAGATATTTGATGAAGAGGAAATGTTTAAGGGCCTTCCTGAACTGGCTCAAGTTGGGGATTGCCCTGATATGTGCCGGTAAGGTATTCCATAGTCTTGGGGCACAGAGTCGGAAAGCTCTGTTAGCTGTTGTTTTGGTGCATCTTGTCATTTCTTTTGGGATTGTTAGCATGTTTGACTCTGCGGTTCTTCTTGGTCTGTTAGGTGCAAGTGGTTGGATGAGTTCAGATAGGAAGGAGGAGGAGAGCCCCTTGCCAGCTTTGAAGGTCATCAGCAAGGTCTTAAAACTGATCCTGGCTTGAATGGGGAGCCAGTGTAACTGTTTCAGAGGGGTGTTACGTGTTCTCTCCTGGATGCCCCAAAGAGTACCCGCGCTGAACTGTTCATAGCAAGTTGCAGGGGGTTCAAAGTGGATTGGGGGAGCCCTTGTAGTATGGAGTTGGCATAATTGAAATGGGGAAAGATCAGGGCTTGGTAAATGGTGCGGAAATCATCTGGATCGAGTAACGGGCGTAGGTGTCTGAGGGATCTGATTTTGAAATAGATCGCTCTTACGGTATTGGCAATGTGTTTCTTCATGTCGAGGTTTTGATCCAGCGTCACTCCAAGGTAACGTATGGTGGGTTTCACTTGTAGTTCGGCATCGTTTACCTTCACACAGTTGGGTGGTATGAAGTTTGGATTCCTCGAGATGAAGAGAACCTCCGTCTTCCTGTGTTGAATTCACAGATTTTATGTGAGGAGCCACTCCGATATGGTGTTTAAACAGTTGGTCAGAGGGGCGAGGTCTAGTTTATCCAATGATACTGGCATGTATAACAGAACATCGTTGGCATATATCATACAACTGACATTGAAGGTTCTAATGATGTTGCAGATGGGTTGGATGTATATATTAAACATCAAGGATGATAGGGAGGATCCTTGTGGCACTCCTTGACCTTGTTGAAATGGTTCCGATGTGGCCCCGTCTGCTTGAACATGCTGCCATCTTCCGGACAGGTAGAACCTGCACCATTCGAGCGCCGTTCCACTGATACCTTTCTCTCTTAGCCGGCAAAGAAGAATCTCATGGCATACTGAGTCGAAAGCTGATGGTATATCTAAGAAAATGAGTGCGAATCCATGTCGGATGTTGTCAACGCCAGAAATTATATTGTTGAAAAGGGCTGTGAGTAGTGTTTCCACTCCGTGTGACTCTCTGAATCCATGTTGGGATGGATCTAGTGGGGCAGCAGAGTCAATATGATCCTGTAATTGCCTATGCACTACTTTTTCAATGATTGTTGCGAGCATAGGTATACTAGATATGGGCCTGTAAGACTCAACCTTTTGGGGGCCTAACTTGGTGTATTTTAAAAGAGGTCTGACAGAGGTCTGCTTGAGAGTAGAGGGGAAAGACCTAGTGTTAAAGGATCGGTTTATGATGTTGGCTATAATTGGAGAGAGGTCACATCGCAGATCTTTTATCCAGAATGCCGGACAAGGATCTGTGTGTGCGGTGGTGGTGTTTAGGGCTAAGATGGTATCTTCGATAAGTTTCTTTGATGGTGTAGAGAAGGATGTTAGCGATGCTGGGTACTCTTGATCGTTGGGGGGGTCTGGTATTACTATTTTGTTGGTCTTCTACATTTTGGATTGCATGTATACTGCAAAGTCCTGCGGATGGATGTCACCATGGTGCTCAGGGATTGGTTCTTTTGCATCGGGTGCAGGCCTCTTCAGACCCCCGCCACCACCAGCAGCTCTCCCCTTCCCGGGGATCGAGCCACCAGCAGCGGGAGGGGCCGCAGAGCTTTTCCTGCCCAATCGGAGCGGCACAACACTTTAAAAAGCAGCGCGCCATCGGGTGCAGGCCTCTTCAGACCCCCGCCACCACCAGCAGCTCTCCCCTTCCCGGGGATCGAGCCACCAGCAGCGGGAGGGGCCGCAGAGCTTTTCCTGCCCAATCGGAGTGGCACAACACTTTAAAAAGCAGCGCGCCATCGGGTGCAGGCCTCTTCAGACCCCCGCCACCACCAGCAGCTCTCCCCTTCCCGGGGATCGAGCCACCAGCAGCGGGAGGGGCCGCAGAGCTTTTCCTGCCCAATCGGAGCGGCACAACACTTTAAAAAGCAGCGCGCCATCGGGTGCAGGCCTCTTCAGACCCCCGCCACCACCAGCAGCTCTCCCCTTCCCGGGGATCGAGCCACCAGCAGCGGGAGGGGCCACAGAGCTTTTCCTGCCCAATCGGAGCGGCACAACACTTTAAAAAGCAGCGCGCCATCGGGTGCAGGCCTCTTCAGACCCCCGCCACCACCAGCAGCTCTCCCCTTCCCGGGGATCGAGCCACCAGCAGCGGGAGGGGCCGCAGAGCTTTTCCTGCCCAATCGGAGCGGCACAACACTTTAAAAAGCAGCGCGCCATCGGGTGCAGGCCTCTTCAGACCCCCGCCACCACCAGCAGCTCTCCCCTTCCCGGGGATCGAGCCACCAGCAGCGGGAGGGGCCGCAGAGCTTTTCCTGCCCAATCGGAGCGGCACAACACTTTAAAAAGCAGCGCGCCATCGGGTGCAGGCCTCTTCAGACCCCCGCCACCACCAGCAGCTCTCCCCTTCCCGGGGATCGAGCCACCAGCAGCGGGAGGGGCCGCAGAGCTTTTCCTGCCCAATCGGAGTGGCACAACACTTTAAAAAGCAGCGCGCCATCGGGTGCAGGCCTCTTCAGACCCCCGCCACCACCAGCAGCTCTCCCCTTCCCGGGGATCGAGCCACCAGCAGCGGGAGGGGCCGCAGAGCTTTTCCTGCCCAATCGGAGCGGCACAACACTTTAAAAAGCAGCGCGCCATCGGGTGCAGGCCTCTTCAGACCCCCGCCACCACCAGCAGCTCTCCCCTTCCCGGGGATCGAGCCACCAGCAGCGGGAGGGGCCGCAGAGCTTTTCCTGCCCAATCGGAGTGGCACAACACTTTAAAAAGCAGCGCGCCATCGGGTGCAGGCCTCTTCAGACCCCCGCCACCACCAGCAGCTCTCCCCTTCCCGGGGATCGAGCCACCAGCAGCGGGAGGGGCCGCAGAGCTTTTCCTGCCCAATCGGAGCGGCACAACACTTTAAAAAGCAGCGCAGCCCTTAGGCGGGGCGCGACAAGAAACACAAATAATCCGCATAAACACATCAGTGTCTCGACTGCCTGGCGAGTTTGAAACTAACCTCACCAACATCATCAGAAAAAGATCTCCGTCTGCTTCAAACCTCCAGCTGGAGCGCACCTATGGCAGAACTCGCTCCCACCCTGAACCAAACCACCCATCGATCACAGCAAGTATACCACTTCTAAAGCACTGGCTATAAATGAGTCTTCCAGCACACCTAACTAAGCAGATATCAGTATTCTTCTATGGTCACACATATCCTATGAACTGTAGCCTCATATACTGTTGTCAGTAGCCATATAACATTGTTGATAGTACCTATACTGTTGGCAGTAGCCTATTTAACATTGTGGATAGTACCTATACGGTTGTCAGTAGCCTATATAACATTGTGGATAATACCTATACTGTTGTCAGTAGCATCATTTACCGTTGTACATTGCTATATTGTTCTGTTCTGTATCTCACTACTGCACTGCTCTGTCCTGCTAGACTGCAAAATATCTACAGTACCTCACACACAACCAGAACTCTCAAAATGGTCCTCCAGCTCTTCGCCCTTATCAGCTTTTACCTACTCACTCACTGGCTCGGAACCTCCCAAGCCCTCTACATATCCCATGGAACTATCCCCATCTTAAATAGCCATGGAAAAAGATGGTCTGGACCCCCATACTCCCACCCAGGAAGGGACACCTACACGCGCCACTCCCATTTGATACACATAGCACTCCAGCTGCCCAAAACACCCACCCAGGAAAAACCTCTGAACTACCGACCCCTAAGATGTGCCATCATAAATGCGCGTTCTATTCGCAAAAAATGGCCTGTGGTTCTGGACACAATCTCCCTCTATAACCTAGAGATACTCTTGATCACGGAAACCTGGCTATCATCGGAAGATAACGTTCTCATCAACCAACTTCTACCCCCCAATTTCGCCATACACACAAGACATAGAGAAAACAAAAAAGGAGGAGGGGTGCTCATAGTCTCCAAATCGGACCTTAACTTCCACATAACAGATTCCTCTAGCTCAAACAATCTAGACATATTCTCCATTACAAACCAGCAATTCTCCCTCAACCTCTTATACAGGACACCGTCCGCTTCTCCAGATGACCTCCCAACCATTATTGACCTTGCTGCCAGCACCCTCAATCCCAATAAGCCAAATTGGATAATGGGTGACTTCAATCTCCCATCATTATCCCAAAACCACGCAAATGCCTTCCTTGGTGCTATGGAAGACCTGGGACTCAAGCAAATTATCACTAAACCAACTCATATAAAGGGAAACATTCTGGATTTGGTATTTGCTCCTCAGCCAGTCTTCGAGCAAAACCACAACCTACCAATATCAATCGTTGATGTACCCTGGTCAGACCACAAACTGATCATTTTCCAGATCCCCATCATCAACGAGCAGCTGCACAGAAGCCAAAACATGCACAGCACATCACGGACGCCCACAAGAAGATTTAGACCATTTAACAGGGAACACATCGTGGCTGAGACCCAATCACTCCTCAACAAAACTGTACCAGACCTCGACGAACTAATCACCTCCTGGAACTCCAATCTGCATGCCATATCACAACCTCCAATTTCCAATAACACAAAGAGGAGAAAAAGAAGCACCGCCCCATGGTTCTCTCCTGAATTGCGATCCTCTCTGACTCAACTCCGCAGACTGGAGCGTCGCTGGCGCCGATCGCTTTCTACTGAAGATCAGACCGCCTACCGTACCCACCTCTCCACACACCGTGAAGCAATCACAACCACAATGAAACAATATCACACGGACACACTAAAGAGATCACTGAATAAACCACGTGACCTCTTCAACCTTGTCAAATCCCTTTCAAAGGAACCTTCTCCCAAACAACACAGTGAGATTCATCCACAGAAATTCGCTGACTACATGCAATCCAAGATCGTGCAAACTAACAAGGTGTCAACAGTCCCGTTCCAAGAACCAGCGAATGCAACCTCACTAAATAAATTCTCCACTCCATCCACTAAATGCATCGAGGATACCATAGCATCTCTCAACACCTCCACTGCACAAACGGACCCATGCCCAGCTTTTTGGATTAAGGAGCTACGTTGTGTGTTCAGCCCCTTTATTACAAATCTAATGAACCTCTCATTCACAACAGGTTACTTCCCCGCAGCACTCAAGCAGACTTCCATTAGGCCACTTTTGAAAAACCCCAAGCTAGACCCGCAAAAGGTCGAATCTTATAGGCCTATAGCTAGCATTCCCCTCTTAGCCAAGATAATTGAGAAGGAGGCACAACGGCAAATCCAAGAGCATATAGACACCACAGCTCCCCTAGATCACTGCCAACATGGGTTCAGAGAATATCATGGGGTCGAGACCCTACTCACTAACCTATTCAACGACATTATCACAGGCATTAACAACATCCGACAAGGATTTGTACTCGTCTTCTTAGACATCGCTGCGGCGTTCGACTCTGTAAGCCACGAAATTCTCCTCGGACGACTGAAAGAGAAAGGTATCTGCAACAGTGCATTAGAATGGTGTAACTCTTATCTGGATGGAAGATGGCAATATGTGAAGTCTGGTTCAGAAGAGTCAAAACGCTTCCATCAAAAGCAAGGTGTGCCTCAAGGTTCCTCATTGTCTTCCCTACTATTTAATATATACATGCAGCCCATCTGCGACATCATAAGATCATTCAAAGTCAACTGCTTGATATACGCAGATGACATTCTCTTATATATGCCTTTCTCTACAACTCAATTAGACCTGGCACCACTAGTAGACTGCCTCAACACGGTCTCTGAGTGGCTCCAATCACAAAACCTACGCAATCAGCATAAAAAAACAGAGGTGCTTTTCATCGCCAGAGACCCCAACTTCACTCCTCCAGCCCACGTCAGTGTCAAGGAAGCTGACCTACAAACTAAAGAAACAATAAGATACCTTGGAGTTACATTGGACCAACGTCTGGATATGAAACATCACATAAATAACATAGTCAAAGCTGTATACTTCAAAATCCGCTCTCTCAGGCATATACGCTCCCTGTTGGACCCGGACGACTTCCGGACCATATACCAAGCGCTAATCCTGCCACACTTCGACTTTGCAAATGCCATCTTACAAGGTCTCCCTCAATCTACTCTTAGCCCTTTACAGATGGCCATGAATGCCGCAGCAAGAGTCCTCTACGGAGCATCCAGAAGCGACCACGTAACTCCCATTCTTAAACAGCTTCACTGGCTCCCCATCCATGGGAGGATCATCTTTAAAACCCTAGTCCTATCATTCAAGGCAATCATGGGTATCTCATCCTCCTCACTCACAGATCTGATTCACACTGTACCCCCCAACAGATCCAGAAGAGCAACAGCCGTAAACCTACTAACAACCTCGAAGGCATCAACAAAGTGCAACATGACAACCTCAAACAGAGCGTTCAGTTTATATGCCCCCAAATGCTGGAACGCTCTACCCTCCGACATAAGGGCCATTACTGTCCTACCCCAGGAAGGCACTCAAATACCACCTCTTCCTTCAATACTACCCTACCAGCAATTGAACCAGAAGAAGTGACTCACTCATGAAACCACCCTTCCGTTCTTTATATTACTATGACTCTATTCTGTTCTATGTAAATATCTCATGTATATAGTTTAACCCGGTTCTCCAAGTTGGTACTCCTGTTCGATGTAAACCAAACAGCTTGTTGTTATGGTCTTTATGTTATAATGTAAACCGCGCTGATGCCGAATAGTGCGGTATATAAGAACTTGTAATAATAAGAGTTTTGACTAGGTTAAACAGGTCATGCGGTTTATTTAATGACCGTCTCAGGGTGTCTGTATGATATTGTCTCATCTTGTCTGTGATGGCTTTGCAGTGCACAGCCAGGTGTTGGATGTATGCTGCTTGGTCACTGCTGGTGCGTGACTTCCTCCAGCGCTTCTCAAGCCTCCGTAGAAGGCTTAGTGATGCCCTCAGGTCGGCTGTGAACCATGGGGCTGATGCCCTTTTCTTCGGGGACTTGTTTGTTGGAGTACGGATTGCGATTGTGCTGAGTTTGCTATTCCAGGCGGTGATCAGCTCATCTAGGTTTAGGGAAGTCTCGTCAATGAGTGCGCAAGTTTCGGCTAGGATGCATTTTCTATTAGACGGGTGGAAACTTCTGGCAGCTAGGCTAGAGGTCTTGCTTGGATCCACTTTGGGCCTTGGTTGCTTGTTGAGGATAGGCATCTGAAAAGTGATAAGTTTATGATCAGACCATGGGACTGCTGCTACTGACAGCATGATGTTTTGTGGTCGATCGCAGATTACCTGAGGGGCGAATATAAGGTCTAGAATGTTACCTTTCGCGTGAGTAGGTTCCTGCACCACTTGCGTGTATCCCAGGATCTCTAGGGCTTCTATAAGTGCAGTTGCCTGGTTGTCCTGTAATGATGGCAGATTGATGTCCCCTAAGTTCCAATTAGGTTTATTTGGACCCTGGATGTTGGATGCTAAGTTTATTATGGTTGGTAGGTCATCTGGATCGGCTGATAGAGCTCTATAAATCAGGTTTATAGAGCATGTGTTGTTGGAGATTGATACAGTTTCCAGGTTGTTGTTACTGGAGGAGTCATCCATTTTGAACTGGAGATCCGTCCTGGTGATTATGAGCACTCCTCCACCTCTTTTGTTCTGCCTATGGCTGGTGAATGCAACAAAATTAGATGGGAGTAGCTGGTTGAGAATGGCATTGTCTTCCAAGGAAAGCCACGTTTCAGTGACCATGAAGATATCCAGGTTGTGGGATGTTATTATGTCTGTGATTACTGGCCACTTCTTGTGAAGTGAGCGGGCATTAATGAGGGCACACTTTAGGCTTCTAGGGTAGAGGCTTTTACCTTGCCTGGCTTTCGTAGTGTGTTGGAGTGGGATATGTAATAAGTGGTGGTGGTGCGAATGGTTAACCCCGTGTGAACTGTAGTAGAATTCGCCTGACCATTTTCTCCCACTACTCGGTACAATAGGGATGTGATTGTGCGATGTGTTTAGGGCTAGTGAGTTGGGTGGCCAAATTATGAGGAGCAGGTAAAGGCATATTAATGTAATGATAGTGCGTTCCATTTTTGATTCGTCTGGGCCAGCTCAGTGAAGCAGGAGGCTTGTGTTGGGGGGAGGGCCTTGAAAAGGTTCCCTGCTAGGATATTTTGCAATCAGGCAACCGTCTATTTGTGTCATGCAAGGTAACAGGTTGGAAACTTCCTCTCTTAAGTATGGGATATAGCAGCATATACTATTACATACATATACTTCATGAAATCTTGGTGACAAAAGCTTTCCTAGTCAGTCTGTTCTGGAATAAATTAAGTCATAGCGTCTAGAACCTAAGCTGTTAGTATTTGCTCGGTTAATATGGCGTGAGTCAATACTTAGTCTATGGATTTGCTGCTCTGTTCTCTGGCAGGTTCTGTAGTTGCTGCTTAGATGTGGCCTCAATGCTTGTCTGTAGCCTCCGGTTGGTCCCTCGCCTAAGGGCCACGCCAAAGGGCCCTCTGGCGAGGCCCTCAGGCGCAGGCCCGACAGGCGCGGGCCCGCCTGGCAGTGGTCTTTCTTTAAAGGAGCTGCTGCTCCTCCTCCCACAGCCCCGATTGGGCTGGAGGCAGGCAGATGGTGTTGCCCCTCTCGGGAGTCCGCGAGGGCTGCCTTTCCCGCCGGCGGCGGTCTTTCTTTAAAGGAGCTGCTGCTCTTCCTCCCACAGCCCCGATTGGGCTGGAGGCAGGCAGATGGTGTTGCCCCTCTCGGGAGTCTGCGATGGCTGCCTTTTTCGCCGGCGGCGGTCTTTCTTTAAAGGAGCTGCTGCTCCTCCTCCCACAGCCCCGATTGGGCTGGAGGCAGGCAGATGGTGTTGCCCCTCTCGGGAGTCCGCGATGGCTGCCTTTCCCGCCAGCGGCGGTCTTTCTTTAAAGGAGCTGCTGCTCCTCCTCCCACAGCCCCGATTGGGCTGGAGGCAGGCAAATGGTGTTGCCCCTCTCGGGAGTCCGCAATGGCTGCCTTTCCCGCCGGCGGTGGTCTTTCTTTAAAGGAGCTGCTGCTCCTCCTCCCACAGCCCCGATTGGGCTGGAGGCAGGCAGATGGTGTTGCCCCTCTCGGGAGTCCGTGATGGCTGCCTTTCCCGCCGGCTGCGGTCTTTCTTTAAAGGAGCTGCTGCTCCTCCTCCCACAGCCCCGATTGGGCTGGAGGCAGGCAGATGGTGTTGCCCCTCTCGGGAGTCCGTGATGGCTGCCTTTCCCGCCGGCGGTGGTCTTTCTTTAAAGGAGCTGCTGCTCCTCCTCCCACAGCCCCGATTGGGCTGGAGGCAGGCAGATGGTGTTGCCCCTCTCTGGAGTCCGCGATATATTTGGCAATGGTTGATGTGATATATTTGGCAATGGTTTTCCTATGGTTTTGATTCTATCAATTTATTATGAAATTAATCTTTTAGCATCCTTATTCTGGCTTTGTTTACTTATTTAAATGTATATATATATTTGTGCAGCTTTTGCTGCTTTTACATCATGTGTTGAACAACCAGTGTTCCTCTTGTATTAATCATTTTGATTTTATCTGTTCTATTATCATTCTTTTTGTTAATTAACTGATGTTATTCATCTTTTTATTATATTATATTTTTAATTGTTGTTATCTCCATTTGATGTTATTTTAACCATTGCTTCACGTTTTTCATTTTTAGATTGGCAAATTGGCTCCTTTGCCGCATGGGCGTGGTATACATACCTTCTGTGTGGTAATTTGGTAACGTTCTCCCCATGGTTTTTATTTTTATTTTTACTATGTAATTGTCTCTTGGCATTTTTATGTTATTAATTATTTATTATCTTCATTTTATTTTATATGTTTGGTTTTAGACCCCTGATGAAGGCCTCAGGCCGAAACTTATAAAGTTGGGTCTTTCAATAAAGAGTTTCTGCATATTACACTCCTACGTGTAGGCCTGGTCCTTGGTGTCCGCTCCTGTTTGACTTATCTTCTGCGGATACCTTCTTCTCCTTTGGTTTTTGAATCCTATAAATAAACCAACAAGGCCCAAAAATGGTACATTCATCTTCAAATCTGAATCTAAAAGCATGACAAAGGCAGTATATTTCCTTTGCATTACATATATTTCCTTAAGTAGTAGTTAGCTAATTAGGGTTCAATATTTAAATTACTTAGCTGGATAGTAGCAAATGCTATCCAGATAAGTACAGCAGGGATTGGTCCTTGATTTGGCTCTTTTTAACATTTTTGTAAATGATATTGCAGAAGAGCTGTCACATAAGCTTTGTCTCTTTACAGATGACACAAAGGTTTGTAATAGGATAGTCACCCTGGAAGATGTATATAACATGGGGAGGGATCTAGCAAAATTTTAAGAATGGTCTAGAATTTGTCAGCTAAGATTTAATGCTAAAAACTGTATGGTCAGGCATTTCGGATGTAAAAACCCAAGGGAACAGTAAAGTATACACAGTAAGCTACTTCTGTGCACAAAATAAAAGTGAGACCTGGGCATGATTGTATCTGATAAACTTAAGCTAGCCAAACAGAGAGAAAATGTGATGGCAAAAGCCAGAAGAATGCTTGGGTACAAAAGGAGAGGAATGGCCATCAAAAAAAAGAGGTTATAGAGCCAGCCCATCCATTAGGCGGGCTAGGCAGCCACTTAGGGCAGCAGACCACTGTGGGCAGCACGGCACAAATGGCCATGCCGCTCCTCCCCCCCCCCCCACTGCTGCTGATTCTGGCGGCTGGGTCAACTCAGCAGAAGTGGCAGGCCATGTGTTTCGGCAAACATAGCCTGCTGCCCCCCCCCCTCCCAGGAAGTTGTGTTGGAGGGGTCAGAAGTAGCAGGCCATATGTGCCAAAGCACATGATCTGACACTGCCGGCCCCAAACCTATCGCCAGAATCAGCAGCAGCGCGGCTCAGCAAGAGGGGGAGGGTGGTGCGGCTTGGTGCACATGGGGGGGGGGGAACAGAAACCCTTGGGCCAGCCTTGGATAGAGCGTCCATATAAGGCTCTTTTGAGCTCTCATTTGGACTCCTATGTACAATTCTGAGGACTGCACCTTCAAAAAGATATTAACAGGATGGAATCAGCCCAGAGGATGGCGACAGACTTACAGATCTCAAGATACCATAACTTATCATCTGAATACTTACAATCATTCTTACACAGAGCACCAAATAACAGATCCAAAAGAACTAGTATGCAAAATACCTTCACCATCCCCTTCCTTAGAATAAGAAGCACTCAATCTACCTACAACTGGGACTTCTGACTATTTGCTCCCTGTCTCTGGAATAATCTCCCTGACAACATACATGTTATAGCTGACCTTAAGTAGTTCCGTAAGGCTCTTAAACCCAACTCTTTGAGGGGGATCCAAAGATGGCTATGTAATCTGCCGCTGCTTCAGATGCTTTTCTCCTGAGATGCCTAAAGGGAAGCTGCAGGGAAAGCCTTCTAAATTGCTGGAGACCCCTTCCACTTCTTTTACTGCTAAGAGTCCAATGGATTCTTGTATTGAGTGTTTGGAATGCCAGCAAACTGTAAACGGCATTTTCTCGGCTGTGTCAATGCCAGAGTTGGTAAGCTTGGTGTCTTCCTCAGGGCATGAGCTGTCGCCAGAGCTGTGGCTTCCTCCTGTGCTGCCCGCCGTGTTTCTCAGCCTGGATACATACAGGTCAAACAGCTTCATTCAAGAGTTGGTGGTTGCCCCTGTGAGAGGAAGTGTATCGGGATTGCCCCTGATGCTGAAGTCTATGTTGGGATCATCTGTGTCAGTCACAGGAGAGGTGCAAGCCATGGAGAAGTCGATGAGCGGTCCGATGTCAGCAACAGAGCCACCCATGGTGGATGGAAGCCCTCTGTCTTTGGAAGAAGTGCGGATTGAGCAGTTGTCCATCCCCCCATTTGTGCTGAAGTGCCCAGAGAGTTTTACTTTGGAATCAACTTGGAGAGCAATTTCAAAGTTGGGGGAGGTAACGATGTCATAATCTAATAAAATTATCTCTCAAGTTCAAGGTAACTGTTTCATAGAAACATGATGACAGAAAAAAACCTCATGGCCTAGCTATTCTGCACTTCCATATCAAACACTACAACAGTCCACTTTTCTCCTTTAGAGATCCTCTGTGTTTGTCCCATGCTTTTGAATTCAGATACTGTCCTCATCTCTACCACCTCCACTGAGAGACTATTCCACACATCTTTCCGTAAATAAATATTTCTACATATTACTCTTGAGTATCACCTTTCACCCTCATCCTATGTCCCATTGTAGCAGAGCCTGCTTTCAATCGAAAGAGTACTCTTCTTGTGCATTTATGCTATTAAAACGTCTCAATCATATCATCTCCATTCCGCCTTTCCTCTAAAGTATACATATTAAGATCCTTAAGTCTGTCCTCATAGGCTTTATAATGAAGACCACTAACCATTTTAGTAGCCACCCCTCTGTACCAACTCCAACCTGTATATATCTTTTTGAAGTTGCGGCCTCCAGAATTGCATGCAATACTTCAAATGAGGTCACACCACTTATGCAGAGGCTCTATCACCCCCTTTCTTCTGCTGGCCATTCCTCTCTGTATGCACAAAAGCATCCTTTTAGCTTTCGCTGTCTCCTTTTCTACTTGTTTAGCTACTTTAATATCATCAGACACAACCACGCATAGGTCCCGCTCTTCTTTTGTGGACAGAAGTACTTCACCCCTTATACTATATCGCTCCCTTGGATTGCTCCAGCCCAAATGCATGACCTTGCATTTTTTAACATTAAATCTTAGCTGCCAAATTCTAGACCATTTTTCAAGCTTAGCTAGATCCCTCCTCATGTTTTCTATACCTTCCTGGGTGTCTATTCTATTGCAGATTTTGGTATCATCCGCAAAGAGGCAAACCTTACCCGATAGCCCTTCGGTAATATCACTAACAAAGATGTTAAAAAGAATTCAAGGAATATTTCTGCTGTGAAGGAGATTGTTGAGGACCTTAGAGTCAATCTCCAAAAGCAGGAGAATTTCACTTCTGCTTTTTTTAAGAATATCTCTGTCACTAAGTTTAAAATTGAGACTTGGGAAAACCAGGTTCGCTCCTCTAATCTTTTTTTACTTAATGTACCCCAATTGCCATTGATTTCAGCCAGAGACATGTTTAAGAAATATATGATGGACATTCTGGGGATTGCTCCAGAGTCTCAGCCTCCTCTTGCCAAGATATATTAGATTCCAGCAAAGCCTTTGATAGATTTCAGCAAAGCCTTTGATATTGTTCCTCATAAGAGGCTTATCAATAAACTCAATAGCTTGAGGTAGTAAACTTGATCAGAAATCAGAAATCAGTTGACTGACAACAGAAGGTGATGGTAAACGGAACTCACTCGGATGAAAGAAAGGTGATTAGCGGTGTGCCCCAGGGTTTGGTCTTGGGGCCGGTACTGTTTAATGTATTTGTGAGCGATATTGTGGAAGGATTGAATGGAAAATTTTCAAGAGTGGACTCCCCTGAGGGAGTGGAGAACATGAGGAAAGATCTACAAAAGCTGGAAGAATGGTCTAATGCTTGGCAGTTAAGATTTAATGGGAAGCAGAAATCCAAGGGAATTATATGCAATAGGGGGCGAGAGGTTGGTGTGCAAGGACCAGGAGAAGGACCTTGGAGTGATTGTTTCTGAGGATCTCAAGGTGGTGAAACAGTGTGACAAGGCGGTAGCAAAAGCCAGAAGGATGCTGGGTTGCATACAAAGAGGAATTACCAGCAGAAAGAAAGAGGTATTAATGCCACTGTACAAGTCGCTGGTGAGGCCTCACTTGGAATATTGTGTTCAGTTTTGGAGACCGTATCTTGCAAAGGATATAAAAAGTCTAGAAAGGGTTCATAGGAAGGCGACCAAAACGATTTGGAGCCTGCATCAGGAGATGTATGAGAAGAGACTTGAAGACCTAAATATGTACACTCTGGAGGAGAGGAGGGACAGGGGAGATATAATTTAGACCTTTAAATACTTAGAGTATTAATGAACAAACAAACCTCTTTCAAACACGGGGAAGCTGTAAAACTAGAGGGTATAACATGAAGCTGCAAGGGGGTAAACTGAGAGGCAATGTCAGGAAATATTTTTTCACTGAAAGGGTGGTGGATGCTTGGAATGCCCTCCCAATGGAACTGGTGGGGGCAAAGACAGTAAGGGAATTCAAACTGGCATGGGACAGACATAACTATTTCAACAAATAAGGGGTGACCTACATGGAGCAGTTGGTACACCCCTAAACAAAGGCATGCAGACTAGATGGATCATACTGGTCTTTATCTGACGTCATATACTATGTTACTATGTATGTTACTATGTTACTATATGTCACTTCTGGCAAGAAGGTTTCAGCACAACAATACTGCGCAACAATCCCTCGCAGGATTGGAACAAATGGACATCTTGAACATTTCTGAAATTCTAGAGTCTTCTGCTACAGAATCTGTGATTCCTACAATGTCATTAATAACCTTGGCATTATCCCCTGATTGCAATTATTTGCTTAAGTTGTATTTTAAGAAGTGTTCTGTACCTTTCAAAAGGATTATGGTGTGTATCTTTCCGGATTTAGCCTGGGATATGCAGAAAAGATGGAGGGTATTTCTTCTCCTGAAGCCAGGGTGGTTCAACTGGAGGATCTTTCCTTCCTTAACTTCCCTTGCAAATGTCTGGTAAAGCTACAGTCTGTGGCTTATGTCTTTTATGATCCCTCTCGGTTAGCTGCCTTCATCAGTACTCGCCTGCCTGCTGTCACCTAGGTTGACGTTAATAATATTAATTATAGACTTGGTGATTTGGCAGTTTTGGCGGGGGGGGGGGGGGTTGCCTCTCAAGTTTTGTTTGTCATTTTTTCTTTATCTTGGATCTCTCCCAGTTTGGTGTTGGGCTAGAGAGAATTGGGTTGTATTAGATTTCTTTTTTTGGGGGTCAGTTTGGGATAAATCTGCTTGCCCTTTCTATTTCTTTACAAGTATTACTACTTGGTATGCATGTTTAAAACCGATAAATAAAAAAAACAAAATAACAACCTCCACCCCTCTTCAAGGAATACTTTGATTGCAAAACATGAAACTATCATCTCCCCCATTCCTTCCTCTAGTATACCCTCTCCCTCCCCTGCCCTTCTTCCTCACTCCCATAATGTACACATTCCTTTGCACCTTCGTTGTAAGAATTTTAAAGTTCAATGTATAGTGTAATTTTGTTGTCTTCCAACTTTAAGCCTCATGTTCCATGTAGCAGTCTGTTGATCAGTTTATTGTAAACCACAGATTTCAGCGGGGAGCTTATGTGCAAGAGTAAAGCAGAGTAGTTGAGATAGCCCCGTGATATTGCATTTGATGTCTTTTTCAAAGCTATTTTGTTGTGTTGGTATGCCCGTCAAGCTATTGACATCCAGCACAATAAAGTTTTTTGAATGTGAGACATCATCCTAGCCCTATCCTGGTGATTTGAGCCTGGAAGTGTTCATGGTGTTAAAAAACTAGGGGAATGATCAGTGAGCAGCATGCTACAAGAACACTGAGCCGCCATTCTGCAGGCTCTTTCTGTGTGCAAGAAAGTGATAAAGTGATTGGGTTTCCAACTTAGGGATGTTGAGCTGCCACTGTAGTAAGTGGGGTTTTTTACGGCACCCTCATTTCTATCAACTCTAATCATCCCATCAACAGACACAAGATCTAAAAGAGGATGCTCCCGGAACACCATTAAAATCCAAGCAGACTTTCGCAAAACTAAACAAGCCACAAGAAATAGTGCCTTCCTATTTTGCTCCCAATCTATGGAATACCCTACTTGACACATTGAGATCCATCAAGGACCTCTAGACCTTCAGAAAACAAATCAAGACATTACCATTTATTGAGTACTATGGCAGTAATCACAGCATGAACAACATATACCCAACATAAAAAAGCCCTTTTAAACAATCATTCTGTCATAATCCAAATGATCCCCTTTAATACTGACACCCTCCTTTTTACCCTTAGCTTTTTTTTCCTCTTGAATCAAACTCATATATGATATATCATGTAAATAGTTCTATATGTAAATAATTTACCCATGGTTATTACTTTTCTATACCTTGTTTGATGTAACCATACTTATGTTGGATACAAACTGTTCGTTCTTTGTAAACCACCCTTGACTTGGGAAGGGGTGGAATAGAAAAGTATTGCAAATAAAATAAATTCAAATAGAAACCTTTGCTCGTGTGAGGTCAAAAACCACATTTCACTAGCCACAAATACAATATCTCTAACTTGCTGAGATAACTCAGAAGTCCGATCTGCAGCCAGAATAGAATAAAACTTAGAATCTTGAAGTTGAAGCAAAGCTTCTTCGTTATATGATCTCCGATCTTGGATCACAATACTTCCTCCCTTATCCACCCTAGTAATAATAATCAAGGTGTTATGACGAAGCTCTTCTAATGCCACTCGTTCCTGTGATGATAGATTACGAAGTGCACCGAAGATATATGGATCCTCTATGGTGGATATTTCTTTGTAAGTGCTGATAGAAATGAGTTAACACAATCTAAGCTCTTGACTCTAAGCTTAAAGCAGCAGATGAATCAAGTTATGATCAGAAGAAATCAGTTTCAAACCTCTATGGATCAATTCCGTTCATTGATTAAACAAGTTAAGATAAAAAAAATAAGTGTGATAAATATGATTATCAACATGATTAAGTTATCCTTGGTTAAAGCCAGAATATTTAAATACCATAAGAACATACGAACATAAGATATGCCATACTGGGTCAGACCAAAGTCCATCGAGCCCAGTATCCTGTTTCCAAGAGTGGCCAATCTAGGTCATACATACCTAGCAGTTTCCCCAAAAGACACAGGTTCCACAATGCTTGTATTGTGTCAAGCGGTGATATCCCAGGTCCCTTTTTAATAATGGTTTATGGACCTTCCCTCCAGGAACTTGTCCAAATCTCTTTTAAACCCAGCTACACTAGCAGCTTTTATTATATCCTCCGGCAACAAATTCCAGAGTTAGATTACACATTGAGTGAAAAAATATTTTCTCTGATTAGTCTTAAATATCAAAGGCTAAAATGGATACTCTGGGAGAACAGAGCCATAGCTAAGATAATAAGGTAGTCATTTTAGAAGCTTTATTTGCGATTTGGATGTCTGAAAATTTGCATTCGGATGTCCAAATCACGGAGATGTTCCCGGAGCCATATTAAAAGCTGGGCCAAGAGACATCCCTGGCACGCACACTTCTAGTTGCAGTGGTGGGAATGTTGGAGGTGTGTATAGGGCAGTCCACTGAACTTAGATGTGTGCACCAAAATTCAGAACCATCCTGCATGTCTCCATCTTCATCCACCTCTATACCTTCTCCAGGGTCCAACTAGGCATTGGAAAAGTGTTTGTTCAGACTGCAAAATATCCAGAGGGTGTAGAGAAGATGATATTCTAATATCCCTATTACAATTCATAGTCAAAATGATCATTGCCAGGTAAATGGAAAATATGTTTGTGGTTGTCATTGGCTGTCTTTATAGAATGGCTGGCTGGGACACGTCCCCAGGTGAGCATACCATCATGGGGATGTACTCCTAGACATCCCTTTCCTCGGAGGTGGAATAAGCAGCTAGGACCAGGGCAATCAGTGCTGGAATCCCCCCAAAGGCCGGGGCCAGGGGTAGGTAACTCCCTGCTGCCCGATCCTGGCCCCGGCTGCTCAGCCTTGAGTCAGGCGGCGGGGAAACAGGGGATCGGCATTACGTGAGTCAGGGGGGCAGGCGGGGAGGATGTCCCTGCGGGAATGCAGGGGCACACTGGGCTATCACCCATGGGAATGTCTGGCTCCTACAGTGCAGAATCGAGTCCTAATGGGCCTGTCCTGCTCGGGATGTGATTCCCATCCAATTCTGGAAACATGGATTTAGACATGCCCACGTTTCTGGCATTGGGATCATAGACGTGTCTGGTGCAACATGTCCAACATGCTGCCTGGGCCTGTGCATGTATCCAGCGCCAGACCTGTGCATGGATACAGGCACAAATCATAGTGTAAAGCAGAGAAACACGTTGCCATCAATAGTGAGAGATATGGGCAAACAATGATCAGGTTTTCGATGTGCTCATTCTAACCATATTCTGTAAAGTTAGCCATCGATAGGGGCTGTCTCTGAGCTGGTCATGCCTCCACGGTAAAAAGCATGCATCTCCTAAGCTACTGAGCTAACTGACAGCAGTTTGCTGATACAAAGAAGACATAGAAACTGATTATAAATGCATGCTGATGCAAACTAGACCATATCCTAGTCTTTTACATGCCCAGAACAGTGCTAGGTAATCCCAGCACACTCTAAGATAGTATAAGAGAAGGTAAATACAAACATGTATGAATGGACATACCTTGCACCAAATGGTACTTGACATCACTTCAGTGAGGCCTGCATTGGTCAGCTCTACATACACCTTTAAAAACACTTAGGATGGACTCTCATCATGTGCACAGAAAACAACACTAGCATAGCAATTCCCCAAGGTATGCATATGATTGCTGAGCCACAAATGTATGCCCTGAGTATAGCATGCTGCACAGCACAATCTAGGGACTGTTGGCACTACATCAGTCATGCTCCTAGTGCCTGACCTTCCTCCCTGATATGCAGATCAGCACACCAGATTCCCCCTTGCAGGCCTCAAACACACACACACAAACACACACTCTCACTTGCTGTCGCAAGAGACATAATCCTGGGAAACAGATGCTCACCACCTATAGATAAAAGCTGGTATAACATAAAAGAATGGAGTGCCAGGACTACATATCTGATCCCCCTCTCACACAAATAAACCTGTGGCACTTCTAACATCAACAGTCCCATTTTACAGTACACGGGACTTGTCAAGGTCCCCCAGATTAGCTCATGTAGCACAAACAGCAACTGTCAGCATAGCCAACATATTCACTACTATTGGTTTTCAAATGTCTTTGTTGTTGTTGTTGTTGTTAAGTGCCGTCAAGTCGGTGTCGACTCATGTCAACCCTCTGGATAGTTGTCCTAAATGTCTTTAGGGATTATTAATGCTCCTTAGTTTACAAGATTCTCTCACTCCTGATTTCTGTTCATTACACATGCATCTAGCTATGTTTTGCAGACTGTAGTCACACCAGTTTGAAGCATATTTGTCATTACCTCTAAGCAGAAATATTTCTAAGTACTGGCCTTATTCCACGTTTCCACAGCAATAATGAGCATGTCTGTGGGGAACATAGAAAATGTACATGGGCCTTTCCTGAAGACACTTTATATGTCTCCGCGGCTGGCCAGGCCCCCGTTCTGCCCCTCCCAGGCATGTTCTGAGATCCCTGTGCTAGTGCCGGGGATGTGCACAGGCAGAGTTTCAGAATACAATTGTAGATGTTTTTATGAGAAAAACGTCTCCTGTACATGTTCAAACGGCCTATTCATGTTATGGACTGACCTCCATACTATCTAAAATGTGTCTTCACAGCTGTTTAAAGTTTTCATACTATATACAACTGCTTTTTCTGGAGCATGTTCCATAATATCTTCAAAGTGGCCCCAATCTGATTTGTCTTTATTATGGTACGTAAATAGAGGATTTCAAAATGCTTTGTTGATTTACTGTGAGAATAGCAATGGGTTTATGAGTGCATGAATCATATAGCTTGCTCAGTTCACCACATACTTTAAAATAAGTTTCACTTTCATAAAAGAGAGCAAATACAAATAAGTCTTTGACATTCCTTGTACATTATCCTGTCTCAGGAAATTATTCCTATGCATTTTATTACAGCTACAGCAGGTGGGGGATCAAGTTTAGAACATACTAACTGAGATGACATTAACCAGAACTCCTGAATTTATGGTTAACCCTCACAGGTATGGGAGAAAAAAATATTAGTGTATACATTCTTTAGTTGTTTTATACTTTTTTTTAAACACGTGGATATCTTTCTTCACTTCACATATAAATATACTGGGCACTGGTTTCAAATGTTTTGCCATGGACATAGAAAATGATGACTATGAAAGTAATACCTAATAGAACAGAGCTTCTAAACCTTGTCCTGGGGATTCCACAGCCAGCCACAAAGAAAATAAATGAGATGGATTATTTGAGAGATATATCCTAGGTTCATTTGAAAAAAAAATCAAAGGGAAAAATATGATATGCAGCATATAAACAGGAGTCAAATTAGAAAAAATAAAAAATCCCTAAGGGAGATGGGGTACATAGGAAGTTACCCTTCCCTCTCAAAAAGGATTATCAGTAGTCCACCTTAAGAAGATCTACAACTCAGAACTCAGAGGGCGTGACTCAATCAGAGGGATACTAATCCAGCTGAGTGCAAGAGAGAGGGAGACTTTGGAGACAAAACCCCTTCCAAGCAAGGCTGGGCAGAGGTAGGAGATTTAAAAGGAGGAAATTATATCACCCAGGCAGGTTAGGATCTGACTGGAGTCAGATCCAGAGGCAGTTGCCTGGGAAGACAGTTTTAAACGCTGTCATTGTTTGGGGTGTGAGTGAATGAGTGAACTTTATTTTGAACTTTGACTGAACCTTCAATTGTGGGCGGGGGAAGGGCCTTGAGAACCAGCCTTGTGAAGTCAACAAGTCAACATGAAATGTTGGACAACAGAAGCTTAATAAAAGTGGTTTTGTTTTGCCTTTAACTGTTGCTTGCCTGTTATTTTAAGAATCCCATGCTACTGCACGCCATGCTATATCACAGTCAGGTTACAAAAGCTGTCTATAAAAAGATTGCTTCTTGCAGGTCTCTTTCCATCTTTCCTGCTCTCTTCATTTGGCTCCTCTCTCTGTTTCTCTCTTTTGATATATGTTGATATGTGTGTATTTTTTCATCTCCCCCCACCCCATACCAATTTGTTTGCGAACGCGCCTCCTTTCCAGCAGATTTCACTGTC
The DNA here is from genome assembly GCA_033557465.1 of Ichthyophis bannanicus. NCBI lineage: Eukaryota > Metazoa > Chordata > Amphibia > Gymnophiona > Ichthyophiidae > Ichthyophis > Ichthyophis bannanicus. The sequence continues at coordinate 1,012,112,307 of CM066033.1, read as the reverse complement.
ACCATTTATGTGTCAAATGGGCTGTACTGCCACTTCTCTACGAGTGTCAGTTTAGCTTAGTCAACAGCTGTACAAGCAGCAGTAGCAGCTGCAAATGAAGATATCAAGAAGAGAGGTGTCATCGGTGTCTCGGGGTTGGGGGGAGGGGTTGGTATTTGATGGACAAGCCAGTGTAGAAAGTAGGGATTGTTTCATATTGGTTTCAATGCAAAATGGAAGTAAAAAACCTGAAACATCATCACTTCCCTTCCATATTGTATGCTATGGATGAATGGTGTACACCATGAGCAATAGTGTGCACATACAGTACATAAATAGTGCCTATATTTGTTCACGTGCTCAAGTGTGCAAATGTGCACACTAGCCACATATAACACACACTATTGCTCAATTGTGCATGCTATTGCTCTATAGTGCACACCTATGCCCATAGCATGCACTGTTCACTAATAGTACACACCATTGAGTGATAAAGTGTGCTATTAATATTTCCTCTAAAATAGAAACTAGACAAAATAAAAATTTTTAGCCTGCTCACCCCTAGCAGAGAGAGAAGATGCATCATTGGTGGCTTCTACATATTGTGGTGATGCACATGCAGCAGAGCCCTTTAAAACTGAAAAAAAAGAGGTTTTTTTTCATAAACGGGGGATGGGCTCACCAAAGCATAGCTCCCAGGTAGAAAGAGAAACTAAAGCACACACTAGCAGGGCTAGCCTGAAGCCACACCCAGCCTCTAGAATAGTTGCAGGCAGAGAGAGGGTGGGGCCAGGGAAGGAAACAAGCCACAAAACATTTAAGCTGCATCACACAGGAAGTGAGGCAGACCCGGCAGAACAAGGAAGAGAATCAGCAGAGCAAGCAGGACGTGCTCAGGCACAGGAAGGACTGCAGAGAGAGACTGCCAGAGGGCAGGAAAGACTGCAGGCCAGAAGCCAGGAAGAGAGGCAGAGAGTCCAGAGAAACCAGGGGAAGAGGCAGCATTACAAGGCTGTGAGACCTGGTGGTTCAAAAGGGACCAGCCACAACTCCCAAGGCAAGTGTCAAGGTTGTGGGCAAGAAAGGAGCTGGGGAAGAAGTCAGGACTATACGTCTGATTCTGAAGGCAGCAGCTCAAGTCCTGGGCCCTTGAACAGACAGTACAGAAAGTCTGATAAAAGGAGGGTTTCTGCCAACCAAACAACTCATATATTCCCTGAGGTGGAGTTGTTAAGGGAGAGAAGGGAAAGAGGTTCTGACCCAGTTAAAAGGGGGAGCCAGAAGCTAAAATGGGGAAAGCTTTTTAAACTTTTAAAAGAAGTGCAGCAGAGTGTGCCAGAAGTTGCCCCAAGCCCTGAGCTTTATAATTCACCGGAGGAAATGGAAGTGGAGCTTTATCCAGACAGTCCAGTGTCTTCAGCAGAGTCAATGGAGTGTGGACTTTGTGTAAGCAATGTTTAATGCTTTTATGGAAGGCTGTATGATACAGGTTAAGAAGATAACATATGTGCTGGTGTCAATGAATGCCTAGGAGAAGGGCAAGCAAAAAGATAGAAACCTCGTGTTTAAAAGCAGCCAGTTTTACCACTGCTAAAGCCCGGTTAAGAAGGCTATTGGTTTTAAACTGAGAGGCAGCACATGGCTGGTATCCTAATCTGCAGCAGCTGAGAATGTGAATTCAAAACTGTCTTACTGAAGTTTTGCTGAACTGTGCACTTAACAGTATTTTGCTGGTTTTGTTAAATGGAAGAAGGCAAAGTTAACAAGAGTGGAGAAAACTACTTGGAGAGTTTTTGCTAAGAAAGTTACTGGAGAAAGTATCCTATTTTTGGTTATATTTTTGGTTTGCCTTATCATGGTCATTTGTCAAAAATTGATTCCACGAAGAAAAAAAAATAAAAAGCAATTTATTTTTACAAATTGTCCTGTGTCCTCATCCACTCGTACTGCTTACAAAGCAGGCCACAACTACACAAAAAGAGTGATGACCGGCGCACCCCAGTAGGCAGCCGCCTAGACGGAGTGGGCGCCGCCACAATATTTATAGGGTAATTTTGCAAGTTGTGGCTAGAGTTCTGCATGAGTTTATGCAAGTGTCATGGTATTTTAATGATTGAATTCATGCATTAGGTGCTATTCTGAAAGTATACACCACAGACCAATGGTATGTAATTTCATGGCCACCATAAGAAAGGCCATAAGAGTAATATGCCAGTAGGACAGAGATCCCCATTCCATGGTACCACCAAAGAATTTGGGCCCCACAAATTAGAATATAAGATATTCCATACTGGGTCAGGCCAAAGTCCATCAAGCCCAGTATCCTTTTTCCAACAGTGGTCAATCCAGGTCACATGTACCTAGCAGTTTCCCAAAAAGACACACAGATTCCATAATGTTTATACTGGGGCAAGCAGTGGACTTCCTGGGTCCTCTTTAATAATGGTTTATGGGCTTTTCCTCTAGGAACTTGTCCAAACCTTTGTTAAATCCAGCTACACTAACAGCTTTGACTACATCCTCTGGTAACAAATTCCAGAGTTTTATTATGCATTGAGTGAAAAAATATTCTCTTATTAATCTTAAATGGGTTACATTGTAGCTTCATTGCATGTCCCCTAGTCTTTCTACTTTTTGATGGCATAAACAATCTATCTATGTTTACCCATTCCACTCTATTCATTAATTTATAGATCTCTATCATATCTCCCCTCAGCCTTCTCTTTTCCATTTTGAAGAGCCTTAACCTTTTAAGCCTCTCTTCATAGGGGTATCCTTCCATCCCCTTTACCATTTTGGTAGCTCTTCTCTGAACCTTTTCTAATTCTGCTATATCCTTTTTAAGATATGGCGGCCAGACTTGCATGCAATATTTAAGATGAGGTCGCACCATGGAACAATACAGAGGCATTATAATATTCTTAATTTTCTTCTCCATGCCTTTCTTTGATTCCTCAAACCTCAAAAAACTCCCAAAGGCTCCCTCACTAACTGTAGAAATAAAAAATGTATAAAAGCCTAAGTGAAAAAATTATATAATGAAACATTAAACAGATAAAGGGGAAAAATTGGTGAGTACACACTAAACAAACACCAATAGCAATACTTTGTAGTACATAAGTGAACTAACACCAAAACTCAGAGGTAAAGGGAAAGGCCTAACTGAAACGGTGAAACAGAAACAGTAAGTGCTATAAACACAAACAGGTTTCTGAATAGTAACCCCCATTTTATCATTCATAGGCCTGCCAACCAGTTTTTTGAATTTTTATAAATGCATTTAAAAGAATCAAAACAACTTAGCTAGTTATAAAGGAAACTCAAAATGCCCAATCCTCAGAGCTCGGTATTAAATTGTCTCTGCTGTATAATTATCTGGTTGATGACTTGAGTTTTGCCTTCCTTTAAGGCTGCATCAGGAAAACTCCAGAAAGAAGCAGAGTGAAATTTATTTATTTAGACAGTTTTGTATACTGCCTTAACCTTCAATCAAAGTGGTCACAACACAATTGGGGGATACATTTAACACACAGGGATATGAGACACATACACTAATACTTACAGGGAACATGGGCAATGGAGGGTTAAGTGGCTTGCCCAAGACCACAAGGAGCATCTGTGGGACTAGAAACCCCAGTCCTTCTGGCCCAAGGTTGCTGTCCTCTAGTGGGATTTGAACCCCCGACCTTCTGGCCTGAAGTACCTTGCCCCAACCACTAGGCTACTCCTCCCTCCCTAATGCACCCCTAATGAGATATCAAACCCGAGAGATTCAGATTTTTAAGTTAAAGAAAGGGGGCATGGCTTAGACCAGGGGTCTCAAACATGCGGCCCGTGGGTCAGTGCATTTTGGGATGATAAAAATTTTCCTCTCGCTGCTGTTTAACATTAACGCCATGCATGCTGGGGGCGGAGTGCTCCTCCGACCCAGCCGATTGAAGGAGGAGTGTTTTCTAGCAAATCGGAGGCATCGGAGAGCCCGGTTTAACAGCGAAACTCACCTATCTTAAAAAAAGTGCTACCAAGTGTGGCCCGTGGGTTACTTTACAAGTCCTCTGGCTTAGAAAAACAAACAGTTAACAGAACCAATCCTCACTAAGGTCCATTCATGATTGCAGCCACTACATGAGCAACCAATGAAAACATGACTAGATGGAAATAAAAGTCCTGGTATGCAGTCTCAGGGCAGCTCAGTCATAGACTTCAGTTTCACCTTCCTTTAAGCCTGCATCAGGACAAACTCCAGAAAGAAGCAGAGTATTGCTAAATTGGAGTTTGGTTAGTGTGTACTCACCAATTTTGTCCCTTTACCGGTTTAATGTTTCATTATATAATTTTTTCACTTAGGCTTTCATACAGTTTTTATTTCTTTGATTCCTAGCATTCTATTAGCTTTGTTGGCCACCGCTGCACACTGCGCAGAGGGTTTTAACGTGTTATCCACGATGACGCCTAAATCTTTTTCCTGGATGGTGGTTTCCAATGTGGAAACTTGCATTGTGTAACCATAGTTTGGGTTGTTCTTTCCTAGGTGTGTAACTTTGCACTTGCCCACATTACATCTCATCTGCCATTTGAACAACCAGTCTTTCAATTTATTAAGGTCCTCTTACAATTTTTCACAATCCTCTTGGGTTTTAACAACTTTGAAAAATTTTGTGTCATCTCTAAGTCCCTACCCTACCCTGTCCCCGCACATGCATCCAATACCTCACCCCTGCCAGTGCCACATCCAAGCCCCCCCCTTAACCCCACCACCTACTCTCTTGAATCCCGATCCGAAGCACTTTCACACCCTACAGCCCCTCTTTACTCATCTTAAAGCAATATTAGCAGTTTAGTAGGGCTCAGAAGTGAGTGATCTGCACTCACTTCCATCCAGGCCAGCACCAGGTTCAAAATGGTGAATATAGCAGGCACCATTTTAAAGGGGAAAGTATTAATATGCCTTCTTTATAAATCTCTTTTTTACTGAAATAGAAATGAAACTGTCAGGAGTGGTAGAATGCATAAACTTTGCAGCATCACTCTTTCAAAAGACATTCCAGAAGGCTATAGAGCTATCCTATCAGCATCCACATTTCTGGACTGAGAATGGAAATAATTCAGCTCCAGGTAGAGCTCGCTAGAACTCAAGGTACACACCTCCAGCCCAGAGTCCAAAAAGTTTGTTCTTGCCACATGAGAGGATCCCAATGCTGGGAAGTTATTCCACGTGTGCACCAGCCTTTCTATAAAGATACACTATCTAGGGCCATATCAAGTTCTGTGTGAACTATGAGAATGCACGCGACGCAAGTATGGAAGGGGAGGTGATGTCATCATTGAGCTTTCAGGAAGCTTGATAAGAACAAGTTCCTACATGTGGCTGGTGAGGCAGCAGGATGGTGGGGGGAGGGGCTCCAGGTTCACATGTCATACAAGGCACATTTTTAGTTTGGTAGTGTTATCTGAATCTCTATCCTTTCAACTTCATATCATGATCACTTCTAGAATGTGCATTAATCAGGACATGCTTCCTAGTGTATGTTATTTATAGCTTTGAGGTATTTGAATGTTTTTTTAATCATATTACCTTCTTCAAAATATACATTTTTTGTTTTGTGTTTCTTTTAGCAAGCCTTGTGATACAGATTTTAAACTGTTTTGGTAACTTTTCTCTGTATTGCTGCTGTCTATATCCTCTGGAAGAGATGTTATCCAGAATTAAACAGTCCAGGTGAGTTTTTACAAATGATTAATACTGATTATGACATACCTTAGACACCCCAAAATTCCTCTGTCTGGCTACTGCCTGTCTGCACTCTTTTGCTGCCATGTAATCTCATATGTTTTTACGATAGAAACTCTTTTCTGGTCGGGGTACATCAATGCCTCTCTTTCTATCATATCTTGTTCTCTTAATCAAAATTTCCATGTGGAAAATCCAGCATTTACACGTAGAAATGTATCCATATGTAAATGAGGATTTTGGAAAGGGCTAAATGTGCACATGGATGTCAATAATAGCAGAAATGCAATAGGTGCATGTCAGAGGTGTGGTTAAGGGATGGCCTGTGTGGGTTATAACTCTATATGTGTATTCTCAATTTCCTATAGAGAATGCAGGTGTATAACCAAAATTGCCCCATTGAGATTTATGGTTGCTCCTTAGCATATACAGGTTTTTAAAAAGTGCTTGTTTCAGTCAGCCCTTTACAGGAGGGATTACATAGTAACATAGTAAATGACGGCAGATAAAGACCAGTATGGTCCATCTGGTCTGCCCAGTACGATGCCCCCCTCCCCATGTCTTTGTCCAGGGGTGATCCCGCCACTCCATGTAGGATACCCCTATTTGTTAAGGAATTAGATGGTTCAGATTATTTTGATATTTTCTTGTTGCTGTAAAGGATCCACTGTGTCTGTCCCATGCCCTTTTGAACTCCGTCACCGTATTTGCCCCCACCACTTCCATTGGGAGCGCATTCCAAGCATCCACCACCCTTTCAGTGAAAAAGTATTTCCTGACATTGCCTTTCAATTTACCACCTTGTAGCTTCATGTTATGCCCTCTAGTTTTGCAGCTTCTCCGTCTTTGGAAGAGGTTTGTTTGTTCATTATTTCTCTTTAAGTATTTAAAGGTCTGAATCATATCTCCCCTGTCCCTCCTCTCCTCCAAAGTGTACATGTTTAGGTTTTCAAGTCTCTTCTCATAAGGCTTCTGACGCAGGCTCCAAATCATTTTGGTCGCCTTCCTCTGAACTGTTTCGTCTTTTTACATCCTTTGCAAGATATGGTCTCCAAAACTGAACACAGTATTCCAAGTGAGGCCTCACCAGTGACTTGTACAGTGGCATAAGTACCTCTTCCTTTCTGCTGGTAATAACTCTTCGTATGCAGCCCAACATCCTCCTGGCTTTTGCCAATGCCTTGTCGCACTGTTTTGCCACCTTGAGATCTTCAGAAATAATCACTCCAAGGTCTTTCTCCTGATCCGTACACACCAATCTCTCGCCCCCTATTGCGTACATTTCCCTTGGATTTCTGCTTCCCAAGTGCATGACTCTGCACTTCTTCGCATTAAATCTTAATTGCCAAGCATTAGACCATTCTTCCAGCTTTTGTAGATCATTCCTCATGTTAACCACTCCCTCGGGGGAGTCCACTCTGCTGCAAATTTTTGTGTCATCCGCAAAAGGACAGACTTTTCCATGCAGTCCTTCAGCAATATCACTCACAAATACATTGAACAGTGCCGGACCCAGGACCGACCCCTGGGGCACCCCGCTAATCACCTTCCCTTCATCCGAGTGAGCTCCATTTACCATCACCCTCTGTCGTCTGTCAGTCAACCAATTTCTGATCCAATTTACCATCTTGGGATCTATTCCCAAGCTACTGAGTTTATTGATAAGCCTCCTATGAGGAACAGTATCAAAGGCTTTGCTGAAATCCAGGTAGATGACATCCATCGCATGCCCCTGATCTAGTTCCCTGGTCTCCCACTCAAAGAACTCAATCAGATTTGTTTGGCAAGATCGTCCTTCGGTAAAACCATGTTGCCTCGGATCTTGCAACCTGTTGGCTTTGAGAAAGTTCACAATTCGTTCTTTCAGGAGCGCATCCATTATTTTTCCCACCACTGAGGTAAGGCTCACAGGCCTGTAGTTTGACACTTCTTCCCTGTCACCACTTTTGAAAGAGGTTATCCTCCTTAAACTCCTGTTTGTTTTCCCTTCCAAATTGAAATAATTTAAAGATAGCAACCTCTGTAGTAAATTGGCAGCATGCATATGTGTAGGTGCTGGACCTGTGGAGAGAAACTTTGTCAACGCCCTTGAAGGCCATGTGTATTCGATGCTTATTGTACGTATCTGATGCTTTTGTACGTATTTGATGCTTATTTTATAAAGTGAAGCATGTGCATACTTTGCTTTATAAAATAGGGGTATGCTAATGCACTTTAACCTAGTTTCAGCAGTTGTGACTGCCCTAGAGTTAGTGTAGTTCGCTGTGGCTAGATTTGCTGAACACATGTATAAGTTATTGTATATTGTAATGCCCAAGCTATGTCCCTGTGCATACTTTAGGGGAAAGTATGTGCAATTGGTCTTATGCGTCCGCTTGCAGGAGAGTGACCACTCAAAGCACTCACATAGGTGTCCATTCACCCACTTGTTGTTGTTAAGTGCCTTTGAGTCAGTGCTGGCACATGGCGACCCTCTAGATAGTTGTCCTAAACTGTGTTCGGTCTTCAGTCAGGCAGCTAATTGTTGGTAGAGTGACACTCATAGCTGCTATTGTTGTATCATTCCTTCCTCTTTTGCATTGACCTTCAACCTTGCCAAGCATAATCTCTTATTCTAATGAGCTTTCTCTTTGCATGATGTGTACAAAGTATGAAAGTTGAAGTAATCTACGCTTCTATCACTGATTGGTTTGTTTTTCGGGCAGCCCATAGTATACACGGTATTCTTCGCCAGCACTACAATTCAAAGGCATCAATTTTCTTCCTGTCTATCTTTTTTATTGTCCAACTTTCGCAACCATATGACGTTATTGAAAATACTATGGCTTGGACATGACATATTTGTATGGAGAGAAACATCTTTGCTCTTGAGAATCTTGTCTAGGTACTTCATAGCCATTCTGCCAATAACAATTTGTTAGATTTCTTGACTGCTTATCATTTCATTATTGATTAAAGTTTGCCGCTGTTTCTATTTATTCTTCATTAACAATGAACTTATTGATGCCAGTTGTCAGGATCTTTGTCTTCTTCATGCTAAGGTGCAGGCCCATTTTAAGACTATGTTCGTTGATGTTGTGAAGCAAATCTTTCAGATCATCTTCACTTTCAGCCAGTAATATATTATCATCAACATAGTGAAGGTTGTTGAGTCTTCTACCAATCTTCACATCTTGGTTGTCTTTATACAGTCCTGTTTCTCTGATGATTTGTTCTGCATTGAAATTAAACAGGTAGTAAGAAAGTATGCAGCCTTGTCATACACCTTTGCTGATTTTAAACTGTTCTGTTCAAACTATTTCTTAATGATCTACATAAAGATAATTCTCATGCACAATCAGGTGATCTGGCATACCCATGATTCTTAATGTGGCCCAGGGTTTGTCATGATTTACACAGTCAAAGGCCTTGCTGTAGTCAATAAAAAATTTGTATCAATATCCTTTTGGTATTATTTTGTCTTTTTAAGGAGCCATCTCATATCCTTGGATGAAGGCTCTGATTCCTCTCCCTTTCCTGAACTCTGCTTGCACTTCAGGCAGTTCTCATTGCAGGTATGGTTGTAGTCTCTGATGAATGATTTTGTATATACGTAATCTTGCTGGTATGGGGGATCAGAGTGATTGTGGAATAATTTCCACAGTCAGTCGGGTCACCATTCCTACAGTACTGGTATGAACAGAGATCTTTTCAATTCAGTTGCCCATAATGCTGTCTTCCAAATTTCCTGGCAGAGCCTTGTAAGTATTGTAACAGCTGCTTCTGATTGCTGTAATACTTCACTGGGGATGCCATCAATACCCGGTGCATTGTTCTTTGACAATGCTTTCAATGCTGCTTCAACTTCTTCTTCACCAAAGGTTCCTGGTCATAAGTTACAGTTTAAAATTGCTGTTGATTCACTTGATCTTTATGGTATAATGACTTGGCGTATTCTTTCTATCTTTCCTTGATTTTCTCAGTATCATGCATCCTTGAGCATCTTTTAACATTCCGGTTCAAGGCTGGAATATGATTTTTATTTCCTTGCATGTGTCATTGTAATGTTCCTTGTCTTCTCTTGCTGCATTTTGGAAATTTATGCTAAGTTCTATGATTACCTCTCTTTCTCCTCTGTCTTTAACTTCTCTGCGTTTCTGGGCAATTTCCAGAGTTTCTTCACTGTTGGCTGTTTTTCTTTTTCACTTTTAGTAGAGACTTCTCAGCATGCCACTCACCCATGGAATTCAAATAGTAGTAGACTACCTTCCTGAATATGCAGCCAGCATCACATGTGCACTGAAGCCTCACAGCGGTACATCTAGGGCATGCCACCTATGAGGTTTTAACATGTACACTGTGCAGCCAAATATCAGGGAAGGCCACAGCTCCTGGATCTCTTCTGCTGGCAGGGCTTTGGTATCCCTGCCAGCCATGGTAATTCCACTCCTCCAGGCTCACCCATGGCTATGTCCATGCCTGGGAGCGTATGTGGGTCAACATATTTTATAAATATAGAAGAAACACGTTAGATTCTACTTCTCTTAGTGACATGCATTAGTTCTGTTAATTTTCCAGAGCAGGTGAGGTGACTGTTATCCATTGTTATCATCCTGAGAGGAGACTCCTTTGGGAGAGAAATTTCAACCTCTATAAAAACCCTACCCACAGGCAGACCTTGGTCTTTGGCTAGTCTAGCTATCATACCATCAAGATGCAGTATCTAAGCAGGTGGATACATCAGGAGGGAGAAGTTTGGTTGGAGTGTGGCATAGGTTGCCTAGGTCTTGCACCCAATATGCACAGTGTCCTAGTAAACACTGCCTGCAAGACCTCTGCTCAGAAGGAGAGGTGCAGCCTTTCTGGTGGAGAAGAAAAGGAGCAAAGCAACATAACATCTGCGAACCTCTGGTCCTAAGGAGAAAGGGGAGGATCCAGAGGAACATCCTTCTGAAACCAAGAGCTACCAGCACCAGGAGATTTGAGTGTGCAGCACTGGGGACCTGCATACTGGCAGCCTCCAACTGAGAGGTACACTGAAAGAATGTAGTGCAGGAGGAGAGACCCCTATGAGGGTCAAACACAGAGTAACAGAGTAAGGAGAGTGGAGTGTAACTGCTTGGAGTGTAACTATTTGAATCATATTTTTTATCTCTGCCTCTCTGCCAACCTCTGATGTTTTTTGTTTTTTTTTTGCTATTACTGTTAGTGATCCTCAACTTTATTTAAGTAAATCCTTTGGTTCAGAACACACTTTTTGGCCTGGACTCTGTTATTGAGAGAAAGGGAAGTGGAGTGAATGGAATGGTTCCAAAGGCCTTCCAGTGTCTACTGGTCCTGACTCGGCATCCTAATAATCCCCAAGAGTTAAGACTGACAGGTCAGTATTTGTGTTTCAAAATAGTGCTCCTAATTTGCCAAGTACTCTGCTCAGCCACTGTAAGTAGGGTTGCCAACCGGCCGGTTTTCAGCCGGCCTGGCCGGTTTTTCCATGGCCAGGCCGGCTGCCGGCACAGATGTAAAACCGGCTTTTGTGCCGAAGTCCGCGGCGCGAACGCGATTCCCCATAGCAGTGCAGCCGCTGCTTCTGCTTTGTACAGAGCAGCGGCTGCAATACACTTACATTGAAAACTAAAGATAAACTGTGTAAGGAGCCCTCCGGTCATCGCAGAGCCCGAGGAAGTGATGTCATGGGGGCGGGCTCCTCACAGGTTGTCTTTCCTTTTCAAATTAACTTTAGCTGCAATAAAGTTAATTTGAAAAGGAAAGACAACCTGTGAGGAGCCCGCCCCCATGACATCACTTCCTCGGGCTCTGCGATGACCGGAGGGCTCCTTACACAGTTTGTCTTTACTTTTCAAAGTAAGTGTAGTGCAGCCGCTGCTCTGTACAAAGCAGAAGCAGCGGCTTGGGGCAGGGGGGGGGGGGGTGATGGTGTGAGTGAACCAGCAAGGGGGGGGTGGTGTGAATGAACCAGCAAGTTGGGGGGGGGTGGTGTGAATGAACCAGCAAGTGGGGGGGGGGGGTGGGGGTGTGAGTGAACCAGCAAGTGGGGGGGGGGGTGGTGTGAGTGAACCAGCACGGGGGGGGGTGGTGGTGTGAGAGAACCAGCAAGTGGGGGGGGTGATGTGAGTGAACCAGCAAGTGGGGGGGGGGGGTGGTGGTGTGAGTTAACCAGCAAGGGGGGGGTGGTGGTGTGAATGAACCCGCAAGTTGGGGGGGGGTGGTGTGAGTGAACCAGCAAGGGGAGATGGAGGTGGTGGTGGTGTGAGTGAACCAGCAAGGGGGGGGGGGTGGTGGTGGTGTGAGTGAACCAGCAAGGGGGGGGTGGTGGTGTGAGTTAACCAGCAAGGGGGGGGGTGGTGGTGTGAGTGAACCAGCAAGGGGGGGGTGGTGTGAGTGAACCAGCAAGGGGGGATGGTGGTGGTGGTGGTGTGAGTGAACCAGCAAGGGGGGGGGGGTGGGGGTTGGTGTGAGTGAACCAGCAGGGGAGGGGGGTGAGTGAGTGACCCAGCAGGAGGGGTGAGTAAGTGACAGGGGGGTGAGTGAGTGAACCAGCACTGAGGGGAAGGGGGGTGTGAGAACCAACACTGAGGGGGGGTGTGACTGAAGCCTTGGTAATTTTTGTGGGTGGGGCTGGGGCAGGGAAGGGGTGGGACTAGGGGCGGAGAATGGGTGGAGCATGGCGAGCCACAGGTGTCGGGTTTTTCTCGGTGAAAAAGTTGGCAACCCTAAGTGTAAGGGACATATAGCCTGGCAGGTATTACATAAAGTGAAGGCAGATTTTAGATAGGACATGGAGAGAGGACCTGTCTTTGTCGGGACATGGAAAATTCACATTGTATTTTATAAGAAGCACTGACAAACCGCAGATACACTTGTAAAATAGGTATAAGACTGCGTGTCTGTGTCTCCACATGTCCGGAGGGAGCAGCAATGTTAAAAAACTGCATATGTGTTAAGGAGTAGCACTATTAAGAAACAGCGTCCAATCTGCATGCCCATTCTGATCCTGCAGCCCCAGTCCTACTCAACTATCTCACTCTGAGGAGAAGGAGGTTACCAGCGGTGTGCTGCAGGGATCTGTCCTTGGTCCAATTCTTTTTAACATCTTTGTTAGTGATATTGCAAAAGGGTTGTTGGGCAAGATTTGCATCTTTACAGATGATATGAAATCTGCAATAGAGTAGCCACCTAAGGAGGTGTAGATAACATGAGGAGGGATCTAGTTAAGCTTGAAGAATGATTTAGAATTTGACAGCTGAGATTTAATGCTAAGAAATGCAGGGCCTTGCATTTGGGCTGCAAAAATCCAAGGGAGCGGTACAGTGTGTGTGTGTGGGGGGGGGGGGGGAGTACTTCTGTCCACAAAAGAAGAGTGGGGCCTGGGCATGATTGTGTCTGACGATCTTAAAGTAGCTAAACAGGTAGAAAAGGGAACTACAAAAGCTAGAAGGATGCTTGGGTGCATAAGCAGAAGGATGGACAGCAGAAAAAAGGAGGTGATAGTGCCTCTGTATAGGTCTTTGATACAACCTCATTTGGAGTATTGTGTGCAATTCTGGAGTCCGCACCTTCAAAAGGATATAAACAGACTAGAGTCGGTGCAGAGAGTGGCTACTAAAATGGTTAGAGGTCTTCATTATAAAGTATATGAGGACAGACTTAAGGATCTTAATATGTATACTTTAGAGGAAAGGCAGGATAGAGGAGATAAGATAGAGATGCTTACATATCTCTGTGGCATAAATGCACAGGAGGAGAGTCTCTTTCGATTGAAAGCAGGCTCTGCTACGAAGGGACATAGGATGAGGCTGAAAGAGGTTAGTCTCAGGAGTAATATGCAGAAATATTTCTTTACGGAAAGAATGGTAGATGCGTGGAATAGTCTCCCAGTAGAGGTGGTAGAGATGAGGACAGTATCTGAATTCAAAAAAGCATGGGACAAACACAGAGGATCTCTACAGGAAGAGGGGACTATTGTAGTAGTTAATATGGAAGGACAGACTAGATAGGCCATGTGGTCTTTTTCTGCCATCATAGTTCTATGTTTCTATCCCCCCCCCACGTGATCACCATGACATTCAATTACAGTGCTTCCCACCCCCCGAAGTCATCTGATCCCTCAAGCTGCCTCCCAAAGCATCTGATAACTCCTATCATCTGATCCCCTACTGAACCCCATCCATACCAGCATGAATACCGCCCATCTAACTGCCCTTGCATTAGATAACCCCCATAAGAATCCTCTTCAGCAAGACTTCCCCAGCCTCCACCCCTAAATCCCATCCCTGGTCTTAACAAGGTCCCTGGTGCCAAGCAGGAACATAAATTATCTATAGTCATTCCTGCTTTTCCTGGTCCTGGATTCAAAATAGCGTGCATGATCCTTAGTGGTAGTCACGTCATATTAGTGCTAGGAGTTAGGCTGCCAAATAATACCACAAGATTGCCACTAGGGGGTTACAGGAGTCATTTTTATTCTGGGACCAGAAACAACAAGGGTGACATGGCATCACTTTTGATCCCACTAAACATCAGGGACCCCGCAAATTTGGGGATGGGATCAGGGGGTGGGAGGTGAGGGGATATTACAGGGAGGGGTTTTTGGGGATGTTACTTAATGCTGGGGATGTAGAATGAAGGATCTTCATGCTGGGGTGGAGGTGTTGGGTGCAGAGAAAGATGGCTGGGAGAGGAACTGGATGACTTAAGGAGTCATCAGGAGGATCAGATACCTTTGGTGGGAGCCAAGTGGATTGAATGCCTTAGGGAAGGGAGGAGGTTCGGATGTCAGAGAAGGATCAGGGGAGGATTGCTGTTGTGGGATGACTGGAGGGAAAGACCTCTGCTTTTACATTTTTGAGCAGGGACTTATTTGTGCCCAGTGGCTTTTTTCTATCAAAGTGAATTCTTCTTGTATGATAGGGAATCCACAACAATATATTAGGCCTCTCCCTGTACTTACCACACTTCTTGGAAAACTAATGGCACCTTTTACTAAAGCCTGTTAGTATTATGCAAAACAAATACATCCACATTAGCTGCTGGGGGGCATGGCCATTATATTTATGGAAATTAATGAGCACAGTAACACCTAATGACACCTAATGACAGAGAGATCATTCAGACCACTGGAACTGAAATGTGCCTGTAGCTTTTTATTTCATTACAAGGCCAGAGACTTATCAGTCCCCTGTCACAGTTTCAACCATGCCAATTTTACCACCTGGGCAACTTCTTTATCCCCACCCTCCTTCTTTCCAATACCACCCCTAACGACTGAAATTCCTTCTGTCAGGGGACAATGAAACCATCCACACTTGGCAGAGTATCCAAGTCCTCACACTCCACAGCACCAAATCTCAAGCAGACAGTCTTCTACATGTTTAAAACCAATCTACTCCTTACCAACCAATTGCACACATGCCAGGCACAGATTGAGGTTAGTCAGTGCAAGCTCCTGGTCACCCTGTAGTGGTGCATGGATCTCCAGATCACCTGCACACATGTAGAACCATAGGCCAAAAGAACGCACCAATGTCCCTAAAGGCTGCAAATGTTGAACAATAACTGGGAGAGGGGCGATCCCTGCGACATTCCCCAATCCCAGTTATACAGCAGAGTGACGTCTATGCATAAAAAATATGTACAGATGTCGCGCTAACTATGCGCAGACAGTGTGCTAACATTTCTGCACTGGTCTTAAAAATGCTTTATAAAATTACCCCCTTAATGTGATTCTAGTAATTGCTTTATTATATATTTTTTCTATGTATTGTTATGCATTATAATTTGTGTTTATATTTATTGCAATGGAAATGGGAGGGAGTATTTTGTAGTGACATCATGCACCCCATCCCCTTCCATAGTGACAGTGAGGGGTGGATAGGTCTGCATTAGAGATTGCTTAAATTATTTTATATGTGTTATGCAGTATATATACCACTTTGAATCCACTTGTTGGGGGATGAGGTGGTATATTTATTTTATTTATTTATTTACATTCTCTTATATACTGTGCTATTCTGCATCAGTGTGGTTTACATTGAACAAACTGAAATTACATTGAACAGGGCATTATAATTTGGAGATAACTATTTTACAGGGAACATGGGCTATGGAGGGCTAAGTGGCTTGCCCAAGACTATAAGGAGCACCTGTGGGACTAGAAACCCCAGTCCTTCCAGCCCAAGGTTGCTGTCCTCTAGTGGGATTTGAACCCCCGACCTTAAGTACCGTGCCCCAACCACTAGGCCACTCCTCCACTCCACAATGGCTTATATGTGTATATAAGCCAACAAAAAGAATACCCATGGCGCTGCCCTGATAAACCCCTTTCCTTTGGTTCAAACTGCAGTTCATTGCTATCCTCCATTGTCAATTAGTCAGCCAGTGTCTAAACCAGATTAGTACCGTAGGAACAACCTTTAGTCTGCTTAGTTTATTTATGAGCAGCTTGTGGGGAAAGTCTCAAAGGCATTATTGAAATAAATATGCCATATCCTGTTCCTGCTCCTGATCTATATCTGATCACCTCATCAAAAAAAATTGACATCTCCCTTTGGTAAAATCATCTTGCCAGTGATCTGCAGGAATAATGAAGGATAATGAGGGTCAAGTATATTATAATGAAGCTCCATGACTCGGAGCATGACCAGTGTTTCCTTTTATTGAAAAATGTAGAACCCTTCATCGACATCATTATAACATGGGATGTGATATTTATATTTAGTGAAGTCATCAGATATCTTTATGATGCACAGTTTAAGTCCCAAATTTGCATATATTTCTCACCACTAGATAAACGGGGTTGGCAAGAGTTATTAATATGGATTAGCATATGTGTGTGTGCTAATGCCTTTAACATGTGCTATTTTGCTGCAGGCTCCATTTTATGCAATGGGACCTACTTTATTAATAAAGCCTGTTAATGCGGTGTTGTACATTAATAACTTTAGCTGAGTGTTTGCTGGAGTTAGAGAGTCTGCTGGCAAACCTACGATATATGCTTTGAATTTCACTACCTTCTCTGAAGCCTCGTTCGACCTCATCTTGAGACATGTCCAAAAATAACTGAGGAATGGGATGCAGATCGAAATTTTCTTATCATAAAAAAACTTGTATTGATTTCACATGAAATTCACATCTATCCCTAACAGAAAGATCTCCTGCCTGAACTTTGCAAGGGTTCCAAAATCACATGTATAAAATGTTCCTTAAATTCAACACAAGCTTGAAACTTGTCAACAACAGCACCAGTCCTCACTGGTTCAACTTTAGATGCTGACCATTCACACATCTTTCACAAACATTCATAAACCATGTGTCTAGTGTATGCAGGTGTACATTGCAGAGCCCTGATTGCCATTTGCAAGGGTTCCCAAGGTCATGATATTATTCTTTTTTTCAATCTCCTCTCTTTCTCTGCCAAGTTTAGTGAACTTTGCTGAGTGAAGCATCTGCCCCAGGGCATATTTATAACTGTATTCATGAGCAGTGTTAGCACATCTTTTCAAACAATGTTTTGAAAACTCACTATCAGCCCTGCATAAAAGTTGCTAGGTTGATTCATAAGGGAAATATGGTTTATCTTCAAAGGGATTTTACAGTAAAAGCCAGGAAATCCCAAATATTAGAAGAAGATAGTAATGAGCACAGAAAGAGAAATTTTGTATTTGAAAATAGAGAATAACTGAATGCCCCTCTCTCCAAGTCATCAAAGTTACAATCTCATACACTAAGTTTACTGACAAAATATCTTGTTTGAGCTCAATTACCAGACAGAAAATACATTAGAAGCTGATATCATCCATCTATGACATTCAGGAGTAAATTTTCAAAATCCTTTTTCTTTGTGCATAAAGTAAAAATTGCATATGTTAATGGAAAACTCTGAAATGGATTTTTATCCATCTAAAACTACATATGTAATTTCTTAGGGGCCTGTGTCCTAAGGGCGAGTACAGAAAGTTGTGTTATTATTATTTATTATTCATTATAGTTTCTTATATACCGCGCTATTCGGTATCAGCACAATTTACATCACAACACAACGACCATAACAATAAGCTGTCTGGTTTTACATCGAACAGGAGTACAAACTTGTTAAAAACTTAGGGTTGATGTTCAGCAGCGATGGTCAGTGTCTTTAAAGTGCCTGGCCACCACCATTCTTCAAGGAGCTTTGATTGGATAATTTTAAAAAGGGAACACATTATCCTACATACTTCAGAAACATAATATCAAAATTTACTAGAGTAAAATAATAACTGTTTAGCAAGGAAGCAGGGCTACACACAGGGACAGAACAGTGCTGTCAAAACACACACAAAAGAGGTCAGCTTCTTTTTCTCTTAAAAGACAGCTGAGGAAAAGTTAGGGACTTTGGTAGGTCTCTCATTTACTTCAACAGGAATAGAAACATAGAAATATGATGACAGAAAAAGACCACATGGCCTATCTAGTCTGTCCTTCCATATCAACCACTACAACAGTCCCCTTTTTTCCTTTAGAGATACTCTGTGTTTGTTCCATGCTTCTTTGAATTCAGTTACTGTCCTCATCTCTACAACCTCCACTGGGAGACTATTCCACGGATCCACCACTTTTTCCATAAAGAAATATTTCCGCATATCACTCCTGAATCTATCCCCTTTCACCCTCATCCCATCTCCCCTCATAGCAGAACTTGATTTCAATTGAAAGAGGCTCTCCCCCTGTACATTTATGCCATGGAGGTATTTAAACATCTCAATCACATCACCTCTATCCCGCCTTTCCTCTAAGGTGTACATATTAAAATCTTTAAATCTGTCCTCATATGCTTTATAATGAAGACCAATAACCATTTTAGTAGCCAACCTCTGTACTGACTCCATCCTGTTTATATCCTTTTGAAGGTGCGGTCTCCAGAATTGCATGCTATACTCCAAATTAGGTCGCACCAAAGACTTATACAGAGGCACTATCACCTTCTTTTTTCTGCTAGCCATTCCACTCCGTATGCACCCAAGCAACCTTCTAGCTTTTTCTGCTGCCTTTTCTACCTGTTTAGCTACTTTAAGATCATCAGACACAACCATGCCTAGGTCCCGCTCTTCTTTAGTGGACAAAAGTACTTTACCCCCTATACTATATTGCTCCCTTGGATTGCTGCAACCCAAATGCATGACCTTACATTTTTTAACATTAAATCCCAGCTGCTAAATTCTATACCATTCTTCAAGCTTAGCTAGATCCCTCCTCATAAGAAAATAAGAACATAAGATATGCCATACTGGGTCAGACCAAGGTCCATCAAGCCCAGTATCCTGTTTCCAACAGTGGCCAATCTAGGTCATACGTACCTAGCAGTTTCCCCAAAAGACACAGGTTCCGCAATGCTACTACTGGGTCAAGCATTGATATTCTGGGTCCCTTCTTAATAATGGTTTATGGACCTTTCCTCCAGGAACTTGTCCAAACCTTTTTTAAACCCAGCTACACTAACAGCCTTTACTACATCCTCCGGTAACAAATTCCAGAGTTTGATTACACATTGAGTGAAAAAAATATTTTCTTTTGTTAGTCTTAAATAGTTTACCCTGTAGCTTCATTGCATGTCCCCTAGTCTTTCTATATTCTGATAACATAAACAATCGATCTACGTTTACCCAATCCACTCTGTTCATTAATTTATAGACTTCTATCATATTTATTTATTTATTTATTTATTTAACAGTTTTTATATACCGACTTTCTACAATTCAAGTCGGTTTACAGGTAACATAACAGACAGTATATTTCAACTGAGTACATTGTAACAATAATATCAATCAACTAAGTACATTGCAACAAAGAAGATCATAGTATAATAAGATTAACAAGCAAGCTACCCTTTGTGAAGGTTTAAAACTATTTACATGGAGGCTTAACATGTTATTTACATGGAGCCATCTCTTTTCCAGGTTAAAGAGCCCTAACCTTTTTAGCCTTTCTTCATAGGAGTATCCTTCCATCCCCTTTACCATTTTGGTGGCTCTTCTCTGAACCTTTTCTAATAACGCTATATCCTATTTAAGATACGGCAACCAGAATTGCACACAATGGAACGATATAGAGGCATTATAATATCTTTTGTTTTATTTTCCATTCCTTTCCTTATGATACCTAGCATTCTATTTGCTCTCTTGGCTGCTGCTGCACACTGGGCCAAGGGTTTTAACATGTTATCCACAATGACGCCTACATCGTTTTCCTGGGTGGTGGTTCCTAATGTGGAACCTTGCATTGTGTAACCATAGTTTGGGTTGTTCTTCCCTAGGTGCATAACTTTGCACTTGTCCACATTAAATTTCATCTGCCATTTTGATGCCCAGTCTTCCAATTTATCAAGATCCTCTTGCAATTTTCCACAATCCTCTTGGGTTTTAACATCTTTAAATAGTTTTGTGTCATCTGCAAATTTGATAATCTCACTCATTATTCCACGTTCCAGGTCATTTATGAATATGTCAAAAGGCAGCGGACCCAGCACAGATCCCTGGGGTACACCACTATTCACCTTTCTCCACTGGGAAAATTGGCCATTTAGCCCAACCCTCTGCTTTCTATCTTTTAACCAGTTCTTGATCCACAGTAGTACACTGCCTCCTATCGCATGACTCTTTAGTTTTGCCAAACGTCTCTGATGAGGGACCTTGTCAAAGGCTTTCTGAAAGTCCAGATACACTATATCAACCGACTCACCTTTGTCAACCTGTTTATTCACACTTTCAAAAAAACATAACAGATTAGACTCCCATTAGGCCATGCCTATCTACATGCTGAGTAATTTTATTCTTTATGATGGTTTCTACCATTTTTCCTAGTACTGATGTGAGGCTCACCGGTCTGTAGTTTCCCGAATCACCCCTGGAACCCTTTTTAAAAATTGGTGTTACATTGGCGATCCTCCAATCTTCAGGTATTAGAGATGATTTTAATGATAGTTCACAGATTACTAATAGCAGGTCTGCAATCTCATATTTCAGTTCTTTCAACACCCTTGGATGTATACCATCTGGCCTAGGTGATTTGCTACTCTTCAGTTTATCTAATAGTTGTAATACATCTTCCCGATGTATCAATATTTCCTTCATTTCTTCTGCACCTTTAAATACCACTTCAGTCATGGGTAACATCCCTACATCTTCCTCAGTAAAGACCGAAGCAAAGAATTCATTCAGTCTCTCCGCTATCGCCTTGTTGCCTCTTAGTACCCCTTTAACTCCTCTATCATCTAATGGACCAACTGACTCTCTCACAGGTTTTTTGCTATGAATGTACTTGAAAAAAATCTTTATTTCTCGTTTTTGCTTCCGCAGCAAGCTTCTTCTCAAGTTCTCCCTTTGCCTGCTTTATTAATGCCTTGCATTTGACTTGGCAGTGCTTGTGCTGTTTCCAGGTTTTGTCATTTGGCTCTTTTTTCCATTTCCTGAAAGATGCTTTTTTGGCAACAACAGCCTCTCTGACCTCACCTTTACACCATGCTGGCAGTTTTTTGGACTTCCTTCCACTTTTCTTAAAGCGTGGAATACAGCTGGTCTGGGCTTCCAAGATAGTATTTTTCAACAACACCCAAGCTTGATGTAAGTCTTTAACCTTTGGAACTGCTCCTTTTAGTTTTTTCTTAACTATTTTCCTCATTTTATCATAGTCTCTGTTTCGAAAGTTAAAAGGTAGTACTGTGGATTTCCTTACTATCCCTCCTTCACTAATTAAATCAAAGGCGATCATGCTATGATCACTATTGCCAAGTGGCCCCAACACCCTTATCTCTTGCACTAGATCTGGTGTTCCACTAAGGACTAGTTCTAATATGCCTTCCCCTCTGGTCGGTTCATGAACCAGCTGTTCCAAGAAGCAGTCATTTATGTCATCTAGGAATTCTATCTCCCTAGCATGTCCTGCCGTGACACTGACCCAGTCGATACCGGGGTAATTGAAATCACCAATTATTATTACTGCACTGTAACTTTTCTTAGCTTCCTTGATTTCTTTGAGCATTTCATCATGTTCATTCTGGCCAGGCAGTCGATAGTACACCCCCACTGCCATCACCTTCCCCTTTTTACATGGAATTTCAATCCATAGAGATTCTACAGCAAATTTTGTTTCCTGCAAAACTTTAATCCTTTCTGACTCAATGCCCTCTCTAACATAGAGCGCAACCACTCCACCAATTTGATCAGCTCTATCATTATGATATAGTTTGTACCCAGGTATCACAGTGTCCCACTGGTTGTCCTCCTTCCACCATGTCTCTGATATTCCAATCATATCTAACCTCTTATTTAGTGCTATATATTGTAACTCTCCCATCTTATTTTTTTCACTTCTAGCATTTGCCTACAAGCATTTTAGAGACTGTATTTTATTCATATTAATTTGGCTATTGGTAGACATGGGTAATTTGGGAGCTTTAATGTCTGTCTGCTCCATACTCGAGGACATTTGGGCTACTTTACTCTTTTTTTGGAACCTCTCTGCTTTTGGTAGTATCCTTCAAGGATACATTCTTCCAAACCATCCGCTCTTGGGCGACTGTCGGCTTTCCCCTATTATCTAGTTTAAAATCTGCTCTATCTCCTTTTTAAAGGTTAATGCCAGCAGCCTGGTTCCATCCCGGTTAAGGTGAAGCCCATCCCTTCGGAAGAGCCCCTCATCTCTGCACCATAGTCTCATCCACGTATTGAGACTCCAGAGCTCTGCCTGCCTTTTGGGTCCTGCACGTGGAACAGGAAGCATTTCGGAGAATGCTACCCTGGAAGTTCTGGATTTCAACTTCCTACTTAAAAGCTTAAATTTAGCCTCCAGAACCTCCCTACCACATTTTCCTATGTCATTGGTACCAACATGTACCAAGACAGCAGACTCCTCCCCAGCACTATCTAAGACCTTATCTAGGTGGCGCGTGAGGTCCGCTACCTTCGCACCAGCAGGCATGTTACCAGGCGATCCTCACGCCCACCAGCCACCCAGCTATCTACATGCCTAATGAACGAATCACCAACTATAACGGCTGTCCTAACCCTTCCCTCATGGGCACATGACCCTGGAGAAACCTCCTCGGTGTGATATGGTTTTCCATCACCTGGAGGACAGGTCCTAGTTACAGGATCACTTCCTGCCACACCAGGGTGATGCTCTCCTGTCATGTGACCTCTCTCCTCCATGGCAACAGGGATGCTGCCAGACTGGAGTGAGACTTCAGGACTATATCCCTGTAGGTCTCATTTATGTACCTCTCTGTCTTTCTTATGTTTTCCAAGTCTGCTACTCTAGCCTCTAGAGAATGGATTTGTTCCCTGAGGGCAAAGAGCTCCTTGCACCTAGTGTTATCTATACCTTCCTGGGTGTCTACTCTATTGCAGATTTTGTTATCATCCGCAAAGAGGCAAACCTTACCCGACAGCCCTTCCGCTATATCACTAACAAAGATGTTAAAAAGAATTGGACCAAGGACAGATCCCTGGCGCACACCACTTACCACACCACTTAGCTCCATTTACCTGTACTCTTTGTCACCTCACACCCAACCAATTTCTAACCCAAGCAGTAACTTTAGTGTCCATCCCTAGGGTGCTCAATTTGTTTATAAGTCGTCTGTGAGGAACAGTGTCCAAGGCTTTACTGAAATCTAAATACACCACATCTAGGGCTCTCCATCGGTCCAACTCCCTGGTCACCCAGTCAGAGAAATCAATCAGATTTGTCTTATAAGGCCTGCCTCTGGTGAATCCATGCTGCCTCTGATCCTGTAATCTGCTGGACTCCAGAAACCTCACTATTTTCTCTTTCAGCAGCGTTTCCAATAATTTACTCACCACCGAAGTTAAACTAACTGGCCTGTAGTTTTCAACCACATCCCTACTTCCGCTTTTATGTAAAGGCACCACATGAGCCTCTCTCCAGTCCTTTGGCACCACTCCTGACTCCAACAAGGCATTGAAAAGGTCAGTCAGTGGAGCTGCTAGAATGCCCCCAAGTTCCCTCAGTATTCTAGGGTGTATCCCATCTGGTCCCATTGCTTTGTCTACTTTAATTTGAGCTAGTTTCTCACGAACACAGTCTTCTGAAAATTGTTCAAGATGTCCCTCACTTCTGTTCCTGTTTATGGGTGTTTTGTGAGGTCCTGCTCCTGGTTCTTCATCTGTGAACACAGAACAGAAATATTTGTTAAGCAATTCCGCTTTATCCTCATCAGCTTCTACATATTCCTCTCCTTCACCCTTGAGTCTGACAATTCCACTTTTGCCCTTCCTCTTCTCACTAACATATCTGAAAAATGTCTTATCCCCCCCCCCCCCCATTTTATTGCATTGGCTATTTCCTCCTCTTTTTGAATCTTTGCTTTCCTGACTACTTTGCTAGCTTCTCTAAGTTTTTCCAATATAGATGCCTGTCTTCCTCTCTCTGTGATCTCTTGTATTTCATGAAGGCCTCCCTCTTTTTCTTCACCTTTTCAGCTACTTCTTTTGAAAGCCATAGCGGTCTCCTTTTCCTTTTACCTTTATTTACCATTTTCACAAAAAGGTTGTTTGCTCTTAAAATATCCCCTTTCAGTTTTGCCCACTGTTATTCTACATCCCCCAGCTGTTCCCATCCCAATAACGACTCCCTGAGGTATTGGCCAATCTGGGCAAAGTAAGGGGTATGTTTACTAATCAGCAGTAGTGGCTTCCATGCGATATCGGAGCCACGGCCCCATTGAATTCAATGGGGCCATGGTTCCGATATCGCATGAAAGCCACTACCGCTGATTAGTAAACATACCCCTTAGTCTTCCTAAAGTCTAAGACCCTCACCTTTGAATGGATTCTAACAGCCCTAATCCTAATACCAAACCACACCATCTAGTGATCACTGGATGCAAAATGATCTCCCACTACAACATCAGAAACACTTTCACCATTGGTAAGCACCAAGTCCAGTATGGCCCCTTCATGTGTGGGGTCTGTTACCAATTGCCTGAATAGTTCTCCCTGTAGAGAATCCAGGATCTCTTTACTTCTAGATGATACTACAGCAAGAATGTGCCAATCAACATCTGGCATATTGAAATCCCCTATCAGTAGTTCTTCCCCTTTCCTAGCAATGCTGCGTATGTCTTCAAGTAATGCTGTCCACCTCTTCCTCTTGTGAGGGAGGTCTGTATATCACGCCAAGGTATCAAAGCTCTGCCAATTGAACGATGGCTGGGAAAAATTGTATTGCCAAAGCTGTTGCTCCCATTACAGCTTATGCTTCTTTCCAGACAGACAGCCCAATGCCAGTCGAGGGACTGGTTCCATGTACAAGATGCCTTCAAGCTGAAGCCCTCATGAAACAAGTAGAAGAGCTCAGAGAAGAGGTAGTGAGGCTGAGAGGCATTCAAGACTCAAAGAAGTACATTGATGAGATGCTTCTTAAAGCATCCAAGCTCTCTAGCACAGATGCAGATGGGATGCTACAGAATGAAGAGAATTGGATCTGAGTCACCAGAGCATGCAGAATTGACAACCAAACTCCCCCAGCTTTGAATTAAAGAACCAGTATGCAGTCCTGGAAGTGGTAGAGGTGAAAGCATCCTAAGAAAGGGAAGAACCAGAGCTCAAGCACCCCAAAGTTGCGGAATCTGTGACCACAGAGAAACGAAGGGTAAAGGTGGATGGTGACTGTCTTCTGAGGGATACTGAGGTGTCCATCTGCTGATAAGATTTGATATCCAGAGGTGTGCTATCTGCCAGATGCCAAAATCTGAGATATTATAAAGAGTTTTCAGAGACTCATCAAGCCTATTGACTATTATCCTATGTTGCTCATCCATGTCGGCACAATTGATACTGCTAGGTATCCCTCCGAGCATATCAAAAGTGACTTCATGGCTCTGGGATAGAGGGTGAAGCAGATAGGTGTGCAGGTGGTGTTCTCTTTAATCCTCCCCATTGATACTAAAGGCTGAGGCAGAGAAGCTTGCGTTCTGGAGAAGAATGCACGGCTGCGTGGATGGTGTCATTGAGAGCGTTTTTGGTTTCCTGAACCATGGGATGATTTTCCAGGGGTTGCAGAGCAGAGATGGTTTCCACCTATCCAGAAAGGGTAAAAGTGTCTTCTACAGCAGACTGGCTAACCTACTGAAGAGGTCTTTAAACTAGATTTGTTGTGGATGAGTGAAGAAAGCCCCCAGGTAAGTGAAAGGTATTTAAAACATTAAACACCTCTGAAATGGGTAAAAGGGGCAATATCTGGAAATTAGTGTGCATAAATGCCCATAGTATCAGAAATAATATCCTAGATGTTGAGGCTTTAATGGAAGAGGCTGACTTGGATTTAGTGATGGTTACAGAGACATGGTTCACAGACAACCATGACTGGGAAGTAGTTATACCAGACTATACTTTATTCAGGAAAGACAAGGAAGGAAGAAGGGGATCAGGAGTGGCACTAATGTGTAAAAAATAACATTAAAGCTATGGAAATACATGGCTTCCTGTCCCACAGCCCCTGTTGTAAGCACTGAGGCTTCCCCCTCTAGCCCACCAGCCTCTACAAGGCTCCCGGTGCCCTGTCCCTGAGCTCGGCTGCCCCCCCCCTTGACCTCCTTGCTACCAGGGGGGTACGGCCCAACCACATGCTGGCCACCTGGCCCTCCCCACCCCCTGTTGTGAGGCAGAGCAGTCCGCCACACCCTGTCGGCCCCCCTGACCCCACCTGATCACTCCCTGCCCTCCAGGGACCCCCCCATCCTGTCCCCCTTCGCCCCTCTGGCCCCCCGTCTGCCCCCCTGGCGGCCTTTTCTTCCCGGCATCCCCTTAACCTTCTAGCTAATCAGTTGCAGCAGATTATGGGTTTTTTTTTTTTATACCCACCAGCCCTCAGCCCTTCTTTTCCAATTCTTCCCCCCCTAATTAGTATTTCCGCAGCCCCAACTCGCCTGATTCTTTGGGCCTCGTAGACCGTGCTCAGCCATGGCCCGCGACGTCCCAGCAGTCCGCAGGCTGCAGGAAGCCGACAAGGACCCCGCTCACCACAACGCACAGCTCCCGGGGCTCTCCCGACACTCCGCCTGCCGCTAAACACCGCCGCTCATGCGTCCCATCCTCCAGACCTTCCGCCGCAACTGCTACCGCCCTGCAGCCTCCGAAGCACCAAAAAATGACGTGATCAGCCTCCGCAGACTCCCGACATGCTCGGCTCCTACTGCAGCTTGAGCACATGCGATCTCCTCCGATTGGCTCCCCCGCATGCTCACGCGGGTGGAGCCAATCGGCGTCGTAAGACGCGAGCGCCCACATCACCCCTAGCTCCAACCCAGTGCGGCAGGGTCCCGCACCGGGCCGAGCACCTGATTACCCGCAGGCGCCAGGACCCTGCCCGTGCCTTTACTCATATGGAATTAGAAGAGAGTTAATGTAGACAGGTAATTCCATATAGAAAGCCCAAAATGCAAGCATAAGGAGTTTGAATTTAATACAAGAAGCTATTGGAAGCCAGTGTTATTCCTTGAGAAGAGGGGTCATATGATCTCTTTGCTGCGTTTTGAATGATTTGAAGTCTCTTTATCTGATACTGGGGTACCCGGGCAAGTAAAGAATTACAATAATCCAGGCGGGTTATCACCAGCATAAAGATAAGTGCTTTTAAAGCCCTAGTATCAAGAACATTCTTCAGGGATTTAATTTGACATAAGGTAACAAATGAAGTCCTAGTACCTCCAATAACTGGTGGGTAAAAGAAAGCTTGTGATCCCAAATCACCCCAAGAAGTTTCATTGAGTCCTTGAGTTTAGTGAGGGAAGTTTTAATTAAAAGGAAGAATGGAGGTTTATTGCCCTGGAAGGAGATCTGGAGTGCCTCGGCTTTGGCCAGGTTCAGGACTAATTTGTTTTCTTTGATCCATGCTACTAGCATATCCAACTTTGCTTGTATATTTACTAGAAAATTTGGGTCATGGTTATCAGAGGAAATTAACAACTGGATGTCTGCGTAAATATAGCAACTTCGGCCTATTTAATGAATGATGGTAGCGAGTGGGGCTAGAAAGATACTAGAGTAGGGGACAGAATACACCTCAGTGGAATGCCACAAGATAATGATAACATTGATGACCACTGATCTCCTATAATTACATGAGCTGTCTATCTGAAAAATATAAGCAGAACCAATTTAGAATTACTGCTAAGAAACAAACTTGCTGCAACCTGTCCAAAAGAAGGGGGTGATCAACTATGTCAAATTCAGTTGAATAAGAAGCACATCTCGGAAATTGTCCTGCTGTATAATAGTTTCATTTGGCAAGGCCAGGAGACCTGATTCTGTATTATGACTGTGCCTAAAACCTGATTGTCAAAGGTGAAAAGTGTTATTTGAATTAAGAAACTTGTGCTGAAATGGCTTTTTCCAAACATTTTGCCACAAAAGGAATGTTTGATATAGGCTGGTAATTTTGCGGGAGGGAAGCAACTGAGGGATGTTAAGGCTGTTGTTGTTGTTGTTAAGTGCCGTCGAGTCGGAGTCGACTCATGGCGACCCTCTGGATAGCTATCCTAAATTGTGTTCGGTCTTCAGTCAGGCGACTCATTGTTGACAGACTGGTACCCGTAGCTGCTGTTATTGTATCGATCCATCTCATTGCTGGCCTTCCTCTTTGTGTTGACCTTCTATCTTGCCAAGCATAATGTCTTTCTCTAATGATCTCTCTCTTCGCATGATGTGTCCAAAGTATGAAAGTCGAAGTCTTGTCATCTGAGCTTCTAAAGAAAGCTTAGGTTTGATCTCCTCTAGTACCGACTGGTTTGTTCTTCGGGCAGTCCATGGTATACACAGTATTCGCCGCCAGCACCATAATTCAAAGGCATCAATTTTCTTCCTGTCTATCTTTTTCACTGTCCAGCTTTCACATCCATATGATGTTATTGAAAATACCATGGCCTGAACAAGTCAAATCTTTGTATGGAGAGAGACATCTCTGCTCTTGAGAATCTTATCTAGGTCTTTCATAGCCATTCTGCCAAGAGCAATGCGTCGTCTGATTTCTTGACTGCTTGTTGCTTCTTTATTGATAGTTGATCCAAGTAGGTTAAAGTTGTTCACAATTTCAATTTCTTCTCCTTCAACGATGAACCTGTTGATTATGCCAGTTGTCATGGGCTATTATTCAGTAAATCAAGAAAAACTGGGGCAGCCTAGCAGTCCTTTAGCAGGCCAGGAGGAGTGCTATCAGTCTGAGAGGAAGTGGCATTTATGGAATCAAGCAATTTTTTCAGGTGCAATAAGGATAGGGTATTAAATTTGGATAACTGCCCCAGGGGAGGGATTGCTGGGCATAGCACCCCAATAAACCAGGGGGAGAGTTTGGAAACTGTATACCTGTAACTCTGAGAGATTCTGAAAAGACATAATCTTATTTTGCAAAAAATTTGCAAAGGTATTTGTGTGAATAGGGGTTGGAGCGGATACCTGTGTTCTAATGTGGCAAATCTCCTAAGAATACCAAAATGTCCAGGGTAATTTTCCTTAGTGTAGACCTGATGAGAAATATATTGCTTTTTCTCAGCAAATAATGTGGCTTTATATTTTTTTGTAGGTCAAGACTTACTGTCTTATTTGTAAAAGAAGTGATTCTCATCCATTGCTGTTCAGTTTGATGGATTTTCCACTTAAGCAATCTCAGTTTTGCTGAGTACCATGGGTTCGTCCTTTTTTTGGCCACTTCTCTTCCAGAAAGGCCTGTTTATTGAGTTATTTTAAAAGAAGCATGGCCCAAAGCTCTGACTTCTGCTCCAATAGTTGTACAGTAAGGGCAGATGATTCAGTTGTATAATACACTACAAAAAATTCTTTATTAATTGCCTGCAGAAGTAGGGTAAAAGTACAAAAGGTAGCAAAAGATTTGAAGGAATAAACCATACGCATTGTGTATCTTTGATCCAGGTTTGTAATCATCAAGAATCTATCTGACAGAGTTTACCTCTGGAAAATCATGCTGCCATGAACCCTACAGACCCCTGTTGTGGTACAGTATATAGGATGAAGTACTTCTATGCATGAAAGAAAAGCAGGCCCTGGAAATGATCGTTTTCTGATGATTTTTAAGATGCCAAACAGGTAAATAAGGTGATTTCAAAAGCTAGAAGGATGGTTAGGTGCATAGGTAAAGTAATAACCAGCAATAAAAAGGAGATGATAGTGCCTCTAGTGAAACCTCATTTGGAGTGTTGTGTGCAATTCTGGAGACTGCATATTCACAAAGATATAAACGGGATTGAATTGGTTCAGAAGGTGCTACTAAAATGATCAGTGGTAGACCATACCAAAAATGCAGAGATTGCGGTAAAAAAGCAGCTAAAGAACATAGTCTCAAAATGGGTCTGCACCTTAATGTAAAGAAGACAAAGATCGTGACAACTGACAAAATCAACAAGTTCATTGTTGAAGGAGAAAAAATTGAAATTGTGGACAACTTTAATCTACTTGGATCAACTATCAATAAAGAAGCAACAAGCAGTCAAGAAATCTGATGATGCATTGCTCTTGGCAGAATGGCTATGAGAGACCTAGACAAGATTCTCAAGAGCAGAGATGTCTCTCTCCATACAAAGATTCAACTTGTTCAATCCATGGTATTTTCAATAACATCATTTGGATGTGAAAGTTGGACAGTGAAAAAGATAGGAAGAAAATTGATCCTTTGAATTATGGTGCTGGCGGCAAATACTGTGTATACCATTGACTGCCCGAAGAACAAACCAGTTAGTACTAGAGGAGATCAAACCTAAGCTTCCTTTAGAAGCTCATATGACAAGACTTTGACTTTCATATTTTTGGACACATCATGCGAAGAGAGAGATCATTAGAGAAAGACATCATGCTTGGCAAGATAGAAGGTCAATGCAAAAAAGGAAGGCCAGCAACGAGATGGAGTGATATAATAACAGCAGCTATGGGTACCAGTCTGTCAACAATGAGCCACCAGACTGAAGACTGAACACAATCCAGTGGGTGG
Source organism: Ichthyophis bannanicus (assembly GCA_033557465.1). Classification (NCBI taxonomy): domain Eukaryota; kingdom Metazoa; phylum Chordata; class Amphibia; order Gymnophiona; family Ichthyophiidae; genus Ichthyophis; species Ichthyophis bannanicus. The sequence goes on along the minus strand of CM066033.1, from coordinate 1,012,081,610 downwards.
CCATGAGTCAAGACCGACTCGACGGCACTTAACAACTTCAACAAAGATGCAGTTAATGCCACCCACTGAGATGCATCTGTGCGGTCTACAAATCCACTGTTTGCTGGATGCTGCTGAAGCGTATGATAACCATTTAGTACAGACATACCAATTCTCCACCCTTGCTCCGCCACATGCACAGCTAACATGCATTCTGCAGCTAGTGCACAAACTGCTGCACTATCTGCATTTGTCACACTGTTAATGCGGAACGCATAGCACATTGCCAGATTCTTTATGCCCATTTCTTTCATTCTTTAACTGAGGTCTAGATTTAGTAGGTTATCTTGTAATGCTACGTAAATATTTTAATAGTGGTCGTATTTCTGCAGTTTTAAACATTATATCAAATCACATTGATAATAAAGAAATACATATGCAATTCTTGGCAATTGCATTCATTAATGTCAATAAGACATTGAAGGGGGTAGTTACTAAAGATTATTACTGCAATAATGTACATTTTGGCCTTTCAAGCAGGTTGAAAAACAATAGCATGAGTTATTTTACCACAATGCACAAATTCTTACCACCCTATGCACTGAATATTGAGATTGGAATAAGGTGATCATCGTAAGCTGCACTCTTCCTTTATTGTAGGAGTCACCAACCCAGTAACCTGCTGTATTTGAGTTACTGTAGATTAGTGACTCCTGCAGTAGACTAAACTGAGGTAAAATGCTTGATTTTACTATGGCTTAGAAACTACACACTTCCCCTGAATAGTGTACCAAAAAGAAGATTATAGAGGGGCACTTAACAAAAGACCACTGTAACAGAGGACAATCATGGAATACACAAGAGGCAAAATTAAAAAAGAAAAAAAGATCAAAATATCAAGTAGTGGAAAAACATGAACACATAGACTAGTTCTTTACTAGAGCAGTTAAATACTATTCCCATCATCCCCCCTCCAATAATATCACTAGTCTCTCATGACAGCCCTCAGAGATTGTTCAGGAAAACTCTAAGCTAAGGGGCTCAAAGAAAACAAATTTAACATTTTGTAGTTTTATGATACATTTATAAGGAAAACACAAAATAAATGATGCACTTAAAGCAAGAACCCTTTTCCCTCTTTTATTGCATTATGTACATCACTTTGTTTATGTTTTAATGAAAGATGGTTAATAAGTTGAATAAATATAAACTTCCTGGTGCATCAGTAAAAAAGATTTCCTACTGTCTCCGGTAGACATAGCTAAAGTAGGGAAAGCTCAAATTCCTTGTACCAAAATAAACAAAATAAATATTCCTTTAATGATTACTAAGTTTGAAGAGTTTAATTGATTACCATTTTCATTTAGGATGCTTCCACTCTGTATGTATAAGGGACTCATTTCCATTTACATCACCCTTCGCCAGGGGAAGAATATTTTGCCAACGAGTAGACCTGCATTTTCCATTAAATCCTATGGAGTTACACAGCTGGAAAAAATTTCAAAACGCGTCTAACAAGGTTGGAGGGTAGGTATCCCTTCTTGAATTCATGCACTTCCTCGGTGCTGATTTCAGATTATGAGCATACTTATTGTGGTTCCTTTGCCACAATTCCAGATGTTCATGATGCCATCCTGGGGGACACATACTGGAAAAAGAATGAGGCTTTTCCAAACTGGAATATGGATGATAATATATTGTACAGCCCAGAGCTGAAGTCAACCCAAAAAAACAGTGCAGTGGGAGGTTTTTGCAATACCTCCGAGACACGGATGTTTTCTCTGAGTCACTTTTTAAAGATGATCATATTTTTTATTCCTCAATATTGTTACATGTCTTTCTGTTGGAAACTTAACTACATCCTGAATTTGGGTGAATGAAGTCCGTGCTTTTGAGACAGAAATGAGAGGAACACCTATCTTAGTCTTACTAAACCTAGGCTACTGGCTGTATATTATTCAAATATTATTGGGGGGGGGGGGACAGACAGATACACATGCACGCATACTCCTCTTAACACATAAATGCAGCAGCCCCCATGACAGACAGACATATACACGCAGCCCCGACACTCCTCTTGGCGCACACACATGCTTGCAGCCTCCTAGTCCCTGATACCACCTGCCACTTCCAGTGAACACCACACATGCCTGATTCTGGAAATGGGGGAACTGTGCCATTGTGCTACACTGCTGATGTACACTTTTCAACTAATTGCTTTTAAAATTGGCGATGGTAAAGTAAGGGGCAAATGGAGCAGGGGAAGGGGGTCAGAAGCCGCAATGGGGAAAAGGAAGCAAGTTCAAAAAGGTTCTGGGGGTGCTGATCTGGTGGAAAATCACCACTGACAGCATCCAAGCTTTGACCGCACTGTATAAAGGACCATGGCAGACCTCCATGGGGTCTCATCTCAGGGATGATGATGAATCGGATGTAGCCCGTTTGCTGGTTTGGCCTGTCTATCGAGAGGTGAAGTCTTAACATTGTAAGCAGTAGCTAGTTCTCAGCACTGAGAAATGCAATAACCTGAATCTGCTGAATCCTTTTGAGTTGAACGTCTGTACTGGTTGATGATGGGAGGCTGTATCATTTGAGAATCTGGGCATGCAGTGCATAAATACAATATCAGCATTAAAGGCAAGTTGTACAGAAAGGACAAGCTTCTGAAATCTACTTTTATCATGGGGAAGTGCTTCTATCATAAGGGATGGGGAGATACTGGACTTCATGGGGCGGGGGGTGGTCAGAGAGAGCAGAGATGCTGAGCTATGAGAGGATGAAAGAGATGCTGGACTCTGAGGAATGGAAAGAGAGAGAGAGAGGTATGCTCGGCCCTGAGGGGTAGACAGGTGAAATATGAGTGGATAAAGAGGAAATAAAGAGACATGGAGGAAGCAGCTCAAAGGGGAAGATCAATATGTCAAAGACAGATATAAAGGTGGAATGGAAGAAGACAGAAAGAGCAAAGAGAAATGGTAAATCGGTGGCAGGCTCTGGAAAGAGGGTTAAAAGAACACAGAGGACCATTGTGACTGGAAAAGTAAAATGCCCAAACAAGAAAGGTAAAAAGAAATTGTTATATTCTGAATGTATTAACTGGAATATATTAACTTTCAGAAATGTGCATTGCTGATGTCTGTTTGTTCAGTATAAGAGGAAACTTATTTCTATTTTTATTTGTCCAGTGTTGCCACCACTGCGGAGTTTAACTTCTTGAGATTCCCTGCTCAGAGCCCGATTCAATCCTGGATGTCCTGGCCCTCTGTGCGCCCAGTCGGAAGCAGACGCACAGAGTTAGCCGGGATTCTGATCCCATGGGGCAATTTGCGCCTTGGAATTACCCTATTATTGTCTATCTCTAATGTGCTGTCCTATGCTTGTATTTGGTGAAGACTTCTCCGTATGTTGTATGTATCACATTGGTACAGCATTCCGTTAGCATGTATTTTGTGTGTAGATATCTGTAGCAGTCCCACCTGTTCTGTTTTCCCAGTAGGAAAGGTACTGGTGTTCTCAAAGATATATTGGTTTAGTATTTGTAGTACTGCCTTTCATAGATAGGGTTGGTGTATTTTTTGGGGGGCAATTTCTCCAAATGGGTTAGTTTTGTGCACATCATGACAGTCATGAACCTCGCTCCTAAGTCAGGGTATGTAGAGTATGATCTCGGTCTCTCAAATTTACTGCTAATGCTCGCCGTTCTAGAAGTCGAAGGGATTGCTCTGCGTCTCTTAGGGGGACAGAATATAGTTCCCTCCCCAAGTCTTGCTGGGTACCTTCATGTAGTAACCCCCTTGTACAAAATCCATGCTAATTCCCAGCCAGGTGACACTACAACTGAAGTACGGTAGGAAATAAAAAGAAAAATACATACAAGTCGTAGATCGCCCAGGATAAAAAGGTGCCCACCAATAGCCTCCGCACTAGGGCTAACGATGGTGGTAGCAATAGCGCAGTCACTGCAGATGCAGGTAACATCCCTGCCGTGGTGAGCGTGTTCATGGACCCTCTGTGGCAGGAGATAAACCACAGATATTAATGAAAGAGTTAAGAGGATTAACTACGGTTTATTTATTTATTTGTCTAGTCTTTTATACCACTCTTCCATAGGTTAAAGTGCTTTAAAAATAACACAACTGGATTTTTACATCGAACAGGTGTCGTACAACTTGGATCATTGACATAGAACCATAGGATCATTAAATGAACTTCAGTAGATAAAGAGGAAATAGTGTACTGCTACTTTTATGCTACCAACCCTAAAAAATGAAAAAGATTTACCTGGTGGGAGGGACCCAGGTCTTGCTGGGGACAGCTGAGGCTGCCATGTGGGGGTTTTTTAATTAAAAAAAAGGATGCAGAGGGGCTGGGTTTAGCTCTAGTCCCTTATTCAAAAAGTGCCTGACAATAGGAGCAGAAGGTCTAATATGCTGAATTCTTTATTTATGTCTCCAGCTTACCCTAATGCAAGTTTTGCAACATCAAGAAGAACCTCTATCTTCTTTGCGCCTACGCTCTGGAATCTACTCACAGATCATCGTCGAGTCATAAATGATCTTCAGGACTTCAAGAAAGAGTTAAAAACATACCTTTTATTCAATATTTTCAAATAGTATAATGTAATTCTTTATTATACCTTGTATTCTGTATTATGTTTTATGTAAGACCTTTATGGCCATGTTTTATTGTGAACCGTTTAGACTCTTAGATTTGCGGTATAAAAGTTTAGCTAAATAAATTAAATTAAATTAGAAGTAAATAAAAGGGTTCCCCAGTTAGGGGGAGAGGCTGAGAGAGTTTTTGGGCTAAGAAGTCATTATTCAAAGAAAAGAAAGTTAAAAGAAATCTGAGGTTTTCAGATCTACTCTGGGCTTGTGTAGGCTTTATGCTAATGAGTCAGGATTGCCTTAAAGGAACGGTAGCTTCAATGTAAAAGTGCTGATTTTTGGAAAATTTAAAAGTTGAAATTTAAAAATTGTAAAGTTACAGCACAGGTACAGGAGATGTGCTCTCTTGTAAAATATACTCTGTTTTGTGAAAAAATATTCATCATGACTAGGAAATCACTTGTTTACTCCCAGGGGTGGTGGTTTCTCCTCAAAGTTTAAAAGCAATCCTAAAGGCTTGAAATTATTGTAAATAGGACTAATTCATGTTTTTCAGACTTTCAAAAGACTATCTTAAGGGTAAAAAGATTAGTTTTATAAAAACAAGTTCTGTATGGCAGGCTATAGGAATGGTGTAGAGATCTCTTTGAAGTGACTCTGTCTAACAAGCCAATGCAGAAAGCTAGCACTAGACCCGCGCTGGTCTGATTTTTTTTAATGTTCCTGACAATGCCCACATTTTAACGTGCGACCAGGAAGGTTGGGTTTTCAAATGCCCGCCGCGGTAACCGTGTGCATGCAAATGAGCTAACACAGTGTTAAACTGGAAGAACAAACCAAAAAACATGTGCACAAGAAGTCTTCACTAGTCTGACATGCTCTCCAGGCACCATGTGGCTAATTTGCATATCAGCCCCAGCAGTATTTTGATGGCATCGGAAAAAGCCCCTGATGCCATCAAAATACTATTGGGGCCGGTGCCCAACATAAGAGACAGTAATCTAATGGCATTGGGGACAATCACAGCATAGCGAAAAGCCCCTGATGCCATCAAAACATTGCTGGGGGCTGGTGCCCCAAACAAAAAGTAATTTCCTGGTCATCTAGCAGCTCCGGAAACCTCCCCCCCCCCCACACACCCACACCCAAAGTAAAAGTGAAATCATCCCCAATCAAAAATAAATAAAGTAAAATTTACCTGGTGGTCTAGTAGCCCTTGGACCCCCCCCCCCCCAACCCAAAGTAAGAGGAAATCACCCCCAAGTAAAAACAAATAAAGTAAAAATTACCTGGTGGTCTAGCAGCCCCTAAATCCAAGTCCCTTCCATACCAAATAGGCAGAAGCGCTGCCTGTGCATTCCCGCTCAGGTCCGCCATCTTGTAATATAGCATGCCTGGCACTGCACAGTGCATCCCAGGATGTAGGCAGATGCAGTGAAAATGAAGATTGAGAGGGTGCGGTGGAGTAGGGGGCACAGTAGAGCAAGGGCAGCAACAGGTGGCAGGCTTTTCTCTTTCAAAAATTTGGCAACACTAAAAACATAAAAACTACCATAATGGGTCAGACCAAGGTCCATCAAGCCCACTATCATGTTTCCAACAGTGGCTAATCCAGGTCACATGTACCTAGCAGTTTCACATAAAGACACACAGGTTCCCTATTGCTTGTATTGGGGCAAACAGTGGATTTCCCAGGCCCTCTTTAATAATGGTTTATGGACACTTCCTCCAGGAACTCGTCCAAACATTTTTTAAACCCAGCTACACTAACAGCTTTTACTACATACTCTGACAATGAATTCCAGAATATGTTTACGCATTAAGTGAAAAAATATTTTCTCTTATTGGTCTTAAACAGGTTACACTAGCTCCATTGAATGTCCCTTAATCTTTCCACTTTTTGATGGCATAAACAATGAATCTAAGTTTATCCGTTGCACTCCATTCATTAATTTATAGACCACTATCATATCTCCCCTCAACTGTCTCTTTGCAGGATTGAAGAGCCCTAACCTTTCTAGCCTTTAATCATAGGGGCATCGGTCCATCCCCTTTACCATTTTGGTGGCTCTTCTCTGTACCTATTCTAATTCCGCTATATCCTTTTTAAGATATGGTGACCAGAATTACACACAATATTCAAGGTGCGGTCACACCACGAAACGATACAGAGGCATTATAATATCCTTTGTTTTATTCTCCATTCCTTTCCTTATGATTCCTAACATTCTGTTTGCCTTCTTGGCCACCAGTGCAGACCAGGTGGAGGGTTTCAACGTGTTATCCACGATGATGCTTAAATCTTTTTCCTGGGTGGTGCTTCCCAATGTGGAACCTTGTATTGTGTAACCATAGTTTGGGTTGTTCTTTCCTAAGGGCATAACTTTGCACTTGTCCACATTACATTTCATCTGCCATTTGGACGTCCAGTCTTCCAGTTTATCAAGGTCCTCTTTGCAATTTTTCACAATCCTCTTGGGTTTTAACAACTTTGAATAATTTTGTCATCTGTAAATGTGATTACCTCACTCATTCTGTCCATTTCCAGGTCATTTACAAATTTTTTAAAAAGCAGCAGACCCAGCAGGGATCCATGGGGTACTTCACTATTCACCTTTCTCCATTGGGAAAATTGGTCATTTAGTCCTAACCTCTGCTTTCTATCTTTTAACCAGTTCCTGATCCATAATAGTACACTGCCTCCTATCCCATGACTTTTTAATTTCGCCAAGAGTCTCTCATGAGGGATCTTGTCAAAGGCTTTCTGAAAATCCAGATACACTATATCGACCTGCTCACCTTTGTCTACCTGTTTATTCACGCTTTCCAAAAAAAACCCATAACAGATTAGTAAGACAAGATCATCCTTGGCTAAAGCCATGTTGACTGACTCCCATTAAGCCATGACTATCTACATGTTCTTTATAATGGTTTCTACCATTTTGCCTGGTGCTAATGGCAGATTCACTGGTATGTAATTTCCTGGATCACCCCTGGAATCCTTTATAAAAATTGGCATTACATTGGCCATTCGCCAATGTTCAAGTATTACAGATGATTTTAATAATAGCTCACAGATTAGTAATAGTAGGTCTGCAGTCTCATATTTTAGTTCTTTCAACACCCTTGTATGTATACCATCCGATCCAGGTGATTTGCTACTCTGTAGTTTATAAAATAGTTGTTATACATCTTCCCGGTTTACCAAAATTTCTTTCAATTCTTCTGATGCATCACCTTTACATACTATTTTGGTCATGGGTAACTTCCCTACATCTTCTTCAGTAAAGACCGAAGCAAGGAATTCATTCAGTCTCTCTGCTATAGCCTTGTCCCCTCTTTGTGCCACCCCTTTATCATCTAATGGCCCAACTGACAATTCCACTGGTTTTTTGCTATGGATGTACTTTGATGCGTTTTTGCTTCCACAGCAAGCTTTTTTTTCAAATGGTGTCTTTGCCTGCCTTATCAATGCCTTGCATCTTACTTGCCAGTGCTTATGTTTCCAGTTTTCGTCATTGGGCTCCTTTTTCCATTTACTGAAAGATGCTTTTTTGGCTAAAACAGCCTCTCCAACTCACCTTTAAACCATGCTGGCAGTTTTTTGGACTTTCTTCCACTTTTCTCAAAGTGTGGAATACAGCTATTCTGGGCTTCCAAGATAGTATTTTTAAATAACACCCATGCTTGATGTAAATCTTTAACCTTTGCAGCTGCTCCTTTTAGTTTTTCTTAACTCTTTTCCTCATAGTCTCACTTTTGAAAGTTAAAAGGCAATACTGTTGATTCCCTTGCCATCCTACCTCCATTTATGAAATCAAATGTAATCATGCTGTGATGACTATTGTCAAGTGGCCCTCAAAACCCTTATCTCCTGCACCTGATATTGTGTTCCACTAAGGGCTAAGTCCAAAATGCCTTCCCATCTTGTCAGTTCATGAACCAGCTACTCCAAGAAGCAGTCATTTATTTGATCTAGAAACGTTATCTCCCTAGCATGTCCTGCCATGACACTGACCCAGTCAATACCAGAGTAATTGAAATCACTCCCACTGCCATTGCCTTCCCCTTTTTACATGGAATTTCAATCCATAGAGACTCTACAGTGTATTTTTTCCAGCAAAACTTTAATCCTTTGTGACTTAATGCCCTCTAACATAGAGTACAACCCCTCCACCAATTTGATCTACTCTATCATTGTGATATAATTTGTATTCAGGTATCAGTGTCCCATTGGTTGTCCTTCTTCTACCAGGTCTCTGAGATACCAATGATATCTAATGTCTCATGTAGTGCTATATATTCTAACTTTCCCCTCTTATTTTTAGACTTCTAGAATTTGCATACAAGCATTTTAGAGGTTTTATTTTATTCATATTAATCTGGTTATCAGTAGGCAGGTGTAATTTGGAATCGTTAAGCTCTGTCTGCTTTGTACTTAAGGGCATTTGGGTAACTTTTATATTTATTGGAACCTCTCTGTCATTATGCCCTAACTTTAATCTTTTGCTAGTATCCTTCAAGGATACATTGCTCCAAACCATGCGCTCTTGGGGGACTGTCGGCTTTCCTCTATTATGTAGATTAAAAGCTGTTCTATCTCCTTTTTAATGCCAGCAGCCTGGTTCCATCCCAGTTAAGGTGGAGCCCATCCCTTCAGAAAAGCCCCTCCTTTCCCCAGAATTTTGCCTAGTTCTTAACAAATCTGAAACCTTCTTCCTTGCATCATCATCGCATCCACACATTGAGACTCCGGAGTTCTGCCTGCCTTTTGCATCCTGCATATGGAATGGGAAGCATTTCTGAGAATGCTACCCTGGATGTTCTGGATTTCAACTTCCTACCTAAAAGCCTAAATTTGGCCTCCAGAACCTCTCTCCCACACTTTCCTATGCCATTTGTACCAACATGTACCAAGACAGCAGACTCCTCCCCAGTGCTGTCTAAAATCTTGTCTAGGTAGCATGTGAGGTTCACTACCTTTGCACTAAGCAGGATGTTACCATGCAATCCTCACCTTCTCCAGCTACCCAGCTATCTACATGCCTAATGATTGAATCACTAACTATAATGGCTGCCCTAACCCTTTCCTCATGGGCACATGGCCCTAGAGAAACCTCCTTAGTGTGAGAGGTTTTCCATCACATGGAGAACAGGTTCTAGCTACAGGATTACTTCCTGCCACCATAGGGTATTGCTCTCCCGTCACATGACCTCTCTCCTTATTGGCGTCAGGGAGACTGTCAGACTGGAGGTGATACTTCAGTACTACATCCTTCTAGGTGTTGTCTATATACTTCTCTCTCTTCCTTGTGTCCTCCAAGTCTGCTACTTTAGCCTCCAGAGATTGGACTCATTCTCTTTGAGCACAGAGCTTCTTGCACCTAGTGCACATGCAAGACCCTTACCAAGTGGGAGAAAATAATGCATGTGACACTCTGTGCAAAAGACTGGAAAGCTCCATCTCGCTGCTGGAATGCTATCTGCATCTTAGTTATAAGGTTTTGTTCAGATATTAAAGTTGTTTGTTTACTTAGGTTTGCAAGGGATATTTATACTAATAAAACTATACCTAATATTTTAATGGACTTTGTTCACCTCAAGATAAATTAATCTCAGGTCCTAAATTACGCATTCCTGATGAGGGTAACCAGCCCCACCTGAAAGTGAATATGGGCACCTCCTTCCTTTTAATAGATTTGTTGTTGTTGTTAAGTGCTGTCGAGTCGGAGTCGACTCATGGCGACCCTCTGGATAGCTATCCTAAATTGTGTTCAGTCTTGAGTCAAGCGGCTCACTGTTGACAGACTGGTACCCGTAGCTGCTGTTATTGTATCGATACATCTCATTGCTGGCCTTCCTCTTTTGCGCTGACCTTCTATCTTGCCAAGCATGATGTCTTTCTCTAACGATCTCTCTCTTTGCATGATGTGTCCAAAGTATGAAAGTCGAAGTCTTGTCATCTGAGCTTCTAAAGAAAGCTTAGGTTTGATCTCCTCTAGTACTGACTGGTTTGTTCCTCGGGCAGTCCATAGTATGCACAGTATTCGCCGCCAGCACCATAATTCAAAGGCATCAATTTTCTTCCTGTCTATCTTTTTCACTGTCCAGCTTTCACATCCATATGATGTTATTGAAAATACCATGGCTTGAACAAGTCAAATCTTTGTATGGAGAGAGACATCTCTGCTCTTGAGAATCTTATCTAGGTCTTTCATAGCCATTCTGTCAAGAGCAATGCGTCATCTGATTTCTTGACTGCTTGTTGCCTCTTTATTGATAGTTGATCCAAGTAAGTTAAAGTTGTTCACAATTTCAATTTCTTCTCCTTCAACGATGAACCTGTTGATTATGCCAGTTGTCATGATCTTTGTCTTCTTTACATTAAGGTGCAGGCCCACTTTGAGACTATGTTCTTTGATTGTGAGAAGCAAATATTTTAGATCATCTTCACTTCCAGCCAGTAATGTGGTATCATCAGCATAGCGAAGTTTGTTGATGAGTCTTCCCCCAATCTTCACACCTCTGTTGTCTTCATACAATCCTGCTTCTCTGATGATTTGTTCTGCATATAAATTAAACAGGTAGGGGGAAAGTATGCAGCCTTGTCTTACACCTTTGCTTATTTTAAAACATTCTGTTTCTCCTTGTTCCGTTCGAACTGTTGCTTCTTGATCAATGTACAGATTGTGCAAGAATACGATCAGATGTTCTAGTATACCCATGCTTCTTAATGTGGCCCAGAGTTTCTCATGGTTTACACAGTCAAAAGCCTTGCTATAGTCAATAAAGCACAGATATCCTTTTGGTATTCTTTAGTCTTTTCAAGGATCCATCTCACATCCGCAATGATGTCTCTCGTTCCTCGCCCTTTCCTGAACCCTGCTTGCACTTCAGGTAGTTCTTCTTCCAGGTATGGTTGTACTCTCTTTTGAATAATCTTCAGTAGAATCTTGCTGGCATGTCGGATCAGAGCAATTGTGCGATAAATTCCACAGTCAGTTGGATCACCTTTCTTTAGTATTGGTATAAACACAGATCTTTTCCAGTCAGTTGACCATGATGTTGTCTTCCATATTTCTTGGCAGAGCCTTGTAAGTATGGTAACAGCTGTATCAGATTGCTGTAATACTTCTATAGGAATGCTATCAATGCCTGGTGCTTTGTTCTTTGATAAGGCTTTCAATGTTGCTTTAACTTCTTCTTTCATCACCAATGGTTCCTGATCATAAGGTACAGGTTGAAACGGCTGTTGGTCCACTTGATCTTTATCATATAAAAACTCTGTATATTCCTTCCACCTTTTCTTGATCTTCTCAGCATCATTCAACATTGAACCTTGAGCATCTTGTAACATTCCAATTCGAGGCTGGAACTTTTTCTTTAACTCTCTTAGCTTTAGGAAAGCCGATCTTGTTCTTCCTCTAATAGTTTCTGCTTCTATTTCCTTTCATGCGTCATTGTAGTACTTTTCCTTGTCCTGTCTTGCTGCACGTTGGAAATCTCTGTTGAGTTCTGTTATTGTCTTTCATTCTCCTCTGGCTTTAGCTTCTCTGCGTTTCCGGGCAATTTTCAGAGTTTATTCCGTCATCCATTTTGGCCGTTTTTTTCTTTTTCACCTTTTGTAGAGACTTCTCGCTTTCTTCCAATACAACCTTCTTGATGTCATTCCATAACTCTTCTGGAGCTCTGTCATTTGTATCTAAAGCAGCAAATCAATTTTGCAGGCAGTCTTTAAATTCCAGTGGTATATTCTTAAGGTCATATTTTGCTGTATTCATGAGTGGTTTGCTCTTTTTCAACTTTAGCTTGAGTTTGCATACTAGTAGTTGATGATTTGTACCACAGTCAGCTCCAGGTTTTGTCTTTGTTGATGTTATAGACCTTTTCCATTGTTGACTTCCACAGATGTAGTCAATTTGATTTTTATACAATCCACTGGGTGTAGTCCATGTGTATAGTCGCCACTTGTGTAGATGGAAGAAGGTGTTTGAGATGAATAGATCGTTGGTCATGCAGAATTCTATCAGTCTTTCTCCAGCTTCATTTCTATTGCCAAGTCCATAATTTCCAACTACTTTGCCTTCTTCTTTGTTGCCGTTTGCTTTCCAGTCACCCATGACTATCAGGATATCCTGTTTGCATGTTCTGTCAATTTCAGCTTGTACTTGTTCATAGAACTCTTCAATTTCATTCTCTTCTGCAGCTGTTGTTGGGGCATATACTTAAATTATAGTTGTGTTCATAGGAATTCCTCGTAGACGAATAGAGATTAAGCGTTCTCTGACTGCATTGTATTTCATTACAGTTCTTGCAAGTTTCTTCTTTATTATAAATGCAACACCATTTCTTCTTTGTCTTTCATTTCCAGCATAGTAGACCATGTGATCATCTGATGCAAAGTGCCTGATGTCAGTCCATTTCAGTTCGCTGACACCCAACAGATCAAGTTGTACACGTTCCATTTCATTCTTGACCACCTCCAACTTCCTTTGGTTCATGCTTCGTACATTCCATGGTCCAATGCACAAGACATCTTTACAGCTTCTGACTCTCATTTCATGTGCAGCATTGTGATACAGCTTTATAAGCTCTTAAATCTTAATAGATTTAAGAGCCTATAAAGCTGAGATTATCCCTGGAGTCAGTGGGAGGGAAAGAAGACTTAATCAAAGCTGGCTTGCTACACAGTGCATACTTGTAAGGTAAAGTCTAAACAATTTCCTGGGTGATTCACACAGCTCTTAGTTTGATAGAGGGGGCCTTTCAAATTACCGCTTTGATGTGTCACTTAGCTTTAACACCTATTTAAGACAAATTCACAGATCTTTTGCCTCCTTCTAACTAGAAGGCCTCTTTGTAAACATCACTAGAAACAAATTTATATCTTTTTACTCAGAGATTATTTATTCTACTTGTATGCTAAGCTATATTCTGATTTGATTTAAATAAAAAAAGTTCTCTAGAAATAAATTTATTTCAGTAACTACTCTATTTATTTCTATGCTAAGCTGTACTTTATGTAACTGCAAATGTTTGAAGTAAACATTTTCCCAAATCCTAACTACTTTCTTAAAACTTTCAGAGTTCTTCTAGGCATCCATTCCCAGAGTTGCCAAATTACCCATTTCCAGGAATGAGATATTTTTCCAGGTCTGGTTTTAAATTAGTATCACAATGCTGTGAGGTATTTTGTAGCCCTGATTTCACCCATTGGAATCAGTGCTGCAGGTCCTATAATGCATCAAGATGAGATCAGGGTTAGCCCAAGGCTTTCAGCTGCCCCAGGCAGGAGCCCTGGCCATGTCACCCCCCCCCCCCCCCCCACACACACACACCACGATGAGCCCCCTGCCACAATGAGCCACCCTGCACTGCGCTGAGACCCCACTGCTGCTTCCATCGCCATCAATTCCATCTTCTGGGAGGACGGTGACAGCAGCAGAAATTTAAAAGTGGCAGCTTTGGCTGCCACTTTAGTGCCCACTCAGCCTGCTGCTTTGGACTCCCTTCCAACTGGAGGTCAGGATGTCCTCTAAAGTTAAGAGCATTTGCATGTCTATGCTTGCAAAATGGCCCAGATATTCATGTAAGGGTCTACAATTGCATGTGCACATTGTGAAATGCCAGCACTTAAACATGTAAGTTGCCGCATTTCCTCTGTCAAGTCTCCTCACATGTATATTTGTGAAATGGTTCCTCTCACCTCATGTGATTGCAAATCCCTGTGTTCCTGCACCTCCTTATTTGTATTTTAGAAATGGCTCCACCTTTAGCACTTTTGGAATTCAGTAGATCCTGACCTCAAAATCTCAATTCTGATCTCTTTGTGCTATCTAAAATATGCCTTCACGTTTCAAATCTTTTTATGCGGCTGAAAGTTATTTATCTGGGTAAACAGCTCCACTGAAAAATCTCCCTCACCCTTTAGAATGGGGTAAATACACTTCTGTTGTATCTAGTGAGTACTTTTACTCAAATATAAAGAGAGTGCAGGGAATGCCTCCTGGCCAAGTGTTTATATATGGATGTGACTAGGTCAAAAATATTTCAACCACAGCCTTTCCTAAATTGTGTTTTAAATATAGATGAGCTTGCACTTTTTTATGCCACAGCATCCAACTTTGAAACATGAATATGGCTGCTAACATAACTTCCTAGATCAGGGGTTCCCAAACCTGTCCTGAGGTCTCCCCAGTCAGTCGGGTTTTCCGGATATCCACAATGAATATGCATAAGAGATTTGCATACAATGGAGGCAGTGTATGCAAATCTCTCTCATGCATATTCATTGTGGATATTCTGAAAACCTGACTGGCTGGGAGGCAGGTTTGGGAACCCCTGCCCTAGATCATGAAAATGCATTTTTCCAAAATATTTTTTTGAAAGTATTGAAAAACATTTTCAACAAAAATGGGTCTTTGTAAGAATCACTGAAGTCTCCAAATGTATAATCATCACACACATAACTTGCCCAGCAACTAGTGTATTCAGTGAATGGTTGTTCATTAATGGCTGGCACTAGAATTGGTGGAAAAGTTGGTCTTGTTTATGTTTATACGGTTGATTCATATTCTGCTCCTTCGTAACACCAGGGAGGTTTACAATTGCAAAAAATATACAGCATTAACTAAAGCCGGAAAGAGAAGAGAACAGCAATATGTGACAGGACGGAGACAATGCAATCACATAAAGAATGAGGAGAAATAGACAGAAGAACAGGCAGCAGCAAAGGGTTAGGAGATAATAGAAGGGAGATCAAATGCAGAACAGAAGTGGGTTTTCAGGAGGTTCTTGAATTTGAGAAAGGAGGATTTCTGATGGCGAGCAGAGGGAAGGAGTTCCAAAGGGAGGGACCTAAGAAGAAGAAGGCAGAGTGACAGTTGGAATGTAGGTGAGCTTGTGATGGAGAAGGGAGCACCAGGCAATTGATATGGATTGAACGAAGACTGTGAGTGAGAGTGTGGAAATGAAGCCCGTTGGCTAGGTATTGTGGTATGTTTGTATATATGCCTTGATGGGTCAAAGTGAGAACTTTATACAGTAAACCAGAGAAAGCCAATGAAGCTGAGTAAGAAGTAGAGTGACATGAGCCGGACCGGTGGTTTGAGCGATAATCCTAGCTGTGGTATTCTGTAGTAATTGAAGGTGGTGAAGCTGAGATTGAGTGATGCCAGTAAGAGCATTACAGAAGTCAAGGCGGGACATGACTAGGGACAGGAGAAGAGAGGTCAGTGCCTGAGTGGATAACAAAGTGTGAATGGCACGTATCTGGCAGAGGTAAAAGAAGGACCGGGAGATGAGAAGTGAGATATGGTCGTAGAAGTTAAGAGCAGAGTCCAAAGTCACACCGAGATAGCAAAGAGAGGACACCAGTGGGATTGCAACATTAGAGAGGACCAGGGCTACTGAGGGACATGGGCTACCAAATGTGAACCAGATTGCAGATGTTTTAGACAGATTAAGATGTAGACAAGCTAAACCTTCTACTAGGTTTGTTCTAGAGGTGTACATTTGTTGGTATGTATTCAGTTTGTTAGTGCACCTTGAAAATTTTAGCACATGCTAAATTGATTTAACATGTACTAATCAACATAGGGCCCCTTTTTCTAAAGCCTGTTAGCTGGTTAACATTTATGGTTTATTAAAAACTTGATATACTGCCCTTCATAACATCAAGGCAGTGTACAATTAAAATCAATCAGTTAGGAAAAGGAAGCCATTAAACAAAACATAGAACAGGAAAGTGGAGGTACCAGTAAGAAAGGTAAGATAAAGGAAGGAGGGAGGCAGAATCCAGAGCAGGCTATGGGGGAGAACCATAAACAAGTTGAAATAAGTACGTTTTTAAGAAGACTTGGGGAAAGAGTACTCAAGCAGAAGATGAGGGGCGGAGGGAGTTCCAAAGGCTGGGGCCAAGGAAGAAGAATGTCAAATGCCAGGTTGATTCAAGATGGGCCTGTGATATGGAAGGAAGGTAAAGTTGATTAGCGTGAATAGACCTGATAACCCGAGAAGAAGCATAAGGAATAAATAGAGAGGAAAAATAGGCAGAGGCACCGGAATGCATGATCTTATGAACAAGAGTAAGTAGCTTAAAGTGAGAATGGTAGGACAGAGGGAGCCAGTGGGACTTGATGAGAAGTGGGGTGACATGATCGTGTTGAGAGGTGTGATGAAGGCAGATTACAGTAATTTGAACAGATTGAAGGTGTTTAATTTGATATTGAGGGAGTCCAAAGTAAATAACATTACAGTAATCAACACCATCCAAGCTATGAGTGTCAGTCTGAAGAGCTCCTAAGCAGCACTAACAAGATATTCTTCCATATGCTACATTTTGCGCACCCCCCCCCCAAAAAAAAAAAGAAGGCACAGGAATTGACACCGACCATGCTTGGTTTTCTAGGGTATTAAAGCAGAGTCTTTGGAGGTATGTCTTCTCATGGTGCCTTCAGCTGTTTATAACAGTATTTGTGCTACCTTGCTCCTCTTTTGGTGCCTTTGGGTGTTCAGGCCGCTTTTTCTTCTGTTTTACCAATTTCTTTGTGCCTGGGATCTTCTGCCATTTTTGCTTCTTTACCTCTCTCTTTCATGTCACTCTTGTTATTTCATTGCCCTCTGTGCTACGCCACAGGGCATTCATGCCACTGTTTGGCCACTCTGCCCCACTCTTGATGCCTTGAGATGCTGTTCCTTCTGCTTATGTGTGTATGTTGCTTAATACCTCAATGTAAAATCCCACTGTTGGAGCCAAAAATAAGAATTCCTTCAAACGTTGATGATAATATAAATGAAATAAATAACAGAATGAAATGAAAAAATAAAATAAAAGAGCAAACAGAATAAAATAACGCACCTACCTCCAAGCAAAAATATATTTTTGTGTTGGTGCATTGGCTCCACTCTCCTGCAGCCAAAGAGATGTTGTAAGGGAAATCCCCATGTAGGATTTCCCTTTGAAACTGTGCTTGTTTTACCTCTGGTACAATATACCTGCAAAGCTGCAGCCTTGTGTCCCTTTTAAAAAGTACTTCCACAGTGCATATGAAACACCCAAATGTATAGCTGGTTACAATATCTGCGGTGCCCTTACTGACAAAGTATTACCTGTAGAAATTAAACCACATGCAGAAATGCTGTGTTAACGAATATAGTTTTCTGAACGTAATTTCTTTCAAGAGGCTTAACAATGAAACCATTCCAAAGCTATAGGTTCTGATTTATGAGGGGGAGTCTCCAATTTCATGTCACTGGGACAATAATTTTCTCAAAATAAATTAACTCCATAGCTCTTAAAGTTGGCAAGTTTTCAGTCCAGTTGTCATTAAGTTCCACATCCCAAGAGCAAATAATTAAGGAATTTCAAGTGATATTGAAAAGATTAATGGCAGAAATTGCAATTTTACTGATCTTGCAGTGTCCATGGAAAAAGCTACAGTTTGACTTCTTCCTGTCGTGGAATTACTATGACTTGAGATCTTGCTCTTATTTCTCAACTGATTTGGCTTCTACTCCATATTCCATAAATAAGTATGGAACAGCTTGGACTGGTATACAGTTTTGGAACACACAGTAAAACATTTTGTTCCTCCATGAGTGACATCAGCTCTTCAGATCTCTCATTTGGTCAGCAGACTGTAGCCCTTATACATTTGCTCTGTTTTTGTTTGGTTTCTTTTCTTGCCAATATTTTTGGATTATTGGTGTGTGAAAGTTACCTTCTGTTTTATAATCTGCTCTTTCAGGTGTAGGGACAGTTTCAGCAGTTGGTATTATTCAAAGGGTGAAGAGGAGACCTCAAAAGCTCATGTAGAAAACAAATTTGGATAATTCCTATGATAATCCAAGAAAATCATCCAACATTCAAGATTATTGCAAGATTATTTTCTGATATAGTGCAATAATATTATTGCCTCACCCAGGGCCGGATTTACCTATACGCCAGCTACGCCGTGGCGTAGGGCCCACAGCTGGCAAGGGCCCACAAAAATTGAACAAATTGTTAGCTTTTTTAAAATTAAATTAAAAAAAAAAAAAACGCTGGCTGCTGCCGCGGCAGCATGGACTGTCCCATGGGGCCCCCTCTGCTGCCACGGCAGCATGGACTGTCCCGCGGGGCCCCCTCTGCCCGGCTGAGCCCCTCCGTGCCGGCTTTGAGAGGCGCTAAGGGAGAGTGTCTCCCTCGCGTCTCTGTTAGCTTAACAGAGACGCGAGGGAGACACTCTCCCTTCGCGCCTCTCAAAAGCCGGCACGGAGGGGCTCAGCTGGGCAGAGGGGGCCCCGCGGGACAGTCCATGCTGCCGCGGCAGCAGCCAGCATTTTTTTTCTTTATTAAATTGTACTTGAGTCGTTGGGGGGGGGGGCTGGGGCTGGAAATGGGCTGGGGGGGTTAAGACTGGAGGTGGGCTGACACGAAGAAACCAGAAGAAAGTGGCTGGAGCAATTGCAGCTGAAAAAAAATGCACAAAAGGTAGTGCTCGTTTTTATCTTTTCTGGGGGCCCACAATTTTTGTTGGCGTAGGGCCTCACTCAAGGTAAATCCGGCCCTGGCCTCACCCTTTTAGGTGGAACCTCAAACTGTTAATGATCTTGGGGCACTTTACTAAAGTATGCTAGGTGTTTGCACTTAGCATGCAGTCTCCACAGCGATATGTACCCTAACAAGAGACACAATGAATCCAGTTGCACCTAATGCCACCAAATTAAGGTGTCATTAAGAGCAGCCATGCTAATTGCAGCATTGACAGTGTGAGCTATGTTTCCGCATGCTGAAATGTGCTCTCAATGCCCAGGCTCCGCCCCCATTCCCCTCTCCAATGAGTGATTTGCACTACTGTGAGAATTAGCACATGATCATTGTCATGCCTGTGTGGTAACAGACAGTTCGGGAGTTTTTTTATAACTGCCCGCATGAGGGAAAAGCTCTGTGGACTTTGCCAAATTTTCAATGGAAAACGCAAACCTAGTTTCACTCTAAAAATTACCCCGAGAAAAGTACAGGCAAGCATTGATACCTTCTAAGCTATGTGGATACTTTTTCTGGACTAAAATAAATGCACTCTATTGAAATGGTGAATGTACGCACCTGGTTCCAACTCTGTCCCCCAGGAATGTCTCCCAGTACCGTGAGTAGAATTACATCACAAATGGCACTATGCACATAATTTAGCTGTATAGAAGGTGGGTAGAATATTAAAAGATTACACCAGAAAACCCACTGCTTACTTATCACATTGTACCATATTCATAAGGGGAAAAGATCTCAGATGCTGTCCAAATATTTTCTTAATCAAATTAAACCAATAAAGCCAAACATAGAAATCAATATAACTCAAATTTTCAAAATAAATGATTTCTAATTTTTTAAATGTATAAATAAATAGATGATAAATAATATAGTGGACCTCAAACAGATTCAGAGCTTAAATAGGCCCAGACGGACCCTCCAATATATCAGCCTCAAGGGCCAAAACTAGGATGCTCAGTCTTCATCATAGCTTCACATTTGTATCCAACCTAAACAGTGAACTGTACACAAAATATTTAACATATAACCACTGACTTAATACATAACCCAACACAATATTGTTTTGATAAGAAAAATAAATAAACTTATCTTCATCAGGGGAAAGTGCAAATCAAAAGGGACAGCATAAAAGGATCTACTGTGTAGAGAGCAAATCTCTAGCCAGCTGAGTGCTCCACTCATCTTTAAAGCTCATAAGTATATAACCTGACTCCAAACTAATCACATGGTCAGACTAGCCAATCAGATCAAATAAGACCGATCAATAGCTTGATTCAAACCACATAGTTCTATAGAGCCAAGCCGGAACATCCAGGCACGCTCATGAATAGCTAATTGTTTCTGGTGATTACCACCCCTCCAGGAGAGTGGCAGAGGATCAAGAACACTCCAATGTAAATCTGAAAGTGAATGTTGATGTTGCATCCAATGCGCTATTAGTGGGGTAGTCTCAGATTTGGTATTAATGCGACTTTTATGTTCTGTCAGTCATTAACGTATCTTCTCTGTGGTCCGACCCACATAAATAAGGGAACAGGGGCAAATTATCATGTAGATCACCCCTTCTCTGTCACAAATTGTACAGTACTTTGAAAAGTATGTTTTCCAATTAGGATGAATCCAATGAGGGCCAATCATTGCTAAAGCACACCAGTTACATTTATCACAGGCATAATGACCAGTAGAGGTCTCATCAACTTCTGTAGAACCAATGTAATTGGTAAGTAATTCAACCAAGTTCTTACCACACCTGAAAGCAATGCAGGGAGGTGCAGATAAACATGAATGTAAACGTAATACTTTCCAATATTTACAAATAACATTCACAATCTTGTGGGCACCCGATGTGTATGGCAACACATGCACACCAGGGCACCATCTTGTTCAGTCTGTTTATATTGCAACAGAAGATCATATTCAGCATATCTAGCATGCCTAAAAGCATGTTTAATATCAGAGCTGGGATATCTCATTGCTATAACTCAAGATTTCAACATCAGAGCTTCAGATCTAAAAGCTCAGTTGAACAAATGTGACCTGCTCTTAAATACTGGCTAATAGGCAGGCTCCTTCTCAAATTTAAAGGATAACAGCTATTAAACTGTAAATAGGCATTACAGTCAACAGGTTAACAGAAAATAGAAATTTGGATACCCAATGTTGTTCTCTCAAAAGCAATTCAGCTTCAGATCTCATCCATAGAATAAAGATATCCACATATCTTCTCCACATGCTGATCTTCGAAATGTATGGAGATTCAGATAGATATTGCTCTTCAAATTCAGCCATATATAATGAAGCCACATGGCCCGCTATTGGAATGGGTAAACGTAGATCAATTGTTTACGTTATCAGAATATAGGAAGACGAGGGGACATGCAATGAAGCTACAGGGTAAATTCTACTTCCACCAGGTCTCCGAGATAGCTTTATTTTCATTAAGTGCTATATATTTTCATTCTCCCATCTTATTTTTTTAGACGTATAGCATTTGCATAGACATTTCAAGAAATTTACAACCTTCTCAGATCCTTTGAGTAAAGGAGCTGCTTCTCAGAAGGATCGGCAAGGTCTGACAGAAAGCAAAATATTACCTTAGGCTAAACAGGCTTAAATAAGAGAAGGAGTTGGAAAGGTTTGCAGAACAAGGTAGGACTTAGGGAAGAAAAAACAATGAACAAAGTATGTGAAGCAGTAGAGCACTAAAGGGACTTGAAGAAGTCTTTTTAAAGGAGTCCAACTGCTGCAATGAATTTGTTGGTCAGTAAGACAGAGAGGGCAATATGGTACATCCCACCTCACCTATTGTAAAGTCCTGTCTGTGGTATAAAGGACTAAACCCCAGTGCATCCCAACTATACAGAGAGAGGAAGCTTTTTGAGTAATTTTGTCAGAAAAGATTTTAAGGATTTTTAGAAGAGGATTTTGTGTATTTTGGCACAGAGTTTGCCACTAAGGGATATTGGAAAGTTTGCAGCTCTACAGAGCCCAAGGCACAGCTTCAATTTTGGACTTCGGGCATGTACAGAGAAAGGTTATGTTGACTTTTGGAAACTGTACCTTGTTAAGAGTGTCTTGCAGGAGACATGAGGAGGTAAGGAGTCTGGGTGCTCATCCCAGAACCCATGAAGAAGGAGGGTGTCTGCCCAAGATCTCAGAAGACCAATCTAGAAGGAAACCAAAAGAAGGGATCCTTTGACACCCATGACATGAGAAGAAGAATAATGGGGATTGTAACTAATTGATTTTGCCATTTTTGCTTTTACCTTGTAAATACTTTTTTTTTGGAGGGGGGATCCATCAAATAAAGGTATGTTTTAAGGAAGTCAATCCTCTGAAGTGGACTTGGAAATTTTGTGTAGAGTGTGAAGTTTATTCTAGGTGTGATCCTACAGTCAGGGCCTTGGGGGTTTCCACCAGAGCCCATTTTCCAGATAATTGTATGTGCATTCTAGGGCTACCTTCACCCCACCAAAATAGGGGCTATAAGCTGAAATGTGCATATTTAAAGCAGGCTCGCGGTCTGAATTGGATTCGTTTCTTGATTGTCTGAACACATTCAAAACTAATATTCAATTCACGGCCCAAATTGAAACCCAGTCCATTCAATTCTTAGATATTACAGTGAAGCTGTCTCCCTCTGGCTTTGTCACCTCTTTGTTCCGAAAACCAGTTCAACGGAACACCCTCCTACGTTATAACAGTTTTCATCCACCTGCTCTGAAGAGGGGCTTACCTTTTGGCCAGTTTTTACGGCTGCGCCGAAACAGTACCAATCTGGTCGATTTCAAGGAACATGCTGAAGATCTTAGCCGACGTCTACTGTCACGTGGTTATCCATCTCGATTGATTTCCCGGGCTTATAAACGAGCCCTACATTGCCATAGGGAGTGGTTATTTTGCACTGGGACCCCTATGTCTCCACAGGATAAAATTATGGGGATCTTTCCCTATATGAAAGGCTCATACACTGTTATGAAAATTTTACATCGGTTTTGGCCTGTCCTCAACTTGCATGCTTGCTTCCGGGGTCGGCTCCGGATAGCGTATTCCCGGCGAGCCAATCT
This sequence comes from Ichthyophis bannanicus, assembly GCA_033557465.1. Classification (NCBI taxonomy): domain Eukaryota; kingdom Metazoa; phylum Chordata; class Amphibia; order Gymnophiona; family Ichthyophiidae; genus Ichthyophis; species Ichthyophis bannanicus. The sequence continues at coordinate 1,012,058,427 of CM066033.1, read as the reverse complement.
CCGGGATCGCTTAGTACATACTACAGCTGAAGTTGACAGCCCCCCTACATCACATACTTCTCCGGGTCATTTTCCATGTGGGTCCTGTGCATATTGTTCTAATACCATTACTGGTGTGACTTGGATGGAAAGCCATACATCTACTGTCTATAGATCGCGTTGGCAGACGGACTGTACAACTAGTTTTGTTGTATATTTAATTGTATGTCCTTGCTCCCTGTACTATATTGGCTGTACTTCGCGCTCCTTTAAAACACGTTTGGCTGAACATGCCTCAAGGTTGCGAACAAAGACTCTTACTGCCCCTATGGTAGAGCACTGCTCCCAGATGGCTCACAATTTTCATGATCTGAACTGGCGGATTTTGGATTTTATCCCTGTTCATCCCCGTGGCGGAAACCGTCTCCAGGCACTTCAAAACCTTGAGCAGAAATGGATTTTTTGCCTGGACTCTGTTAGTACAAAGGGATTGAACATGCAAGTTGACTGGCATACAGTTTTTTAATTCTTTCAATTTTTGTCAATCGTTGGTTCTAGGGGGTGGAGCTGGAAGTTGTGAACCCTCCCTATGTACCTGTGATTGGTCTCTATTGCATCAGCTGACATGATTATCACCTGGCACTTTAGCGGAAGTCTTTGAGGCTGGTCCTTTTAAATAAAACCGGTTGCTGTTTTTTGGTTTCAAAGGGCTGATGTCACTTTATACAGCGGTTTTGACCTGAAGCAGGGGATACAAAGTTTTTCAATTCCCCGAAACGTGTCCCGTCGTTCTTCCGCTACTTCAATATACAGCCTTCTCTATTGATTCAGCTAAGTACTGCCTTCTATGGCTTTTTTTGACAACATAAGTTTTATGTTCTAATTAATAAAATGGACGGGCTACAACGGCACAAGGTGTGCTTCCTTTTGCTTGGTTGGCCTCTCCGACAAAAAAATTAGATTTTTTGCTGTAAGTTATTTAAGCAACACGGGCTTTCTATTCCCCGGTTTTTTGTGTGGTGTCATATTTAAAGAGTGACAGAATGGAACATTTCCCCTTCCTTGTTCATTCTTTCTATTCGTCAGAATTCTTACCCAGGTTTACTGATGGGGACAGATTCTGAACATTTAGGAGGTCATTTTGGAAGCTCTATTTGTGCTTTGGACACCAAAGCACAAAGAGGTCTCCAGAGCCATTTTGGAAGTCGGCTCTAGGGACATCCAAGTCTGAACGGGAGCATGGTGGAGGCGGAGCATGGGCATCAGGTGTCACTTCTAAGTTTAGACCTGCTTTAACATTTAGAGCTGTTCTAGGCACCTTAAAGATTTTGGCTGAAAAACTCCAGAGGGTATAGAGAAGAAAGGACTCCATCCTCTGTAGTAGTAAGCACAATATCAGTGATAGCAGCAGCAGGATTTGAACCTTGACTGTGTTGTTCCTAGCCTACTACTCTAACCATTTGGCTATCCTATATACTTGTGTCCTGGACTATCTATGTAGATGCCCCCACAAATGTCCATATCAGGCACATCCATGTTTGTGAACATGAGGACATACGATATGTCATACTGGGTCAGAACTAGGGTCCATCAAGCCCAATATTCTGTTTCCAACAGTGGCCAATCCAGGTCATACGTACCTGTCAGGTTCCCAAAAGATATACAGATATGCTGCTTGTCCCATAAATAAGCAACGGATTTGTGCAGTTCTTTTTAATAATGGTTTAAGGACTTTTCCTCCAGGAACTCAGCCAAATCTCTTTTAAATCCAGCTACACTAACAGTTTTTACTATATCCTCTGGTAATGACTTACAGAGTTTGATTACACATTGAGTGGAAATATATTTTCTCTGATTAGTCTAAAATGTGCTACATGGTAGTTTCATTGTGTGTCCCCTAGGGAGGTGTTTACTAAATAGCGGTAGAGGACTCTGTGTGATATTGGAGCCACGGCCCCATTGTAATCAATGAGGCCACAGCTCCGATATCTCATGGAGTCCGCTACTGCCATTTAATAAACACCCCCCCTAGTCTTTCTACTTTTTGGAGGTGTAAACAACCGATCTACATTTACCTGTTCCACTCCACTCATTGTTTTATAGACTTCTATCATATCTCCCGTCAGCTGTTTCTTTTCCAAGTTGAAGAGTCATAACCTTTTAAGTCTTTCTTCATAGGGATATCCTTACATTCCCTTTACCATTTTTGTCACTTTTCTCTGTACCTTTTCTAATTCTGCTGTATTCTGTTTAAGATATGTGAAATCATAACTGCATCTGCACGTGCTTGCTTATTTTCAGACATTCTGACTTAAGATGTCCCAAATTGCACTTGAATCCTTAAATATTAAACCCCCCTGAAATCAATATAATGACCAAAAACAAGAAATTCCAGGAAAAAAAACAACCCCCCCCCCCCTAAAGCAAAACCATGGTGCAAAAATACTTTTTTTTTGTCGGAATATGGCAACAAAGTACCGGGAATTCAGTCCAGGTACCGCTGTGGCAATTCCTTTTATTAAAGATGTGGATAAAAAAAATTTCAAAATCCAAAAGACTTAGCTTATATTCGTGCTGCTCTTCACACTGCCAAAATTCGCCAGCCAAAACTTAATTGCGACGTGGCTCCACGTTTCGGGTGTAGTGTCAAATGTAAAGAACTTAAACACCCTGCTTCAGGCCCATCCACACTGGCAAAAGATCAAAGCTTGAATGAAACAAATTCGGAGGTGTAACGCACCAAATAGGCATCGGCGTCTGACGTCAGCTTTCAAGAACTGCTCAAATCCACCAATCTCAGAAGAGGGACAACCCCCCTAAAACGGGGGGAAACCCACTAAAACAGGGAAACCCCCCTTCAGCATAAGCCATCAAAAACATAATGACAGTCACAAGATAGTATGCCAATCCACCTGGAGATTAAGACCATGAGGGGCAATCGAGTCCAAAGAATATATCCATTGAAGGCGCTGCTCTCTGTCGCCACCCCTAGGATCAATAGGGACATGGTCTAAAATTCTCCAGCGCAGCGAGGAAAAATCATGTCCCACAGCCAAACAGTGATCTACCATTGGGGCAGAAAGAGTCCTGGTGCGTAATCGAGAGGCATGCTCAGCCAAACGTGAGTTCATTGCCCGAATTGTTCTCCCTATATAGTAAAATGAGCAGGGGCATATAATCAAGTAGACCACAAAAAGTGAAGTGCAGTCAGTATGCCACCTGGTAGTATAAATTCGGGAAGTATGTGTATCCAACCAGTCAGAACCCTCCAATGTAAGAGGGCAGTATATACAATGTCCACAGGCAAAATGACCATTATCTCCATGTTGTTGAACAGGGCGATCTTGTACAGAGGTGGTATGCATAATGAAATCTCTTAAATTGGTTGTACGAGAATAAGCAATACGTAAAGGCACATCTCGAAAGCACTCATGGGACCCCAGGATCGGCCAAAAACGATGTAACAGTTTAGTAACTTGTGGCATATGAGAAGTATAAGGTAATACCCCAGTAACTACTGAGTCAGAAGACGAGGTATTTTTTGGAATAAGAAGCCAATCCTGGTGCAGATGACGGGCCCTCTTAAATGGCCGTTCAACCACTATCATACGATATCCCCTATGAATCAGATGCGATTTTAACTCCCTTGCATGAAAAAGAAAATCGGTCAGGGTCGAACAATTCCGTCGAAGACGCAGGAAGTGACCATAGGGGAGACCCCGTTTTAGCGCTCGAGGGTGAAAACTATCGAAATGTAACAAGGTATTCCGCTGAATAGGCTTTCGATATAAAGTGGTCTCAAAACCTTGAGAGGTCAAAATTACCCAAATATCCAAAAATTGAATACGATGAGGGTTAATCTGTGCTGTAAATTGGATGCGTGTGACATGAGAATTTAGCCGACCCAAAAACTGATCTAAACCTTCCCGAGAGCCTGTCCAGATGAAAAAGACATCGTCAAGGAATCTTCTCCAAAATGGAACAAATTGAAAAGCCATATCTGTATAAATGAAAGAAGATTCAAAGGCAGCCATATAAAGGGTCGCTAATGATGGAGCAACAGTAGCTCCCATGGCAATGCCATGAATCTGTTTGTAAAACTGTTGTTGATACAAAAAATAGTTGTTATTTAGAACCAGTTCCAACAAATCCAACACAAATGATTTAGGAATCCGATCTGGGAGATCTAGAGTATAGTCCCGTATACAGGCAAGTGCCTCACCTTGATCAATGTTGATATAAAGAGATTGAACGTCAAGGGAGACCAAATATGTATAAGCGTTCACATCATCACAGCTCTTCAGCTGATTCAAAAAATCACCTGTGTCACGAATATAAGAACAAACTCTAGATGCCGCTGGTTGCATGCCGCTGGTTGCATGCCTCTCGATTACGCACCAGGACTCTTTCTGCCCCAATGGTAGATCACTGTTTGGCTGTGGGACATGATTTTTCCTCGCTGCGCTGGAGAATTTTAGACCATGTCCCTATTGATCCTAGGGGTGGCGACAGAGAGCAGCGCCTTCAAAGGCGAGAACAACGTTGGATATATTCTTTGGACTCGATTGCCCCTCATGGTCTTAATCTCCAGGTGGACTGGCATACTATCTTGTGACTGTCATTATGTTTTTGATGGCTTATGCTGAAGGGGGGTTTCCCTGTTTTAGTGGGTTTCCCCCCGTTTTAGGGGGGTTGTCCCTCTTCTGCGATTGGTGGATTTGAGCAGTTCTTGAAAGCTGACGTCAGACGCCGATGCCTATTTGGTGCGTTACACCTCCGAATTTGTTTCATTCAAGCTTTGATCTTTTGCCAGTGTGGATGGGCCTGAAGCAGGGTGTTTAAGTTCTTTACATTTGACACTACACCCGAAACCTGGAGCCACGTCGCAATTGAGTTTTGGCTGGCGAATTTTGGCAATTGAGTTTTGGCTGGCGAATTTTGGCAGTGTGAAGAGCAGCACGAATATAAGCTAAGTCTTTTGGATTTTGAAATTTTTTTTATCCACATCTTTAATAAAAGGAATTGCCACAGCGGTACCTGGACTGAATTCCCGGTACTTTGTTGCCATATTCCGACAAAAAAAGTATTTTTGCACCATGGTTTTGCTTTAGGGGGGTTTTTTGTTTTTTTCCTGGAATTTCTTGTTTTTGGCCAAATTGCACTTGGACATCCCTTCTAAAATGTCTTTCTTAGTTTCATACTTCAACATTGTTTGCTTATTTAGATCTGTTGCTGATGCTGCTAAGTAGGCCTAGAAGAGTAGATTTTCATTTTCAGCCATGTTCTACCCCACTTCAATGTTTTCAATGAAAAGGTTATCATAAAATATCAATGGTCAACATAATGTGACATATTCCTATGCAGTTGATAGGCAGGGATGTTCATAAACAAAAATAAATTGATTTTCATTTTTTTCATGAATTCTTCCCAATTTTCAGGTGCTTGTTCAGTTAGTTTCACAAATTTGTTTAAATGGGAAATGTTTAGTATGCATTGAATTGATAAACTAAGGTGAGCTAAATTTTTGAAGACAAATGAACTGAATGCACACCCTTAGTTGATAGTCAATAATCTTTGTGCGAAAATGTATGACAAGTGTAGACTAAAATAGCATATTTCAGAAGACAGCACACCATATTCCATTAATTTTTCATTAAAATCATAATACTACCATATAGTATATGTAATGGATTGAAAAGTTAACTGAATATTTATTATTGATGAATTTCTTATTTAATAACTTCAATAACTAATCACCCAATAACCCAAAAGTGGCTAACACAGGTACAAGTTAGTTTAGTTAAGTTTTTGTTTTTTCTCTCTTGATTTCATTCCTTTACCTTTGCAAATTTACGAAATTGATTTCAAATATTGCCAGTGATCATTTCATCATTAGACTTTAAAAAGAAGCAGCATATTTACTGTAGGCCCTTTGATTGTTTTTCCTTATCAGTGTTTTTAGGTTTAAGAAATGGGGGAGCGGGAGGGGGAGTTATGATAGCTTTCTGCAAGAAGGTCCCTCATTTTTTTCACACTTTGTTGTTTTCCTTACATGTTTTATTATTGTTTAAGTCTCTTTTATATTGCCACTATTATCGTCATACAAGTAGTGGAAAATACGCCTCTCTTCTAGGACTCTTTTTAACTTTCGTCTCTGTAGCATTGGAGGTTTATTTGGTTGGGAAAAGAGACTTATACATAATCGTGTGTATTTTACTAAGCTCTTTACCAGCCTAGTCTTATATTTCATAAATAATAATGGGCTGCGTTATTCTTAAGCCTACCCATACAGTAATAAAATCTGGTCATAGAATATTTCATCCAAGTCACTCAAAGATGAAAAGGATAATCCTACTTATATGTGTTCATTAGTAACAAAATGATGACGGATTTATGGCTATTCGAATATAGTCTAACATTTTTAGATTTACTGTGAGAAGGGAAATAAAAGCTTGTCTTTCCTAGGCTTGTTAGTTATTGGAGAATGAAAAATCTCACAATACATCAGTACAATGAAAATCTACAGGCCATTACAGTATACAAAATAATCACTGAATGAAGCTGAAAATTGTAAAATACACAAGCCATTCTAAACATATGTAAAGTTCTTCGTGCTGGTCATTAATTCTATGAAGCTACTAGGAAAAACGTGAATAAGTTAGATCATATTTAGATCCTATAAACTATTATGGAGGATTGTAAATAAGTCTAAGATGAGAAAATCAAACTTTTATTAAATTTTGCCTAAGCTTAATGTGAGTTCTTTTCCATGCTCGGTCTCGTTCAGATGTTTAGTAGAATTATCAAGATGACATTGCCACATTACAATTTTTTAAACATGCCATTTGGATGCTCTCCAGTTTTTCGTGTCTCAATATACCACACCTGGCTTAAGGAACAACAGGGAATATGTACATTTAGCAGGACACACATTAGCATTGAGAGCAGAAAGAAAATAATTTCAGCAGGTCAACATCTTCTCAGTGGTTTTGGTTCCCTTTGGGGGATGTTTGACTGGTAGAAATGGGTGATCAAGAATACGACGATATGCATTACTGCTTTGTACCCTCCTGATAAAGATTTACAAAAAGTGAATGAACAAACAAAATTGAAAAAAAAAAAAAAAGGAACCCAGGAGGTTTTTCAAAAAGCAGGTGTTTGGCTTATGAATAAAAGGGATTGTTCTTCATTTGATCCATGCCTTCCAAGACTCAGCTGGAAATTTTGATTCTTAGAGAGGCATGAGCAAATGTGAACCAAGAAGAGAAGAAGCAGAAGACATGCATCGGCCATCTGTAAATCACTGGAATAGCTGTTAAGAGAAATTGGAAATCGGAATCTTCATCACTAGCAATCATGACTCAGAAATGTTCTGCTTCCCAGTAAGTGATAGAAAGAAAGACTCGACTGCCATGATATGCATTCTCCTGCCTGACACTGTCCATAACATCTGCATGTTGTTGTCCCAGTATTTTTATATGTTGCTTGTACATTTCATGCATGCTAATGACATGCTTCTCATGTTTTTCCATGGTGGGGTCCATAGTATTGGGAGAGACGGAGGGACGGGGGCACCTACCTGGTGCCGTATCCACCACCATGACCATCAACACCACTGAAGTAGCCTAATGGTTAGAGCAGTAAACAAAGAACCAGGGAGGCCAAGTTCGCAATCCCACAGCTACTCTTTGTGCTCTTGGGTAAATCACTTAACCCTCCATTGTCTTGGTGCAAACTTAGATTGTAAGCTCTCCAGGGACAGAAAAATATCTGCATTACATGAATATAACCAACTTTGAACTTCTGAGAAAGGTGTGATCCAAATCCAAGGGAATTTTTTAACCTCAGTGGGAGCAGAGGGGGGATCACTCCTGCCCCGAACATTATGGGCCTCATGCGGGTGGCAGAGTTGCATGTCCCAGTGGGATGTGCACTCCCGCAAGTCGTCTGTGCCCGATTCCCCCTCCAGCTCTCCCCATATATCCTGATGCTCAGGACGGGAAGAGCCAGTGGGAGGCAGGAGGGGTGGGATTGAGGTGGAGCAGGGGCAGGCCAGCTCAGCAGCACAAACAGGGCTGATTCAGGTCACGGCTCTGTATGTGCTGCCGTGCCCCTGGGGACGTGCTGCTTAGTCCACCTCAAAGATGGAATAAGCAGCATTTTTAGTGCTATCAGTCCATGGCAGGCCGCCTTGGTTTGGGTGATGGGAAAATGGGGGGGGGGGCTGGAGCCATGGGAGTCAGGGGTGCCTGTGGAGTGGACCTCCCTGCAGGTGGCTGGTGCACGCCGGGTCATTCTCGGGCCCAATTCTGGCCACTGAGAGAATGTTTTGTTTCCATGGTCCAGAATCAGGTCCAAACAGGCCCATCCTGCTTGTGGCCTTCCGGATGGCCCGGACATGCCCCTACCGGACTCGGGCTCCATGGGCCCAATAATGAGCAAGGTGCATTTTGGAATGGCTATGCACCCACCTCTAATCCATATATTCAATGCTGCAGCGACAGCATTGAATATCCGGGGATTGCCATACACACTGGAAGCCACCGAAGCTAATTGGGCAGCAGTGATATTGCATGCTGCCCGATTAGCTCCTGCCTATCACAATTCCAGCTTAAACGGTTACAGTCTATTTAAAACACTGCAACTCATTTTCTTCACCACGCTTCTGTTTGATCATGTTTCTCCACTCCTTATCAGATCACACTGGTTGTCCAGTTATTATCATATTCAATTCAAAATGTTTTAGCATCAAAGAGGGAGGAATGGCCTAATGGTTGGGACAAGTTGCTTTAGGCTTGTAGGTCAGGAGTGCAAAGACAGCAATCTTGGGCAGGCAGTCTGGGGTTTCTAGTTCCATCAGTGATCTTGAGCAAGCCACTAACCCTTCCACTGCCTCAAGTACAAAAAACATAGGCTGTAGGGACAAGGGAAATATATGTACATATACAATACCTGAATGTGCACCACATTTACTTGTAGAAAATGCAGTATATAAGCCTAGTTAAATTAACATTGACTCACAAGACTCTACTCACCTACCTCTTTCTTTACTCATTTAAGACTTTCCCCACGCCTCCACCAGCTTCTCCAATCTGTCCATGGCTTTCATCTGTATTTACCATCCCCCTCACAAGCCCATTATGGACATACTAGATGCTCAGCTTTCTATTTTCTAGGGCATCATCTATGGAATTCTCTTCCCACCGCAATTTGTTTAGAAGCTTCTTATTCTCAGTTTAAGGTTATCTTTTTCAATCAGCTTATGATATGCCACCTGATTGCTATTTGACTTGACCAGTCAGCTGTTTTCTGGAGCCACAATTTCCCCTTACCTTTCCCTCCCCTTGTCTGGCCATCCTCCCTCCCTCCCTTTCCCTTACCATCCTATTTTTAATTGTTGTTCTTTTCAGTTTTAACTATTTTTATATGTAAACTGCTTTGATGGTCGAAAGGCGGTATATCCGATTTTTAATAAACATAAACATTCTGGAAGCCAAATTTAGGCTATTAGGTAGAAAGTTGAAATCCAGAACTTCCAGGTAGCGTTCTCAGAAATGCTTCCCATTCCACGCGCAGGACCCAAGAGGCAGACAGAGTTCTGGATTCTCAATGCATGGATGAGACAATGGTACAAGGAAGAGGGTTTTGGATTTGATAGGAACCCAACAACATTCTGGGGAAAGAGGGAGGAAGCTTTTATGAAAGGATGGGCCCCACCTTAATCAGGGTGGAACCAGGCTGTTGGCATTAACCTTTAAAATTATGAAATGCTAAGAGAAATTGGGGCTGCTAGCAGAGTTTACAACTGAGTATTAATGGGAGATTTCAATTACGCTGGTATTGATTGGATCAATGCTACTTAAGGACATGCTAGGGAGATAAAGGGCCCGATATTCGTTCAGCACATAGCATCACTGCTGAACTTTAATCCCAGATATTCAATGCCCAGGTCATATGTGGCCCTGGCATTGAATATCTAGGGTCACCACACAGCCAAAGACGCCACAGAAGCTAACTGAGCAGTAGCGATATTGAGTTGCTGCCTGGTTATCTCCCATGGGTAAAGATAGGCCAGCTTTTGTTGTGCCTACCTTTACCCATGGATCACTAACCAGGTAGCAGTGCAATATCTCTGCTGCCTGGTTAGTGACTAGTGTCACCCCCAGAATGCCCATGATAGGCCACGATGCTAAGCGGTTAGCATTGTTCGGGTAGCGGAGTTAATTGGTGATATAAAGCGGCACTAATCATGATCTAGTGCAAGAGGTAACTGTTTTGGGGCTGCTTGGCAATAGCAATTATAACATGATCCCATTTAATTTAACAAATGGAGGGGAGATAGCAAGGAAATAGATGGGCTATCATTTAACTTTCATAAAGGAGACTATGATAAAATGAGGCAAATGTTTAAGAAAAAACTGAAAGGTTAAGAGTTTACATCAGGCCAGGCATTATTTAAAAATACTATCTTGGAAGCCCTGATCAGATGTATTCCATGCTTTTAAAAAGGTGGAAGGAAGGCCAAATGACAGCCAGCATGGCTTAAAGGTGAGGCCAGATAGGCTGTTATAGCTCAGAGAGAATCTATCAATAAATAAAAAAAGAGCCAAATGAAAAAACAGTAACCAACATAAATACTGACAAGTTAAGTGCAAGTCTTTGATAAGGCAGGGAAAGAAAAAAGTTGAAAAGAAGGTTGCCGTGGAAACCAAAGCACATGATAAAGACTTTTTCAAGTATATTCATAGGAAAACACCTGTGAGGGAGTCAGTTGGACCATTAGATGATGGAGGGGTCAAAGGTGTACTGAGAGAGGACAAGGCCATAGCGGAGAGATTGAATTAATTTTTTGCTTTGGTCTTTACTGAAGAAGATGTAGGAAATTTACACATGCCAGAAATGATTTAAAGGTGATGTATCAAAGGAATTGAAGGAAATCTCGATAAAGCGGGAAGAGCAACAAATCACCTGGACTGGAAGGCATACATCCCAGAATGCTGAAAAAACTTAAACATTTGTGATCTATCATTAAATTCATCTATAGTACCTGAAGATTGGAGACTGTATAATGTAACACCAATGTTTAAAAAGAGTTCCAGGGGTGATCCAGGAAACTACAGACCACTGAGCCTAACATCGGTAGCAGGCAAATGGCGGAAACTAATTTAAAAAATGTGCTGAACTTGTAGATAGTCATGGTTTACTAACAGAAAGACAATATGGATTTAGCCAAGGAAAGTGTTGTCTCTTATATTTTTTTGAAGATGTAAATAAACAGATAGATGAAGGTGATCCGGTTGATACAGTATATCTTGATTTTCAGAAAGCCTTTGACAAAGTCCCTCATGAGAGACTCTTGGAGAAATTAAAAAGCCACGGAATAGGAGGCAATGCACTATTCTGAAATAGAGATTGATTGAAAGATAGAAGACAGAGAGTAGGGCTGAATGGCCAATTTTCTCAATGGAGAAAGATAAACAGTGGAGTACCCCAGAGATTTGTGCTAGGCCCACTGCTTTTTAACATATTTATAAATGATCTGGAAATAGGAATAACAAGTGAGGTGATCAAATTTGCATAGGACACCAAATTATTCAAAGTTGTTAAAATATAAGAGGATTGTAAAACAATTGCAAGAAGACCTTGATGAATTGGGAGATCGGGCGTCCAAATGGCAGATGACTTTTAATGTGGACAAGTGCAAAGTTATGCACTTAGGGAAGAACAAGCCAAACTATGGTTACATTATGCAAGGTTCCACATTAGGAAGCACCACCCAGGTAAAGGATTTAGGCATCATCATGAATAATATGTTGAAACCCTCTGCGTGTGCCACGGTAGCCAATAAAGCAAATAGAATGCTAGGAATCATAAAGGAATGAAGAATAAAACCAAGGATATTATAATGCCTCTGTATGGCTCCATGGTGCAACCACACCTTGAATATTGTGTGCAGTTCTGGTCACCGTATCTTAAAAAGGATATAGCAGAATTAGAACAGGTACAGAGAAGAGCAATAAAAATGATAAAGAGGATGGAAGGATATTTATTTATTTATTTATATCCCTATGAGGAAAAGCTTAAAAGATTAGGGCTTTTCAACTTGGAAAAGAGATGGATGAGGGGAGATATGAAAGAGGTCTATAAAATAATGAATGGGATAGAATGGGTAGGGTGTAGGGTGGTTGTTTACCCTTTCAAAAAGTAGAAAAACTAGGGGACACACACGGCCTGATTCTGTGCCATGAATAGCGGGGATGAATGTCCCAATGGGACGCTATTCGTGCCTTCTCCAGCCACATCTAACTTCCCCACTGGTTGTGCGGGGAAGTTAGATGGGAGCAGGGAAGGAGCAGCTCGGGTGCGGAGTCTGGGCAGTCACCGGCCCTAGACATACAGGGCCGATTCTAATGTTGGCCCTGTGAGTCCATGGTCAGCGACATTTGCGGGGAAGTTATTCCACCTCCGAGGTGGAATAACTTCCCTGGACGTGTTTGTTTTGTACTGCAGGGTTGCGAATGGGGCAGGGGGGGGGGCCAGAGGACATTCCCCACAGTCCGACCCTGGCCTTAGGAGGCCAGATCGGGGGTCAGGCTGTGGGGAATAAACACTTTTATCCAGCAGCCAGCATTGCGGCTTTTAAATAGAGCCGCGGTGCCATGGCAATCGGACACTATGGCGCCACGGCTTCATTTAAAAGCCCTGACTGAGTTAGTTGGGCATGTCTTGTACGTGCAGGCCAGACTGAATTGCAGTCCTAGCCTGCATGTACATGACTGATCACGATTCTGATCCCGCGGGGTTAGATGTGCCCCGCGAGATCAGAATTGCGATCTCCTCTGTACGTCTGGTTCAGACCAGAAGTACAGAGGGGATCTACATCTGGAACAGAATGAGCCCTACAATAAGTTTACAATGTAGTTCTTTTAAGACTAATCGTAAAAAATATTTTTTTCACTCAATGCATAATCAAACTCTAGAATTCTTTACCAGAGGATCTAGTAAAAGCTGTTAGTATAACAAGTTCCTGGAGGAAAGGTCCATAAACCATTATTAAGAAGGGACCCAGGATATCAATGCTTGACCCAGTACAAGCATTGTGGAACCTGTATCTTTTGGGGAAACTGCTAGGTGTGTATGACCTAGATTGGCCACTGTTGGAAACAGGATACTGGGCTTGATGGACCTTGGTCTGACCCAGTATGGCATATTTTATGTTCTTATGTTCTTAACTGAATCTAAAAATGGTTTGGACAAGTTTCAGGAGGGAGAGTCCATAAACCATTATAAAAGAGGACCGGGGAAATCCACTGACTACCCATTGGTCAAGCAGCATGGAATCTGTGTACCTTTTGAGAACTTGACAGGTACTTGGGACCTGGATTGACCACTGTTGGAAACAGGGTACTAGGCTTGATGGACCCCTGGTCTTACCCAGTATGGCACATCTTATGTTCATACAGTATGTAAACCTTCTTTATACTGTTTTTATTATATTCCTCTATGACTGTTGTAGTGTTCTACAAGAATATTAACCCCCTCAGCCCCTATGTATAAGCCTTGAAATACACTTTTTTGACTTACAAGTTTTCTCTATGTTGTTGGCAACCTCTGGATGGGGAAGGGAATTAGATTTAGCTCATGCCTTTCTCAGATGTCAGAGGGAAGTTACATTCATGTACACTTTTCTTCTCAGTTACTTTATGCATACAGGTAATAAACACGACATGAGGACTGAAGGAGATAAGCCAGGGAATAGGATGAAGCAAGGAAGTACACCCTCATACTTGCTTCCAGGAGTTAGAGGTGGCAGGATTTACATGCTTTCAGATTCATATAAATCTTAGTCAATGCATATCTCGAGGTTCCAGTGATGTAGGTCTGAGGCTTCTCAGCAAGGATAACCTTTCACTTCACCCTTTACTGTAAACATTACACTTTGAAAGTGGTTGCTAAACATTTTACATCATAATACAGAGGTCACAACATTAGCTAACAAACATCAAACGGTTTGAGTACAATGCAACAAAATGCTATAAAATTCAATCATATCTTTACCCTGGGTACTTCAAAAGCATAAAAAAATCACATCTGAAAGCATTTGAAAGATAACTAGAATTCTATTCCTCTTGGCCTGTTCTTTTGACTATTACTAGCGGGTTTGAGCGCCATTTGAACCCAATGGCAGCCCAGACAGGAGATCATTTAATTTAGGCTCAGGAGGCCTATGAGGGGTGGGGGAATTCAGAATTGGGGTCTGGAGGGTGAAAGATTTTAGGGGAGAACTTTGATAGTGGTTTGGGGAGCCAGGATCTGTATGGTAAGATGGATATCTTTGGGAAGGTGGGGGGGGGGGGGGGGGAGAGGGAGCAGACTGCTGATGCCAGGCAGAGAGAACACCTTGGACTGTGAGCTTTGTTAAAATGCAACTGAGAGCTTTGGACCATGTGTTAGTGGCCCAGTGCTCCTGGCTGAGAAAAATAATGCTGGCCTTATTTTTCCCTCTGAATAATATAGCTTGTGCTGTTCAATACAAACTACCTTATTACTTTACCACAGGAGTCACTAACCTGCATTAATACGAGATTTTACCACAGCTTAGTAACCAGCCTCCTATATATTTATTTCCTGTTTAAAAATGAGAAATACACATACATTAATGTCACTACTGACGTTTGCACCTGCTCCAAACTATAAAAGTGCTCAGTTGGGCTATGGCTTACTATGGGGGATCGAGGGGCTATTATTGTTGTTTTTAAAGTTTTAAAAAAATTGGTGGCTTCTCTTCTTAATTGGTGGCATTTATACATGTATTTCTTTTAAAACAGTCCACCATGGAGGTCATTCCAGAACACGAATAAGGGATTTGTATGTGCGACAGGGATCTTTATGTGATGAAAAAGTCCCTGACCATATTCTGAAACACTGTGGTCATGCACATCCGCGCACTAGCACAGAGATCTCAGAATGTGCCCAGAAGGGGCAGAACAGAGATATGGTCAGCCATGGAGACGTGTAGAGCGTATTGCAGAAAGGCCCGTGCATGTTCTGCAATATCCCCGCGGACATCCCCGTTATTCCTGCTGAAACCTGGTATAAGGCCAGGACTTAGAAAATATTCTTCTGTGCTTTTCAATTTGTCCCATATTGAAGAATGGCTGTGACAAGTATGTGCTGAACTGGTGTGACTGGCAAAACACAAGATGCAGTTATAAAGGACAGAAAGCAGAGGTGAGGGAATGTTGTCAGGTAAAGAAACATTAATAAATACCCTTACAGAAATATTAAGAAGAACAATAGTGTTTATTCTGGCTATGATGAAATGTGCTGTTTGTGCTGAAAGAACTAATCCAGGGGACTCTAACAAATCCTGTGATCTAAAAACTGGGACTGTTGATGTAAGAATGTGAGTGAGTATGGAAACAAATCATTTTGGAATGAGAAAGGGAGATCATATGTGCAGTCCTGGGACGTCATGCCAGCTGTTATTTATAGGTTCAAGTTGGCAAAATGATGTCTTTTATGACTGTAAGTGTGAGTGTGTAGTTTGGGGGTGGCACGGGAGGATTTGGTTTGCTGCTCTGCAATTCAGGGATGCCACGAATGGCTGAACAGTAACTGCATCATATAGCTGACCACAGTGTCACCAGGTGCCAGTGTGAAAGGGCAGCTATACATCACTGTGCCAGGCACTGGGAGACATGACTGATGTTGTGCCAACATCCCCCAGATTATAAGAACATAACATAAGAACATAAGAAATGCCATACTGGATAAGACCAAGGTCCATCAAGCCCAGTATCCTGTTTCCAACAGTGGCCAATCCAGGACACAAGTACCTAGCACTTTCCCAAAAAGACACACAGGTTCTACAGTGCTTGTACTGAGGCAAGCAATGGACTTCATGGGTCCTCTTTAATAATGGTTTATGGACCTTTCCTCTAGGAACTTGTCCAAACCTTTTTTAAACCCAGCTACACTAACAGGTTTTACTACATCCTCCGGTAACAATTCCAGAGTTTGATTGAGTGAAAAATATATTCTCTTATTAGTCTTAAATAGGTTACACTGTAGCTTCATTGCTTGTCTCCTAATCTTTCTACTTTTTGATGGCATAAACAATCAATCTATGTTAAGTCGTTCCACTCCATTCATTAATTTATAGACATCTATCATATCTCCCCCTCAGCCTTCTCTTTTCCAGGTGAAAAACACTAACCTTTTAAGCCTCTCCTCATAGGGGTATCCTTCCATCCCCTTTACCATTTTGGTGGCTCTTCTCTGTACCTTTTCTAACTCTGCTATATCCTGTTTAAGATATGGTGACCAGAATTGCACACAATATTCAAGATGCGGTCACATCATGGAACAATACAGAGGCATTATAATATCCTTGATTTTATTTATTTTTATTTATTTAACTGGATTCCAATACCACTTTATCTTAAAATCAAAGTGGTTTACAATGCAACTTGTGGGGTTTACATAGAACAATGGGTGAAGGGGCATGCAGAGGATTATTTCAAGCTAACTTACATACAAATGAAACTATGTACAAAAAGTGCAGTGGGCATCTGGGGTATAAAGCATTGTGTCAGCAGGGATGACAGTATGCGATTGTACATTAGGTAATGTCCCCAAAGTGTTTGGTATAGAGAGTTGGTTTTAGCTTTTTCCTGAAGTCCTTGGAATCTGAAATGGCTCTGAGGTGGTCAGGGAGTGCATTCCAAAGGGCAGATGCAGCCAATGAGATAGCTCTTCAGGATGTGACTTGTTTGGCTTTTATGTAGGCATTGGGGGTGATGATGGTGTGATTGGTGATACGTTGTCTGGGTCTGTTGCTTGTATCCGTAGTGATAAGGGTTTTGAGTATGTCAGCAGAAATGTTTTGTTTGATTTTGAAGATGTTCAACATAGTCTTGTACTTGTTGCGGGAGCTAATGGGGAGCCGGTGAAGCTGACGCAAGAGGTGGGGGGTGATGTTGTCATGTTTTGATGAGCCAGTTATAATGCAAGCCTGTGATATTCTGTACCATCTGTAGAGGACAGAGTGCTAGTTAAGGTAAACCGAGGTAAATGGGGTTGCAGTAATCCAAGATGGGAGTGATAATCGTCTGGAAGATAGTGCGGAAGTGTTCATGGTTGAGTAGAGGTTTGAGCCATTCCTTTCCTTATGATTATAGCATTTTATTTGCCTTCTTGGCTGCTGCTGCACACTGGGTGGAGGGTTTCAACATGTTATCTATGATGACGCTTAAAACTTTTTTTCTAATGTGAAACCTTGTATCATGTAACCATAGTTTGGGTTGTTCTTTCCTAGGATCATAACTGCCCTTGTCCACATTAAACTTCATCTGCCATTTGGATGCCCAGTCTTCCAATTTATCAAGGTCCTCTTCAATTTTTCACAAGCCTCTCGGGTTTTAACAACTTTGAATAGTTTTGTGTCATTTGCAAATTTGACTACCTCACTCATTCCCATTTTCAGGTGATTTATGAATATGTTAAAAAGCAGCAGACCCAGCACAGATCCCTGAGGTACTCCACTATTCTCCTTTCTCCATTGGGAAAATTGGCCATTCAGCCCTCCCCTCTGCTTTTTATCTTATGCCTTGAGGCCCACATCCTTCCCCAGTCCAGGATCTATGCAGGCTGCGAGAATGGTGGTATATCTGGAAGCTGGCTACTTGGGTATGTTGGCACAGGGATCCACCCTCCCATGCCCACGCAGGTCTGACCAGGAGAGCAGTGCCACAAAGCAGACTGTGGGAAGACAGACTGTGTTGCCCCACAGATAGTCGATATATACAGACTGACATATGCCACAATGGGACAGGTGTAGCTGCTGTGAGAACTAACAGTACACGGATATGAGAATCAGATGCCATAGCCAGAAGGCCATACTATGAGTTACTACTGATTATTTGTATAGTACTACAAGGCATATGCAGGTCTGCACAGAAACATGTAAAAGATGGTCCCTGCTCAGCAGAGCTGACAATCTAGTCAAGACAGACAACAGAGCTGCTGCGAACAGGGTACATTTGGGGTGAATGGTGAGGAAACACAAAGGAGATTAGATGGATCAGATCCAAAAGTGGTAACGAAGAGATGAGCATTAGCCTGGATTTGAGAAGAGCCAGAGAGGAAGCCTGACGTACAGACTCAGGTAGTTTGTTCCAGATATAAGGATCAGCAAGGTGAAAGAGCAAAGTGTGGAGTTGGTAGTAGAAGAAAAGGGCATCGATAGAAGCAATCGGTCAGAAGAGCGGAATTCCCAAGGAGGGGTGTAGGGAGAGGTAAGAGAGGAAAGGTAGTGAGGAGCAGCGGAATAGGCATGAAAAGGGCATGCATTCTCTTATACCATATTAGGGTGCACTGGGATTACCTAGCACTTTTCAGGGCATGAAGAGGACAGCTATATGGTCTAGTTTGCAGCAGCAGTCATTTATCATTGGTATTTATATCTAATATGCATCAGAAAACTACTGTCAGTATGAAGGGCAGTTTAGGAGATTGATTTTTTGAATGAAGAGGAGTAGCGTCCATGGGTACATCACAGAGACGTACAGAATCCGAAACGTGCAAACTTTTAGCATACAGTGGGTGTAGTGATGTCCAAAATGTTTACCCAAGTCCCATAATATTGACAGAGGATGTGTTTCTCCATTATATTGCATGGACCGTGCCTGCACCTGTGTATGGGCCATGCACCAAATGCATGCACGTTTGCCATGCCACTTCACACATCTACAGTACTTCTGCAGTTCTGTACCCGCGAGCAGGTCTAGACCCATGGTTGTGGAATTAGGTTCAAATGGGGCCCGTTTTCAATTTAGATATGATCACGGACTGGACATGCATGTTATCAAATCTGACCACACTTACAAGGACCGACACTTCGGGGCCCTTTTACTTACGGGTGCTATTGTGTTGCACCTAACAAGTCCATAGTGCTCAAAACCATAGCACATTAGGTGCAACACCACCACATTAATCTTTGGGGGCATGGAAAGCATGTTCCTAGCTGTTAATGTGGTTCACCCTGGACTAACATAGGCCAAAATTAGCACAAGTGCACTTACCTCCACCTAGAGTGGTGTGCAAAAGTCTGGATTCACTTGTGAGTTTTGCTTTTTTCATACTTTCTAACGTTTTTCTTTTAAATTTTGCGTTAGCCCAGCATATTCATCTTTCTACCACGTTAAAAGGGATATATTTGACTATTAGAGTTGACCTTTTTGCATTCCTTGCTTCCAATTTAAATACTTTACAGACACTGGGAGATAGCTACTGCGATTTTTGTGGATCCTGCGTCAAAAATGGATCGAGGTTATCCAATATGCACACGTTATTTCTGACCAATCAGAAGGCTGATTTCACTAACCAATCACAATGCAGATATCTAGCCAACAGTGCAGCTATAAAAACGCACAGAATTTTTGAATTTCATAGACTTTCTGGATCGACCATGAAGATGACTCGGACCCTGACGTTGGAGGAGTGTGTTTGTGTGTCCTTTATGAGCGAGGAAGGATTTTCAAGCCGTCAGATAGCCAGGAAAGTTGGCTGCAGTCAGAGCACTGTTGTTAAGATTGTACAGAAGATGAAAGAAATGGGTTCAGTGGTGGACAAGCCTCGTTCAGGTCATCCACGTGCATCAACATCATGCCAGGACTACGCACTATGATGCATTTCACTGACTAATTGCAAGTTGACCTCTCCTCAACTATTTCGAGAGTAGTCAGACAAGAGTGAGGTCAGTATCAGCTCATCAACAGTTCGTCGCTGGTGCCTGTAGTTTGGTCTCCAGGGCTGCAAAGCATGGAATAAGCCACTGATGACTGACATACAAAGGTGCAACCGGATCGTGTGGGTGAGAAAGCACTCAACCTGGTCGACTGAAATGTGGGAAAAGGTGCTATTCAGCGATGAAAGCACCTTCTACCTGTTTGGTAACCAGGCCCACACCTATGTGAGGAGATTTCCTGGAGAGGAATTCAAGCCTGAGTGTCTCAACCTCACTGTGAAGCATCCTTTGAAGGTCATGGTCTGGGGCTGCATGGCTGCCAGTGGCGTTGGACGTCTTCACATCTTCAATGGAATGGTCAACTGGGCCAAGTACATCACCATACTGCAAAAGTGCATGGTGCCATCAGCACACTAGCTGTTTACTGGCCAATTCCTGTTCCAAAATGACAATGCACCCTGCCATCACTCCAGACAGGTGATCAGCTGGAAGCAGCAGAACAACATCAAGTCAATGGACTGGCCTGCCGAGTCTCCAGATCTGAATCCAGTCGAGAACCTGTGGCACGAGGTGGCCTTGGAAATATCCAAGAGGAATCCGACATCAAAGCGTGAGCTGATTGAGTCACTCATTGCAGCTTGGAACCGCGTTGTCACCAACAATCACCTTGTCAGACTGGTTCATTCAATGCCGACAAGGTGCAGTCAGGTAATCAAAAACAAAGAGTGGCCCATCAAATACTGAGCCATCACTGACATACAAAAATGTCCTTTTTCAAGGCCACATATATTAATTTGAAGGAAACCTGGCGTGCGTTCATAATATTTTAAAGCATACTTACAATAATATATCGTTGGCCAATGATGTACATTACGCGATTTTCACAGAAAATCTATCAACAGGTCAACTATGGGGAACAAACTCAGAAAATAAGGGCCAAACCAATACTAAAGGTTGGCCCTAATAGCCAAATCTATCATTTATCATGAGGTACACAGAAAAAGCCACTGGGAGGAAAAAGAAATTAAGATATATTATGTCACGAAGTTGAAAAAAACATCAAATTTACAAAAGTGATTCCAGACTTTTGCACACCACTGTATGAAGGAGTGGTAAGTGCAATGCAATGTGTGCCTTTGAGTCAGTCCTGACTCCTGGTGACCCAGAAGCTCCTGGGTTTTCTTGGCAGTGTCACCGGAAGTAGATTGCCAGGCCTTTCTTCCGAGGCAATGGAGGGTTAAGTGACTTGCCCAAGGCCACAAGGAGTGCTAGTGGGAATTGAACCCTGGTTGCTTGGTTACCAAGCCAGTGTTCTAACCACTAGGAGTAGCCATGCTAAATGCTCACTTTGCTGTTAGCATGGGTTGTGCTGACAACAAGTTGCTCACTCCACCCACTCTCTACCCCTAACCCACCCATTTGCAACTACAATGCATGTCGCACAGTGAGTGCAGATATTGGGCCACACTACCTGTGCTGGCCCCTCATTAAGAGTTAGTGCAGGTCACAGCATGGGATTAGCATCCTTTAGTAAAAGGGCCCCTTATACATAGAGGTTACAAAATTGCCACTTCCATGTATAAGTGCTTGAAAGCTGCTGATTAATGTCGTACTTCTATTTTACATGGACTTTTGCAAAATCACTCTTAAGAACATACATAAGAACATAAGATATGCCATACTGGGTCAGACCAGGGTCCATCAAGCCCAGTATTCTGTTTCCAACAGTGGCCAATCTAGGTCATATGTACCTAGCAGTATCCCCAAGAGACAGAAGTTCCACAATGCTTGTACTGGGTCAAGCATTGATATCTTCGGTCACTTCTTAATAATGGTTTATGGACCTTTCCTCCAGGAACTTGTCCAAACCTTTTTTAAACCCAGTTACACTAACAGCCTTTACTACATCCTCCGGTAACAAATTCCAGAGTTTGACTACACGTTGTATGTGTCAGCAAATACATATATTTGCCAGTGCTCATACTGTAAACAAATTATATAAAAGGCTCCCCACAGGACAGAGCCTATAGCAAAATAACAGGGAAATGTGAATGTCCCACCCTGGACACCTAATTTCCAATTCTGCCCCCTATGCAAAATGGGGTTTCAATTTTTTTAAGTTAGGCCTGCTAAATTCCAGACGTAACTTTAAATAGATAGGTGCTGACACATGCTGCCAGTCAGTCATATATTCAGTGTTGCTAGTTAAATCAATAGTGTCACTGAATATACAAATAGTTTATACACTGATTGGGCCTGTTGAATATCAGACCCAGGAAAGCTGTAATGGACAGCTTTACCTTAACTTTCCCACTTTGGATTACCGATAAATCACTGCCACTGCCTTTGATTTATTTATGTTTCTAAAGTTAAATGTGAGATATGGTTTGAACAACTTATTTTTATTAGTTGTAAACATACATTTTATTTCAATTCTATCTATTCTGCATTTTCACCGCAAAACTGGGCTGTCAAAATTTCTTGGCTTTGATGAAAATCTACTTGATTGCTTCCATCATACTAAACAAACCTTCCAATAAAGCAGAAAAACATCATCCTCCTAAATTCACATTTTTTCAATGGAGCATGACAGCTACAAATACCAGAAAAAAACTGAAATAATATTCCATAAGGGCATGGCCACATCTGGTTTTAACTTAATTCAGAAACAAGGAACATTAATCAGTTCTGATATTGAAAAAGTTAACTACTGTAATCAAAATTCTTTCAAGAACATCATAAATTTATGAGAATTTATAAAACTGATTTTATAGATGCAGCAAATACCATTTCCAACAGAAATAAAACCAACTTGTTCATTTTTTTAAATGAGTCTCTGTTTTACCCATTTATAATAATAAAGCACAGCAAAATTTTATTTCAATTTAAAATTCATTCTGCCGACAGGGATCAGGGCTACATATCAGCAAACAAAGGGGAAAATATTGCAGCAGTAACAAACTCTTGCACCATATATCTCACCTCAGTTTTGAGAGTAGAAGTCTGAGATGAATAGTAGATATATATAGAGAAACTCAATCTCGCCCAGTTTTCTCCAACCACTTTAGAAATTTTCATGCTGTCAACACTTCGGGTCTCTCTACTATTCTTTCCTCTGCTATGTCATCTAATGAGGCTATAGTTTCCTATAACACTGCACTCTCCTCTGCTCTGGATGCACTTACTCTGCCTATACCATGTCCTGTGAGGCACATTATATCTTAACCCTGGCTGTTGTCAACTACCTATTAGCTACGTTCCTGTGCCTGTTCAACTGAGTGCAATTGGCTCAAATCCCACACCCTTGCTGACTTTCTTCACTTCAAATTCATGCTTGCCTCTTTCCAGTCAGCCAGTGAGCTGCCTGCTGCTGGAATCAGTGGTAGCAGTGGGGGGAGGGGGTTTTACGGCTCAGCACAGTGGGGAGGGCAGCACAGTGCACAGGGGGGGGGGGGGCGGAGCAGCATGTTGCATAGGGGAGCAGCACGGGGGGGGGAGGGGTAGCATGGCTGGAGCTTCTGCCTAGGGCGGAGGAAACTCTTGGGCTGGCCCTGCCTGCTCCTCTGATCCTATCCCCACTCGTCTCCTTAACTCCATCTCCTCCACCATCATCTCCTCCATCTCTCATATTCTCAACGTATTGCTCTCCACTGAAACTGTCTCAGCAGCCTTCAAGCATACTGTGGTCACACCTCTCCTCAAAAAACCTTCACTTGACCCTACCTGTTCTTTTAACTATCATCCCATCTCCTTCCTCCCCTTCATTTCTAAACTACTTGAATGTGCGGTTCACCGCTGTTGCCTTGACTTTCTCTATTCTCAGGCCCCTCTGGTCCATTGCAATCTGGCTTACATCCTTTATATTCTACTGAAATGGATCTTGCCAAAGTCTCCAGTGACCTGTTCCTGGCAGTCCTCATCCTTCTTACCTTTCTGCTGCTTTTGACACTGTTGACCATCTTCTTCTCCTCAACACCTTGTTCTTGCTTGATTTAAAGGCCTCTGTGCTATCCTGGTTTTCTTCTTATCTCTCCCATTGTTCTTTAAGTGTTTGTTCTGGTGGATCCTCCTCTATTGCTTTCCCACTCTCTGTTGGTGTATCCCAGGGATCTGTTTTGGGCCTTTTCCTTTTCTAACTCTATACCCAGTCCCTTGGTGCACTCATCTCCTCCCATGGCTTTCAGTACAATTTTAATGTTGATGACTTTCAGATCTATCTCTCTACACCTGATTTCTCTCTGGCAATCCAGGCCCGTATCTCTGCCTGCCTATCTGACATCACTGTCTGGATGTCTCACCATCATTTGAAGTTGAATATGGCCAAACACCAAGCTTCATATTTTCCCCCTAAACTCACCTCCCCTTCTTCTTTTCTCAATATCTGTGGATAACGCTATTCTACTCCCTGTTTCCTCAGCCCGCAACCTTGGGGTTGTCTTTGACTCCTTCCTTCCTTTCTTTCTTCACCTATATGTAACTGATAGCAATAACCTGCAGTTTCTTTCTCTATAACATTAGCATAATTTGCCCCTATCTTTCTGAACACACTATTAAGACACATGGAGTCCGATTCAGAAAGGGGCATGCCCAGGCCCTGTGCATATCTTCAGAGAGGATGTGCACGCATAGCACCGATTCCAGAACCCCGCGTAGACACTCACACAGGAATGTAGAATCAGCATGAGGTCATTCCCAGGGAAGCACACCTAACTGGTGGCCTATCATTCTATCCTGAGCCCCACACACATGTAGGCCGTGTGCACACTAGCCATGTTGTCCCAGCCACCTCATGCACCTGCAACTCCAAAAACATCTCCAACTCCATGTCCTGCAGACCATGTGCGACTGGAACCAGGAAGAATTCTCCCCCCCCCCCCCATCATAACGCACACATCAACATGGCTACCAGGTGACCTAATTTCAGCAAGGTGGAGATGAGGCTGCTGGTGACCTCTGCTGGTGATCTGGAGCAGGAGGAGATTCTCCTCTCACACAGCAGCACACAGGGGCTGGGAACACATCAGGACCACCCTCTCCCAGTAAGTACATTACAATACAGACAAACAAACCTGGAAGCAGAGAGAGGTGGACAGGTTGGAGCAGCACACAAGTTGGCACAGAGACAGGCATGCACCAAGGTGAAGAGAAAGGGCAAAGAAAGTCATAATCTGCCCCTGGAGAAAGCAGGCAGCCTGCACAGTGACAGCACAGCACAGCACATCACAGACAGAGCAGCCCCATAGCAGGGGCCCAGGAAACAAAAGAGAACAGGATGCAAGCAGGCCCACAGTGAATGCACAGGGGAATACAGAGGCAGATGGAAGGGACATGCATAACAGAGAACAGTCCCAGAATGTCAGCCACAACCCCGGGTCACACAGATGCCCCCTGAGGAGTCCCTCCCCAAAACGGTCCCTGTATAGGCTGTGAACACAGCACCCTGAGCATCACAGGCAGGCACAGAACCACCAGGCTAGAGCTGTGAGTGCATCCCAGCCCTATGAAGTGAGAGCAGACAAGTCAGAGGGGAGGCACAGTGTGAATGGTACAGGTGCAAAATGAAGTAGTAACAGGTCCCCAGGCAGGAGGTAAACCCTGTACCCTAAACACCTTGGATCAGGGACAGAACCACCAGCCTAAATCTGGGCATGCACCTTGACTTTAGGAGGGGAGGGAACTGAGCCCTGTGCATGTACACCAAATGCAATGACCAGACGCAGCCCCCCCCCCCCCCCAGCATGGCATGGCAGGTGACACGCCACCAATAGCAGATGGAGATAGGGCATAAGATGTATATGAACAAAGCATCAGCAGCACCCCCACTCCCCAATAAGTAGGCAGGTCTGTACCCTGGCATGAAGGAATGATGAGGTGTGTTTCTACCCCACAGGTGTTTCTAGATCCTGACACAGAGGCATACTGGTTGTGATACTGCACAGTCTGCTGCAAGCACCCACGGATGATAAGGCATATATAGTAGCAGCTGCAGGAGGAGCAGGGTGAATAGCCATTCAGATACCCAGTCTTAGAAGTAGGCTAACAGCCCCAAAACACAGAGACAGGGCACTACATGTAAGAGCACACACTGCTGTGACATGGAGACCACAGAAACAGCATGCCCCCACCCCAGGGTCCCACAACACATAGTCCTGGCCCACACTGCCCCATCTACTGCAGAGCTGGTTTGTGCTGGAACAACCTGTGTGTGTACCCCCCAGCAACCACAGTAGTGCAGCAACAGGAAGAGCAGGGTGTGGACATGTGTGGTGCAGCCACCACAATGTCCCACAGAGAAGTATGGACACTGAGCATGGTAAGGTGACACAAAGAGGCCTGTCTGTTTTGACACAGGAAACACATGTCTGATGTGGGCCATCCATGGGCCCAGAATGGCAGCATCCTGTGCCACTGGCACATCAGGAACCTAGGCTGCCCATGGATGACCTGTCAGACATGCAGCAGAGACATGACAGCCGTGCAGCTAACCATGACCTCTGTCCCCCACAGTGGCAGCACTGCAGGAGGAAAACTCCCCACTCCGTCTCCTGATGATTCCATCTCTGACATCGTGGAGGACGACAGCGCAGATATGCTCCACCAGCCCCAGTGGGAGTGGTAGCATAACCACCAGCAGGGGCAGCAGCAGCAGCACACCACCAAGCCTCATCCTCCTGTCCAGCCCAGCACCATCTGCAGATGATGAGGAGGGCCTGGCAGGGAAAGCAGCATTCTCCCCCTCCACCTCCCCTGAAGAGGGTAGATATGATGGCAGTGGGAAGGAGAGCCTATGTCCCTCAGCACACCTGGGGGATAGCATTCAGCAGGACAGCTGCCAGGTCCCACTGGTGCCATGCGCAGGCATTGGGGAGTCAGGAGGCGACCTCTGGACCCTCATCCTCCAGACTCTGAGGGAGGGGTGTGCAGCATGACAGGGAGAGAGAGGCCGGGGAGGCTCCATGGAGTGTTGTGAGGGAGGCTGCGGTGACACAGGCTGAGGGGGACAGGCAGGAGTGGCGAGGGGCGGCCAGTGTGTGCATGGGGTGAGTGAGTAGCAGGAGGGTGGGAGCTAGGTTGAGCAGTCTGAGTACATGCAGGGGGAGCATGTGGGGGCATGTGAGTGGCAGGAGGCTGGGAGCGAGGTTGAGGGGATGGAGGGCATGCAGGGGGAGAGCATGGGCGAGGATGGAAGTGCAGAGTGGATGGGGATTCCGAGTGTGGGTGTGGGGTGGGATGTGACAGTGCAGTTGGAGGGAGATGTAGATGGCGAGGAGGCAGTGGGAGGCCCAGGTTATGGAAGCTGGGGTTTCCAGGAGGCTTTGGTGATTTCAGATCATGGCAGTGATGAGGGCAGTGATGTAGCAGAGGTGCCTGCAGTTGGATGCACGTGGGAGAGGTGTTCCCATGTTGGTGGGCTACAAAACCCACCCCTATTTAATGTGGGGCCCAATGAGGGGGCCCAAGAGGCAGGTGGAGGCCCTAAAGACAAGCCAGCCATGGCCCGTCTGGAGCAGGTGCTTGCACGCAGCCTTGCATGGCTGCACAGACCCCTCTCCCACCTATTACGCCATGTGGAAGGCCTCAGGAGTGAGGTGAGGGGCCTGAGGGGTGAGTTCAGGAGCCTTCGACTGCTGCTGGAGGCCTACCTGCAGCCCCACACACCACTCCCCAATTACACATCAGTCAGCCCTGTGGGTCACTGAGTGGGCCCCACCATCTGGGAGGCAACCAGGAGCAACCATACCACCAAGCAGCATGAGCACACACCAGTGGCTGCTGATGCTGTGACAGATACCAGGACAGACTGGCTGGCAGTGCGGGGGTTGTGTGCCATGGGGCACACCTGTTTGCCGGTGTGTGTGGGCAGTGTTTGCCCATATTCTGTTCCTGTCCCATGAATGTTTGCTCGGTAAGTAAAGTGTTATGCTGTTCAACATGTGTGCCTGTGTGTCTGTCACCAACAGCAACCATGACCAATAATGGCCTCGGTTATATGTGTAGCGCTACAGGAGAGATGCTGTGCTGCATGCCACACATTCATGGTAGCCCAGGCATGGCTGAGCCAAATAGCCAGGTCAACTGGCCACCACAGAAGCAAGAGATAGAGCAAACACACAGGGGGAAAGAGGAGGCGCCAAATGGAAGGGAAAGGGAGCCATGAACATGTGGCTGCAGCATAGTCGGCGGTCCATGGAGGTGCCATGACCTAGGGTGGTGGGGCCAGCTTCAGCACAGTGCTATGGTATGTACCATGCAGAGGGAGCTGGATGGGGAGAGGGTAATGGCCCAGAGTAGGCCATGGAGGTGGTAGATCAGGTCACATGGGCAGCCCAGATCTGCGGGTAACCCCGAGGAAGGATGTGGAGTGACCCATGACAGGGAAGGTAGGGAGGCACAGCAAACAGACTGCACAGTCAAGGCTACATGCAGCAGTGGCCCTGTACATTGCATCTGAGTGGCAGCAGGATGTGCTGCAAGCAGTGTGTGGTGATGGGTAGGATGGGGCCTGCAGCTGACCAGTTGCACTGCTCAGTGACAAACAGATAGAGGGAGAGGGTGGGGGGCCTGGGGTGGGCCACCAGTGCTGGTGGCACAATATGCATGTTGGGGATGACGATTGGGTGCATGGGGGTCCCAGGCATGTGTGAGTCAGTGTGCCATAGGGGGTCCAGCTGCAGCATGGCATAGCTGGTGGCAGCATGGGTGGGCTGGGGGCAGGGGCCACATGCTGCCACAGACATCTGTCCCATGCATGGGGCCACCTGTGCCATGGACCTGCCATCCTATGCCATCCACAAAGCAAATTGTATGAATCATGTCAGCAATGAGATCGCCACCAATAGACTCACTGATGTGTGAATATGTATCTGCTTGTGTAAATATGTAACTTCTTTTGTAAATACTAATTGTAAATATTCCCTTCTCAATTTGTCTAAACCTTATCCCTGTGTGCTGTGAACTGTACTTTTCCCACTAATCATACTGTGTGCTGTGAACTGTACCTCTTCCACTAATCATCCTGTGTATTGTAAATTATGGCCAGTACAGCCACTCTTTTTCTGTGTTGGAATACCGCTGCTGATCGCTGGAAGTAGCGGGATATAAGTGTACAATAAATAAATAAATAAATAAATGGTGACAGGAACAGACCTGAGACTCAACTGCAGTGCCCAATGCCTGCCATGCATGCCCTGTGTGGCTGAACGATGATATGCTGGGGTATCATGTATATGTGGCACAACAAGTGTATAATCCACCCCCCATAACAACTATCATGTGTGTGGCACTGGCAGCGGGCAATGGGTGGGTGATAGACACACAAGGGACAGGTGGACCATGCAATATGTGTATCCCAGCTGCAGCAGCCATGGCTGTCATGCCTTGGACACACATGTCTGGACATGTGGGCCTCACTGGGCACCATTGGAAGATGCCACCGGACACATGTCATGGCACACATGGGGTCTGCTGTGACCAATGCCCCACCTCCTGGTGTGGACATGCACAGGCCTGTGGTAGCTGCGGCATGTGCCCCAGCCCCTCCCCAGGCACTGGCATGAGCATCGGGTGGTATGGGCAGAGAAGTCAGGCAAAGTGTACCTGGACAAGGCTGTCATGCGCCTCCATCCCACATCTGGACTGTGCACCCTGCGATGTATCTGCGATGTCATCTGGCTCATTTCCTTCACCCATTTCTGTCTCAGGCTCATCTGGCAGTAGCTGCTGGCACCACAGGATGTAGGTGTGGAGCATGCAGCATTCCATGGTGATCTGGCACACCTTGCAAGGCCTGTAGAGCAGCTATCCCCGGACTATTCCAGGCATATAAACTGACACTTCAACTGGCCAAAGGTGCACTCGATGATCCCCCATGTGGTCATGTGCACACAGTTTTACTGGTACCGTGCTGGGTTGCTAGGATGGAGTATGGAGGTCATCAGCCAGTCGTGTAGGGGATAGCGCCGGTCACCTGCAGTGGGAGACAGAAAAGCAAGCCATCGATTAGCTGGTGTGCCCATGAGGGGGGTTTTGTGTTACCAACATGTGAGCTGTGGACAGCTGACTGTGTATATGCATGGCTGTGTCCTTTGTATGGATGGTCCCAGGAGTGTCAGTGGGGCATTGTGTGCCCACAGTCCACTATATATACATGGACACCCCCAAAGGCACAAGGGTCCCTGCTGGGGTGTGGGCCTAGGCATTGTAGGTATGTATGGTGCCACAGCCCTGTGCCTGGCCCACATCTAGCATGCCCCTTGATGGCAGTAGACAGGGCTACACGAAATGCCAGTAGGTGCAGGCCTGCTGCCACAATTCCAGTCACCTGCCTCCATCCCCCAATGCATGCACAGGGCCACTGTGAATGCTGCATAGGATGGGGGCAAGATATGTATGGAATGTGGGTGTGGGGTGGGTGGGACCAATCTTGGTCATACAGGGCCAGGGTGTACCATAGCCATGTATGTCAGGGGGGTCTCCATTGGGGTGCCCTGCACATATCCCCATTGTGGTTGCAGAGGGGCAGGATACCCCTGTATGTGCCCAGCAACCCTCCAGGGCCAAGGGGCCAACACACAGGGTCCCAGGGTCATGGTGTGTGAGCCACCACCACCTGCCCAGCACATACATCCTCATGCGGTGCTCCATGCCTCCCATTCCAAGGATGTATGTGCATATGCCTACCTAATAGCCATCCACCAGTGATGTGGCCCCCTATGAACCAT
This sequence comes from Ichthyophis bannanicus, assembly GCA_033557465.1. Classification (NCBI taxonomy): domain Eukaryota; kingdom Metazoa; phylum Chordata; class Amphibia; order Gymnophiona; family Ichthyophiidae; genus Ichthyophis; species Ichthyophis bannanicus. The sequence goes on along the minus strand of CM066033.1, from coordinate 1,012,027,977 downwards.
GCATGGAACCCTGACCGTCTCAGGACATAGGCATCATGACAGGAACCCGGGTACTTTGCACAGATGTCCATTATCTCCCAATGCACATTGGACACCACCTGCACATTGACAGAGTGGAAGGCCTTGCGGTTCTGATACACAGCCTAACTCCATCATTGGGGCTAGAGGGTGATGTGTGGGTTGTCCACCACACCTAGGACTGATGGGAACCCTGCCACAGCGTAAATGTCTTGCATGGTCCAGTGCTGGTCCTGCTTAGTTGCTGGGACGCAGATGGTCTGCGCCATGGACCACAGGTAGGTGCCCCTGAACTGTGTGAGGCACTGGGATACTGCAAGCAGGCTGAGTCCCCCAACAGCTGACAGCACCATCTGGACGAGCTTGTCGCCAGGAAGGCCAGCGCTGTCATCACCTTCAGGTGTACCGGTATCGGATGGCCCCTCTACATGGGGCTTTCAAGTGCTGGATCCAGCTGGCTCTAGCGACATTATTTAGAGAACCTGTTCAGCAAAATAGTCTCCTTCATTATCACAGTTATCATCCAGGGCCACTCCATAGAGGTTTGCCATTTGGGCAGTTTTTAAGGCTTTGGTGAATCTGCTCCACTTTGGCAGATTTCCATACACATGTTGCAAATCTCAGTGCTTGGTTGATTGCTAGAGGTTTACCCCATGAGGGTGATAAAGTCAGCTTATTTACGGGCACGTTACACTCATAAGGAATAGCTTCTGTCAGAACATTTTCTTCAAATTTTCATAATACTGAAGAAAGCATGGTGGGTGTTGTACCTTTCATGCAAAACTCTTCAATGGTTATAAAACTGCTCAAAAAACATTGGCCAATGTTGAGCCTTCATTCATGTTTTTCAAAACCACTTACTATAGCTTATACACGGGACATTCTTGTGAAGTTTGCTTTGCCTACTGACCGCCCCCTGCGAATACTAGGTGAGGATTTGTGTCATATGGCATGTGGCCAATGCCAGTTTTGCTCTATGTCCTTATTGGGGAACAGTTGGGAAGATCCTAATACAGGAAGGACTTACCACTTTCAGTGGTCTACCACCTGCACATCTGACTTTGTGGTATACTTATTACGATGCCCATGCAATTTATTGCACATTGGCCGCACTGTTCATAAGATGAAGATCAGATTAGGGTAACTTGCTTCCTGTTTGTGCTTGCAGGTTCGTTCAGCCATGATAGTGGAGCACTGCTTGGCATTGGGCTATAACTTTGATGATCTGAGGTGGAGAATTATAGACCATATACTACGTGATCCTCATGGGAGCGATAGGATCTCCTGACTTCAATGGCTTGAACATTGGATTTATGTCTTAAACACAGTGTGTCCTCATGGTTTAAATCATGAGATTGATTGGTTGAGCTTCTTTTGACCTTTTCCAATGAGATAGGGGTTTCCCCATTTTCAAGTGGGGTGATTCCCATTCTCATTGATGATTCTAGTATATGACAAAATTACTGTTCAGCCAATGAACAAGCAAGCAATTTCTCAAAAATTACTTTTTGCCCACTTCTGCATTTGTCGGCAGTTTTGCTCGAATGGTTGGAGGAACTGAATGAGCATTGTCTTTTGCACTTGAAAAAGAGTTGTTGGAAGACTTGAAACATGCACATCATGCAGTTGCCTGCGAGTTCCTTATTGGAAGCATGAAGTTTGATTTCTGCCATATTGTGTACTGGTCAGAAAAGTACAGATAAGTGTTTTCATTTGTTTCTTGATTTTAGAACCATATATGATTAAAATGGACATGACCAACTTTTGAAATTAAGCAACACTCATCTCCTGATGGCATGTCTGACAAATAAAAAACGTTTTTGAGAATTGTGAACAGTTTGGGTGATTTTGTTGATTGATGGCTCCAGCTGTGGCAGAGGTAGTGTATGGCAGCCCTGTCGAACCAGTACCTTGCCACACATGCTGCATCACTCATGTCCATGTACTGGACCCTCTGCCATGGGACACATGCGTGTGGGCACCTCCACTCCATATCCTGCCCACCATTGTCACAGCTGTGCAGCAAGGCCAGCATGTACCATCCCTGGATGTCCTGCATGTTTTCCCATTCCAGACAGCTGGCTGCGCAATTATGGAAACCCATTGCACATATTGTTGTGTATCTTGATGAGCTGAAGGTGGCACAGTCACTGTCTCTCACTGTATCAGTCCTGCCACAAAACTGTTCAGGCCCGATGGTGCACTAATGTGTCCATGGAACATGCACAGCGGTGTACGTTCACAGACATGCGCACATGTGATGTCATGCAGTTGCGCACGCTCAGGCATGTCAACACAGCATAAAGGTTGTCTGTATGCACTTGGCCCCTCCATGTCCTGTATCCCCGTACATATTATGGCTGCTTCCTCTCTGCAGACTGCTGCTTGTCCATTGCCATTTTCCAGGCTTCAGGAGGTGAACCACCAAACTTCTGCATCTCATGCACATACCAACCCCATCACTCTGTATGGCTGCATTACTGTGGGGGTGTGGGGGTGCAGATACATGTGCATGTGGGAGTGGGCACATCGACACAGAGATGTACAAGTTGGCATGCTTCAGCATGCACATCCAAGATGGGCCCATCCCAGGCCTTCGGGCATTGCCTATGTGTCACAGACAGTCCATGTAATGGCACCTAAGGTCGCTATCAGTAAGGCTTGATTTGGGGGATCAGGGCTGCTATGTAGGAAGAAAAGGGTTTCATTTGGAGGTTGGGGGGATATCAGAGTTGGAGTTTGACTTGTGACATGAAGGGGCGAAATGTGGAGACCTTGGGGTGCTTTGAGGGAGGGACAGTTTGACTTGGGGTTCAGGGGCATTTCATTGCTGGGCTTGGAGGTCAGGGCTTTGGGGGGGGGGGTGAAACCTGAAAGCTAGGGGGCTTGACTGGGGAAGATAGGGCTCTTCTTGGAATTTTATTTTAGAACAGACCCTTTAGAATGATGCCGGAGTTCATTGGGCCATGTGTTAGTGGCACAATGCTCCCAGGATGAACAATGATGTCAGCTCAAATGTCAAAACTGACATTATTTTTCTATGAATAAAGCAGCTTGTGAAATTTACCTCCAACTGTTATTCAATTTGCATATGTAACCAGAAGCTAGGTAACATAAATTAAATAATAGACAGGGATCCATGCAGTTGTGGTCAACATTGTTGGCACCCTTACATGAGGATCCATACAGTAAATAAATGTATATACCAGGGAAAGGCAGTTGTGGTGGGGTAGGAGAAAGTGTTCCGCTGGTCTGCAGGTGCAGCCAGGGTGGACTCTGGTGGCAGACGTTTTTAGAGCACCAGGTGTTGCAGGCAAGGCTTTGAGGCTAGCTCACATTTTCATGGCTGTCATTGGACATAGCAGTGCATTTTTTTTAAAATTGTAAATAAAAGATGTTGGAGAGCAATGAATACTGTCTCCTGCAGGGTCAGAGGTCAGGGTCATGGCATCATGGGAGAAGGAGAGGGTATGTAGGCCGCAATCAGCACAATCTGTAGCTGGAAGAACTGTGCTGGCCACAGTGATTGAGATCTGAAACAGGGAAACAGGCAATGTGGGCAGTGATGGTTACGGTCAGGTCAGAGAGGAAGTGAAGGGAAGAGAAAAATAAAAACAATAATAAAATATAATGGACCAGGTTAGCAAGGCATCGTGGTGATTTTGGGATAGGACAGAGTATGTCTGCAGCGTTGGGCTCAAGGGAGGTTGGCTATTTCAGTGGCCTAAAAGAGAAGGGCTGTGTAAAGCACCAGTGAACAAAATGGCTGTTGTTGACTCTGAAGCAGAGAAAGACAACATTTAAATAACGGCATTTGCACGATTGGAAAAAGCTTGTTGTGACTGATATTTTGAAGATTCTGTTTCAGGATAGGAGCCTTGTTTTCAAATAAAAATGATATCATTTAACTCGGCAGAGTTTAGAAAATCTGAATTGCCATAAATATTAAAAGTTTATAAAATTCCCCAAATCGGGAAAAAGTAATCCTGGTGGGAATGAGCAGTAGTCGCAGGCTGCACTGGGCTTACAGGTGGAGAGAGAGCAACTTTGAGGTCTTAAAGAAGTTCCTATCAAATGTGGGCTGCACGACAATTAGAACAAGTTTAATGATGCAATTAATTAATACATTTAAAGAAATAACTTTTGAAAATAAAATATTATCAAAAATATTGCTGAGTGCTGGTGAGGGCTGCTGTGGGGGCAAGAAATTGTGAGGGTCTCTGTGAAAGTCTGGTTCTTGTAACTATTTTTAAAGGCGCAGGAGCACTACATTTTGTATCTGAGTTGAAATCAGTAAAATAGTTCTGTTTTTGTTTTTCACCTGGATCCTCTACCTATAGAATGTGGTTGTGTGTGAGAGTGCTGAAGTATGTCAGAAGGAAAAAAAAATAGTTTATTTGGTGTGCATTGAGTGTGGATGAGAGAAAAAGCACTAAGACAGGTGAGAATAGCAGTGGGAGCAGGAAAAAGTAGCCTTTTTCATGTTTAAGAAAAGTTTTGGAGCTCTCGGTAACCTGAGCTTGCCTTCTTCTGCGGAAAGCTTTGGTAAAGAAATATAAAAATAAATTGCTAAAAAGATTTGGTTCTATATAAATATTGAGAGACTGGCAGTTGTTTTTTCCTGTTCTAGGAAAGTTTCAGAAATGTCTACTTTTAAAATTCAGACTTTTACTTGACAACTGACTGACAGCTTAGAAAATTTTAGCTTTAAAGTTGACACCTGTTTAATTTGGTGAAAAAGAAAATTGGCTGTATCTAGCAAGAAAAAGAATTTTATATTTTTTTCTGGAAAAGATGATTTAATGCCATTGGGTTTAAAAGCACTGCTTCTGTTCACAAAGTTGTGCAACAGCAGTGGACTGATTCTAGAAATATTTGATTGCTAAATCAGAACTAAAACTTCTCTGGAGAGTGAGAAGTATCTTTTCTGAGGAATTTTAGAAGTCAAAAGCCTCTTTGAAACTGCTGACCAAAAGAGGGTGAGTTATCTGGTAGCAATTTTGCTGAAGAGAGAGAGGTGGGGGGGGGGGGGGGGGATTTTGCCTGATTTTGTCCTGAATTCTGCTGAAAGGTTTTATATCAGCATTCAGATTTCTCGGCTTCCTGTTTACTAATGTATGAATGTGGTGTGAATGAGAAGGGTGGGGGTTAGATAGGGTTTTAGAATGATCTTTTATTTTCTTTTACTTAGAAGTAAAGTGTTATTTTCAGAGATCTGCTGTATCTGGCAAAGACAGAAAAAAAAAGCTGTGTAGGGAGGTAGTCTCTTTTATTAAGTTTGTAAAGATTAGTGAGCAGGTATCTTGTGAAATGATCGGGATCCAGGACCAATCAATGGCAGATGACCCAATGACTAGAACCAGATACAGTACCAGAGGGACCAAGGACCAGAGTCAGAAGATGCTAAGGGCTTCCTTGCAAGAAAGCACCAGAGAAGAGATCAGCCGCTACAGGAACTGATACACACAGCACTAATGTTTTATTATTTGGGGTACACCATCATTTACTTTATTTTAATTTATTTTTGTGCTTAAAAAGTCGTCTTTCATAGCCTGAGAGTAAAAAATACTTACCTGGAGAACTCCTTCAAGGTCTCTTTCATCTGTGCCCTTCTCTGCCACTGCCAATTCAGACTTCGTTCATTCCATCTTCCTGCTCCATATGCCCGAAGAAACTACCTGAGTCTGTGCGTCGGGCCCCTTCTCTAGCCCTTTTCCAATCCAAGCTAAAACCACCTCTTTGAATCTGCTTTTGGATCCTGAAGCTCCTCCCTCTCTTGTCCTCTACTTATGTGTATCGTACCATGCTCTTGTCTCCAGTTTCGCTATGTGTTCTGTCTTGATTAGATTATAAGCTCTGACAAGCAGGGACTGTGCCTTACATTTACATGTACAGCGCTGCGTTCACCTGTAGTGCTTTATAAATGATTAGTAGTAGTAGTAGTAGTAGTGGTGGTTAGGAATAGAAACTAAAATTAATGAGAAATTTAAAAGGAGTAAAGTTAAAGGGAAAGACAAATTTGTACATTTACCTGTGCTGCAGGTGAGAGTTGGTATATGTGTGAGAAAAGAGAAAATAAGTTTAAAAGTGAAGTTTGATAAAAGAGGTTACATTTAAAAGTAATTGAAGAATATTCAAGCACTTACATGTAACAGTACCTGTAAGAAAAAGAAAGAAGTAAAAGTTATATATATATATATATTTTTGGTGCTGTCAAGTCGGTGCTGACTACTATGAGCTGCCTCTGAGTTTTCTTGGCAATGTATCACCAAAAGTAGATTGCCAGGCCTTTTCTTCTGAGGCAATGGAGGATAAAGTGACTTATCACAAGGAATTCCAGTGGGAACTGAATCCTTGATTTTCTGGGTACTAGACAGTTACTCGAACCACTAGGCTAGTCCTCCACTCCGGCAGTTATATAAGGGTATAATAATACTGTAGTACTGTAGCTGCAAAGGCTATTTGCTGCTTATGTATGAATTTAAAAGTGTTATGAGAAAAGAGAGAGCCTGGAAAAGAGCAAAATTATAATTGATTCAGAATATTTTTATGTTAAATTGTGCAATAACATCCTTTTTTTTTTCTCCGTCAACTTCGCTCTATTCGCCCTTTCCTTTCCCCTTCGGCTCTTACCACCCTGGTACTATCTTTGGTTATGTCCAGGATGGATTTCTCCAATTCACTTTTCATTGGTCTTCCTAAAAACCAGATAACCCGCCTCCAACGGATCCAAAATACTGCAGCACGGCTCATTACACATTCTTCCCCCAGAGATCATATTACCCCTGTATTATTTCACCTTCACTGGTTGCCTGTCACCTTCCGTGCCACATTTAAACTACTGACCCTTGTACACAAAGCCTTTCATACCAGTACCCTGCAATACTTAACGGATCTCATCTTCTTTCACTCTCCCAGAGATACACCTCGCTCTTTTCACCTCAACTGCCTCACCCTTCCCTCTCCCTCTCGCGCTCACTTGCAGTCCACCCGTACCGCTGCCTTCTTTTTTGCTGGTCCCGCCCTCTGGAATGCTCTTCCCCCCTCCCTCCGCTTGGACCCCCAATACGCTACATTCAAACAAAACTTGAAGACCCATCTGTTCTCCCTGGCGTTCGATATTCCCTCCCCTTTCGTGTGATGCCTCCCCTCCCCTCCTCTTAGTCCCTCTTATGCTTTCCCTCCTTTGTCTTGTCCTGTCCTCCCTATTTTCTTTCCTGTCCTATCATGATATTGTACTTTCCTTTCCTTTTTATTGGCTTCCAGCCTCTTTTATTGAATTTTATTGTACACCGCCTTGGTTACTGTAGAAAGGCGGTTTTTATCAAATGTAATAAACATAAACATCCTAAATACTTAATACTTTTGAATTAGTTATCACAACTGGCCAATTAATTAGTAATATTCAAATTGGATACTTATTTAACTTATTCTTCTAGCAAAATAAATAGCTGAAAATACATCAGAACTTAGGGGCCAGTTTATTAACTGCTTTAGCTACTAATGCGTCAGATCGCGCACTCTAACTGGAAGTGATAGCAGTTAACAAGGGACAACTGCAGATAACACAGCGATTTTCTGCTCTATTTGCAGAAAGCATGTCATCTGCATAAGTGGCCAGGAATAGGGTGGAGAGTGGGCGTGTCTGCAATGTGCAATTACCACGGGCCTCAACAGCTCACGGTAACTGTTGAACAAAAGGACGGTCGGGCAGCGTAGGTGCAGTTACCACCATCTCACTGGGTGGAATTAGCTGCATCCACAATGCTGCCTGACCATGCTCACTGCGTTTTCTACTGGGGAACTGTTATGCAGGTCCCCAACAGATAACACATAGCTCTTGCAATTAATACGGTGCTATCTGTACTGCTTGATATGTTAGCTGCAAAAGCCTAACATGGTTTAGTAAAGCGGCCCCTCAGTGTCTGACAACATCATTTCATATTTCAACTTTTGCCTGTATTCCATCAAATGTAACATCTGGTTGACGTGCAGAATCCTTTACTCTGAATTATTTTGATTCTCTTGGCTTTGGTCTGCGAGGAAGCAGCTGAGGGACGCAGTATATTTTCACTGATAGTCTACTGGAGAATGAGTGTCTAAGGTACCATCACTTACTTGTGTCACGGCTAAAACGATTAAATCCCAAAGCAGGAAAAAGTAAGACAAGAGCTGTCCAGGAAGAGGCTACATACTGTATCAATGAGGTGCTTTGCAAGCATTTGCATGCTTTGCATCTCATTATTATTTAACACACGTTATATTAAACGAATGCACATTATGGCAAAATAAGGCATGATTTTGCCATTTCGCATGTGCTAAGAAGCAGATTCTGTGTGTTATTCTCTTAATAGATATTAGTAATTACCTCCTAGGGGTGTAAACTGGGAAATTTTGATTTCCAGGATGTTTTGCATTATTTAAGATGTGTTTGATTTATGATATGCCCTTTTCGTTATTATCATTAGTGTGTCCTTCTGAAGAACATAACATAGTGGGAAATTTTTATTAACATGAGCTACCCGGGCAGTGCAGGCTTATCATATGGTGTCAGCACTGAGTTAAAAAGTAGTGTGGAAGCCTGAGATAAAAATCCCATGTTACCTGGGTAACACGTGTCAGGGGAGTGACTGTATTTAAATGGTGGGTTCCTGCGGCAGTGCTTCTAGTGTGGGAGTATGAAGCCAGTGCTACATGCACTCATCACAAGTAATGTGGGTACAACTAAAGCCACCTCAATGGGGGGCGCTAGTTGCTCCCAAGGCAGATTTACCATGGTGACCCACTGTAACTGCAGCTGTACATACCCCCCTGCAACTAATGCAAAGCCCCACTCGTAATGCAGCCTAAACCCGTGTTAGCAGCACAGAGCTTAGTAAATGTGCTCCCCTGTGCATGAAAAAGCCCCACAAAATTGCATTTTCTTTTCTATTGTCTTGCTTTGATAATAACATGAAAGAACACAGGATATGTCATTAATAAAGATGTGCGCAGCCCAGACATCTTGACTTGTTTTTGGGATTTTCAGAGATGTTCTTGATTTGTTTGTTTTAAACATACAGTTTAATCAAAAATGTTGATAGACTAATAAATGTTAAATCAGTTTTGCACACACAAAATGTTTTCATGTGTACTAACGAAATGAATGCACACTGATGGATACACACTCCAAGTTGTTATTTCCTATGTTGTTTCAAACAGCTGCGCATCCCTATTTCATGTATGCCTACATGCTGAATGTATGCAGAGAGGTCCTCCATTTTCCCCACTTTCCACAAAAATGCATGCTACAAAACTAAGATCCCAGGCTCAACATGCTGTGGTGACAAAATGATCTCAAGACTAGCCTGTTTTATGCATTATCTAGAATTACTACCAGTTCTCAGGCTCCAGGGAATATAGGGATGCTAAGGCTCTAGAGGCTACCTGTAATTGACCTGACCTACCAAGCACAGAAAGGAAAGGAAGGCCCACAACCTCCCTTTCATTTTTAGGGACTGGGAATCTTGGTGGAGGTAGTCTCACATTTCCCACAACATCATAGAGACCGGCTAGATTGAAAACAAATTCTTACTTCTGTAAAAATAAATATTGGAATGATGTCAAGGGAGGAGGAAGACATGAAACAAGTGGAGAGATGTGAGAGTACAGATGGTCTTTTATTTCTTCAGGACCAGGAGGCATGCCAGAGACAACAAAAGGGATTGCAGTTATTTTTATATTTATAGAGGCAGATTTCTTATATGGCCCTTTTCACAAATGCAACTTCAAGGTAGTTTACAACATTGATAAAGCCGATTAGTGTAACAGTACAATCTATAAGATAATTGAACAAGACATACCACTACATAAAACAATAAGGGCCCAATTCTGTGCCATGATCCCCGTTAATCGTGCCTTCCCCTGCCGCGTCTATCCTCCCTGCCAGTTGTGCGGGAAAGTTAGACGGAGGCAGGGAAGGTGAGGCTCGGGGTGTGGAGTCTGGGTGGGCAATGGGCGGTCACCAGCCCTGGACGTACAGGGCTGATTCTAATGTCGGACCTGTATGTCCAGGACCAGCGACATGTGCGGGAAGCTTATTCCACCTCCAAGGTGGAATAACTTCCCTGGGCATGTTTTTGTTTTGATGCCGGGGCATAGATAGGGCAGGGGGGCTGGAGGACATCCCTTAGGAGGCCAGATCGGTGGTCGGACTGCGGGGAATAAGCTTTTTTTTCCAGCGACCGTCATCTCAGCTCTTCAATGGCACCATGGTGCCGCAGCTCCTTAGAAGAGCCTTTACTGAGTTAGCCGGGGACAGTCCTGTACATGCAGGCCTGACTGAATTGCAGTCCCGGACTGCACGTACAGGACTGTTTGTGATTCTGATCCCATGGGGCTAGACATGCCCCGCGGGATCAGAATCGCGATCCCCTCTGTATGTCCAGCTCAGACCGGACGTACAGAGGGGATCTATGTCCGGAACGGAATGAGCCCTTAAGGGAGGAAAGTGCATAGAATATCATTGTATATAGTTAACAACAGTAACATGCAAAAATTTGCTGAATACAAATGTGAGAGGCAATAGATCTCATATTCTTATGCTTCCCATCATTATAAATAAGCACCATAAGACTTCTAAAAAAGCCAAGTATTGGCAGCTTTTTAGCATTTCTTATTAGAGCTCTTTCGGCCTGATATTGAGTTGGACAGGCTGTGAGCCCCTAAGGAGCATAGCCCTGCCTGCCGACCCTTAACTCCAGATATTCAATGCCGTAGTCATATGCAGCCCCGGCATTAAATATCCAGGGATTGCTGCAGATACCGGAAGCTGCAGTAGATAACCAGGCAGCAGCGATATTGCATGCTGCCAGGTTAGCTCCTGTGCCTTAAAGATAGGCAAGGGTTTTCCTCGCCTATCTTTAAGGTGCAGATCACTAACTGGGCAGCATGCAATATCGCTGCTGCCCGGTTATTGCTTGTCACCATCTTTGCTCCACCCCAGAATGCCCCCAACACATCACAATGCTAACCCTATAGCATTAGGGCACGTAGGAAAGTTAGGAGGGGATATTCAATGGCACTAAGCGTGTCAGATGCCTTTGAATTATGGTACTGGTGATGAATACTGTGTATACCATAGACTGTCCGAAGAACAAACCAGTCAGTACTAGAGGAGATCAAACCTAAGCTTTCTTTAGAAGCTCAGATGACAAGACTTTGACGTTCATACTTTGGACACATCATAGAAAGAAAGAGATCATTAGAGAAAGACATTATGCTTGGCAGGGTGAAAGGTCAATGCAAAAGAGGAAGGCCAGCAATAAGATGGAGCAATACAATAACAACAGCTATGGGTGCCACTCTGTCAACAATGAGCCGCCTGACTGAAGACAGTTTAGGACAATTATCCAGCAGGTCGTCATGAGTCGATACTGACTTGAAGGCACTTAACAACAAGCGTGTAAGTGCAATTGAAAATCCACATTTAAGTCATTTGCACGGTTTACTGGGCTGTAAAATGTGTAAATGTCCTTCAAAAATCGGGCCCTTTGTTGATATCTCCTATGGCAGGAAGTTCCATAGAGAATGAGTCCAGACAGTAAAAAGAGAGTTCTGAAACTATTCCAGCGCCCACGGAAGGGCCGGAGAGGATCTTAAGGGCATGTTTACAAAACTGTGCTAATGGTTAGCGTAGCCTCCATGTAGACAAAAGGAGGCAAACAAAATACGTGAATATAAGTGGGTAAATAGCTATTTGTGTGCAGGAGTAGAGCCTGATAATAGATAATTATAGACAGGCTCCATCTTATACATGTTCTGAATATCTTTTGTTGGCCAACTATACATTTTTGAGAGCCTGAAAACACTGAATAGCAAACAAATATCTCCCTCCTATTATTTTTGGTCAGCAGCTGAGCACCTTACCTAATTGCCCAAGTCGAGTAATGCCAATGGTTCTTTCAAATAGCACATACGCCGGCATTGCTGCTTAGAGAATCCGTCTGCATAAGTGAGGCACGTTATTATTTTTTTTTAATTCTTTATTTTCGTTTTATAACAACAAAGGAAAGGAAGACATACAGCTAAAAGACAGATACATACATAGAATGTGAGAGTTTGGGTAACTGAGGCAGATCGGGAAACCCGCACTACTTTGCTCCAGAAAACGCTCCATTGCACAAGCCCAATTTGCAGTATCCTGGGGTAAATTAAAATGGAAGTAATCCTGTATGGCCGCTCGAATTTCTAACTGGAACTCTGGCTGAGTTAATAGGGCTCTATCAAAGAACCAGGCCCCCGAATTCCCTTGGGGTGCAGTAGTGTGTAATTGAAAAGAAATAGCAGCATGATCTGAAATATGTTGGGAGTGAATCTTTGCAGTGTCCACCTGAGGAACTAACAGTTTTGATATTAGAAAGAAATCTATGCGAGACTGGGATTTATGAGGGGAAGAAAGTCAAGCTCTTTGGGGTGTAGTAACCTCCATAGATCGACTAAAGCAAGATCTTTGATCGCAGAGGTAAGCGTGGTGTGACTCTTGGGGGGACCACTTGTCCTAGGCGACTGTTTGTCAATCAGGGGATCAAGAACTAAATTGAAATCCCCCCCTATTATCAATGAAGTATTAGCAGAGGCCTGTGCAACCTGAGCAATGGTAGCAAAAAAGGCAGGGTCATCCACATTAGGAGCATAAAGGCATATACATGTAACTTCAAGGTTACCTATCTTGAGGTGAACTCTGGACCATCTACCTGCTGTATCTGAGCTAGTCGCAATAATAGTAGCATGCAGAGATTTCCTAACCAGTATGGCAACCCCACATTTCTTAGAAACGGCTGGGGAATAGGCGGCCACCATGTAAGGTTTAATATTGAGTTTAAGAGTTTCCTTCGAATTTAAATGCGTTTCTTGGAGGAAAATCAGGTCCGCAGCTTCATGACTTAGATAGCTTAGGATTTTCTTCCGTTTTATCGGATTATTGATTCCTTTTACGTTCAATGATAAAATCTTACATGGTGCCATCAATCGGTAATAGACATTTTAGGTAAGGGCGCTTGAAAACATACAACATAATCAGAATCTGTACAACAATGATATAATCACCGAGTCTGCTACTAATACACCCCATATTGAAAAGTATGTACCAAAGTAACTTAGAGAAGAAGCAAAACCCCCAATGAAAATGGCGACCATATGTCTGCGGGAGGAGGCCCTAGAGAGGAAGATAGAGACATAAAAAAAAAAGAAAAGAAACACCAGAGTCCATAATTAACACTGTCTCTGATACTCATCGAGGCTACGATGGGTAGATGGAGTCGGGTCACAGATATCATCAAAATAAGGCAACAAACCGCCCTCGACAGACTCTTTGCTGAGCCGCGGCAAATCCAATATGGCAGGTACAGCGGATATGAGAATACTGGCAGGAATATTCTGGAAGTCAGCGCATCAAGTCGGCTTCTTTAGCATCCAAAAACTCCGCTAGTAGATCAGGGTCCTCAAATGTTCTTGTCTGATGGTGAAGCGTGACTCGGAGCTTGGCCGGGTACATCAGGCCATAGCGTGCTTGTAGTTGTTGAAGCCTCGGCCGGAATTCCAGAAAGCACTTTCGGCGGTCGACCGTGGGTTTAGCCAAGTCAGGATAGAAGGAGATCTTGTGGCTCTCAAACTCCATATGGCCCTTTGCCCGAGAGGCACTGAGAATTTGCTCCACATGTTGATATCTCAAAAGTCGAAAGATGATAGGCCGCGGGGTCTTCCTGTTGAGCGTTATGTTTGTGGGTACACGATGAGCGCGATCGATCTCCAATTCTTTGGTAAAGGTGATTTGGAGCAGGGAAGGGAGGATTTTATATAAAAACTCCTTCATGTCTCCCGATTCCGCTCCCTCCGGTATGCCCACGAGTCGTAGGTTGTTGCGGCGCGCTCTATTATTGCCATCTTCCACTTCTTTCTGCAAGGCCCGCACCTGACGTTCAACTTTGTCGAGTTTGGACAGCCGGACCACGTGGGAGTCTAATATGCTCTCCATTTTGTCCTGACGCGAAGAAAGCCCCTCTAGCCTGCTTTGCAATACACCAAGATCTTCCCGCAGCGCTCGGAGTGCTTCACCGTTTGACTGCACGAGGTCCTTAACCCCTCTAATCTCTGCGAGGATTTCCTGCTGCATTTCGGGGCCCTCGCACAAAGCCAGCCCCTTCTGCGGGGACGGGGGTTCAGTTTTGGAGCGTTTGCCGTGAGAAGCCGCTGGAGATCCAAATTCCAGGCGCGTAGGTTTGGTCCCCGCCATCTCACCAATGTGCCCCGGCAAGATCAGAGCAGAAATTCAAGTATGTCCGGTGTTAATTCAGGATTCTGAGTAGGCCTCTCGGGAGCCTCAGCGTTATGCGACCATCCCGCTGGACATCGGGCTCCGCCCCCCGAGGCACGTTATTATTTAAGTTTTAAAGACCAATCCTGTCAAATCACAATAACATCGGCATTTTGGCGGATACAATTCTATGTTGGAAGAACATCCAAAATTAACATATGCATCATACGTTTTTATTTGTTCTGCGGACCATACAGTTAAGTCAGCCCCTGATGAAGGCATAACGAAACACGGCCTGTGTCGGGCCAGTGGCTTATAGTGATCAATAAAAGTAATTTCTTCCTTCCTTTGCTGTCCACGTTTTTTTTTTTTTGGACTGGTTGTCTTTGTCAGTACATGGATCTGTGCTCAGTTGTTGTTGGACTTACTTTATGAACTTAAATCTAGACAGCCAAAATATAGCATATCATATTTAAGCTTCTCGGCATTGGAAATCAGATCTCAGCTGGCTAATGACTATTTTCACAATCCTCTCTTCTGCCTACCGGATCTTCAGTATGAAAATATCTGTCTTGACACTACAAGTTCTACCCATTATCCAAAGTACACAAAACACCAATGTCATGATCCCCCTCCCCTTCTAGCTGATCTCAAAAACATTACCGTGCCCATATTCTCAATTCTCTTCTACTCCTTCCAAATATTCTCCCAGTCAAGCCAGTAGGAAGACAATCTAGCCTTCTACTAGCCTGACATTCAATGTTATGCATTAACAGAGCTATACTGGATGTCACGCTGATAAAAGGAAAGACTGAGTCCTCCTGTTATTTTAGCTAAGACAGTTTTAAGGAGTTCTGAGGGAATCTAAAGAGTAGGCAGGCAGAATTGGGATGCCAGCTTTTACAATGGGAGGGGGATAATGGCAAGTATTCAGCAAAATTTATTTTATGCATCGGGTGGAAGGGAATGGCAGATTGATAGGTCCTTACCCCTAACCTCTCTACCTCTCTATAAGTGCACTTATTTGTCTGCTCCTCACTAGCTTTTCTCTCTTATCTCTCCCTACACCCTTCCTCGGGAACTCTGCTCTTCTGGCAAATCACTTCTGTCTGTGCCCTTCTCTTCTATTGCTAACTCTAGACTTTACTGCTTTCACCTTGCTGCTCCTTACGCCTGGAACAAACTGCCTGAGTCTGTGCATCAGGCTTCCTCTCTGGACCTTTTCAGATCCAGGATGAAAACTCACCTCTTCAAGTCTGTCTTTGGATTCTGATCCACTTGGTCTCGTATGTGTTTCCTTGCCATTCCCCTAGATGTGTCCTTGTCCTCTGCTGTTGTGTTGTCTGTCTTGAATAGATTGTAAGCTCTGATGAGCAGGGACCGTCTTTTATGTTTGTCTGTACAGCGCTGTGTATGCCTTGTAGTGCTATACAAATGACAAACAGTAGTAGTAGAAGTATTAGCAACACAGCAACAAAGCTGCCAAGAAACTCCAGAAACCCATCTGATACTCCCCCCCCCACCCCTCTATCTAATCTCTCACAGTTATCTAAAGGCAGAATGAGAGGTATATAGTTCCTACTGTCTTGCAGGACACATTCAAAACCATGCTGGCTGACTGTATGTAGATTAAAGTGTGAAGAAGAACTTGGCAAGCAATGGGACAGCAAGAGATAAGAAATTCTTGTCAGGAGGAAGGGATAGCGAAAGTGGGATGCTTGGACTCTAAAGAGGTTGAAGGGTCTGGGTAACCTTGTTACAGACAGCTAAAGAATGGATTGAGAACCTCAGGGAGGTGGGTGACTGAGATGGGATGGGCAGAGTTGAATGTGGATATAATTACTCGCCTTTCCAAACCCCAGTTCAAGGTAGATTACATTTCAGATGCAGTAGCTAGCTCCCTGCTTGAGAGCATATAACATAAGTTTGTATCTGAAGCATTGGAGAGTGAATTGACTACCCAAGGTTACAAGTAGTGCCAGCAGGATCTGAACCAGGATTCCCTGATCCTCAGCATACTACTAAAGTTTTTCAAAAATTACAGGGCCTGATATTCATTTGCGATGGCTATGGCCTCGCTTGGTTTGCAGCTTGTCGTGCTGTGATGGCTTGTGTGCATCAGTAATGCTGAGAGCTAAACTATCGGTAGTTTAACTACTGGCAGGGTCTCCCAAGATGGACAGGTCTCAGCTGATGTGCCAGACCAAGACAAACCACCCATCTGGGCAGCAGCAGAATGGGATAGTGTTGACGGCGGAGGATCACATTTCTGTGACAACGGCAACAACACCAAACTTAAACTGCGTGGAAGAAAGGCCCGGCAATCTACTTCTGTACCTTGCCATGAAAACCCAATGGATAGTTACAACAAAACAAATTGTGCTATAGTGCTGGAAGATGAGAACCCCAGGTTGGAAGGCACTCAACTAGCTACTGAGGAAGAGCTGAAGACTTTTCAGAGTAAAGCCAGCATTTATGATGTGGTTAGATCAAAGCCCATGGGACGTCTGACTGCTGATGTAGCTGCACAAGAAATGAGAGTCAGAAGCTGTAAAGATGTCTTACGCATTGGAACATGGAACGTACAAAGCATAAACCAAGGGAAGTTGGAGGTGGTCAAGAATGAAATGGAACCTGTACAACTTGATCTGTTGGGTGTCAGCGAACTGAAATGGACTGGCACAGGGCACTTTGCATCAGATGATCACATGGTCTACTATGCTGGAAATGAAAGACAAAGAAGGATTGGTGTTGCATTTATAATAAAGAAGAAACTTGCAAGAACTGTAATGAAATACAATGCAGTCAGCGAACGCTTAATATCTATTCGTCTACGAGGAATGCCTATCAGCACAACTATAATTCAAGTATATGCCCCAACAAAAGCTGCAGAAGACAATGAAATTGAAGCATTCTATGAACAAGTACAAGCTGAAATTGACAGAACATGCAAACAGGATATCCTGATAGTCATGGTTGACTAGAATGCAAAAGTTGGCAACAAAGAAGAAGGCAAAGTAGTTGGAAAATATGGACATGACAACAGAAATGAAGCTGGAGAAAGACTGATAGAATTCTGCAAGATCAACAATCTATTCATCTCAAACACCTTCTTCCATCAACAGAAGCGGCGACTGTACACATGGACTTCACCCAATGGATTGTATAAAAATCTAATTGACTACATCTGTGGAAGTCAACAATGGAAAAGTTCTATAACATCAACAAAGACAAAGCGTGGAGCTGACTGTGGTACAGATCATCAACTACTAGTATGCAAACTCAAGCTAAAGTTGAAAAAGAGCAAACCACTCATGAATGCAGCAAAATATGACCTTGAGAAACTGCTAGGTACGTATGACCTAGATTGGCCACTGTTGGAAACAGAATACTGGGCTTGATGGACCTTGGTCTGACCCAGTATGGCATATCTTATGTTCTTATGTTCTTATACCACTGGAATTTAAAGACTGCCTGCAAAATCGATTTGCTGCTTTAGATACAAATGACAGAGCTCCAGAAGAGTTATGGAATGAAATCAAGAAGGTTGTGTTGGAAGAAAGCGAGAAGTCTCTACAAAAGGTGAAAAAGAAAAACCGGCCAAAATGGATGACGGAAGCAACTCTGAAAATTGCCCAAAAACACAGAGAAGCTAAAGTCAGAGGAGAAAGAAAGACAATAACAGAACTCAACAGAGATTTCCAATGTGCAGCAAGACAGGACAAGGAAAAGTACTACAACGACGCATGCAAGGAAATAGAAGTAGAAACTATTAGAGGAAGAACAAGATCGGCTTTCCTAAAGCTACGAGAGTTAAAGAAAAAGTTCCAGCCTCAAACTGGAATGTTGAAAGATGCTCAAGGTTTTATGTTGAATGATGCTGAGAAGATCAAGAAAAGGTGGAAGGAATATACAGAGTTTTTATATGATAAAGATCAAGTGGATCAACAGCCGATTCAACCTGTACCTTATGTTCGGGAACCATTGGTGATGAAAGAAGAAGTTAAAGCAGCATTGAAAGCCTTATCAAAGAACAAAGCACCAGGCATTGATAGCATTCCTATAGAAGTTTTACAGCAATCTGATACAGCTGTTACCATACTTACAAGGCTCTGCCAAGAAATATGGAAGACAACATCATGGTCAACTGACTGGAAAAGATCTGTGTTTATACCAACACTAAAGAAAGGTGATCCAACTGACTGTGGAATTTATCGCACAATTGCTCTGATCCGACATGCCATCAAGATTCTACTGAAGATTATTCAAAAGAGAGTACAACCATACCTGGAACAAGAACTACCTGAAGTGCAAGCAGGGTTCAGGAAAGGGCGAGGAACGAGAGACATCATTGCGTATGTGAGATGGATCCTTGAAAAGACTAAAGAATACCAAAAGGATATCTATTTGTGCTTTATCAACTATAGCAAAGCTTTTGACTGAGTAAACCATGCGAAACTCTGGGCCACATTAAGAAGCATGGGTATACCAGAACACCTGATCATACACTTGCACAATTTGTACATTGATCAAGAAGCAACAGTTCGAATGGAACAAGGAGAAACAGAATGGTTTAAAATAAGCAAAGGTGTAAGACAAAGCTGCATACTTTCCCCCTACCTGTTTAATTTATATGCAGAACAAACCATCACAGAAGCAGGATTGTATGAAGACAACAGAGGTGTGAAGATTGGTGGAAGACTCATCAACAACCTTCGCTATGCTGATGATACCACATTACTGGCTGAAAGTGAAGATGATCTGAAACATTTGCTTCTCACAATCAAAGAACATAGTCTCAAAATGGACCTGCATCTTAATGTAAAGAAGACAAAGATCATGACAACTGGTATAATCAACAGGTTCATTGTTGAAGGAGAAGAAATTGAAATCGTGAACAACTTTAACCTACTTGGATCAACTATCAATAAAGAAGCAACAAGCAGTCAAGAAATCAGACAAGCATTGCTCTTGACAGAATGGCTATGAATGACCTAGATAAGATTCTCAAGAGCAGAGATGTCTCTCTCCATACAAAGATTTGACTTGCTCAAGCCATGGTATTTTCAATAACATCATATGGATGTGAAAGCTGGACAGTGAAAAAGATAGACAGGAAGAAAATTGATGTCTTTGAATTATGGTGCTGGCGGTGAATACTGTGTATACCATGGACTACCCGAAGAACAAACCAGTCGGTACTAGAGGAGATCAAACCTAAGCTTTCTTTAGAAGCTCAGATGACAAGACTTTGACTTTCATACTTTGGACACATCATGCGAAGAGAGAGATCATTAGAGAAAGACATCATGCTCGGCAAGATAGAAGGTCAGCGCAAAAGAGGAAGGCCAGCAATGAGATGTATCGATACAATAACAGCAGCTACGGGTACCAGTCTGTCAACAATGAGCCGCCTGACTCAAGACCGAACACAATTTAGGATAGCTATCCAGAGGATTGCCATGAGTCGACTCCGACTCAACGGCACTTAACAACAACAACATGAGCATCTAGGGCGCATAGCCAATGCTTTAACTTTAACCCTGGATATTCAATGCCAGGGTTATATGCGGCTCCAGCATTGAATATCTGGGGCTCGCAGTACAGCCAAAGACGCTGAAGAAGCTAACCGGGCAGAAGTGATATTGCGCTACTGCCCATTTAACTCCCATGGGTAAAGATAGGCCAGCTTTTGCTGTGCCTAACTTTACCTGCGAGTAGCTAACCGGGCAGAGGTGCAATATCACTGCTGCCCTTGTTAGTGACTGGTGTTGCCTTTTCTCCACCCTGGAATGCCCCCAACATGCCCCGATGCTAAGTGGTTAGCATTGGCACATGTAAAGGCAATATTAGATTTGAATCAGTAGCTCTAACTCTTCTATGCTCTCCCTTCCTCAGAGAAATTTAACCTCAACCCCTAACTCTTAAACATTTGGAATAGGAAAGACCTTCTGAAGAACCGTCTAGTAACCTTTCAGCTATGTTTTTCCTTTGACCAACAGCCACAGCTACTTCTTTAATTACCAAAATTGCCCTGAAAACAAAATAAAAATGTATTAAAACAAAATGAAACAAAAAACCCTACAAACAAAACAGCAAACAAAAGGAAATGACATATTTTGCCTCCATACCTCTAATATGGATTAACATATAGCAGATGGATTTATTTAGATTTATAATGGTGAATGTAGCTGTTCCTATTTGGCTCCACGTTCACATGAAAGGCTGATTTAATATTTCATTGCACTGCTTACATGGACTTGTAGACCTGTTTTGTTTTTCTTTTGTTTTTTGTTTTTTTGAAAAATCACAATTAAGGGAGTAGAAATAGAGAAAAATTATGGCAAAGACCATATTACCTCCTGATTGTGCCTATCCACACCCAGGGCCAATAGAAGGACTGGAGGCACCCAAAGCGAGGCCTCCATCCTGCCATCCCCACTGCCACCCTAAACAGGGGCTGGTAGTGGCAACAGTGGTCCTGAAACCGCAATGCAGCACTTACCCACTGTCTCTGGAGCTGCATCATGATTTCTCTCTTACAATATCTACCGCTTCCACCCCCCTCCAATGCAGATTTATGGCTTATGTAAGATTTTGCAAGAGAAAAAAATGCAACATAGTCCCAAAGATGATGGGTAAGTGCTGCGTCATGGTTTCGGGGCCGTTGCCACCACTGCAGGCCTCAGAGATTTGTTTAGATTTTAAACAACTTGTAGCTAAGTGATCTCATAGCTCATTTCTTTGAGAATTTACTGCAAAAAAAGTTTAAAAATTAAAAAAAACTGAAAAAGTGGACTGTGTATAAATAAGAGAACAATGACTGAAAATAAGGGGTTGAAACGTATGGAAAATAGAGGACATATGCCCGCCTTTTCTGATGGTCTCTTCATTATATATTTCAAATGAATGCACATCTTATTAATTTAATGTTACCAGATATTTGGAGAGCAAATCTGGAACAACTGGGCAGGGATGAAATGGGCTTAGACAGGCAGGGGCATATTTCCCCCATATATTTTGAAATGACCTTTCTAGGTAACATTCAGTAATTTCAAACATTTAAAAAAATGCTTAAATTTTATTTTATACATATATTCTATATATTTCTAAAATCCTTCCTTTTTTTCCGAAAATAAGTTAATTTTACATTTTTTTCTAACCGGATTGAGAAGACGGTATCAGAGGGGTATACAGGAGAAGCAAAGTCCTTTGCTTCTATCCCCATTGAAATCGGGGACAGGAGGTGATCATAGTGATCTCCTTACAACCCCTCTCGGGAACTCCGCTCTTCTAACAAACTACTTCTGTCTATGGCCTTCACTCCTACTGCTAACTCCAGACTTCGCTCCTTTCACCTTGCTGCACCTTGCGCCTGGAACATGCTACCAGTGTCTATACACCAGGCACCCTCTCTAGCCCTCTTTAAATCCAGGTTGAAATCTCACCTCTTCTCTGTTGCTTTCAGATCTTGACTTCTATGTTGTGACTAGATTGTATGTACCGTGTTTTGTCTTGACTTGATTGTTAGCTCTGTGTTTGTCTTGATTAGATTGTAAGCTCTGATGAGCAGGGACTGTCTTTTACGTGTCTATACAATGCTGCGTACTACTGGTAGCGCTATATAAATGTTCAATAGTAGCAGTAGTAGTATTAGTAGCTCAAAATCAGGGAGAATCCCTAAAAATCGAGGACTCTGGTAACTTTATATTAATTTGCTTATCACAGAGGTCCATCCCCAGTCTTGTCCTTACTTATGTTTTTGTGAATAGAAATCATAGCAATCTTCCAGGTCCAATCTAGACTTTAAGGAAACAGTGAAATGGTCAGACAGAAGGTCTCCCAGTTTTGCCCTGGATTCCTTCAGTGCCCTCGTATGTATTCCATATATCCAATTGCTTGGCTAGTTCTTCATGACCACAGTTTTCTGAAAATTGTTCAAGGTCCACCTCCTTTCTATTCCTATTTGTGTCCATCTTCTGTGATCCTACTATTGGCCCTTTTATATACTACTATTCCTGGACATATCTGCAGCTTTCAACACAGTATCCCACCAGATCCTCATCAATCAACTCTGCACCATCATCATCCGAGGCAACCCCCTACAATGGTTCCTCTCCTACCTCACCCAATGAACCCAACAAGTGAGAACTGGAAAACAATCATCATCACCATTTACCCTTTCCCAAGGAGTACCTCAAGGATCGGCCCTCTCCTCCCTCCTCTTCAACATCTACATCAGGCCCCTCTGCCACATCCTCCAAAGCCTCAATGTTGGATACTAACTATGCGGACAACATAATGATCTTCACCCTGTTCAACACCACCTCCCATGACTACTCCACCATTGCTGCCTGCTTCACAGAGGTCACCGCATGGCTACAGCTGCACAATCTCACAATCAACTGCAGCTTCTCCACATCTCTAGAGATCCCAACTTCAACCCCCCACAGAGCATCAAACTAAGTAATACTGAAATACAAGTCAAACCGCATCTTGATTTCGCAAACATCATCCTCCATGGCCTCCCACAGGCAACCCTCAGCCTGCTTCGGCTGGCCATGAACTCAGCTGATAGGGTTCTAACAGGTGTATCAAAATTGGAACATATAACACCAGTAATGAAAGAGTTACACCGGCTACCGCTACAAGCCCAAATCCAATACAAGGCACTAGTCATGACCTTCAAGGCACTGAACAACCAATCTCCCACACCTATCAGTAATCTGATTAAAAATATCCCTGAAAACAGAATAAGACGGCCTGCACTACTCAACATGTTAATAGTACCCAAATTTACCACAAGGTGCACAAAGACAACTACTAACAGAGCTTTCTCGATCTATGCTCCGACAGCCTGGAATGAACTTCCCACCTGGATTCGATCCATACCAAGCCTCACCACATTCAGAAAAGAAATAAAACACCATCTGTTTCAAATTTACTATCCTGAAACCAGTCCTGAAAAACACAAGTCGCAGGCATTCACCCCCTGCTCTAACTATCCCAATGCCCTAACCCAACATGAAAACGGTTAGCTGCCCCTCCCCCTATGGCTGAATCCTGTCCCCCAGCCGACCTAGCTGTGATCATATGAAGAGCTTAAGTAACAGTTGTATATAACTCTATGTAAATTTTATGTGTATATATCTTATAAATAGTTTCCCTGTTATTCTCCCCTTATGACTGTACCCCTGTTCTATGTAAGCACATTGTGTTATGTAAAAACATTGTTGCATTGTTCAGTTGTAATGTAAACCGCACTGATCTTAATAGCGCGGTATATAAGAAAAACAAATAAAAAAACAAATAAAATAAACCTCAGATCAAGTACCTTGGTGTAACCCTGGACCATTTCTTGAACTTTCAGCCTCATATCCAAATCATCACTAAAAACATCTACTACAAAATCAGAACCCTGCGTAACCTCCATCCTCTTCTACCCTACAATAGCTTCCAACAGCCTGTCAAGCCTCCATCATCCCTCTCATCGACAACTGCAACTCCATCTTACAAGGACTACCTAAGACCACCATCACCCCCTACAGCTAGCCCAGAACACAGATGCACGTTTCATTGCTGGTGCAACCAGGCATTCCCACATCACGCCTATACTGAAATCTCTACACTGGCTACCAATTGCATCCCGTATCAGGTTCAAGACCATCATCCTCACCCATGGAGCCCTTTCCAACACTATGGTGGAACAGCTACAACTACTAATCGAGCACCCCAACAACAACAGACTCAGGCGCCAAAACACAGCAAACCTCCTTTCTCTTCCTGCACAGAGCTCCAAAAAACCTCAACGTACCTGCACAAGAGCCTTCCAATTCTACACCCCTAACAACTGGAACAAACCACCCCCCACCATATGAGCCATCCAATCCTCAAGAAACATCTCAATACATTTCGTTTCAAAGAACATTGTAATGCATCCAGTGCCACAAATCCCTCGCAAGATTTTACCGAAGCTTTCTCAACATGTCTACCACTCACCCCCCCCTTACCCTCCTGCACTTCTCACCATTACCACATCCCCCCACTCCCCTCACACAGCCTTTTTCCCCAATTAGACAAACTCAATGCCTGACCACACAGGCTCCAGGCCACCTGTAAATAGTTACTTTTCTTTGTATTTTTGTACTTATGTACTTTTGTTCCATGTAACACTGTATCAACTATACCAAAGTTACCTTACATAGTTTTAACCATTCCATGTAAACGTTCCTTTTTTGTTCAATGTAAACCGTTTTGCCTTGTAGAAAAACGGTATATAAATTCTGTTAAATAAAAAAATAAATAAAAAATATTTGTTAAGCAATTCTGTTTTTGTCTGAGCAGCCTCTATATATTCTTTACCTTCATCTTTAAGTCTCATAGTGCTACTTTTGTATTGCTGAATAACAAGTTAAATGCTTACATTTTTATTAAAGAGGACCTCTGCTACTACTATTAATCATTTATTTAGCACTACAAGGCATTTGCAGCACTACACCTATACATATAAAATACAGAACCTGCTCTTCAGAGCTTACAATCTAATTAAGACAGATAATACAATAGATGAGAATAAGGGTACAAATAAGGAAGGTAAGGAGATACAAGGAAAACAAAGGATCAGGATCCAAAAGCAGCCTCAAAGAGGTGAGCCTTCGGCATGGATTTGAAAAGGGGGAGAAATGAAGCCTAATGTACAGACTCAGGTAGTTTGTTCCAGGCATAAGGAGCAGCAAGATGAAAGGAACAAAGTCTGGAGTTGGCAATGGAAGAAAAAGGCATAGAGAGAAGTAAGCCAGTGGAAGAGCAGAGTTCACGAGGAGATGTGTAGGGAGAGAGGAGAGAGGAAAAGTAGTAAGGAACAGTAGAATGAATGCATTTATAGGTCAGAAGGAGAAGTTTGAATTGGACACAGAAATGGAAGGGGAGCCAATGAAGTGACTTGAAAAGAGGCTTTACATGAGTATATTGGGGCTGGCGGAAGATTAGCCACACAGAAGAGTTCTGAACAGATTGAAGGGGGGAGAGGTGACTCAGAGGGAGACCAGCAAGGAGGAGGTTACAATAGTCACAGCAAGGAGGAGGTTACAATAGTCAAGACAGAAGGTGATGAAAGAGTGGATAAGTGTTTTAGTAGTGTGTTCAGAAAGGAAGGGGCACATTTTGTTAATGGTGTAGAGAAAGAAACAATAGGCTTTAGCTATCTATTGGATATGTATAGAGAAGGTGAAGGAGGAGTCAAAGATGACCCCAAGGTTGCAAACTGAGGAAACAGAAAGAATAAGAGTGTTATCTACAGAGATAGAGAAAGGATGAAGGAGGGAGGAAGGTTTAGGGGAAAAATAAGGAGTTCAGTTTTGGAAACGTTCAATTTCAAATGGTGGTGAGACATCCAGGTAGCAATGTCAGATAGGCAGGCAGAGATGCAGGCTTGGATTGCCAGAGAAATAGCAGGTGAAGATGGGTATATCGGAGAGTCATCAGCATAAAAACAATAATGAAAGCCATGGAGGAGATGAGAGCACTAAGGGACTGGGTATAGAGAGAGAAAAGGAGAGGGCCCAGAATTGACCCTTGGGGCACACCAACTGAGAGTAGGATAGCAGTAGAGGAGGAACCACCAGAACAAACACTGAAAGAGTGAAGGGAGAGATAAGAAGAGAAACAGAACAGTATAGAGCCCCTAAAATGAAGTGAGGTAATGTATCGAGGACAAGGTGATTGATGGTCAACAGTGTCAAAAGCAGCAGAAAGGTCAAGAAGAATGAGGAATGAAAAAAGGCCTTTGGATATAGCCAGGAACAAATCGCTGGAGACTTTGGCAAGAGCCATCTCAGTAGAATGGAAGGGACGAAAGCCAGATTGAAGTGGATCAAGCAGGGCTTGAGGAGAGAAATTCAAGGCAATCCAAGTTGCCAATGTCCCTCGTTTATGCACATTACCAAGTTTAAGTTACAATGTAAATCTCTTTGACTGAAATGAGAAAACGGTATAAAAAAACTTGGTAAATAAATACATTGTATTTATTTATTATTTATTTAACATTTCTTATATACCGCCTTTCATGATATCCAGGCGGTTTACATTGAACAAACTGAAATTACAATGAACAGGGCATTATAACTTGGAGATAACTATTTACAAGGAACATGGGCAATGGAGGGTTAAGTGGCTTGCCCAAGACCACAAGCAGCAATAAAGGCAACAGCGGAGAACTGCATATTCAAGAAGTTTGGAAATGAAGGGAAGCAGGGAGATGGGTTGATAATTAGGACAAGAAGGGTGAAATGAAGGTTTCTCGAGAAGAGGAGTGACTACAGCATGCTTGAAGGCTGCAGCAAATGTTGCAGTGGAGAGCAAATGTTTGAGATTATGTGAGATGGAAGGGATGACAGAGGAGGACTGGAGTTAAGGAGATGGGAAGGGATGGGATCTGAAGAACAGGTAGCAAGTTTAGAGGAGGAAAGAAGATAAGAAGTTTCCTCATTTGAGAACTTAGAAAAGGATGAAAGAGTAACAGAGATTGAGGGGAAAAGTTGGTATTGAGGAGGAGGAAGAAGGGATGAAGCAGATCTAGAGGGGAAATAGAGCGTAATCTTGTGGATTTTGTCATGAACATTATCAACTAATGTTTGGGCTAAGAGAGAAGAAGGGGTTGGGGTGGAGGTGCCTTAAAGAGAGGGTTGAGAGTTGAGAAGAAATGGCGGGGGTCAGAGACAAGAGTTAGTGAGATGGAGATAGTATGTTTGCTTGGTAAGTGCTGTGGCTGACTGGAAGGAGGCAAGCATGAATTTGAAGAGAAGAAAGTCAGGATTTGAGCCAAATGCGCTCAGCTGAGTGGGCACAGGAGCATAAGTAGTGAGTAGTTGAAGACAGCCAAGGCTGAGTTAAAGTATGCCCCACAGGACTTTGAATGGGCAGAGCAGGAGCATTGAGAGCAGAGGAGAGAGCAGTATTATAGGAAACTAAAGCCTCATCAACAGACTTAGAAGACAAGGTGGAGCAAAGAGGTGATGAGACAATAGTGGGAGAGCTGATGGGTTGAAAATGAAGATTCATAAAAAGATAGGAGACTGGGAGAGATTGAGGCAAGGAGTGATGAAGAGTGAAGCTTAGCAGGTGATGGTCAGATAAGGGAAGAACAGAGGTAAGGAAATTAGAGGGTAAACAATTAGAGAAGAAAAGGTCAAGGCAGTGACCGTGCTGATGAATGGGGGCAGAAGAGGAAAGCTGGAGGCTGATTGAGTAGGTAAGCAAAAGGAGCTTAGAAGCACAGGGGTCAGAAGGGTTATCAGCATGAATATTAAAGTTGCAGAGAATAAGGGAGGGAAAAGAAGAATCCAGAAATAAGGAAAGCCAGTAGTCAATGTCAGTGAGAAAGGTAGAGGTGGACTTGTCAAGGGGGTCTATAAATAGTAGCTCATCTGAAGAGGTAAAGGATTAAAAGGGCAGATGGAATGGATTTCAAAGAAGGAAAAGGAGAGTGATGGAGGTAGAAGGAGGGGTTAAAATTGGCAGGAAGGAGAAAGCAAAAATCTAACACCACCATCACCATGGCCAGTAGAATGAGGAGTGTGGGAGAATTGGTAGTCGCTGTGACAGAGGGCAATGACCGAAGCAATGTCATCAGGGAGGAGCCAGGTATCAGTAAGAGCTATAAAATGGAAAATGTTGGAGGTGAAGAGATTGTGAGTAAAGGGAAGTTTGTTAGTTATGGAACGAGCATTCCATAAGGCACAGGAGAAAGGAGAGAAGAGGAGAAAAAGAGAGGAAAATGAATGAGATTGGAGTGGTTGAGTGAGAAACTGTCATGGGAGTTAGAGAAAAGTCTAGGGAAGCCGGGATTGGGATTAATGTCTCCCAGTGATAGAAGGAAAAGGAGCCGAAGAGTGTGAGGCAGAGAGGAGATGGTACAGCGGAAACCAGAATGAGGTACTTTTAGAGAGAAAGGAGAGGGATGAATGAGAGGAAGAAAAAAGTGATGTTCAAGAGCTGAAGAAAGGATGGAAGACAAGATGGGAGAAGAAATGGGGAAGGTAGAAAGAGGGTGATAAGGATAGGGGTTTTGAAGAAGTTGGTAAGAGGGGAGAAGGTTAGGAAATGTCAATAACAGGAAGAAAAAGTGATGTGGAGTCATTAAGAAGAGATGGAGAGGAAAGTAGATGAGAGAAGAAATGATTGAAGGAATGAATGATAGGTAGGAGAAAGATCAAGGGCTTAGGGAGCACCTGGGAGAAAGGTGGAAAAATCCATCTTTAAGAAGTGGCTGCGTAGGAGGCTGAAGTTCTATCAAAGAAAATGGAGAGGGACGAAAGCAAAATTAGTTAATGTGTAAAATTATCAAACCTGCTGACAATGTACTGGTTATACAAGATCAACAAGATTATATAACTGAAATTTATCATCAGATCAATGATTTTACCTTTTATCAAAACTTTATGATGATCCTACACCCTTTTAAAAAGTAAAGTTGACACACTATTATATATAAAACAAGAGGCAGCTTATTTAACCACTGAAGAATATGACTTCATGTTGGTCACTCATCCAGTCACTCCAACTATATACAGATATATATATATTACCCAAAATACATAAATCTCTGCACAACCCCCCCCCCCCCAGGTCGTCCAGTCATATCAGCCATTGGGTCCTTATTTGAGCCAATGTCCAAATTTTTAGATGTACTTTTAAGACCATTTGTTATACAGACAACATCCTATGTTTATGATTCTTCACATACAATTAAAATACTACAAGAATTTACAGGATACCACGAGGACTTGGTATTAGTTATACTGGATATCAACTCTCTTTATACTAATATTCCTCAAATGGCCACTTTAGACATCATGGCTGATGTCTTGATGGAAAGAACAAGGCCTGTTAGAAGCCCACGTGTTTTTTATACAATTAGCTGTGCTAGCAATGAGAGAGAACTTTTGTTTTAGAGGATTTTTTTTTATAAACAGATAAAGGGAGTTGCTTTGGGCTCCTCAATGGCACTCAATGCGTAATCAAACTCTGGAATTTGTTACCGGAGGATGCAGTAAAGGCTGTTAGTGTAGCTGGGTTTAAAAAAGGTTTGGACAAGTTCCTAGAGGATAGGTCCATAAACCATTATTAAGAAGGGACCAAGGATATCAATGCTTGACCCAATACAAGGATTGTGGAACCTGTGTCTTTTGGGGAAACTGCTAGGTACGTATGACCTAGATTGGCCACTGTTTGAAACAGGATACTGGGCTTGATGGACCTTGGTCTGACCCAGTATGGCAAATCTTATGTTCTTATGTGGGGGCAGAGAGGAGACAGCATGGCGGTAATGAAGGTGAAGATGTTTCAGAGAGAGAGGAGATGGTTGAATGAGAGGGAGAAAGTGGTGAAGCTCAAGAGCTGATGATAGGGTAGCTGACAAGATGGTGGGGGAAGCGAGGATGGTAAAGGGGAGATAAAGGGGAGGGGATTTAAAGTGTAGGTAGGAGGAGAGACAATTAGGGAGTATGAGAAATAGGAAGAGAAAGTGATTAGGAGCCATAAAGAGAGAGATGGAGAGGAGCACAGAAGTCAGAGGATGTAAAAGGATAGGTGGTAGAGATTGCAGGGGATATGGTGAACCTGTGAGTGATCATGGTAATGAGTACAGGGTGGCTATAAAAGACTATAAGCCACAGGATGGGTGGGTTGTGGGGAGGGAGGGTGGAATAATAAGGAAGAGGAGAGAAAGAGACATCCCCTTCTTTCCCCTTCCTTCCACCTCTTTTTCCCTCCTTCTTCCCTATCCCTCCACCTTCCCCTCCCCATCCTCTTCCCACTTTCTCCCCTCCCCCTCCCTCCCCCAGGTTTTAACGTTTATTTATTTATTTATTTATTTATTTATTTTAATTATTTATTTACTTTCTTATTTTTTTAATTGGGCTGGACAATTTACTTATTTATTAAAAAATTTGTATTGGGATTCCACATTTTACTTATCAACCTTTTTTATCCACTTTTCTTCCCACCCCTCCCCCACTTTCCCTCCCCCTTCCCTTCCCCTTCCCTTCCCCCCTTCCCCCTCCTTCCTCCCCTCCCTCTTCCTTTCCCCCTCTTCCACCCTTTTTTCCCCTTCTACTTTTTTTATTACAATTGATATTTTTCTTGATTTAATAATTTATTCATTTGATGTTTTTATTTGGACTCCACATTTTATTTATTGATTCCTTTTATGTCCGCTTCAGCAATTCACTTTCTTTTTAATATACTGCTCCATATGGATTTTTATTTACTTTTATTTTGCACTGTGCCATTCCCATTTTTGTAACCTCCACTAGTCTTACCTCCACTAGTTTTGTAACCTCCATGGCAACCAAGTTCTCTGTCTCGTATCTTTTTTTGCTTTTAACCATTGGTTTCAGCAGTACTTTGTATTTTATTTAATTTATGCATCGAGTCCTTTATGTTGTTATAATTCATCATTTATTGTTCTCATTATTACAATCTCGTGTATTTTCACTACTACGTCCTCGATATCCAGTTTTTTACTGCTACGTTTTCCCTTTAATGGCAGGGTGCATTCTTTAAAGTTTTTTACCATCATTCTAACTAAGATTTATGGCACTATGGCTAGGTTTGCTGTGCCTCCATTTGTTATCCTTACAAATATCCTGATGTCCTGGAGCCACACTCTTCACACTGGTCACCACACCTCTCACAGCGGTTTATTTTGGCATACATATGTTTGTTCTCACCAGTGTGTCTCTTTTTTCACCCTTCTCCTTCCTTCTCCCCTCCCCCACCCAGCATTATATTCCCTTGGCTTCAGACATCTGAACTTAGACTATTGTTTTTGATACAATTGTCCTATAATTTGGGTAAGTCATTCACTATTACTTCCCATTTAGATTGCATAAAGGCATCTATATTTTAACAATATAATCATTGCAGATAGCTATGTTCTCTTTCATTTCTTTCCATACAAATATGTGTTGTAGTCGGGGGCTCACCTTTAACCTCCATTGGCTCGAAACAGGTTCCTTTTAAAGAACCGAGCTACAGCTTCAGCTCACTGTTTAGAAGCTTTTTGCTGCATGACGCCATGGTTTTTGTCACATAACTCTCTGTTAGATCTCTCCTTGGCTTGACTTTCACCAATATCAATACCATATTATATTAACAATGATCCACACTTATTATGTATTGTATCTGGCATTTCAGTCCAGCTTACGTTTTCAAACGTGTTTATTTGTGTTAAATGGCAACACCATCCTTTATTATGATTCAGGATCAATCTGCCTGCTCACTTCTGTGGGTTTGTGATATATCTAGCACTCCTCTATTTAGATAGACTGCCATAGTTGAATATCAAACCTCTACCCATTCATAATATGTTGAATAAATAAGTTCAAGCTATCACTCCCGACCCCCATGATTAGACCTTATTTTAGGCAAAGGTTAATGCCTTTTATTCATGATTTTTAATTATTTTATTTTTACAGGAGCATTTGTTGTGATATGTTTTAAGTTTGCACATAGTTGCTTTGCAAGTAAGGTTCATTGCCCATTAGGGTTCTTAGTTTAACTGTGCCCTCCTTATCTCTCTGTCTCTCCTCCGGTGATTCGTATTGGTGATTACACCACTCATATTATAGGTTTACCAACACTAAAATGGTTTATTATGTGATTTTATTTGTTCATATTAGGCCCGATTCCACCCTGCACGTCCAGGCCCTCTGTGCATCTGACTTGAACCAGACGCACAGAGGGAGTCATGATTCCTATCCCGCGGGGCACATCTAGCCCCACAGGATCAGAATCGCGAACAGGCCTATATGTGCAGGCTGGAACCCCGATTCTGTCTGGCCTGCACGTACAGGCCTTCCCCGGCTAACTCAGTCAGGGCTCTTCAAAGGAGCCGCGATGCATGGCGTCCGGTTGCTATGGCACCGCAGCTCCACTGAAGAGACGCAATTCCTGGGCGCTGACTCAAGCAGTTATTTCCCCACAGCCCAACTACCGATCTGGCCAGGGTTGGGTTGTGGGGAATGTCCTCGGCCCCCCCGCCCCTCGACTCATCCACGCCCCGAGCCAGCTGATTCCTGGTGACTAGAGGAACTTATTCCACCTACAAGGTGGAATAAGAACATAAGAACATAAGATATGCCATACTGGGTCAGATCAAGGTCCATCAAGCCCAGTATTCTGTTTCCAACAGTGGCCAATCCAGGTCACATGTACCTAGCAGTTTCCCCAAGAGACACAAGTTCCACAATGCTAGTACTGGGTCAAGCATTGATATTTTCGGTCACTTCTTAATAATGGTTTATGGACCTTTCCTCCAGGAACTTGTCCAAACCTTTTTTAAACCCAGCTACACTAACAGACTTTACTACATCCTCCGGTAACAAATTCCAGAGTTTGATTACACGTTGAGTGAAAAAATATTTTCTTTTATTAGTCTTAAATAGTTTACCCTGTAGCTTCATTGCATGTCCCCTAGTCTTTCTATATTCTGATAATGTAAACAATCGATCTATGTTTACCCGTTCCACTCCGTTCATTAATTTATAGACTTCTATCATATCTCCCCTCAGCCGTCTTTTTTCCAGGTTAAAGAGCCCTAACCTTTTTAGCCTTTCCTCATAGGAGTATCCTTCCATCCCCTTTACCATTTTGGTGGCTCTTCTCTGAACCTTTTCTAAAATCGCTATATCCTTTTTAAAATACGGCGACCAGAATTGCACACAATATTCAAGGTGCGGTCTTACCATGGAATGATATAGAGGCATTATAATATCTTTTGTTTTATTTTCCATTCCTTTCCTTAATCTTTTTCCTGGGTGGTGGTTCCTAATGTGGAACCTTGCATCGTGTAACTATAGTGTGGGTTGTTCTTTCCTAGGTGCATGACTTTGCACTTGTCCACATTAAATTTCATCTGCCATTTTGATGCCAAGTCTTGCAATTTATCTAGATCCTCTTGCAATTTTTCACAATCCTCTTGGGTTTTAACAACTTTAAATAGTTTTGTGTCATCTTCACATTTGATAACCTCACTCGTTATTCCACTTTCCAGGTCATTTATGAATATGTCAAAAAGCAGCGGACCCGGCACAGATCCCTGGGGTACACCACTATTCACCTTTCTCCATTGGGAAAATTGGCCATTTAGCCCTACCCTCTGCTTTCTATCTTTTAACCAGTTTCTGATCCACAATAGTACACTGCCTCCTATCCCATGACTCTTTAGTTTTGCCAGAAGTCTCTGATGAGGGACCTTGTCAAAGGCTTTCTGAAAGTCCAGATACACAATATCAACCGACTCACCTTTGTCCACCTGTTTATTCACTCCTTCAAAGAAACATAGCAGATTAGTAAGACAAGATCTTCCTTGTCTAAAGCCATGTTGGCTGCTCCCATTAGGTCGTGACTATCTACATGCTGAGTAATTTTATTCTTTATGATGGTTTCTACCATTTTTCCCAGTACTGACGTCAGGCTCACCGGTCTGTAGCTTCCCGGATCACCCCTGGAACCCTTTTTAAAAATTGGTGTTACATTGGCGATCCTCCAATCTTCAGGTATCAGAGATGATTTTAATGATAGTTCACAGATTACTGATAGCAGGTCTGCAATCTCATATTTCAGTTCTTTCAACACCCTTGGATGTATACCATCC
Organism: Ichthyophis bannanicus; assembly: GCA_033557465.1. NCBI lineage: Eukaryota > Metazoa > Chordata > Amphibia > Gymnophiona > Ichthyophiidae > Ichthyophis > Ichthyophis bannanicus. The sequence goes on along the minus strand of CM066033.1, from coordinate 1,011,994,009 downwards.
GGCCCAGGTGATTTGCTACTCTTCAGTTTATCTAATACTTGTAAGACATCTTCCCGATGTATTGATATTTCCTTCAATTCTTCCGCACCTTTAAATACCTCTTCAGTCATGGGTAACATCCCTACATCTTCCTCAGTAAAGACCGAAGCAAAGAATTACATAAGAACATAAGATATGCCATACTGGGTCAGACCAAGGTCCATCAAGCCCAGTATTCTGTTTCCAACAGTGGCCAATCTAGGTCATATGTACCTAGCAGTTTCCCCAAGGGACACAGGTTCCACAATGCTTGTATTGGTTCAAGCATTGATATCCTGGGTCCCTTCTTAATAATGGCTTATGGACCTTTCCTCCAGGAACTTGTCCAAACCTTTTTTAAACCCAGCTACACTAACAGCCTTTACTACATCCTCCGGTAACAAATTCCAGAGTTTGATTACACGTTGAGTGAAAAAATATTTTCTTTTATTAGTCTTAAATAGTTTACCCTGTAGCTTCATTGCATGTCCCCTAGTCTTTCTATATTCTGATAAGGTAAACAATCGATCTACGTTTACCCGTTCCACTCCACTTATTAATTTATAGACTTCTATCATATCTCCCCTCAGCCGTCTCTTTTCCAGGTTAAAGAGCCCTAACCTTTTTAGCCTTTCTTCATAGGAGTATCCTTCCATCCCCTTTACCATTTTGGTGGCTCTTCTCTGAACCTTTTCTAATAACTCTATATCCTTTTTAAGATATGGCGACCAGAATTGCACACAATATTCAAGGTGCGGTCTCACCATGGAACGATATAGAGGCATTATAATATCCTTTGTTTTATTTTCCATTCCTTTCCTTATCATACCTAGCATTCTATTTGCTCTCTTGGCCGCCGCTGCACACTGGGCCGAGGGTTTTAACATGTTATCCACAATGACGCCTAAATCTTTTTCCTGGGTGGTGGTTCCTAATGTGGAGCCTTGCATCGTGTAACTATAGTGTGGGTTGTTCTTTCCTAGGTGCATGACTTTGCACTTGTCCACATTAAATTTCATCTGCCATTTTGATGCCCAGTCTTCCAATTTATCAAGATCCTCTTGCAATTTTCCACAATCCTCTTGGGTTTTAACAACTTTAAATAGTTTTGTGTCATCTGCAAATTTGATAACCTCACTCGTTATTCCACTTTCCAGGTCATTTATGAATATGTCAAAAAGCAGCGGACCCAGCACAGATCCCTGGGGTACTCCACTATTCACCTTTTTCCATTGGGAAAATTGGCCATTTAGCCCTACCATCTGCTTTCTATCTTTTAACCAGTTCCTGATCCACAATAGTACACTGCCTCCTATCCCATGACTCTTTAGTTTTGCCAAAAGTCTCTCATGAGGGACCTTGTCAAAGGCTTTCTGAAAGTCCAGATACACAATATCAACCGACTCACCTTTGTCCACCTGATTATTCACTCCTTCAAAAAAACATAACAGATTATGTTTTCATTCATTCAGTCTCTCCGCTATCACCTTGTGGCCTCTTAGTGCTCCTTTAACCCCTTTATCATCTAATGGACCAACTGACTCTCTCACAGGAATAAGTTCCCCTTGCAAGTTGCCAGCCCCAAACGTACAGGGCCGACATTAAAATTGGCCCTGTACATCCAAGGCTGATGACTGCCCACTGCCCGCCTTAACGCCACCCCTGATCCGCCCCTTTCCCACCCCCATCTACCTTTACCATACTAGGAAACCCCCCACAGAATGACCCCAATTGTATTTTGTTTCTTTATCTTTTATTGCTCAGCCTGACTCCCATTCTTTTTATTATTCATGTTTGTATTTTTTTAATTATTTATTATTTTAACAACAGTTTCTCTTAAAGGATATTTATGAGCTATGCATACTAAAAAGTTTGTTTATGTTTTGACTTGTTTTATATTTTAAGATTTATACCCCCTGAGGAAGACGTTTGCTGAGACACATAGGGATTTATCTTAATAAAGCACCAGTGACCACTTCCGTTTACATCTGTCTATTTATAGGCCAGGTAGAATTAATAGTAAAAAGCTATCTTAACAGAACAAATAGTTATTGAGCTCCAGAGTTATGGGCCCACAAGGCCAGGTAAAGCGGATTTATTTAATGACCATTGGTACTCTGGGGGTAATCTGGATCTGGTCTCCAGTGGGCCGCTGCAGGTTCACTGTCTGACATAGGTCACATGGGGAAGCGGATGGGCAGGTAGGCTGTTGAAGTCTACCACATGGTCTTGGCCCCAGCGGGCTGCTTTGATGACTGCTTCCACTGCTCGTTGGTGATTTCACATTTGAACTGGCAACTGCTCTGAGCTTGGTTCCGTCCAACAGCCTGCCAGTCATTTTCACCACAGGATATCAAGGAAGATGATCAGCAGCAGCAGGGTGGCACTGTACAGGAACTGGGAGAGGTAGAACTCTAACTGCTGGGGAGCTACAGACCAAGGTTTCGCCGATGCTCCCTGCAACTTCCAGAGAGAATGTGGAACACTCTGGGTGCTGCGGTCACCCAAGATACTTCATGAAGATCTAGGCCTCATCCTACTCTGACACAACATTGTGTTTCAAAATTATCAGCATCAAGGACAGGAAAAATAGTGGCTGTCCTTCAAAGCAGTCATTCGTCCAGATAATCTGTGGTCACCCAAGATACTTCATGAAGGTCCAGGCAGCATCCTACTCCAGAAACAGCTGTAAGGAGACACAAACAACGTTACTGAGCAAGGTATTTAAATAAGTAATCAAGTGACGTCAGAGAGATTACTTGTTTAAATACCCTGCTCAGTAAACGTTGAGTTTATGTCTCCTTACAACTGTTTCTGCAATAAGATGATGCCTGGGCCTTCATGAAGTATTTTGGGTGACCACATATTATCTGGACGAATGGCTGCTTTGAAGGACTGCCGCTATTTTTCATATCCCTGATGCAGATAAGTTTGAAACACAATGTTGTGTCAGATGATGTGGTTTTTTGGAACAATTAATTTCTGAACTATTATTAGTGCTGTCTTCTTTTGTGGCTGTTTTTTGCCATTGTTCAGTTAGCAGGGTTTTTTTTGTCATAGGTGGTATCTATATGAATCTATGAATGTTTTGGGCAATTATCTTGAAATGGTTAAAAGAAATAATTAGTTACATTTATTTAAAAAAAAAGAAACAGAGAATTTTTTTGGCAATATTATGAAGTAGATGTGGGATGACCTGTTAAGACTGCAGTTACTCTGAGGACCGATGATGATGACCTTTGAGCATGTATGGCTTTGAAGTCTTAAAATCTATTTTCGACTTTCCTACTGGAATGATCCTTGCTGAATTTATTTTGAGGTCCCCTTTAATAAAAATGTAAGTCTTTAACTTATTGTTCAGATGTTTTCTAGTTTTGTTTGTTTTTTATTATCCTGACTGATTTTGAGGCATTGTTTTCAATTGACTTTTGTATTTCTGTCACTAACATATGCTAAAAAGTCTTGGCACCCATTTTACTGCATAAGTTCCTTTCTATTCTGCATCTTTGCTTTTCTGGCTACTTTTCCAGCTTCTCTTACTTTTTCCAGTTGTCTGTCTTTCTCTTTCTGAGATCTCCTGTAAGTTTGTGAACATTAAACTTTTTTCCCTTATGTTTTTCAGCTACTTTTTTTTTTAAAGCTATAGAGGCCTATTTTCTATTTATTTTACTTTCTGAACAAATAGATTCATTTTCCTTACAATATCTCCTTTCACTTTAGCTCATTGCTTTTCCACTTCATCTAGATGTTCCCATCCAGCTAATGACTCCTTGAGGTATTGTTCATCTTGGCAAAGTTATTTTTTCTGAAGTCTAAGACCCTTGCTTTGAATGAATCATCATCACCTGTGCCCTAATAGTGAACCACAGCATCTAATGATCATCCACTACAACATAAGAAACACTCTCCCCATTCCCAGTATGGCCCCTTTCCACATGAGTTCCATTGCCAACTGCTGGAAGAGTTCTGCTTATAGAGAATCTAGGATCTCCCTGCTTCTAGATGACACCACAATGGGTAATTCTTAGTAAGCCAGATAGGTGCACATTATGCAGGTAGTTTTGTATCTTCATCTTTTACCTAATTTTCAAAAACTATAGCATTTCTCTTTGAAAATTAGCTACAAAGCAAAAATGTATTTGTGTACTCAGCACTTGCTATATCTGGGAACTAAGTCCTGTAGAATGCACACCTATGCTTCAAAATTAAATGTATGTGCTGATTTTCCCTCTGATCATGGTGGTTTGAACATCCATTTCTCCCAGCAGAACACACTCACTTTGAAAGATATCCTTCTCAAGTCTTTACTATTACTTCTACTACTGATCATTTGTATAGCACTGCAAGGCATAAGAACATAAGATATGCCATACTGGGTCAGACCAAGGTCCATCAAGCTCAGTATCCTGTTTCCAACAGTGGCCAATCTAGGTCATACGTACCTAGCAGTATCCCCAAAAGACACAGGTTCCACAATGCTTGTATTGGGTCAAGCATTGATATCCTGGGTCCCTTCTTAATAATGTTTTATGGACCTTTCCTCCAGGAACTTGTCCAAACCTTTTTTAAACCCAGCTACACTAACAGCTCTTACTACATCCTCCAGTAACAAATTCCAGAGTTTGATTACACGTTGAGTGAAAAAATATTTTCTCTTATTTGTCTTAAATAGTTTACCCTGTAGCTTCATTACAGTCCCCTAGTCTTTCTATATTCTGATAGCGTAAACAATCGATCTACGTTTACCCATTCCACTCCATTCATTAATTTATAGACCTCTATCATATCTCCCCTCAGCCGTCTCTTTTCCAGGTTGAAGAGCCCTAACCTCTGTAGCCTCTCTTCATAGGAGTAGCCTTCCATACCCTTTACCATTTTGGTGGCTCTTCTCTGTACCTTTTCTAATAACACTATATCCTTTTTAAGATACAGTGATCAGAGCTGCACACAATATTCAAGGTACGGTCGTACTATGGAACGATACAGAGGCATTATAATATCCTTTGTTTTATTCTCCATTCCTTTCCTTATGATACCTAGCATTCTATTTGCTTTCTTGGCCACCGCTGCACACTGGGCGGAGGGTTTTAAGATGTTATCCACGATGACTCCTAAATCTTTTTCCTGGGTGGTGGTTCCCAATGTGGAACCTTGCATCGTGTAACCATAGTGGGGTTCTTCTTTCCTAGGTGCATAACTTTGCACTTGTCCACATTAAATTTCATCTGCCATTGGATATCCACTCTTCCAATTTATCCAGATCCTCCTGCAGTTTTCCACAGTCCTCTTGGGTTTTAACAACTTTAAACAGTTTTGTGTCGTCTGCAAATTTGATAACCTCACTAGTTATTCCCTTTTCCAGGTCATTTATAAATATGTCAAAAAGTAGCGGACCCAGTACAGATCCCTGGGGTATTCCACTATTCACCTTTTTCCATTGGGAAAATTGGCCATTTAGCCCAATCCCTCTGCTTTCTATCTTTTAACCAGTTCCCGATCCACAATAGTACACTGCCTCCTATCCCATGACTTTTTAGTTTTGCCAAAAGTCTGTGATGAGGGACCTTGTCAAAGGCTTTCCGAAAGTCCAGATACACTATATCAACCGACTCACCTTTGTCTACCTGTTTATTCAAACCTTCAAAAAAACATATCAGATTAGTAAGACAAGATCTTCCTTGTCTAAAGCCATGTTGGCTGTCTCCCATTAAGCCATGACTATCTACATGTTGTATAATTTTGTTCTTTATGATGGTTTCTACCATTTTCCCCGGTACTGATGTCAGGCTCACCGGTCTGTAATTTCCCGGATCACCCCTGGAACCCTTTTTAAAAATTGGCGTTACATTGGTGACCCTCCAATCTTCAGGTATTACAGATGATTACAGGCGTATGCAGTGCTGTACAGAGATATGTAAAAGAAGCTCATCAGAGCTTACAGTCTAGTTAAGACAGACAACACTACAGCTGGGGACTAGAATACGTCTAAGGGAATGTTGAGAAAACACATAATGGGAGAGCAGGAGGCCACATGGATCAGGATCCAAAAGCAGCCTCAAAGAGGCGAGTTTTTAACCTGGATTTGAAAAGGGCCAGAGATGAAGCTTGATGTACTGACTCAGATAGTTCGTTCCAGGCATAAGGAGCAGCAAAGTGGAAAGATCGAATTCTGGAGTTGGCAGTAGAAGAGAAGGGGACAGATAGAAGCAATCTGCCAGAAAAGCAGAGTTTCTGAGGAGGGGTGAAGGGAGAGATAAGAGAGGAAAGGTAGTGAGGAGCAGCAGAATGAGTGCACTTATAGGTCAGTAGAAGTTTGAACTGGATATGGAAATGGGTAGGGAGTCAATGAAGTGACTTGAGAAGAGGGGTTATATGAGCATAGTAAGACTGACAGAAGATTAGCCGCACAGCTGAATTCTGTAGAGGAACAAGATGATTCAGAGGGAGGCTAGCAAAGTGAAAGTTGCAATAGTCTAGACGGGAGGTGACTAAAGAGTGAATAAGGGTCTTAGTAGTGTGTTCAGAAAGGAGGGGGCAAATTTTGCTGATGTTATAGAGAAAGAAATGACAGGTTTTACCTGTCAGTTGGATATGTGTGGAGAAGGAAAGAGAGGAGTCAAAGATGATCCCAAGATTGTAAGCCGAGGATACAGGGAGGACTGAAGTGTTATCCACAGAAAACAAGAAAGAAGGAAGTCTGCAAGCAATGAGAATAATCTGGGGCGGGATCCTCCTGATCTGAAAAAAAAAGAGCTAATTAGTAACTGTATTGGATGGGTCTAGCAAGTGACAGTTAAAAAAAAAACACCTTTAGAGGCACAGGAGCCAAGTGATGAAGCGGTAGTGCTGTGTACTGCTCTGCAGAAAGACCCCTGATTGATGCTTAGGGGCCCTTTTAGAAAAGTGTGCTATGCAGTTAACAACATGTGAATCGACACATGGCTATCACTTGCCTAGATCCGCGATAAGTTCTCACATGCAGATTTTCACTCTCTGGCACTGTATCACAGTTCCTGCCCTCTGTGTCCTGCCGCTTTCTCCCCCTCCGATGCAGATTTCTAGTTTGCATGCCCCCATGTAAATCAGAGGTCTGCACTGGAAGAGAGCAGAAGTGGCAGGCCACAAAGGGCAGGAACCGTGACGCAGCACTTGAGAATTCAGGTAAGCAGTGCGTCAAGGTTTCAATGTCACTGCCGTGAGTCCCAAAGAGGGGTGGCAGCAGTGGCAATGGGGGTGGGGAGCTGTTGGCAGATTTGAGGGTCCACCTAAGGCGCCTCTAATCCTTGCCCCAGCCTAGTTAGGGATGGAGAGTGGACTCAATGAGCACACTGCAGTTAGCGTGGGGTGCATATTACACACTGTGTGTCAATGTTACAATTAGCATGGGTGCACCCAGGGCCGGATTTACCTATACGCCATGTACGCCATGGCGTAGGGCCCACAGCTGGCAGGGGCCCACAAAAAAAGAACAAGTTAATTTTTTTTAAAATAAAATTTTAAAAAAAACCTGCTGGCTGCCGCCGCGGGGCCCCCTCTGATGCCGCGGCAGCACCGACTGACCCGCGGGGGCCCCCTCTACAAGCTGAATCTGTCGGTTCGTTCCTTCCTCCCTCCCTCCCTCCGTGCAGGCTGTGAGAGACGCGAAAGGAGTGTCTCCTCGCGTCTCTGTTAAGCCCGCAGGGGCTGATGGGAAATTTCCCATCAGCCCCTGCGGGCTTTACAGAGACGCGAGGGAGACACTCTGCCTTCGTGCCTCTCACCGCGTGCACGGAGGGAGGGAGGAAGGAATGAACCGACGGATTCCGCTTGTAGAGGGGGCCCCCGCGGGTCAGTCGGTGCTGCCGCGGCAGCAGAGGGGGCCCCGCGGCGGCAGCCAGCAGGTTTTTTTTTTAAATTAAATTTTACTTTAGGCCGAGGGGGGTGGGGGGTAGGCCTGGTAATGGGCGATTGGGGGGGCTGGGGCTGGGGGGTTAAGGCTAGAGGTGGGTTGATGGGGGAAGGACTGGTAATGGACTGTGGGCTGTTGGGGGGGCTTAGAACTGGCAAGGGGCTTTGGGGGGGGGTTAAGACTGGTAATGGGCTGTGGGCTGTGGTGGGCTGATGGGGGCTGTCTGGTAATGGGCTATGGGGGGCCTAGGACTGAAAAGGGGCGGGGGGGTTAAAACTGGAGGTGGGCTGATGGGGTTAGGACTGGTAATGGGCTGTTGGAGGGGTTTAGAACTGGTAATGGGCTTTGGGGGGGGGTTAAGACTGGTAATGGGCTTTGGGGGGGTTAAGACTGGTAATGGGCTGTGGGCTGATGGGGGCTGTCTGGTAATGGGCTATGGGGGGGCTAGGACTGGAAATGGGCTGGGGGGGTTAAAACTGGAGGTGGGCTGATGGGGTTAGGACTGGTAATGGGCTGTGGGCTGATGGGGGGTTAGGACTGGCAATGGGCTATGGGGGGCTGACTGGAAATGGGTTGATGTGGTTAGGACTGGAAGTGGGCTGATGGGGGGTTAGGACTGGTAATGGGTTATAGGAGGGGCTTAAACTGAAAATGGGTTGATGGGGGGTTAGGACTGTAAGTGGGTTGATTGGGGGCTAGGACTGGTATTGGGTTGGGGGGTTGCTAGGACTGGAAATGGGCTGATGGGTGGCTAGGACTGGAAATGGGCTGATGCAGGGACTAGAAGGGAATGAATGCTGGGTGAGGCTGGAACTAGAAGGGAGCTGATGTTGGGGGAGGATTAGAATGGGATGGGGCTGGAAGAGTAAAATGGAGAAGGGAAAAATATTTTGTGTGGGAGGGATAAAAAATCTACAATTGGCCGGGTATTGGGAGAGTAAGTGGGGATTGAGGATGGAGGGGTAAAATTTGAGTGGATGAAATAGGAATGAGGAAAGAGCAAAAGGAGAAAGATTAGTATGTTAAAGCAGATGTAGAGAGAGAATGGAAAAAAATCTAGAAGAGAGAAGAAAGGACAAATGGACAGCAGACGATGGAGAGTTAGCAGAAGACACGAAGAAACCAGAAGAAAGTGGCTGGAGCAATTGCAGCTGAAAAAAATGCACAAAAGGTAGAAAAATATCTCTTTATTTTGAATTTATTAATTGGAATATGTCAGCTCTGGTAAATGTGCATCATTAACGTCTGCGCTTTGTTTAGTACAAGAGCAAATTAATGTATAGTTTTATTTCTACAGTGTTGTACTTTCCAAGTTTGGCTTTTGGGATTCCCAGTTTAATTATTGGCTTCCTGTTTCTAAATTGTGATTACTTGTTTGATGGTCTATGTTCTGCATGTGTAACTGAGCTGAGGTGTTCTGTTTATATAATTCCTATTTGACATTGCCACTTGTTCTCTTTCCCCAGTAGGTCATGTATTGTTGTTCTCTGAAATGTATTGGTTTAATATTTGCAGTGTTGCCTTTTGATTGGTAGGGTATGGTGCTTTGTGAGTCCTGGTAGTGCTGTTAGGATACGGCGGGTTTACTATGGGTTCTAAATGGGCAGTGTTTGTAGTAGTTCCTAATGTGTCTGGCAGTTGGCACTGGATTATAGTAATGTAGAAATCTTTTAGTCTTTCTTTATCCATACACTCATTAAGAGGCACGTTTACTAAAAGTTAGTATATGGTAGCATTATGCAAATATTTATGCAAATGAGGCCCCTTATGCAAATGAGGCCCCGCACCCCCCTTGGGCCGCCCCTGCTGGGGGCCCACAATTTTTGTTGGCGTAGGGCCTCACTCAAGGTAAATCCGGCCCTGGGTGCACCTGTGGTAATTGCACAGCATGTTAAGGTAAGTGTCTGTGCATTAACTGTTGAACCTGCTGTCCACACCCCTTAGAGTTGCTGCGGAGTCTTAGCACGTAATGCATATTACCTTTTGCGCTAAACACATGGTAGCTGCAAAAACCTTACACACTTTAGTAAAAGGGCCCCTTAGTTGGATCTTTTGTATCTTGGATGACTAAAGCTGGATATGCTCTGGACCAGCATTCACAGCTGCTGAAGGTGGGTCAGTCATTGCTTATGGGTGACACCTAGTGGCAAGATTCAGATGTCATTAGTGCAAGGTTCCAGTAAGACACCTGCTAACTCCAGACTTCGGTCCTTTCGTCTTGCAGTTCCTTACGCATGGAACTCTCTTCCTGATGCTGTTCATCAGGCTTCATCACTCCCCCTCTTCAAATCTTTGCTAAAGGCTCACCTCTTTAAGGCTACCTTAGGTCCCCGATCCTCATTCCTTATGTCTCTTTTGTCATTTTGTTTCCCTTCCCTACTCTATCCTCTTTCCTTCCTTGCCCTGTTTGTCTTCATTAGATTGTAAGCTATAAGGAGCAAGGCCTATCTTTTCTGTGTTTGTAAAGCACTGCATATGCCGAGTAACACTCCGTAAATGTTTATTAGTATTAATAATAATAATAATAATAATAATGACCCCAGCCCTAGTCTGCCACTGTAATGAGCAGACTTGGTATGCTGGGGGTGGTATAAAATATGAACATAAGAACATAAGAAATGTTATACTGGGTCAGACCAAGGTCCGTCAAGGCCAGTATCCTGTTTCCAACAGTGGCCAATCTAGGTAACAAGTACCAAGCAGTTTCCCCAAAAGACATGGGTTCCACAATGCTTCTATTGGAACAAGCAGTGGATATTTTGGGTCCACTTTAATAATGGTTTATGGACCTTTCCTCCAGGAACTTGTCCAAACTTTTTTTAAACCTGGCTATACTAACAGCTTTTACTACATCATCTGGTAGCAAATTCCAGAGTTTGATTACATGTTGAGTGAAAAAATATTTTCTCTTATTAGTCTTAAATAGGTTATCCAGTAGCTTCATTGCATGCCCCCTAGTCTTTCTATATTTTAATGCCGTAAACAATCGATCTACTTTTACACTCCCTTCATTAATTTATAGACCACTATCATATCTCCCCTCAGTCGTCTCTTTTCCAGGTTGAAGAGCCCTAACCTTTTTAGCCTCTCTTCATAGGGGTATCCTTCCATTCCCTTTACCATCTTGGTGGCTCTTTTCTGTACCTTTTCTAATAATGATATATTGTCTTTAAGATGCGACAACCAGAATTGCACACAATATTCAAGGTGCGGTCGCACCATGAAATGATACAGAGGCATTATAATATCCTTTGTTTTATTCTCATTCCTTTCCTTTTGATACCTAGCATTCTATTTGCTCTCTTGGCCGCCACTGCACACTGGGAGGAGGATTTTAACATGTTATCCACGATGATGCCTAAATCTTTTTCCTGGGTGGTGGTTCCTAATGTGGAACCTTGCATCGTGTAATCATAGTTTGGGTTTTTCTTTCATTGGTGCATAACTTTGCACTTGTCCACATCAAATTTCATCTGCCATTTGGATGCCCACTCTTCCAATTTATTAAGATCCTCTTGCAATTTTCCACAATCCTCATGGGTTTTAGCAACTTTGAATAGTTTTGTGTCATTTGCAAATTTGATAACCTCACTCGTTATTCCCATTTCCAGGTCATTTATGAATGTTAAAAAGCAGCGGACCCAGCACAGATCCCTGGGGTACACCACTATTCACCTTTCTCCATTGGGAAAATTGGCCTTTTAGTCCTACCCTCTGCTTTCTATCTTTTGACCAGTTCCTGATCCACAACTGGACACTGCCTCCTATCCCATGACTTTGTAGTGTTGCCAAAAGTCTCTGATGAGGGACCTTGTCAAAGGCTTTCTGAAAGTCCAGTTAAACTATATCAACCGACTCACCTTTGTCTACCCTTTTATTCACACCTTCAAAAAAATATAACAGATTAGTAAGGCAATCCTTCCTTGTCTAAAGCTATGTTGGCTGTCTCCCATTAAGCCATGACTCTCTACAGCAATTTTGTTCTTTATGGTGGTTTCCACCATTTTTCCCGGTACTGACATTAAGCTCACCGGTCTATAGTTTCCTGGATCATCCCTGGAACCCTTTTTAAAAATTGGCATGACACTGGCCATCCTCCAATCTTGAGGCATTACAGATGATTTTAATGATAGTTCACAGATTACTAATAGTAGTTCTGCAATCTCATATTTATTTATTTATTTAACTTTTCTTCTATACCGCGCTATTCATATCACTGCGGTATACATCAAACAAAATCTTATACCATGCAGTCGGACCGCATAGTATTTACAGTAAACAGGGATTAAAACTTGGATATAACTTGGGTAACTTTCTACAGTTTATTTACATTGATGCCTATACTTTCCTGCTGTAGTCTATTCAGGGCTGGACAGGTTGGGCTGGCTAACCGTTATCTTGCTGGGTATGTTATTTCAGTTCTTTCAACACCTTTGGATTTATACCATCCAGTCCAGGTGATTTGTTACTCTTTAGTTTATCAAATAGTCGTAATACATCTTCCTGGTATATCAATATTTCTTTAAATTCTTCCGCAGCATCTCCTTTAAGTACCATTTCAGTCATGGGTAACATTCCTACATCTTCCTCAGTAAAGACCGAAGCAAAGAATTAATTTATTCTCTCTGCTATGGCCTTGTCCCCTCTTAGTGCTCCTTTTACCCCTCTATAATGTAATGGTCCAACTGACTCTATCACAGGATTTTTGCTATTAATGTACTTGAAAATTTTTGCTTCCACAGCAAGCTTCTTCTCAAATTCTCTCTTTGCCTGCCTTATCAATGCCTTCCATCTAACTTGCCAGTGCTTGTGTTTTGTCCAGTTTTCATCATTTGGCTACTTTTTACATTTTCTGAAAGATGTTTTTTTTGGCAACAACATCCTCTCTGACCTCACTTTTAAACCATGCTGGCAGTTTTTTGGACTTCCTTCCACTCTTCTTAAAACGTTGAATACAGCTGGTCTGGGCTTCCAAGATAGTATTTTTAAACAACACCTAAACTTGATGTAAATCTTTAACCTTTGCAACTGCTCCTTTTAGTTTTTTCTTAACTGTTTTCCTCATTTTATCATAGTCTCCCTTTTGAAATTTAAAAGGTAGTACTGTGGATTTCCTTACCGTCCTTTCATTAATTAAATCAAACACCATCATGCTAAGTGGCCCCACACCCTTATCTCTTGCACCAGATATTGTGTTCCACTAAAGACTAGGTCCAAAATGGCTTCCCCTCTGGTTGATTCATGAACCAGCTGCTCCAATAAGCATTCATTTATTTCATCTAGAAACTTTGGGGTATGTTTACTAAACTGTCTTAACGTGCACTCTGTGATGTTATCACGCGATAAGGTACCTTATCGTGCGATGATGGCACTTTTTAAGGCGCACAGGTACCATATCGCGCGATAACGCGCGCTGCGGCGCAAACGAGCGCTGAAGGCGGGGAAAGGCTCACGGAGGGCGGAGGAAGGCTCCCCAGGGGCCGAGAGAAGGGGTCAATGGGTGGAGAGTGGGAGGGGAGAGGCTCCCTGCACACCAACGCTGTGAAATCCGAGGCTCAAAACTAACGCCAGTGAAACCCTGGCGTTAGAGCTGATTTAAAGGGAAAAGAAACCATTTCCGTCAGCAATGTACAGCAAAACCAGGGAAACCTACAAAAAGTGATAAGTGTGATACATGTGCACGGAACAAAAGGGCAAATAAACATTGAAAATTAACAGAAGTAAATGTAAAAAAAACATAACCAAGCTGGGCAATAGTGATAGTAATGGGACACATCAAAAAACACTCCCAAGAAAGCCCCCCCCAAAAAGATATGCATTTTGGAAGGGTCTACGCTCCATCCACATACAAGGTGAATGATCCCACAGTGAAATAGCACTGATCAGGGTTTCCCTCTCCATTGGACAGGTTTCCTATGGCATGCACATGTTCCACAACAGCAGGGCGGGCATGTCGGAATGGGCAACTGGACAGATGCTGGGAAAGGGGATACAGAGGGCTGCAGGCGGCACATGCTGTGGTGCAGCTGGGGCACAGTGCGGACTAGGCAGATGCCTAGGTGGCACTTAGGAATGCTGAAACTGTACAGCAGCCAGACAGCAACTGATGAGGGCCCAACATGGGCACGAGAGTGTTTATCACAGTGTCACAGGGGATAGTACCCAGCAGGTACCTCCAAGGGCACAGAACATTGGCAGGCGGTGTTGGGGGGAAGCGTGGACATCTATGCAGGCACCCCTACACCAGAACACGTACCATAGGCAGCCGCCTACCTGCACACTGGATGGCTTGAGACTGCACACCACCAGCACTACCAGCAGAAGGGCATGTCAGCATGATGGCAGAGGGGTACTGGTGGTGGAGGGGGGCAGTGGCAGCTGCCCAGAGCAGACCATGGCCTAGCCCTGTGTAGGTGGGTGCCATGCACTGCAACAGACAGGCCCTGCCGGACAAACAGTCATGGTATCAGCAGGGAATGCACTGTCTCTGTGCAACACAGTAGTGCAGTGCACACAACCAGTGTGTTAGGAGGCAGAAGGTCACAGGTTCAAGTCCCAGCTATGGTGCCTGCCAACCCAGTCCCCATATTTTACCCACTACTACAACGTGCTAATACAGACAGAACCTTTATTGCAGATGACGTAAACATGCCCAAAACACCTACATTTTACCCTACAGAGCAAAGACACCATAAACAGGCGCATTACCTAGAGCAGAGCCTCCCAAATGCAGTCCTGGAGGGCCAAACACCATTCAGGTTCCATGCTGCCTCTAATAAAGATGCCTGTGCTGCATATCTATGCACCACCCCCATGGTATGCAGATGTATCTCATGCATATTCATGAGGGACAGCATGAAAACCCGAACAGTGTTTGGCACACCAGGACTGGAGTTGGGAACCTCTGCCGTAAAGTAGCAGCCAACAGGGGCAGACACACCCACACCCACAGGCTCCATTAGCCAATGCCTCCTGGAGAGGCAGGACATTGGGCCCTGCGTGCATCTCCCAATACTAGCACTTGCATACCTTAGCAATGCCACCCTACACCTGGGAATACGGTACAGAGCTATCAAACGTTTGCTATGATTACTGACAGATAGCAATTCCTACGTTAAGCACAGTTTGCTGATTGAGCTCCATCATAGCAACCTTTCTGATGTCTGTGGGGTGTGCTTCAGGTCTGGTCTCTGACAGTGTTTACCACCCTGGGGAGTGACCCCCAACAGTATTGCGTACCATATCCATGCCTGCACTGTGCCCAGGACTGGTGTGGTGGCCAGGGCTGCTAAACACCTCTATAGTAGCACAATGCTGGCATAGGTGTGGGAGTGTGTGTCTGTCTATCCAGTGTGTGGTGGCTGCAAACACCCTCCACAGTCCACACTGCCAGCACTGTTGCCAGTATTGGCCTGCCAATGTGCATAATGAGGAGCAAGGTACAATGGGTATAGCCCAGACAGGGTGGCCTGGCCAGGATGCATCTGCACAGGGCATAGGGCACTGGCTGGGACATTGTAGTGCCCGGCCACCACCTGCACAGACAGGGTGGCCACAGCATGTTCCGCTGGGAGATCACTCTCACCCTGACTGAGCAGTGACCACGGCATTGCTAGGCTCCCTCATAGTGCTATATAGTATTTTTCTCATGTGATATTTATGGGTTCTCTTTTGGTGCCCAGTCACTGACTTATCTGCTTGGTGTGTATGCTGACATCCCAGTTCTGGGTGCACGCATTTCCACCAGGAACATGCACTATGGACTAGCTAGCAGACTGTCTGCAGCTGGTATGTGTCTTGATAGAATGCCGTGCAGCAGCTGAAGGCTTCCTGCTGGAGAATATCAGATAGTGGTGGGGGGCAGCTTAGCATATCCAGGCCTAATGTCTGTCTGCTATTGCATTATGGATGTGTACAGAGCTGCATTGACTGCGCTGTAGGGTGTCTGTTCCCCAGCAGGACTGGGGTTGATGGTCCCCTCTACTGCCACCATTGCAGGGAGATAGAATGTGGATCTGTTGGTGGGAGACCTGTTTACCCCCCGCAGCCCTGGAGGAGGAGGAGGAGGGTGATGGTACATAAGCTTCCTAGGGGTCCATAGGTGCTAAACCTGTTTGAGACATACAGATATACCCAAGGTGTGTCTGCAGAAACTACCTATCTCACACATTAGCACTGCTGGGGACCTGCAGCATGGCCTATCTCTGCTGTGGACCTGGTGCTGGGCGCCCCACCTCACCCTCAGGGTGAGTGCAGTACCTTCACAATGTGATGGTGTGTAGCTACTCTGTGCCAGTACCACACACGGTCATTTCTCCCTACCAGGCCGAGGTGCTGTGGGGGTGCATACCCCATCTTGTGATCATCTGTAGACTGCTGATTTGCATGTGCAGTGCATCATGGGTATGGGTGGGTTAACCCTATCCTGGTGACCACAGCAGACTGTTTGTGTGGTGACGTGCAGTCCTTCTGCAGCCAGCCAGGGGTTTGCTAGCAGCTATGGAGCTGTAGCCCACTGGTTATTTCACTGCTTGTGGAGCCCGAGGATCATGGGTTCAAACCCACAGTAGGGGTTCTTTGATAGGGCTGTCCAAAGCGTTGTCTTTTTTTAATGTACATTAGTGCTGCCATCAAAACACCCTCAGGGTACTGTAACCATAAGGTGCCTCAGAAGGCGCTCTATGAGGCGCCTTATAGGACACCCTATAAAGCGCCTTCTGAGGTACCTTATGGTTACAGTCCGTATAAGGTGCCTTATAAGGTGTCCTATGGAGCGCCTTATAGGGTGCCCTATAGGGGACATTATAGGGTGCCGTGGCGGACAGTGCACTTTATAATGCGCCCTATGGGGTGCCTTATAGGGTGCCTTATGCGGCACCTTAGATTACGACACGTGAGGGTGTGTTTGCTGGCAGCAATAAATAAAATACAAATAAAATGCCTCATGAAACAATACTTACATGTCACAGCTGATGCGTCAGCCAGCCTTATGCATTAGGCACACTGGGGGATTGAATTCATGACCCCTGTATCATCAGTCAGTGTATTAACCATTGTGCTACACTTCTGTTTCTATGTTTGGCTGTCTGTGTGCCTACTTAAGATTACCATGCGGTAACGCGCTTAGCGGCGCTTCGCATGATCATGTGCGCAGCAGTGCGCGTTATCGCGTGATACTCCCGTTTTGCTGCTTTAAGACTGAAACGCCCACTCCTTTTATGGCAGCCTGCACACTATCGCCAGGCACACATTAAGACAGTTTAGTAAACATACCCCTTTATCTCCCTAGCATGTTCTGCCGTGACACTGACCCAGTTGATACTGGGGTAATTGAAATCACCCATTATTATTTCTGTGTTGTAACTTTGGTTAGCTTACCTGATTTCTTTGAGCATTTCATCATCTATTTGTTCATTCTGGCTACCCTCACTGCTATCACCTTCCCCTTCCCCTTTTCACATGGAATTTCTATCCATAGAGATTCCACAGTGAATTTTGTTTCCTGCAAAATTTTAATCCTTTGTGACTTAATGCCCTCTCTAACAAAGAATGCAACCCCTCCACCAATTTGATTTTCTCTATCATTACTATATAGTTTGTACCCAGGTATCATAGTGTCCCATTGGTTGTCCTTCCACCATATCTCCGAAATACCAATTATATCTAACCTCTCATTTAGTGCTGTATATTCTAACTCTCCTATTTTATTTTTTAGACTTCCATCATTTGCCTACAAGCATTTTAGAGGCTGTATTTTATTCATATTAATCTGGCTATTGGTAGGCAGTGGTATTTTTTCATGACTGAGTTGTAAGACCACACTGTGCTTTGCACCGTGTTGACTACTGCTCTGTATTGTCTCGTTTTTTGACTAATGCTCTGTATTGTCTCGACTAGATTGTAAGCTCCGACGAGCATGACTCTGACGAGCAGGGACTGGCTCTTATATGTTTATCTGTACAGCGCTGCGTGTGTGGCACTATATAAGTGTTTAATAGTAGTAGTAGTAGTAATTTGGAATCTTTAATAGGGGAAACATCTCTTGTAAGCTGCAAATGTAGGATCATGGCACCAGATTCCAGCCTCGGTTTCAACTAAGAATAAGAAAGTAGGAACAAAAATGATTCAATTTTTCAGTGCCAGATGAAATTTCTAAGCCAATGGTTTTCAACCCAGTCCTCTGGGACCACCCCCAGACCAGTCAGGTTTTCAGGATATCCAGAATGAATATGTATAAGATAGATCTGCATACATTGGAAGCAGTGCATGCAGATCTATCTCATGCATATTCATTGCGGATTCCCTGAAGACCCAACAGGACTAGGAGCCCCAGAGGATTGGGTTGAGAACCACTGCTCTAAGCTAATATTTTGCTGTTGCTTTTGCTTTTAGGAAATCATAGAGCTAAAATAAGCTCCTGCAATCTTGTGAGAAAAAAAAAAGATCTGTGTTCCAGATTTATAAAAAGAATAAAAAGCTAGAATTAAAAATATTATCAGTTCCTTGCTGTGCATCTACTTTTTAATCCAAAACAATTATAAAGTGATTCTACTTGTGATGCTGGAGATGTGTCTGCAGATTCCCAGGGTCCTCAATCTTTCCAAACAGATGGGTGAGTAACTTCTGCTTTCAGGAATTTTTACCACTCTCTGGGATCCAAATAATCTTTCCTCAAACCAGTAACACAACTGCAGAACTAAATATGATATACACTAGATGCTTGAGAGATATTTCTACAGGCAAAATAAAAAGCTTGAATGTTTCAACAGCATCACTGATTGCTCTCAGAGGATGGGAAGTGGGATATGGTGCGGATGTTAACATCTGTTACACCGCTAGTGTCTCAGAGATTAAGGTTCAAACTCCCTGCAGTGTTGATGTGACACTGCTGTTACCACATAGAACTACTATTTGTGTTAAGCTCAGTATTGCCCTCCTGATCTTTATTTCCTTTTTGCACTCTTTAATGAGTTTTTTTAACCTCCCATTTCCAAATAATAATAGCTCTGTGGCACTTCAGAGAGTGCAGCGAACTATATTACAGCTACAGAAATATTCAATGCTCAACGTCCCAGAAAAGAAGCAGATGTAAGTACTTCTCTTGCCTTGGCCAAACATTTTGTATCTCTTGTGTTGGTTGCCAATGTAACAGTGCATGTTTAAGGGTTTTTTTTTTAGCTTGTTTTTAAAGCTGTTCATCACCTTGCACCATTGTACTTTCAGAGAATGGTTGCTGGTTATGTGCCAGCCCACCACTTACAGTATGATCAGATAGACAGTGTCTATTGGCATTGTACAGCCAGAGACCTTGCAAGCAAGTGCTAACATGTATACAGGCTTCTGTGTAGTGCGTCCTTTTCGATGGAATCAACTACCATTGGAACTTTGTATATAGACAGATTTATTGACGTTCCATAGGAAGGCTTATCCAGGGCTGTACCAAGCCATAAATGCACCCTCTGCGACCTGCACATCTGGTGAGCCCCCTCCGCTCCATCGCAGGTTTGCCATTTGCCTCATGCCCAGCATCTCCCCATGTTGCCTTACCCCACCCTTCCATGTGCAGCTGGCTCCCTGCGCTGCTTGCCCTTGCGTCACCGCTGCTTTTCATGTTTCCTTGGTGGCGTTGTGGCAGCAGCGGAGCAGACATAAAATTGAAAAAAAAAATGCGTGTCTTTCTGATTTCCTGCTAGCATGCAGGTATGTCCGCGTCATAAGAGGAGGCACCACACTGGCCATTCAAGCGTGGTGTTGCAAAGACTCGAATTTGAATGGCTGGTCTGATTCCTCCCTTCTCTGACACGGGTATACCCCAGAGGAGGGAGGGATCAGATCTGCATGCTAGCGGGAAATCAGAAAGACCCACATTTTTTTTCCAATCTGCTGTCTGCTCCACTGCTGCTGCCAACACCAAGGAAACATGAAAAGCAGTGGTGGAGCAAGGGCAGCAGCGTGGGGGGAGCCGAGGCTAGCAAATGCGCCCCTATTTCTTTGCGCCCTGTGTGGCTGCACCGCTTGCACAGGACTAGGTACGGTGCTGGGCTTATCTCTGTTTCTTCAGGCATTTTTCTGAATAGGTCATAGGTCATCCTATAAGGTCACTTCTAATTAACGTGGATGCACTTAGCCCAACCCATTGAGATGGCAATAAGTGCATCCACACTAACTGCAACATTGACAATTACTATGCATTAAGAACTCCTGTGCTAACCACAACGTGCAGTCAATAACCTCTGTCTCACCTTCTTCTCCTATTTTCCAGCCCATCACACGTCAAGCGTTTAGTGTGGGATTTTTAACTTGCTGCCTGTTTTACCGCATGGTAGCAGTTACTGAGACACCCTGTTAACTCCGTAGCACCAGCTGAAGTGATCACTATTAACGCACTTTAGTAAACATGCCCCTAAGTTTTGTTATAGCCAGGCGGTATAAAATGTATCAAATAATTAAATAATATTGAAAACAAGTTAATATTGATTACCAAAAATGTCATTAAAATAACATTATGGCTCTAATACAAACAAAAAAGCAGGCAATTTGCAGTTGTAGCTCCTATAACAACCATAACTTAGCACCATTTCCAGTCATTACATCACAATTTATATTACCAATGGTTTTCTATAATTTCACCCACCATTACGTGAAGCATAGAAGGTTAGAAATGATTTATTTTACAAAGCTAAGGAGGTTATTTATATATATAACCTCCTTAGATTTGATCACATTACTAGGGACTTATTCACTCTTTAGTCACCTCCCATCTAGACTATTGCAACCTTCAATTTGCTAGCCTCCTTCTGAATTATCTTGTTCCTCTTCAAAATTCAGCTGTGCAGCTAATCTTCTGCCAGTCTTGCTATGCTCATAGTGCTATACAAATGATAAGTAGTATATATATATATGCTGGGGAACACAGAATGGTTAAGAGGGCATGTTCTGAGCATAGTTTGGGAAGTCCAAAACACTGCATGCATATTTCACATTTTCCAAAGCAATATACATAGGGCCTCTTTTACTAAAGTGCAGTAAGTGTTTTCACTTTAACTGGAAAAGTTAAGGTGTAATAAATGCAAACCCTGTGTGATAAATGTAGCAGGTGTGCCCAGCATCTTTCCCCCATTTATCATGTAGCAGGGCAGATACATCTCGGGCTGTGCTTCTTGTCTTGACAGGGAATATGGCCCAAGCGCCAGAAAGTCAAGTAGTATTGGCTGCTATGTTGCTACCCCCCCCCCTCCATAACACAATTCCACCCCCTCCCCCCAATCACAAATCCCTGCACCAAAGATCATTCCCCCCCTACTACATCTAGGGGTGACAGCTGCCATTTTGGATCCCTCACCAATCAAAACAGGAACAGAGGGGAACTGCTTCTACCCCAAAAGCCACTAGGGACAGAGATGGCCTGGTTAAGACCCAGGAGGGGCTTGGGCAGAAAGTAGGGCTATGGCTGTGTTTGGGGAGGGGACTGCATGGAGGAGCTTGTGGAGATTTTCCAGAGGAGGTGCAGGGACTTGAGCTCCTCAGCAGGGTTCTAAAGAAGAAAAGGAGATCAGTGCAGGGGGGGTAATTCTTGAAGGGAGGGTTGTGATCCGGGGTGCAGATTTGTGCTGTGGGGGGAATGAAGATTGAGGCGATTGTGCTGAGGAGAAGTTGATAAGTGGTGACTGTCCCATGGGGTAGGGTGCCGCTGTGGCTGCCACATACTCGTATATCCTTCAGTGCTGGACAGTGGCTGCTCTACCAGATTACTAGTAGCACAGCTGCTCAATGCCATCTCCAAGGTGGTGCTAAGTGCAGCCGGCCGCACTGTCTGTTGTGACGGCGAGCATGTGGCAGCATCCTGCACATTAGCCGTCAATGCCATCATACCCATTCTCCACCCTGCTCCCTCCTCTATCCCGCCCCATCTGCTAAAATAATTTAGCATGTGATTTTTACGGTGCTGGCTAATTTTAGGTGCAGTAGCAATTACCATGGGCCTTTAACATATACTAAAGCCTGCAGTAACTGCTGCCACACTTTAATAAAGGGCCCTATATCATTAAAAAAAATTTCCCTGTCAGAATTTACAGCTGCTCTAAGGCTCATATGCAGGACCGTACCTAGCCCTGTGCGAGCGGTGTGTCCGCACAGGGCGCATAGGCTTAAGGGGCACATTTTAGCTGTCTTCCGTTGCCTGCCGCCACCACTGTTTCTTCTCTCAATGGCAGCAGGCAATGGCAGGACAGCTAAAATGCTCCCCTTAAGCCTTCTCGCCAGCATACTAAGCAGATCTGTCTTACCACGCTGCAGTACCGGAGAGGTGCAGACCCATTTGGTGGTCAGCTGTAGGCCACGGTTCTGCATGTGCAATGCATCATGTGTGCTGGTGGGGTTACCCTATCCTAGCACACAGAGTAGAAGGTTTGTGCAGGGATGTGCAGTCCTTCTGTACCCAGCCATTGCTGTGCAACAGGCCATAGAGGTATAGCCTACTGGTTAGCACACTGACATTCTAGGTGGAGGTCATTAGTTCAATTCCTTGTTGTTCCCTCCTGTCCAAGGCAGACGTTTTGCTTGCCTGTGACAGTCATATCTTTGCAGATCCATGCTACCAGCCCATAGTACCCTCACCATAGTTGCCAGCAATCCGTATAAGGTGTTATAAGGCTCCTAATTAGGCACGTTACAAGGCACCTTATTGGACACAGAACAAGGCACGTTATAAGGCACAGTACAAGGCACGTTAAGGCACGCGCCTTGTACTGTGCCTAATAAGGTGCCTTATAACATGCCTTATAATGTGCCTTATAACGCGCGTTACCTGACGCCTTGCCATAATGATGCCCCGCCCACGCCTTTATATGGGCATCTGTACCTTTACCACGGAACCTAATGCGAATGACATTACTGCAGTTTAGTAAACATGCCCCTTAGCATTATCAAAACGTACATACACAGTGGTACCTCCTTGGCTGCTCAGTCGACAAAGGCAAACTATGTGAGTGATTTAGCAAAAACACTTCATGCTAGTTTCTGTTTTCCAAACTGGCACAAAATATAGATATTAAAAGCAGTAACTATGCAGACCATGGGAAAACACCACCCTTAATTTGGAATACACTTAGGGGTATGTTTACTAAACTGCGTTAGTGTGATTCGCGTTAGGAGCCGCGGTAGAGACAGAAATCCCAAATAAGGACATTGGCGGTACATCGTTACCGAGAACGCGCCGAGAACGTGCGTTACAAGGCGCCATAAATGAACGAGCGCTACAGGGCACGTTACCGCACGTTAATCTTAAGAAGGCGCATAGGCATACAAGCACAGCAGCAGAGCTGTAGCACAATGGTTACAGCACTGACTGATGGTACAGGGGTCATGGGTTCAATTCCCCAGTGGGCCTAATGTATAAGGCTGGCTGAGGCAGCACCCTTTACATTTAAGTAATGATTGTTGAGGCATTTGACATGTATTTTAATTAGTGCTGCCAGCAAACACACCCTCACGGTGGCATAACCTAAGGTGCCACATAAGGCACCCCATAACGCACTCCATAGGGCACATTATAAAGTGTACTGTCCGCCAAGGCACCCTATAATGTCCCCTATATGACACCTTATAAGGCTGTGAACAAAGCCCTGGCTGGCTGCAGAAGAACTGCACGTCACCACACAAACTGTCTGCTGTGGTTACCAGGATAGGGTTAACCCACCCATACCCATGATGCGTTATGTAACGTTAACGATCGTTAGCGCATCATAACGCGCGTTATGATGCGCTAACAATCGTTAACGTTACATAACGCGAGTTATGTAACATTACCGCAGTTTAGTAAACATTCCCCTTAGAATTCTTCTTTCTCCTTTAAAAAGCTATGTTGTTATTTTAACACAGTTCTCAAACACATTTCCAAGGTTATTTGCTTTTGTTTTATTCTTGGCCCTTCAATTCATTTTGCCAGAATATCAAATGCAAGTAGTTTTCTGTGGTTAGTGAAACTCTATTATTTTTGTAACCTGTCTCTCTGGTCATACCATATCCCTATAAACCTCATCATATTTAAAAGCATAAGTAGTAAATCATGATAATATTATTACTATGCTTTAAAACAGCAAAAAAAACCTTGTTTTTAAATTTACACTACTACTGCTTCTTATGAAAAAGAATTCAGCCAAATAGTATACAGAAAGTTGTTTGACTGATAGGTGTGAATATGTAGTAGTGGGAAACATGATCTCTAATCCTAGGCTGTTGAAATATGGTGTTTCACAAGGGGCTTTCTTATCACCTCTTCTTTTTAACATCTATATTAAACCTGTAATTGATGTGATTTCTGCCCAAGGGGTTCGGGTACATTCTTATGCTGATGATATTCAACTTTATGTCTTCTTAGGCACAGATTGAGCCTCTGGAATTACCAGAGTGGTGTCTTGTTTGAATATGATTAAACAATGGATGATACAGAATAAGATGCAGATTAATCCTTCAAAAACGGAAGTATTGTGGATTCATCGTAACCAGGGGCGGCCCAAGGGGGGTGCGGGGCCATGTGCGGAGACTCGGTGCGGGGCCTCATTTGCATAAGTGGCCTTATTTGCATAAATATTTGCATAATGTTACCATACACTAACTTTTAGTAAACATGTCTCTTAATGAGTGTATGGATAAAGAAAGACTAAAAGATTTCTACATTACTATAATCCAGTGCCAACCGGCAGGCACATTAGGAACTACTACAAACGCTGCCCATTTAGAACCCATAGCAAACCCGCCGTATCCTGACAGCATTACCAGGACTCACAAAGCACCATACCCTACCTATCAAAAGGCAACACTGCAAATATTAAACCAATACATTTCAGAGAATACTGGGGAAAGAGAACAAGTGGCAATGTCAAATAGGAATTACATAAATAGAATACCTCAGCTCAGTTACACATGCAGAACATAGACCATCACCAAACAAGGAATCACAATTTAGAAACAGGAAGGCAATAATTAAACTGGGAACCCCAAAAGCCAAACTTGGAATGTACAACACTGTAGAAATAAAACTATAAATTAATTTCCTCTTGTACCAAACAAAGCGCAGACGTTAATGATGCACATTTCCCAAAGCTTTCATATTCCAGTTAATAAATTCAAAATAAAGAGATATCTTTCTACCTTTTGTGCATTTTTTTCAGTTGCAATTGCTCCAGCCACTTTCTTCTGGTTTCTTCATGTTTTCTGCTAACTGTCCATCGTCTGCTGTCCATTTGTTCTTTCTTCTCTCTTCTAGTTTTTTTTTTCCATTCTCTCTCTACATCTGCTTTGACATACTAATCTTTCTCCATTTGCTCTTTCCTCATTCCTATTTCATCCACACAAATTTTACCTCTTCATCCTCAATCCCTACTAACTCTCCCAATACCCGGCCAATTATAGATTTTTCATCCCTCCCACACAAAATATTTTTCCCCTCTCCATTTTACTCTCCCAGCCCCATCCCATTCTAATCCTCCCCCAACATCAGCTCCCTTCTAGTTCCAGTCTCACCCAGCATCCATTCCCTTCTAGTCCCTGCATCAGCCCATTTCCAGTCCTAGCCCCCATCAACCCATTTCCAGTCCTAGCTCCCCCATCCATTTTCAGTCTGAGTCCCTTCATCAGCTCATTTCCAATCCTAGCCCCCATCAGCCCATTTCTAGTCATTTCCTAGCCCCACCATCAGCCCATGTCAAATCCTAGCTCCCCTCCACTCAGCCCAATTCCAGTCCAAGCCCCCCATGAGCCTACTTCCAGTTCTAGCCCCTCCATGAGTCCATTTCAATTCAAGCCCCCACCACAGCCCATTTCCAATATTAGCTCCCCCCAACAGCCCATTTCCAGTCCTATCCTAGCTGCTCCATCAGCCCATTTTCAGTCCTAGCTCCCTTCCCTCACAGCCCATTTCCATTCCAAGCTCCCTCCCCATCAGCTATTTGCAGTTCAAGCCTCCCCTTCCACTCAGCCCATTTCCAGTCATAGCAACCCCCCAACCCATTACCAGTCCTAGCCCCCCATCAACCCACTTCCAGTCCTAACCCCCATCACCCCATTTTCAGTTTAAGCCCCCCCTATAACCCATTACCAGTCCTAACCCCCCATCAGCCCACTTCCAGTCTTAACCCCATCAGCCCATTTCCAGTCAGCCCCCCATAGCTCATTGCCAGTCCTAAACCCTCCCATCAGCCCACAGCCCATTACCAGTCCTAACCACATCAGCCCTCTTCAAGTCCTAACCCCTCTCCATCAGCCCATTTCCTGTCCTAGCCCCCCATAGCCCATTATCAGTCCTAACCCCCCCCCATAGCCCATTAGCAGTCCTAACCCCCCATCACCTCATTTCCAGACAGCCCCCATCAGTCCACAGCCCATTACCAGTCTTAACCCCCCCATAGCCCATTAGCAGTCCTAACCCCCCCCCAATAGCCCACAGCCCATTACCAGTCCTAACCCCTCCCCATCAGCCCATTTCCTGTCCTAGCCCCCCCCCCCATAGCCCATTATCAGTCCTAACCCCCCATAGCCCATTACCAGTCCTAACCCCCCCATAGCCCATTAGCAGTCCTAACCCCCCCCAACAGCCCACAGCCCATTACCAGTCCTAACCCCTCCCCATCAGCCCATTTCCTGTCCTAGCCCCCCCCCATAGCCCATTATCAGTCCTAACACCCCATAGCCCATTACCAGTCCTAACCCCCCATCACCCCATTTCCAGACAGCCCCCATCAGCCCACAGCCCATTACCAGTCTTAACACCCCCCCTATAGCCCATTACCAGTCCTAACCCCCCACAGCAGCCCACAGCCCATTACTAGTCCTAACCCCTCCCCATCAGCCCATTTCCTGTCCTAGCCCCCCCCCCCATAGCCCATTATCAGTCCTAACCCCCCCATAGCCCATTACCAGTCCTAACCCCCCATCGCCCCATTTCCAGACAGCCCCCATCAGCCCACAGCCCATTGCCAGTCTTAACCCCCCCAGCCCATTACCAGTCCTAACCCCCCCCCCCCCATCGGCTTATGGCAAAATTTAAAAAAAAAAAAGCTGGCTCTGGCTGCTGCTGCTGCCGCCGTCGTGGCAGCGGCAGAATGAAGTGTCCCGCGGGGCCTCCTCTGCTCGCTGAGCCCCTCTGCAAGGGCTTTCAGATTCGCGAAGGGAGAGTGTCTCCCTCGCGTCTCTGTTAAGCCCGCAGGGGCTAATGGGAAATTTCCCATCTGCCCCTTTAGACGCGAGGGACTGATGGGAAATTTCCCATTAGCCCCTGCGGGCTTAACAGAGACGCGAGGGAGACACTCTCCCTTCACGAATCTGAAAGCCCTTGCAGAGGGGCTCAGCGAGCAGAGGAGGCCCCGCGGGACACTTCATTCTGCCACTGTCGCGGCGGCAGCGGCAGCGGCAGCAGCCAGAGCCAGCTTTTTTTAAAAATGTAATTTAAAAAAAAGCAGAATGTTCTTTGTGCGGGGCCCCCTGAAACGCGGGGCCCTGTGCAAAAAACATTCTTGCTCAATGGACGGGCTGGCCCTGATCGTAACAGCTCCTCCCCTACTGCAAAAGGTTTTTGGAAGGGAGTAGAGCTTCAGATTAAGAGTCAAGTTTGCAGTTTGGTAGTTATTATTGACAGAGATCTCTCTTGATGGTCATGTATCCCAAACTGTTATTTGCAACAATTATATAAAATTTATCCATTTTTCTCGCAATCTGAGATGTTATAATTTGTATATGCATTTATAACATCAAGGCTTGATTATTGCAACTCTCTATTTCATGGATTGACTACGAAATCAAAAAAGCGATTACAACGGATACAGAATGTCTCTGTGAGACTGATTTAAATTTACTTCATTGGTTACTGATTGAGAAGTGTTGTATCTTTAAAATGCTTGTTTTGGCTTTTAAATATTTTCATGGTCAGCTTCCAACTTATGTTGTGCTTAAATTGCAGATGTATACTCCAGTCCGTACCTTGAGGTCTCAATCAGACTGCTAGTGCTTCCTTCTTGCAAACATTTTCATCTTGAATGTGCACATCGTAATGCTTATTCATGCTCTCTGCCATTACTGTGGAATGGAATACCAAAAAATTACCTTTCTATGGACAATCTTTTATAATTTCAGAAGGCGATAAAAACATACCTTTTTCCTGAGACATGATGGACATTGTAGGATTTTGGAAATCTATTGCTCTGGGGGGGTTTTCCCCCTTTTTTAAATTTTATGAATAGCTATGAGATATTGTCAGTCTGTGCTGTTATTTGTTATTATTATGTATGTAATCTGTAGCCTGCCCTGAGCAGTTTGAGAGAACAGGATAAAAATTGAATAAATAAAAAAATAAATAAATAATAGTTAAACTGGAGAATCGATCATAACAGTGAGACAGGTCAAAGTTTTAGACTGCAAATGTAGAAGTAATACGAAGTGTCAGATTCATAAATATGTTCTCTGCAAGGGTATATAATATCTATCACACATAAGTAGATATGGCTGCTTTTCCTATGGCCAGTATAGCTGTCAGCATAAGTTGAAAACCAGCATCCAAAAAGCTAATATTTTGGTGGGGTGTGAAAAACAAGCATGAGGTCTGGCAACAGGACTAACCCAGCTATAACAGAACTTAAGTTGCTATTACTGCTTTATTCCTCCAGGGCACTAAGTGAGGCATGGGACAGATACAGGATAAAATCAAAATAAACTTAACTAGCTCTTATATCTCAGCAAATAGGAGTGACCTACATGGAGCAGTGGGTACACCCCTAAACAAAGGCATGGGGAGGGGTGACCTGAACAGAGCGGCAGGTGCACCTACTCTTGCCGCCTTGCTGGACAGACTAAATGGACCATACTGGTCTTTATCTGCCAACATAAGAACATAAGATATGCCATACTGGGTCAGACCAAGGTCCATCAACCCCAGTATCCTGTTTCCAACAGTGGCCAATCTAGATCACAAGTACCTAGCAGTTTCCCCAAAAGACATAGGTCCCTCAATGCTTTTATTGGGTCAAGCAATGATATCCTGGATCTCTTTTAATAATGGTTTATGGACCTTTCCTCCAGGAATTTGTCCAAACCTTTTTCAAATCCAGCTACACTAACAGCTTTTACTACATCCTCCGGTAACAAATTCCAGAGTTTGATTACATGTTGAGTGAAAATATATTTTCTCTTATTAGTCTTAAATAGGTTACCGTGTAGCTTCATTGCATGCCCCCTAGTCTTTCTATATTCTGATGATGTAAACAATCGATCTACGTTTACCCGTTCCACTCCATTCATTAATTTATAGACGTCAATCATATCTCCCCTCAGCCATCTCTTTTCCAGGTTAAAGAGCCCTAACCTTTTTAGCTTCTCTTCATAGGAGTACCCTTCCATCCCCTTTACTATTTTGGTGTCTGTTCTCTGTACCTTTTCTAATAATGCTATATCCTTTTTAAGATACGGCGACCAGAATTGCACACAATATTCAAGGTGCGGTCGTACCATGGAACGATATAGAGGCATTATAATATCCTTTGTTTTATTTTCCATTCCTTTCTTTATGATACCCAGCATTCTATTTGCTCTCTTGGCCGCCGCTGCACACTGGGCAGAGGGTTTTAACATGTTGTCCACATCCACCTTGCATCATGTAACCATAGTTTGGGTTGTTCTTTCGTAGGTGCATAACTTTGCACTTGTCCACATTAAATTTCATCTGCCATTTGGATGCCCAGTCTTTCAGTTTATCAAGATCCTCTATGTTACTATGTATCTGGATTTACAGTAAAAGAGGCTTGGATGAGTTACTGGAAGAAAGGTCCATAAACAAAAGAGGGCCAGAGAAATCACTGCTTACCCATGGGACATGCAGCATGGAATATGTATATCTTTTGGGAACCTGACAGGTACTTGTGACCTGGATTGGCCACTGTTGGAAACAGGATACTGGGCTTGATGGACTCTTGGTCTGACCCAGTATGGCATAGCTTATGTTCTTATGAGAGCACACCCGGGGTCCCATGACCTGATAGATGGCTGTGCTGATGCATTGTCTGCGCACCCACGTTAAACAGAGATAGTTACCAAAGTTTTTTCACATTTAATACAAAATACTACTGTTGACATGTGGAGGCACATTCTGATCAGGCTGTCCAGCTTCCTGTGTGGTCAATCAGGAAAAGGACACACAGAGGTACCCACGGGATCAGAATCGGGTCTACAATATAGCCTGGATGTGCACGCCGGGCCCCGATTCTGATTGGCCTACATGCCCAGCCGTATCCCAGCTACCTCAGTCAGGCTCCTGAATGGAGTCGCAGAGTCATGGCATCCCTTTCTCCACAGTTGGACCCTCAATTCTACCTCCCATGGCCAGGGTCAGGCTGCGGGGAACTTCCTGCACCCCTGCCTCACCTGTCTCAGCTGGCCGCCACTGAAACACCGTATCCAGGGGATTGATTGATCGATCGATTGATTGATTGATTGATTGATTTAACTTTTTTATATACCGCGCTCTTTACATCAGTGCGGTTTACATGTAACATAATATGCAGAGCAGGGGAACTTCACTGCATTTACAATATAACAGGGGGTTTTGAACAGGAAACAAACGAACAGGGTAACTATGTGCAAATAAACTAATAACATATGTACATGGGTCATTCAACTATTTACATAATGGATCTGTTGTGCTCAAGCTGTCAGTGTAATGAGTGCAGTACTATTTATCAGGGGGGTCGGTGTTTGGTGGACTGAGTTTCTGTCTTAAATGGCGGTTATATGGAGATTGTTTGCATGGGCTCATAGGTGTGGCAGAGAATGTGTGGTGACCTGTGTGTGTGTAGTACTGTAGGAAGAGGTGATCTTTAAGTGCCTTCCTAAACTGGGAAAGATCACTTATGGCCCAGATAGCCGGGGGTAGGGCGTTCCAGCAGGTCAGTGCATAAAACACGAAAGCTCTTCTCATGGCTGATTGTGAGCATTTTGTGATTTCTTATACCACCTTTGAGGTAGAATAGGTCCCCCATCTAGCTCAGAGGCACCGGATGTCCAGGGCCTACCTCTGAATCGGCCCTGTACATCCTGGATTGTGGCCCACCATTGCCCCGCCCTCGCTCCACCTCTGGAATGTCCTCATCTAGGCCCCCTCCGTACAAACATGCTGTTCATACAGGGTGAATAGTGGGAATGGATGTCCAAACGGGACATCCTTAGCCATTATTCACGGGACAGAATGACCGCTATAGAGGGGAATTTTAGAAGGGCTGTCGAAATGTAATCTGGGGCATCTAAACTAGAGTATCTGAAAACAATGCATGCATGTCCAGGTGCCAACATGATTTCACAAACCTGGATTTGCCCAATATGGACACCTGTAGGGGTGTCTACATAGATATCCCTAGGAAAGTATTACAGAACCCAGACCTCTAGGATAGCCTAATGGTTAGAGTACTCAGCTAGGAATGGGGCAGCCAAGATTCAAATGCTGCTGCTGCTGTTGTTGACATTATGCTGAGTACAGTGGATGATTGAGTGCTTTCTTCTCTACACCATCTGGATGGCTTTTTTTCACTGAAACAAGCATTTTCCAGATGCTTACCGTCTATGTTTGTGCCTCAGAGCAAGTCAAAGTTAGATCTGATGCCGGATGTCCATGATGTTTCTGTGACCAGGTGGGGATGTCCTGAGAATGCCCTTGCCATGCCTCCTCCACACCCCCATTTATATTTGGACATCCTTACACTGGGGACATCCCCAGAGCTAGCTTCTAAAATGGCTCTGGAGACATCTCTGTGCTTTGAACATCTCTGTCCATTTTCAGATGCCCAAAGCACAATTAGGAGAAAAGGTCCATCAACCATTATTAAAGAAGACCCAGGAAATCCACTGCTTACCCGAGGACAAGCATTGTGGAACCTGTGTGCCTTTTGGTAAGCTGCTAAGGACTTGTGACCTGGATTGGCTACTTTTGGAAGCAGGATACTGGGCTTGATGGACCTTGGTCTAACCCAGTATGACATTTCTTATGTTGTAAAATGACTCTCATAGAGGGCAATTCTATAATTTCCTGAGTGGGTAATGCATGTTGCCAGATTTATGTGTCTACACCTAGATTTGAAGAAAAATGCAAGTAAGTTATATTATTATATAACCTGCATGCTTACATTTAAGCCCACCCCATAATCTTCCCAGGCTCCACCCCAATGCCCACCCTAACTGAAAGTACGCTCTATGGGATTTACATATGCTTAAAGAATATTGTTGTTGTTAAGTGCCGTCGAATCGGTGTCAACTTCTGGTAACCCTCTGGATAGTTGACCTAAAATTTGTTCGGTCTTCAGCCAAGCAACTCAATATTGATAGAATGATATCCATAGCTGCAGTTTTTGTATCAATCCTTAAAGAATAGTGACTCCCTAAATCATGTGCTTAAGTGCCCATAGGGACTTATACATTTTTCTAGTGCATAAATGTTCAAGTGTGCTTTATAGAATCAACTCCTTAAGGTGTTGGGTGGGACTACATCTAGTTATTTGGAGGAGAGTGCACTGTTAAGTGCCAGTACTATCATTGTGTTCCCTGGAGAGAGGAAGGGTGCATTTTCCAGGTAGAAATAACAAGCAAAAGACCCCCAAAAAAGCCCAAAAATGGGACAAGAAGTCAGACAGTGAAGGCCCAGTTTTTGAAAAGCATTTACATGGTTTACAGTCCAGTGAATATCAGCACTTACATGGTTAATAGCATTGAATATCCCCTTCTAACTATCCTACACGCACCGATGCTATCTGGTTAGCATCGGGGCATTTTGGGGGCATTTCTGGGTGGAGCAGAGGTGGAGACTGCCACAAACCAGGCAGCAGTAATATTGCATGATGCCCAGTTAGCGATCTGTGCCAAAAAGAAATGTGAGGAAAACCCTCACCTATCTTTAAGGCACAGGAGCTAACCGGGCAGCATGCAATATTGCTGCTGCCAGTTACCTACTGCGGCTTCCGATATCTGCAGTGATCCCTGGATATTCAATCCCGAGGCTGCATATGACCCCGGCATTGAATATTCGTGATTAAGGATTGACGGGCAGGGCTGTGTGCCATAGGGGCACAGAGCCTGCTCAACTCAATATCAGACCTAAGAATCTTGAGCATTAAACATACATCTATATGTATGGTACATTAAAGGAGTTTTTTGTCAGTTTGTGTTGAAGACTTAACCTCACATTAACAAATGTTCCATTTTAATAAGTGTATGTCATTTGAAAAATGCATAAAAATTGCTGAAAAACATTCACTTATCTGAAGTAGAGATGTTGGCAATGCACATAAGAACATATAAGAACATAAGATATGCCATACTGGGTCAGACAAAGGTCAATCAACCCCAGTATCCTGTTTCCAACAGTGGCCAATCTAGGTCATAAGTACCTAGCAGTTTCCCCAAAAGACACAGGTTCCACAGATTTTATTTATTTATTTATTTGCAAAACTTTTATATCCTGCCAGTTCCTAAGATCAGTGGCGGTTTACATCAGAACAAAGGTAAAGTACATAGAACGTAGTACCAAATGTAACTATGCTTTGTAACAAAGGTAAAGTACATAGAACATAGTGCCAAATGTAACTATCCACAATGATTGTATTGGGTCAAGCAGTGATATCCTGGGTCCCTTTTAATATTGATTTATGAACCTTTCCTCCAGGAACTTGTCCAGAAGTTTTTTAAACACAGCTACACTAAGGGGTATGTTTACTAAACAGTCTTAACGTCGCAGCGGTGGTATTATTGTGTGATAAGCGATGTTATTGCACGATAATTATCGCACAATAACATCACTTATCGCGTGATAATGCTGCGGCGGCGTTAAGGCACACTAACGCTGTGAAATCCGGATCTGAAGGGTGGAGTAAGGCTTCCCAGAGGGCAGAGAGAAGGGGTAAATGGGCGGAGAGTGGGCGGGGAGAGGCTCCAGGTGCACTAATGCTGTGAAATCTGGGTCTGAAAACTAACGCCAGTGAAACCCTCGCGTTACGGCACATTTGCAGGACAGAGAAACCATTTCAGTCAGCAATGTGTAGCAAAGGCAGAGAAACCCAGAAAAAGTGATAGTAGTGATACATGTGCAGGAACCAAAAAGGTTAATAAACATAAAATGACCAGAATCACATTTAAAATCCCAATAACCAAGCTGGCCAATAGTGATATTAATGATAAACAAAAAGCAACACTACTCACAAAGCGTAAAAATTAAGATATCATGTTTGGAAGGGTCTATGCTCTGTCCCCCTACAAAGTGAATGATCCCACATTGAAATAGCACTGATCAGGGTTTCTGTCATTTACATTGGGCAGATTTGTTATGGCGTGCACATGTGCAGCAACAGCAGAGTGGGCACATAGGAAAGGGCAACTGTACTGATGCTTTAAATGTTATACAGGGGGCT
Organism: Ichthyophis bannanicus; assembly: GCA_033557465.1. Taxonomy (NCBI): domain Eukaryota; kingdom Metazoa; phylum Chordata; class Amphibia; order Gymnophiona; family Ichthyophiidae; genus Ichthyophis; species Ichthyophis bannanicus. Next base: position 1,011,959,671 of record CM066033.1, on the reverse strand, counting down.
GCAGGCAGCACATGCTGTGGTCCAGCTGGGACACAGTGCGGGCTAGGCAGATGCCTAGGTGGCACATAGGAATGCCGAAACTGTAAAGCAGCAAGACAGCAACTGATAAGGGTCCAACATGGGCACGAGTGTGTGTCCCACAGTGTCATAGGGGATATTAGCCAGCAGGTACCCCCAAGGGCACATAACATTGGCAGGTGGTGCCGGGGGGAAGCACGCATGTCCATGTAGGCACCCCTACCCGAGAACCCACACCATAGGCAGCTGCCTACCGGCACACTGTATGGCCTGGGACTGCGCACCACCGGCATAATGGCATGGCAGCATGGTGGCAGAGGGGTGCTGGTGGTAGAGGGGGCAGTGGCATCTGCCCACAGCAGACCACGACCAAGCCCTGTTTAAGTGGGTGCCATGTCTGTCTGATGAACAGTCATGGTATCCCCAGGGAATAAACAGTCCCTGTGGCAACAGTGTGGTGCAGTACACACAGCCAGTGTGTTCAGAAGCAGAAGGTCATAAGTTCAAGTCCCAGCTGTGGCTCCTGCGAACCCTGTCCCCAAGTTTTACGCAGTACTAAACCATGGTAATAAAGATGGAACCTGTATTGCAGATAAAATAAACATGCCTGAAACACCTACATTCTACCCTACAGAGCACAGACACCATAAACATGTGCAATCCCTAGAGCAGAATTTCTAAACTGCAGTCTTGGAGGTCCAAACACCATTCAGGTTTCATGCAGTCCCTAATAAATATGCCTGTGCTGCATTTGTATGTGCCGCCCCCATTGTATACCCTACAGAGCACAGACACCATAAACATGTGCAATGCCTAGACCTTACTGAGCCCACATTGCTAGCAATGTTTCCAGTGTTAGCCTGCCAATGTGCATAATGAGGAGCAAAGTACTATGGGTATGGCCCGGACAGGGTGGCATGGGCAGGATGCATTTGCACAGGGTATAGGGCAATGGCTGGGACATTGTAGTGCCCGGCCACCACCTGCACGGACAGGCTGTCCACAGCGTATCATGGTGGGAGGTTGCTCTCGCCCTGACTGAGCAGTGACCATGGCATGGCTAGGTTCCCCCACAGTGCTATACAGTATTGCTCTCAAGTGATATTTATGAGTTTTTTTTTCTGGTGCCTAATCACTGACATACCTGTGTGGTGTGTGTATGCTGTCATCCCAGTTTTGGGTGCACACAGTTCCTCCAGGAGCATGCATTATGTACTAGCTAGCAGACTGTCTACAGTTAGCATCTGTATGGCTGCATCACCTTGCAGGGTGCAGCAGGTGCATGCTGACTGCCCTCTGCTGGTGAATGTCAGATCATAGTGGGGGGAAGATGAGCTGTCTGTTTGCCACCAGGACTGGGGTTACTGGTCCCACAGCCTGTCCTCATGTACCTCCACTGCCCTCACTTGCAAAGGGTGAGAGTGCGGGTCTGTTGGGGGAAGATCATGTCCCCCACCCTGACCCATAGGTGGCGGTTTGCTAAGTACATTGTCACCATGTAAGGCCTGACACAGTCCTGCTCCTTAAACAGGTGACCATAGCAAGCACAGTGGATATGCACTGTGTTGTGTGCATCATGGTCCACAAGGGCCAGACATGACTAGCAGTTACAAATGGACACAGAGACCTCCTAAAGGTGTATGAAACAAATACCTGTCGCACACTGGTACTGATGGAGACCTGCAGCACAGCCCACCTCAACCAACCCGCATATTGTGGATCTGGTGCTGGCCACTCCACCTCACCCTCAGGGTGAGCACAGAACACGCACATTGGCATGGCCTGTGGGTACTCTGTGCCAGTAACACGCACTGTCATTCCCCCCTACCAAGCTGACGTACTGTAGCGGTGCATACCCCATCTGCATGTGAATTGCATTATGGGTACTGTTGGTTCTAGCCTATCTTGGTAGCCACAGCAGACAGTTTTATGGTGACATGCACTCTTTCTGTAGCCAGCCATTGGCACAATAGCTCCTGTAGTGATGTAGCACAATGGCTAATGCAATGACTTTAGTGGCAGAGGTCATGGGTCTGATTCCTCTCTGTTCCCCTTTTTTTATAGCTGTCCTACACAACTACGTTTCATTCGAGTAACAGTCATATCTGTGCAGATCTGTGCTGCCGCCACATGATACCCTCATCATTGTTGCCATCCATCCTTCTGTTCGTCTATGTGTGTGTGCCAGCTGTGTGGCGTCCTGCTCTAATGTGTAGGCTGCTACCCCATGTCCTGCACTGGCACACTTTTCTGCATTGCGGCTCTTCATGCTTGCCTCTCCTGTGTCTGTTCTGCACTGCACTGCTCTCCTCTGTCCTCCTGTCATTGCACTTATCCTGCCACCTCTACCTCCTCTGGTGGACACGTATCCCCATCCTCTGCCACACACTGTCATTATTGCACTGTACATTACCATCACCTCGTACATCTGTACAGCTGCCCCTGATATGTTTGTCTACTTTACCTGCTGCCACATGGGCTGCACGCAGATTTGGCTGGTCCATGAGCTCCGTCATCTACTTCCTTTTATCACTTGTTCAGTGCCTTTCCTTGGTGCTCTGTGCAGTGTTATGGTTACATCTGTGTTTGAGCCATACATTTCATGCTTGTAACTTTGGGGCACCTTTGTGCCCCTGGGCACCATCTCCTGTGTCACCTTGGCATCCCTGGGGCATCTTTCACAGCACCTTAGGTTTGACCAGCTTATGGGGCGCCTTATATGCTGCCTTGGAGGGTGCCAACCTTTCCTGCCACCCTCTGGGGCACATTATGACCTGCCTTGGATGATGTGGTGCTTTATGATGTGCCTTATGGTGTGCCCTAAAAGGTGCATTAGGTTGCGGCACTGGGGCGAGGCCTTTTTGGCTGGCAGTGCAAATTGTTGGGATGTGTCTGACTGTTACAAGCAGGAAAAGGGATTGCCTCAGACAGTCTTTTAAATGAGCCCACTGAGGGATCAAACTCATGACCACTGTATCAAAAGTCAATGTATTAACCAGTGTGATACACCTCTGTTGCTGTGATTGTAGGTCAGCGTGCCTAATTAAGGCTAACGCGCGTTAACATGCCACAGATCCCTCTATCGTGTGATAACAGACTTTATCGCGCGATAACCCGAAATGCTACCTTAAGACCGGAATGCCCGCTACCTTATATGGCATTCGTCACAGTAAGACTGCAACTAACGCCGGTAACATTAAGACGGTTTAGTAAACATACCCCTAACAGTTTTTACTACATCCTCCGGATACAAATTCCAGAGTTTGATTACATGTTGAGTGAACAAATATTTTCTCTTATTAGTCTTAAATAGGTTACCCTGTAGCTTCATTGCATGTCCCCTAGTCTTTCTATATTCTGATGACATAAACAATCGATCTACATTTACCAGTTCCACTTGCATACAGGTAGATAAATTATTTACGTACCTAAGTGGGCTTGTAATCTAAGGGGTATGTTTACTAAACCGTCTTAATGTTACCAGCGTTAGCTGCAGTCTTACCATGACGAATGCCATATAAGGTAGTGGGCGTTCCGGTCTTAAGGTAGCATTTCGGGTTATCGTGCGATAGAGGGAGCCGTGGCACGTTAATGCGCATTAGCCTTAATTAGGCGCGCTGACCCAAAAACACAGCAAAAGAGGTGTAGCACAATGGTTAATACATTGACTGATAAAACAGGGGTTATGGGTTCCATCCCCCAGTGGGCTCAATGAGTAAGGCTGTCTGAGGCATTACCCTTTACTTTAAATCAGTGCTGTCTGAGGCATTTTCTTTTTTAATGTAAATTAGTGCTGCCAGCAAACACACCCTCACAGTGCCGTAACCAAAGGTACCCAACCTCAAATCAATGACCTACTAAATTCAATATTTTTGTCGGAGCTAGCCGTAGGAAGGTCGAAAGAGAAAACGACCTACACCAAGCGGGTAGCTACTTTTTATTTATTAAGGTTCTTCACCAAAATTAAAGTTCAGATAACCAATGAAAAAATTGTAAAACTTATCTCAGTCCAGAAACGCTGGTTATGATGATTCCAACGCACGACGTGCACGTTTCGGGCACTTTTGCCCTGTATCAAGTGCAGTAGCCAGAATTTCACATCTTCAACAGCCGTCTTCCAAACGCTGTCAATGCAGCTCAGGTCAAACTTACAATGGCTGATCTATCACTTTTTTAAAAGAGAACCAACCAATCAGTATCGGGAAAAACCCCCACATGACGGGGAACCCCTGATCTGATTGGTACAAACCGAGTTATGACGACAGCTCATTCAGATAAGGCTTTGCCAATCAATTTCTCTATTCAAGCCTCCCGGCTCGATCGTACCGAGGCGGAATATCCAACGCTGTTCTAAATATTGAAGACTCTCCTCTCTCTGCCCTCTGCGAGGATTGGCTGGAACATGGTCAAGTATAGACCAATGAAGTTGTTCAAATTTATGGGAGCGCTCTATACAGTGGGAAACCATAGATGCAGAAAGCACTGCACAGCGATGTCGAGATGCATGTTCAGTCAAACGGCGTTTCATAGGGCGAATGGTTCTACCTATATAAATTCTTCATTTGGACTTCTGATACTGGATCCTTACATGATTTTATAAATTGGCTGAATGGGTTGAAACCGAATATTGCTTTTACTGCGCATATTGAATTAGATAAGATTGAATTTCTGGATCTTCAAATTTCTCATATAAATGGGCGACTATACACATCTTTGTATCGGAAATCTGTACAAAGGAATAGTTTACTGCACTACCGCAGTTTCCATCCGGGCCCTCTTCGACGTGGGCTTCCTTATGGGCAATTTCTCCGATTACGATGTTTATGTCATTCACTTGAGGTGTTTAAACTTCATGCTCAAGATCTTTGCAGCCGTTTAAAATTCCGGGGATATCCAGATTCTATAGTTAGCCAAGCATATAAAAGAGCATGTTATACCCACAGGGAATGGCTGTTGGATCCTGCATATGCTGCTTCAAAATCATCGGATGTGTCTAAAATTACTGGGGTATTACCCTATACTGCCCGGAGTAAGGATGTGTTACAGATTTTGAAAACACATTGGTCGATTCTTCAGCTTCACGATTGTTTTAATGTCCCTCTGCAGATTGCATTCTCCAGAGGTTGAAATTTGGGTGATAATCTTGTGAAAACATCTATGAAGGGGGATCGTTTCGTGTATCAGGAGCCTATATATGGTCATTTAGCATGTCAAAATTGTGGATACTGTGATTCTACATTTACTGGCATAGAATGGACTCATCCAATTACACAACAGGTTTATCGGCGCCGATGGGATACAACCTGTGATTCTACCTATGTTGTATATTTAATTCAATGCCCATGTTCCCTTATTTATATAGGTAGAACCATTCGCCCTATGAAACGCCGTTTGACTGAACATGCATCTCGACACCGCTGTGCAGTGCTTTCTGCACCTATGGTTTCCCACTGTATAGAGCGCTCCCATAAATTTGAACAACTTCATTGGTCTATACTTGACCATGTTCCAGCCAATCCTCGCGGAGGGCAGAGAGAGGAGAGTCTTCAATATTTAGAACAGCGTTGGATATTCCGCCTTGGTACGATCGAGCCGGGAGGCTTGAATAGAGGAATTGATTGGCAAAGCCTTATCTGAATGAGCTGTCGTCATAACTCGGTTTGTACCAATCAGATCAGGGGTTCCCCGTCATGTGGGGGTTTTTCCCGATACTGATTGGTTGGTTCTCTTTTAAAAAAGTGATAGATCAGCCATTGTAAGTTTGACCTGAGCTGCGTTTGGAAGACGGCTGTTGAAGATGTGAAATTCTGGTTACTGCACTTGATACAGGGCAAAAGTGCCCGAAACGTGCACGTCGTGCGTTGGAATCATCATAACCAGCATTTCTGGACTGAGATAAGTTTTACAATTTTTTCATTGGTTATCTGAACTTTAATTTTGGTGAAGAACCTTAATAAATAAAAAGTAGCTACCCGCTTGGTGTAGGTCGTTTTCTCTTTCGACCTTCCTACGGCTAGCTCCGACAAAAATATTGAATTTAGTAGGTCATTGATTTGAGGTTGGGTATTCCTGTTTGACTGTTGATTAGCCCTTACCTGAAGGTTTTTTTTTTCGGTATTGTGTAACCTAAGGTACCGCATAAGGCACTCCAGAGGGCACATTATAAAGTGCACTGTCCTCCAAGGCACCTTATAATGTTCCTTATAGGGCTCCTTATGAGGCACCTTAAGGTTACAGCACTGTGAGGGTGTTTTTGTTGGCAGCACCTATTTAAATTAAAAGAGAATATACCTCAGACAGTCCTCTCAAACAACACCACTGTGGGATCAAACCCATGCCCTCTGCCACCACAGTCAGTGAAGTAACCAATGGGCTACAGGACTATAGCTGCAAACAACCCCCTGGCTGGCTACAGAAGGATTGCAGGTCACCACACAAACCTCTGTGGTTACAACGATAGGGTTAACCCACCCCTACCCATGATGCACTGCACATGAAGATCAGCAGTCTACAGATGATCACAACATGGGGTATGCACCCCCACAGCACCTCGGTCTGGTAAGAGGGAACTGACCATGTGTGTAACTGGCACAGAGTAGCTACAGACCGTCACATTGTGGGGGTACTGTGCTCACCCTGAGGGCGAGGAGGGGCGCCCAGCACCAGATCTGCAGCACCCAGCTTAGCTGAGATGGGCTATGCTGCAGGTTGCTATCAGTGCCAGTGTGTGATAGGTAGTCCTTGCAGACACACCTAGGATGCACTTATGTCCATCTGTATTTCCTGGTTATGTATAGCCCTTGTGGACTATGATGTACCCAGAATAGTGCATATCCTGTGTGGGTGCTATGGTCACATGATTTAAGTGAAGGGGGGTTGTTTGGACCCATAGGCAGATTATGTAGCGCCACCCAACCCATGCTCTGGGGCTCAGGGTGGGGGACAGAGTCTCCCACCAACAGATCCACATTCTACATCCCTGCAATGGTGGCAGTAGAAGGGACCATCAACCCCAGTCCTGCGGGGGAACTGGCACCCTACAGAGCAGTCAATGCAGATCTGTGTGCATCCATAAGGCAATGGCAGGCAGACAGACAGTAGGCCTGGAACTGCTCAGCTGCCCCCCACCACTATCTTACATTCTTCAGCAGCAAGCACAGTGAGTCTCCAGCTGCTGCACCCTGCAAGGTGTTCTAGCCATACACATACTAACTGAAGACAGTCTGCTATTTAGTCCATAGTGCATGTTCCTGGAAGAGATGCATGCACCCAAAACTGGGATGTGAGCACACACACACCAAGCAAATAAGTCAGTGATTAGGCCCCAAAGAAGAGAACCCATAAATATCATTTGAGAAGAATACTATATAGCACTATGGTGGAATCTAGCTATGCTGTGGTCACTGCTCAGTCAGGGTGAGAGTGACCTCCCAGCAGGACATGCTGTGGCCACCCTGTCCATGCAGGTGGTGGCCGGGCACTACAATGTCCCAGCCATTGCCCTATGCCCTGTGCAGATGCATCTTGCCCAGGCCACCCTGTCCGGGTCATACCCACAGTACCTGGCTAGCAGAAAAAAGGAGGTGATAATGCCTCTGTATAAGTCTTTGGTGCGACCTCATTTGGAGTATAGTGTGCAATTCTGGAGACCGCACCTTCAAAAGGATATGAACAGGATGGAGTCGGTGCGGAGGGTGGCTACTAAAATGATTAGTGGGCTTCATTATAAAGCATATGAGGACAGACTTAAGGATCTTAATATGTACACCTTAGAAGAAAGGCGGGATAGAGGTGATATGATTGAGATGTTTAAATACCTCCATGGCATAAATGTTCAGGGAGAGAGCCTCTTTCAATTGAAAGCAAGTTCTGCTATGAGGGGACATGGGATGAGGGTGAAGGGAGATAGATTCAGGAGTGATATGCGGAAATATTTCTTTACGGAAAGAATAGTGGATCCATGGAATAGTCTCCCAGTGGAGGTGGTAGAGATGAGGACAGTAACTGAATTCAAAAAAGCATGGGACCAACACAGAGGATCTCTAAAGGTAAAAAGTTGACTGTTGTAGTTGATATGAAAGGACAGACTAGATAGGCCATTTGGTCTTTTTCTGTCATCATGTTTCTTTGTTTCTTGCTCCTCATTATGCACATTGGCAGGCTAACATTGGAAACAGTGCAAGCAGTGTGGGCTGAGTAAGGTGTAGACAGCCACAACACACTGGATAGACAGACACACACTCCCCCCACCTATGCCAGCATTGTGCAAAAACAGAGGCTTTTGGCAACCCTGGCCACCACACCAGTCCTGGGCACAGTGCAGGCATGGCTATGGTATGCAATACTGTTGGAGTCACTCCCGGGGTGGTAAACACTGTCAGAAACCAAAACTGAAACACACTCCACAGATATCATAAAGATTGCTATGATGCAGCTCTAACAGCAAATTTATTTTTATTTATTTATTTAGCTGTATTTATATCCTGCTTTCCACTGGGTCAAGGTGGTCAATTGGGAGATACATTTAACATGAGGGGATATGACACATATATGCTAATACTTACAGGGAACATGGGCAATGGAGGGTTAAGTGCCTTGCCCAAGACCACAAGGAGTACCTACAGGACTAGAAATCCCAGTCCCTCTGGCCTGAGATTGCTGTCCCCAGGTGGGACTTGAACCCCTGGCCCTCTGGCCTGAAGTACCTTGCCCTAACCACTAGGCCACTCCTCCCCCCAAATTGGGCTTAACTTAGGGATTGTTATCTACCATTAATCATAGCAACCTTTTGATATATGTGTAACGCATTCCCAAGTTTAGGGCGGCATTGCTAAGGTATGCAAGTGCTAGTATTGGGAGATGCTGCTGCGTGCAGGGCCCAACAGCCTGACTCTCCATGAGGCTTTGGATATTGGAGCCTGTGGGTGTGGTTGTTTATGCCCCTTTTGGCCGCTGCTCTAGGGCAGAGGTTCCCAACTCTGGTCCTGGTGGGCCAAACACTGTTCAGGTTTTCATGCTGTCCCTAATGAATATGCATGAGATACATTTGCATACAATGGGAGCAGTGCATACAAATGCAGCACAGGCATATTTATTAGGAACAGCATGACACCTGAATGGTATTTGGCACTCCAGGACTGCAGTTGGGAAACTCTGCTCTAGACATTGCACATGTTTATGGTGTCTATGCTCTGTAGGGTAAACTTTAGGCGTTTCAGGCATGATTATTTTATCTGCAGTAAAGGTTCCGTCTATATTACCATGGTTTAGTACTGGGTAAAATATGGGGAAAAGGTTTTCAGGAGCCACAGCTGGGACTTGAACTTGTGACTTTCTTCTCCTGAACACACTGGCTGTGTGTACTGCACCACACTGTTGCCACAGGGGCTGTTTATTCTCTGGGGATACCATGACTGTTCATCAGACAGACCCTGTCTGTTGCATTGCATGGCACCCACCTAAATGGGGCTAGGCCATGGTCTGCTGTGGGCAGATGCCACTGCCCCCTCCGCCACCAGCACCCCTCTGCCACCATGCTGCCATGCCATTATGCCGGTGGTGCTGGTGGTGTGCAGTCCCAGGCCATCCAGTATGCTGGTAGGCAGCTGCCTGTGGTGTGGGTTCTTGGGTAGGGGTGCCTACATGGACATGCGTGCTCCCCCCCCCCTCCGCACCCCCTGCCAATGTTATATGCCCTTGGGGGTACCTGCCGGGTAATCTCCCCTGTGACACTGTGGGACACACACTCGTGGCCATGTTGGATCCTCGTCAATTGCTGTCTTGCTGCTTTACAGTTTCGGCATTCCTATGTGCCACCTAGGCATCTGCCTAGCCTGCACTGTGCCCCAGCTGGACCACAGCATGTGCCGCCTGCAGCCCCCTGTATCCCATTTACAGCATCAGTACAGTTGCCCTTGCCTATGTGCCCACTCTGCTGTTGCTGCACATGTGCACGCCATAACGAACCTGCCCAATCTAAACGACAGAAACCCTGATCAGCACTATTTCAATGTGGGATCATTCACTTTGTAGGGGGACAGAGCATAGACCCTTCCAAACATGATATCTTAATTTATACGCTTTGTCAGTAGTGTTGCTTTATGTGTACCATTAATATCGCTATTGGCCAGCTTGGTTATTGGGATTTTAGATGTGGTTCTGGTCCTTTTATATGTTTATTTGCCTCTTTGTTCCCTGCACCTGTACCACAACTATCACTTTTTCTGGGTTTCCCTGCCTTTGCTGCACATAAATGGTTTCTCTTTCCTGCAAATGTGCCTTAACGCGAGGATTTCACTGGCGTTAGTGTTTAGATCCGGATTCCACAGCGTTAGTGTGCCTGGAGCCTCTCCCCTCCCACTCTCCGCCAATTGACCCCTTCTCTCTGCCCTCTGGGAAGCCTTACTCCACCTTCAGACCCGGATTTCAGAGCGTTAGTGTGCCTTAACGCTGCCACTGTGTTATCGCGCGATAAGTGAAGTTATCGCGCAATAATACCACCGCCGCGACATTAAGATGGTTTAGTAAACATACCCCTAAGTTCTATTTGGGGCTATGGAAGGTCTCTTTATTTAAAAGAGCTTAATCTTCATCTGAGAGGGGAGAAAATAAGTTTCCCTGTGCTGTAGGTCCTTCTCTTGAAAATGGTGCTGGAAAGTATCTTGGGAACCTAGACAGGCTTGGAGTGAAGATACTAATAAATACTCAATGTGCTGTATTACCCAGTGGATAGACCCAGTCGGGTTTAAGAGTTAAGATGGGGGTGGATGATTTCCTCTCAACCAAGAGAATTGAGATGGCAGCAAAGAGACTCCGGAGAGCCTAATCCAGGCTTGGGAGTCTAGCGGCAAATCAGTTCTAGGGAAAGCTGTGGCAGCAGAATCGGCTCCAAAAAGAGCTGTGGTGGCAGAATCAGCTTCATGGAGAGCTGCAGCAGCAGAGAGTCCATTCCGGACTAGGAGCCACAAGATCCAGGAAGGTCCAGCAGCAGATTAGCTCAAGGGAGAGCTGCAACAGTTGTCCCAGAGTGGGCAGAAGTGCAAGACCCTCTCTGGATTGGAGGAGGTGGAGCCAAGGCTATAGCCTCAGCGATTAGACAGAACTACAAAACCTCTCCTTTCACAAGCAGCCACCAGTCCGGAGCTCAGGAATGAGTGAGACTTGGGGCTGGTGGGTAAAGGGAAAGGGAGGGGAGTTAGGTTATTAAGGTTAAAATCATAATCTTTAAAGGTTTACTTATTCATTACATATAAGATTATACTTGGTTGTTTGAACTATCTTATCTCTTTACCTGTATTGCTATTTTACCTTAGCTGCTTCAACCACTTATCATAATATGGATTGTATATACTGCATTATTTTATCATAATATTTGATGTATATATTTTGTAAATAAATTGTAAATACTATTTAAGCCAGCCTTGTCCACAGCAGTGCTTTTTGGAGAGGTTTCCAGGGATGAGAAGAGAGACATCCTACCCGCTAACACCTTTCTTCCCCAGGTGGAGACACCAGGCAACAAACTGACAAGGACCAACAGAGCCCACCCTTGAGGGGGCTCCAGCCAGGCCAGTCCTGGACCCAGAAATGCACCCAAGGGGGAACTACACATAGTTAATAATGGTAGTTCAAGATCAACATGGTCCACCTAGCCCACAAATAATGGGGCTATAGTTGTACCTGCCACTTTATGCAGGTTCCCCCTTGGACCTTTATTAAGGGTTGTATCTGCTGCTCTGTGTAGATTACCCCACTATGCCTTTGTTTAGGGTTGTACCTGCTTCATGCAGGTTACCACCCTATACACATTTCTTTGAAGCATGATCAAGGGGCCGAATTTAGGGCACTGCACTGCTTCTCACCCACAGTGATTCTGATCCCACGAGGCACGTCTAGCCCCGCTGGAACAGATTCACGAACAGGCCTCTACGTACAGGCCAGGACCCCAATTTCATCTGGCCTGCACATACAGGCCTTCCCCAGCTAACTCAGTCAGGACTCTTCAATGGAGCCATGGCGCTATGGCGTCCGGTTGCCATGACACCACGGCTCCATTGAAGAGCCATGATACCCAGCCGCCGGCTCCAGCAGAGATTTCCCCGCAGCCTGACCCCCGATCTGGCCTCCTAAGGCCAGGGTTGGGCTGCAAGGAATGTCCTCGCCCCTTCCCCCTCCCCCCCCCCCCACGTCCCTCCATGCCTGCCAATCCCTGGCGACTAAGGGAACTTATTCCACCAAGGAGGTGGAATACGTTCCCCATGCAAGTCGCCAGCCCCCGACATACAGGACCTACATTAAAATCAGCTGTCTACATCCAGGGCCAAAAACCGCCCACTGCTCGCCCTAATGCCCTCACCGATCCACACCTTTCCCGCCCCATCTACCTTCCCCATACAAGATGCAGGGAATAGATTGCCTACAGGAATAGATTGCAGAGTGACTACAGGAATAGATTGCAGCTGAAAAAGGTAACATGATCTATGGCTATTGAGCTGCTTCTGTGTAAATGCAAAGTCCTTTCTTAATGCTGGCTTCTTTTAGATAAAACCTCAAACCGATGATTTTGAATTCATACATACCTTGTACATAGTTATAATCTAGAATCTTGTATATAGTTTACAACTGTTAATTGTAAGATTGAATTCTTTGTAGTTCACATTGTTATCTGTAAAAACAACATTGTCTTGTTTACTGTTGTTCCATGTAAACTGCAGCTGATCAATGAAAGGTGCGGTATATAAAAACTCACTAATTAAATTAAATTAAATTTTAAGAGGTTATGTAAAGGCCTAGGTGCCATTCCTATGGTAGCTCATATACCTTACAAGCTATGGTGTACATTAAAGAATTCACACTCATCACTTTGCCCACTGTCTTCTGGTGAAGTATATGTATGCAGGCAGCAACTGTGTACTCTCTCATTCCCTACTTAAGAAGGAAAGTGACATAGCTCTACTGCCTTTCAACTCTCTGTATCAGCATTGCTGCTGTTGGACCATCTGTTAAATATGTAGAATATAGAAGTCGTAATGTTTCACAAAATGATCTTCATGTTTGTGAAAATCACCTACTCAGTAGCGATACTATTATCCAAGCTATGGTACTGTAGCAGCAAAGCGCAGACAAACCAATGATACCAGGAGTCTGTTCAGAAGGTCCAAATCATTTATTTGTGCACAAGTCTCGAACCAGTCAATTTCAAAATGGCTGAGCAAAGTTTTCAAGCATTACAACAACTTTTATAGACTTCTGTTCCATTCTAGGTATAGAAAAACATTTCATTGGTCCCGGTAATCTCCCGTACCTCCCGTACCTCTTCTATTGGTCCCGGTACTGATAAGTTTATCCAATTATGTCCCTCCAGTGGGCATGACACCTGCATACCCCACTTCTAGTCCCAATTACAATGGTCAGTTCATCAACTTGTTACTTTCACACTCTCAAGGCCATAGAACCAATTTGTACGTGCAGAGGAGCTGGGCTCTGCAACTCATCTGTCAGCACTCCCAATTATTTCTTTGCAGATGTACTTTTTCTTATCAGTAACTTTTAAACATGTATTTTCTGTATTTTTCCATCTTTCAATACTGCAGTTCTGCTTACCTAAGCTAATTCAATACTTCTACTGAGTTCTATCTTACAATAGCAGCATATTGGGGGATGTGCAATCCTATATGCCTCTCCACAGGCCTCATTTACAGGTCAAGCTAGCCATGCTGGCCTGCTTATGTTCGGACACTGTGGGTCACAGGCCTGCACCTGCCACATTCCCCCCTTTGATTAATCTCACCCTATTACTTAATAAGGTGTGAGAATTAAATCACTTTCTGAAGAATCACATCCTGATTAAAGGATTTCTACCAGGACTAGCTGTATATAAAGCCATGATTTTTGTTGCGGTCTTCCGCTCTACTGTACTATCAATAGTGTTATGAATGGAACGCATACAACATGGGATTAAACATGGTAATAAGAAGATAACAGCAACAAGGATTAGTACCAATACGATGAAAGTCTTAAATCCTCCCACCCATGAAAAGAGGTTAGCAAACCAATTAGGAAATTTCAATGAGTGCCAAGTCTGCACTGGCACATAAGCATGTCTTTGCATATCTTTAGCAATTTCTTCAACTACTTGACCTTTATCATCTATTTTCAAACAGCAATTGGTTAAGTTCAGTTTACCACATACTCCTCCTTCAGCTGCTAACAAATAATCAAGTGCTAAGCGGTTCTGATATATAGCAGTGCGCATCTGAGTACTTTGTCTAGCTAAAAGTGTAAGTGCATGACTAGTCTCATTAGTTATTATCTCAACTACTGCTTGTAAGCGAATAATACGATTGATCATATAAATTGGGGTGCGATAACCATACATACCATCATCATTCCAAGTGGCAGGTCCATAATACTCAATAATTCTTTCTGGTGGCCAATCATCACCTTGCCACTTCTCCCACTTACCTATCTGTAAGGCTTCTCTTTTCTGTCTCAATGCTCTTTTGTGTCGGTGGGTAGTGTATACTGGGTATCCTAATTGTTCTCCATGTTCAGTGTTTAACAGGAAGAAAGAAGGTCTGATGGTTCCTAAGACACATGCTCCTCCCCAGTGTGGCGGGAGTTGTGCATATGCTCGGTTTCCACAGATCCAATATAGGCCAGGTGGGGCTTGCCAGGCTTGGACTTTGGCAAGGTCAGTCCATAAACCAGCAAGTTCAGGAAATCTGGCTAATGGGTTAGGAGGTTCAGGATGTCTAATTCCTGACCACCAAGCTGTCTTTTTGGTCGTGGCATTATAGTACTTCTGGCTAAGACAGACCAGCTGTCCTACCTTTTGGGTGAACTGGGGTCCAGTTCTGGCATAGCAAAGACGTCCAACGATTGAGTGCGCTAACACCCATTCACTGGTAGTCTTGTGTAATTCAGTCTGGTTGTAAGTCATAGAATAATTTAATTCTTGGGCTTCCCATGGCCATTGATCTCCCATTTGGGTTCCACCACAGAAATAACAATCTGAGATCTTAAGACTAGATACTACTGCTCTGGCTAATTCTAGAAATAAATTCTGTGAGGGGTGAGGGATCTCAAACTTATTTACATGCATGGCTTCATAAAAAGTATTATGAATATGATATTTAGATGACTTGTGGGCTTGGGTATTCAATCTGATATACACAATGGTCCCTGGATCTATTGCTCCTCCAGCAATACGTAAACCAAACTTGTATCCTTGTTTCCATGCATGGGGATTATGTATACGCAAGTGTAAGGGGTTGCAAGCATCTTTCTGACATTTATCATTTGTGGTTGGCTTGGTTAGAGTAGCCATCCGTTTATCTATTTTCTCATCAGTTATACCAGTGTTCCAGGTAGCATAAAAAACACATCCCCAATACGGGCAATAGTAGTCTGCTGCTGGGGCAGCACTATAGCCTGGTTCCTTTTTACCTGTACACTTTCTCCATCCCGTGGCACCTTCTGGACACATATACTTATGGTCATTTCGATACGCTTTCTCCCATGTACCACAGGTGGAATAACTATCTCTATTAATAGCATTACATGCATCAAAATTCAAAACAGCAGGTTTAGTAATGTCCTTAAGTGGTGGCGTAGCAGCTAATATAGGTCCATCTGCATCCTTCCATCTTATTTCCAACGTGTAATAGGATGGATTCTGATGCGGATTATAGCATGCTTTAATTTTCCCATGAGTGCAAACATTCAGTTCAGTGGTGTTATAGATGCACCGGGTTATTGTTCCCTTGCAGGTATAGTAAGAATGGTAAAGCAAAGTCTGAGTTACTTTCAGTCCAGTTCTAGTAGAAGTAATGCAGGCAGTGCATGGAGGTAAAGCATGAGTCTGTTCAAAACCTCCAAAGAAGGCAACCAAAGCAAAGCAAAAGTAAAGATGCATGTCGATGTTGATTGGAGTTCTTCTGAATCCTCAGCTTGCTGATCTTGATCACGACGGTCTTTTATTCTTCGTCCCGTCTGCTAATGAAGCAATTTAACGGGTGCTGAGTGTTGATTGAAGATCCTCAAGTTGTCCATCACACCTCAACCAACTTGGTAATTTAGTTGGTTTCTGAAGTATGGTTCAATATAGTATCAAAGTAGTGCGCAAAATCACACGCAGATTGGGTTTGTTGAAACAAAGCTGTTGCTGTATGGAAAACAGCAATCCTCTTCGAAAGACTTGGCTGCTGCAAAGCACTTGTGATGAAGTGTCTAAGCTGCTGGTTGCCATCTCAAAGTAACTCGCAAGGGTGCATCAAGATGCTGTTCTGCTGTCCACTGCTCAGGTTCAGGATCAGCGGCGGGCTTGACTCTGCTGTGGTGGATCCAGGCGTCAATCTCGGCTACCTTTACTGCAGTTGGGGTAGACAGGATGACGGTGTACGGTCCCTTCCAATGGGGTTCCAACGGTGTCCTCTTCCAATCTTTGATCCACACCGAGGTACCAGGCTGGTAGGGATGCAAGGGTTCCGTCAAGTTGATAGGCAACTGGTCTTGGATCCACGTACGGAGAGTCTGCAGAACAAAACTAAGAGCTAGGAGTTCTTGTCTGGTTATTTCTGAACCAATTTGGGCTAGACTTCCTTTGATTCCCTGCACTATTGGTGGGGGTTTACCATACAAAACTTCAAAAGGGGAAAATCCTGTTGACTTTACAGGAGCTGAGCGTATTCTGAATAAAGCTATGGGAGCACTTGGGGCCACTTCAATTGTGTCTCCTGACAAAGCTTGGACATTTGGGCTTTCAAGGTACGATTCATTCGCTCAACTTTCCCTGAACTCTGGGGTCTGTATGCAGTGTGGAGTTTCCATTGTATCTGCAAGGCTTTTGCTAACTGCTGAGTAACTTGGGAGACAAATGAGGGTCCATTGTCTGACCCTATTATTGCTGGGATTCCAAATCTGGGGACAATCTCTCTCATTAAGACTTTGGTAACTTCTCGGGCTTTCTCAGTTCTGGTTGGGAATGCTTCTACCCACCCAGAGAAAGTACAAACTAATACTAATAGGTAATGGTTCCCATTGGCTTTTGGCATTTCGGTGAAATCAACTTGGAGGTTGTGCATGGGGGTCACACCTCTTGACTGAACTCGGGGTGCTGTAATAAGGCCTTGCTTGGCATTATTCTTGGCACAAGTTTGACATTGTCGTGCTACTGAAGCTGATATGGTTGTCATCAGAGGGATGTAGAAATGTGGTCTGAGTGCTTTTTCCATGGCACTTTTTCCATAGTGGGTAGCTTCGTGGAAAGCTTTGACAAAGGCTGGTCCTAACAATTCAGGAATTACTATTCTTCCTGGAGGTTGACTGCCCTCATCTGGTGGCAGCTCAATCCATCCGTCTTTCAGTACTCCATTTTCTCTGTTATAGTAGTAATCCATTTCTTTGGTGGTATATCGTGGTGTCCATAAATTCAAGGGTACTGGAAACAATGCTGCTTGCATTGGCATAGCTTGTGGGGCAATTTGTCCTGTCATAGCTGCTTGTCGTGCTGAGGCATCTGCAAATCTATTTCCTCGGGCAACTTCTCCTTTTCCTGCTTGATGTCCTCTGCAATGCATGACAGCTACACGTGTTGGGGCCCATACCGCATCAAGTAACATCAATATTTCGGGACCATATTTGACTGATTTTCCTCCGGATGTGATGAGTCCTCTTTCTTTATAGAGAGCTCCATGGGCATGCAAGGTAGTGAAGGCATATTTGGAATCTGTATATACATTTAGCACAAGTTTTTCTCCTAACAACAATGCTCTGGTAAGTGCTATCAATTCGGCTTTCTGGGCTGATGTGCCTGAGGCTAGGGCTGATGATTCAACTACTTCATGTTGAGTGACGACTGCATATCCGGCACAGCGTCGTCCATCAAGGATGAGACTGCTCCCATCAACATAATAGATTTGGTCAGGATTGTCTATGGGCACATCTGTCAAGTCAGGTCGGCTGGAGAACACAGTCTCCATGACTTCGATACAGTCATGTTCTGGGAGTTCTTCACTGATGGGTATCAAGGTGGCTGGATTCAGGGCATGGCTCACTTCAAGTTGTATCTGTGGGTTTTCACATAAGATGCTCTGGTACTTCAACATTCGGGAATTGGTGAGCCAATAATTTGCTTTCTGTTCCATAAGGGCAAGGACTGCATGTGGCACAGTGACTCGTATGTTCTGTCCTAGTGTGAGTTTGTCTGCTTCACTCACTAGTAGCGCTGTAGCTGCAACTGCTCTCAAGCAAGGTGGCCATCCTTTGGCCACAGGGTCCAATTGTTTCGATAGGTAGGCTACAGGTCGCTCCCAATTTCCCAATTTCTGAGTCAACATGCCTAAGGCATTTCCCTGTGCTTCATGTACAAACAAGTGGAAAGGTTTGTGGACATCTGGTAGTCCAAGTGCTGGTGATGACATCAATTCTTCTTTTAACTTCTGGAAGGCTGTATCCTGCTCAAGTCCCCACTCCAGCGGTGACTTTTCTTCTCCTTTCGTGGCTTCATACAGTGGTTTGGCAATTTGGGCAAAGTTGGGTATCCAGATTCGGCAGTATCCTGCTGCACCCAGAAAGGCTCTGACTTGCTTTCTGGTTGTTGGAGTTGGAATTCTACATACTGCTTCTTTTCTTTCTCTGCCTAATCTTCTGCTTCCTTGGGTGATACGAAAACCCAAGTATTTCACTTCTTTTTGGCATAGCTGTGCTTTGGCTCTGGAAACTTTGTATCCAGCTTCATCTAGTAACTGCAAGAGATCTTTGGTGGCTAGTATACATTCACCTTCTGATACGGCAGCTATCAACAGATCATCCACGTATTGGAGAAGCACTCTCTTTCCCGGGGCTACTGGATAGCTTGAAAGGTCTTGATTCAGTGCAGCACTAAAGATAGTAGGTGAATTCTTGAATCCTTGGGGTAATCTTGTCCAGGTAAGTTGGCCCCCTCTTCCAGAGATGGGGTCCTGCCATTCGAATGCAAACAATATTTGGCTTACAGGGGCTAATCTTATGCAAAAGAATGCATCTTTCAAATCCAGTACAGTGAAATGGGTAGCTTCAGCAGGTATCAGTCCTAGGAGGGTGTAAGGATTGGGTACGACTGGATGTATGGTCTCAGCTGCATCATTTACTCTTCTCAAATCTTGCACTGGGCGATAATCATCTGTCCCAGGTTTCTTTACTGGCAAAAGTGGAGTGTTCCATGGGGATTGAAATACTTTTAGTAGGCCATACTCAAGCAATCTTTGTAGGTGGCGATGAATGCCTTCAATTGCGGCTCTTGGGAGTGGGTACTGTTTGACGTGCACTGGTGTAGCACTAGGCTTGAGGGTTACAATTACTGGAGCTATATGCTTGGCTAGGCCTGGGGGACTGCCTTCTGCCCATACTCCAGGTGGTGCATCGATGTTCTTTATAGTTTGTTCAAAATAGGTATCTTGAATGGAGTCATCAACGTAATACCTCCATTCTTCTTCTCGAGGAACTGTCAGCAGCATTACTCCTGCTGGTTTGGTTTGGGGATTTACTGTCATTTGCATTTCTCCTTGTTCAGAGAAAGATATCTGTGCTTGAAGCTTGGCTAACATATCTCGTCCCAGTAGTGGCACTGGACATTCGGGCATGTAAAGGAATTGATGAGTTACTTGTTGTCCTCCCAGACTGCATATTCGGTTTTGAAGAAAAGACTTTGTGGCTTTGGCACCAGTTGCTCCTATGATGGTGACTGCTTTTGTAGTGAATGGGGCTATCTTTTTGTCTATTACTGAATGTTGTGCTCCAGTATCAACCATAAAGTCCATAATTCGGTTTCCTATTTGTATTCCGACCATAGGCTCCTGGAGACCTAAAGCAAACTTGGAGCCCGGTCTGTCCTAATCCACGTCATTCTCGTCATGGGCTGGTGTGGCCAATGCTTGAATGGCTCCTCCTCTCTCTCGCTGGAATTGTTCTCGATTGGCTCCTCCTCGGCTTCGGGGATAGCTTCGTCTTTCTTCTCGCCACTGATGGCTGCTGTCGTCATCATGCTGGGCGTCTTCGAGTTGCGGGCACGTATCTCTCCAATGTCCTTCCTCTCTGCAATAGGCGCATTGGTTCACGCCTAGTCTCTGGGTCCGGCCTCCGCCTTGACCCCGCCCTCTTCCTCTACTCCTTCGACTAGGGACACCTCCCCTTTTCTGTTCCACTATGGCCGCAGCCAAAAAGTCAGCTTTCTTCTTCATCTTTCTATCACATTCTCTCTGTCTTTCAGTATCACGATTCACATACACCTTATGAGCGACTTCCAATAACTGTGTTGCATTCATGCCCGCAAACCCTTCTAACTTCTGTAATTTGCGTCTAATGTCTGGTTGAGACTGGTTTACAAAAGCAGAATTCACCATACATAAACTTCCTGGTGCCTCGGGATCATAGGGAGTATACATTCTGTATGCTTCAGTTAATCTCTCATAAAAATCTGCTGGGCTCTCATCTATCCCTTGGATAACTCCTGCAACTTTGGAAAGGTTCATAGCTTTTTGGCCCCCCCTTCTCAGGCCTTGTAAGAAGCCTTGGCGAAAACGGGCTAGGGCTGTGGATCCTTCATCTGTATTTGGATCCCATTGGGGGTCTTCATTCGGGAATTCTCTCTGAGCTGCTTCCCGACGGTCTATTATATTCTGCCCCTGTGCCGGAGCTACAGGGTTCTCTGCCATCCATTCAATAGCTGCTTTTCTAATTCTTGCTCGCTCTTCTGTCGTGAATAGGGTGGTCAGGAGCTGACGGCAATCTGGCCAAGTGGGTTGTTGAGTTTCCATGATACTAGTTACTAATTCTGTCAGCTCCTGGGGCTTACTAGTATAGGAGGCGTAATGCGACCTCCAATTGAATAAATCAGTTGTAGAGAAAGGGATATACACATAAGTTAGGGGTCCCGCTACCACTTCATCATTATCATTCTTTACGGGCACTCCCGGGACTTGCCGTAAGGGAAACAGTTTGGCTGCCATAGGTGTCTTTTGGGATCTAAGGGTTATCGTCGTTGCCTTTGCAGGAGTCACTTTCTTTTTCTCAACAGGTTTTGCTTTGGGTTTCTCTCTCACTGGCGTGCTAGTGCTAGCGCTAGCTTTCTCAATTATTTGTACATTGTCCTCCTCATCTGGGGGATTCTCTCTTTCTCCTTCTTCTATCTCCACTTCTGACTCGCTTTTTATGTCCTCCTCTTCTTTTTCCACTAGTTCTTCCTCTTTTTCTCCTCCGGGAGGGGGATCAGGGGTTGGGTCCCGCCTCGGCTCTGGCCGTCTCTGGGGTTCTGGGGCAGGACGCCGGGCTACTCTTACTGGACCTGGGGTTCGGGGCTGCCTGAGAATTATTTCTGGGGAATCAGGATCTGCCAGGATGGGCTTCTTTCTGGCTTTCTTATCCTGCTCTTTCATTCTAGGCTGTTCCGTTTTCTGTCTAGAATCTGTTTTAGCTAACATTATTCTGCACTGTTCCTCATAACAGCGCTGCGCCCAGGAGGGCGGATCTTCACAAATACTTAACCAAGAATCTATATAGGGGTACTGATCGGGGTGCGCTATCCGCACTCTACGGTGTATTGACTGAATAATCTCTACATTGAACGTTCCCTCTCGGGGCCAGATGGGGTCTAGATCGGGCCACTCCCTAGTACACAAAATCTGCAAACGGGCTGCTGTCATTTTAATACCATAATCTCCTGAATATCCCTCTTTAAAATGTGCGATCATACATTCTAATGGAGTGTTTCTAGTAGACCCCGCCCCTCCCATTTCGATGTGTGCGCGCAACAACAGACAGAAGGGAAAAGGAGGGCGGACCGTGGGTAAGGGGTCCTCACGGCCCTGGAAACGTATAAGGAGTACAAATGACAAGACAAGACGACAATCGCTTCCCCCTTTTTGCGACCTGAACACGGTCGCCCGGTCAGGAAATGCGCTACTCAGGGGTCCGCCTTCACTTGGTCCGTGCTGCCAGACCTCTCATTCACACTTCGTTCACACAATCATGCTAGCAACGTATCCCAGAATGCATTCGTTTCTATCTATTCTGACTAGTCTTTTCCAATTTCCCAATTACAAAAAGGATGGGGGTTTCACCCGGCGAATTCCCATGCGGGGTTACTCGGCCCTTCCTTGAGAGTTGATCATGCTCTCTTACCAATTCCCAATATCTCGAGATTACAAATTCCAAAGTTCCAAGTTCCAATGGCAGTACTGCGCTTTCTATTTCTGTCTAGACCCAAAATCAAAACTATACTCACCGGATCCGGTCCTCAAACTTCCCAAGCAGGCGCATGAGTTGGACCTCGGACTCCCCTCACTCGGGTTCGAGGCGTTGACTCCAGCCGGGCTCGTCACCCGCCGAGGTCCGACCAGCTCCCTCCGATACAAGGGACCGGTGGCGCCAGGGAGCAGCCCTCGTCGGAAGGGCGCGATCCCGGCAGGACCAAGCCTATAGAGGCGGAAAGTCATGGTATATTGCCCTATATACACTTTGATTCCACAACTTCCCAGCCAACGCACCAAGGAATATGTAGCAGCAAAGCGCAGACAAACCAATGATACCAGGAGTCTGTTCAGAAGGTCCAAATCATTTATTTGTGCACAAGTCTCGAACCAGTCAATTTCAAAATGGCTGAGCAAAGTTTTCAAGCATTACAACAACTTTTATAGACTTCTGTTCCATTCTAGGTATAGAAAAACATTTCATTGGTCCCGGTAAACTCCCGTACCTCCCGTACCTCTTCTATTGGTCCCGGTACTGATAAGTTTATCCAATTATGTCCCTCCAGTGGGCATGACACCTGCATACCCCCCTTCTAGTCCCAATTACAATGGTCAGTTCATCAACTTGTTACTTTCACACTCTCAAGGCCATAGAACCAATTTGTACGTGCAGAGGAGCTGGGCTCTGCAACTCATCTGTCAGCACTCCCAATTATTTCTTTGCAGATGTACTTTTTCTTATCAGTAACTTTTAAACATGTATTTTCTGTATTTTTCCATCTTTCAATACTGCAGTTCTGCTTACCTAAGCTAATTCAATACTTCTACTGAGTTCTATCTTACAATAGCAGCATATTGGGGGATGTGCAATCCTATATGCCTCTCCACAGGCCTCATTTACAGGTCAAGCTAGCCATGCTGGCCTGCTTATGTTCGGACACTGTGGGTCACAGGCCTGCACCTGCCACAGTACAGATTGCATTCTTTCCAACCTCAACACAGACTCAGAGAAGTAGCTCCTTGGAAGTCCTTTGCCACTCTGTGGTACAGTATATTGTATAGCTGTTTACCAGGCCAAGGACATTTACCATTTAAATCTATTGAATAGCAATTCACAAACAATAGTGCTGACACTATCATATGGTCCAGTTCCACAGGGCAACGAACGTCACCTGCAAGGATCCCTCTGATTTCCCACTTATCTTTAATCCATGAGTCCCCACTTCCCCGGCACTATTGCTGCTCCTGACACCAGAGTGTGTGGGGTGGGATTGCTTAAATGTTTGTGCTTAATGTTCAAATGCTCAAATATCCAGTTTTGATCCAGAAGTGCATCCGCTCTACTTTGCTAACAGTTGTGTTCTTCCCTTTCTGCATTTGGCCCATTTCAGGCTTCTGTGGTCTAGCCATCACAGTGACAGGGTGAAGAGGAGGAAGAAGAAGAGGGGAAGAAGGAGACCTCTGAAAAAGAGGAGAAGTGGGAGCCTCCTGAAGAGAAGCGAGAGGGGGCCTGGATCTAACCCTGTGACGCTTCAGGTCCTTGCAGTCCCTCAGGCCCTACAACCAAAGCAAAACATCCTGCAGGGCTGGAGAGAGTGCCAAGGTCTAGAGTACCAGGAGTGAAGGCAGAGCTACTGTGCATGCCCTCACTGGAGTGGTGCTAGAACTGGGCACATTTCTTCTGCCTCCTCAGATCCAAGGCTCTATTTTTCGCTTACTTTTTATATATAATTATGTGTTTATTCTGCACATGGTTTTGAGTGTTTGGCCTACCATCATGTGCCATGCCTTGCTTTCTTTATCTCATATCTTTGTTAGCATTGTGCTTTAAGTTGGGATGTACATAGTGGCAGAACTTGTGCAGTACGTAAGCAGGGCCTAGATTTATGCACATAAGTTATAGAATACTATGACTTCTGCATGTCACTATATCAATTTAGGTGTGGTCAGTTAGGCCTGCTCTAGACCAGGCATAAGTGCTGCTGCTAGACTCCAGTATGTCCCTATATCCATGTTCTCTAAAGTCTGCATGCGCTTTATTTTATTGACTAGGCCCCAAATATACAGATGGCAACATGCTTTGCCTACACACAGGATTATAGAATTACCATCTAAATAGGTAATAATACACCTTACTGCCATAACAGAGCAAAGTAAATAGGTTTCTAAGATTACTAAATCTAATCAGTCTGTAGCTACAGTACTGAAAATTGACCTATAACTGTCAGACATCATAGAAGAGGGCCAAATAAAAGCTTAAGATGTGAAAAATATGAGTGCATGAGTGCATATAACAGTGCAATTCAGAACTCCTTTCTTAAAAATGTGATATATGAAATAGCAATGTACACTTAGGGGTCCCTTTTACCAACACTTAGCTCGAGCTAAGAAATAAAATGGGCCATGTTGCAGATAGCTTGAGCTAAGTGTCAGTAAAAGGGGCCCGTAATGTTGGAAAGTGGGAAACAGGACTGCAGTTGCCATGGTAAGAGAGAACAGCATTCCATTACTGCTTTACATTGCGAAATCATAGTAAGTAGTGCCAAAGCAGCAATGTGTCAGCATTTTGTATTGCTATAAAAGAGATATACGAGTACTACCATTATGCCAAATGCTATGGCACAGGAATCACATCCTTTACAGATGCTGTAGTAGCAGAGCTATGTGATCTTTGGCATGCTATAATGCTTTCCATGACACAGTAAAGAAGTGCATTTTTCTAGCGCTCATTTAGGGTCCTGTTTCCCTGGAGCCTATTTTATTTTTTTATAGTTTCAGTTGCATGGCAGCAGCACGTAGGGAAAACCTACATCAGCAAACTCTACTTTATATATGTCACTCAAGACTCTAACATGTTCTAATTATTTTCATGCAGTGTTAAGGAACATCCTTGATAGTACTTTTTCAGGAGATCGAGGGGCAATTTTCAAGCTGTTTACTTAACATGCAAATCCACAGCTATATTATAATTGTGGATCCGATCTTTGGTCTCATGTTTAAAAGGCAGGTACTGCATACTTTTCCTTTAAAAAAAATGCCAAGAATGCAAAAGACACACAGACTTCTGAAACTGTAGGGTTTTTTTTTTTATCAGTAACATTTTATGAAAGCTATCACATATAGATTTAATAATACAATGAATGTGAATCATTTACATGAAAGCACATTTTACAAAGGATGTCCAAGCGCAATCTGGGACATCTACAGCCGGAATGTCTGAAAAAAAGCAGGCACATCCAACTTCAAGCACGATTTCACAAATATGGAAATGCTCAATATGGACTTTTATGGGGGTTTCTACATAGATGTCCCTGGAATGGTGTTTGGGAACAGTGATGTCTAAGAGCATAATGATTAGAGGAGTGAGGTAGGACTAGGTAAACCAGGGTTCACAATCTCAGTGCTACTTGCTGTGATCTTGAGCAAGTCACTTAACTCTCCATCTTCTCCTCTGGATGTTTCACGGCCAAAATAAGCACTTTCCCGATGTCTATTTGTTCCTGGTGCAGGTCTAAACTTGGACATCCCCAACATTTCTGAGATCATCTAAGTACATTGTATTGATCCAGGCATGCCTCCACCATGCCACCTACCTACTTGAATGCTCACACATCGCAAACCTCTTTAAAAAAACATTTATAAAATGGTTCTGGGGACATCTCTGTGATTTGAATGTCCATGTACAGATTTTCAGATGTCTAAATCATGACTAAGGGGTATGTTTACTAAACCTTCTTAATGTGCGCTCTGTGACGTTACCGCCCGTTAAGGTACCTTAACGCGCGTTAATGGCGTTTTATCAGGCGCTCAGGTACCTTAGCGCGCGTTAACGCACGCAGCAGCGCAAATGAGTGCTGAAGGCGGGGAAAGGCTCCCGGAGGGCGGAGGAAGGCTCCCCAGGGGCGGAGAGAAGGGGTCAATGGGTGGAGAGTGGGAGGGGAGAGGCTCCCCGCACACTAACGATGTGAAATCCGAGGCTCAAAACTAACGCCAGTGAAACCCTGGCGTTAGAGCTGATTTAAAGGGCAGAGAAACCATTTATGTCAGCAATGTACAGCAAAACCAGGGAAACCTACACTACACTGCACTGCACATGTATCACACTTATCACTTTTTTGTAGGTTGTGCACGGAACAAAAATGAAAAGAAACATTGAAAACATACCCCAAAGACTTTTAAAATGACCCTCTTATCCTCTATCAGTCACAATCTTAGGAATGCCCAGCTGACTGTACAGTATGGGCCTGATTCCATCCTGCACGTCTGGGCCCTCTGTGCATCCATTCAGAACCAGACGCACAGAGGGAGTCGCGATTCTGATCCCACGAGGCACGTCTAGCCCCGCTGGAACAGATTCACGAACAGGCCTCTACGTGCAGGCCAGGACCCCAATTTCATCTGGTCTGCACATACAGGCCTTCCCCAGCTAACTCAGTCAGCACTCTTCAATGGAGCCATGGCGCTATGGCGTCCGGTTGCCATGACACCACGGCTCCATTGAAGAGCCATGATACCCAGCCGCCGGCTCCAGCAGAGATTTCCCCGCAGCCTGACCCCCGATCTGGCCTCCTAAGGCCAGGGTTGGGCTGCAGGGAATGTCCTCGCCCCTCCCCCCCCCCCGTCCCTCCATGCCTGCCGATCCCTGGCGACTAAGGGAACTTATTCCACCAAGGAGGTGGAATAAGTTCCCCATGCAAGTCGCCAGCCCCCAACATACAGGGCCTACATTAAAATCAGCTGTCTACATCCAGGGCCAAAAACCGCCCACTGCTCGCCCTAATGCCCTTACCGATCCGCCCCTTTTCCTCCCCATCTACCTTCCCCATACAAGATGCAGGGAAAATAGATGGGACCGGGAAAAGGCACGAATAGCGGGGATGGATATCCCAAAGGGATGTCCATCCCCGCTATTTGTGCCTCAGAATGACCCTGTATAAGGGTAATTCCATAAGAAGCCACATACATTTACACACCATCTAATATGCGGTTGCAATTCTATCAGTAAGTTTGTGGGGACCATCTCATGTACCATCTCATGGGTAGAGCGTGCACTTAGACAATTTATAAAATATGATGTGAATGTGTGTAAGATACACACCATCATCTACAACAGCTCTAGATCTCGTATAAGTGATCATAGCTCAAATTTACGTGTGTTAGCAGCCACATATGCTAGCATTG
Source organism: Ichthyophis bannanicus (assembly GCA_033557465.1). Classification (NCBI taxonomy): domain Eukaryota; kingdom Metazoa; phylum Chordata; class Amphibia; order Gymnophiona; family Ichthyophiidae; genus Ichthyophis; species Ichthyophis bannanicus. Next base: position 1,011,932,246 of record CM066033.1, on the reverse strand, counting down.
TATATAGTCGACTCTGACTTTATAAAATATGCATGGTTGATGCATGAAAAAACATGCCTTAACTACATGGAAGCCTATAGAATTAGCCTCTTTGTGCTTTATGGAGCCTCTTCCACACTTGAAAATATTGCATGAAAATAAGTTCCAGACATCAAATTTATCAAACAGTTTTTTACCCACTTATGTAGCTTTAAAAATACAATTTCAAGGACAAAATTCAGCAATCTGACAAACTCCAACTTTAACCTGATATTCAGTGGGACTTATCTGGTTAAAGTTAACTTTAGGATATCCATCCTCTGCATCTAGATTTATAGGGGTAGTTACTAATCTGTGGTAAATATTGCATTTTACCGCAGCTTAATTTACCGTTGGAATAAAATACCTGCCATAAATCATTACTATAAGTTCTGAATAAGGCATAGTAAATGAATAAGGCAACTTGAATTCAACGTCACAAGCTGGTATTCCTAGGAAAATAATGCCAGATTCAAGCTGGCACTATTTCATCCTAATGTCAAAGCATGGCCCAATGCTCTTGAGAAACTATTAAAGGGGCCATCGCATAAAACATCAGGCCACTGATCCCCCCAGGAGAGTCCCCCTGGCATAAGACATGGGGGTATGTTTACTAAACTGCGGTAACGTAGCAGCGGCTATGTTAATGCGCGTTATGTAAGGTTAACGTGCAGTAACGTTGCATAGCACGCGTTAGCATTCCCGGCCGTGGTAAACCCCGCAGTGGGTGGAGAGAAGGCGGAGAGAAGGGGTCAATGGGCAGGGAGTGGGCGGGAGAGGCTCCCACGGCACCAACCCGGGGAACTGAAGGGCTGGAAACTACCGCGAGTGAAAACCTGGCATTAGATTCACATTTGCAGGAGAGAGAAACCATTTAAGTGTCAGCAATGTACAGCCTAGGCAGGGAGACTGAGAAAGGTGATAGTAGTGCTACATCTGCAGCAACAGTATAGTGGCCAAGTATGAAAGGCCACTATGGTGATGGTGCAAATAGGGCATAGGGGGCTGCAAGCGGGACATGCAGTGGGAGCAGCTTGGGCACAGGGTGAACTAGGCCGTTGCCCAGGTAGCACATAGGAACATAGAAACTGGAAATCAGCAGGACAGCAGCTGACCAGGGCCAAACATGCCCAGTAATCCATGTTCCACAGTGTCCCATCCAGGGGACAGTACCCAGCAAGTACCCCAAAAGTCACACAGGTACCACTATGCCTGTAATAGGGCAAGAAGTGCACATCTGGGGACCACACTAACAAGGGTCAATAGACCACACCCAGGATGGGTCCCAAACAGTTTGTAGACCCAGCTAACTGAACACACTTTACGGCAGCCCCTAGTAAGGCATTTCAGGGTGTGCCCACATATTGCCGGAAACATATATACACCCAGTAGGCCAAACTGGGTGCACCGTACCTGAGGTGCATGCCCTAGCCTGTCCACAGTCGGCAGTAACAACACACTCCACCTACATCTACCCGGTCCACCCTAGCCATTAGTTGCTAGAGCACTGGCCTGACATCCCCCCGGCCATCACTCCCCCATGTGGAAGGGACATAACATTGTTAGGCAGTGATGGGGGGGATGTGTGGAAGTCCATGTATAGCTTGCCACCCCAGACCCTGCACCCTAGGCACCCACCTATCTGCACAGTGGATGGCCTTGGACTGCGCACGACCAGCACCGACAGCATATGGTCATGTTGGCATGGCAGGGGGGTGTTTGTGCTGGAGGGAGCAGTGCCACCTGCCTGCAGTGGCCCTAGGCCATGCCCTGTACCAGTACGTGGTGTGCAGTGCAACAGAAAAGGTCTGTCTGAGGAAAGTAAGGGTAGCCCCAGGGACCACTACTCCAGTGTGGTGCAGTACACACAGCTAGTGTGTCCAGGAGCAGAGGATCACAGGTTCAAGTCCCAGCTATGGATCCTGCAGAGCATCTCCCCACATTTTACCCTATAATGCAGATACAACATCAACATGTGCAAACCCCAATGCTGCGTCGAACAGGGGTAAAAACACCCACTCACCCAGGCACCACTATCCAAAGCTTCATGGAGAGTCAGGCTGTTGGCCCCAGCATGGAGATGCAGTTATCACCAGAGCACTACTACCACCCCTGCACAGTTTAGCAATGTCGGCACTGTGATCAGGACCAGTGCGGCGGGCAGGATTGCCAACCACCCCTATCATTGTGCAATGCTGCATTAGGAGTGTGTGTGTGTGTGTGTATGTATGTCTATCCATTGTTTTTGTGGCTGCCTACACCACTCTAGGCCCACAATGTCACACTGTTACCAGCGTTAGCCTGCAAATGTGCATAATGTACGTATGTAATCTATTAGAGTATTTGCACTTACTTTTCATATAAGCCTACTTATATGAACCGTTAGAACACCCACACTATAACATTTCTCATTATTGTACTATCTCACTATTGTATTATCTCATTAGTGTATTACCTCTTTATTGCATTTTGCATTATTACATGATCTCTTTATTGTAGTATCCCTTTATTGCATGATTATCCCATTATTGCATGATTTCCTTATAGCATTATTGCGTATCTCCTTATTGCATGATTTCACCATCTCCCATTGCATTATTACATTATCTCAAACACACACAATCAAAATATCAGAATGGCCTTTCACTTCGTTGCCATTGTTAGCTTTTACCTTATCACACATTGGCTTGGAACCTCACTTGCCCTCTCCCCATCTTACAATCATATCCCCATCTTGAATAACCATGGAAAAAGATGGTCGGGGCCCCCGTACCACCAACCAGGAAGCGACGCTTACACACGCCGCTCTCACCTGATATACATAGCAATCCAACTATCCAAGACACCCAAACAGGAAAAACCTCAGACCTTCCAAAGCCTAAAATGTGCCATCATAAATGCCCGTTCAATACGCAATAAATGGCCGGTTATCCTAGACGTAATCTCCCATTACGATCTGGATTTACTTATGATCACGGAAACCTGGCTATCATCGGAGGACAACGTTCTCCTCAACCAACTCCTGCCCTCCAACTTCTCTATACACACACGACATAGAGAAAACAAAAAAGGAGGAGGAGTGCTCATACTCACCAAATCAGACCTTCATTTCCACATGACCGACTCCTCCAGCACAAACAACCTGGACATTCTCTCCATTGCAAACCAACACTGCTCTATCAACCTACTGTACAGAACACCGTCTGCTTCTCCGGTTGACCTCCCTACCATTATTGACATGGCTGCCAACATCCTCAATCCCAATATACCAAACTGGATAATGGGAGATTTCCCATTACCTCAAAATTATGCAACTGCCTTCCTCGATGCCATTGAAGACCTGGGATTCAAGCAAATCATCAATAAACCCACACATATAAAGGGTAATATTCTTGATATGGTGTTCGCTCCTCAGTCGGTCCTTGAACAAAACCACGACCTAATGATGTCGGTTATTGATGTACCCTGGTCAGACCACAAACTGATCAATCTCCAGATACCCATCAGCGACAAGCAACTGCATAACAACCGAGAGACTAACAGCACATCACGTACGTCAACGAGAAGCTTTCGACCATTTAACAGGGAACTCATCCTATCTGAGACCCACTCACTCCTCAACAACACTACGCTCGACCTTGATGAACTAATCTCCTCCTGGAACTCCAACCTTAATGCCATCTCACAACGCCCGCACCCCAATAACACATCAAGGAAAAAAAGAAGCTCTACCCCATGGTTCTCTCCTGAACTGCGATCTTCTCTCACACATCTACGCAGACTTGAGAGACGATGGCGCTGATCGCTCTCCGCGGAAGATCAGACCGCTTACCAACTCCACCTTTCAATGCACCAAGAAGCAATCACAGTTAAAATGAAACAATATCACACCGATACTCTAAAGAGATCTCTGAACAAGCCACGGGATCTCTTCAACTTGGTCAAATCCATTTCGAAGGAACCATCTCTTGAACAACACGATGGGATTCACCCACAAAAATTCGCTGACTACCTACAATCTAAGCTTATACAGACTGACAAGGTCGCAGCAGCCGCGTATCAAGAACCGACCGGCCTAATCCCTCTACCTATGTTTTCCACACCATCTACAAAATGTATTGAGGATACAATCGCATCTCTCAACACCTCCACAGCGCAGACTGATCCTTGCCCAGCCTTTTGGATTAAGGAGCTACGCAATGAGTTCAGTCCTTTCATCGCAAAACTGATGAACCTTTCCTTCACAACGGGTTCCTTCCCCACAGCACTCAAACAGACATCCATTAGGCCGCTATTAAAAAACTCCAAACTAGACCCCCACAGGGTCGATTCTTACAGGCCCATAGCTAGTACTTCTTCCAGCACAACAGTGTGTATAGTTGTTACAATTGTTTTCTTTTTAATTGTTTTTATAGCCCTCTTGTTTTAGTGCTTTACTTTGTATTAATTTAAGCAACTAGTCTTATTGATTTGTTTGTACTGTCTAGTTCTTAATTATTTATCACTCTCATTTTTAATTATTTATATTTTATGTTTCTATAATCAGTTACCTCTTCTAGTACAACAGTGTGTATAGTTGTTACAATTGTTCTCTCTTATGTTGTACGTCATAGACCTAACCAATAGTGGCTCTCTCTTACTAAGTATGGTGTATATGTTTGTATTTTAGGTCCTCCTTTGTGGTTTCTCAGCCCTGCGTTTTTTACTTTCAGTCTGATTGATGTATTCTTTTACTTATTTATATTATTCACGTTGTTATACATAGTTATTATTGTTCTTGTACAAGTTTACAGGTCATTCCTGCATTTTTTCTTAATATGCCATGTTTTTAATTGTTTTATTTTAATTGTTTCTCTATTGTTTTTATTTTGATTCATTTATTTCATATGTTTGTTATTTAAGCGATATCCCCCCTGAGGAAGGCGTTGCCGAAATGCGTTGGGGTCCCGTTTTAATAAACAAGTTGCCTATGCACCCTACGTCTCCTGCTCTTTGTGTTTGCCTTAACATGGGTTCAGAGAATATCATGGAGTTGAGACCCTCCTCACCATCCTATTCAATAATATAATCACAGGCATTGACAACATCCGACAAGGTTTTGTGCTCATCTTCTTAGACATTGCTGCGGCATTCGACTCGGTAAGTCACAAGCTTCTCCTCGGGCGATTGAAAGAGAAGGGCGTCTGCAACACTGCGCTCGAATGGTGCAAGTCTTATCTAGATGGAAGATGGCAACATGTAAAATCCGGATCAGAAGAATCAAAACGCTTCCATCAAACACAAGGTGTGCCGCAAGGTTCCTCTTTGTCATCCCTCATGTTCAATATATACATGCAACCCATTTGCAGTATCATCAGATCATTTAACGTGAGCTGTTTGATATATGCTGATGACATACTCTTATACATGCCGTTCTCCACAGATCAAATGGACCTTACACCCCTGGTAGACTGTTTCAATGCGGTCTCAGAATGGCTCCAATCTCAAAACCTCCGCATTCAGCACAAGAAAACAGAGGTGCTCTTCATCGCGAGAGACCCCCAACTTTACTCCTCCATCCCATGTAAGAGTCAAGGAAGCTGACCTGCAAACTAAAGACACAATAAGATACCTTGGAGTCACCTTGGACCAACGTCTTGATATGAAATCACACATAGGCAATATTGTAAAAGCTGTATATTTCAAAATCCGTACGCTCAGGCATCTGCGCCCCTTATTGGATCCGGACGACTTCCGGACTATATACTGTCGCCCCCACCTGGCTGGGCGTATAGCCGGGCACCAGGATGGAGTCGCCTTGCTGCCCTAGAATAAGTCCTCCCAATATGGCTGCCAGGAGGGCTGCTGGGATATGTAGTTTCACTTATCCATATTAGGCAAAAGTAGTTGTGCAGACAAGTGGTCAGGCGAAACAGAGAAACATTTATTTGTTGTGTTCTGGGGTTTCCATCATATTCACAAGTAACAGGCTGAATAAACAATAATGGGATTCTTCTCCAAAGCAAAGGTATAACTTTTACAAAAGTATGCACAGGATTACTGGTATCAGCAATAGATAGCTTCTTAGGAACTTGCTTTCAAAGCTCAGATTATAAAGCTTCTCATGGGCACATTAGCTTCTTATGAGAGTGTTTACTTCACAGCTCCTTTATAACAGAAACAGCTTTAAAATGTCCACTGAGATTTCCCTTCAGTTTCAGGCCTTACAGAGCAACAGCTTGATTAACAACGTTCAGCTGTTCTCTGTGCTGCGTCCTTCAATCAGGTAAGTTCCTTACTATGGCATTCACTCATTCAAACAGGTTTTAAGCTTAACACACTTCTAATTCATTAGCTTTACAATAAGAACACTGCATCTCATCGGAGCTATCTTCATAGTCTTCATAGCAGCTTCCTATATCCATTTCCTCAATGGCATCCTCACAACATTCTTCAGAGGGTACCTGGCTGTAGAGCTGACTAGTTTGTTTCTGGAGCATTTCATTCAATCTCTCTAATAGAACCTTTTTCTGCTCTATTTCTTCAGAGAGCTGGGAGTGCTGACCTGCAGACAAGTTATTGTTTCTACTGCTAGAGCTTAGCTGGTTATTATAATTATTCCTTCTAACAGGAACTAATTCTCTTAACTTTCTTTCAGGCAGGAATTCTGGAAGACACACTTGCCTTAGTTCAGGGCCGTTTAGTAGCTCTCCTCTTTCCTTGCCAGAGCCATGCTGCTTTCTCTCTGCAGACACTTCTCTCTGTTGTAGCAAACTTCCTTTCTGCTGAGACTGCCTTGGACCGGTTCCAAGCAGATCCCACTGCTTGTCTTTGAGCTTGAGTCCAGCACTTCTCGTGCCTCCTTGGGCCCCTTCTCCTCTAGCTCCAGTTCCTCTGGATTCTCTTCCAGGTCCTCTGGGTTCACTGCCACTCCTTCTTCTCTCTTCTCCTTGTCTTCCTCCTTCACTTTCCGGTCCTCCTCTCTCTGACTTTCCAAACACAGGAGTTTTAAACTGCTCCCTCTCAGGGACCACGCCTTTTTCCCAGCACACGTGGGAGCTGCTAGGCTTCACTCAAGCCCTGACGTGCTGACGTTGGCGGGGCTTAATGGTGACTGTGCTATGAGTCAAAGGTTCTCGGTTGCTGGGGAAACCCTGAATGCTCTCACTCTTAAAGGCACAGAGTTCATTCTCCTGGCATTCCATAGCCTCTGAACTGTCTTCATCATCACAATACCAATCTCTAATCTGACCCCATTTTGACTTTGCCAATGCCATCTTACAAGGTCTCCCTCAATCTACACTGAGCCCGTTACAGCTGGCCATGAATGCTGCAGCAAGGGTCCTCCACGGAGCCTCCAGAAGTGACCACGTGACTCCTATCCTGAAGCAGCTTCACTGGCTCCCTATACACGGAAGGCTTATCTTTAAGACCTTACTCCTCTCATTCAAGGCCATCAATGGCCTTTTATCTTCTTCACTTACAGAACTCATTCACACAGTGCCTCCCAACAGATCCAGAAGAGCAACAACTGTAAACTCGCTAATAACCCCAAAGGCCTTGACAAAATGCAACAGTACAACGGCAAATAGGGCCTTCAGTCTTTGCATCCCCAAATGCTGGAATGCTCTACCATCTGACATTCGGGCCATTGTAGACCTTACTCAGTTCAGGAAGGCACTCAAATACCACCTTTTCCTCCAATACTACCCAGTCAGCAATGAAATCTACCACCTAAGAAAGCAACCATATGTTATTTCCGATATAGTGTCAGCACCCCGCCTGCAGATTTATGTACATATTCTACTCATGTTATCTTAGCTTTTACTCATGTTCTTTGTAAATATTTTATGTATATAGTTCACCCATGTTATCCAGGTTTGTACTCCTGTTCTCTGTAAAACCGAACAGCTTGTTGTTCTGGTCATTTTGTTATACTGTAAACCGTGCTGATATCGAATAGTGCGGTATATAAGAAATTGTAATAAATAAATAAATAATGAGGAGCAAGGTATTGTGGGTATGGCCCAGACAGGGTGGGTTGGTCAGGATGCATCTGCACAGGGTGTAGGGCAATGGTTGGGACACTATAGTGCCCGACCACCACCTGCATGGACATGGTGGCGACAGCATGGCATGCTGTGAGGTCACTCACCCTGACCGAGCAGTGACTATGGCATGTCTATGCTCCCACATAGTGCTCAACACTGTTTGTCTTCAATAATACCTGTGTGTTTCTAGTTCTGTGGCTTAATTATTGAGATATCTGCTTGGTGTCTGTGCTGTACATCCCATTTCTGTGTGCACAGGTTTCTTCTGTGAGCATGCACTATGGACTGGCTAGTGGGCTGTCTGCAGTTAGTCTGTGCATGGTTGGAGCACCTGGTAGGGTGCTGCAGGTGCTGTCTGCTAGTGCATGGCAGACCGTGGTGTGGGGCAGTTGAAGTTTCCCTGGCCTACCCCCAGCATTACTGTTGGTCTGCCATGGTCACAGGTATGGTTCTGGGTCCCCCAGCCCTGGAGGGCTGTCTTCTGCCAGCAGGACTGTGGTTGCTGGTCCTACAGCCATTTCTCAGGGCTCAGGCATCTGTCTCTCCATTCCTTCACCTACAGAATGGGTAGTTGTGGGTCCTCTGGGGGATGTAGTGTATACCACCTTGACCCATAGAGGCAGTGTTACATCTACCTCATGCGAGTCTAGATGCCCTGATAACAGGTGTCCATAGCAGCCAGACCTTAACAGTGGGTACACACTAGTCTGGGTGGTATCTGACCCTACAGAGCCACATGTGACTGTGGAACACAGATCAACACAGAAGTACATTCAGTTGCACTACTAGGAACACCTATCACAGACTAGAAGTGATAGGGATGTGCAGTAGGACTACCTATCTCTAGTGCCACATGTACTGCGGACCTAGTGCTGGGTGCCCATCCTAACCCTCAGGGTGAACACAGAACCTGCACAATGGCATGGTCTGTAGCTACTCTGTGCCAGTATCATGCACTGTCAGTCCGTCTTACCACACTGCAGTACCGAGAGATATAGACCCCATTTGGTGATCAGCTGTAGACCGCTGTTCTGCATGTGCATTGCATCATGGGTGCTGGTGGGGTTACCCTATCCTGGCACATAGAGCAGATGGTTTGTGTGGTGACCTGCAGTCCTTCTGTACCCAGCCATTTCTAGGCAACAGCCCATAGAAGTATAGCCTAATGGTTAGTACAGTGATGTTCTAAATAGTGGTCATGGGTTCAAGTCCTCATTGTTCCCTCTTTTCATGCCTGTCCAACTTAGATATTTTGCATGCCTGTAACAGTCATATCTTTGCAGATCCGTGCTGCCAGCCCATATTACCCTCACCACAGTTGCCAACAATTGTTCACTCCATCTATCTGTGTCTGTCAGCTGTGTAGAGTCCTGTCTTCCTGTGCAGGCTGCCACCCCATGTCCTGCACTGCTACCCTTTTCTGCATTGCGCCTCTTCGTGCTTGCCTCGCCTGTGCCTGATCTGCATGGCACCACCACTCCTCTGTCTACCCATCATTGTAACTATCCTGCCAACTCCGTCTCCATGGGGGGGACACGTATTCCCATCATCTGCCACCTACTGTCTTTCTAGTACTTTACATTGCCGACACCCTTTGCTGTGGTACAGTTGCCCCAACATGTTTGTCAACAGTACTGGCAGCCACATGGGATGCCCGCAGATATGGCAGGTCCAGAAGTTCCCAGCTCTCCCTCCTTCCATCACCTGTTCATTGCCTTTCCTCGGTGCTCTATCCAGTGTTAGGGTTACAGCTGTTTCTATGCCTCACAGGTCATGCATGTCAACCTGAAGCACCTTGCAGCTCTTAGAGCACACTGACCTAGGGCACTGTAACATTGTTAGGGCGCCTTAACCTATGGTTCCATAGCCCTGGGTGCCTTCTACTGTGCCTTGTCCAGGGTGTCTAATACGGCGCTTAGCCTAAGGAGCCCTATAGGGCGCCTAACATACCCCATAGTCTCTTTGTTCCCCATTGAGTATAATATATTTATCTGAGTGTGACATATCAGGTGAACTCAAGAATGACATTTTAGTAAGACAGTTGCCATGGCACAGAGGTATTCATGTGCTTTGTGAAAAAAAACAATCACAAAGTATCCAGGTTTCTACTATTAGTTATAATTTCCTTCCTTTTCTATTTCTAGTTATTTATTTTTTAAAATTCATTGTAGGAAAGGTATCTCATATTCCAGAAGTGGAATAAAAAAGGAATGGTTGATTATATCAAATGCTGTATTGAAACCAATTGTAATATAGTGGCCTTTAACTAAAAATGCATTGCTCCAAGCAAACAGTTCTATATGTGCTGACAATTCAGATTCTAGACATAGGAGTTGGAAGCAGAAGGGGAGATGCTGGCCTCAGTGGGAAAATGGGTAAAAAGGGTGCATCTCTGGGTATGTATACTGATGGGCGTATGCCTGCCACATAGAATGTATCATTGGCCTTAAATCTCATTCATTGGGGCAATAACTTTCACTCTTTGGGATGGACCACCCTTTGCATCTCTGGATATGTATACTGATGAATGTGCGCCTACAACGGCAAGGGTATATGTAGGCAGCATATCTGCTAAAACCTGATTCTGTGCGGTTTTTACTTTTTTTGCCGTTGGACAGAAAGCCAGTCGCAATAAGCTATAGGAAAGAGACAGGAGACATGTACAGAGGAAGCTATTTCATGTTTCTTTGTCTCCATCCCCATGCCATGCAACTCCCCTACTTCCTGGAATCTACTGCTGCAGAGGCTTCTACCACTGCATTATGGCCCCTGGGATTGAATTTGCTGGGTTGCCACTGATGCTGCTATCTGGATTCTCACTCTTCTGATGCCCTCCTCAAAAGGTGACGTAGATAGGGAATTGAAGTTGCCATTACTGGTCTCTGCTCTCCCCCCCAAAAAAGAGAGCTAGAAATGTAATTGAAGCCACTGGAGGAGGGTGCCTGAGGTGTGAAAGGGGGAAGATAAAGGAGGTCAAGTCAGTGCTGGAACCTGGGGCATACATGAGCATCCTCACATCCCCCCCCCTTCACCGCCTACCAATAGTCTGTCCCTTCTGCTTGGGGGAGGGTTGGCTGGGGGGATGTCAGGTCAGTGTCCTGGCAACTGTTAGCTCGGGTGGACCAGGTAGATGTAGGTGGATTGTGTTTGACCTTTGTCAGCTGCTGTCATGCTGATTTCCTGTTTCTATGTTCCTGTGCCACCTAGGCGCCCGCCTAGTCCATCCTGTGCCCCAGCTGCCACCGCTACATGTCCCGCCTATAGCCCCCTATGCCCCACTTGCACCATCGCCATAGTGGCCTTTCATACTTGGGCACTATGCTGTTGCTGGAAATGGAGCACTACTATCACAATCCTTGGGCTCCCTGTCTATGCTGTACATTGCTGACACTGAAATGGTTTCACTCCTGCAAATGTGCATCTAACGACAGGTTTTCATTTGCGGTAGGATTCAGCCCGTCAGTTCAACGCATTAGTGTGCAGGGAGCCTCTCCACGCTCACTCCCCGCCCATTGACCCCTTCCCCGGCCCTCTCTCCACCCTCTGTGGTGTTTACCGTGGCCGGGAACGTTAACGATCGTTAGGTAACATTAACGCGCGTTAACGTTACATACCGCACGTTAACGTTACCTAACGATCGTTAACGTTACCTAACGCGCGGTCTGTAACATTACCTCAGTTTAGTAAACATGCCCCTATGCCAAAAACCATTCCAGCTACACATTTCCTGAAATTCTCATTTATATTAATCTAATTTGGCTTGTAGCATTATAAAACTTGATACCTGTTCTTAGCCCACCCCGTTCTTTTTTGTACTGCTGATCTTAAGAAAGCTATTTTTCATCTCACATTCAACATGGTAATGTTTCTGGCCTGTAAAGAAGCTTGGAGAGCAGAATCATTTTAAATGCACACCTCTCAAAAAATGATCACTTTAAATCCTTCCATTATTCTTTCCCATCTGTCAGCCTATCTTTGTTGGCCATCCTGAATGCAGGTAAAGTAACTGTGGACAGCATGGGGTCAGTGCACTCAGACACATGCTCAGGCTCTTCTGAGTCCTACCCCCTGGGTTGCAAACTTCCTGCTGGAGGAGTGGGAAGTAGAAGAGATTTAGTATGTGCCTGTGCTCAACGGCTCCACACCATACACAGCTCCTTTACCATCATTCCAAGTGACCTGCATAGGTAGGCTGATGGCAATGTGTGAGAGGAGGGGATTTTTTGCATGTGTGAGTGAGATTCTTTAAACCATGGGCTGGCAAACCTGGCAGAGCAGTGCAGCTAATTCCCTCCATCCCTCCTGGGTCTTTTGCTCTTAAAGGAGGAGGAGTGGTCTAATGGTTAGGACAAGGTACTTCAAGCTGGAGGGCCAGGGGTTCAAGTCCCACCTGGGGACAGCAATCTCAGTCCAGAGGGACTGGGATTTCTAGTCCTATAGGCACTCCTTGTGGTCATGGGCAAGCCATTCAACCCTCCATTGCCCATGTTCCCTGTAAGTATTAGCATATGTGTGTCATATCCCCTCTTGTTAAATGTATCCCCCAATTGACCACCTTGACCCGGTGAAAAGCAGGATATAAATACAGCTAAATAAATAAATCTACTTGAAAACATTTTTAGTATTATGTTTTGCCTTTATAGCAAACTTCTTTTCAAATTCCCTCATAGCCTGCTTTTCATGTTCTTGCTAGGGTATATTCTTATCCTTGTTGTCACCATTTGGGTCTGCTTTCCATTTTTTAAAAGTTGTCCCTTTGGGCTTTCACTACCAAGTTTACCTTACCATTAAACTACACTGGCAGTTTTTTGGTTTTCTTTTGACCGTTTTTTTAATGTATGGGATATCTCGGCTCATCCAAATTTATGACCCTGGTAACCATTCTTTTTCATTTTTCTCAAATATTCTCATTTTATCATAATCCTCCTTTTAAATTCAATCCTGCAACAATAGTGTTCTTTAATATCTGTCTTCCAATGGTTGTCACAAATTTGATTGTGTCATGATCACTATTGCCAAGTGGCCCTACCTCCCTTACACCTTGAACCAGGTCCTACATTCCACTGAGGACTGGATCTAAAGAAGGTCCTCCTCTTATAAACCCCATAACATTTTGTTCCTCCCTATGCCTACCCTTTTGTCTCATTTTAGCTGGATAAGTTTTGGCTATATAGCAACTTATATGACCAAAATTATTCCTTGTAAATACTGGCAATTTAAAAAAAACATGTTTGACACCCACTCACCCTGATTAAATTTAACCCTTTCAAGGCCTTCTTTAAATTTTTAATCCACATTCTGCAGCCGGGTTAATTTTTGCATATTTCAGGAAAATTGTACCCGTCTTATTCAATATGTTCTAATAGTGATTTTCCTTCTGCTATGGTCATGTATTATATACCATTTGATAGGAATTTTTATTCAGAATTTTGGATCCCAAGAGTTTTGGGCTCGACCTGGAAAGGGTTAAACATTTTTTCTTCTCTTATTAATCTACAACCCAGTCAATATCAAGAAGCACTTATGCAAATCACAATGTTGTCTATACAAGTGCTTTTTTAAAGAAAACTAGGCTGATTTATAAATAAAGGGGTAAATTTACTAACCAGTGTTAATGTTTTAATTTTTTATGGCACTTTAATGTGTTTTATTTCTATTTAACATATGTAACTTAACACAAGCCAAATGATTGTCAAGGGGCCTATGGACTAATAACACATTTTAAATAATAGCAATAATGCACATTAAGGTCTAATAATGTGTGTTAATGCACTAACATGGGTTAGTAATAGTGATGTATTTTCCATGGGAAATGTCCACATTTTCAATGTTGTTTCATTAACACAAAAAAACAATAGTCAATAGTGCACACTTTTGCTCACCTATTGCTCACTATCAATAGGCAAAGTACTGATCAATAGTGTGAGCAACTGAAATCATTCCCCCTGAAACAAAGAAAAAACTGAATTAAATGAAAACTCCAAAAAACGACATGAGAAATTAACAATACAAATATGTTTGGCTTGCACACCCTTAGTTATTAAATTTATCCTAATTTTTGGCCATATAATTTGATCCATGGCCAAAATGTATCTGTATATCTTGAGGAGGAGACAGAGTGTTCCAAGAATGGAACTTTAATATATCAATCTAGTGATGACATTCAGTCACTATACAGATAATTTATTCATATCTCGCCTGCATAAATAGTGGGAGATAAAGTAAAGTTATGTCTTTATCCATGTGTTTTCAGCAACGACAAGACATACTGATATCTCTTTAAAAAATGCATGAACATGGAAAATGTATCCATATATCTTTGTGCAGATAAGCTACCACTGAAAAATCACCTCAAGGTTTTCAAAGGGTAATGGAATTTTAAATATGTAATATAGGAATGAGAATGCGTGGATGGTGTCATCGATAGAGTTTTGGTTTCCTAGACCATGGGATGCTGTTCCAAGGGTTGCAGAGCAGAGATGGCATCCATCTGTCCAAGAAAGGTCAACGCATCTTCGGTAGTAGACTGGCTAATCTACTGAAGAGGGCTTTAAACTAGATTTGTTGGGGATAGGTGAAGAAAGCCCCAGGTAAGTGGAAGCCCCCAGGTAGGTGACACATTAAATACCTTTATGGAAATGGGTAACAGGGGTAACATATGGAAAGCAGTGTGTATAAATGCCCGTAGCATGGGAAATAAGATCCCTGATGTTGAAGCTTTGGTGGGAGTGGCTGACTTGGATTTAGTGGCAGTTACAGAAACATGGTTCACAGAAAACCATGACTGGGAAGTAACTATACCTGGCTATACTTTATTCAGAAAGGACAGGGTAGGAAGAAGGGGAGGAGGAGTGGCACTGTATATAAAAACTACTATTAAAGCTTTGGAATTACAGAGCTTAAAAGGGAGAGAGGAGGCATTGTGGGTTAAACTAGAAAGAAGGAAAGAGAAATCTATTTGCATTGGTGTGATATACAGACCTCCCTCACAAGAGGAAGAGGTGGACAGAGAGTTAATTGAAGACATACGCAGCATTGCTAGGAAAGGGGATGTGCTACTGATAGGAGATTTCAATATGCCAGATGTTGATTGGCACATTCCTGCTGCAGTATCATCTAGAAGTAAGCAGATCCTGGATTCTCTACAGGGAGAACTATTCAGGCAATTGGTAACAGATCCCACACGTGAAGGGACCATAAAGGACTTGGTGCTTACCAATGGTGAAAGTGTTTCTGATGTTGTAGTGGGAGATCAGTTTGCATCCAGTGATCACCAGATGGTGTGGTTCAGTATTAGGACTAGGGCTGTTAGAATCCATTCCAAGGTGAGGATCTTAGACTTTAGGATGACTAACTTTGCGAAGATGGGCCAATACCTCAGGGAATTGTTAGTGGGATGGGAACAGCTGGGGTATGTAGAAAAACAGTGGGCAAAACTGAAAGGGGATATTTTAAGGGCAACCAACCTTTTTGTTAAAATGGTAAATAAAGGCAAAAGGAAAAGGAGACCGCTATGGTTTTCTAAGGAAGTAGCTGAAAAAGTGAAGAAAAAGAGGGAGGCCTTCATGAAATACAAGAGATCACAGAGAGAGGAAGACAGGAATCTGTATTTGGAAAAACTTAGAGAAGCTAGCAAAGTAGTCAAGAAGGCAAAGATTCAAAAGGAGGAGGAAATAGCCAATGCAATAAAATGGGGGGATAAGACATTTTTTAGATATATTAGTGAGAAGAGGAAGGGTAAGAGTGGTATTGTCAGACTCAAGGGTGCATGGGGGGAATATGTAGAAGCTGATAAGGATAAAGCGGAATTGCTTAACAAATATTTTTGTTCTGTGTTCACAGATGAAGAACCAGGAGCAGGACCTCAGAAAACACCCACAAATAGGAACAGAAGCGAGGGACATCTTGAACAATTTTCAGAAGACTGTGTTCGTGAGAAACTAGCTCAACTTAAAGTAGACAAAGCGATGGGACCAGATGGGATACACCCTAGAATACTGAGGGAACTTGGGGACGTTCTAGCAACTCCACTGACTGACCTT
Source organism: Ichthyophis bannanicus (assembly GCA_033557465.1). Taxonomy (NCBI): domain Eukaryota; kingdom Metazoa; phylum Chordata; class Amphibia; order Gymnophiona; family Ichthyophiidae; genus Ichthyophis; species Ichthyophis bannanicus. The sequence continues at coordinate 1,011,916,156 of CM066033.1, read as the reverse complement.
TTCAATGCCTCATTGGAGTCAGGAGTGGTGCCAAAGGACTGGAGAGAGGCTCATGTGGTGCCTTTACACAAAAGCGGAAGTAAGGATGTGATTGAAAACTACAGGCCAGTTAGTTTAACTTCGGTGATGAGTAAATTATTGGAAACGCTGCTGAAAGAGAAAATAGTGAGGTTTCTGGAGTCCAGCGGATTACAGGATCCGAGGCAGCATGGATTCACCAGAGGCAGGTCTTTTCAGACAAATCTGATTGATTTTTTTGACTGGGTGACCAGGGAGTTGGACCGAGGGAGAGCTCTAGATGTGGTGTATTTAGATTTCAGTAAAGCCTTTGACACTGTTCCTCACAGGCGACTTATAAACAAACTGAGCACCCTAGGGATGGACCCTAAAGTTACTGCTTGGGTTAGAAATTGGTTGGGTGGGAGGCGACAAAGAGTACAAGTAAATGGAGCTCACTCTGAGGAGAAGGATGTTACCAGTTGTGTGCCTCAGGGATCTGTCCTTGGTCCGATTCTTTTTAACATCTTTGTTAGTGATATAGCGGAAAGGCTGTCATGTAAGGTTTGCCTCTTTGCAGATGATACCAAAATCGGCAATAGAGTAGACATCCAGGAAGGTGTAGATAACATGAGGAGGGATCTAGCTAAGCTTGAAGAATGGTCTAGAATTTGGCAGCTGGGATTTAATGTTAAAAAATATAAGGTCATGCATTTGGGCTGCAGCAATCCAAGGGAGCAATACAGTATAGGAGGTGAAGTACTTTTGTCCACTAAAGAAGAGCGGGACCTAGGCGTGGTTGTGTCTGATGATCTTAAAGTAGCTAAACAGGTAGAAAAGGCGACGGCAAAAGCTAGAAGGATGCTTGAGTGCATATGGAGAGGAATGGCTAGCAGAAAAAAGGAGGTGATAATGCCTCTGTATAAGTCTTTGGTGCGACCTCATTTGGAGTATGGTGTGCAATTCTGGAGACCGCACCTTCAAAAGGATGTGAACAGGATGGAGTCGGTGCAGAGGGTGGCTACTAAAATGATTAGTGGGCTTCATTATAAAGCATATGAGGACAGACTTAAGGATCTTAATATGTACACCTTAGAGGAAAGGCGGGATAGAGGTGATATGATTGAAATGTTTAAATACCTCCGTGGCATAAATGTTCAGGGAGAGAGCCTCTTTCAATTGAAAGCAAGTTCTGCTACGAGGGGACATGGGATGAGGGTGAAGGGAGATAGATTCAGGAGTGATATGCGGAAATATTTCTTTACGGAAAGAGTAGTGGATCCATGGAATAGTCTCCCAGTGGAGGTGGTAGAGATGAGGACAGTAACTGAATTCAAAAAAGCATGGGACCAACACAGAGGATCTCTAAAGGTAAAAGGGGACTGTTGTAGTTGTTGATATGGAAGGACAGACTAGATAGGCCATGTGGTCTTTTTCTGTCATCATGTTTCTATGTTTCTATGTGAGTTTGAAAGATAAAGACTTCAATGAAGAAACTGCATTATCTTATAGATGATTCTGTGGATGAGATTACTCCAGCGAGTTTGAGAGAGAGAGAGAGAGAGAGAGAGGGAGAATTTGTCATAGTTTATTGAGACACTGAACATTCTGAAGAGTGTGTCAGTTGGCGTAAGTGTAGGCTAAAAATTCTAGAAACTGTGCTAGAAAAATTGGAGGAAATTAGCCAATGTATATTATTCTGTAATATGAGGAGGAAACTGCAAATCTTTTCTCCTCCTTCAAATTGACTACCTGCTCCTCTGATCCCATTCTCACCCATCTTCTAAGCTTTATCTCTTCCATGGTCATCCCTTCCATCTGTCATATACTTAACTGATCACTTTCCACTGCAACTGTTCCTGTGGCCTTCAAGCATGCTCTGGTCACATCTCTCTTCAAAAAGTTCTGGCTAGACCCTGCCTGTCCTTCCAGCTATCGGCCTCTCTCTCTCCTCCCATTTGCTTCAAAACTACTTGAATGAGCAGTTCACCACCACTGTCTTGACTTTCTTTCTTATCAAGCCCTTCTGGATCCATTGAAGACTGACTTTCATTCTCTACATTCCACAGAAACAGCGCTTACCAAATTCTCCAGTGACTTGTTCCTCGCCAAATCCAAGGACCTTTACTTGATCCTCATCCTTCTTTCTGCTGCCTTTGACGTTGTTTTTCACCACCTTCTTCTTGACATCCTGTCCCTGCTTTCATTTAGGGGCTCTTTTATGTCCTGGTTTTCTTCTTATCTCTCCAAGCACACTTTTAGTGTATGTTCTGGTGGATCCTCCTCTACTACCATCCTGCTTTCAGTTGGTGTACCTCAGTGTTCTGTCTTGGGATATCTACTTTTCTCTATCTACACTCAGTCCCTTGGTGCGCTTATTTCCTACCATGATTTTCAGAACCATCTTTATGATGACGACACTCAGATCTACCTCTCTGTGCCTGAAATCTCTCCAGGAATCCAGTCCCAGATCTCTACCTGCTTATCCAACTTTGCTGCCTGGATGTCTCACCGCCATCTGAAACTGAACATAGCCAAAACTGAGCTCCTTATCTTTCCCCCTAAACCCACCTCTCCCCTTCCTCCCTTTTCTACTTCTGTGGATGACACTACACTCCTCCCCGTTTTCTCAGGTTGCAACCTTGGGGTCATCTTTTACTTTACTCTCTCTTTCTCTGGGCACATCCAACAGATGGCTAAAACCTGCTGCTTCTTTCTCTACAACATCAGCAAAATTTGCTCCCTCCTTTCCACTCTCTATGGGCCTGATTCAAAGTTGTGACTTGTGGGGCTGCAAATCCCAGTGGGACGTGCAGACCCACAAGCCACCCTGCCCCTATTTCCCCTCCGACTCTCCCCGCATGGCTAGAGCAGTAGGATGGGGAGAGCTAGAGGGGGTGGGAGAGGGGAGAGTCTGGGTGGAGAGGGCAGACCAAGATGGCAAGACATACAGGGATGATTCTGGTCATGGCCCTTTACGTCCTGCAGGGTCAGAGGGGTGTGCTGATTATTCCACCTCGCAGGTGGAATAATTAGCACAAACTAGACAATCAGGGCCGGAGCCAGGTGCAGGGAGGTCTCCGCCACCTGATCCAGGCCTCAGCTGGCCAGCCATGGGCCAGGCAGCAGGGAAGAAGGGTCGGTGCCATGGGAGCCATGGGATCCTGCAGGAAGGACATCCCCACAGGCATGCAGGGGGCATGCCAGGCTGTCCTTGGTCCCGATTCTGTATGCCACAGGAACGTCTTGCTCCCACGGTTCAGAATCAGGTCCTAATGGGCCCATCCTGCTTGGGGCTGTCTGGACAGCCTGGACGTGCCCCTGATAGAATCAAGCTCCAGATAACCTGCTTCTTGCAGGTCTCATTCTGAATCATTTCTCTCCACATCAATCTGTTCAAAACTCAATTGCATGGATTATCTTCCACCAATTTCTCTATGGTCATGTAACCCCTCTTCTCAAGGCACTTCACTGGCTCCCTTTCCATTTCCACATCCAGTTCAAACTTTGCCTACCGACCTACAAGTGCATTCATTCTGTGACTCCTCACTACCTATCCTTTCTTATCTCACACTACACTCCGCCTTGGGATATCTGCTCCTCTGGCAAATCCCTTTTATCTGTGCACTTCTCTGCCACTTCCAACTCCAGAATTCATTCATTCCATCTTACTGCTCCATATGCCTGAAACAAACCACCTAAATCTATGTGTGGAGGAGTGGCCTAGTGGTTGGCACAAGGTACTTCAGGCTGGAAGAACAGGGGTTCAACTCCCACTAGAGAGCAGCAACCTTGGGCTGGAAGGACTGGGGTTTCTAGTCCCACAGGTGCTCCTTGTGGTCTTGGGCAAGCCACTTAACCCTCCATAGCCCATGTTCCCTGTAAAATAGTTATCTCCAAGTTATAATGCCTTGTTCAATGTAAACCACCCTGATATCATGAAAGGTGGTATGTAATAAATGTGTCAGACACCTTCTGTAGCCCTACTCAAATTCAGGCTAAAACCCCACCTCTTTGAAGCTGCTTCTGGATCCTGATGCTCCTCACTCTCTTGTCCACCACTTATTTGTATCTTACCATACCCCCTTACCCAATTTCACTATGGGGTGCATTCCAAATGGTGAATAGTGCCTGTGTATGTGCAGGCCAGATGGGTAACCTGCGATCAGACCCCAAACATATGCTGCACCCAGAGAGACCTGCACGTACACAACATTTGTGCTGGGAGTTTTGTACATGAGTGAAGCAGGGGCAAAGCGGGGGTGGAGCGAGGAAATGGCCAGGTCAGAGACATACAAAGCATATGCAGGAAGGGACTATATACATTAGGCATGTAGATAGCTGGGTGGCTGGTGGACGTGAGGATCACCTGGTAACATGCCAGCCTGGTGTGAAGGTAGCGGCCCTCACGCGCCACCTAGATAAGGTCCTAGATAGTGCTGGGGAGGAGTCTGCTGTCTTGGTACATATCGGTACCAATGACATAGGAAAATGTGCTAGGGAGGTTCTAGAGGCTAAATTTAGGCTTTTAGGTAGGAAGTTGAAATGCAGGACTTCCAGGGTAGCGTTCTCTGAAATGCTTCCCGTACCACGTGCAGGACCCAAAAGGCAGGCAGAGCTCCGGAGTCTCAATGCGTAGATGAGACCATGGTGCAGAGATGAGGGTTTTGGATTTGTTAGGAACTGGGGAACATTCTGGGGAAAGGAGGGGCTCTTCCGAAGGGATGGGTTTCACCTTAACCGGGATGGAACCAGGCTGCTGGCATTAACCTTTAAAAAGGAGATAGAGCAGCTTTTAAACTAGATAATAGGGGAAAGCCGACAGTAGCCCATGAGCGGATGGTTCGGAAGAATGTATCATTGAAGGATACTACCAAAAGCAGAGAGGTTCCAAAAAAGAGTAAAGTAGCCCAAATGCCCTCGAGTATGGAGCAGACAGAGCTTAAAGATCCCAAATTACCCATGACTACCAATAGCCAAATTAATATGAATAAAATTCAGTCTCTAAAATGCTTGTATGTAAATGCTAGAAGTCTAAAAAATAAAATGGGAGAGTTAGAATATATAGCACTAAATGAGAGGTCAGATATGATTGGAATATCAGAGACTTGGTGGAAGGAGGACAACCAGTGGGACACTGTGATACTCGGGTACAAACTATATCGTAATGATAGAGCTGGTCAAATTGGTGGAGGGGTTGCGCTCTATGTTAGAGAGGGCATTGAGTCAGAAAGGATTAAAATTTTGCAGAAAACAAAATTTGCTGTAGAATCTCTATGGATTGAAATTCCATATAAAAAGGGGAAGGTGATGTCAGTAGGGATGTGCTATCGACCGCCTGGACAGAATGAACAAATGGATGATGAAATACTCAAAGAAATCAAGGAAGCTAACAAACGTTACAGCACAGTAATAATAATGGGTGATTTCAATTACCCCAATATCGACTGGGTCAGTGTCACGGACATGCTAGGGAGATAAAGTTCCTAGATGAAATAAATGACTGCTTCTTGGAGCAGCTGGTTCATGAACCGACCAGAGGGGAAGCCATATTAGATCTAGTCATTAGTGGAACACCAGATCTAGTGCAAGAGATAAGGATGTTGGGGCCACTTGGAAAAAGTGATCATAACATGATCGCATTTGATTTAATTAGTGGAGGAGGGATAGTAACGAAATCCACAGTACTACCTTTTAACTTTTGAAAGGGAGACTATGATAGAATGAGGAATATAGTTAAGAAAAAACTAAAAGGAGCAGTTGTAAAGGTTAAAGACTTACATCAAGCTTGGATGTTGTTGAAAAATACTATCTTGGAAGCTCAGACCAGCTGTATTCCATGCTTTAAGAAAAGTGGAAGGAAGTCCAAAAAACTGCCAGCATGGTTTAAAGGTGAGGTCAGAGAGGCCATTGTTGCCAAAAAAGCATCTTTCAGGAAATGGAAAAAAGAGCCAAACAACAAAACCTGGAAACAGCAAAAGCACTGGTAAGTCAAATGCAAGGCATTGATAAGGCAGGCAAAGGGAGAATTTGAGAAGAAGCTTGCTGCGGAAGCAAAAACATGAAATAAAGACTTTGTCAAGTACATTCGTAGCAAAAAACCTGTGAGAGAGTCAGTTGGTCCATTAGATGATAGAGGGGTTAAAGGGGCACTAAGAGGCAACAAGGCGATAGCGGAGAGACTGAATGAATTCTTTGCTTCAGTCTTTACTGAGGAAGATGTAGGGATGTTACCCATGACTGAAGTGGTATTTAAAGGTGTGGAAGAATTGAAGGAAATATCGATACATTGGGAAGATGTATTACAACTATTAGATAAACTGAAGAGTAGCAAATCACCTGGGCCGGATGGTATACATCCAAGGGTGTTGAAAGAACTGAAATATGAGATTGCAGACCTGCTATTAGTAATCTGTGATCTATCATTAAAATCATCTGTAATACCTGAAGATTGGAGGATCGCCAATGTAACGCCAATTTTTAAAAAGGGTTCCAGGGGTGATCCGGGAAACTACAGACCGATGAGCCTGATGTCAGTACTGGGAAAAATGGTAGAAACCACCATAAAGAACAAAATTACTCAGCATGTAGATAGTCATGGCCTAATGGGAGACAGACAACATGGCTTTAGACAAGGAAGATCTTGTCTTACTAATCTGTTATGTTTTTTTGAAGGTGTGAATAAACAGGTGGACAAAGGTGAGTCGGTTGATATAGTGTATCTGGACTTTCAGAAAGCCTTTGACAAGGTCCCTCATCAGAGAATTTTGGCAAAACTAAAGAGTCATGGGATAGGAGGCAGTGTACTATTGTGGATTAGGAAAAGGTTAAAAGATAGAAAGCAGAGGGTAGGGCTAAATGGCCAATTTTCCCAATGGAGAAAGGTGAATAGTGGTGTACCCCAGGGATCTGTGCTGTGTCCGCTGCTTTTTGACATATTCATAAATGACCTGGAAAGGGGAATAACGAGTGAGGTTATCAAATTTGCAGATGACACAAAGCTATTTAAAGTTGTTAAAACCCAAAAGGATTGTTGAAAAATGCAAGAGAACAAGTACAAAGTTATGCACCTAGGGAAGAACAACCCAAACTATGGTTACACGATGCAAGGTTCCACATTAGGAACCACCACCCAGGAAAAATATTTAGGCGTCATTGTGGATAACATGTTAAAACCCTCGGCCCAGTGTGCAGCGGCAGCCAAGAGAGCAAATAGAATTCTAGATATCATAAGGAAAGGAATGGAAAATAAAACAAAAGATATTATAATGCCTCTATATCGTTCCATGCTGAGACCGCACCTTGAATATTGTGTGCAGTTCTGGTCGCCGTATCTTAAAAAGGATATAGCGTTATTAGAAAAGGTTCGGAGAAGAGCCACCAAAATGGTAAAGGGGATGGAAGGATACTCCTATGAAGAAAGGCTAAAAAGGTTAGGGCTCTTTAACCTGGAAAAGAGACGGCTGAGGAGAGATATAATAGAAGTCTATAAATTAATGAACAGAGTGGAACGGGTAAACGTAGATCTATTGTTTACATTATCAGAATATAGAAAGACTAGGGGACATGCAATGAAGCTACAGGGTAAACTATTTAAGACTAATAAGAGAAAATATTTCTTCACTCAACGTGTAATCGAACTCTGGAATTTGTTACCGGAGGATATAGTAAAGGCTGTTAGTGTAGCTGGGTTTAAAAAAGGTTTGGACAAGTTCCTGGAGGAAAGGTCCATAAACCATTGTTAAGAAGGGACCCAGGATATCAATGCCTGACCCAGTACAAGCATTGTGGAACCTGTGTCTTTTGGGGAAACTGCTAGGTATGTATGACCTAGATTGGCCACTGTTGGAAACAGGATACTGGGCTTGATGGACCTTGGTCTGACCCAGTATGGCATATCTTATGTTCTCATGTTCTTATAGCCTGGGACCCCCATGGACGTGCAGCATATACCTCCCCGATGGTGGTATAAGGGCTGCATGCTGCTCTGTTTGCCAGCTGAACCACCCTGCCCCTCATGGCGATGGATCACTACAGCCCCTACCACCATGTCCTGGCCATAGAGGCCCCCGCTGACAATCTGATGTCGGTTTGCAGGGGCCACTGTGAGGCATGCCATTCTGCGCCACCAGGTATACATGTCGGTGCCATGGCGATTGGACGCCACTAAACAAGCGCATCAGCTGTAGTGTTGTGATGGTGGGGTTGGGCAGGTTCAGGGACATCTCACACCGGTATCCGGTGAACACATGGCCATCTATCTCCCCGATTCTGCCATTGCGGTTATATCTAGACCCCACAGTTGCGGAATCGGGTCTAACTCAACCCTGTCCCAGCTTTATGCGTGCCCATGGCCCAGGCGTTTAGGGATTGGAATCAGCCTCCACATTTTTTTTCTTGATTAGATTGTAGGTTCTGAGCAGGGAATGTATCTTACATCTATATATAGAGTGCTGCATTTGGTTTGTAGCATTATACAAATGATTAGTAGTAGTAATGTGTGAATCTCTAAGGCATTTGGGCAGACCGAGCTTTTGCCACATTTATACTGGCTCTTTCTAAGAGCTACAGTATTAGAAAGCACGGGTATTGATGATGAAACAAGCATATCACCTAAATTCCTTTCTGTATTGTAAGCCACAATCAATCGCTGATTTTGAGAGGCTAAATGTGAGAATTTCAATGTGCATATACTGTAAATGTAGATTCTTGGTCTTTGTGTCTAATTTGTAATAGTTCTCTGTTAGCTGCACATGCCTTGCTATAACCCCCTGTTATACATTTTAAGGAATAACCTCTATTTGTGAATCTGTAATGCTTTTGACTTGGAGTTCATATTCTGCCAGTCTTGAACACAGTCTCTTGATCTCAGGAACTGTAAGTAAGGAAGGTTATATTTAAGACATTTTGTATTGAAACTGTCGAACCGTAGTTTGTTTTTGTCTGTTGGCTTCCTGTAGATGGAGAAACTGCTAGGTACTTATGACCTAAATTGAGCACTGTTGGAAACAGGATACTAGGTTTGATGGACCTTGGTCTGACCCAGTATGCCATATCTTATGTTCTTATGTTAAAACCATATAAGGTTTTGGTGATCAAGATCTCCAAGAAAAAATATAGGGGATGTTTACTAAAAACCGCAAAGGTGCGCGCCGCACAATAGCGCACGGAAACGCGGCACCTAAACGCTCTTAAACGCTCTTAAACGCCCCGGACATGTGCGATGAAGCCCCGTGCATGTGCGCGACACACTAACGGGCCCCGCACAAGTACGGGCCCGCAAATGTCCGATAGAGGCGTGGAAAGGCTAACTGAGGGCGGAGGAAGGCCCCCGAGGGGCGGAGAGACAGGGTTAATGGGCGGGGAAGGGGAGGGGAGAGGCCCCTCGCACAGTTGCGGGGCCGAATTTACAAGTAAAAAATAGCGCGAGTGAAACACTCGCGGTAGAGGGCATTTAAAGGGAAGAGAAACCATTTCCGTCAGCAATGTAGAGCAAAACCGGGGAAACCCGTAAAACGTGAGCAGTGTGATACATGTGCACAGCACAAAAGTGCTATTAAAAATAGAAAATGACCAGCACAAAAATATTAAAAACAGTAAGTCAGCTGGGGAACAGTGATAGCCATGGGCAAATATAACAAATACACCCAGGAAGGTTCCAGAAACAGGAAATGAATGTCGGAAGGGTCAACGGAGCGGAGACCTTTCCAAAAAACATGTCCGTTGTTTGGAGTTGTCCTGGGAGTGTTTTATATGGTTGGCCATTAATATCACTGTTGCCCAGCATGGTTATATGTCATCCCCCTCTCTTGTGGTCAATTCCGGGGTTTATTTGCACGTGTGTCACCAGACAGGGTGAATGAGCCCACAGTCAAAATGTGCAGAGCAGGGGTTGAGACTCCATCCTGCAAGGTTAACTATCTCCAGGGACTGCACAGTCTCCGTGGCCACAGTGTGGTGCATCAGACAGAGCCAGTACCTCTAGGACCAGAGGGCAGAGGTTCAAATCCCAGCTGGGGCACCTGCCAGCCCAGTCCCTATATTTTACCCACCACCAAGCAGAGATAGCACAGACACTCCTGTATTGCAGGGAACATAAGCATAGTGCAAACACCCACATTTTGCCCTAAACTGCACACCCCCCATAACAATGAGCCGTACCTACAGCCCAGTCCCACAAATGCAGTCCCGGAGTGCCACAACGCAAGCAGGTCATATGCTGTCCCTGAGAGAAGGACATGCCAGCATGTTGGCGGACGAGGACAGGTGGTGGAGGGGGTAGTGGGTGCTAGCCACAGAAGACAGTGGCCTAGCCATGTGCAGGCTGACACTGTCCACTGCAACAAACAGGCCCTGTGGGATGTACAGTCATGGTATGCCCAGGGAATACAGCCTATCCATGGCAACACGGTGGTGCAGTGCACACAGACAGTGTATGCAAGAACAGAATGTCACCGGTTCAATGCCCAGCTGGAGTAACCGACAATCCTCTCCACATATTTATCACACACCCACACCGTGGTAGTGAGGACATATGCTACGCATTGGTAATACCCCTCTATTTTACCCCCCTGAGCACAGACACCATGAACTGGTGCATTACCCAGAGCAGAGTCTCCCAAATGTAGTCCTGGAGGGCCACACACCATTCTGGTTCCATGCTGCCCCTAATACAAATGCCAGTGCTGCATATCTATGAAACACCCCATGGCATGTAGATGTAGCTCATACATATTCATGAGGGACAGCACTAAAATACGAATAGTGTGTGGCATACCAGGACTGGAGTTGGGAACCCCTGCTGTAAAGCAGCAGCCAAGAGGGGCAGACACACCCACACCCACACCCACATGCCCCATTGGCCAATGCCCCCTGGAGAGGCAGGACATTGGGCCCTGCATGCATCTCCCATTACCAGCACCTGCATACCTTAGCAATGCCACCCTATACCTGGGTACACGGTACACAGCCCTCAAATGTTTGCTAGGAGTAATGGTAGATAGACATTCCTACATGAAGCACTGTTTGCTCTCTGAGCAACATCAGAACAAAATACTAATACAGCTGGGGAACACTGATACTATTGATGGGCAAAAACTAAAAACACACCCAGGAAAGCCCCAGTAGAAGGACAGGAGCTGTGGAAGGGGCTATGGAGCGGAGACCTGACCAAAATTCACTTCCGTGTGTCTCAGCTGTCCTGGGAGTGTCTGTTATGGTTGTCCATAAACATCACTGTTGCTCTGCTTGGTTACATGCATTCCCCCTTTGTCGAGGTCAGTTGGGGGAGTTATTTGCACCCTTGTCACCAGACAAGGTGAAAGACCCCACATCACAAATGTGCATAGCAGGCATGTTGACTCTGTTGGTCAGGTCTGCCATCCACAGGGACTGCATTGTCTCTGTGGCCACAGTGTGGTGCAGTGGACAAAGCCAGTACCTCTAGTTTCTGAGGGTCACAGTTTCAAATCCCATCTGGGGCTCCTGCCAACCCAGTCCCCATATTTTACCCACCGCTAAACAGAGAGAGTAAAGACATACATTTATTGCAGAGAATATAAGAATGGTGCACACACACCATAACAATGGCCATTACCTAGAGCAGAGTCTCCAAAATGCATTCCTGGAGTGCTACAACGCACACATGTCATCAGCTTTTCCAAGATAAGCACATGGCAGCATGTTGCCGGAAGGGTACAGGTGGTGAAGGGGGCAGTGCCTGATAGCCACAGAAGACAGTGGCCTAGCCATGTGCAGGCTGGCACCGTCCACTGCAACAGATAGGCCCTGTCGGATGTACAGTCATGGACATCCCAGAAAATCCAGCAAATCTGTGGCAGCACAGGGGTGCACTGCACACAGACAGTGTGTGCAAGAACAGAAGGTCACAGGTTCAAAGCCCTGCCAATCCTGCCCACATATTGTTTCCACAACGAAAATGTGATAGTAAGGATAATCCTTTATTGCTGGGGACATATGCATTGGTCATACGCCTATCTTTCACCCCACTGATCATGGACACCATGACCAGGGGCACGACCTACAGCAGAGTCTCACAAATGCAGTCCTGGCGGACCACACACCATTCCTGTTCCATGCTGCCACGCATAGAAATGTTTGTGTGTCATATCCCTGCACCACCGCCATGGCATTTAGATGTAGCACATGCATATTCATGAGGGACAGCAGGAAAACCAGAACAGTGTGTTGTAATCCTGGCCTACATCTGGGAACCTCTGCTGTAAAGCAGCAACCAACAGGGGCAGACACACCCACACCCACACCCACAGGTCACATTGGCCAATGCCTCCTGGAGAGGCAGGACATTGGGCCCTGCGTGCATCTCACAATACTAGCATGTGCATTCCTTAGCAATGTCACCCTACACCAGGGTATACGGTACACAGCTGTCAAATGCTTGCTATGAGTATTGGCAGATAGATAACCCTACGTTACGCAAATTATGCTCTGTGAGCTCCATCATGACAATCATTCTGTTGTCTGCAGTGGGTGCATCAGGTCTGGTCTCAGACAGTGTTTACCACCCTGGGAAGTGACTCCCAACGGTATTGCGTACCATATCCATGCCTGTACTGTGCCCAGGACTGGTGTGGTGGCCAATGTTGACAAACGCCTCTATAGTAGCACAATGCTGGCATACGTGTGTGAGTGTGTGTCTGTCTATACAGTGTGTGTTGGCTGCAAACACCTTCCACAGCCCACACTGCCAGCACTGTTGCCAGTATTGGCCTGCCAATGTGCATAATGAGCAGCAAGGTACCATGGGTATAGATCAGACAGGGTGGGATGGCCAGGATGCATCTGCACAGGGCAGAGGGCACTGGCTGGGACACTGTAGTGGCTGGCCACCACCCACACAGACAGGGTGGCCTCTGTATGTGCTGCTGGGGTTGTACAACACCCTGACTGTGCAGTGACGACAGCATGGCTAGGCACCCCCATAGTGATAGATAGTATCTCTGTCATGTGATATATATGGGCTGTGGTTTGGGGCCCAGTCACTGACCTATCTGCTGGTGTGCACGGCCATCCTAGTTCTGGGTGCATGCATTTCCAACAGGACCAACTAGCAGACTGTCCTCAGTTGGTTTGTGTCCTGATGGAGTGCTGTGCAGCGGGTGATGGCTTGCTGTGGGAGAATATCAGATAGTGGTGGGGCCCAACGTAGCATATCAAGGCATACTGTCTGTCAGATATTATGTCAGGGATGTGCATGTCTAACAGGACTAACTAGCAGATTGTCCGCAGCTGGTCTGTGTCCTGATGGAGCGCCTTGCCGGGTGCAGTGGCTGATGGCTTGCTGCAGGACAATATCAGATAGTGGTGGGGTGCAACCGAGCACATACAGGCCTAATGTCTGTCAGATATTGTGTTATGGATGTGTATACAGCTGCCATGACTGGCCTGTAGGGTGTCTCTTTCACAGTAGGACTGGGGTTGATGGTCTACTCTGCTGCCACCATTGCAGGGAGGTAGCATTTAGAGAGAAGACCCTGTGTTGCAAACGGGGGGGGAGGAGGGGGACAAATGGTGGTACCTAACCCACCTAGGTATCCATAAGGGGTTCTCCAGACTCAGACCGACAGAGATATCCAAGTTGTTTCTGCAGAAAGAACCTATCTCACAGAGTAATAGTGCATTGGAGCTCTGCCATGGCCTAAATGTGCCGTGGAGGGTGTTGTGGACCTGGTCCTGGGTGCCTCATCGCACCCTTAGGGTGAGCACAGTACCCGCACAATGTGACGGTGTGTAGCTACTCTGTGCCAGTACAACACCCACTCAGTACACCCTACCAGGCCGAGTTGATGTGTGGGTGCACACGGGCACATCCCCATACCAGGCCTGGAGCTGTCGGGTTGCAGTCCCCATCCTGTGTGCATCTGTGGACTGGTGATTTGCATGTGCAGTGCATCATGGGCACGGGTGGCCAAGCCCTATCCACCTCACAACAGCAGACTGTCTGTGAGGTGACGTGCAGGCTTTCTGCAGCCAGCCATGGCTTTTGCATACAGCTATAGTGCTGTAGTCCAAAGGTTATGTCACTGCCTGTGTAGCCAGAGGATATGGGTTCAAAACCACAGTGTGGTAATGTGATAGGGTTGTCCACAGCATTATCCATCTCAAATCCACCTATTTTTATGCATGATAAAACACCCGCGGCATACTGTACCCATAAGGTGTGTCTGAGGGTGCTTTATAGGGCGCCCTATAGGCCACCTTATGGTTGCCATCCATATAGTGTGCACTATACATTATCCTGTGTGGCAACATATATGGTGCCCTATAGGGGACATTCTAGGGTGCGTTGGCGGACAGTGCACTGTAACATGTGCCCTATGGGCCGCCTTATGTTAACATGCTGTGAGAGTGCGTTTGCTAGTAGTGATACAAAAAGAAAAAAGCCACCTACACCACAACACAACATAATACATACTGTTTTAGCCAGCCGTGTTCACTGGGCACTGTGAGGTATTGAACCGCTGATCCCTGCACCAGTGGTCACTGTTTCAAACATTGTGCTGTGGCTCTGTTCCTGTGTGTGGATATCAGCGAGACCCCTTATGCCGCACAAAACGCCCATAATTAACAGTACGCCGCCCAATGACGCCCATAATAACAGTGCGCCGTCCAAAACGCACAAAATGTACAGTGCGCTGCCCTATGTCGTCCAAATGCTAATATGTCTCGTAAAACATATACCCATCAAAGGTGTTGCTTCAGCTGGGCATTTCCGTTGCACACAATGGGGGATCGAACCCATGGCCCCTGGACCATTGCTCAGTGTCATCACCGTTGTACCACGGCTCTGTTGTTTTGCATGGCCAGCAGCGTGCCACCTAGCCTTTCCACGCGATAATGTAGGCAGCGCACATCGCCGCGCACAAGTCCGGCCGCTTATTCTCGGTGTTTTGTGTGTTACCTACCTGAACTGACCACACCTCATATGCCACATGCCCAGTAATGGGGACCCGCACATATTAGGTGTTTATCAACACACCCCTAAAAGTGTTCATTTCAACATGAGAAATCCATCGGTGCTATCTGTGGCTGCAGAGGTCAATAGACATACAGTTGTTCACACACTACCCACTGTGTATGAAAGCAGCGTGCATGTTCAATGTGCATATTCCCCGCACGCAGCCATGCGGAACGTTGCTATGCGCCTATCTCGGTCGCGTAGCCATGCGCCGCGCATGTTCGGCAAACGATGTGCGCAAATGCAGAAGATGAGTTGTGTGCGTCACGGCTGCTACACGTGCAAAAAAGAAAATGGCGCCCCGCACAAGGAAGCCTGCCTTCTCTAAAAGAGAGGTCCGTGAGCTGGCAATACTAATAGGGCCAAAACAGGATAAGCTCTTCCCAGGAGCCTCCAGGGGAAGCGACACTGCAAAGGTGCTGAGGGCCTGGGAACGCATCACACGGCGTTTCAACCGTGTGGCTGAAAACAAACGTGAGGTAAGGGTATGGCAGCATATAACAATAGCCATATACAAACACTGGGGTGATTGTAGGTGACCATGCAGCTGTGTGTAGGTGCTTTACAACAGAAATGTACAGCAGCTACAACCGCATGTAGATATCTCTATGTATCACATCTGAGTAGTATTCCATGTATGCAGGTGTTGCTGGATATGGTCACATAGGGCATGATGCAATCCTGCAGTCATGCAATCTGCCTCTGTTGAACAGATAAAACATATTGTAACACAGCTAGGCCAGAGATCTTGCTAAATAGTGTCCGGAAACATCATGTGCTGATGCTGGGGTCTGCATCTGCAGGCTAACACATATGGGCAATCCTTAGTGCTAGCGAAATCTGCATCACATGGTCTGTCTTACACCATGCAGCCCAGGGGTTCTGCGCCAATGTTGTCAAACGCAACTAGCCTATTCACAGGAGCCATGAGAGGCCATCAGAGTTGGCCCTCAATCACCCTGGAGCTATGGGGATCCCCACTAATGTTGCCTAAGCCATCGCCCCTATCCCCTGGAGTACAGAGAACCCTTCAAAGTACACTCACACTCACCCTGCAGATATGGGGATGTTTGCTAATGTTGTTTAAACCACCATCCCCATCCCCAGGAGTACAGAGAAGCCTTCAAACTGGGCCCTGTGTCATCCTGTAGATATGGGAATGTCAAATACTGTTGTTTAACCCATCCCCCTTATCCCCAGGAGTACAGAGAAGCCCTCAAAGGGGGCCCCCTGTCATCCTGTAGATATGGGAATGTTTACTAATGCTGTTTAACCACATCCCCATCCCCAGGAGTACAGAGAGGCCCTCAAACTGAGCCCTGTGTCATCCTGTAGATATGGGAATGTCAAATACTGTTGTTTAACCCATCCTCCCAATCCCCAGGAGTACAGAGAAGCCTTCAAACTGGGTCCTGTGTCATCCTGTAGATATGGGAATGTCAAATACTGTTGTTTAACCCATCCCCCTTATCCCCAGGAGTAAAGAGAAGCCCTCAAAGGGGGCCCCCTGTCATCCTGTAGATATGGGAATGTTTACTAATGCTGTTTAACCCCACATCCCCATCCCCAGGAGTACAGAGAGGCCCTCAAACTGAGCCCTGTGTCATCCTGTAGAAATGGGAATGTCAAATACTGTTGTTTAACCCATCCTCCCAATCCCCAGGAGTACAGAGAAGCCTTCAAACTGGGCCCTGTGTCATCCTGTAGATATGGGAATGTCAAATACTGTTGTTTAACCCACCCTCCCAATCCCCAGGAGTACAGAGAAGCCTTCAAACTGGGCCCTGTGTCATCCTGTAGAAATGGGAATGTCAAATACTGTTGTTTAACCCATCCTCCCAATCCCCAGGAGTACAGAGAAGCCTTCAAACTGGGCCCTGTGTCATCCTGTAGAAATGGGAATGTCAAATACTGTTGTTTAACCCATCCTCCCAATCCCCAGGAGTACAGAGAAGCCTTCAAACTGGGCCCTGTGTCATCCTGTAGAAATGGGAATGTCAAATACTGTTGTTTAACCCATCCTCCCAATCCCCAGGAGTACAGAGAAGCCTTCAAACTGGGCCCTGTGTCATCCTGTAGATATGGGAATGTCAAATACTGTTGTTTAACCCATCCTCCCAATCCCCAGGAGTACAGAGAAGCCTTCAAACTGGGCCCTGTGTCATCCTGTAGATATGGGAATGTCAAATACTGTTGTTTAACCCATCCTCCCAATCCCCAGGAGTACAGAGAAGCCTTCAAACTGGGCCCTGTGTCATCCTGTAGATATGGGAATGTCAAATACTGTTGTTTAACCCATCCCCCTTATCCCCAGGAGTACAGAGAAGCCCTCAAAGGGGGCCCCCTGTCATCCTGTAGATATGGGAATGTTTACTAATGCTGTTTAACCCCACATCCCCATCCCCAGGAGTACAGAGAGGCCCTCAAACTGAGCCCTGTGTCATCCTGTAGAAATGGGAATGTCAAATACTGTTGTTTAACCCATCCTCCCAATCCCCAGGAGTACAGAGAAGCCTTCAAACTGGGCCCTGTGTCATCCTGTAGATATGGGAATGTCAAATACTGTTGTTTAACCCATCCTTCCAATCCCCAGGAGTACAGAGAAGCCTTCAAACTGGGTCCTGTGTCATCCTGTAGATATGGGAATGTCAAATACTGTTGTTTAACCCATCCTCCCAATCCCCAGGAGTACAGAGAAGCCTTCAAACTGGGCCCTGTGTCATCCTGTAGATATGGGAATGTCAAATACTGTTGTTTAACCCATCCTCCTTATCCCCAGGAGTACAGAGAAGCCCTCAAAGTGGGCCCTGTGTCATCCTGTAGATATGGGAATGTTTACTAATGCTGTTTAACCCCACATCCCCATCCCCAGGAGTACAGAGAGGCCCTCAAACTGAGCCCTGTGTCATCCTGTAGATATGGGAATGTCAAATACTGTTGTTTAACCCATCCTCCCAATCCCCAGGAGTACAGAGAAGCCTTCAAACTGGGCCCTGTGTCATCCTGTAGATATGGGAATGTCAAATACTGTTGTTTAACCCATCCCCCTTATCCCCAGGAGTACAGAGAAGCCCTCAAAGGGGGCCCCCTGTCATCCTGTAGATATGGGAATGTTTACTAATGCTGTTTAACCCCTCCTCCCCATCCCCAGGAGTACAGAGAGGCCCTCAAACTGAGCCCTGTGTCATCCTGTAGATATGGGAATGTCAAATACTGTTGTCTAACCCATCCCCCTTATCCCCAGGAGTACAGAGAAGCCCTCAAAGGGGGCCCTCTGTCACCCTGGAGATATGGGAATGTGTGCTAATGTTGTTTAACCCATCCTCCCTATCCCCAGGAGTACAGAGAAGCCTTCAAAGGGGGCCCTCACCCACCCTGGTGATATGGTGGAGTGTGCCTATGCTGTTTAATCCATTCTCCCCATCTACAGGAGTCCTGACACCTGTGTATGGTTGTCATTTAAACAACCTACGTAGATGATGCATTTCCCTGCTAAGGTGCTGTAGGACACACAACACCCATGGGGCTGAAAAGCGGACTGTAACGGAGGGTATGTCTGTTCCACATGTATATCAGCTATGTTGGATAGTCTACACATCTCATACAGTCTATGGGTCTGTGAGCTTCACAACACACAGCAGGGGATAGGCAGCAGACAGATGGTGGTCACAATATTCTATGTCCATGTCGTGCAATCACGTGTTTAGGCCGGAATGTTGTTTCCCCAACCTATGTTTGCATATCCACAGGTGGAGGACCTGAGGAAGAAGGCCCGTGAACTGAGGCTGTACCACCCGGAGTATCTTGAGCGTTTCAGCAGGGGGCCGGGACAACACCAAGATGGTGAGTTATCCCAGGAATAACTTTCATCAACAAATGTCACATTGACCTACCAGCCGGTGTGTTACCTGCATATGTACGGGTGTTATGTGACACACATGGACGGCCTGTAATGTATGTAATCTTTCCCATATATAGACCACAGCAGTGATGGACCCGGAGACTCCCCACCCACCCTCAGACGGCCCACCACACGCCGTGGACGGGAGAGAGAGGTGGCGGAGGTGCAGGAGGAGGAGGAAGAGGTGGAGGCGCAGGCGTCGGATCTGCAGACAGAGGATGTGGAGGGGTCAGAGGATGCAGATGAGGAGGAGGGGCCCAATGAGGACAATGTGGTGCTGGTGCAGGACTCTGACATGGAGGGGGAAGATGGGGAGGAGGGGAATGTGGGCCACCATTCACCAGCGGATGGGCATGTTGTGCAAGGTGTGGAGGATGCGGGGGAGGGGGGGTGGGGGGGCATGGTGGGGATGTCCCTGCGGGGGTGTTAGCATGGGTGGAGGGGGTGTTGGGGGGGAGTTTGGGGGGGGAACAGGCAGGGCGGGGGGTTTGGGGGAACACAGCACAGCACAGGTCTCTGTGGACCCCCGTCAGACACCACAGGCAGGAACATGGGACAGACATCGTAGTGTCACCGCGCCATCCACTGCCACCAACATATCACATGCACATGCCAGCACACAGACCACCGAGACTGTTTGTCTGTGTGCTGGCAGGTGTATGCACAATGTGTTGGTGGCAGTGGATGACGTGAGACGCGACATCCGTTTGGTGTATCATGCACTGCAGTGTCTGACGGGGGCTGTCCAGCAGGTGAACGCTGATGTTGCACAGCTGCAACATCAACGTTCATCTGCTGGAGACCGTCACAGGCAGCATTGATGGCACCTGTGATGGCCACATGTGGCCTGTGCTGTGCTGTGTTACACAAACATACAGGCTGTGGGTGTTTGTTGTATGGCATGTTGCCATTTTGTTTTTACGTTACTCCAATTAAAGTTGGACGTTGTTTTCTGGACACAATGGTCATGTGTTTCCCTTACATACTCACCATGGATGTAAGCATGGGATATGTATGTGGAACAGGATATGCATTGACAGTTGACATGGATGTCATATGTGGACTTGCTCTAAATGCATTCATGGGGTCCTATCCATGTGTGCGGGTGTGTGACACCTTGGTAGGCGTATGCGTTGTTGCGTCAGAAGGGATTCCCGGGAACATCCATGTCACATGGGTGGGCGTGACATCCACAGATCTGTCAGTGGTCATATGGCAAACACATATGCATGCCACCCATGTTTGTCAATGCCACATGCATGCCATGGTGTTGTTTGCGCAGCCATGTTATCAGTGTTCCAGCCAGGGGCAATGGTCACACATATGCGATCAATGTATGGTGTATAAGGGTATGCAAATACTGATGGGTGTGAGTAGTCATCATGCAAACCCTGAGCAGTTCCCCAGCCACCACATCGGGGTGTGTGTAACGGGGCATGCTACAGCCAAGGGCCAATGAACACACTCTGTGCAGGTGACACACGACAAGTGGTGCCATCTGTGTAGATGTACCTGCCACTGCAAACAGGACAACAGGAAACTGCTTGGGTGCTGGTCAGATGTTCAGCAGCAAAACATGCATGCACACACTACATAGGGGAGCACAGGGACAATGATTGTATGCACACGTTGCAGCTATGTAATCATATACATTTATTCACACAGATTTACATTTTCCGCCGTGGCCTCCCACGTCTGGGCCGTCCCAGTTCCCCCTCCCCTGTTGGGGCACGCCCCTGCTGTGCATGTGGTGGTGGTGGTGGAGGTGGTTCCGAGCGTTGCAGCAAACCAACGATGCTCTCCAGGGCCACAGCAATTCGTTCTGACGGCATGGCTCTCACATCATCACGCAATCCCCTAAGTTCCTGCCGTAACAGGTCCACAGAATTGCAAATAGCTGCAGCTGCCTGACGATTGCCTGTGGGTGGAACAAAGGGTGGCCATGAGACACATCCCGAGTAAACAACCATCACATACAACAATGTTACGTATGTAGCACCACATACTCCTTGTGATTGGACATTCCATATTGAATACATGGACATATTAGCAGAAAAACCTTGTCAGCAATTATACTGTCCCAGCCACACACAGCACATTGCTCAGTTGTGTGATGTGGGGGTGAACACAGGTATACACTGGATGCGCAAAAACGCCCACATAATGCGTACTTTACAATAGGCCCAGGAACAGATAGCAGACACATGTCCACTTTGTACGGGGGTGCAGCAAGTGCGCTGGACAACATCCACACCTGGGGAGTTGCATTGGTGATGCTGTTTGTTTGAGGACAACTAGGCCAGGTGGCGCCACACCTGTATTAATATGTGCAGCATGGACAGGTCACAAATCAAGCAGATGTGACTCTGCAAGATGCGCTGGCAGCACCAGCATTAGCAGCCTTACATGGCCAGGTCCACTGATGACACATGTGTCTCTGAACACAGAGGTTTACTTGCACCTAGGGCCAACAGAGAAAAAGGTCTCATAACAATGCACGTACACCTCCATACACATGTGGAGGTTGTGGACAGAGCATGGGTAGCACCAGATGATGCAGCACAGGGGGACAGACGGCACGATTGAACACACATGGTTATGATGTGCAAACACCTGCACATGATAGCCACTAGGGATGTGTGCTTAGGGACAGAGCTGGGGGGGGGATGTGTGACCCAGGTTGGCAGCAGGGGTTATCACCTGTGTGGTGTATATTCATTCCAAGAACAAAAGGGGCCAGGAGCTGAGCTGTGTGATCAGGTGTGTGGGTCCCAACCCATGGTATTGTGAAAGACATTGTTAGATCTAGAGAGGAATGGCACATGCGGATAGCCCTGTCTGGATGTCTAGCAGCATACCTTTGTATTGTACATACAGTGAGTCTGCAAGGACCTGTAGGCCACCCAAACCATACCTACATGACCAGTCGCCCTGTCAGTTCTGTACACTGTGCAATATGTGTGTCAACACACATTTGAACTGCTAATGCCACATCGTATGATTGTTTTGCACCAGAAACACAGACTGTAGGGTATGGGGTCGTTGTGACATAGCAGTACACACACTGTTCAGGTTTGCATATGGTAGGTCGGATTCGCAATGGACTAGGGGACATTGGGCATTGTTACACCTGGCACACGCCTGTGCTGCTGTGATGAGGCTGGCTGTTGCTGTTCCAATTGGCGTATTGAGGTTCTGACCCATAACATGCTGCAACATAAACATCTCACTTATGTGTGCATCTGTAGGTGTGAATGTACCGTAGGCTGTTATGTTGTGCGGCACAGTGCGATGAGCTAACATACACTGTGCCGTTCTGTTGTTCAATATGTCTACAGTCTACGGTAGGCAGACATGTCACAGCTGTGTATGGTATTCTTTGACATCCACCACACACCCCCAAACAGGGTCTAATGGGTTGTGTGTGGTGGTTGTGCCAGACCTTGGTCACCACTGTTGCCTCTCATCTGTGCGCATGTGTGTGGGGACACATCTTTGCACGCCTTAATAACCACGTCATGACTGAGTGCACAGAATGTGTGTCTCTGGTTAAGATCAACATCAACACATATTTGTTAAACTGTACATGTTATGCTGTATGTCAGCATTGCAGAGGTGCTAGGTTATGTCCCAGTGAAGTTACTGTGTTGCACATATGGAATCCTGACATGTGGTATAGTGTTATGTCATGTAGGTAGGCCGGCCATTGTGTGGAGTGGATCACATATAAGATACTCCCATACGATGCACAGCTGATATTGTATGAACACTCAGCATACAAAACATTGGGGGTAACAAAGTTTTGCACCCACCTTCTGCATCTTGACGTGCAGATCTGCCATGTGCTCTCAGCTGTGCCAGCAGCACATCCTCCCCACACACCTCCTGGCTTGTTGGATGTCTTGCGGCTGGTGAATGAGAACCCATCGTCGTATGGCGCATCATGTCTGCCTCCACGGGCCCCTCGGCAGAGGTTATGCTGTCACCAGACACACCAACCTCTGGATTCTCCATGATGTGTGTCACACGCATCGCAGCCCCCTCCGCCACCTCCTCCTGCTCCTCCTCCTCCTCCTCTCCCCCCTCCTCATGTGTCATCATTGTACTGTAGTCACCTGTATTGTGGGCACAAGATGACAACACACATATGACTGTGCAATACAGCTACGTATACATGTGTGTTGCAGAATACACATACCTGCTGGTGTGGGGACCCAACACATGTGCTGCAGACAGGGCCCCCTGCACACTCACATACCTGTCTCTCTGCAACATGTACCTGTACCAGGGAAACAGGTGTGTGTGTACCCTCTGCACACCTTGTGTGTTTGCCATGCCTCTGAGTCTGCTCTAATTGTGCATTTAGCCCCCACCCCATTTCTCAAACCACCTGGCCAACATATGTGCACACACGGATGCACATAACTGACAGGTACACCTGTAATTGCATACACCGGTGTGGGTATGCCTGCCAGCTTGAAGGGCATATCACATTGGGACATACTGTCATCACAGTGCTCCATGTGTTTGTCTCCAACATACAATGGAGGTAGCTACCAATGTAAATCAACACTGGGCCATTGACAGGCACATGCAGCACTGTGCGTATAGTATGGCACATAAACATTCACATCTCACAGGCCACTGCAATATGACAGCTGAGGAAAGGCAGTGTTGTGGGTGGAGGTAAGGGGTTGTTAGACGTAGACATGTCTGGGACAGGTTGGGGGACTGATAGGATGAGGGACACATGCTGAATGTGTCCCTGGAACATGGCAACAGAACATGGTGACACAGGCCAATACACAGATGTCTGCAGCTCTGAGGATGTACAACATGTTTAACTCAGGACAGATGTCATCGTCCCAACACAGGCCATGTTTTCATGTCCCCACAGGGTCAGGTGTTGTATGACACATCTGCCCTTACCCCATGGGCATACGTGTATCACTGCACCTTGACAAGTCATTGTCAGACACATGTGATAGGGAAGGTTACCAGACACCATGCTGCACTCGGTACCTGCTGTGATGCCAGGCGTACATGCACTGCTCTTGAGATACGCTCCTTATGTCATACACTGTGGTCTCTCAGTCCTTTCCAACAGTCACATATGTTCACATTTGCTTTCCGTGTGCACATGTGACTGTGAGGTGACAGACGGCGATAGCACAGTCACAGATCTAACGCGTTGTGTGATGTGCATGACCTCTACGCCTGCCAGATCTGCAGTGTCCAACTGCTCCATATTGTGGAGTGACCTACCCTGTCACACACTGTGTAACGTTAGTGGGCAAGGTGTAGTCCCACTGGTATTTTGGAGGGGGAGGAGCACCTTATAGGGACACCTATTGCCCCCGTGGCTGACACCACAACCCAGCCTATGTTGGCTACGTGACATATGTCTTTGAGAACACTATTCAGCTGTCCCCCTGTGTATTGCACCTCCTGGTATTGGCTTGATGTAACCTTTGGGGTGTGAGTGTTCTGTTTCTGTTTCACAGAACAGGGTATGAAGGTGTAGAGCACACACCTCTGACAGCAGCATAGTTAAATGCTAGCACAGTTACATACCTGTAAAAGGTGATCTCTGGGAAAAGCAGGAATCAGTCTCCACATATGGGTACATCGGCAACCAATGGAGCCTGCACAGGAATACCTACCCGTTTCCAAACAGTAAGCCTTGGGCAGCATACCTGGGGCCTGTACACTGACGTCCCGCCCTCTCCAGAGCCTCTCTCCATTAGGGTTCCCAAGCTGAGACAAGGGTGAGTTGCGAATAGGAGGATAGCTGAAAGGATAAAACTCATGGGGGAGCTGGGAGGGTTGTCCAGACTACTACGTGCTGTTCACAGACATCACCTGTTACACCTAGCTCCGGAAACAAGCAGGAATGTGTGTTCACATATGTGGACTCCCTAGCTATGGAGGCCAGGGGAAGCTCCCTGAGATTTGCAGTGCCGAGGCACAGGTGGGCATCAGTCCCTCACGTATCTCCACCATCCCATGTGGGATGGAGGGTGGGATTTGGGATGAATGGACCTTCAATGAAAGACAAACAACTCACCGAAGGACTACTGGGGGGGGGGGGGAGTCCGCAGTATGCATGATAAGTGCATTACACATATCAAATGAACTCACATATATAATGTTTACGGACTGGATTTTAGGGGTGGAGGGCAGGATGGGGTCTGCTGGATACGTAGTGACGGGATTGTCACGGCGACATCACAGCAGTGGGGATGACGGGCCTACCTGGAGCGAGCAGGTGATCCAGGTGTCAACTGGTTTGGATTGTGATGGCACGTCCCCAATGGCAAGCGTTATGGGACACAGCTGGGACCTTCTGGAGACCCATCCTCCGAAATAATTAGGTATGACAGACGCAGACCGACCAACTGAGACACCTATCCCAGTCCTTGCGGGGAGAGCGGTTTTGGGGGTAACCGCATTCCCTAGTAACATAGATGTGTCATCAAAAGGGAATACATGTACACTGTCTGTCCAAGCTGCTAAGAGATATGAAAGACATATACGCACAAAGCTTCAAGGGTAGGGAAACCTAAGTAGACATGGATGCTGATAGCATCATACTGCATCATAGTGCATAACAGGCTCTTCATACTGAAGAATAGTGTGCGGATGGGGATATACACTGTCTGATACGTCAGTCAGTTCACTCTCTTACATGGACAGTGAGGTGAACGTATGTAACATATATCAATCCCTACGAGGTATCCCCACAGACACATATCTAGATACAGATATACGCACATATCTGTATTTCAGGATATGTTTGGAGACATGTGTGGACATATATACATAGGCAGCTATATTTATATGTTTGTATATAATGTTCATAATAAAACACATATCTATATGTATCCATCTATCTATCTATCTATCTATCTATCTATCAATCTATATCTCTCTCTATCTCTATCTCTATATCCATATATATCTATGTATAGCTAGATCTATATCTATATCTATATATACACACATTTATCTCTATATATATGTGGGCCATGAATATGCACCGGCAGCAAATTGACATATGTATGTAGATTTATGAGGACCTATTCACATACATGACTATATTCTTGACGACACATGTCTGCCACTGAGCCCCACAGTTAGTTTGGGATGGGGTATGTGAGTGTGAGACATTCTATTCGTAACAGGAGGCCAAGCCCACCTGACAGATACAATGATCATCAATCTCCATGGCATACAGGGATGCAGTATTGCAAACAGCGAATCACCAGGATGGTTGCGTGACAACAGGGGATAAGCCCAGTCTGTGCGGACATGGCTAACATCTGTTAGATATCTAACATGGCAAAGGTACAGAAATCCAGCCGACGGATACCAAGGGGACACACTGGAGGGATATGGCGGTACTATGCGTTCCCAGTAGCCGTGGATAGTCATGCATGAACGTTCCACCCTCTATACAATACAAAAACAGAGGTTGCAGTAAACCCACACAGACCTCTGATGGGGTCATAAACCTTGTCTAGCCATATAGCGTCGCCCTATGAGGATGGTGTTCGCTCTATATCAGGGCCCTCATAGTGGATGGGCTCTCTGAGAGTGCAGAGAGCATATGGAGTTTGAATTTGAATGAACTGTCTGTAAGCAGATACAGTGCCATATTCCCTGGAAGGAGTTGTCCAGAGATAAGAGGTGTTCAGCCTACAATGAGTGAAAATAACCATGGACTAGCTTGGAACCACTACTACGGTTGAACAGGAACTGTGAGATAGAGAAACTGGAACATGTGGGATGTGTCTGCAAGGCAATCACTGTGCCTCCTGCAGGCACAGCAGCTGTAGAAATAGATGGGTGGCGGACATGGGCAATGAAACAAAGGACAGGGGATGGTCCTGTCCCTGTCTACTGAGTTATCCAGCACATATGTTCATGGCAGGACAAGCAATACCCTGAAAAGGAGGCTAAGGAGCATCTTAGTAAGGTAACCCTCAGCCTAGGAGAGGGTGTGGAATGTAGGTAACGGAGGGGTAACGTACCCATAGGGGACGTCAGCTGATGGCACAGTGCTCATGTTGTGACAGACACTATTATGGGATAGTTGTAACTCCTCCTCTCAGTGATGAGAGGAAGACAGATCTATATCCCAGAAACAAGGATATCCCGACATCTTAACCTCTTGAGAAAGGGTATGCAGTGTAGTCTCCTGGGGAACACCAGTGCGGCACCTATGAGAATACACTAACTGTATGTTACAGTTCCCCGACACCTAAGATTTGTGTGAATGCTGCGGCTGCCTAGACTTTGTAAACATCAGACCATGCTGAGGTGTTCCTCGCTGTGCTACATCTGCATGATGGGCAGGAGACCTGACAACTCCTCATTTCCAAAAGAAAGAAGGTCAGGTGGGACATTTCCTACCTCCTGACACTGATGGTGGATTGGAATGGCCTGTAGCCCTAGGGACGTCAGATGAACAGTGGGCAAATTGACGTACAACCTCCTTGTTGATGAGGCTTTCTCCAGTACATGGTGATTGTGCCACAGTAGGTTGAGGCCATCTATTCAGACCTGCAACCTCGAGCCAACCCTTGCAACGTGCTACAATGGGAGTACCAGTGGATATGCCTGCAGACCCACAAGGGTCAACATAAGCACGTGAGAGAATTATGATATACCATGCCTAGGACTTAGAAGTTATGAGTAGTCAGCTACCTTTGACTCTGCCACGAAGGGCCTCAAACGGGACAGGTTTTGTGTGACCTCCTGGAGGGCGTGACTCATATAACACATATGGGATATCATCCGGGATGGCAGCATAGACGTTTGGACGTTGTGACGTCCAAAAGCATCATGTGCTTTAGAAGCACGACCTGGCAGACAGGATGACTGCTCCGTTTAACGTTTGACCTTCCGCATTGCTGATTCCACTACCAAGGAATGGTGGGGGGTCGGGTATTATGAGATCCTGGAGAGGGTGCCACCTCATACAGAGCATCAGTTGCTGAGGCAGGGGGAGGAGGAGCCCTCCAAGGTGATATCCACATTTCCAGGAGGCAGACCTGCAAAGAAGGATTTATAAGAGACGTTAGGTTGTCCGTTCCTGCAGTGGCGCCAGTGGTAAGCGGAAGGTCAGGAATGGGAATAGCCAGATAGGTTGCCATGTCAAGGTGGAATGTCTGAGACGAAGGTCATCCAAGGGAAAACATCCATGGCAAAGGTAGGTTTGCAGTAGCAGCCTCAGCACCAGAGGGTGCAGACTGATTATGAACACAACACCTAGTGGTGGTGTGGAGGCACTTGCGATCATGAGACAATGCAGGAGGTACTGCATTGATCACTCCGGGTATCAACTCCACACTGGGTATCAATAGTACAGCCCTTGATGTTGTCATCGGGGGCTGCTGAAGCGGCACCAGGACAACTGGCGTGGCATAGCAAGTCTCCGTAGACGTGCGTATCCTGAAACAACAATGTGCAGTTTCAAAACACATCGTGACCCAATCCTCAGGAGTACATATCGGTCATGGAGTAGGCATCTAAGAGGGTGACTCAATCGAAGTATGCGTTGATGGTACGGACATCGGTATCAGCAATGCCAACACACAGAACCCGGTCTGAGTGTTATACATTGTTTTGGACGGTAACAAGGACATGCAATGACATGCATCGGGGGAGGGAGAGGCACTACATACCGTTGCTAGTGACACGATATCGGTACTGCTCGGAGCGGATATCTACGGCAAGCATGGCTGTGGTATGTTCTGTGAGGGGTGAGGCCCTGGAACAAACTGCAACCCCTTTGATGCTTTGGGGCCAGGTGGCTCCTGCAGCCTATGTGAGGGCAATGTTTGTTTGAGGGTACGGACGGAGCCATCCCCATGCTGGCCATGAGGCGTACCACGCAAGCATTAACTAGTCCTCAGAGACGTTGTGTGGGTTACCTGATCCTGTAGAGTGGGGACAGCTTGTACCCCATGTGGCATGGGACAAATGTTATCGAGGGAGACTTGAGGACGTCATGCTTCCAGCACCGTGTTTGGACAAGGCAATGCAGGCGGGAAATGGTCATGACCTATACTGGTTGGACAACAGTAAATGGAGTTTAAGCAGGAAACGTTGTTTCCACAGTCATAGCATCCCCTCAGTGACGTTGGCTCCATGATGCAGAGGCCTTGTGCCCCAAGAGGTTGGGACATGAGGATGCGGAAAATGTTTATCACGATTCTGGACATACACCCCCAGGGGTACCTGTGTCGGTGGCACATACAGCCGCACACACACGATAACAAGGGAGATAGGTGTTGACATCATTTTCACACAAAGGTTTCTGCGGTGACAGGAGGACATCTTTCGGGCTCCATGGAGGCCTCAAACACTGAAGGGAGGCTCTGGAGAAGGAGGCAGTTCAGCGCGCAGGTGCAAGGGATGTTGCCAAATACGTTATGATCGTTAGCTGGGCAGCATTCCCGTGCAGGCTCTGTCTGTACTGACAGTCACATATGTGATGGCTCATTCCTGCTTGTACCTGTAGATGCGTCTCGGCAGATAGCAGACAATCCCAACTGCACTCACATAACTATCTACACAATGGTGATCCCATGGGGGTCATGAGTCGTAATGGATATGCGTAGCATACATACCTGCCTGTGTGTGTGCGGTGTCCAGGGCCGTAGGCAGCCCATATGTGTAGACAGGACCGAGTCTCTGTGCAAGCTGCTGCTCCAGGGGGCTGAGCATGGTTGGTAGGGGGCCGTCGCCACCTGTGCCACGTGCATGCTGTTCTTCCTCACACATGTGCTGGCGCACACCTCTTTTGATGTCGGAGAACCTCTTTTTGAGGCTCTCTATGTCCCGCGGGTGTCCCCCTGCCTCAGCCACGCTTCTGCTTACCTCCTCCCACGCCGCATTCCGCCCTGCTGTTGATGTCCGTGTGCTCAGCCTGCCAAAGAGAACCTCGTATTGCTCTAGCACCATGGATAGGAGGTTGTGGTTCTCCCCATCTGTGAACCGTGTGGCCCTCCTTCTCAGGCTTTCAGGCACAGAGACCCTCTTCCTTTTCCCAGTGTGTCTGCTGGGAGCAGGCTGGCCCCTTGCTGATGGCCTGCAGGTCCTGGCCCCAGTGGCACTGGTGGGCCCACCTCCTCACCCTCACCCTCTCCCAAACTCGCCCTCCCCCTATACCTCTCTCTATCCCTCCCTCTCCCCCTCTCTCTCTCCCTCTCTCTATCCCTCCCTCTCCCCCTCTCTCTCTCCCTCTCTCTATCCCTCTCTCTATCCCTCCCCCTCTCCCTCTCTCTGTCCCCCTCTCTATCCCTCTCTCTATCCCTTTCACTCTGCTCATCCATCACCCTCCTCTCACATGTCCGCTCCCCACTCCAATCCTCACCGCACATCATCCCCTCTGCCTCTCCTACACCACGTACAACACAGATACAACAGCTATATACTCAATAGCAATAAACCAACACAGTAAACGGAACAATACACCCAACACTACAGAGACAAATGACAACAACAAACTATTTGGCTACAGATACAACACACCTCCTACTATGAACCCTCACCAACCTATTCCTCCACAACCTATCTCTCACAAAACTATACGTCCTCCAACAACCCTCAACATTTTCCAGGCGTGTAGTGTTTTTATATTTGTTTTTGCACGTTGGTTACATTGCGCATGCGACATTGTGCGACGGTGCTGCTTGTGCGTGGTGCGTAACTGCACTTACGCATAGGCGTTCGTTGGTGGGTTTGGTTGTGTGCGAGGCACGCATGTGCAACTCTTTGCGCATGTGCGTTTGTGTGTGCATCGTCACGCACAGGCAACGCATCCGGACAGGCATAACGAGATGCACATGGGCGCCGTGCACAAACCAACAAACATAAGGATCAAATTGCACATGCGCCTCGCACACATCCACACGCACATGCGCTATCATTTGAACGTGTGCGGCGCGCACAGGCAAACGCCCATGCGTAACGGATTGCACATGCGCAAACTGTTGTACAGGGGCACCGCGCACAAGCGGCGCTGTCGCACAATGGCGCATGCGCACTCTACGGACATCCATTTACCTATATAAAATGATGCCGAACATTTGGCCACATTGAGGGTTGTTTTGTAGGCGCGGCGAGTGTTATTTGGGAGATAGAGAGAGCTGAGAGCAGGTGTTGTTACTAGTGTTGTTTGTAGTGTATGTAGTGTTTTACTGTTGTCTGTTGTGCTTGTAGTGCATGTACTGCTGATTGTAGTGGTTTCTGTAGCGTTTGTAGTGTTGTATTGTGGTATGTAGTGATTGTAGTGCTCATTGTAGTGTTCTTTGTTGTGTTGTCTGTAGTGTCTGGTCTTGTGTGGCTAGTGTCTGTATTGTTTTGTAAGGTGTCCAGTGTTTCGGGAGGTGTGTGTGTGTGTGTGTGTGTGACCACAGTGGAGGGATTGATGGCGGAGATATATGTTGTTGCATGTGCCCGAAGACGTGGGCGGATGCTGCGGTTGCTGGACAGGGGATATGGTGTCCATGTGGCTGTGGCACAGGGCATGGGTGTGGACCCGCAGCAAATCAGACCTGCTCCTGTGGAGGCGGCACAGAGATGTGCTGTGCGTAGACGGCGCAGACGGCGTGCCGAAGTACAGGCTCGGCAGACTCGCCTCTACAGGCCCAGGGCCCAGCTCCAGGGCATGCGTGAGGACCAGGTCATCTCCCTTTACCGACTAAGCACAAGGGCTATTAGGGGGCTCTATGAGGATCTAAGACCTGACCTGGAGCCCCTGACTGACCGGTCCCATGCCATACCGGGTTTAGTCAAGCTCCTTGCTGCCTTACATTTTTTTGCCTCTGGCTGTTTCCAGTCATCTGTGGCCGCAGTGGGTGGCATGAGCCGCCCCACCTTCTCACGCTGTCTCCACCAGGTACTGTGTGCCATGGTCAGCCGGGTGGGGAATTACATAGGCCTTCCCCACAATAGGCAACAGTGGGGGACCCTGAACCAAGCCTTTGCGGCGTTAGCTGGGATACCACACGTGATGGGAGCTATTGATTGCACACATGTTGCCCTGGTCCCGCCCAGAGACAGGGAGGTGGTGTTCCGCAACCGCAAACACTACCATTCCCTGAATGTTCAGGTTGTATGTGATGCTAATCTGCATATTCTGAATGTGGTCCCAAGGTTTGCAGGGTCCACCCACGACTCCTATATCCTGCATCGCTCAGCACTATTTCAGCAATTTGAGGAGGGACAGTATGGGGACTGTATATTGCTGGGTGAGTATTTCCAAATATATCATGACATCATGCATATATGTGTGTGTTTGAGTAACATCTCTCATATAGTGCGCCGTTTCCTCTATGTGCAGTTGGATATTGAACTCACATTCAGCAGACAGAGGAATGTTATGAGTTTACATCCTTAGGGGGTTGTACACGTTGAGTAACAGGGGACATGATTGGACATGTAACATCAGTTTTGAAACAATATCTGTGATAAACGTGCTGATGGTGGTGTTGGAACTATGCACCTGTGCAGATGTGTATCCTGGTTGTAGTTTGCTACCTGTGTGTGTATTTCATGTGGCCACAGGGAGGGGGAGGGGGTTTAGTGTCCTTCTCACCCAGCTGTGCATACGTGGCTTTGGATTAGAACTGCGGTATGTCCTGTAACATTTATGTCCTTGACAATCAATGCACCTAACACTTGTCATGTGTGTGTGACGGCAACACACTCACTCAGTACTGTGGTTGTTAGCCATTTCATGTTAGCTAATGGGGGGGGGGGTTGAGACGTATGATGTATGTTCCTGACCTTTGCAAATGGGAGTACATGTTTGCATCGGAATGTTAATGGTTTAGGCCTGTGCCATGGCAGGGGGGGCAAATAGTCTAGGGTTTGCATTACCTTGGGCCACTGCAGATGTGTGGTACATAGGCATCATTGTATGTGATTATCCTGCTGTTACTCAGCATTTGGTAAGGGTGACAGCAAGGGCAAGGGGCCAACTTGGGGCCATACAGAGAGGTATTGGTAGCACATACACAGGAATGTAGTCAAACTCAGTAACTGTGATATTGGTAGGCTCATGTGGGCTACAGTGTGCAATTCTGTGGAGCGCTGATCAACACGGATGGGAACATGATGGGGACAATGCGCAGGGTGTCTACTAACATGGTTGGTGGTCAACAAGCAACAGCATATGGCGTCAGGCTGCTATATGTAGATATGTAGACCTTTCAGGACACGGGGTGTGGAGGTGAGCTTGTGTTGATCTTGTCAGACCTCCAGGTCAGACATGTTGTGTGTTGGCACCTACATTGCCTCACAACACATTATTGTGGTGTTTAGTTTGCTAACATATACTTTTCACATGTTATCTGTGTATTGGTGGTTTAGTCTAACCTTGGTGGTGGTAGTGATTATAACATTAACTGCATAACAAGACGCATGTGCTACACATAGCATATCTGTGGAGGCACAAATGGGACTGTGGTGTTGTTTGGCATGTCTGCACAGAATCAAGAGGCCCTTTGTTCCATTTCTATCACCAGAGGTCTTATTTTGGCAAATGTACATTTCTGCTGTCAGAGCTTTCTGTCATGAGGTGTTATGCATTTGTTTCTCACGTCTATACCTGTGTCAATTTGTGCTGGCATGCGTCCATGTATTCACCTGAAACATTTCATTTTGCAGGTGATGCAGGGTATGGGTGTTGCCCCTGGCTGCTGACCCCTGTGCGTCAGCCACGGACACGTGCAGAGCGGAGGTACAATGAGGCCCATGCCTCCAGCCGCTCTGTCATAGAGCGCACCTTTGGCGTGTTGAAAAGTCGCTTCAGGTGTCTGGATAGGACAGGTGGGGCCTTACAGTATGAGCCAATGACTGTTGCAGAGATAATCCTAGCCTGTTGCATCCTGCACAACATTGCTCTCAGGCATGATATTCCTGCAGAGATTAATGAGGATCTGGAGGAGGATCCACCGTGCCCCCCTGTACATGGCAGTGGTAACACACAGGCGGGCACAGCGGTCAGGCGGAGGTTGATTGCAGAGATATTCACTGGTATGTATTGCATTATATATGTGTTGTTGTGTGCTTGTGATGGTTATCACGGGTGATGTTTCTGACCATGTAGCTATCTGCTGCAACACTGCATTGTCATTACACTGAACATCCAATGGTAGCATATAGCCATGAGTGTGTGATGGACACTGTGCACAGGGCACAACAGCAGCTGTTGGTGTATTGTGTGGGTCGGTGTGGATACACCTTTCGGAGCTTTTTGGGCTGACAGTACCAGTCAGTGGCTGTTTGTGTTAACAACTGCTGTGCTAACCCAGTTATGTCTTTTTCTTGTGTGTGTGGAGCACGGTGTCAGGCATATGGTACGGGGTTCACTGTGGGAGGGAGGCACATGTTTGTGGAGAGCTTTCCTGCGGGCTCTTTGTTCATCTCCTACAATCTGTAGGTGCTTGTGTGTGTGTTATGCTCCGGTGCGCTGGCTATGTGTGTATGTTTGTTAGGTATGGTGCAACGTGTCAGACATAGCCCAGTACACATGCGCATGACTACGTTCCCATGATGTGATTGCTTACTTGGGACGGGTGTTGGTGCAAACACACATTGTCCCGTACGGAATACCTCCTCACGTAGCACAGACATGGATATGGTGAGTCATGTGGACATGTGCAGTGTGGAGCCAGGGGTCCATATCATTGATACTGTTTTTTTTGGAGATGAGTCATTCATTGCAGTATTTTACATGTCGACACATACAGAGGTTCAGCGGGTCAGATCACCAAGGGGTGAATGACTGTAGCCAACGGTGACACTGCATGTGTGGGTGATGTTTGCGGTTTGCAGTTTTTTCATTTGCCGCATGGCATATGTAGGTGATACTATCTCAACATTTGCCTCCTGGCTCTGGGACATGTTGTGTGTAGGGCAGGATAGCACAGTCCACATCCACAGATACCTTGTGGACACTAGCAAGGGATGTTATGTCCGCATACACACACCGACCTAGATGGGAGTTATTTAGAGCAGATGCACATATAGCCTATCCATGGTTTAACATTCTCACTGTCACACAGTGGGATGAGATGTAGCCATCATGGTCAGGTGACAAACAGACATGGGGGTATTGTTTGACAGGCATGGTGCTTACATTGTCATGTTTGTCAACACACATGCGCAGCACACAACTGTCAGTATTATTTGGTGTAGGAGATGTACACTGCAGAAGATACATTTGCACAGTGGATACAGGAGGTGTTGATGCATATTTCCGGGTGTCACAGCTATTTAGACGGGGATGACACACAACATTTGGAGAACACTACACATGGAGATGGGGTATTGGTGTCAACATGGGTGACACAGTCAAATAGTGTCACCTTGGGATGCGCCCCAAACATGGTGGGTGCAGACACGTCTTTGGACCAGTGCGCGGAACAACAGAGGGGGAGGGGAGGCGAAAGTGGGATTCTGGGGACCTTCACTTAGCATCAGACATCTACATGCTGCCCTCCCATGTGAGATATCAGTACAGTGTGAGAGTGAACAGTCATTCGGCAGGCCATGTTGTGGTGTCTGACAGCTGGGGACAGTGATTTGCAGTGTGGGATTCATAGCTAGAACATGTCATATTGTTTCTGTCTGGTGTTTTGTCCACTCCACAGGACATCATTCCTGAGGATGCTGTTCCTGTGTGGCATTTGCACGTGACGGTACATCAGCCAAGATGCTGTGGTCCAGGGTATGTGTATCTTCAGCTACATTGTATGTGTGAGGTCAGGGGGAGAACATGTCGTCTGGGATGTGTCATATTGTGCAGATGTTGTTGTTCATTTATTTTCCTTGAGCATCCCTGACCCATATCTTGCTGTTGTCACACATCTCCCCATGTGTTTGTGTACAGTATATCCACTGGACAACTTGTTCAGCCATATTTACAGCAGAGCTACATGTGTGTGTGTTTAATCTTGTTTGCTGAATCCAACACTTGCTGGCCTCCAGCAACATAGTTCGATCAGACATCAATAGGGTATCTATGCATGTGACTGGGCGGTTATGTGCACAATGTTGCACTTGTGCACATACAGGCCATGTATTACAGCTGTCCCGCTGACCTACGCATACTGTGTGGGTGTATGTTTATGGGTTAACTAAGTGGTGATGCAGTGTCCTGGCATGGTACATTATCATGTGGGTTGAGGGGTGTGGGTACCCGGGGGGCATTGTTGGGTATGCTACCTCTACCGTACTGCTGTTTACCTTGTCATCATGGTCAACATGTGTTGTGGGCTGTGAGCAGAACTCTGTTGTGTGTTTGGTGGGACGAGTGTTGAACAACTTTTCTTTCTCTCATATATAGGCATAATGTGGAGATGCATCACGAGTGACTTTACATGCTGATTCTACATGTTTGGCTGACATTGTCTCCCTTCACTGTGACCAGATGTGGCTATGGAGTAGCTGAAGGAATTGATGACATACACATGATGCACAAACGGGGTATGTTGTACCTTTCTTATTTGGGGATTAAATCTGGCTGTACCTGTTGTTGGGTTTCGTTTCATCTAATGGACATGTCATGTTGCATCTCTGTGGACACATACAGATGCATATAGTGTGTTGCTGTGAAATGGCTGTGTGACATGGAATTGTAACTAACCATAGCCATGTGAGACCCATGTATGCATTGACATTTACTGATGGCTATAATCTGATTTAGATTTGATGTCCATATCCTGTAATGTTTGCCTTTGCATCCCTTTATTCCCTATTTTGTGCGTTTTGGATTTTGGCAATTTGTGGTGTTTTTGCACAGTGTCTAATAAGACCATACTTATCCTCTTGTGACACAGGACAGGAGACATAATGGACCCATTTCCTCCGGTGCACCTGGGCTCGCCATCCAACACCTGTTGTGGGACAGACCACCATGTACGTGTTTCTGGAGATATCTGCCATTGGATGTTTGACGTTTGAGAGTGGAACACAGGCCTGTGATGGACATTTTTCCTCTTGGACTGCTGGTTTGGCCATGACTGACCTGTACAACACACAGTTTGTGCCATGCTGTGGCTGAGAGTCATGCTGATTGCAGGGACACAGATGACCTTTCACGGAGTGTGTCATATTGGAATGTGCCACCTTATTATGCATTCCCATGTTTGCAAGGGATGTTTTGAACTGCTCAGTTGGATTGCAGAGACACCTTGCTTTTGGGACACTGTGCGCATCAGGGACTGACATTCACTATGTATTTTGGACATTTCTCCACAGTTGGTTGGTGTATTGGTTTTGGCCATGTGTGTGACAGGGCACACAGGATACGCTCATCTGTTTGTTTTAACTAAAGCATACAGGCATGTTTATGGCATAGAGGCACAGATGGAGCAGTCCTTTTGTCTATGTCCAATTGCCCTCCACCTGGACATGATACAGGCTTTGACACAACCACATGTTCATGGCCACCACCATCCTTGATTGATGTTTGGGGTGGGCAAGGGTGATTACATGCATGTGTGGCATCACTGTATCATGTTTGTGTGCGAATGGTGATTGTGCTTGTGACTAACTATGTTTGTGAGACACAGAATGTGGATCTATGGCCTCTGTGTGGTTCATTGTAAGATGTTTGGCCATCATTTGCTTATGAACATGCTGGTTATTGTGTTTGTTTACTGTGCAGACGTGACACTCTGCATGTGTGTACACACCTTGCATTGCACGTCTGCACAGTCCTGTTTGTCCCCTGCAGTAACGTCAATCTCATTGCACCATTACATTTGGTGTGTGTCAGTGTGGGTGTCCATTGTCCTCCTGCACTTCTGCAGTCCATGTACCATGCTATATATGTCCAGACACTGTCTACCCACATAAACATGCAGGGTGTACCTCCTGCATGGTATTATGTCTGTAGCTTTCTGAAGGGTTTTTGATGTCTAGTCTCTCTGTGTTCATGTGCCTCTGCTACCTGTTAGCATATGGTCATTCTGCTTGTGATGATATTTGGGGTGTGCATTGTAGCATATCTGTCTTGAGGATCAGCCATTATGTGGTTCTGGAACATTACGTTCAGAGCTTTTTTTGTCACATTACAACATTGCCCCAGCATCTGTTTTCTTCATTTGTGTGCCTCCTGTGTTGGGTGATGGCTATGTTTCGGGGGTCCGGTGATTTTTGTCGTTTCGTCATCATACAACGCCTACAGTCTCCATGCACTGATATCTGCGACACACAATTGAGCCATGCTGCAACAAGTGGGGTGTGTGGGCCTGTTACCCAGGGCATAGCATGCACCTGATGCACATTATGTCTCATGTCTTTCATGTGTGCTCAGGGCAGTGACCTTTATGTAGCATGTGGGTTTTTAACCTGCTACATATGTTTCCATCTTTCACCATGGAGGGACTCACCTTGATATTATGATTGCAGTGTCTAACGTATGTGTGAGGAGCGACCATAATAAATATGTGTATTTGACAGACATTTGTCTCTTTTACTACTTGATCATGGTGACAATCATGCAACACAATGAGTGCCTTTGATTCAATCATGACTCCTTGTGCCCCAGGGACTCCATGGTTTCCTTGACGGTGTCCCTGCAGTGACTTGAACAAGGCACATGTAGTGCCAGTGTGAGATGAGGCCTGTTTGGTTTGTGTCCAAGACAGCTTTGTGCGCACTAGGCTACTCCTCCACTCTTTGTGCACATTTACACTTGTGTCTACTGATTTGCTGGTCATGTCCACAGCCCACCTGTGCTCACATCCTTGTACAATGGCAGCTGTGTATGTGTCTGCTGTTTGGCACATCACTGGGTATGATACGTTCCCATACAGACCCTCCCTTTGGACTATTACTTCTGCCTTGTGCTCATTGTGTTCTTTGTGGGTGTGTTTGGAGGCATGTGTTTGAACTCATTGGTTTGCAGGTTTTATCCCCACATTTGTATTTATAGTTTTTCGATTATGATAACTGAGCCATCATTAAGCAGCAGGTTCATCACCTATACACACACCCTTGTCTGTCGTCATTGTACAGCAAGGTGTGCACTCAGTGCTCCCTAGCCATCATATATTATCTGTTACATAGGTCTCTTTCGTGATGGTCTTTACAGTGCAGTGCACCTGGGGGTTTTGTTGTGTTGCGGTTCTGGTGGTGTGTGTTAGAGCTGTCGTCATATTGAGTTGTCTCCTGTCATGCCCGAGATTGCTACCCAGCTCCACCAGGCATCCTCTGCTACCCTTGGGGTTTGGTTTCTTTCCTCTTTTGCATGCTTTATCGACTGCATAACATCTCATTGTGTGTGTGTGCATGTGTCCATGGAGCCAAATACAGACTGGGATCTGATCTGTAAACACCAGATCTGCATGTGCATTTGTTCATGTTTCTTCTTGGGGGGATTCCTGTCCTTATAACCAGCATGCATCTTGTGTGATGGCTTGGACTATTTCTGTATGCAGCCTTTGCTACTGCGCTCACGTTGGTGGTGTGTCCTAGCGTTTTTTCCATTTGCATTTGTGGTAGTGGTCGTAGGTGTGATCCCTCTCTGTTCCCTTGGATGTGTGTGCTTGTCCTGCAGATGTGGTTTCGATTTGTTTTACGGTCATATGTCAGCAGATTGGTGTTGTGAGCACATTGTACCCTCATCTGAGTTGTGAGCCATGCTTCT
This sequence comes from Ichthyophis bannanicus, assembly GCA_033557465.1. Taxonomy (NCBI): domain Eukaryota; kingdom Metazoa; phylum Chordata; class Amphibia; order Gymnophiona; family Ichthyophiidae; genus Ichthyophis; species Ichthyophis bannanicus. Next base: position 1,011,876,586 of record CM066033.1, on the reverse strand, counting down.
GTCCATCTTCTGTCTGCCAGCTGTTGTGCCATCCTACCCTGATGTGCATGCTGCTACGACACGTCCTGCACTCCTACACCTTCCTGCATTTCATGTCCCCATGGTTGCCTCTCGTGTGTGTGCTGTGCATAGCACTGCTACTCCACTGTCATCCAGATATTTCACCTATCCTGCCATTTCAGCCTCCTGTGCTGGACACATCTTCCCATCCTATGTCACACACTATCATTACAGCATGGTACATTGCCATCACTCTGTACATAGCTACACCTATCTCCAATATGTTTGTCCATTTGTGTAGCTGCCACATGGACTGGGGCTGCTTTTTGTAGTTGAGCACCTGTGATCTCTGTTCTTGTTTTACTTCTGCATTGCCTTTCCTTTCAGCTCTGTGACGTGTTTAGGTTACATATGTGTTTGCCACATACCTCTGCTGCCCCTCACATTTGGGGAGCTTAGTGCTTCTGGGAAACGTTTTTGGGTTGACCTATACATGATTGGGGCATCTTATGGCACACCTTCCATTCAGTCAGTTTATGGGGGATCTACTATGCTGCCCTGGGAGTTGCCAACATGTGAACATGGACGATGGATAGCATTATAAATCACCTTTGCTGACGTGGTTGTTTATGATGTGCATTCTGGTGCACCCTGATAGGTGCAATACTCTCTGGTGGGCTTCTGTTTAGGTGGCAGCACAGATTGATGTACAGGTGCATGACGTAGACAGACTTACCTAAGCCAACGGTAATCACTGCTCATCTAACACCATGACGCCTGCACCATCAGTCACTGTCCTAACCATTGTGCTACACTGCTGTTCCTTCTTGCACGTCTGCTCACCTACTTACGATTTCGATGCGTTACAATGCACAGTGATGCCAGCACAGATAGTGCTTTGACCTTGCCCTGCCACATACGTCACCCTGTAAAGCGCCCTATACGCAACATTGTGGGGTGCCTTGGTGGACAGTGCACCTTCAAATGTGATCTTTAAGGTACATTGTAGGGCGCCTTATGCATCACCTTATATTACAGTGCTTTTTGATAGTGCATTTGCTAACAGTAGAAATTACAATAAAATGTGACATGCCTCCTAGATCGCTATTCCTCATAACAGGTAATGGCTCAATCAGCCTTATTCATTGTACACAGCACGGGATTGAACCCATGATGCCAGCACTATTGGTCAGTGTTTTCAGCATTGTGCTATGGCTCTGCTCCTGTGTCTGGACATTTGCGCACCGCCTTATGCCCTTCACAACTGACAGCGCACCGCCTGATGCCGGCCAAAACGCACAAGATGGACAGCGCGCAAAATTAACAGCGCAATGCCTAATGCCGCACGAACTTAATTACTGCCGCCCACAATTAACAGCACAACGCCTAATGACGCCCAAAATTATTATGCCTCCTAAAGCAGTTTTAACCATGAAAATTCATGCCTCAGCCAGCCTTTTTCCTGGCGCACGATGGGGGATTGAACCCCTGATCCTTGCACCACTGGTCAGTGTCTTCAGCATTGTGCAACGGCTCTGTTCCTGTGTCTGGACGTTTGCGCACCGCCTTATGCCCTTCACAACTGACAGCGCACCGCCTGATGCCGGCCAAAACGCACAAGATGGACAGCGCGCAAAATTAACAGCGCAACGCCTAATGCCGCACGAACTTAATTACTGCCGCCCACAATTAACAGCGCAACGCCTAATGACGCCCAAAATTATTATGCCTCCTAAAGCAGTTTTAACCATGAAAATTCATGCCTCAGCCAGCCTTTTTCCTGGTGCACGATGGGGGATTGAACCCCTGACCCTTGCACCACTGGTCAGTGTCTTCAGCATTGTGCTACGGCTCTGTTCCTATATGCGCCCAGCAGCGCCCCACTTAGCCTTCCCACGCGCTAATGTCGGGCCCGCAAATGTGTGCGCCGCGCACACGTACGGTCGGCTTTTTTCCTTTTTCTGCCTGACCCGCCCACTCCTTTTATGGCACAGGCACACTACCGCGGACCCGCACGATACGAATGTTTAGTAAACATCCCCCATAGTGTTTGGATGGAATTGTATTTGAAATTTGAACTTATTTTCCATAGTATTTAACCACTCATAAAACTGGAACAATTGGCCTTCACTACCTCTGCATAATATCAAAATATCATTGATATAGCACTTCCAGAGAGTAACTTCAGTAGAAAAAGGGTATTTTTATAGATGGAAAGATTCAAAATCATCTATGTAAAGATTAGCAATATCAGTTGTCATTGAGGCACCCATTGCGGTTTCCTTAATTTATTGATAGAATGACCCTTGGAAGTAAAAATAGTTTTTCGTAAGTGTTATTCTTGCCAATTCCACCCAGAATTCTGTAAGAATTCTAGATGGACCATTTCTTTGAGTGAGCTGTTTCCCAATAACCTATTAAGGCTCATTTTGTTGAGTATTCGTATAAAGTGATTCAATATAAAAAGTCACTAACAGGAAGATTGTTGTGTCCCCATCAAAATCATTGAGAAGATTAATCCTCAATGGCAAAGATTATTTTAGCATATATTCTTATGAAGCATGTTGGGGTCACGTACTTCTTATATTGACATACTCCTATTCTAAAGAATGGGGATAGATCAATTATTGGTGATTTATTTATCTTACAGTCTCAGTGATCGTATTCTGACCTTAATATTTAGTGCAACCCAATTGGAATACCCCTTTTTTAAATTGCTGTGCGCCTATCAAAATAGTCTTAGGGGTATGTTTACTAAACCGCGCATACGTGCACGGCGCACAGTAGCGTACGCTAATGATGCACTTAAGTGCTCTTAAGTGCCCCGCACGCATGTGCGTCACACTAACGGGCCCCCGCACACGTGCCCCTCACACTGACGGGCCCGCGCAAGTGTGCGGTGCGCTGATGTGCGATAGAGGCGTGGAAAGGCATTCCGAGGGTGGAGGAAGGCTCCCGAGGGGCGGGGGGATGGGGTCAATGGGTGGAGAGTGGGAGGGGAGAGGCTCCACGCACAGGAGCGGGGCTGAATTTCGGCAAAAAAAATACCGCTAGTGAAACCCTCGCGTTAGAGCCGATTTAAAGGGAAGAGAAACTATTTCCGTCAGCAATGTACAGCAAAACCGGGGAAACCTGCAAAACGTGAGCAGTGTGATACATGTGCACAGAACAAAATCGCAAATATAAATTGAAAATGACCACAACAAATTCCAAAAAAATTATAATCCAGCTGGGAAACAGTGATATTAATGGGCAACCATAAAAAACACTCCCAGGAAAGCTCCAAAAAAAATAAATGATTTTTGGAAGGGTCTACGCTCCGTAGACTCTTTCAAAAATCGCTGCATTTTATTGGAGCTTTCCTGGGAGTGTTTTTTATGGTTGCCCATTGATATCACTGTTGCCCAGCTTGGTTTTGGTTTTCCCCCCTTTTTTGGAGGTCATGTTTGAGGTTTATTTGCACCTTTGTCCCCATAGAAGGTAAACGAGCCCACAGTAAAATTGTGCAGAGCAGGGTGTCTGACTCGTGCGGCCAAGTTTCCTATCTCCAGAAACAGCATTGTCTCTGTAGCCACAGTGTGGTGCAGTGGACACAGCCAGTGCCTGTAGAACTAGAGAGTCACAGGTTCAAATCCCAGCTGGGGCACCTGCCAACCCAGTCTCCATAGTTTTACCCACCACTAAACAGTGATAGTAAAGACACTCCTTTATTGCTGAGAACATAAACATGGTTCAAACACCCATATTTTACTCTACACCACACACACACCATAACAATGGGCATTACCTACAGCCGAGTCCCCCAAATTCAGTCCTGGAGTGCCACAACTCAATCAGATCATATGCTTTTTCCCAGATAAGGACATGTCTGCATGTTGGCGGAGGGTACAGGTGGTGGAGGGGGCAGTGGCTGCAAGCCACAGCACACAGTGGCCTAGGCGTGTACAGGATGGCACCGTCCACCACAACAGACAGGCTCTGTTGGATGTACAGTCATGGACTCCCCAGGGAAGGCAGTATACTTGTGGCAACACGGTGGTGCAGTGCACACAGACAGTGTGTGCAGGAACAGAAGATCACAGGTTCAAAGGCCAACTGGGGCTACCTCCAATCCTGTCCACATATTTTTCCCACAACTAAACCGTGATAGTAAGGACAAACCTTTATTGCTGAGAACATACGCATGGTTAATACGCCTATATTTTACCACACCAAACACAGACACCATAAACAGTCGCATTACCTAGAGCAGAGTCTCCCAAATGCAGTCCTGGAGGGCCCCACACCATTCAGGTTCCATGCTGCCTCTAAGAAAGATGCCTGTGCTGCATATCTATGCACCACCCCCATGGTATGCAGATGTAGCTCATGCATATTTATGAGGGACAGCATGAAAACCCGAACAGTGTTTGGAACACCAGGACTGGAGTTGGGAAACTCTGCCGTAAAGCAGCAGCCAACAGGGCCAGACAAACCCACACAAACACCCACAGGCCCCATTGGCCAATGCCTCCTGGAGAGGCAGGACATTGGGCCCTGCCTGTATCTCCCAATACTAGCAGTTGCATACCTTAGCAATGCCACCCTACACCTGGGTATATGGTACACAGCTATCAAATGTTTCCCATGATAACTGGCAGATATCAATTCCTACGTAAAGCACATTTTGCTCCTTGGGCTCCACCATAACAATCCTTCAGATGTCTGTGGTGTGTGCTGCAGGTCTGGTCTCTGACAGTGTTTACCGCCCTGGGGAGTGACCCCCAACAGTATTGCGTACCATATCCATGCATGTACTGTGCCCAGGACTGGTGTGGTGGGTATGGCTGCTGAACCCCTCTATAGTAGCACAATGCTGGCATAGGTGCGGGGGTAGCTGTCTGTCTATCCAGTGTGTGGTGGCTGCAAACACCTTCCACAGCCCACACTGCCCGCAATGTTGCCAGTATTGGGCTGCCAATGTGCATAATGAGGAGCAAGGTACCATGAGTATAGGCCGGACAGGGTGGCCTGGCCAGGGTGCATCTGCACAGGGCATAGGGCACTGACTGGGACATTTTAGTGCCCGGCCACCACCTACATAGACAGGGTGACCTCAGTATGTCCTGCTGAGAGATCACTCTCACCCTGACTGTGCAGTGACCACAGCATGGCTGGGCACCCCCATAGTGCTACATAGTATTTCTCTCATGTGATAGATATGGGTTTCCTTTTGGGGCCCAGTCACTGATCTATCTGCTTGCTGTGTTTGCTGACATTCCAGTTCTGGGTGCATGCATCTCCACTGGGAACATGCACTATGGCCTAACTAGCAGGCTGTTTGTAGCTGGTGTGTGTCTTGATGGAGTGGCTTGCAGGGTGCAGTGGCTGATGACCTGTTGCAGGAGAATAGCAGATAGTGTTGGGGGTGCAGCTTACCATATGTGGGCCTAATGTCTGTCTGCTATTGTGTTATGGATATGTGTAGAGCTGCATTGACTGCCCTGTGGGGTGTATGTCCCTCAGCAGGGCTGGGGTTGATAGTCCCCTCTACAGCCACCTTTGCAGGGAGGTAGAGGGTGGATGTATTGATTGGAGGCCCTATTTGCCACCCTCGGCCCGGGGGGGGTGGTGGTGGTGCATGGGCCACCTGGGGGCTGCACCTGAGTGACACAGACATCCAAAGTGTTTGTGCAGAAACTATGTATCTGAAACATTAACACTGCTTTTGACCGCCAACATAGCCTCTTTCAGCCATGGAAGGTGTTGTGGACCTAGTCCTGGCCGCCTCATCGCACCCTCAGGGTGAGCACAGTACCCGCACAATGTGACGGTGTGTAGCTACTCTGTGCTAATAAAACACACGGTCAGTACCCCCTACCAGGCCGAGGTGCTGTGGGGGTGCACATGATCACATCCCCCTACTAGGCCGAGGTGCTGTGGGGGTGCATTCCCCATCTTGTGTTCATCTGTGGACAGCTGATTTGCATGTGCAGTGCATCATGGGTATGGGTGGGCTAACCCTATCCTGGTGACCACAGCAGACTGTCTGTGTGGTGACATGCAGGCTCTCTGCAGCCAACCAGCCAGCCAGGGGCTTGCTAGCAGCTGTAGCCCAATGGCTACTTCACAGCCTGTGAAGCCAGAAGTCATGGGTTCAAACCCACAGTGGGGTTATGTGATAGGGTTGTCCAAAGCATTGTTTTTATTTAATGTACATATTTTGATGCCCGCAAAAACGCCCTCAGCATACTGTACCCATAGGGTGCCTCTGAGGGCGCTTTATAGGGCACCCTATAGGGCTCCTTATGGTTCCCGTCCATATAAGGTGCACTGTACATTATCCTGTGACGCAACTTATAGGGTGCCCTATAGGGGACATATTAGGGTGCTGTGGCGGACAGTGCACTTGAAAATGTGCCTTATAGGGCGCCTTATGTTAACACACCTTGAGGGTGCGTTTGCTAGTAATGGTAATTGAAGTAAAAATAAAATGCCCCCTGAAGCACTCTTCCCCATAATACACAATGCCTCAGCCAGCCTTGTTCATTGGGCACTGTGGGGGTCAAACTCCTGATCCCTGCACCATTGGTCAGTGTTTTAACCATTGTGCTGTGGCTCTTTTCCTGTGCTTGCATATTTGCACGCCGCCTTATGCCTCCCAATAATTAAACAGCCTACTAAATCAATAGCGCCTAATGGCCATCTGCGCGCCGCCTTATGCTGCCCATTATTTGTATGCCTCCTAAAATATCACCTCAGCCAGCCATTTTCATTGTGCACACTGGGGGATCAAACCCCTGATCCCTGCACCATTGGTAAGTGCCTTCACCATTGTGCTGTGGCTCTGCTCTTCTGTTTGCACATCAGCGCTCCACTTATACCTCCCAGTATTAGATTGCCGCAGCAACATCAGCGGGCCGCCTTATGCCGCCCAAAACATCAGCGCGCCGCCTTATGCGGCCCAAAACATCAGCATGCAGCTTTATGCCTCCCAGTATTTCTCTGCCTCCTAAATTAACGCATCAACCAGCTGTCCTTATTGGGCTCTGTGGGGGATCAAACCCCCGATCCCTGCACCATTGGCAGGTGCCTTAACCATTGTGCTGTGGCTCTACTCTTCTGCTTGCTCATCAACATGCCACATATGCCTCCCGCGCAGCCATCCGATGCGCTAAGGTGCGGGGCGCACAAGGGCGCCGCGCACCTTAGCGCATATTTAAATTACGGCTTTTCTTTTTCAGGTCGGAACGCCCACTCCTTATATGGCATCCGCACTCTACCGCGGCCCGCACTTTACCGGGATCTTAGTAAACATACCCCATAGAGTTGCTGAGTGCAAGCCACGCCCTAGCTCCAAGGCAACCAGGGTAGGTAAAGGGGAACAACCGGGGGTGGAGTTTGAAGCCATAGGGCAGCCCCAGTCATTTAAGCCTGAGGAACCAGGAAGAGAGGGAGCAACTGAGGAACCAGAGAAAGAGGGGACAACGGAGGAACCAGGAAGAGAAGGGAAAGGTTCTTGCAAGAAAGCTGAGAGAGAGAGAGGTGTTCTAGAAACAGCCTCAGGAAAGGTTCTTGTTGCAGCCAGCACACAGGAAACTACAGCTCTGAGGGAAGCCCATGTTGTAGGAACATTACAGCAGGCCCTGAAGACAGGAGAGTTTATCCTGAGGAAAGTGCTGTCTTTGAGCAGAGCACGGGCGTAGTCCTGCCAGAACCTGGGGGAAGAGTTTCACCTCGAGGAAGGTCTGTAAAGAGCTCTGTTACTAGAAGTAAGGTGAGCCCATTTGAAACCTTGCATAGTTTATTGAAGGATAAGAACCCCCTCAGCCCTTCAAATATTCCTCAGCATAGAAAGAGGTCTCATTGGGAGAAGGTTTTAAAGTTATTAGAAGAAATAAAACCTGAAATCCCACAAGCTGATTCCAGCCAAATGCTAACTGACCCCGAGTATGAGAGCATGCAGGTAGATAACTATGATTCTGATAATAGTTCTACTGACTCTCAAATGGACTGTTCTTTGTGTGTAAAGCAAAGGTGAAGAAGCTGTAAGGTTTAAAACTGAGAAAACCCAGAAGCTTTGTACTTGCCTGTTCTGCTAGAAATGTTTGGAATGAAGTGCTAACATTTTAAAGCTGGCAGAGAATGTTTAGAAGTGCTGATTTGAATGCTTAAGAAGTCCTTACCTAAACGTATAAACAGCCAGAAGTAAAGTGGGTTGTGCTTTGCATAGTGCTCAGTTTGGAAGAGCAGTTATTTGGGCTGAACTGAGCAAGGAACCCTTAAGCTGTATTTTTGAACTGTGGAAAAAGATATACTACTGGTATGATAAGCTGCCTGAAGCAAGTGCTACCGGTGTTACTGTGAAAGTTCCTTTTTCTTTATTTGGGAGAAATATCCTACTTTTGTTGCTGTATGTTTGAAAGGACAAAAGAAGAAAAGAATAAATTTTTCCTGTATTTGCCTTCAACCCTCGGCTACTCATTTTTTTTCACAGCTACAATCCCCAGAAGCCCTTGGCTCTGGGAACCCATAATACCAAGGGACAATAGGAGGTACACCCACTGCCTAGCCAGCAGTGGGTGCGACAATATTCAAAGTATACATCTGGTTTTCTGGAGCTGCTTACTGGATAAGTCCCACTGAGAGGGATATTCAGTAGCACTATCCGGACAGTACTGCTAAATATTCACTTTGACTACCTTGCACTATCCGGATAGTGCAAGGGCAGTCCATAGATGGTGCAGAGGTGGACCCAGCACTTATCTGGATAGCAGTGATTTTCAGGGTGAGCTATTATGTTCCTCTCCTTGCATAGGAACAAATAAATGCACAAATGTTCTGTGTGGGAGCAACACATGTGCTGAGTATGTGGGCACATAGGGGTACTACAGGCATATTGATGATGGCATCAGCAACTGAACACATGCAGATCTAGAAAAGCCTGCATGTGCATCTTTATTTTAATGTGCATATGCACATCATTGCAGTCACTGCTGTTTCATTAAAACTGCAGATGTGCAGCATCTCATTTTCCATCGCATACATGTGCAGATCTCTGATGCGCTTTTCTTCTTTTTTTTTTTTGCACATTTCTATTCTGGGCAGGGATGTGTTGATTTTAGAAGAGCCATACACATGCATGGCACCTCTTCTAAAATAGCCATTGAATGTTGCACTTTTTACCTTGCACGTTCCACCACCCTCGAAACAGCTTTCCTAAATTGTTCTTTTATATCAGTTGGCTCATCTTTATCTACCTGTTTATGTAAACTTTCAAAAATATGTAGCAGTTTGGTGAGGTAATACTTCCCTTGGCTAAATCTCTCTTTGTTCTTTTCTTCCACTGCCAACTCCAGACTTCACTCCTTTCACCTCGCTGCTTCTTAGGCCTGAAACAAACTACCTGAGTCTGTATGTCAGGCTCCATCTCTGCCCTGTTTCAAATGCATGCTAAAGGCTCATTTCTTTGAGGCTGCTCTTGGATCCTGATCCCTTTTCCTTGTGTTTCCTTACCCTTTCCTATTCTACCCTTATTCTTATCTTTTGTCTTGCCTGTCTTAATTAGATTGTACTGTATGCTCTGATGAACAGGGACCATCATTATATGTGTCTGTACAATGTTGCATAGGCCTTGTTGCACTATATGAATAATTAATAAAATGATTAATAGTAGTAGTAGTAAATCTATGTTGACTTTGTCACATTAAACCATGACTATATACAAGTTAGGTAATTTTGTCCTTTATAATGATTTCTATCATTTTGTCTGGTACTGATGTCAGGCTTATTAGTCTGTAATTTTCTATATCGCCCCTGGAACCCTTTTTAAAATTTGGTGCTACTTTGGCCACTCTCCAATCGTTAGATATTATAGATGATTTTAATGATAGTAGGTCTGTAATTTCATTTTTGAATTATTTCAGCACCCTGAGATATATATCATCTGGTCCAGTTTGTTAAATTGCCCTATTACATCTTCCAGGTTCACCAAGATTTGCTGCAGTTCTCTGATTCATCACCTTTAAATATTATTTCTGGCATATGTGTCTTCTCTACATCTTCTTCAGTAAAGACTGAAGTAGTTTCTCAGCTAAGGACTTGTCTTCCCTTAGTGCCACTTTTAGTCCCCTATAATCTAATGGTTCAGCTGACTCCATTACAGACCTTTTACTTTGAATATACATGAAAAAGGGTTTTTTTATGAATTTTTGCTTCCACGACAAGCTTCCTTTCAAATTTTATTTTTGCCTTCCTTATTGATGCATTGTATCTAACCTGCCAGTGCTTATGCTGTTTCCTGTTTTCTTCATTCAGATACTTTTTCTCCATGTTTTGAAATACTTTTTTTTTTAATCTAACAGCCTCTTTCACCTTACTTACTTTTTTAGGCTTGCAAAACCATCTGGGTCCTTCAGTCTAACATACAAGAGAATCACTAACTACTATTACTACTACTACTACTACTTATCATTTGTATAGCTCTACAAGGCATACACAGCACTATATATATAGATGTAAAAGAAGTCCTGCTCATCGGAGCTTACAGTCTAATCAAGATGAAGATCATCACAAAACAGAGAACTAGAGTATGGTAAGATACATATAAGTGGTGAACAAGAGAGTGAGGGGTATCAGGATCCAAAAGAAGCCTCGAAGAGGTGGGGGCTTTAGCCTGGATTTGAATAGGGCTATAGAAGGAGCCTGACATACTGACTCAGTTTGTCTAGGCATATCGAGCAACAAGTTGCAATAAACAAAGTCTGGAGTTGGCAGCAGCAGAGAAGGGCACAGATAAAAAGGATCTGCCCGGGAGTTCCCGAGGATGGGGTAGGGTAAGATAAGAGAGATAACCACAGAATGGATGCACCTCTAGGTCAGCAGGAAATGTTTGAACTGAATGTGGCAATGGATAGAAAGCCAGTGAAGCAACTTGAGAAAAGGGGTTACATAAGCATAGTGATACTGGAGGAAGATAAACCATGCAGCTGAGTTTTGAACAGAACGAAGGGGAGAGAAATGATTCAGAAGGAGACCAGTGAGGAGTAGGTTACATTAATTAAGACGGGAGGTGAATAGAGAGTGGTTAAGGGTCTTAGTAGTGGAAGGGATGAATTTTGCTGAAGTTATAGAGAAAGAAGTGACAGGTTTTAGCTATTAGTTGGATGTGTGCAGAGAAAGAGAAAGTAGAGTCAAAGATGAGCCTATGGTTGTGAGCTGAGGAGACAGGGAGGTGTATAGTGTTATTCACAGAAATAGAGAAGGGAAGAAAGGGGGAGGTGGGTTTAGGGGGGAAGATAAGGAGCTCAGTTTTGGCCATGTTCAGTTTCAGACATTCAGGCAGCAATGTTGGATAAACAGGCAGGGATTCAGGCCTGGATTCTTGGAGAGATTTCAGATGCACGGATCTTCTCTTCATCATTATTTCTGTAGAATGCTTCTTTAACACTACCTACCTGTATCTTCTTCCACTGATTTCATGACTGCAGAATGTTTTTGCAAATAAGCAGAAGTGGGTTTGGTTGTGGTGTGCTTTGTTCTGCTTGACATGGCAATCTCCCAGTCTCTGGTTTAGGCACTTGATATGCCAACCTTTACTGTGTGCATCAGAGCAGTTTACAGACATATTCTAACAGGCACTTTATATTCCCTCAGGCCAGGGTTCTCACAATCTAAGGGTACCAGAAGCAATGGAGGGTTAGGTGGCCCCCAATCCCTCTGGCCTGAGGTTATTTGCCCCTACATGGGACTTGAACACCTAGCCCTCCAGCCTGAGGTAACCTGTCCCAACCACTGAGCCACTCCTCCCTCTGTTTGAAAATGATGGAATGTCTTCCTTCCCCTCTATATCATCAGACATCTTTTCTAGCTGGTTCTTCATCATGACCATTGTGGTTTCTATATATAAGCTTTCAATAAAACCTTTATTTTTCCCATTTAACTTTTATGTAGATTTTCAGTGCTGCTATCCATCCAATATCCAAGCATATTAATAAGCAGCTATCTTATACATTCAGAGTTATACTTACTATATGTATTTAGCACTTGGACAGATAAATTAACCATCTAGCAGCTGAACATTGCCACCAGATGGTAGCACTAGTGGAGAACACCCTATCTCCCTCCTCAACCCAAAATATTAAAATAATTTAAGGACTAACACCCCCACACCAAATTGTACAAACGTGTAGTGGCTGAACAGCAACTCCCTCCCAATCACAAATATTTAAATACTGTAGTATATGAGAGCACCAGTGATCCCCCATTATCTAACTAGATAATATTTTTGGAGCCAAGCCCCATCCTCTAATCCCTCCATCCCACTTCTGAATCCAATCCACAAAGGCCAGCAAGAAGAGACCATCTTCTGCAGGGCTAAACACTAATTTCTAGTACTGCTTTAGATGTATCTGCAAGGGGGACATTTCTTTATTCATCTTACCTCGGCAATGAGCATTGACAGCAAAAGAGACAATCTCTGCTCAGTACTGAATATGGTTTATGGTTTATTGACTTCTTAATATAGCGCTTCTTGAGCAGAACGGCAAGGCAGTTTACAATAAAATAACCAACTCAAAAAAGAAGGAACTACAAATTAATATAGGAAAGAAGAGGTGAAAAGGCAAAGGAGAGTGCAAGTGTTCTCGTGTGAGTCACTGCTTCACACATAGCTTCATACAAAGCTTCCAGACAGCCTTAAACAGAGCTTGGAACAGAGCTTCAAAGTGTCTCCAGCTCGTCCCCAAAAGCTAGCTTGAATAGATGGGTATTAAGACCCAACTTAAAGGTATTATATGAGGGCTCAATGCATAGATCTGGGGGCAAATTGTTCACAGGGTGGGGACACAAAGAAAAAAGCAGAGCATCTTGTTCTTTCCAGTCTTGCTCTGGTGGCCAGGGAGGATGTTTAAGCGATTACAATGAAAAGATGGAAGAGCTCTTGCGGGGATGTGCAATGAGATAACCGATGACACATCTGGTAGAGAGTAAGAGTGTAAGACTTTATGTGTTAGTGTGAGAATTTTGAATTTATTACAATAAAGAACCAGGAGCCAATGTTGTTGCAACAGTAGAGGGGTGACATGATCAAATTTTGATCACGTCATAAGATGTGCACTGCAGTATTTTGGATTGACTGCAGTATTTAGCTCTGACTGAAACGTCAGGGCAAAAATGGAAGCAGTTAGTCCTCCGGTGAGCCAGGTAGCAGAGGTTTTGGCTATGTTTAAATTTAGATGGTTATTGTGCAGCCAGCTAATGATCTTATTTAGACAATTGTTCAAGTCAATAAAGATCCGGGAATCAAGAGTCTGTATAAGCAAGATGTTAAATAAGAGTGGGGCCAACACTAAGCCCTGTGGTACATCACAGGTCAAGGGACATGACTTGGAGGTGGCTGAACCTGCCAGTACAGAGTATGAGTGTTTAGACCGAAAAGAAACAAACCAAGCAAGAACAGTGTCACAGAGGCCGACTGAAGCTAGATGGAGACTAAATAGAATGGTTGACTAAATCAAAAGCTGCTGATAAGTCTAATGAAACAGCTAATGCTATTCTGCTATTATCAATATTGCTATGAACCTCACTCACAAGAAATGTGAATACCGTCTCAGTACCGTGACCTGGCCGAGAGCTAGCCTGTCCAGGGTGGAGAGTGCTGGTCTTCACAACATGATTCCAGAGTTGCATAAAGACAAGTTTCTCTGTAATCTTTGAAATGTAAGGGAGATTAGAAACAGGTCTGTAGCTGGCTGGGTCAATAGAAGGGAGTAATCTATGTTTAATGAATGGACACAGGATAGCATGTTCCCAAGACAAGGGTACCTTTCCAGAGGATAAACTATTAATAATAATGATCAAAAGTATAGGTAGAAGACCTAGTGATGGCTCCCCAATCCAATGGGAGGGAATGGGGTCTGAAGAGCAGGTAGTTTTCCTGGCAAGTAAAGTAGCTGAAAGAAGACCAGGTATGGCCATGGATGCGTGAGTTTACTATTGAATGAATGGAAATGTTGGTTGTAATTGGGGAAGCAGTCATGGGTCTGCCTATTTGAAGATTATGGATCTTCTCTTGGTAGTAATCTGCTAGGCAATCAGGAGGTGGCCCAGACCAGTTATTTGAAGGGGCAGCAGTCTTAGGGTCCAGAAAACAAGATACTAGGGAAAACTGTGCCCTAAGGCAATTCTGCACTCTGTTTATAAGGAGGGAGCAATATCCCCTCTTTGCTTGGGAAACTTGTGACTAGTAATGCTGGTAGGATGATTGAAAATTGATTAATGACATAGAGGTCTTTCTCTTTCACCAGAGTCTCTCAAAGTGACGTACATGACATCTACACATACAAAGACTGGGATGATACCAAGCATGGGAGGGTCCAATGGGGGGTTTGCAAGTTACCAGGAGGCCAGAGAATCCAGTGCTGCCCCAGTTTCTGGTTCCAAGTGTCAACCTGTTCATCCAGAGAGAGGGATTTGAAGGAGTCAGAGAAAATGGAATCAGAAGATGCTAACTTTGTAGGGGTTATGTGCCACCTGAGTAGAGTAGGAGGGTTCATATTTGGTGTTGTCGATGCAGAAGGTATGACATATGATAGCTGGAAGGAAACTATGAAGTGGTCTGGCCATGGGACTTGTAATGATGTAAAACTCTATGTACAAACAGAAGACTTCTTTTTTTTTTTTTTTTTTTTTAATATTTAAAGTTTTTTATTGAGTGTAGCACAACGCATTACAAGGAATTACGCAATAGGCATACAATGACTCAAGAAAACAGAACAGAGCTCAAAGAGAAAATGAGCAGCATAATATGCCCACCTCCATATCCTGTGAGTTCTACACCCATAAGAGCAAACAGTGATCTATGACAGTAATACCCTCCCCACCATTAGAGGAGGCTCCTAGCATATTCAAGAACAATACCAATAAAGAAGAAGAAAGAAAGAGAAAGGGAAAAGAGAGAAGGAAAGAAAGAAAAGGAAGAAAGAAGAAATTACCCCCCTCCCTCCCCCCCAGAGGCGCTGCAGGCACCACAATAAGAAAAGGATAAGGAACTTCTTAGGAACTGGAATGCGTGAAGTTATAATCCAAAAGAGGTAGTGCAATAGAGAACAGTTAGCAGTACTGTCAAGTAGTACAGGTATAGAGATCTAAGGCCGACCATTTGGAGAGGTTAGGTAATCTGCCCCTTGTGCCCAGGATCCTATCAGAGGCTTTTTCATATTTTGAGAATAGACACAACTGGTTCCACCATTCTGAGTAAGTAGGTTTGGTGGGGTTTTTCCAGCGAGTTAGAATAAGCTTCAACGCTATCGTGATCATAAAGTTGAGGAGAAAATAGTTGTGTTCATCCAGCTCATGGAGTTGTGCAGTGTTCCGAAAGGCAACTATTTGCCAGGATAGATCAGCCCTGAATCGCAGTACGCGCTGAATTTGATCCCAAACCTGCGCCCAGAACCTCTGAATGGGAGGGCAATCCAGCAACATATGCCTGAGTGTACCCGCCGCTGTACGACAGGTCCAACACCATTTAGTTTCATTCTTATTCCACTTGCTCAGGGTAATGGGGGTGATAAAGGCCCTATGCGCCAAGAAAAACATGGACTGAGTAAGAGCCGCCGATCGGGATGCTCGGACCGAGGACCTCCAGAATTTCTGCCAGTCTGCCGGCGACAGCGTTAGTTGCACCTCGTCTTCCCAAATATGGCGGAGTCCAGAATTAGACGGGGTAAAGTCGTCTACGAACATAGCATAAAAACGGGAAGCAACACCTGATGTGGCATTGATTTCTGCAACCACCCTCAGCAGACCCCAAGAGTCGGTCAACGTCGCGAGAGAAGGAAAAGCCTTGCCAATGCAGTGCCGCAGCTGCAACCATTGGAAGTAGCAGGTGGAGGGTAGGCCAAATTCCCGCTGAAGAGCGTTAAATGGCTTCCAGGCAGCAGTGTCCAGTAGCTGTCCGACAGTCCATAAACCCAGCTTGTACCAGTTTGCCCAACTACATGTCTTTTTGTTTACCCTGAAATCAGGGTTGAACCAAATGGGTACGGCCCTTGAGGGTGGGTTGCGATGTGCAATGATAGAGAGGAAGGACCGGGCAGCCATTTGAGTTGAAGTTATCATCCTTCCAACGTTAGAGGTCTCCGGATGAAGCATCCCCAACAGCAGCCGGAGCGGGCAGGGGGCAACCAACCGTTCTTCCAGCTGAA
Source organism: Ichthyophis bannanicus (assembly GCA_033557465.1). NCBI lineage: Eukaryota > Metazoa > Chordata > Amphibia > Gymnophiona > Ichthyophiidae > Ichthyophis > Ichthyophis bannanicus. Next base: position 1,011,860,402 of record CM066033.1, on the reverse strand, counting down.
GCCATGTGGGCTTATCCTCTAGTGTGTCACTCAAAGCCCATAACGAGCCCTGTTTCAGCAAAAAAGCTTTATGGTACCATGAAAAGTCAGGGAAATAAATTCCAGCAGTTGCCTTAGCGGCTTTTAGCTTCTTTAGCGCTATTCTGGGGGTCTTTCCATTCCAGAGAAAGGCGCTTAGGGATCGTTCTAGGGCACGGTATACTGCAGGTGGAAACATGACGGGGAGCATACTCAGGATGTAGTTTATTTTAGGTACCAAGGTCATTTTAATTGCTTCCATCCGGCCCCACCACGTGAGATGGAGCGGGGACCATGACAGTGTATAGGAGCGGGCTATGTCCATTACCTTCTCTGCATTCAGGCGCACAGTGTCCTCAATGGATGTAGAGTACAGGACTCCCAAGTATTTTATAGCAGCAGGCTCCCAGTGAAAGTGGTACTTGTCGATCAGGTAGGGGGATGCCCATTTATTCATCGGAAAAGCCACTGTTTTCGCCCAGTTTACTTTGTACACAGACAACTGAGAGTAGAGGGAGATTAAATGCAGAAGTGGTGGAATCGATGCTGGCTGAAGGAAGACCAGAAGGTCATCTGCATAAGCTGATAGTTTGACGTGAAGATCAGCAACCAGAACCCCATGTATCTCTTCAGACTGTCGTATTAACAGAGTCAGAGGCTCTAGGGCAAGGTTAAACAACAGCGGAGAAAGCGCACACCCCTGCCTTGTGCCCCGCTGCAGAGGGAAAGGCTGGGAGAGGGTGCCGTTGGCCAGGATTCGCGCAGAGGAGCTGTCATACAGGATCTGCACCATAGCAATATATTCGTTAGGCAGTCCAAACCATTCTAGTATGTGATACAAAAAGGGCCATTCAAGCCTATCAAAGGCCTTTTCCGCATCTATGGAGAGGCCCATTATAGGATGATCACTGTTTTGAGTCCTTTCCAGCACATCACACAGGAGGCGGCCGTTATCTGCAGTGGACCGACCGGTCACAAAGCCGCACTGATCGGGATGAATTAACAAGTGCAGCACTCTATTCAGTCGTCTAGCCAGCACGCTGGAAAATAACTTGTAATCAGCATTGAGAAGAGAAATGGGCCGGTAGTTCCCAACTGCAGTTGAATCTTTACCCGGTTTTTCAAGTACTACAATGGTTGCTTCAGCAAAGGACCCAGTTCGTTGACCAGGGGAAAGAAAGTTGATGTAGTATTGTAATAGCTGCGGAAGCAACTCGGCCGCAAACGTACTGTAGAATTCGACAGGGAGCCCGTCCGGGCCAGCAGCTTTCCCCGTCTGCATAGCATTCAGGGCTTCACGCAATTCGCCAATGGTCAGGGGGTCCCCCAGTGCGGATTTCTGCTGTGGTTGTAGGGTGGGTCGCTTGACCTTGGCTAGCAGGTCTTCACAGGCCTTAGAGTCAAAAGACACCTCAGAGGTATACAACTGCTCGTAAAACGTCCGGAAAGCAGACGCAATTTCAGAATTATCAGTCAGAGAGTTCATCTGTGAGTCCACAATGTGAGTTATATGGGAGTTAGTACGCGGGGCCTTTAATCTGGCGGCTAGCAGCTTGCCTGCCTTATTGTTATCAACGTGATAGCGAGCTCGGCTGTCGAACAGGCCTTTCTCCACTTCTGTGCTCATTATCGTGTTGTATTGGTATCGCAGTTTTTGCAGGCGATTTAAGGTATTAGCGTCTGAGCGTTGCTGCAACAATCTCTCACCCGCTCTGATCTGTTGGTCGAGTTCCTGGAGCTGTGCTCGAGCCACCTTAGCTTTGGTAATGCTGAAACTGGTGATGCGCGCTCTGATAGAAGCTTTGAAAGCTTCCCACCATGCCCAGTTAGGCGATTCAGCTTGCTTATTGCAAGCAAAATACTCCTCTATTGCTTGTCTGATGGTGGTCTGGAAAGCCTCGTCTCCAAGCAGGGTTCTATTGAAGGACCAGCACTGCTGTCTGACCAGAGCCTCGTCAGGGTGGAAATCCAGTGTTATTGCCGCATGGTCAGAGACATGGGTGCTAAGGATGCTGGCTCCGCAAATTTCTGAGAATAGTGGTCTGGAGACCAAAAAGAAATCCAACCTGGAATAGGAGCCGTGTGGGCAGGAGAAAAAGGTATAGTCTCTCTCCTTCGGAAACAGAATTCTCCAGGCGTCCATCAACCCAAGCTCGTGCATGAGCGATCGAAGTGCCGTTTGCGCTCTGCCAGCTCTGGTACGGCTGGGATTGCAATCCAATAGAGGGTCTAAGACCAGATTGAAGTCACCTCCGAGGATTAGTGGATAAGCAACATCTTCCTGAAGTGCTTCTGCTAGAGAGAGGAAAAATGCCGGTTGATCACCGTTGGGGCCATAGACATTTACAATGACCAAGTGTTTGGCTCCCAAGGATATGTGAACTTTAGCCCAGCGCCCCTCACTGTCTGCTCTGGTGGAGAGGACCTGGAAAGGGAGCTTCCCTCGGGTTAGTGTTGCAACCCCATTTTTCTTCCCTAAGGCTGGGGAGAAAGTAGCTAGCTTATACTGATTGGAGCCCAGCTTCAGAGTCTCATTAGAGGATAGGTGCGTTTCTTGAAGGAGTATAATATCTGCTTTCTGTTTCTGGGCATAGGCCATTATCTTTTTTCGTTTGACTGGGTGCTGGATACCTTTCACATTCAGAGACAGAATTCTAAGGGGAGACGTCGGCATCAGAGTAGTGAGAAAAATACCTCGACCTCTCCATGGTCTCAAGTAGATACATTCTAGTTACCTGCATATTACCCCGAGTAGGGAGAAAAGGAAACCCAACATGTCTGCAGCGCCCCAATCCCTCTCCCCTAGAGATAAACAAAAAAATTGGGTGAGGCAGCGTGGGATGCAAGAGAGAGGCACATCAGCACCGCAAGACCCCGAATCGAAAAGAAAAAGAAAAATAAAACACCCCTTACCCACAGATGGGGGAGGAGAAAAGAAAACACCGCCCGGGGGGAGTCATTCCGAGGCAAGGGAAAGAGAAAAAACAAAGCCCCCCATAGGCCTGATGTAACGAAACAGGAAAACAGTACAAGATATACAACTTATTTTACAGCAATGAAGATGTAATACCCCCCCTGCCCCCCCCCTAATTAGAAAATCTCAAACAACAGCATGCACGCCAAATTACAAATACTGCCCCTGAAGGCAACCAGGCCAAACCACCCTGCAAGATATATCTGCCCAAGGCTACTTGCACTCAGTGGAAGAAAGAGAAGTCCGAAGAGCCCTGTCACATCAGGGGCTAGGAGACGTTGTCCGTTTGCATTTTCAGCGCTTCCTGTTCTTCAATGAAGTGCAAGAGCCCCTCGGGGTCATCGAAGGACTTAGTTTGGTTATGTAGGGTCACTTTAAAGCGCGCTGGGTAGAACAGGCCAAACTTTGCTTGTAGTTGTTGGAGACGGGGGCGCAGCTCCAGGAACTTCTTTCTTCTATCCATCGTAGCCTTGCATAGGTCCGGGAAGAAGGAGACTCTGTGCCCCTCAAAGGACACCGATGACATCGCTCTGGCCGCTGACATGACTTGCATGGCCTGCTGGTGTCTCAGGAGACAAAAGATTAGGGGTCGGGGCCTCGAGTTGTGGCCGCTCGGGTATGCAGGTATGCGGTGCGCCCGCTCTACTTCCAGCGGTTTGCTAAGCTTGATTTTAAGCAGTGCAGGCAGGACTTTTTCAAGAAAGCCAATCGTGTCCGACCCTTCCGCGCCCTCAGGGACCCCGACAAGCCTGATGTTGTTTCTGCGGGACCGGTTTGACAGATCTTCAAATTGTGACTCAAGCAAATTAACCTTTTTCAGGGCCCTGGTCAGCTTCTGTAGGCGATCCTCGTGCGCGAGCACCGCGCCGTCGATTTTATCCATTCGCGCAGTAAGCCCCTGCGTTCTTTCTTTTATCTCCTGCATATCAGCCTGCATTTGCATCAGGGTATCCCCGTTAGCTGAAATCATCCCCCTCATTGCCCGGAGTTCAGCCAAGATTTCATTTCTTCCGTCATCCGCATCCTTCCCGGGCGCCATTTTAACAGGGGAAGGGGGATCCTGCTTGGCCCGTTTAGAGCCTGTGCCCCCACTCGACACAAAATCCAACTTGGACTGCTTTCCGGTCGCCATCCTTCAGGATTCCCAGAGACACAGTCCAGAAAGAGAAAAATACCTCAAAATAGCAAGGCAGAGGTGATTTATAATCAGGGATAGTTCAGTGGGTCCGCAGGAGCTGAGCACCTAAGCGTCCATCTTGCTCCTTCGCTAGGCTCCGCCCCCAGAAGACTTCTTTTTAGTGAAAACAAGATCTAATGCGTGGCCTGTCTGGTGGGTAGGAAATGCAACATGGTGGAGCAGACCAAGATTTTATTTATTTTTTATTTATTTAACATGTTTTATATACCGCTTTATTTCAATCAAAGCGGTTTACATTGAAACTTAAACTTGGTAATATACATTAAACAGGGACATTGATAACTCTGATTTTTCTGATCTGTTAAAAATGTAATGACGTACTTATACCTAGGTCTTGTGGGGGAGTCAAAGTAGATATTGAAATCCCTGAGCAGCAAAAGATCAGGAAAAGAAACTAAATTCTCTATAAGGGATTGATAGAACAGATCCCGGCCAGTAGTATCTATTGAAGGGGGACAGTAGCAAAGTAGGATGAGGAAGGAAAGGGAGAAGTAAATTTAACAAGTAATAGTTCCAGGTAATGAAGCCAATTGGGTTCAAATATTGCTAGAGAAAAGGAATCTCTATAGATCAGTGCTAATCCACCCCCTGAGTGGGTAACATATGGTGTGGAAACAACAGTAAAGCCAGGCAGCAGGCAATGGAGAACAAAGGAATCCTTTCCCTCTCGAAGCCCTGTCTCCATGAGACACAGAAAATCCAGAATATCATGAAGTGGGGGGGGGGGGGGGGCTTTGATTTGAGTGAGGACTAAGTTAAGGAGGCTTGTTCAGAGTCCCTGTTGCACAGAGGGGGGTGCCTCTGGAGCAGAGGACAAAGAGATAGATAAATTGCTGCTGTTAAACATCTTGCAATACTGAATGGGGTTTGGTCCCATCACTAATAGCTGTCATGAAGTGGCTAATTATTTCTGAGGTGCAGTGAATAAAAGAACATTAAGGGCTGGTATAGCTAAAACAGTACTGCCACTTACTTTTCAGCTCCACGGGAGGAGGTAAGAGCCTCTCTTCTTCCTACTGGGTTTTGCAAAGGGTTATGCAGGTTAAGGGATTTGAAGGTTGAGATACAGATGGAAGTTTATGGGATGAGGCTTAGCTACACAAATATTCTCAGGTTTGGCAATAGGAGGATCACCAGCACTGCTCAGATGCTATATTAAACATTTGAGGTTGAGAAGGGGTTGCCATTAATCTGCTATGCTTTTGTAATATTTGAGGTGGGGAAATGTCAGCTTTTATTTATTTAGCAGGTGTTTTTATACCACTTTATCATTTCAGACAAAGCAGTTTATATTGTAACTTCAACTTAGTAATGCACATTAAACAGGGGCATTGATAACTTGGATTTTTCTGAGGCAATGTAGGGTTAAGCAAAGTGCCCAAGGTCACAAGGAGTGTCAGTGGGAATCAAATCCTTGATCTTTTGAGTACTAGGCAGTTGCGCTAACCACTTGACTACTCCTTTTACACTATTGTAATCTTTTAGATTGGGGGGGGGAGTGCTCTACTCACTGCACTTTTTTAATCTTTAGAGTTAGGAAAGGGAGCTATCATGGCCTGTATATTTTAACCCTCTAATCTATGCCTTCTGTTTATGCAATCCAGCTTAACTAGATATGTTATCCAGACAAAGATGAAAAATAGGCTTCTGAAAATCATTTGAGTTCTGCCTTACTTCCATACCTATTTGTGTGCTTTCTGAAGTTCCATAGAACAGAAATATTTGTTAAGAAATTCTGTTTTATCCAAATCAGCCTCTACATATTTCTCCTCTTCGCCCTTGAATCTCACAATGCCACCCTTACACTTCCTCCTGTCACTAACATGCCTAAAAAGTATCTTTGCCATGTATTACTATATTACATACCAGACCCTGTTCCACCTGACAAATAGCGTTAACTCCCACCCAAACCGACTACAATTCTCAGATAAGCCAACATGTAAATAGTTAGTTTCTCTTTAACATATGTTATTTGTAATGTAGTTATCCTGTTAAAACTGTACATTTCTGTTATATTGTAAGTTCAGTGTAGATTGTCTTCACTGCACAGTTATTGTTACATGTAAACCGCGCTGATGATGAATAGCGCGGTATATAAGAAAAATAAATAAATATTGTCTATTTTTATTTCAAATAGCATTTTTTGCTTTCCTGACTAATTTACCAGCATTCCTTAGCTTCTCCAGATATTGCTGTTTCTCTTCATTTTTCTGCAATCTTTTTCCTTTCCTTTTCATCTTTTGAAAAGTATGATGCCTCCTTTTCCTTTTATTTACTTTCCTAACAAAAAGGTTCATTGCCCTTCATTCATCTCCAGCCATTGTTGTTGTACTTCCCCCTGATGTTGCTGTCTTTGCAAAGTTAGTTTTCCTGAAGTCTAGGATCCTCACTTTTGAATGAAACATCTCTGTCTGTATCCTAATATTGAAACTCAGCAGGTGGTGGTCACTGCGCACATATGATCAACAACTACAAAATTAGAAAAAAATCTCTTCATGTGTAAGAACCGAGTCCTGGTATCATCCCACCATGGGGTTTCGTTGCCAGAACAGTTCTCCCTGTAGAGATTCCAGGATCTCCCTACTTCTAGATGACACTGCAGCAGGAATATCCTAATCAAAATCTAGCAAATTGAAATCTCCTACCAATAGTATTTCCCTTTTCATAGCAATATTGTGAATGTCTTTAATTAAACCTCTATCTATTTCTTCTGCCTGCGAGGGAGACCTGTGTATCACACCATTCCCTCTTTCCGGACTAATCCACAGTGCTTCCTCCTTCCCTCATAAGCCTTGCAGTTCTGTGGCTTTAATATTATGCTTTACATATATTGCCACTTCTTCTCCCTTTCTTCCTACCCTGTCTTTCCTGAATAGATTATAGCATGGTATGACTATGCCCCTCCAATCATTGTTTTCCATGTACCATGTCTCCTTGACTGCCAATATATACAAGTCAGAATTTTCCAATACAGTTTCGAAATCTAGAACTTTATTTTGCATACTAAGGCAGGGGTGGGCAATTCTGGCCCTCGTGCACCACAATTCAGCCTGGTTTTCTTGATGTCCCTAATGAATATTCATGAATATATTTGCATCCACTGCCTTCCATTGTATGGAAATAGGTCCATGAATATTCATTAAGGACATCATGAAAACCAGGCTGGATTGTGGTGCACAAGGGCTGGAATTGCCCACCCCTGTACTAAGGGCATTAGGATAAGCAGCAAGGGCTGGCGCTAACTGGTAAGCCAGATAAACGTGGCAGGAGGGCGCCGTCACGAGCCGCCCGCCATCCACAGCTTCAGAAAAGAAGCCATGGGAACATTTCTCTGTTCCCGTGGCTCTCCTATGTTTTAAACTGCTGAACTGCAACATTTCCAGCAGTAACAAGCATTTCCTGTTTCTTGTAAGAAAAATGGTTTAAAAGATAGCAGAGCTACAGGAACAGAGAAATATTCCTGTGGCTGCTTTCTTTGCTGAAGGACGAATCAGTGATGGGAGGGGAGGGAGGGCAGCTGTTGTAGCAGCAAAGCGCAGACAAACCAATGATACCAGGAGTCTGTTCAAAAGGTCCAAATCATTTATTTGTGCACAAGTCTCGAACCAATCAATTCCAAAATGGCTGAGCAAAGTTTTCAAGCATTACAACAACTTTTATAGACTTCTGTTCCATTCTAGGTATAGAAAAACATTTCATTGGTCCCGGTAATCTCCCGTACCTCCCGTACCTCTTCTATTGGTCCCGGTACTGATAAGTTTATCCAGTTATGTCCCTCCAGTGGGCATGACACCTGCATACCCCCCCTTCTAGTCCCAATTACAATGGTCAGTTCATCAACTTGTTACTTTCACACTTTCAAGGTTATAGAACCAATTTGTACGTGCAGAGGAGCTGGGCTCTGCAACTCATCTGTCAGCACTCCCAATTATTTCTTTGCAGATGTACTTTTTCTTATCAGTAACTTTTAAACATGTTTTTCTGTATTTTTCCATCTTTCAATACTACAGTTCTGCTTACCTAAGCTGATTCAATACTTCTACTGAGTTCTATCTTACAATAGCAGCATATTGGGGGATGTGCAATCCTATATGCCTCTCCACAGGCCTCATTTACAGGTCAAGCTAGCCATGCTGGCCTGCTTATGTTTGGACACTGTGGGTCACAGGCCTGCACCTGCCACATTCCCCCCTTTGATTAATCTCACCCTATTACTTAATAAGGTGTGAGAATTAAATCACTTTCTGAAGAATCACATCCTGGCTAAAGGATTTCTACCAGGACTGGCTGTATATAAAGCCATGATTTTTGTTGCGGTCTTCCGCTCTACTGTACTATCAATAGTGTTATGAATGGAACGCATACAACATGGGATTAAACATGGTAATAAGAAGATAACAGCAACAAGGATTAGTACCAATACGATGAAAGTCTTAAATCCTCCCACCCATGAAAAGAGGTTAGCAAACCAATTAGGAAATTTCAATGAGTGCCACGTCTGTACTGGCACATAAGCATGTCTTTGCATATCTTTAGCAATTTCTTCAACTACTTGACCTTTATCATCTATTTTCAAACAGCAATTGGTTAAGTTCAGCTTACCACATACTCCTCCTTCAGCTGCTAACAAATAATCAAGTGCTAAGCGGTTCTGATATATCGCAGTGCGCATCTGTGTACTCTGTCTAGCTAAAAGCGTGAGAGCATGACTAGTTTCATTGGTTATTATTTCAACTACTGCTTGTAAGCGAATAATACGATTAATCATATAAATTGGGGTACGATAACCATACATACCATCATCATTCCAAGTGGCGGGTCCATAATATTCAATGATTCTTTCTGGTGGCCAATCATCACCTTGCCATTTCTCCCACTTGCCTATCTGTAAGGCCTCTCTCTTCTGTCTTAGTGCTCTTTTGTGTCGGTGGGTAGTGTATACTGGGTATCCTAATTGTTCTCCATGCTCAGTGTTTAACAGGAAGAAAGAAGGTCTGATGGTTCCTAAGACACATGCTCCTCCCCAGTGTGGTGGGAGTTGTGCATACGCTCGGTTTCCACAGATCCAATATAGGCCAGGTGGGGCCTGCCAGGCTTGGATTTCAGCAAGGTTAGTCCATAGACCTGCAAGTTCAGGAAATCTGGCTAATGGGTTAGGAGGTTCAGGATGTCCAATTCCTGACCACCATGCTATCTTCTTGGTTGTGGCATTATAGTACTTTTGGCTAAGACAGACCAGCTGTCCTACCTTTTGGGTGAACTGGGGTCCAGTTCTGACATAGCAAAGACGTCCAACGATTGAGTGCGCTAACACCCATTCACTGGTAGTCTTGTGTAATTCAGTCTGATTGTAAATCATGGAATAATTCAATTCTTGGGCTTCCCATGGCCACTGATCTCCCATTTGGGTTCCGCCACAGAAATAACAATCTGTGATCTTAAGACTAGATACTACTGCTCCGGCTAATTCTAGAAATAAATTCTGTGAGGGGTGAGGGATCTCAAACTTATTTACATGCATGGCTTCATAGAAAGTATTATGAATATGATATTTAGATGACTTGTGGGCTTGGGTATTCAATCTGATATACACAATGGTCCCTGGATCTATTGCTCCTCCAGCAATACGTAAACCAAACTTATATCCTTGTTTCCATGCATGGGGATTGTGTATACATAAGTGTAAGGGGTTACAAGCATCTTTCTGACATTTATCATTTGTGGTTGGCTTGGTTAAAGTAGCCATTCGTTTATCTATTTTCTCATCAGTTATACCAGTATTCCAGGTAGCATAAAAAACACATCCCCAATACGGGCAATAGTAGTCTGCTGCTGGGGCAGTACTATAGCCTGGTTCCTTTTTACCTGTACACTTTCTCCATCCCGTGGCACCTTCTGGACACATATACTTATGGTCATTTCGATACGCTTTCTCCCATGTACCACAGGTGGAATAACTATCTCTATTAATAGCATTGCATGCATCAAAATTCAAAACAGCAGGTCTAGTAATGTCCTTAAGTGGCGGCGTTGCAGCTAATATAGGTCCATCTACATCCTTCCATCTTATTTCCATCGTGTAATAGGATGGATTCTGATGCGGATTATAGCATGTTTTGATTTTTCCATGAGTGCAAACATTTAGTTCAGTGGTGTTATAGATACACCGAGTTACTGTCCCCTCGCAGGTATAGTAAGAATGATAAAGCAAAGTCTGAGTTACTTTCAGTCCAATTCTAGTAGAAGTAATGCAGGCAGTGCATGGAGGTAAAGCATAAGTCTGTTCAAAACCCCCAAAGAAGGCAACCAAAGCAAAGCAAAAGTAGAGATGCATGTCGATGTTGATTGGAGTTCTTCTGAATCCTCAGCTTGCTGATCTTGATCACGACGTTCTATTATTCTTCGTCCCGTTTGCTTTTTTTTTTTTTTTTTTTTTTAATAGTAGTTTTTATTCAGTTTTAACATATAAAATAACAATACAAACGATCGTGATATAGCAGGATACAAGCAGATGTTATTGATCAAAATAGCAAAAGAATATAATAACTTGAACAAGACAGTACAATAACGTTAACAAGAACTAGTATCAGTCCATGCCAGCACGCCACCCTCCCTCTCTCCGTTCAATGTGGTTACAGCAGAGACCATTCCACAAGGCAGCCTCCAGCAATCATTTTCATCAAACATAATTTTGTAAAGCTGACCATTTCTTACTTAGTTTACCAGACCATGGGTTCTTGGCTATATAGATCTCTTCGTAGGTCTTATGTAGGATTAAGAGACTCCACCAATGCTCGAAACAAGCTTTGTCGAGATTCTTCCAGTGTATTAGAACTATTTTAAGCGCTATCCCGAGCATTAAGTCCAGCAGTTTACCATCCCATTTCATCAGAGTAGGTTCCAGAGCTATGGATTTATATATCACTATCCGATAAGTGATAGGAGTTTGTAAGTTGAGGATCTGTGATATGCGTTCCCAAACTCTGTTCCAATATATTTCCAGGGATTTACAATGGAACAACATATGTGCCAGTGTCCCAATTTCCATGTTACAGGACCAACATCGATTTCCCTCCTGTAGTGTCCATTTCATTTTCTTAGCCGGTGTAATATGCGCTCGATGTGCTATAAAGTACATAGATTGTGTGAGAGACGCTGCTCTCGTGGCACGTATTTGAGTTCCCCAAAAAGTGTCCCAATTTTCCGGAGGTAGATCTTGACCGGTTTCAGTAGCCCACACCGACTGTATCTTAGAACATGTCTTGTCACTTTTGGATCGGAGAATCGCAACACATCTTGAAACAGCTTTAGCATCTGTTTGTAATTCTTGAAGTTTCTGTCGCAGTGGCCATCCTGTACGTATCAAGACAGGTGACACACCCGCTTTGCTCATGCAGGATCGGAGCTGACACCATTGGAAATAGCATGTATTAGGCAATCGGAATTCCGTTCTTAATCTGTCAAAGGTTTTAAATGCACTTCCATTGATCAGTTGTCCAATGGTGATAAGATCATGTTCCACCCATTTTTTCCATAAGACAGGCTTCCCTCCGATGATAAGGCGTGGGTTCAGCCATATGGGCATATCTGCGGCAAAGTCATCCCCTCCATCGATACATGATGCCAACAATCGACAGGCATGCTGTGTTTCTCGGATAATAGCATTATGTGGTGCAGTCTGGTCTACTACTGTGCCTACCAGTAGCCATGTGGGCAGGGGGAATGTAGGGCCCGCTCCACACTCAGCCATCTAGGTCCTTTATCCGTGTCGTCAGAGTCGACCCATTGAGCACCCTGCTTTAAAAGAGAGGCAGTGTGTAGCCAGCCGAGATCTGGGAAATGGACACCTCCTTGTGTATTAGGTAACTTCAGTTTCCAGGCAGCTATTCGGGGTACTCGGTTGTTCCATAGAAAGGCTATCAGTTGACTATTCATTTTCTTATAGAAGGCTGGCGGGAAACGTAAGGGTATCATACTTAATATATAGCTGAGTTTTGGTACCAACATCATTTTTATCGTTTCTAGCCTGCCCCACCAGCTCAAATGAAGGGGGGTCCACTTGCAGATGTTATCATGTACAATTTCTTGACACATCTTAATGTTGATTGCGACAGTCTCTTCCAAGGTGGTGCCATAGGTCACGCCCAGGTATCTAAAGGATGACTTCTCATATTGAAAGGAGTATCCACGCATCATTTCTTCGCTGACCTGTTCATTCAGAGGAATAATTGTTGTTTTATTCAAATTTACTTTATATCCGGATATCGCTGAGTATGCATCTATGAGTTGCAGTGTTTCAGGAAGGTCTGATGGTTGTAGAAAAATGAGCAGGTCATCGGCATATGCTGACAATTTACAGGGACCATCAGCTAACTCAATTCCTTTTATGTTTTCCTTCTGTCGGAGCGCTATTAATAAGGGTTCCAGGGCTAAATTAAAAAGCATCGGCGACAGGGGGCAACCCTGTCTGGTCCCTCTTTGCAACTGAAAAGGGGCTGAGAGGTGTGAGTTGACCGCTATTCGAGCTGTGGGTTTGGTATATAACAATTCAACGCGTTTTAGGAACTTTTCTCCTATCCCAAACCACCGTAGGGATCGAAATAGAAAGGACCATTCCAGTCGATCGAAGGCTTTTTCGGCATCCAATGCTAGCCCTATCAGGGGCTCGGCCTTGGTCTTGGCAGATGCCAGTACATGTGCCAATAATCTTCCATTATCTGTAGTGGATCTGTTTTGTATAAATCCACATTGATCCTCATGTATCAAATCTTTTAAGATCCGTCCTAATCGGTTAGCAAGCACTTTAGCATAGATTTTATAATCAGAGTTTAGGAGAGAGATGGGTCTGTAATTCTCTATCTTTTGTGTATCCCTGCCCGGTTTCGGGTGAATTACCACCACAGCCTCTGCCAGGGCTCCAATCTCTGGAGATTCATCTTGCAGGCCACTGTAGTAGATCTGTAGCATGGGAGCCAATTGAATGCAATATTTATTATAGAATTCCAGCGGGATACCATCTGGACCGGCGGCTTTGCCACGAGCCATCTGTTTGATCGCATCTTGTATTTCAGTTACTGAGATCTCTTGTTCCAGCGTTCGACTTTGATGACTGGTTAATGTGGGTCCTACTATCTTGGAGACAAAATCTTCAAAGGCTCTGTCACTACATTGGGTATCTGAGCGATATAGTTCCTCATAGAATTCTTTGCAGCGGTCTAGTATTTTGTCAGATCTCAGGAGAAGGCCCCCGGAATTGTCCTGCAACGCCGCTATAGCGGTCTTGCTGGTTTTTGGTCTGAGCTGCCGAGCTAAGAGGGATCCTGAGCGGTTGCTGTCATAGTAGTATATACTACGTTGTAGCTGGATACTACTCAGTGCTTCTTTGTTGAGGAGAGCATTATATTGGTATCGCAATTTTTGGAGTCTAATCAATATCATTGAGTCAGCTCTTTTGGCTAGTAACCTTTCCCCAGCTTTTATTTGGAGTTCCAATTCATCTTTTTCTTTTTTCCTGGCTTTACGCCGTCTAATGGTGTAGGTGGTAATATGAGCTCGTATGGTCGCTTTAAAACCTTCCCACCAGCTCCAGATGGAGGTATCAGTGGGTGTATTATATTTAAAATAGGTCTCAATTTCCCCTGACAGTAGCTGTACAAAGGAGTCATCTGCTAGTAGGGATTTATCAAATGTCCATCTTGGCGGAACATGCTGTGTAACGTTGGTATTCAACACTAGGGAGACAGCGGCGTGATCCGATACCGTTGTAGCATATATCTCTGCGGACAACACTTGGGGCATCAGCTCTGTGGACAGTAGGAAGAAATCGATCCTTGTTTGGGTATTATGTGGGATGGAATAAAATGTGTAGTCTCTTTCTTGGGGATGAAGTAGGCGCCAGGGGTCTACCAAGTGTAGCTCTGTTATGATGCCTTTAAGAATCGCCTGCGATTTGACTTTGTCTACAGCCCGATAGGGCGTGCGATCTAACAGTGGATCCAAGATGACATTAAAATCGCCCCCTAATATGATATCGGTGTGAGCCGCGGCTGTAACTTCTTTAGCTATCAGTTTGAAAAAGTTAGGGTCATCGAGGTTGGGCGCGTAAATATTGAAGAATGTGTAAAGCTGTTGATTTATTTTCATCGTCACTCTGGCCCATCGACCTAGCGGATCAATCCGTGTGTCGGTAATGGCGGATTGCAGGAATTTGCGCACTAATATTATTACCCCCCTTTGCGTTGAGTGGCAGAGGCCGAGGCCGCCACCAGGAAGTATTTAGAGGTTACTTTCTGCGATTCAGTATCTGTTAAATGTGTCTCTTGTAAGAGGGCAATATCTGCTTTTTTTTGCTGGCAGTACGCTAAAATCTTCTTTCGCTTGACAGGGCCAGTAATACCTTTTACATTTAACGAAAGCATTAAAAGATCACTAGACATCAACGTTGGAGTAAGCTGTCTTATAGGTGAAAGCTATCCTATGGATAGGCCTGCCGCGTACTTGCATTTGCGTGTATGTGGAGGGTTTTGTACTGGACTGGACTGACACAAACAACTGCATAACTGGCAAACATTGTATCGCTAAGGTGAACACAATCCACTGAAACAGTAACCAACCCCGACCTCCCGTTGCCACCCCTACATTTCAAGCAGAAATATCTGTTTAATTAAAACTATTTAGAACAACAGAAATACAATCAATGAGGTGTTTAACAAGGCTTAAGGCGTTCTAAAATTTGTGAGAACGCACGGCCGCACCCCCTGAGTATATGCTGAGTTCTCTACACTGCGTGAGAGATCAGAAGATTGACCTCAGGTTTCCATACCGCATTTTTCTTGTAGGAAAGTTTTCAGTTTTTCAGCATCAACAAAATTCCTCGTTTCATTATGCAGCGTGACCCGCATGGTTCCTGGGTAGTATAGCCCGTATCTTGCCTGTGCACTTTGTAGCATGGGTCTACAGGCCAGCAACGCTTTTCTCCGATCTACCGTTTGCTTGCTCAAATCCGGATAAAGTGCTACTTTGTGTCCCTGGATTTGCAGTGATCCGGCCTTCCGTGCAGCTTGAAAGATCTGTAGGACCTGTGGGTATCTCAGTACCTTCATTATGAGTGGGCGCGGGTAGCGTGTGTTTTCAGCTTTGTGTGTTGGGATTCGATGGGCCCGTTCTAGTTCAAAAGGCCTTGCAAAGACAAGCTGCAGCATCTCCGGTATGGTTTTTTCCAGAAATCCAATCGGATCGGTACCTTCAGCGCCTTCAGGGACTCCAACAAGGCGGATATTATTTCTACGGGAATGGTTATTTTGATCTTCAATCAGATTTTCTATGTGCCGGACTCGTTTGGCCAAAGGGCCCAGCTGTTCTAATGCAACGCCATGCTTCTGGGTTTGTAATTCAACTGCATTAAGTCGAGTGGTGATGGTGAGGAGTTTCTCTTTTACCTCCAGCAAGTCTTCTTGAATCATGTTCAGTGAACTAGAATTGGCTGCAATCATTTCTTTAACGCATTTCAATTCCTGTAGCACTTCACGTAGGCCACCGGCAGTCACTCCCTCCTTCTCTCCCGCGGCCATTTTCTGCGGGGAACCCACTTCGGGTTTGGATCGTTTCGCTGCTGAGCCGGATCCCTGTGGAAATTCCAGCCGGGCAGGCTTCAGGGATGCCATCCAGCTGTATTGCGGTGTTATTGATGTAGGTAGGGGGTACAAACTTCAATGGAATACCGGGATATGTTCAGGATTCTTGGGCAGCAACGGGAGCAAAAATTCAGGCGTCCATTCTGTTCAGTGGCTAGCTCCGCCCCTCCGCCCTCCCGTTTGCTAATGAAGCAATTTAACGGTTGCTGAGTGTTGATTGAAGATCCTCAAGTTGTCCAGTACACATTGACCAACTTAGCAATTCAGTTGGCTTGTGGAGTCTGGCTTAGTCAGTGTAGTCTCAAAGTAGTGTGTCAAGTCACACACAAATTGGGTTCGTTGAAACAAAGCTGTTGCTGCATGGAAAACAGCAATCCTCTTCGAAAGACTTGGCTGCTGCAAAGCACTTGTGATGAAGTGTCTATGCTGCTGGTTGCCGTCTCAGAGTAACTCGCAAGGGTACATCAGGGTGCTGTTCTGCTGTCCACCGCTCTGGTTCAGGATCGGCGGCGGGCTTGACTCTGCTGTGGTGGATCCAGGCGTCGATCTCGGCTACCTTTACTGCAGTTGGGGTAGACAGGATGACGGTGTACGGTCCCTTCCAATGAGGTTCCAACGGTGTCTTCTTCCAATCTTTGATCCACACCGAGGTACCAGGCTGGTAGGGATGCAAGGGTTCCGTCAAGTTGATAGGCAACTGGTCTTGGATCCACGTATGGAGAGTCTGCAGAACAAAACTAAGAGCTAGAAGTTCTTGTCTGGTTATTTCTGAACCAATTTGGGCTAGACTTCCTTTGATTCCCTGCACTATTGGTGGGGGTTTACCATACAAAACCTCAAAAGGGGAAAATCCTGTTGACTTTACAGGAGCTGAGCGTATTCTGAATAAAGCTATGGGGAGCACTTGGGGCCACTTCAATTGTGTCTCCTGACAAAGCTTAGACATTTGGGCTTTCAAGGTACGATTCATTCGCTCAACTTTCCCTGAACTCTGGGGTCTGTATGCAGTGTGGAGTTTCCATTGTATCTGCAAAGCTTTTGCTAACTGCTGAGTAACTTGGGAGACAAATGAGGGTCCATTGTCTGACCCTATTACTGCTGGAATTCCGAATCTGGGGACAATCTCTCTCATTAAGACTTTGGTAACTTCTCGGGCTTTATCAGTTCTGGTTGGGAATGCTTCTACCCACCCAGAGAAAGTACATACTAATACTAATAGGTAATGGTACCCATTGGCTTTTGGCATTTCGGTGAAATCAACTTGGAGGTTGTGCATGGGGGTCACACCTCTTGACTGAACTCGGGGTGCTGTAATAAGGCCTTGCTTGGCATTATTCTTGGCACAAGTTTGACATTGTCGTGCTACTGAAGCTGATATGGTTGTCATCAGAGGGATGTAGAAATGTGGTCTGAGTGCTTTTTCCATAGCACTCTTCCCATAGTGGGTGGCTTCGTGGAAAGCTTTGACAAAGGATGGTCCTAACAGTTCAGGAATTACTATTCGTCCTGGAGGTTGACTGCCCTCTTCTGGTGGCAGCTCAATCCATCCGTCTTTCAATACTCCATTTTCTTTGTCACAATAGTAGTCCAATTCTTTGGTGGTATATCGTGGGGTCCATAGATTCAAAGGTACTGGAAACAATGCTGCTTGCATTGGCATAGCTTGTGGGGCAATTTGTCCTGTCATAGCTGCTTGTCGTGCTGAGGCATCTGCAAATCTATTTCCTCGGGCAACTTCTCCTTTTCCTGCCTGATGTCCTCTGCAATGCATGACAGCTACACGTGTTGGGGCCCAAACGGCATCAAGTAACATCAATATTTCGGGACCATATTTGACTGATTTTCCTCCGGATGTGATGAGTCCTCTTTCTTTATAGAGAGCTCCATGGGCATGCAGGGTAGTAAAGGCATATTTGGAATCTGTATATACATTCAGTATAAGTTTTTCTCCTAACAACAATGCTCTGGTGAGTGCTATCAATTCGGCTTTCTGGGCTGATGTGCCTGAGGCTAGGGCTGATGATTCAACTACTTCATGTTGAGTGACGACTGCATATCCGGCACAGCGCCGTCCATCAAGGATGAGACTGCTCCCATCAACATAATAGGTTTGGTCAGGATTGTCTATGGGCACATCTGTCAAGTCGGGTCGGCTGGAGAACACAGTCTCCATGACTTCGATACAGTCATGTTCTGGGAGTTCTTCACTGATGGGTATCAAGGTGGCTGGATTCAGGGCATGGCTCACTTCAAGTTGTATCTGTGGGTTTTCACATAACATGCTCTGGTACTTCAACATTCGGGAATTGGTCAGCCAATAATTTGCTTTCTGTTCCATAAGGGCAAGGACTGCATGTGGCACAGTGACTCGTATGTTCTGTCCTAGTGTGAGTTTGTCTGCTTCACTCACTAGTAGCGCTGTAGCTGCAACTGCTCTCAAGCAAGGTGGCCATCCTTTGGCCACAGGGTCCAATTGTTTCGATAGGTAGGCTACAGGTCGCTCCCAATTTCCCAATTTCTGAGTCAACATGCCTAAGGCATTTCCCTGTGCTTCATGTACAAACAAGTGAAAAGGTTTGTGGACATCTGGTAGTCCAAGTGCTGGTGATGACATCAATTCTTCTTTTAACTTCTGGAAGGCTGTGTCCTGCTCAAGTCCCCACTCCAGTGGTGACTTTTCTTCTCCTTTTGTGGCTTCATACAGTGGTTTGGCAATTTGGGCAAAGTTAGGTATCCAGATTCGGCAATATCCTGCCGCTCCCAGAAAGGCTCTGACTTGCTTTCTGGTTGTTGGAGTTGGAATTCTGCATACCGCTTCTTTTCTTTCTCTGCCTAATCTTCTGCTTCCTTGGGTGATACGAAAACCCAGGTATTTCACTTCTTTTTGGCATAGCTGTGCTTTGGCTCTGGAAACTTTGTATCCAGCTTCCTCTAGTAACTGCAAGAGATCTTTGGTGGCTAGTATACATTCACTTTCTGATACGGCAGCTATCAACAGATCATCCACGTATTGGAGAAGCACTCTCTTCCCCGGGGCTACTGGATAGCTTGAAAGGTCTTGATTCAGTGCGGCACTAAAGATGGTAGGCGAATTCTTGAATCCTTGGGGTAATCTTGTCCAGGTAAGTTGGCCCCCTCTTCCAGAGATGGGGTCCTGCCATTCGAATGCAAACAATATTTGGCTTACAGGGGCTAATCTTATACAAAAGAATGCGTCTTTTAAATCCAGTACAGTGAAATGGGTAGCTTCAGCAGGTATCAGTCCTAGGAGGGTGTAAGGATTGGGTACAACTGGATGTATGGTCTCAGCTGCATCATTTACTCTTCTCAAATCTTGCACTGGGCGATAATCATCTGTCCCAGGCTTCTTTACTGGCAAAAGTGGAGTGTTCCATGGGGATTGGCATACTTTCAGTAGGCCATACTCGAGCAATCTTTGTAGGTGGCGATGAATGCCTTTAATTGCGGCTCTTGGGAGAGGGTACTGTTTGACGTGCACTGGTGTAGCACTAGGCTTGAGGGTTACAATCACTGGAGCTATATGTTTGGCTAGGCCTGGGGGGCTGCCTTCTGCCCATACTCCAGGTGGTGCATCAATACTTTTCAAAGTTTGTTCAAAATAGGTATCTTGGATCGAATCATCAATGTAGTATCTCCATTCTTCTTCTCGGGGAACTGTCAGCAGCATCACTCCTGCTGGTTTGGTTTGGGAATTTACTGTCATTTGCATTTCTCCTTGTTCAGAGAAAGATATTTGTGCTTGAAGCTTGGCTAACATATCTCGTCCCAGTAGTGGCACTGGACATTCGGGCATGTAAAGGAATTGATGAGTTACTTGCTGTCCTCCCAGACTGCATATTCGGTTTTGAAGAAAAGACTTTGTGGCTTTGGCACCAGTTGCTCCTATGATGGTGACTGCTTTTGTAGTGAATGGGGCTATCTTTTTGTCTATTACTGAATGTTGCGCTCCAGTATCAACCATAAAGTCCATAATTTGGTCTCCTATTTGTATTCCGACCATAGGCTCCTGGAGACCTAAAGCAAACTTGGAGCCCGGTCTGTCCTAATCCACGTCATTCTCATCATGGGCTGGTGTGGCCAATGCTTGAATGGTTCCTCCTCTTTCTCGCTGGAATTGTTCTCGATTGGCTCCTCCTCGGCTTCGGGGATAGCTCCGTCTTTCTTCTCGCCACTGATGGCTGCTATCGTCATCATGCTGGGCGTCTTCGAGTTGCGGGCACATATCTCTCCAATGTCCTTCCTCTCTGCAATAGGCGCATTGGTTCACGCCTAGTCTCTGGGTCCGGCCTCCGCCTTGACCCCGCCCTCTTCCTCTGCTCCTTCGACTAGGGACACCTCCCCTTTTCTGTTCCACTATGGCCGCAGCCAAAAAATCAGCTTTCTTCTTCATCTTTCTATCACATTCTCTCTGTCTTTCAGTATCACGATTCACATACACTTTATGAGCGACTTCCAGTAACTGTGTTGCATTCATGCCCGCAAACCCTTCTAACTTCTGTAATTTGCGTCTAATGTCTGGTTGAGACTGGTTTACAAAAGCAGAATTCACCATACATAAACTTCCTGGTGCCTCGGGATCATAGGGAGTATACATTCTGTAAGCTTCAGTTAATCTCTCATAAAAATCTGCTGGGCTCTCATCTATCCCTTGGATAACTCCTGCAACTTTGGAAAGGTTCATAGCTTTCTGGCCCCCCCTTTTCAGGCCTTGTAAAAAGCCTTGGCGAAAACGGGCTAGGGCTGTGGATCCTTCATCTGTATTTGGATCCCATTGGGGGTCTTCATTCGGGAATTCTCTCTGAGCTGCTTCCCTACGGTCTATTATATTCTGCCCCTGTACCGGAGCTGCAGGGTTTTCTGCCATCCATTCAATAGCTGCTTTTCTAATTCTTGCTCGTTCTTCTGTAGTGAATAGGGTGGTCAGGAGCTGACGGTAATCTGGCCAAGTGGGTTGGTGAGTTTCCATAATACTAGTTACTAATTCTGTCAGCTCCTGGGGCTTACTAGTATAGGAGGCATAATGCGACCTCCAATTTAATAAATCAGTTGTAGAGAAAGGGATATACACATAAGTTAGGGGTCCCGCTACCACTTCATCATTATCATTCTTTACGGGCACTCCCGGGACTTGCCGTAAGGGAAACAGTTTAGCTGCTATGGGTGTCTTTTGGGATCTAAGGGTTATTGTCGTTGCCTTTGCAGGAGTCACTTTCTTTTTCTCAACAGGTTTTGCTTTGGGTTTCACTGTCACTGGCGTGCTAGTGCTAACACTAGCTTTCTCAATTATTTGTACACTTTCCTCCTCATCTGGGGGATTCTCTCTTTCTCCTTCTTCTGTCTCCACTTCTGACTCGCTTTCTAGGTCCTCCTCTTCTTTTCCTCGCTAATTCTTCCTTTTTCTCTTCTCCAGGAGGGGGATCAGGGGTTGGGTCCCGCCTCGGCTCTGGCCGTCTCTGGGTTTCTGGGGCAGGACGCCGGGCTACTCTTACTGGACCTGGGGTTCGGGGCTGCCTGAGAGTTATTTCTGGGGACTCAGGATCTGCCAGGATGGGCTTCTTTCTGGCTTTCATATCCTGCTCTTTCATTCTAGGCTGTTCCGTTTTCTGTCTAGAATCTGTTTTAGCTAACATTATTCTGCACTGTTCCTCATAACAGCGCTGCGCCCAGGGGGGCGGATCTTCACAAATACTTAACCAGGAATCTATATAAGGGTACTGATCAGGGTGCGCTACCCGCACTCTACGGTGTATTGACTGAATAATCTCTACTTTGAACGTTCCCTCTCGGGGCCAGATGGGGTCTAGATCGGGCCACTCCCTAGTACACAAAATTTGCAAACGGGCTGCTGTCATTTTAATACCATAATCTCCTGAATATCCCTCTTTAAAATGTGCGATCATACATTCTAATGGAGTGTTTCTAGTAGACCCCGCCCCTCCCATTTCGATGTGTGCGCGCAACAACAGACAGAAGGGAAAAGGAGGGCGGACCGTGGGTAAGGGGTCCTCACGGTCCTGGAAACGTATAAGGAGTACAAATAACAAGACAAGACGACAATCGCTTCCCCCTTTTCGCGACCTGAACGCGGTCGCCCGGTCAGGAAATGCGCTACTCAGGGGTCCGCCTTCACTTGGTCCGTGCTGCCAGACCTCTCATTCACACTTCGTTCACACAATCATGCTAGCAACGTATCCCAGAATGCATTCGTTTCTATCTGTTCTGACTAGTCTTTTCCAATTTCCCAATTACAAAAAGGATGAGGGTTTCACCCAGCGAATTCCCATGCCAGGCTACTCGGCTCTTCCTTGAGAGGTGATCATGCTCTCTTACCAATTCCCAATATCTCGAGATTACAAATTCCAAAGTTCCAAGTTCCAATGGCAGTACTGCGCTTTCTATTTCTGTCTAGACCCAAAATCAAAACTATACTCACCGGATCCGGTCCTCAAACTTCCCAAGCAGGCGCATGAGTTGGACCTCGGACTCCCCTCACTCGGGTTCGAGGCGTTGACTCCAGCCGGGCTCGTCACCCGCCGAGGTCCGACCAGCTCCCTCCGATACAAGGGACCGGTGGCGCCAGGGAGCAGCCCTCGTCGGAAGGGTGCGATCCCGGCAGGACCAAGCCTATAGAGGCGGAAAGTCGTGGTATATTGCCCTATATACACTTTGATTCCACAACTTCCCGGCCAACGCACCAAGGAATATGTAGCAGCAAAGCGCAGACAAACCAATGATACCAGGAGTCTGTTCAAAAGGTCCAAATCATTTATTTGTGCACAAGTCTCGAACCAATCAATTCCAAAATGGCTGAGCAAAGTTTTCAAGCATTACAACAACTTTTATAGACTTCTGTTCCATTCTAGGTATAGAAAAACATTTCATTGGTCCCGGTAATCTCCCGTACCTCCCGTACCTCTTCTATTGGTCCCGGTACTGATAAGTTTATCCAGTTATGTCCCTCCAGTGGGCATGACACCTGCATACCCCCCCTTCTAGTCCCAATTACAATGGTCAGTTCATCAACTTGTTACTTTCACACTTTCAAGGTTATAGAACCAATTTGTACGTGCAGAGGAGCTGGGCTCTGCAACTCATCTGTCAGCACTCCCAATTATTTCTTTGCAGATGTACTTTTTCTTATCAGTAACTTTTAAACATGTTTTTCTGTATTTTTCCATCTTTCAATACTACAGTTCTGCTTACCTAAGCTGATTCAATACTTCTACTGAGTTCTATCTTACAATAGCAGCATATTGGGGGATGTGCAATCCTATATGCCTCTCCACAGGCCTCATTTACAGGTCAAGCTAGCCATGCTGGCCTGCTTATGTTTGGACACTGTGGGTCACAGGCCTGCACCTGCCACACTGTTACAGGAGGGAAGGGAAGGAAAGGGGCCAGAAGGTAGCTGACACAGGGGGGCTAAAAGTGAACTGACATGGGGGGGGGGCTGGAAGGTGTCTGGGTAATAGGGCCATTTCCAGTCCAAGCCTGCCCCCCCCCCCCACTCAGTCCATGCCCAGTCCTAGTCCCCCCAGCAGCTATTTCCAGCCCTAGCCCCCCTTCCCAAAGAGTCCCGCAGCTGTCCAACTGGCTTAAGAGGGCTCCCAGCAGGCCCCGACTCACCTCTGATATCTGCCAAAGTGAAGAGTGCCATTTTTCTTCACTTCAGCAGCTATGTTCTAGTATAGGGAGTGGTGTGCTGAGTGCCAGGAAACAGGAAATTCCCTTTGACCTCCGGCGCGCCAGCAGCCTATACTAGAACACAGCTGCCAAAGTGAAGAAAAATGGTGCTTTTCACTTTGGCGGCCGTCAGAGGTGAGCCGGGGCCTGTCGGTGCCGAATATGCGAGATGTTGTTGGTGCAGGGCCCTGTGCAAACAACATGCTCGCACAATGGATGGCCGGCCCTGTTCCACAGCCATATTTCTGCTACTGAAGCTTTGGTACCTGTTAGGAAAAAAATGAGAAAACAGTCTTACGGATGTCCCTACCCTGTCCTTAGCTATCCTGTCTGTAAAAAACAAAAATAGCCTTTGTTTTGTGAAAACTAATACCTTTGTTTAGATTTCCTGTGTGTAGTCCTACTTGTTTGATCCCTACTATTGGGATCTGCAGAAGTTTACTTTATCTCTTCAGACAGCAAAATATATTTATTTATTTATCTGGAGTATGTAGTATAGTGTGACCCCTTGGTAGAATTACCTCAAGGATTTATTAAGATATCACTAATCAAAGACCCTTGAAATATACTATATTGGATTATTTCCTCAGAGTATCTAAATTTGGCCTATATTTTTAACTTCCTGATCTGCCTTCTCAAGCTAGTTCTTTAATTGGTGGAATATGCTACCTTCCCTCCTCTTTGAACCTGCAGGCTAGAAGAAAGGGAGGAAGGGAAACAGCAGCAAAACAGAAAGCCTTGCCTAACACAGAAAAATAAATCCCTGCTGCAAACAGCCACAAAAAAATAAAGCAGTAATTTTTAGCAGCAAAAAATGTTATCTAACAAAAATAGCCTCTTTTTAAAGAACTTTCAGGCAGAAAATCAGGTAGCAAAAGTCACAGAATTACCTTGCTGGAAATGAAGACTCTCTCCTAAATATTTATGCCAGTATTATTCAGAGTAGAGGATAACAAAAGCGGGTAATTTTATGAAGTCGTTTTGGCACATCTGTGGCCACAAATGCATGTTAATGGTCTCTCATAATATACCAAACTGCATAAAAGTACATGCGTTGGCATGAATGACTACACTTTTCTGGTAAGTATAACTGGGGGCATGGTTTGGATGAAGCTAGGGCTGCCAACTGGCTCAAGATTCATCCGACAAGTTGGATTCAATCCTGGTTTTACCCCATTGCATGCAGGGACTTGTAGTTCTAATTTCTCTATTACACTCCATAAGAAAAGCAAGACTACGAGTCCCTGCATTCAGTGGATCCAACCTGTCAGGAGAATCTGGAGTCAGTTGGCAACCATAGGTGGAGTGTGGGTAGAGTTCATAAGTACAAACATTGTTTATAAAATACCTTACTTTATGCATGCACGTGTGTCTTTTACATGTGTTCCTTTATACTTGCTGTAGAGTGGGTGTAAATATTCATATTTGAATTTATAGCTTGAACCCTGCCACCAAGAGATGACTATGGGGTATGTTTACTAAACTGTCTTAATGTTACCGGCATCAGTTGCAGCGTTAATGTGAAGTATGCCATATAAGGTAGTGGACGGTCCGGAGGGAAGGTTGCAAGGAATCTGTATCGTGCAAATTTTTCTTTTTTTTTATATGCCATACTGGGTCAGACCAACGTCCATCAAGCCCAGTATCCTGTTTCCAACAGTGGCCAATCTAGGTCATACATACCTAGCAGTTTCCCCAAAAGACACAGGTTCCACAATGCTTGTACTGGGTCAAGCATTGATATCCTGGGTCCCTTCTTAATAATGGTTTATGGACCTTTCCTCCAGGAACTTGTCCAAACCTTTTTTAAACCCAGCTACACTAACAGCCTTTACTACATCCTCCGGTAACAAATTCCAGAGTTTGATTACACGTTGAGTAAAGAAATATTTTCTTTTATTAGTTTTAAATAGTTTACCCTGTAGCTTCATTGCATGTCCCCTAGTCTTTCTATATTCTGATAACATAAACAATCGATCTACGTTTACCCGTTCCTCTCTGTTCATTAATTTATAGACTTCTATCATATCTCCCCTCAGCCGTCTCTTTTCCAGGTTAAAGAGCCCTAACCTTTTTTAGCCTTTCTTCATAGGAGTATCCTTCCATCCCCTTTACCATTTTGGTGGCTCTTCTCTGAACCTTTTCTAATAACGCTATATCCTTTTTAAGATACGGCGACCAGAATTGCACACAATATTCAAGGTGCGGTCTCACCATGGAACGATATAGAGGCATTATAATATCTTTTGTTTTATTTTCCATTCCTTTCCTTATGATACCTAGCATTCTATTTGCTCTCTTGGCTGCCGCTGCACACTGGGCCGAGGGTTTTAACATGTTATCCACAATGACGCCTAAATCTTTTTCCTGGGTGGTGGTTCCTAATGTGGAACCTTGCATCGTGTAACCATAGTTTGGGTTGTTCTTCCCTAGGTGCATAACTTTGCACTTGTCCACATTGAATTTCATCTGCCATTTTGATGCCCAGTCGTCCAATTTATCAAGATCCTCTTGCAATTTTCCACAATCCTCTTGGGTTTTAACAACTTTAAATAGTTTTGTGTCATCTGCAAATTTGATAACCTCACTCGTTATTCCACTTTCCAGGTCATTTATGAATATGTCAAAAAGCAGCGGACCCACACAGTTCCCTGGGGTACACCACAATTCACTTTTCTCCATTGGGAAAATTGGCCATTTAGCCCAACCCTCTGCTTTCTATCTTTTAACCAGTTCTTGATCCACAGTAGTACACTGCCTCCTATCCCATGACTCTTTAGTTTTGTCAAAAGTCTCTGATGAGGGACCTTGTCAAAGGCTTTCTGAAAGTCCAGATACACTATATCAACTGACTCACCTTTGTCCACCTGTTTATTCACACTTTCAAAAAAATATAATAGATTAGTAAGACAAGATCTTCCTTGTCTAAAACCATGTTGGCTGTCTCCCATTAGGCCATGACTATCTACATGCTGAGTAATTTTATTCTTTATGAATGGTTTCTACCATTTTTCCCGGTACTGACGTGAGGCTCACCGGTCTGTAGTTTCCCAGATCACCCCTGGAACCCTTTTTAAAAATTGGCATTACATTGGCAATCCTCCAATCTTCAGGTATTACAGATGATTTTAATGAAAATTCACAGATTACTAATAGCAGGTCTGCAATCTCATATTTCGGTTCTTTCAACACCCTTGGATGTATACCATCCGGCCCAGGTGATTTGCTACTCTTCAGTTTATCTAATAGTTGTAATACATCTTCCTGATGTATCGATATTTCCTTCAATTCTTCTGCACCTTTAAATACCACTTCAGTCATGGGTAACATCCCTACATCCTCCTCAGTAAAGACCGAAGCAAAGAATTCATTCAGTCTCTCCGCTATCGCCTTGTCGCCTCTTAGTGCCCCTTTAACTCTTCTATCATCTAATGGACCAACTGACTCTCTCACAGGTTTTTTGCTACGAATGTACTTGAAAAAATCTTTCTTTCACATTTTTGCTTCCGCAGCAAGCTTCTTCTCAAATTCTCCCTTTGCCTGCTTTATCAATGCCTTGCATTTGACTTGCCAGTGCTTGTGCTGTTTCCAGGTTTCGTCGTTTGGCTCTTTTTTCCATTTCCTGAAAGATTCTTTTTTGGCAACAACAGCCTCTCTGACCTCCCCTTTAAACCATGCTGGCAGTTTTTTGGACTTCCTTCCACTTTTCTTAAAGCGTGGAATACAGCTGGTCTGGGCTTCCAAGATAGTATTTTTCAACAAACCCAAGCTTGATGTAAGTCTTTAACCTTTGCAACTGCTCCTTTTTGTTTTTTCTTAACTATTTTCCTCATTTTATCATAGTCTCCCTTTCTAAAGTTAAAAGGTAGTACTGTGGATTTCCTTACTATCCCTCCTCCACTAATTAAATTAAAGGTGATCATGCTATGATCACTATTGCCAAGTGGCCCCAACACCCTTAACTCTTGCACTAGATCTGGTGTTCCACTAAGGACTAGGTCTAATATGGCTTCCCCTCTGGTCGGTTCATGAACCAGCTGCTCCAAGAAGCAGTCATTTATGTCATCTAGGAACTTTATCTCCCTAGCATGTCCTGCCGTGACCCTGACCCAGTCGATACCGGGGTAATTGAAATCACCCATTAATATTACTGTGCTATAACTTTTGTTAGATTCCTTGATTTCTTTGAGCATTTCATCATCCATTTGTTCATTCTGGCCACTGCCATCGCCTTCCCCTTTTTACATGGAATTTCAATCCATAGAGATTCTACAGCAAATTTTGTTTCCTGCAAAACTTTAATCCTTTCTGACTCAATGCCCTCTCTAACATAGAGCGCAATCCCTCCACCAATTTGATCAGCTCTATCATTACGATATAGTTTGTATCCAGGTATCACAGTGTCCCACTGGTTGTCCTCCTTCCACCAGGTCTCTGATATCCCAATCCCAATCCCAATCATATCTAACCTCTCATTTAGAGCTATATATTCTAACTCTCCCATCTTATTTTTAGACTTCTAGCATTTGCATACAAGCATTTTAGAGACTGTATTTTATTCATATAGTATGGATGTTGGTAGACATGGGTAATAGTGGGCACCGTAACATGTTAACGCGTGTTAACCCTAAGTTTATGCCAGCGCAGTGTTGGATGCTATAAAGATGTAGCCCACTGGTTACTGCAATGACTGTGGAGGCAGAGGTCATGGATTTGATCCTGCAGTGGTGCTATATAAGAAGGCTGTCTGAGGCATTTCCTTTAAAATGAAGCAGAAACTATTAAAGGAAGAACAAGATTGGCTTTCCTAAAGCTACGAGAGTTAAAGAAAAAGTTCCAGCCTCAAATTGGAATCTTACAAGATGCTCAAGGTTCTGTGTTGAATGATGCTGAGAAGATCAAGAAAAGGTTGAAGGAATATACAGAGTTTTTATATGATAAAGATGAAGTGGACCAACAGCCGTTTAAACCTGTACCTTATGATCGGGAACCATTGGTGATGAAAGAAGAAGTTAAAGCAGCATTGAAAGCCTTATCAAAGAACAAAGCACCAGGCATTGATGGCATTCCCATAGAAGTATTACAGAAAACTGATGCAGCTGTTACCGTACTTACAAGGCTCTGCCAAGAAATATGGAAGACAACATCATGGCCAACTGACTGGAAAAGATCTGTGTTTATACCAATAGTAAAGAAAGGTGATCCAGCTGACTGTGGAAATTATCGCACAATCGCTCTGATCCCACATGCCAGCAAGATTCTACTGAAGATTATTCAAAAGAGACTACAACCATACCTAGAACAAGAACTACGTTTTAGTGCAAGCAGGGTTCAGGAAAGGGCGAGGAATGAGAGACATCATTGCAGATGTGAGATGGATCCTTGAAAAGACTAAAGAATACCAAAAGCATATCTATTTGTGCGTTATCGACTATAGCAAGTCTTTTGATTGTGTAAACCATGATAAACTCTAGGCCACATTAAGAAGCATGCTTATACCAGAACACCTGATCGTACTCTTGCACATTGATCAAGAAGCTACAGTTTGAACGGATCAAGGAGAAACAGAATGGTTTAAAATAAGCAAAGGTGTAAGACAAGGCTGCATACTTTCCCCCTACCTGTTTAATTTTATATGCAGAACAAATCATCAGAGAAGCAGGATTGTATGAAGACAACAGAGGTGTGAAGTTTGGTGGAAGACTCATCAACAACCTTCTCTATGCTGATGATACCATATTACTGGCTGAAAGTGAAGATGATCTGAAACATTTGCTTCTCACAATCAAAGAACATAGTCTCAAAATGGGCCTGCACCTTAATGTAAAGAAGACAAAGATCATGACAACTGGCATAATCAACAGGTTCATCGTTGAAGGAGAAGAAATTGAAATCTTGAACAACTTTAACCTACTTGGATCACTATCAATAAAGAAGCATCAAGCAGTCAAGAAATCAGACTACGCCTTGCTCTTGGCAGAATGGCTATGAAAGACCTAGATAAGATTCTCAAGAGCAGAGATGCCTCTCTCCATACAAAGATTCGACTTGTTTCAAGCCATGGTATTTTCAATAACATCATATGGATGTGAAAGCTGGACAGTGAAAATGATAGACAGGAAGAAAATTGATGCCTTTGAATTATTGTATTGGCGGCGAATACTGTGTATACCATGGACTGCCTGAAGAACAAACCAGTCGGTACTAGAGGAGATCAAACCTAAGCTTTCTTTAGAAGCTCAGATGACAAGACTTTGACTTTCATACTTTGGACACATCATGCGAAGAGAGAGATCATTAGAGAAAGACATCATGCTTGGCAAGATAGAAGATAAACGCAAAAGAGGAAGGCCAGCAATGAGATGGATCGATACAATAACAGCAGCTACGGGTACCAGTTTGTCAACAATGAACCGCCTGACTGAAGACCGAACACAATTTAGGATAGCTATCCAGAGGGTCGCCATGAGTCGACTCTGACTCGACGGCACTTAACAACAACAACAACTTTATTACTGGGTAAAATGTAGGGACATGGTCTGCAGGAGCCACAGCTGGGACTTAAACCTGTGACCTTCTGCCCCTGAATGTACTGGCTGTGTGTACTGCACCAAACTGTCACAGAGGCAGATAATTCCCTGGGGATACTATGACTGTTCCTCAGACAGACCTTATCTGTTGCACTGCACGCCACCCACCTATACAGGGCTTGGCCTTGCTCTGCTGTGGGCAGCTGCCACTGCCCCCTCCGCCACCGGCACCCCTCCACCACCATGCTGACATGCCCTTATGCCGGTGGTGCACAGTTCCATGCCATCCAGTGTGCCTCTAGGCGGCTGCCTATGGTGTGGGATCTGGGGTAGGGGTGCTGACATGGACATCAGCACTTCCCCCTGGCACTGCCTACCAGTGTTCTGTGCCCTTGGGGGTACCTGCTGGGTACTGTCCCCTGGGACACTGTGGGATGCATACTCATGGCTATGTTGGACCCTGGTCAGCTGCTGTCTTGCTGCTTTTCAGTTTCTGCATTCCTGTGTGACAGGTAGGCATCTGCCTAGTCCACACTGTGCCCCTCTGGCCCACTGCATGTGCCGCCTGCAGCCCTCTGTACCCCTTTTACACCATCACCATAGTGCCCTTTCCTACGTGGCTACTCTGCTGTTGCTGCACATGTGAAAGTCACATAAGCAAGCTGCCCAATATACACCACAGCAAACCCTCATCAACACTATCAATGTTGGAACATTCACTTTGTAGGGGGAATCAGAATTGACCCTTCCAAAAGTGACATCTTCCTTTTTATGGGTAGTGTTGCTTACCGTTTATCATTGTTTTTTCTATTGGCCAGCTCAGTGTTTTGTATTTCTATTTTGGTTCTGGTCATTATCTCTCTGGTTTTTGCTTGTTTTGTTACTGCACATGTATCACTACTATCACTTATCTGGGTCTCCCTGCCTTTGCTATACATTGCTGACTGAACTGGTTTCTCTCTCCTGTAAATGTGCCTCTAACGCAAGGTATTCACTGGCGTTAATTTTCAGACCCTGATTTCACAGCGTTAGTGTGCCTGGGTCCTCTCCCTGCCCACTCTCCACCCATTGACCCCTTATTTCCGCCCTGTGGGGAGCCTTACTCCACCCTCTGTGCACCTTAACACCGCCGGAGACATTATCGCGCGATACGTGACATTATCGCACGGTAAAGCGCAATTATCACATGATAACATCACTTATCGCACATTAATGGAGTGGAGGAGTGGCCTAGTGGTTGGGGCAAGGTACTTCAGGCCAGAAGGTTGGGGGTTCAAATCCCACTAGAGGGCAGTGACCTTGGGCCGGAAGGACTGGGGTTTCTAGTCCCACAGGTGCTCCTTGTGGTCTTAGGCAAGCCACTTAATCCTCCATTGCCCATGTTCCCTGTAAAATAGTTATCTCCAAGTTATAATGCCCTGTTCAATGTAATTTCAGTTTGTTCAATGTAAACCGCACTGATGCAGAATAGTGTGGTATTTAAGAGAATGTAAATAAATAAATAAAGTTAATGTTACCGCTGCAACGTTAGCGCTGTTTAGTAAACATACCCCTATGTGTCTTTACAACATAGGTTTCAAATAGGTCCCTGCTTACCTCCTTATCCTAGGTGCCCTGTTATAAAATTACCCTCAAAGAATGGAATTTTGTAGCAACCCACTGAACTTGTGCAGCCAATAAATGCATTATTGACACCAGTTTTTAATCTAAAAATATGCACATATTTTTACTTTGAACATTACACTGCCAACATAACACAAACATATTTACATATGCTATTTAGGATGCACAGATTTTCAGGAAAACTTACCTGCATACTTTTGAAAATCTAAAAGCACGGTAAGTGGAGGAGTATTCTAATGATTTCAGCAGTGGCTGACAAGCCATGGAAGCCAGGTTGAAATCCTACTAGTACCCCTTGTGATCTTGGATGAATCCCTTAGCTGCAAGCTTAGATAGCTAGCCCTCTGGGGATGGAAAAATACCTATGGTATATGCATGTAACTTGCCTAGCAAAAGGCATGAGCTAAATCCAATTCCTTTTCCTACATGCAAGTTCAAAGTCCACTTCCAGCTCTACCCACAGAAAATGCCTCTGCTCCTTGTGGATAAAATGACGTGCAAAATGGTAAGATATGTGCAAATCTATCTGTGTACGGGGATAATTTTACAAGGTACCCAGGTTACTAAGATAGGAAGGTGTCTATTTGATAGACATATAGATGTCTCTGTGTCTTCATCAAATCCTGCAGAAATCATGCCTGCATTGAAGGGACATACATTACACCTGCACAAGAGCAGACATAAATGCTAGTGCATACTTTACATACGAATGTGTGTTTTTTATTAAATATGTGAGCAAATCTTGACATCCCCGCTCCACTCTCCACCCAAAATCTTTTCCTCGGCCTGCCTACTCTGCAAGCACATTCCAGCATGCAGTGCATTTACTTTTACATGATCTAATTTTATAAGAGCACTGTAGATGCAAGAAAAGGTTTATAAAATTAGCTTCATACAAACCAGCCAATTTTAAAACAATAAATTTTCATTTATAAGTATACAGGGCTTTTTAAACTGGGATAGCTTTTAATTGATTGCTTTATATGGACTGCCTAACTTACTTCAAAAGACAAGGCTGGCACAGACTTGTTTCTCTTTTTTATATCATAGCTAAGATGAAACTTTCTTTGTTGTTTTTTTCTCATGTGTGCAATTACAATTATTCTGTCACTCTGCTAAAATAATAGCAACGTAAACAAAATTGAAAGATCAAGAAACAAGAATATTACAATGTAGCCCACGTTCTCAATCAGTGTAAAGTACTTTGCTGGGTCAGATGAAAACCTCTTATTTAGATTTAATTTGCCCATCCTGAAGTAGTTTTCCTTGTAATGCCAGATGCCATAAGGGTAGCTGTCAGTGATTTGAAATGATTGTATGAGCAACATATCGGGTACACTATTGTTAATGAAATGCACACAAGATGATGAACAACTTCCTTTTCCTGCTGGAGCCCAGCTGCAACCAGGCCATGTATCCTTGATGCAGTAAATCAGGCCTTTGTACTCCAGGAGGATTCAATCAGCCACAGGTGTAGGCATGCCAAGGCCCGCCTGGGATTAGGTAGTAGCATTTGATATGAGATCCCAAGCAGCACCGGCAATCTACACACCACATGCGGCCAGTCTTTGGAGAAAGCAGAGGAAAAACGCTGATGAAATGTGGCATAGAACCATGGAAAGCAATTTTAAAGCTTCCGCATTTGCAAGAAAGCCTCCCCAAAAAAGAAAAAGTATCTAATTTTACAATGATGATGTCATTGTGCGTACATGACAGTGAAAATAATGTGCCAAGGTTTTCAGTATTTTTAACCACTTAAAGTTACATACAGGCTCTCTAGTGCCTTTAGTGCATGTATGCATACAGTATGTAAACATTACAGTTTAGGGAGCAAGTTTGTATAGCATGTCCTACTTGCATTGTACATAGACTTTCAGCTCATGCATGGTGCAGGCAGTTTATAAAAGGAAAATGAACAGCTGTAATGTGTGCATGCTAAAAACACCTGCACACTTTTCAGCTATTTGGTGTAGGCCGACAAGGACAATACAATGGATAATGCACATGCTATTTACCTCCCCATAACTGAACGCATCTCTTAAAACAGAGGCATTTAGCTGGAGAGAGGATGGACATTTTCATCCATCCCATTGTACCCAGATGAATTGCTTGTCTAAAACGTTTCCCTTACCATATAGACATTGAGAGGTTAATTTTATAACAGATCGCCTAGGTTAAGCGGATAAGCACATCCCTAATTTTAGCCTAGTTCGCTAAAGCCCTGTGGCCAGATGTCATGCTGCAACTGGCAACAGGGAATAAAGCCCCCAGGTAAGTGAAAGCCCCCAGGTAGGTGATACATTAAATACCTTTATGGAAATGGGTAACAGGGGTAACATATGGAAAGCAGTGTGTATTAATGCCCGTAGCATGGGAAATAAGATCCCTGAGGTTGAAGCTTTGGTGGGAGTGGCTGACTTGGATTTAGTGGCAGTTACAGAAACATGGTTCACAGAAAACAATGACTGGGATGTAACTATACCTGGCTATACTTTATTCAGGAAGGACAGGGTAGGAAGAAGAGGAGGAGGAGTGGCACTATATGTAAAAACTACTATTAAAGCTTTGGAATTACAGAGCTTAAAAGGGAGAGAGGAGGCATTGTGGGTTAAACTAGAAAGAGGGAAAGAGAAATCTATTTGCATTGGAGTGATATACAGACCTCCCTCACAAGAGGAAGAGGTGGACAGAGAGTTAATTGAAGACATACGCAGCATTGCTAAGAAAGGGGAAGTGCTACTGATAGGAGATTTCAATATGCCAGATGTTGATTGGCACATTCCTGCTGCAGTATCATCTAGAAGTAAGGAGATCCTGGATTCTCTACAGGGAGAACTATTCAGGCAATTGGTAACAGACCCCACACGTGAAGGGGCCATACTGGACTTGGTGCTTACCAATGGTGAAAGTGTTTCTGATGTTGTAGTGGGAGATCATTTTGCATCCAGTGATCACCAGATGGTGTGGTTCAGTATTAGGACTAGGGCTGTTAGAATCCATTCCAAGGTGAGGATCTTAGACTTTAGGAAGACTAACTTTGCGAAGATGGGCCAATACCTCAGGGAGTCGTTAGTGGGATGGGAACAGCTGGGGGATGTAGAAAAACAGTGGGCAAAACTGAAAGGGGGTATTTTAAGGGCAACCAACCTTTTTGTTAAAATGGTAAATAAAGGCAAAAGGAACAGGAGACCGCTATGGTTTTCGAAGGAAGTAGCTGAAAAAGTGAAGAAATAGAGGGAGGCCTTCATGAAATACAAGAGATCACAGAGAGCAGAAGACAGGCATCTGTATTTGGAAAAACTTAGAGAAGCTAGCAAAGTAGTCAAGAAGGCAAAGATTCAAAAGGAGGAGGAAATAGCCAATGCAATAAAATGGGGGGATAAGACATTTTTCAGATATATTAGTGAGAAGAGGAAGAGCAAAAGTGGTATTGTCAGACTCAAGGGTGCAGGGGGGGAATATGTAGAAGCTGATAAGGATAAAGCGGAATTGCTTAACAAATATTTTTGTTCTGTGTTCACAGATGAAGAACCAGGAGCAGGACCTCAGAAAACACCCACAAATAAGAACAGAAGCGAGGGACATCTTGAACTATTTTCAGAAGACTGTGTTCGTGAGAAACTAGCTCAACTTAAAGTAGACAAAGCGATGGGACCGGATGGGATACACCCTAGAATACTGAGGGAACTTGGGGACGTTCTAGCAGCTCCACTGACTGACCTTTTCAATGCCTCGTTGGAGTCAGGAGTGGTGCCAAAGGACTGGAGAGAGGCTCATGTGGTGCCTTTACACAAAAGCGGAAGTAAGGATGTGGTTGAAAACTACAGGCCGGTTAGTTTAACTTCGGTGGTGAGTAAATTATTGGAAACGCTGCTGAAAGAGAAAATAGTGAGGTTTCTGGAGTCCAGCGGATTACAGGATCCGAGGCAGCATGGATTCACCAGAGGCAGGTCTTGTCAGACAAATCTGATTGATTTTTTTTGACTGGGTGACCAGGGAGTTGGACCGAGGGAGAGCTCTAGATGTGGTGTATTTGGATTTCCGTAAAGCCTTTGACACTGTTCCTCACAGGCGACTTATAAACAAACTGAGCACCCTAGGGATGGACCCTAAAGTTACTGCTTGGGTTAGAAATTGGTTGGGTGGGAGGCGACAAAGAGTACAAGTAAATGGAGCTCACTCTGAGGAGAAGGATGTTACCAGTGGTGTGCCCCAGGGATCTGTCCTTGGTCCAATTCTTTTTAACATCTTTGTTAGTGATATAGCGGAAGGGCTGTCGGGTAAGGTTTGCCTCTTTGCGGATGATACCAAAATCTGCAATAGAGTAGACACCCAGGAAGGGGTAGATAACATGAGGAGGGATCTAGCTAAGCTTGAAGAATGGTCTAGAATTTGGCAGCTGGGATTTAATGTTAAAAAATGTAAGGTCATGCATTTGGGCTGCAGCAATCCAAGGGAGCAATACAGTATAGGAGGTGAAGTACTTTTGTCCACTAAAGAAGAGCGGGACCTAGGCGTGGTTGTGTCTGATGATCTTAAAGTAGCTAAACAGGTGGAAAAGGCGACAGCAAAAGCTAGAAGGATGCTTGGGTGCATACGGAGAGGAATGGCTAGCAGAAAAAAGGAGGTGATAATGCCTCTGTATAAGTCTTTGGTGCGACCTCATTTGGAGTATGGTGTGCAATTCTGGAGACCGCACCTTCAAAAGGATGTGAACAGGATGGAGTCGGTGCAGAGGGTTGCTACCAAAATGATTAATGGGCTTCATTATAAAGCATATGAGGACAGACTTAAGGATCTTAATATGTACACCTTAGAGGAAAGGCGGGATAGAGGTGATATGATTGAGATGTTAAATACCTCCGTGGCATAAATGTTCAGGGAGAGAGCCTCTTTCAATTGAAAGCAAGTTCTGCTACGAGGGGACATGGGATGAGGGTGAAGGGAGATAGATTCAGGAGTGATATGCGGAAATATTTCTTTACGGAAAGAGTAGTGGATCCGTGGAATAGTCTCCCAGTGGAGGTGGTAGAGATGAGGACAGTAACTGAATTCAAGAAAGCATGGGACCAACACAGAGGATCTCTAAAGGCAAAAAGTGGACTGTTGTAGTTGTTATGGAAGGACAGACTAGATAGGCCATGTGGTCTTTTTCTGTCGTCATATTTCTATGTTTCTATGTTTCTAATACTAAGTGTGGGCATACCAGCCACCGCAAACTCGCAGCAATTGGCCACCATGGAATGGGAGGGGGAATGAGCAGAGCATAGGCATGAAAAGCGCATTACCACTACTGACAGGGCAATTACTGCATGCTCAGCAGCAATGTGGCTCTTAATGTGATTTCACGTTAACGGCAAAACCTTAGCAGTCTTTAGTAAAAGGAGTCCATAAGCGTCTATGTGACTTTGTAAAATACTAGGGGTAAACCAGCTGAATCGTGAAATTAAAGCCTCAGATATTTACACCAGCTTGGGAGCTGGTATAAATATAGGCACACACAATAAGACATAATTTGGTACTGCCTGGAGATCAAAATTGAGACATTGAAGTTGTAATGTACATAATTCAGGTGGTATTTTAAAAAGTCTTTGCCAAGCATGGAGCCTTTTCTAAAATGCTCGATCCCCAAACGTCCTTCCCTCCCACTTATCTCTTCCCGTCTCTTCTCCCTGCCTAATTCTAACCATGTCCCTTAGCCTGCTCAACAGGATTTGTCCATGTTATGTTGCCCCCAGCTCAACTACGGGGGCACAGCTTACATGTATATGCCAGCCATTTTCCAACCTCACGCATATAAGTGCCACTGTCCTTATCTAATTTCAATTTGGAGGTGGAAAAAATGAGAGATTAAGGAGGATAACCCCTTAATTCCTGCAAAGTGCTGGCCAAAATAAGCACTTTTTAAAAACCTAAACTGCCTCCCACGCTGTGTGCCTTTGCTGCTGTTGGTGCTTCCACCACCTATCACACAGACTTTCTGACCACATGGGGGTGGAAACTGATCCAGTTGCTACACCCCCATGTAAACAGGAAGTCTGCATTGGAGGGGGCGAAAACATCAACATCAGCAATAACATGCAACGTCGGAAGAATTTGGTAAGTGCTATGTTGCTGTTTAAAGTCATATCTGTCACGGCTGATTTCAGAGAGGGGCAACAGCAGCAATGCGGGAGGGGGTGGGGGGACATGCAGGAATGAGATTTGCCAAGGGTTCCTCATATCATTGCACTGGCCCTGGCCCTTTCCACACATTTTATGTGTGGAATTGATTCTTTTTTTTTTTTTTTTTAAAGTTTATTTTATATTTTCCAACCACAACACTCCACACTCCAACATTAATATCATATAACAGCAACCAAAACTACCACCCTCACCCCCCCTCCTCCCCTCTACATCAACAACAACAACCCCAGCCACACCCCTCCCCGACCCTCTCCCACCCTCCCCCGTCTCCTCAGGGGTTCCACATAACCACATCTAATACACAGTACAATCCTGTCCACTTATCAACATATCTCTTTAACATACCTTTGCCCTTGCAGCAAACTCATCTAGACTCTTCCATTTGTTATCCTTCCCCTTACTACCACCGATGCTCCCAACTAGAACTCTTTGTATCTCTTCTGGCAACCTTTGCCTATTTCTTTTCTCCTGTTCTTTCTCATACCCCGCATATAAGCATACTAAATTCCACCACTGATTCACACACAGTTTTGTTGAGTCCTTCCAACAGTTCAATATCAATTTAATAGCAATGACCATCATGAAATCAAACAAAAAAACTTTATCTTTGGTTATCATTATGCTATCGTCCTGGGATCGCAATATTATTGTCTTCCAGGACATCCGTGTCTGAATATCGAGAACTTTCTGCATCCTGTCCCATACTTCCTGCCAAAACATCTGAACATGAGGGCAATCAAACAGCATGTGCTTTAAATTCCCTGGGGTAAGACCACAGGACCAACACTTATTGCCTTGACTTTTGTCCCATTTGCTAAGCCTTGCCGGTGTTATAAAAGCTCTATGCATTAAGAAAAAGAGAGTCTGCATTATTGAGGCTCCTTTTGCCACCCTATTTGCGGATCCCCAATTTTCCTCCCAAGCCTTTTGGGATACAGAAGCCTCCAAGTCATGTTCCCATGCTTTTTCGAGGCCCTCTAGCCCCGGGGAGGTCCCATCCCTCAGCACTGCATACAGACTGGAAGATGCACCCCTCATTCCCGCATGCTGCTCCACCATTCCTCGAAGCTTCCAGTTTGACTCAATTTCCCCCACCACTATCCCGGCACGGGTTAAACAGTGCTTTAGCTGCATCCAGCGATAGTGCTGGCTTGCGTTCAACGCATATTCTTGCTGCAGCTCAGCAAAACTCTTCCATCTCTGCGGCATCACCAATTGTCCAATTGACCAGATGCCTTTCTCCTGCCATTCCTTCCAGCTTACTACTTTATGTCCGATTTTAAATCGCGGATTATACCAAATAGGCAACATACCCGGCGAAGAGCCTGCCTCCTTAATCACCCGGGCTAACTCGTAAAAGGACTCCTGCTTGTCACGCATTATCCTACCGGCCGGATAGAATTCCGAAAGCTTCATACCTATCAACCTTTCTATTGGAATAGGGGCAACTAGTCATTCCTCAACTGCCAGCCAAACCGGCTTCTCCCCTTTACAATCCGGCACTACCCACAATGCCCCCTGCTTGATTCGAAAAGCGTGGTGATATTTTTGGAAGTCAGGGAACTGAACCCCACCCCTACTTTTTTTTTGCTTTCAGTTTCCTAGTAGCTATCCTAGGCGTCTTATTCTGCCACAGAAACCTTATTAACTGGCACTCAATCGAATGATAAAATTTCACCGGCATTGCATCGGAAGCATTTCAAGCAAATAATTTACCTTTGGCACCAGTACCATCTTAATTGGCTCTAATCTACCCCACCAGGACAGGTGTAGGGGGGACCATCGCTCCATAAATGTTTTTACCAAATCCTCTATAAACTTGATATTAAGCTGGATAGTCTCCTCCAACTCGCTGCTAAACCTCACCCCCAAGTATTTGACATCCTTTGGCACCCAGACAAAAGAGTAGGGCTCAATTAACGCTTTGCATGTTCTCCTATTCATGGGAAAAGCCACCGACTTCGTCCAATTGATTTTGTACCCCGACAGACTAGAATATCTTTCAATTATGTCCAATATTCCCCCTACTGACTGAGGTTGAGCGAAGAGGAGGAGATCATCCGTGAAAGCTGACACTTTGACTTCCAAGTCCCTTATCTGAACCCCCCTGATTTCCTGTGACTGCTGGATCAGCAAGAGCAATGGCTCTAAAGCTATGTTGAAAAGCAGTGGGGAAAGTGAGCATCCCTGCCTCGATCCCTGATGTAAAGAGAGGGGAGCTGGACACCCCATTAACCAAAATTCACGCAGTGGGGTTGGAGTAAAGTATCCGAATATACCGGATAAATTTCTCTCCAAATCCGTACCATTGTAACGTTAATGCCAAGAAACTCCACTCCAGCCGGTCAAAAGCCTTTTCTGCATCAAGCGAAAGGCCCACTACCGGCTCCTCCCTAGATTCCATCCCCGAGAATAAATTTAACAGCAAGCGCGCATTGTCAGAGGTTGTTCGCCCAGTGACGAATCCACACTGGTCCACGTGAATCAACTCGGGCACAACGTTCGCCATTCTGCGAGCCAGAATAGTCGAAAAAACCTTATAATCAGCATTTAACAGCGATATAGGTCTGTAGTTCCCTACCTTTGTTACATCTCTCCCTGGTTTACTTAAAACAACTGTCACCGCCTCGCTGAAGGAGCCTGTGTCTGGCATTTGAGCCTCCAGGCACGTGAAAAACTCTAACATATACGGGGCTATATCTAGCATAAAAGCCTGGTAGAACTCCATAGGGATCCCATCTGGGCCAGCAGCTTTTCCTTTGGGCGTAGATTTCAACACATCCAGTATCTCCTTAGTTGAAATATCCCTGTCTAAATTGTCTTTCTGCTGCTCTTGTATGGAAGGGTGTTCCACTCGATCTAGCAATGCCGCAAAGGCTTCCTTACTTGCCTGCCCCTCGGAAGCATAGAACAGCTCATAAAATCTCTGGAATTCTTCTACAATTTCTGTATTCCCTACAACTGCCTCTTGGCCAGGTCAATGGGGTGAAGGGAGTTTCCCCGCAACCCAACCCTGCCTTTGTAAGGCACATCAGGATCGGGCTGCAGGGAAAGAACTTTGTGGCAGCGACCGGGGATCACGGTTCTTTAATGGAGCCATAGTGCCATGGCAACAGGATGCCACGGCACCGTGGCTCCATGCAGGACCTGGGGCAGGCCTGTGCGTGGAGAAGCGTGGACGTCCAGTGGCACAGAATCAGGGAACGGCCTGCCTTTCCAGGCAGGGGCTGGCCATCTAGAACCAATTCTGATCCCACGAGAATGTCTTACTCCCACAGGCTCTGAACGGGCGACTAGATCAGCTCGTACAGATCCTAGACGTCTGGGTGGGCAGGACATTCCCCATTTGGAATCAGGCCCAATCTGATTATGAATTGCCCCATACTCAAACCAAACTCTGTCCCAGAGCAAGTCTACATCCGACTTGCACAAAAGTATGTGCTTTCTTGTTACAGGGCATATTTTTTCTTACATTCAGAGGCT
This sequence comes from Ichthyophis bannanicus, assembly GCA_033557465.1. Lineage (NCBI taxonomy): Eukaryota > Metazoa > Chordata > Amphibia > Gymnophiona > Ichthyophiidae > Ichthyophis > Ichthyophis bannanicus. The sequence continues at coordinate 1,011,819,053 of CM066033.1, read as the reverse complement.
AAGCAAGTTCCTAATTTTTCCTAGGTTAAGAGGGTAATCAAGTTCCTAATTTTAGCCTATTTTACTGAACCCCAGCAACCAGATGTTACGCTGCAACTGGCAAGCGGCAACTGGCTGTAATGCTGCAACTGGCAAAGTAAGCACTGGAGTAATTTAATAAAAGCCCTATAACACATGGGAAAACTTTCTAAAATTACCTCCCTAGGAGCGTCTAATTTTTATCTTAATTTATAAATGCATATGTGCCTATGGGGTATGTTTACTAAACCGCGTTAGTGCAGTTCGCGTTAGGAGCCGCGTTAGTGAAAGGAAAAGCCAAAAAAGGACATGGGCGGGACATCGTAACGACTAACACGCGTTCCAAAAACTAGCGAGCGGTACAGGGCGTCGTGGTGCGTTAATGCGCGTTAAGCATATGAAGGCGTACAGACACAAATCAATGAAACAGAGCTGTAGCACAATGGCTAGTGTACTCACCGCTGTTACAGGCAGCATGGGTTCGAGTCCCCAGTGTGCCTAACGCAGAATGCTGTCCCAGGAAGCACCCTGTACATTACATAGGGAATGAGGAGGCATATTTCTCTTTACGTTCAGTAGTTGTTACTGAAACACACTCTCGCAGTGCGCATAGCCATGTGCATTGGTACGTGCGTGGCTGCGTGCGTTGTTACGGGCGGAGCCCCGTGCATTGGTACGTGCGTACAATCGCGCGTGGGTACGTGTGTTTTTACCAGCGTGGGCACCTTATAGTACAGACACTCTAGGGTGTCTTGCACCTATGCACCATGCTAACAGATGTACGTGTGATGGCCTATGGTTTATCAGAGCCTGTGAGCAGGCGCTGGATCTCCCCAGGGTTGGATTGTGCCAGTCACACCCATGATGCACTGCACATGCAAATAAGCTGTCCACAGATACACACCATGGGGGAATGCACCCCCACAGCACCGCAGCCTGGTAGGGGGAAGTGACCATGTGCACCCCCACAGCACCTCGGCCTGGTAGGGGGAAGTGACCGTGTGTTGTACTGGTACAGAGTAGCTACACACAGTCACATTGTGCGGGTACTGTGCTCACCCTGAGGGTGCAGTGAGGCGCCCAGCACCAGGTCCACAGCACCGTCCATGGCTGAAAGAGACTATGGCGCAGGTACAAAGCAGTGATTAATGTGCGAGATAGGTAGTTTCTGCACAAACACCTTGCAGTCAGGTGGAGCCCCCATGGACCCCTAGGTGGCCCATGTCCTCCTCCTCCCCCCCCCCCAAGTGCCAAGGGTGGCAAACAGGGTCACCTAACAATAGATCCACCTTCTACCTCCCTGCAAATGTGGCAATAGAGAGGAACATCAACCCCAGTTCTGGTGAGGAATAGAAACCCCACAGGGTAGGCACTGCAGCTCTGTACACAGACAGACATCAGGCCTGGATATGGTAAGCTGCACCCCACCACTATCTGATATACTCCTGCAGCAAGCCATCAGCCACTGCACACCACTCCATCAAGACACATACCAGCTGCAAACAGTCTGCTAGTTAGTCCATAATGTATGTGCCCAGTGGAGATGCATGCACCCAAAAATGGGATGTCAGCATACACATCAAGCAAATAAATCAGTGACTGGGCCCCAAAAGGAAACCCACATCTATCACATGAGAGAAATACTATATAGCACTATAGGGGTGCCTAGCCATGCTGTGGTCACCACACAGTCAGGGTGAGAGGGATCTCTCAGCAGGACATACTGAGGTCACCCTGTCTGTGTAGGTGGTGGCCGGGCACTAAAATGTGCCTGTCACTGCCCTATGCCCTGTGCAGATGCACCCTAGCCAGGCCACCCTGTCCGGCCTATACCCATGGTACTTTGCTCCTCATTATGCACATTGGCAGCTCAATACTGGCAACATTGCTGGCAGTGTGGGCTGTGGAAGGTGTTTGCAGCCACCACACACTGGATAGACAGACAGCCACCCCCACACCTATGCCAGCATTGTGCAACTATAGAGGTGTTCAGCAGCCATACCCACCACACCAGTCCTGGGCACAGTTCAGGCATGGATATGGTACGCAAGACTGTTGGGGGTCACTCCCCATGGTAGTAAGCACTGTCAGAGACCAGACCTGCAGCACACACCGCAGACATCAGAATGCCTGTTTTGGTTGAGCTCACTGAGCAAACTGTGCTTAATGTAGGAATTGATATCTGCCAGTTATCACAGGAAACGTTTGATAGCTGTGTACCATATACCCAGGTGTAGGGTGGCATTGCTAAGGTATGCAACTGCTAGTATTGGGAGATACAGGCAGGGCCCAATGTCCTGCTTCTCCAGGAGGCATTGGCCAATGGGGCCTGTGGGTGTGTCTGGCCCTGTTGGCTGCTGCTTTACGGCAGAGTTCCCCAACTCCAGTCCTGGTGTTCCACACCTGTTCGGGTTTTCATGCTGTCCCTCATAAATATGCATGAGCTACATCTGCATACCATGGGGGTGGTGCATAGTTATGCAGCACAGGCATCTTTATTAGAGGCAGCATGGAACCTGGCTGGTGTGAGGCCCTCCAGGACTGAAATTGCGAGACTCTGCTCTAGGTAATGCGCCTGTTTCTGGTGTCTGTGTTTGGTGTGGTATAATATAGGTGTATTAACCATGCGTATGTTCTCTGCACTAAAGGGGTGTCTTTACTATCAATGTTTAGTGGTGGGTAAAACTATGGGGACTGGGTTGGCGGGAGCCCCAGCTGGGATTTGAACCTGTGACCCTCTGGTCTTACAGGCACTGGCTGTGTCTGTTGCACCACACTGTGGCCACAGAGGTGGTGCAGTCCCTGGAGTTAGTTAAACCGGCCTGACGAGTCAGAAACCCTGCTCTGCAACATGTTTACTGTGGCCTCATTTACCTTGTATGCAGACAAAGGTGCACATAAACCTCAGAAAAGACCTAAAAAAAGGGGCACACACCCATAACCAAGCTGGGCAACAATGATATCATTGGGCAACATTACACAACACTCCCAGGACAGCTCCATTACAATGAAATGATCTTTGAAAGGGTCTGCGGAGCGTAGACCCTTCCACACATCATTTCTTTTTTTTTTTGGTGCTTTACAGTGAGTGTTGTTCCTTGTTGCCTATTGCTATCACTGTTGCCCAGCTGAATTATGCTTTTTAAAATGTTTCTTGTGGTCATTTTTAACGTTTTATGTGAAATTTTGTTCTGTTCACATGTATCACACTGCTCACGTTTTGTGGGTTTCCCCGGTTTTTCTGTACATTGCTGACGGAAATGGTTTCTCTTCCCTTTATATGCCTTTAACGACAGGTTTTCATTCGCGTTGGAATTGAGCTCAGGAATTCAGTGCGTTAGTGTGAGGGGAGCCTCTCCCCGCCCACTCTCTGCCCATTGACCCCTTCTCTCCGCCCACTCTCCACCTTCTGCGCTGTTTTAACGCGCCGCGGGACTTTACGATCGTTAACTATGCTTAACGCGCGTAGTATTACGTTAACGGTCGTTAGCGCGTCGGTACGCGCATTATACGGCACTTACGGTCATTAACGTCGTATAACGCACGTTAGTCACGTTTACCGCATTTTAGTAAACATACCCCTATGTGTCCTTATAAAATACTGATACAAATCCAACTGAAATTACACCTAAATTGAAGGAGAGCAGGCATAACTACTAGGAAACACTTTGTGCATAGGTGCACGATTTATAAAATGATGTGTAAATTGTGACTCCGCCCATGATCCACCCAGATTCCTTCCCTGAGCAAGCCTATTCTACAAATACATGCCAGCTGGCACTCCGCATACACTTAGGGGTATGTTTACTAAACCGTCTTAATGTCACAGCGGTGGTATTATCGCGCAATAAGTGACGTTATCACACGATAACGCAGCGGCGGCGTTAACGCACACTAACGCTGTGAAATCTGGGTCTGAAGGGTCGAGTAAGGCTTCCCAGAGGGCGGAGAGAAGGGGTCAATGGTCGGAGAGTGGGAGGGAAGAGTCTCCAGGCATACTAATGCTGTGAAATCCGGGTCTGAACACTAACGCCAGTGAAACCCTCGCGTTAAGGCACATTTGCAGAAAAGACAAACTATTTAAGTCAGTGAATGATCCCACATTGAAATAGCACTGATCAGGGTTTCTGTCGTTTAGATTGGGCAGGTTTGTTATGGCGTGCACATGTGCAGCAACAGCAGGGTTGGCACGAAGGAAACAGCAACTGTACTGATGCTGTAAATGGGATACAGGGGGGTGCAGGCGGCACATGCTGTGCTCCAGCTGGGGCAGATGCCTAGGTGGCACATAGGAATGCCAAAACAGTAAAGCAGTAAGACAGCAACTGACGACGGTCCAACATGGGCATGAGTGTGTGTCCCACAGTGTCACAGGGGAGATTACCCAGCAGGTACCCCAAGGGCATATAACATTGGCAGGCAGGGCGGGGGGGGGGGCGGGGAAGTGTGCATGTCCATGTAGGCACCCTACCCAAGAACCCACACCATAGGCAGCTGTCTACTGGCATACTGGATGGCCTGGGACTGCGCACCACCAGCACCACCGGCATAATGGCATGGCAGCATGGTGGCGGAGGGGTGCTGGTGGTGGAGGGGCAGTGGCATCTGCCCACAGCAGACCATGGCCTAGCCCCATTTAGGTGGGTGTCGTGCAATGCAACAGACAGGGTCTATCTGACAAACAGTCATGGTATCCCCAGGGAATGAACAGTCCCAGTGGCAACAGTGTGGTGCAGTACACACAGCCAGTGTGTTCAGAAGCAGAAGGTCACAAGTTCAAGTCCCAGCTGTGGCTCTTGCCAACCCTTTCCCCATACTTTACCCAGTACTAAACCGTGGTAATAAAGACAGAACCTTTATTGCAGATAAAATAAACATGCCTGCAACACCTATATTTTAACCTACAGAGCACAGATACCATAAACATGCACAATTCCTAGAGCAGAGTTTCCCAACTGCAGTCCTGGAGGGCCAAACACCATTCAGGTGTCATGCTGTCCCTAATAATGCATCTCATGCATATTCATTAGGGACAGCATGAAAACCTGAACAGTGTTTGGCCCACCAGGACCGGAGTTGGGAACCTCTGCCCTAGAGCAGCGGCCAACAGGGGCATAAACACCCACACCCACAGGTTCCACTATTCAAAGCCTCATGGAGAGTCAGGCTGTTGGGCCCTGTGCGCAGCAGCATCTCCCAATACTGGCACTTGCATACCTTAGCAATGCCACCCTAAACTTGGGAATACGTTACACATATATCAAAAGGTTGCTATGATTAATGGCAGATAACAATTCCTAAGTTAAGCACAATTTGCTGATAGAGCTGCATCATAGCAACCTTTCTGATATCTGTGGAGTGTGTTTCAGTTTTGGTTTCTGACAGTGTTTACCACTCTGGGGAGTGACCCCAACATTATTGCGTACCATAGCCATGTCTGCACTGTCCCCAGGACTGGTGTGGTGGCCAGGGCTGCCAAAAGCCTATATATTTGCACAATGCTGGCATAGATGTGGGAGTGTGTGTCTGTCTATCCAGTGTGTTGTGGCTGCCTACACCTTACTCAGCCCACACTGCTTGCACTGTTTCCAGTGTTAGCCTGCCAATGTGCATAATGAGGAGCAAGGTACTGTGGGTATGGCCCAGACAGGGTGGCCTGGGCAGGATGCATATGCACAGGGCATAGGGCAATGGCTGGGACATTGTAGTGCCCAGCCACCACCTGCATGGACAGGGTGGCCACAGCATGTCCTACTGGGAGGTCACTCTTACCCTGACTGAGCAGTGACCATGGCATGGCTAGGTTCCCCCATAGTGCTATCTAGTATTTCTTTCAAGTGATAATTGTGGGTTTTCTTTTCTGGGGCCCAATCACTGACTTATATGCTTGGGTTGTGTGCTCACTTCCCAGTTTTAGGTGCAGACATCTCCTCCAGGAACATGGACTAGCTAGCAGATTGTTTGCAGTTAGTATATGCATGGCTGGAACACCTTGCAGGGTGCAGCGGCTGCAGACTCACTGTGCTCGCTGCTGGAGAATGTCAGATTGGGGGGGGGGGGCAGCTGAGTATTTCCAGGTCTACTGACTTTCTGCCATTGCCTTATGGATGTGCACAAATCTGCATTGACTGCCCTGTAGGGTACATGTTCTCCAGCTGGACTACGGTTGATGGTCCCCTCTACTACCACCATTGCAAGGATGTGGATCTGTTGGTGGGAGGTCTTGTCCCCCACCCTGAGCCCCAGAGGGTGGGTTGGGTGGTGCTACATAATCTACCTATGGGTCCAAACACCCCCCTTCACTTAAATCATGTGACCATGGCACCCACACAAGATATGCACTATTCTAGGTGCATCATAATCTACAAGGGCTAGACATGACTGGGAAATACCGATGGACACAGGTGTATCCTAGGTGTGTTTGCAAGGACTATCTATCACACACTAGCACTGATAACAATCTGCAGCATAGCTTATCTCAGCTAAGCCATGTGCTGCGAACCTGGTGCTGGGTGCCCCATCTTGCCCTCAGGGTGAGCACAGTACCCCCACAATGTGTTGGTCTGTAGCTACTCTGTGCCAGTAACACACATGGTCAGTTCCCTCTACCAGGCCGAGGTGCTGTGAGGGTGCATACCCCCTCTTGTGATCATCTGTAGAGTGCTGATATGCATGTGTAGTGCATCATGGGTACGGGTGGGTAAACCCTATCCTGGTAACCACAGCAGACAGTTTGTGTGATGACCTGCAGTCTTTCTGTAGCTAGCCAGGGGTTTGTTAGTAGCTATAGAAATGTAGCCCACTGGTTACTTCACTGACTGTTAAGGCGCCCTATAGGGAACATTATAAGGTGTCTTGGCGGACAGTGCACTTTATAATGTGCCCTCTGGAATGCCTTATAGGGCGCCTTATGCGGCACCTTAAGTTACAGCACTGTGAGGGTGTGTTTGCTGGCAGCACTAATTTAAATTAAAAAAGAAAATGCCTCAGACAGCACTGATTTAAAGTTAAGGGTAATGCCTCAGACAGCCTTACTCATTAAGCCCACTGGGGGATAGAACTCATTACCCCTGTTTCATCAGTCATTGTATTAACCAGTATGCTACACCTCTATTACTGTGAGTGCAGCTCAGCACGTGAAGTTAAGGTTAATGTGCGGTAACGTGCTCAGCTCCCTCTAGCGCACAATAATGGACACGGCGCACTTTATCAGGCGATAACCCGCGATTGCTACCTTATGACCGGAACGCCCATTCCTTATATGGCATCCTTCACATTATCACTGCAACTAGCACCGGGAACATTAAGACGGTTTAGTAAACATACCCCTTACATACTAAACCATTTTAATGTTACCATTTTTATATTGCAGTCTTACTGTGATGAATGCCATATAAGGTAGTGGGTGTTCCGGTCTTAAGGTAGCATTTTGGGTTATCGCGCGATAAAATCCGTTATTGTGTGATAAAGGGAGCCGTGGCACATTAACGTGCATTAGCCTTAATTAGGCTTTATTTATTAGGTTTATTAATTATTGATTGTTTGTCTAACTGTTTATTTAATTATTTATTGTTTGTCTTAGTGGTGTGCTAGTTCAGCCTTCTCAGTTATAACTTACCTTGCCTCTCTCAACTAACTGGGCTTTGTGTGGTAGCCAGGTTAACTGTCCTTTTTACATTAAATCTCTCTCCCCAGAGCCTGCTCTGTGTTAAACTTTTTTTCCTGTCCTAGCCTGCCTGAGTGAATCCTCCCCCTCCCCCCCTGCTGAGGTATTGTGTAGCCTTCTTCCTGTTTCCCCCACGTGTGCATAGTCTGTTTTAGTCTGCTTTTCTCTGATCAGAGAAGAGCAGTGCTTTTTACAGTGCTCTGCTAAAGAAGTGGATATTGCCTCCTGTGACACCTTGCTGTGAGTTCTAGTTGTTTATTAATTATTGATTGTTTGTCTGTTTATTTAATTATTATTGTTTGTCTTAGTGGTGTGCCAGTTCAGCCTTCTCAGTTATAACTTACCTTGCCTCTCTCAACTAACTGGGCTTTGTGTGGTAGCCAGGTTAACTGTCCTTTTTACATTAAATCTCTCTCCCCAGAGCCTGCTCTGTTTTAAACTTTTTTTCCTGTCCTAGCCTGCCTGAGTGAATCCTCCCCCTCCCCCCCCTGCTGAGGTATTGTGTAGCCTTCTTCCTGTTTCCCCCACGTGTGCATAGTCTGTTTTAGTCTGTTTTTCTCTGATCAGAGAAGAGCAGTGCTTTTTACAGTGCTCTGCTGAAGAAGTGGATATTGCCTCCTGTAACACCTTGCTGTGAGTTCTAGTTGTTTATTAATTATTGATTGTTTGTCTAACTGTTTATTTAATTATTATTGTTTGTCTTAGTGGTGTGCCAGTTCAGCCTTCTCAGTTATAACTTACATTGCCTCTCTCAACTAACTGGGCTTTGTGTGGTAGCCAGGTTAACTGTCCTTTTTACATTAAATCTCTCTCCCCAGAGCCTGCTCTGTGTTCAGTTCAGCCTTCTCAGTTATAACTTACCTTGCCTCTCTCATCTAACTGGGCTTTGTGTGGTACCCCCTCCCCCCTGCTGAGGGTTCAGGACGAGGTACCTTGTAACTGCCCTCTTTAAAAGGACTTATCTCCCTCCCTCCCTCCCCAGCACCCACCCACCCCTGGGGTAATTGTAGTTTTATAGGTACTTGCACATCATTGAGGAAAGGGGCTGCTCTCAGGTGCAGCTCGTTATCCAAATCAGTCATACACAGAGGACCTGAGATTAATTACTTAAGCTTCAGGTACACAAGGTGTATTAGGGGTATTAGATACACTTTTATTGGTATAAGCATCTACACCAATCCTTATTATATACAGAATTTAAAAGACCTAAACACAAGCTTTAAACTAAGATGCAGACAGAAGTCCAGAAACGAGATGGGGGTTCTCCGGTCTTTTGCATTGAGTGTCACATGTATGATTTTCTCCCAGTTGGTGAGAGGTCTTACGTATGCACTAAGTGCAAAGAACTCTTTGCTCTCAGGGAACGAGTCCGTTCTCTAGAGGCTAGAGTAGCAGACCTGGAAGACGTAAGAAAGACAGAGAAGTACATGGACGAGACCTACAGGGATACAGTCCTGAAGTCCCACCTCCATTCTGGCAGCATCCCTGTTGCCATGGAGGAGAGAGGTCATGTGACAGGAGAGCATCACCCTGGTGTGGCAGGAAGTGATCCTGTAACTAGGACCTGTCCTCCAAGTGATGTAAAACCCTCTCGCACCGAGGACGTTTCTCTAGGGCCATGTCCCCACGAGGGGAGGGTCAGGACAGCTGTTATAGTTGGTGATTCAATCATTAGGAATGTAGATAGCTGGGTGGCTGGTGGACGTGAGGATCGCCTGGTAACATGCCTGCCTGGTGCAAAGGTAGCGGACCTCACGCACCGCCTAGATAGGATCATAGATAGTGCTGGGGAGGAGTCTGTTGTCTTGGTACATGTTGGTACCAATGACATAGGAAAATGTGGTAGGGAAGTTCTGGAGGCTAAATTTAAGCTTTTAGGTAAGAAGTTGAAATCCAGAACTTCCAGGATAGCGTTCTCCGAAATGCTTCCTGTTCCACGTGTAGGACCCAAAAGACAGGCAGAGCTCCGGAGTCTCAATGCGTGGATGAGACAATGGTGCAAGGATGAGGGTTTTGGATTTGTTAGGAACTGGGGAACATTCTGGGGAAAGGGGGGGCTCTTCCGAAGGGATGGGCTTCACCTTAATCAGGATGGGACCAGACTGCTGGCATTAACCTTTAAAAAAGAGATAGAGAAGCTTTTAAACTAGAAAATAGGGGAAAGCCAACAGTCACCCAGGAGTGCATGGTTCGGACGAAAGTATCCTTGAAGGATGCTACTAAAAGCAGTGAGGTTCCAAAAGGGAGTATAGTAGCCCAAATGCCCTTGAATAAGGAGCAGACAGAGCATAAAGATTCCAAATTACCCCTGCCTACCAATAGCCAGATTAATATGAATAAAATACAGTCTCTAAAATGCTTGTATGCCAATGCTAGAAGTCTAAACAATAAGATGGGAGAGTTAGAATATATAGCACTAAATGAGAGGTTAGATATGATTGCACTCTCAGAGACATGGTGGAAGGAGGATAACCAGTGGGACACTGTGATACCTAGATACAAACTATATCGTAATGATAGAGCTGATCAAATTGGTGGAGGGGTTGCGCTCTATGTTAGAGAGGGCATTGAGTCAGAAAGGATTAAAGTTTTGCAGGGAACAAAATTTGCTGTAGAATCTCCATTTATGAATTCCATTTATGAAGGGGAAGGTGATGGCAGTGGGAGTATACTATCGACCACCTGGCCAGAATGAACAAATGGATGATGAAATGCTCAAAGAAATCAAGGAAGCTAACAAAGGTCACAACAGAGTAGTAATAATGGGTGATTTCAATTACCCCGGTATCAACTGGGTCAGTGTCACAGCAGGACAAACTGAAGAGATAAAGTTTCTAGATGGAATAAATGACTGCTTCTTGGAGCAGCTGGTTCATGAACCGACCAGAGGGGAAGCCATACTGGACCTAGTCCTTAGTGGAACGCCAGATCTGGTGCAAGAAATAAGGGTGTTGGGACCACTTGGCAATAGTGATCATAGTATGATCATGTTTGATTTAATTAGTGGAGGACAGATAGTAAAGGCATCCACAGTACTACCTTTTAACTTTCAAAAGGGAGACTATGATAGAATGAGGAATATAGTTAGGAAAAAACTAAAAGGAGCGGTTCCAACGGTTAAAGACTTACAGCAAGCTTGGGTGTTATTTAAAAATACTATCCTCGAAGCCCAGACCAGCTGTATTCCACGCATTAAGAAAAGTGGAAGAAAGTCCAAAAAACTGCCAGCATGGTTTAAAGGTGAGGTCAGAGAGGCTGTTGCTGCCAAAAAAGCAACCTTCAGGAAATAGAAAAAAGAGCCAAATGATGAAAACTGGAAACAGCACAGGCACTGGCAAGTTAAATGCAAAGCATTGATAAGGCAGGCAAAACGGGAATTTGAGAAGAAACTTGCTACGGAAGCAAAAACACGAAATAAAGACTTTTTCAAGTACATTCATAGCAAAAGGCCTGTGAGAGAGTCAATTGGACCATTAGATGATAGAGGGGTAAAAGGGGAAGTAAGAGGAAACAAGGCTATAGCAGAGAGACTGAATGAATTCTTTGCTTCGGTCTTTACTGAGGAAGATGTAGGGATGTTACCCAAGACTGAAGTGGTATTTAAAGGTGATACTGCAGAGGAATTGAGAGAAATATCGCTACACCGGGAAGATATATTAGAACTATTTGATAAACTGAATAGTAGCAAATCACCTGGACCGGATGGTATACATCCCAGAGTGTTGAAAGAACTGAAATATGAGATTGCAGACCTGCTATTGGTAATCTGTGAACTTTCATTAAAATCATCTGTAATACCTGAAGATTGGAGGGTCGCCAACGTAAAACCAATTTTTAAAAAGGGTTCCAGGGGTGACCCAGGAAATTACAGACCGGTGAGCCTGACGTCAGTACCAGGGAAAATGGTAGAAACCATCATAAAGAACAAAATTACGCAGCATGTAGATAGTCATGGCCTAATGGGAGACAGCCAACATGGCTTTAGACAAGGAAGATCTTGTCTTACTAATCTGATATGTTTTTTTGAAGGTGTGCATAAACAGGTAGACAAAGGTGAGTCGGTTGATATAGTGTATCTGGACTTTCAGAAAGCTTTTGACAAAGTCCCCCATCAGAGACTTTTGGCGAAGCTAAAAAGTCATGGGATAGGAGGCAGTGTACTATTGTGGATCGGGAACTGGTTAAAAGATAGAAAGCAGAGGGTAGGGCTAAATGGCCAATATTCCCAATGGAAAAAGGTGAATAGTGGAGTACCCCAGGGATCTGTACTGGGTCCGCTGCTTTTTGACATATTCATAAATGACCTGGAAAAGGGAATAACTAGTGAGGTTATCAAATTTGCAGATGACACAAAACTGTTTAAAGTTGTTAAAACCCAAGAGGATTGTGGAAAACTGCAGGAGGATCTGGATAAATTGGAAGACTGGGCATCCAAATGGCAGATGAAATTTAATGTGGACAAGTGCAAAGTTATGCACCTAGGAAAGAACAACCCACACTATAGTTACACAATGCAAGGCTCCACATTAGAAACCACCACCCAGGAAAAAGATTTAGGAGTCATTGTGGATAACATGTTAAAAACCTCCGCCCAGTGTGCAGCAGTGGCCAAGAAAGCAAATAGAATGCTAGGTATCATAAGGAAAGGGATGGAGAGCAAAACAAAGGATATTATAATGCCTCTGTATCGCTCCATGGTACGACCGCACCTTGAATATTGTGTGCAATTCTGGTCACCGTATCTTAAAAAGGACATAGCGTGGGGGGTGGAGCCTGATGTCCAGCGGGATGGACGCTTAACGCTGAAGCTCCCGAGTGGCCTACTCAGACTCCTGACTTTAATACAACTTATCTTTTCAATTGGGCTCTGATCCTACCGGGGTGCCTCGGGGAGATGGAGGGGCACAAGCCAGCGCGTCTAGAATTCGGCTCTTCAACGAACTCACATGGCAACGCTCTAAAACTGAGCCGCCGTCCCCACAGAAGATGGTTCCACTCCGGGAGGGTCCCGCGATGCAGCAGGAGATCTTAGATGAGATCCGCGGCGTGAAAGAACTTGTGCAATCCAACGGTGAAGCACTCAGATCCATGCGGGAAGACTTCGGCAAGCTACAGGACAGGCTAGAGGGGTTATCGCTGAGACAGGACAAAATGGAGGGTACTCTTGACTCGCATGCGGTCCGCTTGGCAAAATTGGACAAGGTCGAACGACAAATGCAGGCACTTCAGAAGGAGCTGGAGGACAGTAACAACCGAGCCCGTCGCAACAATATACGGCTCGTGGGAATTCCGGAGGGAGCAGAATCAGGAGATATGAAAGAGTTCCTCTCTAAATTGCTTCCCTCCTTGCTTAAAACAACGTTCACCAAGGATTTGGAGATTGATCGGGCCCATCGAGTACCCACGACTTTGGCGCTCAACCGGAAAACCCCTCGGCCCATCATTTTCCGGTTGTTGAGATATCAGCAAGTTGAACAAATTCTAAACGCTGCCCGTGCAAACCCCCGGCTGGATTATGAGAGCCATCGGATTTCATTCTTCCCCGACCTGGCGAAGCCCACAGTGGACCGCAGGAAAAGACTCCTTGAATTTCGACCGCGTTTGCAGCAGCTTCAAGCGCGCTATGGCCTAATGTACCCGGCGAAACTTAGAGTTACTCTTCATAATCAAACCAGGACTTTTGAGGATCCGGACGTGCTTGCGGCCTATCTGGAAGCCAAAGAAGCGGACCAAATGCGCTGAACCAGGGGCCTTTCATTTGCCCATCGATTTGGAACTGATCGCCATTTTGTGTCGTCGACGCTGCACATGCAGCCTGGATCGGAGGCCCTGCGGCCTAGCTTATCGTGGCCTGCTGACCGTCGGACTCTCCTGTGAGGGACCTTTCCATAGCATGCACCTCGGTGGGCTCCGGAGCCTATGTAGCTATTACAGTTAATATGTAGAATGTTTGGCCCTCGTTGGGGCTTCCTCCCGCAGACATATGGTCACCATTAATCATTGGGGTTATGCTTCTTCTCTACTACACTTCGGTGTTTACTTTTGGTTTGGGGGAATACCAGATATAGTGCTTATTGTATATGATTTGGTTAGGTCTTCTCTGAATCAAGCAGTCAAGATGGGGGATAATGGAAATTGTGTGCATTATGATATTTTTGTCTTGAATAGACTCAGCTATTTCTATGGCCCCATGTAAGATTTTATCATTGAACGTCAAAGGTATTAATAATCCGATAAAAAGGAAGAAAATCCTTGGCTACTTAAGTCACGAAAATGCTGATTTGGTTTTTCTCCAAGAAACGCATCTAAATGCCAAGGAGACACTGAAACTCAATGTTAAACCCTACATGGTGGCCGCCTACTCTCCCGCTATAGCGAAGAGATGTGGGGTAGCCATCTTGATTAGGAAATCCTTACAAGCCACTGTTATCGATAGCAGTTCTGATACTGAGGGTCGGTGGTCCCGCGTCCACCTTAAAGTGGGTGATCTTGAACTGACATGTATATGTTTATATGCTCCTAATGTGGATGATCCTATTTTCTTTGCTAACCTTGCCCAGGTTGCACAAGCTTCTGCCAATACTTCGTTAGTAATAGGAGGCGACTTTAACCAGGTGGTTGATCCATTGGTAGATAGGCGACCACCCAGAACGAGTGGTCCCACCAAGAGTCACCTCACGCTAGCGTCTTTGATTAAAGATCTAGCTTTAGTAGACCTGTGGAGGCTGCTACACCCTTCAGACTTAGAATTCACGTTTTTCTCCCCCCCACATCAGTCACAATCTAGGATAGATTTTTTCCTTGTATCCAAAGCATTAATCTCCAGCACGGATACAGCTAAGATACACTCTCTGCACATCTCAGACCATGCTGCTATCTCCTTCCTTTTGAACACTAGTGCACAGAGGGATAATCCACGGGATTGGTATTTTGATCGGACCCTGCTTGAACAGCAGGATTTTCAGGCTGACATACGGGCTGCCATACAAGATTACTTCCACTTTAATTCACCCCATGATACAATGAACTGGGCATGGTGGGAGGGCTTTAAAGCGTCTATCCGTGCAACCATCACTAGCTATCAAATCCGTTTAGGGAAGCAGCGTAAACGGCAACTCTTAGCACTAGAGCAGCAGATCAAGGCCGGTGAACGTGTTCTTACCTCTCGTACTGACCCATGTGTGTTGATTCGCTTGCAACGCTTGCGTTTCCAATATAACTCGCTCTTAACGACTGCAGCGGCCAAAATATTGAACTACAGCAAGGGACGTACTATCGGGAAAGCAATCGTGCTGGTAAACTCTTAGCTAACGCTCTGAAAGGTCAAAAAGAAGCCAAACGCGTAGCGGCCCTGCGTAGTCCAACGGGGGGAATTTAGTCACAAATGATACAGAGATAGTAGAGCTTTTTCGGGATTTCTACACCCGCCTCTATCAATCAGAATGTGAATTTGACCCAGAGGCTTTTGACCGGCTATTAGCTGGTATACAACGACCGACCCTTTCTGTAGAGGACAAGGAGTCACTAGATCATTCATTTACTCTTTCAGAAATTCAATTCGCACTCAAGCGATGTGCATCGGGTCGGGCTGCCGGCCCAGATGGCCTCCCGGCAGAATTTTTCAAAACTTTCAGCGCTGATTTGGCCCCATTCCTACAACTCTATTTCTCTGCTTTGGCCAAAGATAGCTCCTTTACAGGATCTTTCTCGACGGCAAATGTTGTAGTCTTTGAGAAAGAGGGGAGAGACCCGATGCTGACTGCAAATTACCGTCCAATTTCCCTTCTTAATGCTGATTACAAGATATTTGCAACCATTCTGGCCACTAGATTATCCGATAAAATGCCTGCTCTAATTCACCCAGACCAATGTGGTTTCATATCTGGTAGGTCCACTGCTGATAATGCCAGGACCTTGTGTCATATACTAGCTGCAGCAGCGCATCATGATCAACCCCTCGTCGGCCTCTCTCTTGATGCCGAAAAGGCATTTGACCGCTTAGAATGGCCCTTTCTATATGCGGTTCTCCGCTGGTATGGGTTTGGGGAAGGCTTTCTCCGATACCTTCAAACTCTGTATGCACATCCGACAGCCACTATTTCTGTCAATGCCACAAAGTCTCAACCGTTCAATCTTCATAGGGGCACTCGGCAAGGATGTCCCTTATCTCCTCTGCTCTTTGATCTAGCACTTGAACCCCTAGCCCTCCTCATCCGACAGGCCACAGATATCCATGGAGCCCCCTTTCAACATAGAGATATTAAACTTTCTGCATATGCAGATGATCTCATGCTTTTTGTATCCTTGGACTCCGTCCCTGCTGTTTTAAAAAAGATTGATAGCTATTCCCTACTCTCGGGATACAAGATTAACTGGACTAAATCTGTTGCCTTCCCTTTGAATCATCGAGTCCATGCTGCAGACATGCAGGCTTTCCCCTTTGTATGGCAGCCCCGTATGGTCAAATACCTGGGGGTTCATTATTGTTATCCATTAGAAGATACTCTTAGCCATAATGCTAAAGAGCTAATCTCCAAAGCGCGCGATCTTACCAACCGGTGGTCTCCTTTAACACTCACATGGTGGGGCCGACTGGAAACAATCAAAATGATGATAGTTCCCAAAATAAATTATATCCTAGAAATGCTACCATGCCTCCTGCCTGCACACATATACAAAGATATAGAAGGTCTCCTGATTCTTTATTTGTGGCATGGCAAACCACCAAGGATAGCTAAGCGTAAGTTACAGGCGGACAAAGAAAAGGGAGGGGTCCGGTTCCCAGATTTTCTTAAATATCATAAGGCGTTCCTTCTTAAACAGGGTGCCCGTTGGTTAGATCCCCCGGTAGAAGGTAGGCCAGTCTGGCTCGACATTGAGGAGGAACTCTGTAGGCCCATTCCTCTTACCTACCTTCCCGGCATGACCTTCCAACTAGATTCCCACCATCCACCAATGGTTGTGGATACACTACTTGCCTTTAACACTTTCATTCAGTCTCAGGGACCACAACAGTGCCCGCCATATAGACTCCCGCTATGGCATAACTTGCGCCTTCAAATACAAAATAAACCGATAGCATGGACCCCCTGGTATTCCAAAGGGATATGGATGCCTTACCAATTGATTGCCAGTGAGCGCTGGAAAACTTTTAAAGAATTGCAAGAGGAATTTGGTTTACTAGCAAGAAATTATTTCCAGTGGGTGCAGCTTCAGCACTGCCTTAGGAGTGTTCGGATTCTTCCACTAACTGAAACTAATGATGAAGGTCTAGCAGAGATAATTCGCTCTATTGGGAGTCAATCTGGCGTAGCCTCTAACTTTTATAAAATGTTAAGCAATCATGAGAACAGTAGCATTCCCGCAGTCCAACAAACATGGGAACGGGAACTACAAATCACACTGACTCCTGAGCAATGGAGCCTCTTCTGGAGTAAAGTTGTTCGGGTCTCTCGGTCAGCATCGATAACCCAGACACTTTTCTATTTTGCACATAGAAGTTTCTATACGCCTGTGAAGCTTGCCAAATGGAATGCCAATGTTAATGACAGGTGTTGGAATTGCCACACCGCCATAGGCACACTAGCTCATATAATGTATGAATGTTCTACACTACAGCAATTCTGGAGTCGGGTCTGGGGTCGTATTCAACTCATTTTACAGTTTCACGAGCCTCTCTCTTGGCGGATAGTGGGACTTCGCTCTGCGGCGGGGATCCCCTCTCTTCCAAAGTCGGGCCGCTTTTTGCTAAATTTCTTGATGGGTATAGCTATATCTTTAATCACGAAACACTGGAAAAATAGCTCCCATCTAAGTCCCCATGCGTGGTGGACTCTTGTATGTTTATATAGTAAATATGAACAGATACCACGCCGAATGGCTCCCCACGCTCAAACCTTGCATCATGTTTCTAAATGGAATATGCTCAATGATTATGTGCAAACTGCCAAATGCTCTCATCTAACTGTTTAACTCCATTTATCATGTACACTCATTTATTATGATCTTCACTTGCTCTATACTGGTTCACAAAGAATGAGAATTAATCATTGATTACCCGAACGTTGTATTCCTTTCCTAGAGAAGAAGCATGGGGGTGGGGGGAAATATGGGGTTGCTTTTATATGTATGGTTTTGTATTTGTATCTTTCTGTATGTCTTTTACTTTGGTTGTGTTATAAATGGAAAATAAAATATAAAAAAAAAAAAAAAAAAAAGGACATAGCGTTATTAGAAAAAGTACAGAGAAGAGCCACCAAATTGGTGAAGGGGATGGAAGGCTACTCCTATGAAGAGAGGCTAAGAAGGTTAGGGCTCTTTAGCCTGGAGAAGAAACGGCTGAGGGGAAATATGATAGAGGTCTATAAATTAATGAATGGAGTGGAACGGATAAACGTGGATCAAATGTTTACACTATCAGAGTATAGAAAGACTAGGGGACATGTAATGAAGCTACAGGGTAAACTATTTAAGACAAATAAGAGAAAATATTTTTTCACTCAACGTTTAATCAAACTCTGGAATCTGTTACCGGAGGATGTAGTAAGGGCTGTTAGTATAGCTGGGTTTAAAAAAGGTTTGGACAAGTTCCTGGAGGAAAGGTCCATAAACCACTATTAAAAAGGGACCCAGGATATCAATGCTTGACCCAGTACAAGCATTGTGGAACCTGTCTTTTGGGGATATTGCTAGGTACGTATAACCTAGATTGGCCACTGTTGGAAACAGGATACTGGGCTTGATGGACCTCGGTCTGACCCAGTATGGCATGTCTTATGTTCTTATGTTCTTATGTAGGCACGCTGACCTGCAATCACAGCGACAAGAGGTGTAGCACACTGTTTAATACATTGACTGTTGATACAGTGGTCATGAGTTTGATCCCCCAGTGGGCTCAGTTAAAAGACTGTCTGAGGCAATCCCTTTTCCTGCTTGTAACAGTCAGATACATCCCAACAATTTGCACTGCCAGCAAAAAAAAAGCCTCACCCCAGTGCCGCAACCTAATGCACCTTTTAGGGCACATCATGGGGAGTGGAGGAGTGGCCTAGTGGTTGGGGCAAGGTACTTCAGGCCGGAAGGTTGGGGGTTCAAATCCCACTAGAGGACAGCAACCTTGGGCCGGAAGGACTGGGGTTTCTAGTCCCACAGGTGCTCCTTTTGGTCTTGGGCAAGCCACTTAACCCTCCATAGCCCATGTTCCCTGTAAAATAGTTATCTCCAAGTTATAATGCCCTGTTCAATGTAATTTCAGTTTGTTCAATGTAAACCGCACTGATGCAGAATAGCACGGTATATAAGATAATGCAAATATAATAAAAATAAATCATAAAGCACCACGTCATCCAAGACAGGTCATAATGTGCCCCAGAGGGTGACAGGAAAGGTTAGCACCCTCTAAGGCAGCATATAAGGTGCCCCATAAGCTGGCCAAAACTAAGGTGCCACGAAAGATGCCCCAGGGATGCCAAGGTGACACAGGAAATGGTGCCCCAAAGTCTCAGGCATGAAATGTATGGCTCAAACACAGATGTAACCATAACACTGCACAGAGCACCAAGGAAAGGCAATGAACAAGTGATGGAAGGAAGTAGATGAAGGAGCTCATGGACCAGCCAAATCTGCATGTAGGCCATGTGGCAGCAGGTAAAGCGCACAAACATATCGGGGGCAGCTGTACCAATGTACAGGGTGATGGTAATGTACTGTGCAACAATGACAGTGTGTGGCAGAGGATGGGGATACATGTTCACCAGAAGGTGTAGAGGTGACAGGATGAGTGCAATGACAGGAGGACAGAGGAGAGCAGTGCCATGCAGAGCAGACACAGGAGAGACAAGCATGAAGAACCGTAATGCAGAAAGGTGTACCAGTGCAGGACATGGGGTAGCAGCCTGCACATTAGGGCAGGATGCCACACAGCTGGCACACACACATAGATGAACAGAAGGATGGATGGCAACAGTGATGAGGGTATCATGTGGCAGCAGCACAGATCTGCACAGATATGACTGTTATACGAATGAAACGTAGTTGTGTAGGACAGCCATAAAAAGGGGGAACAGTGAGGAATCAAACACATGACCTCTGCTTTTGAAGTCATTGCATTAACCATTGTGCTACATCACTATGGGAGTTATCATACCAATGGCTGGCTACATAAAGATTGCATGTCAGCATAAAACTGTCTACTGTGGCTACCAGGATAGTATAGAACCAACAGTACCCATAATGCAATTCACATGCAGAACAGCAGTCTACATCTGCTCACCAGATGGGGTATGCACCTCTACAGCACATCAGCTTGGTAAGGGGGACTGACCGTGCGTGTTACTGGCACAGAGTACCCACATGCCATGCCAATGTGCATGTTCTGTGCTCACCCTGAGGGTGAGGTGGAGTGGCCAGCATCAGGTCTGCAGTACCCGGGTTGGTTGAGGTGGGCTATGCTGCAGATCTTCATCAGTGCTAGTGTGTGACAAGTATTTGTTGCAGACACATTTAGGAGGTCTCTGTGTCTATTTTTAATTGCCAGTCTTGTCTGGCCCTTGTGGACCATGACGCACACAACATAGTGCATATCCGTGTTCTTGCT
This sequence comes from Ichthyophis bannanicus, assembly GCA_033557465.1. Classification (NCBI taxonomy): domain Eukaryota; kingdom Metazoa; phylum Chordata; class Amphibia; order Gymnophiona; family Ichthyophiidae; genus Ichthyophis; species Ichthyophis bannanicus. Next base: position 1,011,798,774 of record CM066033.1, on the reverse strand, counting down.
AATGGTCACCTGTTTAGGGAGCAGGGGTGTGTCAGGGCTCACATGGCAACAATGAACTTAGAAAACCGCCTTCTCTGGGTCAGGGTGGGGGACATGATCTGCCCCCAACAGACCCACCCTCTCACCCTTTGCAAGGGGGGCAGTGGAGGTACATAAGGACAGGCTGTGGGACCAGCAACCCCAGTCCTGGTGGCGAACAGACAGCTGCTGAAGATCTGCACAGGGGACAGGGCCACTGGCAGATAGGTAGTGGGCCCAGTCAGCTCAGCTGCCCCCACCCCCACCTGATATTTACCAGCAGAGAGCAATCAGTGTGCACCTGCTGCACCCTGCAAGGTGGTACAGGCATACAGATGCTCACTGCAGACAGTCTGCTAGCTAGTACATAGTGCATCTCCCTGGAGAAACTGTGTGCATCCAAAACAGGGAAGTTAGCACACAGGTATGTCAATGATTGTGTCCCAGAAAATAAAACCCATAAATATCACTTGAGAGGAATACTGCATAGCACTATGGGGGAACCTAGCTATGCCGTGGTCACTGCTCAGTCAGGGTGAGAGTGACCTCCCAGCAGGACATGCTGTGGCGACCCTGTCCGTGCAGGTGGTGGTCGGGCACTACAATGTCCCAACCATTGCCCTATACCCTGTGCAGATGCATCCTGCCCACGCCACCCTGTCCGGGCCATACCCATAGTACCTTGCTCCTCATTATGCACATTGGCAGGCTAACACTGGAATTAGTGCAAGCAATTTATTTATTTATTTATTTATTTATTTATTTATTTATTTAACAGTCGCTTATATACCGCTACCTTCCAATGATCAGGTGCGGTTTACATATAACAGGTAAAGAAACAGTATAATATATCTATTTTTACATTAAACATGCTTGAATTATGTACATCTTAACTTTAACAAATAAACTTTGGAGAACTATGTTCAATCAACTATGTACAGTCAACAGAAGTTGAGTTCAACGAGCAAGGTAGCTATTTACAAGCATCATAAACTGTGTTAAAGGTCATGTTTTCATGGGACATTATGGTGTTAGACTCAATGTGTTATATATTATCCCTTTTCATTTTGGTATTGGGAATTCGCAAGTGGACCGTAGTGGGAGCTAAATAGGTGGGTTTTTAATGTTTTGCGTAGTTCTTTAAGATCAGTTAAGGCTCTAATTTCATCAGGTAGTGAGTTCCAGAGTATAGGGGCTGCATGGGAAAAAGCTTTTTTATTTGTTGTTTTCTTAGTCTTTGTGAACTCTTTTGGAATCCTTATTTTATTGGCGTTGCCTCTTCTCTGAGCAGATTGGGGTGTGTCTTTACTGAGTAGTTTGTTTAGAGTAGCTGGGGCAGTATTATTTAAAGCTTTGAAGGTGGTTATTATTGGTTTATAGTTTATTCTGCATTGAATTGGGAGCCATTGTAGTTTAGCTAGATAGGGTGATATGTGCTCCAAAGGGTGTACCTTCATTATGGTTCTAGCTGCAGCATTTTGGGCCAGTTGAAGCCTTTTGATGTTTTGGTTAGTTGTGCCTAGTAGCGTGAGATTAGCAAAGTCGAAGTGTGGTGTAATAATGGCTTGAATTATGCTCAGGAAGTCATGCAGGTGGACTAGTGGGTGTAATTGTTTTAGTACTTTGAGCTTAAAGTATATTTTTTTCGTGGTATTTCTTAAGTGGGTGTTCATACTGAGGTGTGTATCTAAGATCACCCCTAGGTATTTGTGGGCAATGTGGGCTCAATAAGGTGTAGGCAGCCACAACACACTGGATAGACAGACACACACACCCATACCTATGCCAGCATTGTGCAAATATAGAGGTTTGTGGCAGCCCTGGCCGCCACACCAGTCCTGGGCACAGTGCGGGCATTGCTATGGTACTCAATACTGTTAGGGTCACTCCCCAGGGTGGTAAACACTGTCAGCATCAATAACTGAAACACACTCCACAAATATCAGAAAGGTTGCTATGATGAATCTCTATCAACAAATTGTGTTTAACTTAGGATTTGTTAGCTGACATTAATTATAGCACCCTTACCTTTTTGATATATGTGGAACGTGTTTAGGACGTCATTGCTAAGGTATGCAGGTGCCAGTATTAGGAGATGCTGCTGCGCGCAGGGCCCAAAAGCCTGACTCTCCATGAGGCTTTGGATAGTGGAGCCTTTGGTTGTGGGTGTTTATGCCCCTGTTGGCTGCTGCTCTAGGGCAAATATGAGGAAAGGGTTGGCAGAAGCCACAGCTGGGACTTGAACTTGTGACCTTCTGCTTCTGAACAGCCTGGCTGTGTGTACTGCACCACACTGCTACCACAGGGACAGACCATTCCCTGGGGATACCATGACTGTTCGTCAGACAGACCCTGTCTGTTGCAGTGCACGGCACCCACCTAAATGGGGCTTGGCCATGGTCTGCGGTGGGCAGATGCCACTGCCCCCTCCACCACCAGCACCCCTCCGCCACCATGCTGCTATGCCATTATGCCGGTGGTGCTGGTGGTGCGCAGTCCCACGCCATCCAGTGTGCCGGTAGGCAGCTGCCTATGGTGTGGGTTCTCGAGTAGGGTTGCCTACATGGACATGCCTGCTTTCCCACGGCACCTTCTGCCAATGTTACATGCCCTTGGGGGTACTTGCTGGGTAATATCCCCTATGACACTATGGGACACACACTCGTGCCCATGCTGGACCCTCGTCAGTTGCTGTCTTGCTGCTTTAGAGTTTCGGCATTCCTCCGCTGTTGCTGCACATGTGCATACCATAACAAACCTATCCAATCTAAAAAACAGAAACCCTGATCAGCACTATTTTAATGTGGGATCATTTACTTTGTAAGAGGACAGAGCATAGACCCTTCCAAAAATGATATCTTAATTTTTACGCTTTGTAAGTAGTGTTGCTTTATGTTTATCATTATTTTCACTATTGGCCAGCTTGGTTATTGGGATTTTAAATGTGGTTCTGGTCCTTTTATATGTTTATTTCCCTTTTTGGTCCCTGCACATGTATCACAACTATCACTTTTCTGGGTTTCCCTGCCTTTGCTGCACATTGCTGACTTAAATCGTTTCTTTTTCCTGCAAATGTGCCTAACGCGAGGGTTTCACTGGCGTTAGTGTTCAGACCCGGATTTCACAGCGTTATTGTGTCTGGAGCCTCTCCCCGCCCACTTTCCGCCCATTGACCCCTTCTCTCCGCCCTCTGGGAAGCCTTACTCCACCCTTCAGACCCGGATTTCACAGAGGTATTTGATGCACATAATAGTTTATTAAATGACTCTCCTAAAGTATATGTACGGTTTCACAACGTGCTCGTATTTGGAGCTAATGCTCCCTGGGACATGTCTTGGGTAGGACCAGAAAATAACACAAGTATGTACATTATTTTCTATAGAAATGTTATTCATCCACTCCCTACCAGCTAAGAGTATTTCATGAGTCTTAGGGCCTTTTACTAAAGTCTGTTAAATGGGAATTAGCAAGTGATGTTAGAACATGTCTATGCTAGGAGCTAATGCAGCACCTTGACACTTAGTGCACGTTGACAGGAATGCTGGTGTTCTTTTTCATCTTTCAATATATTTTAAGTGAAAACTGCTTCAATTTCTGAAAGGCACTATATCAAATACTCGATATTTGAAAGGCATTTACACGGTTCACAGCCCAGTACACTATGTAAATGCCTTAGACGGGAATATTCAACGGCATCTACACAATTAGTGCCATTGAATATCCCTGTCTATGTCCTCTATGTTCCTCAGTGCTATCCAATTAGCATCGTGGCATGTTGGGGGCGTTCTGGGGCGGAGCAGGAGCAGAGATTGACAGTAACTAGGTAGCGGCGATATTGGACCGCTACCCGGCTAGACATCCGTGCCTAAACTAGATGAGCTCTTGGCTCACCTAGTTCTAGCCGCGGATGGTAACTGGGTAGCAGTCCAATATCGTCGTTACCCAGTTAGGCTCTGTGGCTGCATGCACTCAGTGCCAAACCCAGATATTCAATGCCATCGCCGCGGCATTGAATATTCGGGTTTAGAGGTCAGCGGGCAGGGCACATAGCCCCCCCAACTGAATATTGGAGGCCTAACCAATTTATGTCTGCTCCACCCATGCTTTGTGCAAACTCCTCCCATGAATGTTCCTACTCTAAAGCGAAATATACTGTAAATACATGCCTAATGCACCACTCATACGTTTATGTGTGAGATAATTGTATTAAAGGCCATATACACATGTATATTGTCATACCCATGACAGATTCTTTATACAATTAACTCCTATACTGTATTTATGAAGCTGTACATTTATTCAGAGGTGTAAAAAGTGCTGCTGCTGGATCTACACAAATATACAGATAAGGTACCCATATAAACTTGTACCTGGCATGCATGAGGTCAAACTTGAATGCATAAACTATATGGAGAGCAGCTGAATTTTTATCACTTCCCATATAACTTTTTCATGCGCTTCTCATCATGTTATAGGTATGTAGATCTGGGGGGATGGGGTGGCTTTTAGTAAAACTGTTATTATGGCTCTAAGATATATAAGGCACAATGGGAGTCATTCTGAATAGCGAATAGCAGGGAGGGCTGGAGGCAGAGAGTGGGCGGAGCAGGGTTGGGCTGACTAACCCAGAAATACAGGACCTATTTTGGCCAGGGCTCTGTACATCTGGTGGGGAAAGAGTGGACGTGGGACTTATTCCACCTCAGAAGTGGAATATGTCCCATCGACAGAGCGGATCAGGCCAGGCAAGTGCAGCAAACAGGCTGTGCAGGTACATTTGGGTCCCCGCTGCCCGATCCCAGCCCTGGCTGCCCCCGGTAAGGGCTGGGCAGTGGAGAAAGGCTCTTTATAAGCTGTCGGGCTTTCCGCTCTCTTGCTTGGCATCTTGGTGCCATGGCGATGAGACGCCGCGGCACTGGCACACCATCAGGAACATAGGGCAGACTGGCCAGGCAAGAAGATGGACATCTTGTGCCACAGAATCGGGGTCACACCGGGTCATATAAGTGCCTGATTCTGCAACCGCAAAACATCTAGCTGCTGCTGTTGCAGAATTGGGTACATTTAGGGACCGTCCATTATTTGGACGTTCAGCCGGCCCAGTCTTTCCCCGATTTAGAATTGACCTCAATCTAATCCTATCTGGCAACAATGTAGTAGGAAAAGAGAGTGGGATAGAAAACAAAATAAATGCAACTTTATTTGAAAAGTATTAAATAAAACAGAAAACTGGACTGCAATCAAGTGTTCAGTATACTACAATTAAGAATCTACAGTGATAAAATTCTTACATGCTATTAAACTTGCACACTACAGAAAATAATTTGTGTATAGACTATTATCTCTGCATAAAAGCATAACATAAAAACATAAGATATGCATTCTTGAAGGGCTACGAAGAGATCTGCTACTGCTGGGAAGAAATCTGCACTTATAAGTACTTACCGCCTGAGAAATTTTTTAAATTTTGGGGAAAAGGGAATTCTTTGGGTTAAAATTGGTAAAATCTGTGTATTTTAAAATTCAGTGTTTTATTAAGTAAGTTAGGGCATAGTACTACAAGCCAGCTTTCAATTAAGTTAAAACCAGTTAGGGTAGATATCAAGGGCAGTAGAACACCTTTTTAGTTGGAGGGGCTCCCAAGCTCTGTATTCCTGATGTTCTGTTAGGCAAAATATTGGTGGGGCCATGGCCCCTGTGGCCCACCCCTTTCCGCTACCTATGGCATATCTTAACAGAGAGATAGAATAGTGTAAATATTCTTTGAGTATGTAGAGAGAAATTGTTTTCTAGAGACCTTTTACAACGGGCCCTACCAGTTAGAAGGCAAGATAACTGTGAAATTGTCATAAATAAGTGTTAAAGGCAAGTGACAATTTCAAAGAGGCAACTTGAAAGACTCTCTCTATCAACCCAAGAACAGTGTGAATTACCCAGGATATTAAGAGACTGTCTTAGAAGCACAGATACAAATAGGACAACCCTCCCACCTACCCCAGACATAATCCTTGATTTATAGCCTACAAAATCAGTTAAGGGGAAGGGGTGATATTACTCATTTTCAGGTTTAAATGATTTCTTTATCAGCAGGTTATTAGGGCTTAGGAGAAGACTAATTAAATCTTTGCAGTTCACCTTGAGATTAACACTAAGGGGTATGTTTACTAAAGGGTCTTAACGTCACAGCGGTGGTATTGTCATGCGATAAATGACATTATCACGCGATAACATCGCGGCGGCATTAAGGCACACTAACGCTGTGAAATCCGGGTCTGAAGGGTGGAGTAAGGCTTCCCAGAGGGCGGAGAGAAGGGATCAATGGGCGGAGAGTGGGAGAGGAGAGGCTCCAGGCACACTAACGCTGTGAAATCCGGGTCTGAACACTAACGCCAGTGAAACCCTCGCGTTAAGGCACATTTAGAGGAAAGAGAAACGATTTCAGTCAGCAATGTGCAGCAAAGGCAGGGAAACCCAGAAAAGTGATAGTTGTGATACATGTGCAGGGAACAAAGAGGCAAATAAACATATAAAAGGACCACAACCACATCTAAAATCCCAATAACCAAGCTGACCAATAGTGATATTAATGATAAACATAAAGCAACACTACTGACAAAGCGTATAAATTAAGATATCATGTTTGGAAGGGTCTATGCTCTGTTCCCCTACAAAGTGAATGATCCCACATTGAAATAGCGCTGATCAGGGTTTCTGTCATTTAGATTGGGCAGGTTTGTTATGGCGTGCACATGTGCAGCAACAGCAGAGTGGGCACGTAGGCAAGGGCAACTGTACTGATGCTGTAAATGGGATACAGGGGGCTGCAGGCGGCACATGCTGTGGTCCAGCTGGGGCACAGTGCAGACTAGGAAGATGCCTAGGTGGCACATAGGAATGCCTAAACTGTAAAGCAGCAAGACAGCAACTGACGAGGGTCCAACATGGGCATGAGTGTGTGTCCCACAGTGTCACAGGGGAGATTACCCAGCAGGTACCCCAAGGACACATAACATTGGCAGGCAGTGCGGGGGGGGAGGGGGGGAAGCACGCATTTCCATGTAGGCACCCCTACCCGAGAACCCACACCATAGGCATCTGCCTACTGGCATCCTGGATGGCCTGGGACTGCACACCACCAGCACCACCGGTTTAATGGCATGGCAGCATGGTGGCACAGGGGTGCTGGTGGCAGAGGGGGCAGTGGCATCTGCCCACAGCAGACCATGGCCTAGCCCCGTTTAGGTGGGTGCCGTGCAATGCAACAGACAGGGTCTGTCTGACGAATAGTCATGGTATCCTCAGGGAATGAACTGTCCCTGTGGCATCAGTGTGGTGCAGTATACCCAGCAAGTGTGTTCAAGAGCAGAAGGTCACAAGTTCTAGTCCCAGCTGAGGCTCCTGCCAACCATTTCCACATATTTTACCCAGTACTAAACTGTGGTAATAAAGATGGAACCTTTATTGCAGATAACATAAACATGCCTGAATGCCTATATTTTACCCTGCAGAGCACAGACACCATAAACATGTGCAATCCCTAGAGCAGAGTTTCCCAACCTCAGTCCTGGAGGGCCAAACACCATTCAGGTTTCATGCTGTCACTAATAAATATGCCTGTGCCGCATTAATATGTGCCGCCCCATTGTATGCAAATGTATCTCATGCATATTCATTAGGGACAGCATGAAAACCTGAGCAGTGTTTGGCCCACCAGGACCGGAGTTGGGAACATCTGCCGTAGAGCAGCGGCCAACAGGAGCATAAACACCCACACCCACAGGCTCCACTATCCAAAGCCTCATGGACAGTCAGGCTGTTGGGCCCTGCGCGCAGCAGCATCTCCCAATACTAGCATTTGCATACCTTAGCAATGCCGCCCTAAACTTGGGAATACATTAGACATATATCAAAAGGTTGCTATGATTAATGACAGATATCAATTCCTAAGTTAAGCACAATTTTCTGATAGAGCTGCATCATAGCAACCTTTCTGATATCTGTGGAGTGTGTTTCAGTTTTGGTTTCTGACAGTGTTTACCACCCCGGGGAGTGACCCCAACATTATTGCGTACCATAGTCATGCCTGCACTGTGCCCAGGACTGGTGTGGTGGCCAGGGCTGCCAAAAGCCTCTATATTTGCACAATGCTAGCATAGGTGTGGGAGTGTGTGTCTGTCTATCCAGTGTGTTGTGGCTGCCTACACCTTACTCAGCCCACACTGCTTGCACTGTTTCCAGTGTTAGCCTACCAATGTGCATAATGAGGAGCAAGGTACTGTGGGTATGGCCCGGACAGGGTGGCCTGGGCAGGATGCATCTGCACAGGGCATAGGGCAATGGTTGGGACATTGTAGTGCCCGGCCACCATCTGCATGGACAGGGTGGCCACAGCATGTTCTGCTGGGAGGTCACTCTCACCCTGACTGAGCAGTGACCACAGCATGGCTAGATTCCCCATAGTGCTATGTTGTATTTTTCTCGTGATATTTATGTGTTCTCTTTTCTGGGGCCCAATCACTGATTTATCTGCTTGGTGTGGGTGCACACATCTCCTCCAGGAACATGCATTACGGACTAGCTAGCAGACTGTCTGCAGTTAGTATGTGTATGGCTGGAACACCTTGCAGGGGGCAGTGGCTGGAGACTCACTTTGCTTGCTACTGGAGAATGTCAGATAGTGGTGGGGGGCGGCTGAGCATTTCCAGGCCTACTGTCTGTCTGCCATTGCCCTATGGATGTGTACAGATATGCACTGACTGCCCTGTAGTGTGCCTGTTCCCCAGCAGGACTGGGGTTGATGGTCCCCTCTACTGCCACCCTTGCAGGGATGTAGAATGTGGATCTGTTGGTGGGAGATCCTGAGCCCCAGAGGGCAGTTTGGGTGGTGCTTCATAATCTGCCTATGGGTCCAAACACCCCCTTCACTTAAATCATGTGACCATGGCACCCACACAGGATATACACTATTCTGGGTGCATCATAGTCCACAAGGCTAGACATGACTGGGAAATACAGATGGATACAGGTGTATCCTAGGTGTGTCTGCAAGGACTACCTATCACACACTGGCACTGATGGCAACCTGCAGCATAGCCTACCTCAACTAAGCCAGGTGCTGCGGACCTGGTGCTGGGTGCCCCACCTCTCCCTCAGGGTGAGCACAGTACCCACACACTGTGTCAGTCTGTAGCTACTCTGTGCCAGTAACACACACGGTCAGTTCCCCCTACCGGGTCGAGGTGCTGTGGGGGTGGATACCCCATCTTGTGATCATCTGTAGACTGCTGATGTGCATGTGTAGTGCATCATGGTTATGGGTGGGTTAACCTTATCCTGGTAACCACAGCAGACAGTTTGTGTGGTGACCTGCCGTCCTTCTGTAGCCAGCCAGGGGTTTGTTAGTAGCTATGGAGATGTAGCCCACTGGTTTCTTCACTGACTGTAGAGGCAGAGGCATGGGTTTGATCCCACAGTGGTGTTGTTTGATAGGGCTGTCTGAGGCATTTTCTTTTTTAATTTAAATTAGTGCTGCCAGCAAAAACACCCTCGTAGTGCTGTAACCTTAAGGTGCCTCATAAGGCGCCCTATAAAGCGCCCTATAAGGGGCCCTATAGGGAACATTATAAGGTGCCTTGGCGGACAGTGCACTTTATAATGTGCCCTCTGGAATGCCTTATAGGGCGCCTTATGCAGCACCTTAGGTTACGGCACTGTGAGGTTGTGTTTGCTGGCAGCACTAATTTACATTAAAAAAGAAAATGCCTTAGACAGCACTGATTTAAAGTAAAGGGTAATGCCTCAGATAGCCTTATTCATTTAGCCTACTGGGGGATCAAACTCATGACCCCCTGCTTCATCAGGCAATGTATTAACCATTGTGCTACACCTCTGTTGCTGGGTTTGTTGGTCAGTGCGCCTAATTAAGGCTAACGCGCGTTAACTTGCCACAGCTCCCTCTATCACGTGATAACGGACTTTATTGCACAATAACCTGAAATGCTACCTTAAGACCAGAACGCCCACTAACTTATATGGCATTCGTCACAGTAAGACTGCAACTAACGCCAGTAACATTAAGATGGTTTAGTAAGCATACCTCTAAAAGTCCTTTATATATATTAGGTATAATTGAATTGGTTCAAGCATTCTTATTCCCGTAGCAACTTTACATAACTTAACAATTTTAAATATGTAAAAGAAATCTTTAAATCTAAGATGCAGACAGCAGTTCAAGCAGGGAGATTGGGCTATACATTTTTTTGCACGGAATGTTACATGAATGATTTTCTCCTAGTTGGTGAGAGGTCTTGTGTGTGCACTAAGTTCAAAGAGCTCTTTGCTCTCAGGAAATGAGTCTGAGACTCTGGAGGCTAGAGTCACACACTTGGAAGAGCTAAGACAGAAAGAGAGGTATATAGACGAGACCTACAGGAATGTAGTAGAGAAGTCCCATCTCCAGCCTGGCAGCTTCTCTCCTGCCATGGAGAAGAGAGGTCACATGAAAGGAGAGCTTCACCTTGGTATAGCAGGAAGAGATCCTGTAGCTAAGACTCATCCTCTAGGTGATGTAATACCCTCTTGAACCAAGGATGTGTCTACAGGGCCCTGATCCCATGAAGGAAGAGTTAGGGTGGGCCATTATGGTTGGTGATTCAATCATTAGGCATGTAGATAACTGGGTTGCTGGTGGATGTGAGGATCAGCTGGTAACATGCCTGCCTTGTGCAAAGATAGTGGACCTCACATGCCACCTAGACAAGGTTTTATTTTTATTTTTTTTTTATTTGAATTTCGCAAACTTACAGAAGCAAGATTTAAGCAAAACAAAGTGTCATTATACAAATAATATTAAATGAATATAAACCATATTCAAATAAGAAATACATTGTCATAAACCATAAACAAACAACACTTAATCCTAGCCCACAATAATGGGGAGATATATAAAAAACACAAAGGAAAAAAAAAAAAAAAGCAAACATAAGAGTTACATCACTCTAACTACTAGACAGCATATTAACATAGTCCTCCTATACCACCGGCACTGTACTTTGACTCTCTTTACCTATCAAAAATAATTCCAATTGAGAGGGATCCATAAAGGTAAATTTAGAACCCTGCAATGTAATTAAACATTTGCAGGGATATCGAAGAAAAAAGGAAGCTGAAAGGGCTAAAACTCTAGGCTTCAGGACTAAAAAGGCCTGTCTCCTAAGCTGCGTAGCCCTACAGACATCCGGAAACATCTGCACTTTAGCACCACAAAACAAAGAGGACATCTTTTTAAAGTAACTTCGTAACACAAGAACCTTATCCTTATCTGAGACAAAGGTCACTATTAAGGTAGCACGAGACAAAATAATATCTTGGGAATCCTCGAGAAATTTGGTAAGCTCAAGGTCAGTACGACCCTGAACCATATCAAATTCCCCAGGGGAACCAAGAGCAACCCCACGTCCAGTCAGGTAATATAATTTTGAAATGGAAATAGAATCAGCAGAAGTCAAATCTAAAATCTCCCTAAAATATTTTTGGAGCAAAATTTCTGGAGAGAGTAGATGACAAACAGGAAAATTCAATAAACGGATATTTCTAGCCCGAAGCATATTATCATATAATTCCAATTTGTGGTGTATAATCAAACTATCTTTTACAGTAGAGGAATGTATAGACTTAAAAGAGAGACATTGAGTTTCACATGTAGAAATACGAGAAAGCATACCCCCCACTCTCCCTTCAATTTCACTAAGCTTAGTGGATGTCTCAGAAGAGAAATCACACAACTGCTTAACAGTGGGAACCAAAGAATTTTCAATACGATTAACAGCTTTCCAGATGTCAGCCAAGGTAACCTGTGCTACAGGTGATTCCTCGGCTGCACCTGGCATAGCTGACCAAGAAACAGGTTTCAGCTTTTCCCCCCAATCAGTTGGAGTACTCTGCTGAAACTGACCACCCACTGAAACTGAAGGTGTTGGGGAGGAAAACCTTGGCGGAGAAGGAGGAGAACGATCTGGGGAACTCAGGGATGCAGCAGAAGAACGCAAAGTCAAAAAGTCAGGTCCCAGGGACACATCAGCAGCAGACAGTACCTTAACGTGTTTGTCCATCGGACCCACCGTGGCCTCAACCGAGGCCTCAGGAATGATCTTTTTCTTCCGCTTACCCATCTGGATACTGAGTGTCCAGGGCTCTCTACGACGCTTCTCCTTCGGTTCTCCAAGGGGCTCCCAAGGGGCCTAACACGCCCCTTGTATCTAGCCCCTTAAATCGCTGCCCCCGGACTCGCGCCTCCGGCTGCGCCGGAAGAATAAAGCTGATAAAGAGGCCCCCTGATGACGTCGGGGCCGCCGGAGCAGGAGCCCGTTCCCCCTCGAATCGGGTGCTGTCTCGTCTGGCTCTCCCACTGCTCACCACACTTCCTGGCTTTTAAGAGGCCCCCTGGTGACGTCGGGGCCGCCGGAGCAGGAGCCCGTTCCCCCTCGAATCGGGTGCTGTCTCGTCTGGCTCTCCCCGACAAGGTTTTAAATAGCGCTGGGAAGGAGCCTGCTGTCTTGGTATATGTTGGTACCAATGGCATAAGTAAATGTGGGAGGTATATTCTGGAAGCCAAATTTAGGCTTTAAGATAGAAAGCTGAAATCCAAAACTTCCAGAGTAGTTTTTCAGAAATACTTCCTGTTTTATGTACAGGACCCAAGAGGCAGGCAGAGCTCCAGAGTCTCAATACCTGGATGAGACGATGGTGCAAGGAAGAGGGTTTTGGATTTGTTAGGAACTGGGACACATTCTGCAGAAGGGGGGACTTTCTGAAAGGATGGGCTCCACCTTAACCAGGGTGGAACCAGGCTGCTGGCATTAACCTTTAATAAGGAGATAATGCAGCTTTTAGATTAGATAACAGGGGAAAACTGACAGTCACCCAAGAGTGCATGGTTTGGAATGATGTATCCTTGAAATATACTAGCATAACAAGGAAGCCAGGGCATTCCGATGGAAAGGTTCCAATAAAGGTCAAAGTGATTCAAGTGTCTTTAGGTAAAAATCAAACAGAGTTGAAAGATTCCAAATTAACGCTGTCATCAAATAGCTACACTGTTAATATGAGCAAAAAACAAACTTTGAAATGCCTGTATGCAAATTCTAGAAGTCTAAAAAATAAGATGGGATAGTTAGAATATATAATAATGAATGAAAGGTTTGATATAATTGGCAATTCAGAGACCTGGTGGAAGGAGGATAACAAATAGGACACTGTGATAGCAGTCTACAAACTATATCACAATGATAGGGTAGATCACATTGGTGGAGGCGGGCTCTATATGTTAAAAAGAGCATCAGTTTATACAGGATAAAGATTTTTCAGGAAACAAAATACACTGTGGAACCTCTATGGATAGAAATTCCATGTGAAAAGGGGAAGGGAATAGCAGTGGGGGTGTACTACCGTCTGCCTGGTCATAATGAACAGACAGATGCTGAAATGCTAACAGAAATTAGGGAAGCTAGCAAAGTTTACAACACAGTAATAATGGGTCATTGTAATTATTCTGGTATTTACTGGGTCAATGTCACATCAGGTCATGCTAGGGAGTTAAAGTTTCTAGATGAAATAAATGACTGCTTCTTGGAACTGTATATTCAGGAACTGACACAAGGAGAAGCTATTTTATTTATTTCTTTATTTAGCAACATTTCTATACTGCTGTATCTACAAGTCACAGAGGTGTACAGGGAATAAGAACGTGAATAACTTTACATGGAACATGATTGATAACAGGTTAAACAATTTTAACGAGAGAATAACGTGTGAATCTTAACATTCCACAAATAGGGGATGAGGGAGATTATTATTCATGGTGAACCACAAAAACGTGAGGGACAGGGGTAAAATACTACGTGACAGATCCAAAATGCGCCAGGAACAGGTGAGTCTTTACTTTGCGGCGAAATTCTCCAACATCAGTTAAAGACGCAAGTCTGAGAAGAAGAAGTTCCAGATGGTGGGTGCATAGAATGAAAAGACTCTGCAGGAAGTAGAAGATCGGGTCAAGAAAATGCAGCTGGGACTGCTAGTTAGACCTATTTTAGACCTAGTCCTTAATGGAAAGCAGGATCTAGTCTGAGAGGTAACTTTTTGGGGCTGCTTGGCAAAAGTGATCACATTTGATTTAATAAATGGAGGGAGGATAGCAAGGAAATTGATTGTGCTAGCATTTGACATTCCAGAAGGAGACTATAATAAAATGAGGAAAATGGTTAAGAAAAATCTAAAAGGAACAAATGCAAAGGTTAAGAGTTTACATCAGGCCTGGGCCATGGATTAAAGGTAAGGTCAGACAAGCAATTATAGCTAAGAGAGAATTTTTCAGAAAATGGAAAAAAGAGCCAAATGATGAAAACAGAAGCAACATAAATACTGGCAAGTGAAATACAAGGTATTGATAAGGCAGGCAAAGAGAAAATGTGAAAAGAAGCATGACGTGGAAGCAAAAGTGAATAATAAAATCTTTTTCAAGTATATTCATAGCAAAACATCTGTAAGGGAGTCAGTTGGACCATTTGATGATGGAGGAGTAAAAGTTGCTCTAAGAGAGGACAAGACCATAGTGGAGAGACTGAATACATTTTTTGCTTTAGTCTTTACTGAAGAAGATGTAGGAAAATTAACCATGCCAGAAACGATATTTAAAGGTCATGTATCAGAGGAACAGAAACAAATCTTGATAAATCAAGAAGATGTAGTACAGCTAATTGATAAACTGAAGAGCAGCAAATAACCTGGACCAGATCACATACTCAGGGTACTGAAAGAACTGAAATATGAGATTGTACAGTAGAACTACTAGGAGTAATCTGTGATCTATCATTAAAATCATCTGTAGAACCTGAAGATAGGAGAGTGGCCAATGTAACGCCAGTTTTTAGAAAAGGTTCCAGAGGTGATCCAGAAAACTACAGACCAGTCAGCTTGACATCAGTACTAGGCAAAATGGTAGAAATCATTATAAAAAAAAAAAAATTACTGAACATGTAGATAGTCACAGTTTAATAGCAGAAAGCCAACAAGGATTTATCTAAGGAAAATCTGATCTCACTAATCTCTTATATTTTTTTGAAGTGTGAATAGACAAATACATAAAGGTGAGTCTGCTGATATACAGGCTGATTCCATCCCGGATGTACAGCCCCTCTGTACGTCTGGTCTGAAACGGACATACAGAGGGGGGTTGCGATTCTGTTCCCGTGGGGCACGTCTAGCCTCGCGGGACCAGAATCACGAACAGCCCTGTACGTGAAGGTTGGGACTGCAATTTAGCCTGGCCTGCACATACAGGGAAAACCTGACTAACTCAGTCAGGGCTTTATAATGGAGCCGCAGCACTATGGCGTCTGGTTGCCATGGCACCGCGGCTCCATTGTAAAGCCATGATCCTGTCTGCCGGCTCAACAAAGGCTTTCCCTGCAGCCCGACCCTCAATCTGTCCTCCTAAGCCCAGGGTTGGGCTGTGGGGAATGTCCTCAGGCCCCCCTGCACCATCTGCACCCTAGACTCACCAAAAAGAAATGTCCAGGGAAGTTATTCTACCTTGGAGGTAGAATAACTTCCCCGCAAACGTCGCCGGCCCTGGACGTACAGAGACGACATTAGAATCGGCCCTATACATCCAGGGCCAGTGACTGCCCACTGCCTGCCTTAACTCGCCCCCGATCTGCCTCTTCCCCGCCCAAGTCTAATCTCCCCATACAACTGGCGGGGAGGTTAGACGCCAGCGGGGAGGGCACGAATGGCAGGGATGGACGTCCAGTTGGGACATCCATTCCTGCTATTCGTGGGACAGAATCGGACCCATAGTTTATCTCAATTTTCAAAAAGCCTTTGACAAAGTCCCTTATGATAGACTCTTGGGGAAATTCAAAAGCCATGGGATAGGAGGCAATGTACTATTGTGGATTAGGAAATGGTTGAAAGATAGAAAGCAGAGAGTAGAGTTAAATGGACAATTTCCTCAATGGAGAAAGGTGAATAGTGGAGTACTCCAGGGATCTGTGCTGGGCCCACTTCTTTTTGACATATTTATAAATGTCTTAGAAATAGGAATAATGAGTGAGGTGATCAAATTTGCAGTTGACACCAAATTATTCAAAGTTGTTAAAACACAAGAGGATTGTGAAAAATTGTGAGAGAACCTTGAAAAATTAAAACTTTGAAAGATATTCTCTGAGTAACTCTATGTAAGTGTTCTCTCATTCACACTGGAACCTTAATGCATCATAGGCCTCCATGTCAAAGTTTTCTCATGGTTTTCTTTATTCCTCACAAACTGATCCTTCATGCTATCAATAGGCCCTTCCTCTTCAACAAACCTACCTCTAATGTGGTGTCTCCTAGCGATCAGCCTTGCCCCTCTGCCTCTTCAATATTTTTCTTAGTCCCCTAGGACCCACATTCCAAGGAACTGGCATCTCGCATACTGGTATCATGCAGGTGATATCCTCCTTATCACTTACAGTGCCTTGCAAAAGTATTCATCCCCTTGGTTTTTGTCCTGTTTTGTTGCATTACGAACAACCTGGAATGAAAATGGAGGTTCATTTGGATGTTAGGTAATGGATCTAACAATATAGCCCAAATTGGTGAAGTGAAATGACAATAAAATACCTTGTATATATAAAAAAACAAGTAAAAACTGAAAAGTTGTGAGTGCATATGTATTCATCCTTTTTGCTATGAAACCCCTAAATAGGATCTGGTCCAACTAATTAACCTCAGAAGTCACATAATTAGTTGTTTAGGGTCCACTGGTGTGCATTCAGTGTCACATGATCTATCACATGATGCCTGTATAAATATACCTGTTCTGAAAAGCCCCTGAATCTGCAACATAACTAAGCAAGCAACATGTAGACCAAGGAGCACTCCAAACAGGTCAGAGACAAAGTTCTGGATAAGTATAGATCAGGATTGTGTTTTACAAAATATCCCAAATTCTGAACATCCCACAGAGCACCATTAAATCCATTATAACAAAATGGAAAGAATATGGCACCACTACAAACCTGACAAGAGAAGGCCGCCCACTAAAACTCACAGACTGGGCAAGGAAGGCATTCATCAGAGATGCCACAAAGGCACCAAGGATAACACCGAATGAGCTGCAAAGATCCACAGTGGAGATGGGAGTATCTGTCCATAGGACCACTTTAAGCCATACACTCCACAGAGTGGGGTTTTATGGAAGAGTGGCCAGAAAAAAAAAACATTGATTAAAGAAAGAAATAAGAAAACATATTTGGAGTTTGCACAGCTGCAGGTGGCGGACCCCCCAAATACATGGAAGAGGGTTCTCTGGTCACATGAGATGAAAATTGAACTTTTTGGTCATCGTGTGGAACACCATATGTGGTGCTAACCCAACACTTCTCATCACTCCGAGAACACCATACCCACAGTGAAACATGGTGGTAGCAGCATTATGCTGTGTTTTTCATTAGTAGGGACAGGAAAACTGGTCAGGATTGAAGGAACGATGGATGGTACTAAATACAGGGCAGTTCTTGAGGAAAACCTGTTTTAGACTGCCAGAGATTTGAGAATGGGATGAAGTCTCACCTTCCAGCAGGACAATGACCCTAAACATACTGCTAAAGCTGGTTTAAAGGGAAACATCTAAATGTCTTGGAATGGCCTAGTCAAAGCCCAGAACGCAATCCAATTGAGAATCTGCGGCATGACTTGAAGATTGCTGTACACCAATACAACCCATCTAACTTGAAGGGGTTGGAGAAGTTTTGCCTTAAGGAATGAGTGAAAATCGCAGTGGCTAGATGTGCTAAGCTAATAGAGACATACCCCAAGAAACTTGCAGCTATAATTGCAGCAAAAGGTGGCTCTACAATGTATTGACTTTGGGGGGTGAATACATATGTGCGCTCCTGCTTTCAGGTTTTTCTTTGTCTTAATTATTGTTTGTGTCACAATAAAGGATAGTTTGCACCTTCAAAGTCGTAGGCATGTTCTGTATATCACATGGTGCTAACCCCCAAAACTCCATTTTAATTCCAGGTTGTAATGCGACAAAACAGGACAAACACAGATGGGATGAATACTTTTGAATGCACTGTACATTGACCCGTTCCCTAGATACAACCAATGCTTAGCAAAGGTTTCCACTTGGCTGCATGGTAATCGCTTCAAGTTGAACACAAAAAATGCGCACAGCCACATGGCTCTTTAAAAGCTCCAGTTCTACTTCCACACAGATTCTTGGAAGCTCTCCATTACACTAACATTGACATTTAGGTACCTAGGAGTTCTACTAGATACTGAAATCTCATTTAGCAATCAAGTCACTGCAGTCATCAAAAGTTCATTCTTTACCCTCCTTCAATTTTGGGCTGGTATTAGGGGGGCTGGTATTCAAAGCCCTTTGCTGGACAGCCAATGAGAGGCTGGCTGGATAAAGGATGGTCTGGTAATGGAACATGAAGGGTGTCAGGATTAACCAAATAATTGCTAACAGCTATCCAGTTAGCAGATTTCACTGGTCAACAAATTTTTACAAAAGTCATGTTACTGAAATAAAAATAGTCATTTCTTAACAATTTCTATATGCTGAACACGAATATGACTGTGAAATTTCAAAGTTGGCTCTAGTTTTTTTTTGTAATCTACAAGAATTAATGTTTACATCACAAAATGCATGTCAATAGTAAATATAATAGGCCTTTGGTTAATACCTTAAAAAAACCAAGTCATAGACTACTTCTTAGATTTTTTTGCCTGTCTCTTGTACAGCTGTTCGGGAACTTCTCTGGGGAGTGTCCAGCAGTAGTCAGCTAGCATTGTAGTGGACCATTTTCCCTGGTATCTTTGCTCCATCGTTGCGATATCCTGGTGAAAACGTCTGCCCTGTTCATCACTAACCATACCACAGTTGTCGGAAAAGAAATTGAGATGGGAATCAAGGAAATGGATCTTTAGAGACATATTGCAGCCAAGTTTCTGATACTGCATCAGCATGTCTTCAACTAGTTCCTTGTAGTTTTCTGCCCTAACATTCCCGAGAAAGTTTGTTGACACTAGGCGAAAAGCATTCCATGCTTGTTTCGCATCACTTTGCAGCAAGTTGTTGAACCGGTCATCTTTGAAGAGCTCTCAAATCTGAGGACCCACAAAAACTCCCTCTTTAATCTTTGCTTCGCTGAATTGAGGGACTTTTTCATGCTGGTATCGGAAAGCTGGCGAAGTGCAGTCCATGACTTTCACGAAGTTTTTCATCAAACCTAGTTTGATGTGAAGGGGTGGTAGCAGGATTTTGTGAGCCTCAATCAGAGCTGAGTGCTGGATATTCTTCTCTCCAACTATTACATTTTGTCTGCGATTCCATTCCTTCCACAAGTAGTGCCAATACCTTACTCGGCTATCCCACTCGCATAAGAAACACATGTATTTTATATATCCCTGCTGCAGTCCCATTAAAAGGGCAACTACCTTCAAGTCACCACAGAGGTGCCAGCTGTACTTGTTATAGTTAATGGAAGTCAGTAGATGCTTTAAGTTATTGTATGTTTATTTATTGTTGTTTATATATTATGTCTCTTTATTATGTTATTATCTCTTTTATTATGTTTATTGATTATATATTATGTCTCTTTCATGTGGACGGTATGTGCTACTGGAATAGATGGAAGATGGTTTCCATTGTTCAAAAGCACAGCCTTCAGACTCAGTTTTGAAGAGTCTATAACTAGTCTCCAGTCTTGTGGGTCATGAGTGATTTTTAAGGCATTCATGAGGCTTTCAATATCGGAACAGAATATCAGATTACTTTCCTTTCCGACTGCGTATAGTACACTGCTGACATCAGATGGCTTCAGCAGCCGTCTGGCAGTAGTATTGCATTGCATCAGAAAATGATGCAATCAACTCTGGATGATGTGTGCATGCTGGTATTATGCCATGTGATGCAATATTACATCATTCAAGGCTTATTTGGGATGTTGTTGATGTCCTACTGGATAAATTTACACGGTGAAACGTCAAAAATGAACTACATGTAATATCTTCAAAACGAGAGCCAATACAATTTTTTAAATGTTATATTCGTGTTCAGCTCACCAAGATACTACAGATTAGGGCCTTTTAAAGTCAATAACGATGTCAATATTGACCAGTGTTTTCAGTAGGCACCTATCAGGCCAAAATTAAGCCGTATGCTGCTTTTGGGTCTTGACTCACCTGATCAACTTGTTTCTTTACCAATCCCCCTAGATGTATCCCTCTCTACACCTTCTGTGTTGTAAGCTCTGATGAGCAGGGACTGTCTCTTACATGTCTGTGCAGTGTTGCGTATGTCTTGTAGCACTATATAAATACTCAGTAGTAGTAGAGGAGTAGTAGTAGTAGTATGAAAAGCCATTCTAAGGGGTATGTTTACTAAGCAGCGGTAGCAGCTTCCATGTGATATTGCACGGACGCCGCTACCGCTGCTTAGTAATCATACCCCTAAGTTACAATCTGGGTAAGTACTGACTAAAAATCTGATAGCCTGATAAATGTTGGCACTTATCCAGTTAATGCTGCTCACAGGGGCGGCCCAAAGGGGATGCGGGGCCATGTGCGGAGACTCGGTGTGGGGCCTCATTTGCATAAGGTCATCATTTGCATAATGTTACCATACACTAACTTTTAGTAAACATGCCTCTTAATGAGTGTATGGATAAAGAAGGACTAAAAGATTTCTACATTACTATAATCCAGTGCCAATCGCCAGGCACATTAGGAACTACTACAAACACTGCCCATTTAGAACCCATAGCAAACCCGCCATATCATAACAGTACTACCAGGACTCACAAAGCACCAGACCCTACCTATCAAAAGGCAACACTGCAAATATTAAACCAATACATT
Organism: Ichthyophis bannanicus; assembly: GCA_033557465.1. NCBI lineage: Eukaryota > Metazoa > Chordata > Amphibia > Gymnophiona > Ichthyophiidae > Ichthyophis > Ichthyophis bannanicus. The sequence continues at coordinate 1,011,777,840 of CM066033.1, read as the reverse complement.
TCAGAGAATAAGAATACATGACCTACTGGGGAAAGAGAACAAGTGGCAATGTCAAATAGGAATTACATAAACAGAATACCTCAGCTCAGTTACACATGCAGAACATAGACCCATCACCAAACAAGGAATCACAATTTAGAAACAGGAAGACAATAATTAAACTGGGAACCTCAAAAGCCAAAACTTGGAATGTACAACAACACTGTAAAAATAAAACTATAAATTAATTTCCTCTTGTACTAAACAAAGCGCAGATGTTAATGACACACATTTCCCAGAGCTGACATATTCCAGTTAATAAATTCAAAATAAAGAGATATCTTTCTACCTTTTGTGCATTTTTTTTTCAGTTGCAATTGCTCCAGCCACTTTCTTCTGGTTTCTTCGTGTCTTCTGCTAACTCTCCATCGTCTGCTGTCCATTTGTCCTTTCTTCTCTCCTAGTTTTTTTCCATTCTCTCTCTACATCTGCTTTAACATACTGATCTTTCTCTTTTTGCTCTTTCCTCATTCCTATTTCATCCACTCAAATTTTACCCCTCCATCCTCAATCCCCACTTACTCTCCTAATACCTGGCCAATTGTAGATTTTTCTTCCCTCCCACACAAAATATTTTTCCCCTCTCCATTTCACTCTCCCAGCCCCATCCCATTCTAATCCTCCCCCAACATCAGCTCCCTTCTAGTTCCAGCCCCACCCAGCATCCACTCCCTTCTAGTCCCCGCATCAGCCCACTTCCAGTCCTAGCTCCCCTATCCATTTCCAGTCCTATCCGAGTCCCTCCATCAGCTCATTTCCAATCACAGCCCACCATCAGCCCATTTCTAGTCCTTTCCTAGCCCCACCATAGCCCATGTCAAATCCTAGCTCCCCTCCATTCAGCCCATATCCAATCCAAGCCCCCATGAGCCTACTTCCAGTTCTAGCCCCTCCATGAATCCATTTCAATTCAAGCCCCCACCACAGCCCATTTCCAATCTTAGCTCCCCCCAACAGCCCATTTCCAGTCCTATCCTAGCCCCTCCATCAGCCCATTTCCTGTCCTAGCTCCCTCCCCTCACAGTCCATTTCCATTCCAAGCCCCCCTCCCCATCAGCTATTTGCAATTCAAGCCCCCCTTCCACTCAGCCCATTTCTATTCCAAGCCCCCATCCCCATCAGCTATTTTCAGTTCAAGCTTCCCCTTCCACTCAGCCCATTTCCAGTCCTAGCAACCCCACCACCCCATTACCAGTCTTAGCCCCCCATAGCCCATTACCAGTCCTAACCCCCCATCAGCCCACAGCCCATTACCATCATAACCCCATCAGCCCACCTCAAATCCTAACCCCCCCATCAGCCCACTTCCAGTCCTAACCCCATCAGCCCATTTCCAGTCTTAACCCCCCCATATCCCATTACCAGTCCTAACCCCATCAGTCCACCTCAAGTCCTAACCCCCCATCAACCCATTACCAGTCCTAGCCCCCCATAGCCCATTACCAATCCTACCCCCTCCCATCAGCCCAAAGCCCATTACCAGTCCTAAACCCCCTCCCCCCATCAGCCCAGGGAAAATTAAAAAAAAAAAAAAAGCTGACTGTTGCCGCTGCCGCCGTGGCAGCTGCAGAATTAAGTGCCCCACGGCCCCCCTGCCCGGCACAGACCTCCCTCCCTGCATCAGATCCCTCTCTACGTTGGCTTTCAGAACTGCGAAGGGAGAGTTTTTCCCTCGCGGCTCTATTCAGCTCGCCGGGGCTGATGGGAAACAGGAAATGCCTGTTTTAAAGCAGAATGTTGTTTGCGCGGGCCCCCCTGAAACGCAGGGACCTGTGCAAAAAACATTCTCGCTCAATGGACGGGCCGGCCCTGGCTGCTCAGCCATGATATTCAGCGGCAACTCCTACTGTCGCTGACTATCCTGATGATATTTAAGCACAATGACTGGTTTCCAAGGCATTTTAATATCGGCCATTTTGAAAATCAGCCCCTACTGCTCTAACCATGATTGTCTTAAGTCTTGTGATTTCCCAACTCAAATGCTGTAATTTCATGTATGCCTTTCTGTGTGCCTACGAAGTGAAGTATATACAAACAGTACAAAATACAGCTGTCAAGGCTCTCTCTCATGGACGGAAATATGATCATGTCACCCCTCTGTTAATACAACACCATGGGCCTCCCGATCCTCCAAGATTTCCTTCAAGATTCTGGCACTGAGCCATAAAGCACTATTCACGAGAATCCTGGAATACCTACTTTCCCCTTATGAATAGGGTTGCCAACTGGCTCCAGATGCGCCCGACAAGCTTGATCCAGTCCTGGGTCTACCCCATTGCATGCAGGGACATGTAGTCTTGTTTTTCTTATGGAGTGCAATGGAGAAATCAGAACTACATGTCCCTGCATGCAATGGGGTAAACCCAGGACTGGATCAAGCCTGTCGGGCGCATCTGGAGCCAGTTGGTAACCCTACTTATGAACCTATATACCCTTGCTCACTCATTGTAATCAATTCACAGGAACCAATGGCACATCCACCCCCTTCTAGAGGCAAACATGAAACCACCAGATGATCCACATATTTCTTCAAAGCCTCCATCTTATCTACCCTTGCAGCTGCACTATGAACCATCCTACAATAAATTCAAAGCTGGTCTCAAAACCCATTGGGACCCAATGAAGAAGGGCCTGGAACAAAAGCCACATGCCTGAAGATTCTCCTCCTCCCCTATTTTTCTTGTTCCTGTCTTCACAATGGATTTCTTTCCTATACTTTATTTTAGTTAATGTAGAACACTTTTTTCATTACAAAAGGTGGTATAGCAAGTACTGATAATCCATAAACCATACTGTATGGCATTAACTACAAAAAAATTAATGACCATATGTATGGTAATTTTATAAAATGCCAAAAATCAGAAACCAATCAGAATCATCTAATCATCCATCCATTCCCAAAAAGATTCTGATAACAAACTTTCCCTACCAATTAACTTTTTTGTCGGAGCTAGTCAACCAAGTGCACAGAAGACTCCTGTGTACCGCTGTGACCTCTCCTTTTTATTAACTTTCTCAAAATAAATTAAGTTAATAAAAAGGAGAGGTCACAGCGGTACACAGGAGTCTTCTGTGCACTTGGTTGACTAGCTCCGACAAAAAAGTTAATTGGTAGGGAAAATTTGTTATCAGAATCTTTTTGGGTAATTTTATAAGCCACACTTAGGGGTATGTTTACTAAATTGCGTTAACGTAGCAGCGGTGACGTTAACGTGCGTTAGGTAACGTTAACGCACATTAAAGGCACCTAACGCACGTTAACGGCACCATCCGCGGTACTTCCTGCAGGGGGCGGAGAGAGGGCGGGGAGAAGGGGTCAATGGGCGGGGAGAAGCTCCCGCAACACTAATGTGGGGTACTGAAGGCTGAACATTACTGCGACTGAAAACCTGTCGTTAGATGCAGATATGCAGGAGGATGAAACAATTTCTGTGTCAGCAATGTACAACATAGGCAGGGAGCCCAAGAAAAGTGATAGTAGTGATCCATATGCAGCAACAGCATAGTGCCCAAGTATGAAAGGCTACTATGGTGATGGTGCAAATGGGGCATAGGGGGCTGTAGGCTGGACTTGTAGTGGGGGCAGCTGGGGCACAGGGTGGACTAGGCCATCGCCTAGGTGGCACATAGGAACATAGAAACTGGAAATCTGCATGACAGCAGCTGATCAAAGCCAAACACAATCCACCTACATCTACATGGTGCACCCTAGCCAATAGTAGCTAGGGCACTGACCTGACATCCACCCAGCCATCCCACCCCCATGTGGAAGGGACAAATTATTGGTAGGCGGTGATGGGGGGGTGTGGGGATGTCCATGTATGCCTCCCCACCCCAGAAACCGCTCTCTAGGCAACCGCCTACCTGCACAGTGGATAGCCTGGGACTGCGCACCACCAGCACTGACAGCATATGGCCAGGCAGCATGGCAGGGGGGCATGTGTTGGTGCTGGAGGGGGCAGTGACACCTGCCTGCAGTGCACCCAGGCCATGCCCTGTACCAGTATGTGGTGTGCAGTGCAACAAGAAAGGTCTGGCTGAGGTGAAGTAAAGAGAGCCCCAGGGATTGCTGTGCCTCTGTGGCAACAGTGTGGTGCAGTACACACAGCCAGTGTATCTTGGAGCAGAGAATCATAGGTTCAGGTCTGAGCTGTGGCTCCTGCAGAGCATGTCCTTATATTTTACCCTACAATGCAGATACAACATCAGCATGTGCAGTCCCCAAAGCAGAGGCCAAAAGGGGTGCAAACACCCACTCACACAGGCTCCACTATCCAAAGCTCCATGCAGAGTCAGACTGTTGGCCCCAGCACGGAGCTGTGTGTGTGTGTATGCATGTCTGTCTATCCATTGTTTCATGGCTGCCTACACCTCACTGGACCCACAATGTCCCACTATTACCAGCGTTAGCCTGCAAATTAGCATAATGAGGGGCAAGGTATTGTGGGTATGTCCTGGGCAGGGCAGACTTGGCAGGATGTATCTGCAGAGGGTGTAGGGCAATGGCTGGGGCATTGTAGTGCCCAACCACCACCTGCATGGACAAGGTGGCCACAGCACATCTTGATGTTAGGGCACTCTCACACTGACCAAACAGTGCTCCATAGTATCTATCACAGGTGATATATCTGTGTCTCCTGTTCTGGGGCACAGTCACTGGGCACCTGCTCGGTGCCTGTACTATATAACCCAGGTCTGAGTATGCATAGTTCCACTGTGAACATGCAGGATAGACTGGCTAGTGGAGTGTCTGTGGTTAGTTTGTGCATGGTTGGAACAGTCTGACTGTGTCTGCTGCTGGTGAATGTCGGACCATGGTGGGGAGCTGGGGTATAGCTATAGTCTTAGAACTGGTGGGAGCATAGGGGAAGGGCAATAGGCAGGTAGTCTACTGTAGTGCGCAGTTTTGTGAAGTATGCGTGTTGCAGCATGCACAGTAACATGTGTGACATCTGTTTGGGATGTGTGTTCTTACGCGCCATAATCTGACCACATATGCTAAGGCGCCTAGACTTATAAGGCACATAGAAAGCTCTGTAATGTCATGCACATTATTGTGCATGCTGCGCATCACACGCCCTGCTACGTGCGTTGTCTGCAACGCGCATACAACGCAATGCACGTAGGACACACTACTGCATGTTAATCTAGCAGACACCATGGCCACATGGTGGAACATATTTGCATTGTGGTTGTTTCGGATAGTGGTTGCAGACGTGTGTGAAACCAACATAGGTTGTAGGTTTGGGTCCCACAGGTTCCTTTTCCTTTCTTTTCGTTTGTTCTGCTCTCCTTACCATACCATGGCTCCGGCTTTGTCTCTTCTCCGCACACCCTTCCCTCTCTTCACTGTACACTGCAGTGTCCCTGCCATGCAGCCTAGCCGTCACATGCTAGCTGTTACATATGCTCCCTTTCTTTGGGCTGTCTGGGTGGGCAGGTGGCTCAGTGGTTTGGTATTGGTGTCAGTGAGCTGTGTTTGGCTCTTCAGTATAATGGTTCAATTCTCTCTTACTCCTTTTTGGATTCTCTGCCCATTTTGTCCTTATACACAGACCATCCACTCAGCTGGCCCTTCAGACCGACCCCTGACACCCTTTCCGTTTAATTTGTTTACTCTTCTTCATGCTGTTTGCACTGCACACCAATTCATGGTGTGTGTGCATGTGTTTATCTGTGGCTCACGTCCCGATTACAGACTGCGATATCAGCTGCTTGTGGTCTACGGCCTTACACCTATGGCTCCGTTTCTCATGTGGCACCATGTTTGCACATCCCTCAGCGCATCTTCTACTGTCAGCATGCCTTAGATTGCAACCCCTTCGGACACGCTGCTGCTTCCCGTCGTCTTTGGTGTTCACGCGCGGTGGATCCATGGCGCACTGTACCACACGTTACGCGCCTTGTAACTCGCGTTGCCTGACACGGCTTGCTTTACCGATGCACCGCCCACTCCTTTATGTGGGCATCCATAACATTACCGGGGAACTTAACATGGGTAACATTTCCGGTGTTTATTAAACATAACCCATAATGTTAAATTTTCCCATAGATATAATTAACCCCATGTAACACCAAATAACATCCTGCCTAATAGATGTCATAGAATGGATGACATTACACAACCTTTAATAAAACTTTAACATAAACTTTAATAAAACCGAAGTTCTATGTGTAACCTGAAACCAAAACTTTATCCATCCGCCAAAATTCCACATCCGGGAGGGACTGGAGTTACTAGTCCTATAGCACTCCTTGTGGCCTTAGGCAAGCCACTTAACCCTCCGTTGCCTCAGGTACACATAGATTGTGAGCCTTTTGGGGCAAGGGAATGTATCCAGTACCTGTTTGCAGTGATTACATAATGTAAACCACTTTGATTGAAGGATAAGGCAGAATAGAAAACTGGTTAAATAAATAAATAAATATGTAGCTCTTCTATCTTAAGAGCTGCTTACCTTTTAAGGCATACATCATTCTATCAAATACTAATACATCTTTCTTATCTCAGTCTAAAAATATTTCTTTTGATTATCAATTTTATTAAAGGTCTCTCTCTGACACAGTCTATGCTACACACTTCAGCATGAATGCAAAGTCCAGTACTGTATATTTACATCTTATCTATTTGTACTATATACAGTATATGCTAATTGTGCACTCGGGACAGGAACATGTTAGAAAATAGAAAACCCACAAGTCACGCCTGAGGAGAGCCTGAAAGCACTGGAGAGTAAGTAATTTGCTAGATGCATGAGTTATTGACTGTGGGACAGTTTCTCTAAATGGGTGACTTTTGGGTGACTGATGAGGATTGGTACCCTTTTTAAGAAATCCCTGGATCCAGAAATGGACCCAAGGGACTAACTGAGGTCTTTTCCCTTATGAGAAAGAATAAATTTTCACATGAATACAATAATTGTTTTATTGATGAAAAGAAAAGAAAATATATTTACAAGGGATTAGTTTTATGACAGGTGTTGATGATGACATAGTGTTAATTTGCACCTGTAAAGCCTTTTTGTTCATTGGTGATTTAGATTTTTTGGCTTTCAAATGGCATCTTATAAATGGCAATGTGCCTTTGCATATTCAAGTGAGCAAGTGAACTCCATTTTACACGTGCTCTCACTATTAGAAATGGGGGACCAAGTGGATAAACCTATTGATTGGACTGATTTATCAAATAGTATGAAATGGTCCATACGATTAGCCCTTTATGGTACCACACAAGCAGAGTATTGTAAACAAAGAGCTATCCCTCAGGGATTGATAATAATAAAAGATCACGTATGTTTACAGATGACACTAGTTTTCTCCATAAGTAGAATGCATCTTAAATAAGTGTGCTTTGGACTTGATGTCTTAGCAATTGAGACATCTTAGATCAAGCAGAAAGAACTTCAAACCACTATGGAGGAGCAACTGAAAAAATTAGGGGCCCAATATTTTATTGGGTAGGCTATGCACTGCTACAGTGCATAGCCCTGCCCGCCAACCCTTAACAGCGGATATTCAATGTCGAGGCGTCGGCACTGAATATCCGACATCACCGCACATACTCCAGAGCTGCCAAGGCTAATTGGGTAATGGCAATATTGCACCGCTACATGTTTAGCATTCATGGCTAAAACAAGGCGAGCCAAAAGCTGACCTAGTGTTAGTCATGGATTGCTAACCGGGTAGCGGTGCAATATCACCGCTACTTGGTTAGCAGCAGTCTCCACCTCTGCTCCACCCCGGAATGCTCCCAACATGTCCAAATGCTAACCGCAGAGCATCGGGGCATGCAGCGGGCTTTGAAGGGGATATTCAATGGTACTAACCATGTATGTGCTGTTGAATATCCCGATTTAGGGCACTTACACAGTTCAGTGAGCTGTAAGCTGTATAAATGCCCTTCAAATATTCAGTTCTAAAGGAAGTTTAGAGGAAGACAAGTTTTGTACACAGTATGCTGAACCTCCGAAGTCAATGGAGAAATTCAAACAAGAATTGAAAGAAGCAAAATTTAAATATTTATTGAGTAACAAGGAGAAGTTTTAAAGAAGGTAATTTCTACCCGTGAATGGGGGCAAGTGGGATTAGAGAACATTTCCGTCGTAGATGAGTGACTCATTGTTCATACAGGGAGGCCTTCAATTAGGCAAGATGATAGAAAAAAAAATTATTTGTTGCAATTGAAAGCAAAATGGATTTTTGCAATGGGGGGAGGAGTCTTGGTTAAGATGGCAGCAGCTGCCGATTTTGTGTGAGCACGTTTTTCTGTTCTTCAGTGGGTAAGAAGCGAAAAGGGAAGGGGGAGGCTTTGTCCACCCACCCCCCTCCTACCTCAACGCTGATTTCTATGGGAGCCATGGATTCCTTTGTTTATCATGCTAACCGAGCTGTGGCAGGAGAAGGGGATGAGTCCCGGGCTGCAATAACGCCGGAGTCAGGTGGCTCGGCGTCTGTATCCGGTATATCTTTCTCCCCTAAGAGACCGGCACCGAAGGCATCTCGTAGCCAGTCCCTACCGGAAGGGTTTCCTAGAGCTTGGCTCCCCTCCGAAGCTGGGGGAAGTCAGCGGCTCGAGTGGACCGGGAACAGAGGGACGGTGAGTTTGAGAGGGTGCAGTCATTGGACAGCACGACTTAACTACAGCAACGGTGCCGATTGGGGATGGGCCCACAGGTCAGGAGTTTACTGCTGTGGGTCGAGGACCAGCGCCGGAAGCAGCAATGGAAGCAGGAATTTCGGAGACTGTTTGGGGGCAGTCATTTACACTTCAGCGCCCGAAGTCCTTTACATTAGAAACTATTTGGCAGGCAATTCTCTCTTTGGGGGAAGCGCTGGTGCCAAGGGTAACTTCCTTGGAGCAGAAATTGGATAATTTTGGTCTTGTAGAAGGTTTGGAACAAAACGTTCTGGCATTACAACCAGAAGTGGTTGATTTATGAAGGAAGGTGGAAACCTTGGAAGAGCAAGCGGATGCCTTTAGGAAGAACTTTTTATCTACACAAGTTAAATTGGAGCATCTGGAAAATCTCTCTAGAATAAATAATCTTCGAATAATTAATTTCCCGAGAATTATGTCTATATCCCCTAGAGAAATGTTTTGTTTATACTTAGTTGAGGTGTTGGGTGTATCTCCTGAGTTAATCCCTCCCTTGGTTAGAGTGTACTATCTGCCTAAGGCTAAAATATTATTGGGAGAGGTTATGGCGGGGGGGGGGGCGGGATCAGAAACAAGGAAATACTCTTAATTTAACCGAGTTATTGGAGAGATCTGAGAGTGAGAGTCCAATTCCTTCTACATTGTTGGTTACCTTTGCTGTATTATCCGATAGGGAGTGGCTATTGAAGCTTTTTTTTTAGGAAAAGGAATTTGCCATTTAAAGGGCTAACGGTTAGAGTGTATCCGGATTTAGCTAGAGATACGCAGAAACGCCGTAAGGAGTTTCTTTTGCTGCGCCCTGGTATTTTTCAGTTGGGGGAGTTGTTTTTTCTTAAGCATCCATGTAAATGGTGAAATATAAATCGGTTTCCTATATTTTTTATGAACCTTCCCAACTTACTGCCTTTATTAATGCCAGGCGTTTGGAGTCCCCTGAGGGGGCCTAAGTTGACCTCTCATAAGTATATAGGTCACAGTTTCGATAGATGCATCTAATTTTTTCTTCACAGTTTTGATGTTAGTATATTATTAAGTTGATTTCTCCCCCCCCCCCCCCTGTATTGTGGGCTAGTGTGGAAGATACCTCTGTCTCATCATGAGTTGTTAATTTGTTTGTTTTCTATTATATAATATGTTATATGAGATTTCATTCAATACATTGCTTAATAGCCAATTTGTTGAAGCCAGGGATAATTTTATTGTTAGACTTAGCTTGTCAATTCATTGATCGCTTCATTTTAGTGGATATGTTATAAGTTAACAATATGAAATAACAGTAATGAACAATACTGATCTGCTGAATAAATGGTTGTATAATGAGTTGTAAACTAAGGGGATCATTCTGAACTGCCTGTCTCCTGCCTGTCTATCCGGTCAGAATCGGGGGTGCAGTGGTAGACCTGATTCTGATCACATAGTGTTAGATAAGCCTGCGGGATCAGAATCGGATCTACTGTACGTGCAGGCCGGGCCCTGATTCTGATAGGCCGGATATCCTGCACTTACCCAGCTACCCTAGTCTGGCTTGTGAATGGAGTGGCGGTAGCATGGTGTCCTGTTGCCATGTCACCACGGCTCTATTCACAAGCAGTTAATCCTTGCAGTGGCAGCAAACCCCACATTCCCTGTATCCTGACAACAGATCAGGCATTCCAAGGCCAGAGTCAGGCTCTGGGGAACCTCCTGTGCCTCTCACCTTGTCCTCTGGGTCCCCCACCATCCAGGGGGACTTATTCCAGGGGGTCTCCTGTCTACCTTGCAGACCCTGGACCTATTGAGATGACCTCTGAATTTATTTATTTATTTATTGATATTCTCTTATATACCGCGCTATTCTGCATCAGTGCGGTTTACATTGAACAAACTGAAATTACATTGAACAGGGCATTATAACTTGGAGATAACTATTTTACAGGGAACATGGGCTATGGAGGGTTAAGTGGCTTGCCCAAGACCACCAGGAGCACCTGTGGGACTAGAAACCCCAGTCCTTCCGGCCCAAGGTTGCTGTCCTCTAGTGGGATTTGAACCCCTGACCTTCTGGCCTGAAGTACCTTGCCCCCAACCACTAGGCCACTCCTCCACTCCCTGTATGAATCAGCCCTGTATGTCCAGGGTCAGTCGCTACCCACTGCCCATCCTGCCCATGAACAGAGCTCCCTGCACAAGTAGGCTATGGCGGCCATTCTCAAACATGGGTTGCGGGGCCACATGTCCTGGCAGGATGTGCAGCCCCATAAGCCGCCTGGACCATATTCCTCTTTCTGCTCTCCCCACACGTCCTGTGCATGATGATGGAGAGATCCAGCAGTGCAGGGGTGGGCCATCCCAGCAGCACGTACAGGACCAATTCAGGTCACAGCCCTGTACATGCTGCCAGGCCCATATGGATGCGCTGCTTATACCACCTCAGAGGTGGTATAATCAGTGACAACCCAGCAATCGGGCCTTGGGAAACTCCCTGGGGCTGGGTGCAGAGGGGTCCCTGCCGCCTGACCTAGTACACGGCAGGTCAGCCGTGGGTCAGGTGGTGGGGATAGGGGGGCCGAAGCTACGGATGTCAGAGGCGCCTGCAGGGAGAATGTACCCACAGGCAGCAGGGGCATGCCGGGCCATCAATGGGCATTCCGGGCCGTCCTCGGGCCTGATTCTGACTGCTATGGGAATGTTCCAAACAGGCCTGTCTTGTCTGGGGCCGTCTTGACGGCCTGGACGTGTCCCTCTTGGAATGGGGCTCCACATGTGTGGGAGCTCTGATTCTGCCAGTGCGATCTGGGCATTTATTGGGTCTGGAAGTCTGGAACGGACATCCAGACCCACTAAATGAGGATCTGAATGACCACCTAACTGTATAAGATAGTGGTAATGAATGATAGTGATCGACTAAATATATGATTTTATATCAAGTCCTTATTCAACATTTGGTTAATTATAAATTCATTAAAGTTACCGATAATGCTGTAGAAGTTCATAGCCTCATTGGTAGATTAATTGGCTATTATAATAAACATTGTAGATTTCCGGTACCATCTATTGTTTGGTGGCTTTAAATAGGACTTCCTCTTTGCTTGAGTTGAGAACCCTTATCTTGGCATTCAAGCAGTGAAGGCGCAGTTCCTAGTTTCACCCCATGTTGGATGATATAAATGATATATTTGAAGCCTAAAAGTTGTTTTTTTTATATTTACTGGACGGTAGGTGAAACAATTAGAAATATGGCAAGTAATATTTTGAAGAGGATTCGAGACTGTAGTGATTAAATTGTACCTATTGTGTAATAAGTGGTAGTGAATACAGGCGGAGTTTGCAAGTATGCGCACTGATTACTGTCCCCCGCCCCCTGCTGGCCAAGCCTATAAGCAGGAGGGGTGGCCTTGTTTGCCCTTAAGTATAGAGTCACTTGGTTCTCCCTCCCTCAAGGAATTCTGGGAGCTGTAGTTTCTCTGTATTACTTGCAGACAAAGTAGTTGTCACCACACGATTTTGTTTAAGGCAAAAACAGAATATTTTTATTTTTGGGCTCCCCTTCACACATTAAAGTTCATATACGCTAACAGCAACAATAATTTCTCCAAAAGAAAATAATACAGGAGCATAAAGGTTATCTGGAATGTCGGAACTTGGCAAAAGCTCTTTATACAGTGACAATAGCTATTCACAGGCCTTTTCCAGTAGTAAAGAATCACAGCTATTGTTCTTATTTACAATGGGCATTTATCACTTGTCTTCATTCAAAACTCTTCTAAATCACGTTTAGGCTTTCAGAAATATTCTTTGCTTTCAAATGGGGTTTTTGTCTTTCTCCTATCCAGGGTAAACAGATTTACAGAAAGAGCAATCCATAGGAATACTGTCACACACGGCTTCAGGCGAAGGGGAATCTACTTGCATATCTTCTTCCCCTGCAAGTCCTTTCTCCCCACTTGGGCTTCTAATGGAAGAGTTCAGCTTATTGTTTGAAAGGGTATTCAGAAACTCCCTTACATGCTGCTCTCCTAACCAAGGATTAGCTATGCTCTCTGGAAAACTTCCACTATCTGGAAACAGTTGCTTCAGCTTCTTAATCAGGTTCAAGTCTCTATCCCTGCTTTTGTCTGTCTTTAGAATATCAGCATTAGGAATTGCTTTCACCCACCTTCTGGCATTCAAAGGTCCTGGAGCACTCTGCCCTGCACTTCTCCTTAGCTCATTAGCAACGTCTTCTGCAAACCTCTTGCTGGGCTCTGAGTCAGCCACACCTTCCACAAAGGAATTGCTTTCTTTGCTACTAGAGTTAAGTTGCCCGGTGGAATAAAACTTTCCAGCTTTGCCTTCTCTGGGTTTCTTAAAAGCAGTTCTCACTTTTAAACCCTCTGGTTTCAGTGCTTCCTCTGTATAGTATTCCAGCCCTGAGTTTCCTGCTCTTGCTGAGCCTTCTGTCCACACTGACCTTTCAGCGTTCTCTGAACCTTCTGGCTCTGGACTCTCGGCTTCAGCAGTAACTCCAGCTACAGACTGAACTCTGTGCTTTGGTTTGGAATCTCTGCCTTCTTGGTAGCTGTATCTGCTGCTTCCTTCTTCTCCAACTCTGGTTGCTTCCACTCTGCTCTTTCCTCTGCTCACTTCCTTTCCATTTGACTTCTGTGACACAGGTTTAAAAAGGTGCTTTCTAGCCACCACGCCCTGTTCTGTGCACGTGTACTTGCTATCTGGGCTTAAACCTGCCCCCACGTTAAGGTTTGGGTGGGGCTCAACCTCTGCTACAACGTGCTTCTCTGGTTTGTTTACAGTTTGAGCTCTATGGAAACCCTGCCTTTCCTCAGTCTTAAAGGTATAGTCCCCATTTTCCTCTATCTCCATCTGTTCAGTATAGCTGACATTGTCACATTACATAACATATTCAATTACCTGAGCACTTGCATATTTTATAGAGCCGATGTAATTATGTGCCTCTGAATTTAAGGCATGATCTCTGCCACATGCACTAGTATATTATAAAGACAAGTAGGTAACTACTTGTCTTTGTAAAAAGTGGTTTAAAATAGGTATTTTCTGTCTGCCTTAACCTAAGTGTCTTGCTATAAAATCCCCTTTCCCAAACTGTTGGTGGGACCCAAAAGGGGTCATATCCTCAATGGATGGGGGGTCCCAGAAGCAGGGTTGTTCTCCCTCTTTCAACCTCCATTTTGACCTATGCCCAGTAGTGGCAGTCGGCGTAGGGCCTATGAATCAGTGAATGTTTACGGAACATATCCCTTCCTCCTAGGGAGACTTCCCATGAGTGTACTGGGGTCTATAAGCTCTCACTGAAATACAGAGCCCTATACTGACAGCTGCTGCTGCTATTGGCTCCACTGCTGCTGCTGCATTCATGGAGGAGGAAATGGATAAGGAAAGGGAAGGGAGTTGGAGACCACTATTTCTTGTCAACATCATCTGGGATCAGCAGGGCAGCCTGAAGGGAATGCAGAGGAAAGCGGGGCCATGTGCAGAGACCGATTGTGGGGTCTCATTTGCATAAGTCAATTGGGGTTGAATAGTGGGGCTGAAAAGCGGGACCACGTGGAAAGAAAAAGGTTACTCAATGGTAAGGCCGACCCTGGGGATCACATGTTAAAATGGGGTCATTTCAGGTAAACATTTGAGAAGCAGTTTTTAATGCTGGTCTGGCAATATTTACACAACTAGCTGATCTCTGTATAGGTAAAAGCATGTATGGTAATAATGCATGCAGTTTTATCCATAGTGATAGGTGTGTGTTCTCTGGATCTGGTAAAAAGACAGGATAGACATGGGTGTGCTCTCTATATCCCCTGTGGCAAAATCCTCCCACCTAATGGATAACACACATAGCTCAAATGAAATGACGATCCAATCTCTTATGCCCTAATACTTCATGTATATAGTTGTATCTGCTATGTACTGCCTTATGTATATAGACACTACATTTGTTGGTTAATTGTTTTAACACGGTTCCAGTTTAAATGCACTGTTTAGTTTCCTAGACTTAACTTTGTTTAATGTATGATATAGACTTAACTTTGTTTAATGTATGATATTTTAAGATGTTCTATGTAAAATTAAGATGTTCCATGTAAAACAAACTTCGCTTTGTTGATTGTTGTTATTTGTACACCGCAACTGATCTCTGGAAGATGCGGTATAAAAATGAGTGTTAAATAAATAAATAAATAAATAAATAAAGTGAAGCTGTATTGGGGGGCCAATGATTCACAATGAGGCCCATTTCATAATGGGATGTCCAAGTGCAATCTGGGATATCAAAGCCAGAACATCTGAAAAAAAAAGCAGGCACATGCAAGTTCAGGAACGGTTTCAGAAATGTGGACATGCCCACTATGCACGTGTATCGAACACCTATGTAGATGTCCCCAGGATGGCATCACAAACACAAGATGTCTAATAGCATAATGGTTAAAGTAGTAGCTTAAAATCCAGGTGGCCAGTGTTCAAAGCCCAGTGTAGATTCTTGTGAACTAAAGTTAGTTGCCTAACTCTGCATCTCCCCTACACTTCTTGGATGTATTAAGGTGAAAACGAACAATTTTCTGATAACTATTCATGCCTGGAGCCAGGTATAAACATTGGCATACCTGCAGACGTTTCTGAGATCGAACCCAGATGTGTAAGTTCCTTGCCATTCCTTGGACATGCCTCTGCTACACCCCAGTGCCTACTTGAATGTCCCTGCACCAGAGACGTCTGCGAATATCGTTTGTGGAATAGCTATGGAGATGTGTCTGTGAGTTTGACATCCAAGTGCACATCTGCAGACATCCGAATTATGACTACGCCTTTTAAAATGATCCTCCAAGGGTATGCATTTAGAGTAGTTTCTGTTTAATTTTAAACTATGGAAGCCAAAATTAGCTAAAAGAATAATTTTAAAAGTAAAAGTCATATATTGTACAAGGATAAATCTCTATTTACCTTGGCTTGGGTGAAAATTGTCCTCCTTAGAGGTGCTAAAATTCAATGCTGGCTTCCATAGCATATGTACTTTTAGCTGAAGTCTAAAGAAGAGCTCTTGTGGGCATGTAATGTGCCCATGAAGTCTTGCCCTGCGCGGTCACCTGCACAAATAGCAAGTAAAAGCATGCAGATACTTGTGAACAGTGGTTTGTCCTTGAAAATATGTATTAAGTACGGTATATACATTAATTTATTTTTATTTATTTAACATTCTTTATATACCGCACTATTCATCATCAGTGCGGTTTACATTGAACATCAACATACCTGTCAATCCATGACTGATCTAGGTTTACAGATAACAGGGAAGATAAACTGGGAGTTAACTGGGGAATAACTATCTACATAATTATACATAATTATATATACATTGAATAGGTTACATCAAGTTTTGATATTTGATAAGAATATAGTGTATTCACATTTTGATCCTTTGTTCTGGATTGTTTCTATGTGTAGTAGTTATCTGAGTGATGCGGGAGACGGATTCTATTGTGTGTATGGTAGCTTGAAATGTAAAGTGAATAGATAGTGCTTGATGGACTTTCTAAATTGGGTGATATCCCTGATTGATCTGATGTTTGGAGGTAGTTTGTTCCAGCACTTGGGGGCATAGGACACAAAAGCTCTGTTAATAGTTTGTTGTGTCCATTTTGTGGAGATACTGGGAGTAACTAGTGTGTTTTTCTGCTACTAGTCTCCTGGGTCTGTTGTTTGGTGTGTGGGTGATGAGATTTGAGATCGATGCAGGAGATAATTTATTAATAGCCTTGAATGTGATGAGGAGGGTTTTGTATGTTATTCTGCAGTTTATCGGAAGCCAGTGCAGATCGATCAGTATTGGTGTTATATGATCTCTTATAGAAGCTCCAGATAGGATGCGGGCTGCCGCGTTCATCGCCAGTTGAAGTGGATTTAGTGTATTCTTGGGGAGACCATGAAGGATGATATTCGCATAGTCGAAATGCGGTGTGACTATTGCTTGGAAAACTGTGCGGAAGTCCTTGGTCTCCATCATTGGTTTCAGGTGGCGCAGTGTTTTTAGTTTGTAGTAAATTGACCTTACTGTGTTCTTTATGTGCTCTTTAAGATTGAGTTGTTGATCGAGTATCACACCGAGGTACTTTATGGAGGCTTTGATGGGGAGTTCTGCATCTCTTACTGTGAGGGTGGTCGGCGGAGCAAATTGCTTGTTTCTTGTTGCTATGAGTACTTCGGTTTTCTTGAAGTTTATTCTCATGTTTTGATTGAGGAGCCATGCACTTTTGATTAAGAGCTCCCATGCACTTTGTAAATACAAGTGTAAGTTTTAAAACATTCCCATGATTTTTTGACTATTATCTACTACATTGCAAATGCAATTATGTGCATTTAGCCAATATGTGCATAACTATACCCACATATCAGGGGGTGTTCCCGGGGACGGGGTTAGGGTAGAATGTACAAGGGTATAAATATACATGGAAAAAGTACCCACACAAATAGCAAATATGGATTTGTGCATGCACTTTTCCAGAGCCAATATTCAAGGGAGATTTTTCCCTTTGAAAAATTGGTGTCAAGTCTATGGATATACTTCGGTGTTTTTGAAAATCACCCCTAAGTGAATCAACCTTTGGGCTGATTTTTTCTTCTTATTGTCTCAACGGTTGTCTTTCAAAGCCCCTACCTTCCTTCTTTTTCTTTGAGCTTACTTGTTTTCTTCCTCTTTCTTTATTTTCTTTTCCATCATTCTTATTTTATTATTAGACTTTATTTTCACATGGCCGGGGGAAGTAACTTTAGGAGTTCCAACGGCTTTTGTCTTTCAGAATTTATTGGTTTTCGGAAGGTACCATTTCTACCCAACTGCTTTGTGGGTTTTCTTTTAATGAATTTCATGTTTGGCAGACTTACAGGGCAATACTTTATTACATATTAAAAACTGAATCTTATAGGTCCCCCTGGAGGCTTAACGGTTACTAATCTGCGCTGCCAGGCAGGAATCTGGGCTTGATGTTTATCTCAGGTTCCTACTTCTCAGGGAGATCAGAACTGGCAGTAACACTAAAACAGAATGTGTTGCACCTGGGATAGGACTAAGCCAAATAATGGATTGAAATGACAGATCAAGCCTTTGCCAGTTCTTAGCTCTACATTGGGATTTGAGAATGGGGACAGACACCAGCTTGTCTTCTACTTAGCCCCCTTTGAGATTAGGTTTTTAATATAGGTGTTAGGTGCAGATTGCTTTTCTCAGTCTTTTCATGCCTGCTTTTCTATCATCTGCGTCTGTTTTTCTCTCTCTTTTATTTTATTGTAAACCACTTTGATGATCCATGAAGGGTGGTATAGTAAACGTGTAAATAAACATAAACCTTTGAAAGAACGTTTTTGGAAGTGGCTCTGAAGCCACTAGGGGTTGTGTAAGTATTTGAACCACATTAATATGTACAGGACAGTGTAATGCCTAAAAATGGAGAAATACTTGAGGCCTTACATGATACGTCCTTGAAGAATGAAAGTTGGATAAGAAGGAAAAAGATAAGAAGCCTAGTAAGGTAGGGAAAAAATAATCAACATTATAATAATACATACGTGCACATTTTTTATACCCCTAGGATTAAACTGGAAGCTGGGTAGAATGTCTGCTTTGTATCAAATCTGCTTTTGCAAGAGAGCGTCAAAAGAAAGTTCTTTCTCTTTGAAATCAATACACTCAAATAATACTTAAAATCAATTGCCTGCGTGCACCTGTTTAAGTCAGCTTCTTGTTCTTCCAGGTATTTAGGTCCTGAATTTTTTTCCCATTAGTTGAGTGATTGGCACTGTGGTCCTTGAAATAACACATGATTATAACACTGAAAATGGCAAAAACACCAAATGGAAACCAGATGTTGAATGGAATTTGACTCTCAATTTCATGGTGAAGTAGATGAATTTGTAAAATACCTGCAATTATTATTCAGATGGATTGTATACGAATTAATGATGCAATATCTAAATCACCAGTGGGAAAGTAAAGATTAGTGTTATGTTAGCTGAATAAGCAAATGGAAAACAGGGATGGTAAAATGAACGACATATTTGTTTTAATGTATTTTTGATTTTTGTAAAATAATAAAAGCCAGACTGATTTCAACATTTGAGTCTTAACGTCTATAAGCAATTCCTAAAGAATCAAAGCCCTGGAAGCATAGCACAGAAGATAAGGAGACCAGTTGCTGATGACTTTTCTTATTTGCCTTAGAAATATTTTCCCCAAAACGTATTTCATGTAGCAGCAGGGAGAGCTGGCTCGAAGCCTAGTTGATCAGTCTTGCCAGTACTATGGTGACTGGGAACAGATGACATCTGAATCTTGGCATCTCTGAAATTTTCCTGAATATGCTCTTATGCTATAGAAATGAAAATTCCCTTCTTTTAACACTAGAAGCCCCAAAAGGAATTTTACCTAGAAACCCCAAAGTGTGTCAATTGATGCATTATCATGACAACTGCGTTTAGCATGAAATGCAGATGTGAATTAATGTGAAGTTACTTATTTGTTAAATACGTGCAGTATGTGATGTCATTACATGACATCATCGTGTGTTTATTGTTTGCAATGTCGGAGTGAAACTGTAAACAGTGATTGAGATGCGCCACCTAGTGGGAACATGAATTTATACTTAGAAGCCCCAAAGTATGTCAATTGACGCATCCAAGACAATTGAGTGCGTCAATTGACGTACTTTGGGGCTTCTAGGTATAAATTCATGTTCCCGCTAGGTGGTGCATCTGTCATTAATTTTCAATGCACATATTTGAACATCTTGACCTTGCTAACAAAGTCATGGAACATGACTGACATGGTTCTAGCAGTGGCGCTGGTATACAACTTCGAAGATGCATTTGCGTCAATTGACACACTTTGGGGCTTCTAGTGTTAATGATGGTTAGGAAGTAGCACATTTCTGAATATTACCTTGTAGGCTAGTCATACCTGAAATCTTTTTTGTTTTGTTTTTTCATCCTGAACAAAATATATATGCTCTGTGGTTTGGAAAGATAATTTAAATGCTTCCCAGAATAGTAGAGGGGTGACACCCCTGACAAGTGGAAGGAGGCAGTGGGCTAAGATGTAATATCTGTTTGCTGCATTCTTCTTCCAACTCCCTCAGTTGTGACCACCTAACAATGTGGAACTTGGTTTTCTGCTACTCCTTGCTCCTTTAATCAGGAGGTTAGATACTAGGGAGATTGCAGTTCATTGGCATATTTCTTCCAACTGTCTTGGTGGTGGACACTGAAGAATATCATAAACCACCAGGGCTTGGACTCAACACAAATTTTGGGTACATAGTATCAACAAGACATACCAGCTATCTCAGATCAGTGTAATTTCTAATTTTCTCTGCCTCCTATGGCTTCACCAAACATCCTCTTGATACTATTCATCCCCATTTTTTATTCTTCTTTGAAAATCATTCAAAATATCAAGTTGATGCCTTACCCAATGCTCTCAGGCTTCAAAATTCACTTCCTCTAATCCAGTCACCTCTACTCTCCCTGAAGGCATCCCTTTGTTATTATTGTCTCTTTTCTGTACACTTTGGGCCCGATTTTCGAAGGCATTTACATGGTTAACTGCTTTAGTTAACCTTGTAAATGCCCTAACTGCGGATAGACAAAGGCAACTACACGATTAGTGCCTTTGTTTATCCGTGGGTAAGCCCCTTACGCGCCCCGATGCCATCCGGTTAGTAGTGGGGCATGTCGGGGGCATTCTGGGATGGAGCAGGAGTGGAGGAAAGGACTAACTGGATAGCAGTGATTTTTGATGCTACCTGGTTAGCCCTCGGTGCCTTAAAGATAGGCAAGGATTTTCTTCGCCTATCTTTGAGGCGCTGGGGCTAACCGGATAGCACTGAAAATTACTGCTACCTGATTAGCCTTTGCAGCTGCCAACATTTCCAGCTAACCCAGATTTTCACTTCCGTTCCTGCAGAAGTGAAAATCCGTGTTAAGAGGGTTGGCAGGCAGGCTACGCACCAATGTGGTGCATAGCCTGCCTAATGAAAATCAGGCTCTTCCAGTCTTGTTTTTTTCAAGTCCGATCTTACCCTTTCTGCATATTTCAACCTGTTAACCCCTAAACGTTATCCTTATCCACCCTTCCTTTCTCTTCTTTAATGTTCTCATGTTCTATGTGGAATAACTGTTCTATTTCCAAAAAGCGTGCCTAAATTCATGGCCACTTTATCTCTCCCTTTATCTTTTTGCTTTGACTAAGACTGGCTTCCCCTCTTACAACTGTGATTCATTTGATGCTTTCTCTCATGGAGGTTATCTTCTTTCCCTTATACCTTGCTTGATACGAGTGTATGCCATGCTGTCAGTGTCAGGATGCTATTCTCTCTCCCTCCTGAGATTTCAACTCCTTTTTTCTCTCCACTCCTTTTATCCAGTTGTGGCAAGCTCCTTCTCTACATACACCCCCTGTTAGTTGCAAAACTCCTGATAAACCTCTCAAGGAATTCCTTCCCAACTTGCCTCGCAGATTTCCTTTTTCTTTCAATCAACTTCTCCATCCCTTGATGCCATTGTGCAAACACTGCCAGCAGAGTTGCCTTGCCATCCTTCAGACTATGGGTCCCTTTTACTAAAGAGCGCTAAGGAGTTAATGTGCATTGTTGTGTGTGCTCACTCCAGGATAGTTACCACATGCTGATTTGTATGCTAACTGCCACTCGCGCATTGGTGTGCTGAATGGGCAGGGTAGGGGCAGAGAGTGGGCATGAAGAGCACATTGCAGTTAGCATGGGTTCCTCTAATACCACTGCAGTAGGTGGAATTAGGTGCACCTGCAGTACTTGTGCCGTGTGTTAAGGTTCAATCTGCACGTTAACTGCTGAAGACGTTTGTCACATCTCCTGATAGTTACCACAGAGACTTTGCACTGAACATGTTAGTTTTTGCATTAAACACGCACTAGATGAAAACACCTAACGCACTTTAGTAAAAGGACCCTATGTGTCAATGTTTATATTTTTATTTATTTCAAGTTTGTTTATTCTGGAGTGGTTTGAGTGTCTAGCTGGGTGGGGCTGGTGAGGTTTGTTTTTATGATGTTTTGTAGACTGCCTCAAATGCTATATGTATATGGTGGTTAATAAATGTTTTATTTTTATTTACATTCTCTTATATACCGCGCTATTCTGCATCAGTGCGGTTTACATTGAACAAACTGAAATTACATTGAACAGGGTATTATAACTTGGAGATAACTATTTTACAGGGAACGTGGGCTATGGAGGGTTAAGTGGCTTGCCCAAGACCACAAGGAGCACCTGTGGGACTAGAAACCCCAGTCCTTCCGGCCCAAGGTTGCTGTCCTCTAGTGGGATTTGAACCCCCAACCTGAAGTACCTTGCCCCAACCACTAGGCTACTCCTCCACTGAACTAAATAAAAGGCTACTCCTCCACTGAACTAAATAAAATAAAGTGTTACTGCTCTGGTCTATGTTTAGCCCTAGCCCATGCTTGTAGAACTCATCTTTACTCAATAATATCATGGCAAATAAAATTCTGAAGTTCACTACTAGAACCTGGGTGCAATGACATCAAGAAGGCCAGAGTTTGCTGAAACTTGGGGCTATCTGAAACTTATCTTTCACATCCACTCTTTTTGGGTACAAGCTGCACACTGTAATTGCATTCTGCCATCTACTGGAATTGCTGGTTTTAGAGCAGAATAGGAACACCTATCCTTTGTCCTGTGAGGCACACTATATCTCAGCTCTGGCTGTCTTCATCTACCTGCTATCTTTACTCCTGTGCCTGCTCAGCTGAGTGCATTTGGCTCAAATCCTGCTCCCTATCTGATTTTCTTCACTTCAAAATCATGCTTGCTTCTTCCAATCTGCCATAGCTCTCGCCAAGCAAAACTAGCATGCCCAACTAGCTTGCCTCTAACACCTGTCATCTCTTCTCTCAACTCTCCTCAAGGTACCTCCAACTCCAAGTCCTTCTTCTCTTTCTGCCCAAACCTTAGCTGACTATTTCCATGACAAAGTCCACAAGTTTACACTCCAATTCCCCTCAAGATCAGCTTCATCCCCTCATCCCCCTCTTCAATACCAACTTTTCCTTCAATATCTGTTACCCTTTCTTCGCTTTCTAAGATCTCTGAAGAGGAAACCTCTCATCTTCTTTCCTCCTCTAAATTGTTCCTCTGATCCTTTCCCCTCCCATCTCCTTAATTCCATCTCCTCTTCTGTCATCCCTTCCATCACACACATTCTCAGCCTATCTTCTTCACTGCTACCTTTCCCTGCAGCCTTCAAGCATGCTCTGGTCACACCTCTTCTCAAGGAACCTTCACTTGACTCTACTTGTCCCTCTAATTATCGACCCATCTCCCTTCTTCCCTTCATTTCCAAAATTTTGGAATGTGCAGTTCTCTGCCATTGCCTTGAATTTCTCTTCTCTCAAGCCTTCATTGATCCACTTCAGTATGGCTTTCTTGTTTACCTTTCTGCTGCTTTTTGACACTGTTGTCTGTCGATACTTGGTTTTAGGGCTCTGTACTGTCCTGGTTCTCTTCTTATCTCTCCCAGTTCTCTTTCAGTGTCTATTCTGGTGATTCCTCTTCTACTGCTATCTCTCTCTACTACTACTACTACTATTGAGCATTTATAAAGTGCTACTAGTCGCACACAGCGCTTTACAGACATGTAGAAGACAGTCCCTGCTCGTTAGAGCTTACAATCTAGTTAAGACAAAACAAGTAAAACACAGAGCAACAGTCTATTCAGGGCAAGAATACAAAGCATGGCCTTTACAATCTAGACAGACAGAGGACAGAAGTCAGGATCTGAAAGCGACAGTGAAGAGGTAGGTTTTAAGCCTGGATTTGAAGAGGGCTAGGGAGGGTGCCTGTCGTATAGACAGTGGTAGGTTGTTCCAGGCTTAAAGTGCAGCAAGGTGAAAGGAGCGAAGTCTGGAGTTAGCGGTGCGAGTGGAGGGCCTGGATAAAAGTAGTTTGTTAGAAGAATGTTCCTGAGAGGGGATGTAAGGAGAGATAAGAGATGAAACGTATTGAGGGGCCGCAGAGTGAATGCATTTGTAGATCAGGAGAAGAAGTTTGAACTGGATGCGGAAAGGGATAGGGAGCCAGTGAAGTGACTTGAGGAGAGGAGTAATGTGGGCATGGCGAGGCTGGCGGAAGTTGAGCGGCAGTGTGTTGAATAGATTGAAGGGGAAAGCGATGGCTCGCAGGGAAACCAGCAAGGAGCAGGTGGATATGTGCGGAGAAGGAGCGAGAGGAATCAAAGATAACCCCCAGATTGCGGGCCTAGGAAACAGGAAGGATTATAGAGTTATCAACAGAGACTGAGAAAGGGGGGAGAGGAGCAGAGGTATTGGGGGGAAAGATAAGGAGTTCAGATTTGGCCATGTTCAGTTTCAAGCAGTGGTGAGACATCCAGGCAGCAATGTCAGAAAGGCAGGTCAAGATCTTGGTCTGGATTGCTGGAGAGATTTCAGGCATAGAGAGGTAGATTTTGGAGTCATCAGCATAGATATGGTACTGGAAGCCATGGGAAGAGATAGCGCACCAAGGGATTGGGTATAGAGAGAGAAGAGAAGCGGACCCAGGACGGATCCCTGGGATACGCCAACTGGAAGCGGGGTAGGAGAGGAGGAGGAGCCACCAGAGCATACACTGAAAGAGCGATGGGAGAGGTATGAGGAGAACCAGGATAGTATCGAGCCCCTGAAACCAAGCGAGGAGAGGGTATCGAGGAGAAGGTTGTGGTCGACAGTGTCGAAAGCAGCAGAGAGGTCAAGAAGGATGAGGACAGAGTACAAGCATTGCGGAACCTGTGTCTTTTGGGGAAACAGCTAGGTACGTACGACCTAGATTGGCCACTGTTGGTAACAGGATACTGGGCTTGATGAACCTTGGTCTGACCCAGTATGGCATATCTTATGTTCTTATGTTCTTATGAGTAGAGGCCATTAGATTTAGCCAGGAACAAGTCATTGGAGACTTTGGTAAGAGCCGTTTCAGTTGAGTGTAAGGGACGGAAGCTGGACTGTAAAGGATCCAGGAGGGTATGAGAGGAGAGGAAGTCGAGGCAGCAGCGGTGGACTGCATGTTCTCTCAGTTGGTGTACCCCAAGGGTCTGTTATCAGCTATCTCCTTTCTCTCTCTACACAGAGTCCCTTGGTGCTCTTATCTCCTCCCATGGTTTTCAGTTTGTATGTTGATGACTCTCAGATCTATCTACACCTGATATTTCTCCTATACTCCAAGCCCATATATCTGCCTGCCTATCTAACATTGCTACCTGGATGTCTCACTGCTGTTTGAAATTGGTCATGGCCAAAACTAAACTTCTTATTTTTCCCTCTAAACCCTCTTCCTCCCTTCCTCCTTTCTCTATCTCTGTTGATTACACTCTTCTGCTTCCTGTTTCCTCAGCCCCTAACCTTGGGGCCATCTTTGACCCCCCTCCCCCCTTTTCCTCACATATCTAACAGATAGCAAAAACTTGTTGTTTCTATCTGCATAACATTCTGTACATAACCAATGACCCAACCTACATACCCCCAGCAATAATCAAGATCGACAACAATGAAATGAAAGTAAAATCTGAAGCAAAATACCTGGGAGTTACATTAGACCAATGGCTAAATTTCCAACCCTACAATAAAACAACTACTTCAACAGTTTACCACAAAATCAGTCATACCACAAACTATGCCCACTATTAACCACCGATCACTTCAGGACAGTATGTCAAGTACTATTAATGCCCCACTTAGACTACTGCAACTCTATTCTCCACGGCCTCCTAAAACATGCAATGCAATCACTACAATTAGTCCAAAACACAGCTGCTCACCTAATCACTGGAACACAAAGACAAGACCACATCACGCCTACCCTTAAAACCTTACACTGGCTCCAAATCCAAGCACACATTAAGTACAAAACAATAATTAATACGTTCAAGACTATTCATAACCTATTGTCAGAATACCTACAATTTTTCCTACAGAAGAGTCCAGATACCAGAGGAAGTTGACAACCACATTAAAACTTACTCAACATACCCACCCACACAAGCAAAAGTTCACAGACCACCTATAATAGAATCTTCTCTATATACAGACCTGCAAACTGGGATGCCCTTCCAAGCAACCTAAGAGCAATCAACGACCTAACAGAATTCTGAAGGAAGCTAAAAACACTCCTCTTTC
This sequence comes from Ichthyophis bannanicus, assembly GCA_033557465.1. Taxonomy (NCBI): domain Eukaryota; kingdom Metazoa; phylum Chordata; class Amphibia; order Gymnophiona; family Ichthyophiidae; genus Ichthyophis; species Ichthyophis bannanicus. Next base: position 1,011,751,942 of record CM066033.1, on the reverse strand, counting down.
AATAATCCTTTGGAACTGACACCCAAACATCTCCCCTAAAAACCTCCCAACTCCCCCATTCATAACCACCCTCCAACCAACCAGCCACTCAAACCCACCCCATCTACCCAATTATTCAACCTACCATACGTAAGATTACTGTTTAAAGTTACAATGTTCCCAACATAGCCTTCCCTAACGTTCTATCAAGTTGTTGTTCTCTGTAAATGACTTTGAGAAGCAGTAAATAAAAAAGTTTAAATATAAATAAATAAAACATTAGCAAAATTTTCTCTTTCCTCTCTGAACACACTACTAAAACACTTATCTACTCTTTAATTACTTCTCGCTTAGATTATTGCAGCCTCCTCCTTGCTGGTCTCCCTCTGAGTCATCTTTCTCCCCTTCAGTCTGTTCAAAACTATGCTGCATGGCTAATCTTCTGCCAGTCCCATCATACTCATATAATCCCTTTTTTCAAATCACTTCATTGGCTTACCTTCCATTTCCTTATCCAATACAAACTTTTTCTGACCTATAAATGCATTCATTCTGTTATTCTCACTATCTTTTCTCTCTCCTCTCTCCCTACATCACTCCTCATGAACTCCGTTCCTCCTCTGGCTTTCTCTCTCTATGCCCTTCTCTTCCATTGCCAACTCCAGACTTTGATCCTTTTACCATGCTGCTCCTTATGCCTGGAACAAACTACCTGTATCTTTATGTCAGGTTTCATCTCTCTCCTTTTTCAAATCCATGCTAAAGGAACACCTCTATCAGGCTGCTTTTGGATCGTAATCCTTTGTTCTCCTTTGGTTTCCTTACTTTTCCCTTTGTACCCACAATCTCATCTATTGTACTGTCTATCTTGATTAGATTGTAAGCTCTAATGAGCAGGGACCATCATTATATGTGTCTATACAGCGCAGCATACATCTTGTAGTGCTATATAAGTGATTAATAGTAGTAGTTGTAGTAGTAGTAATAACTGCAACAGTAGGCTCCTTGGGGCGACTCTGGGGCCTGTCCTGTCGTATCCATGATCTGCTCTCTGCTCTTACCTATGGTATCCCTTTTGATGCTGTTCCTCTCCACCTCTCTGCATATGGCCTCGCATAAGTTTGCACTCCCTCTCTGACCACTATTGGGTCTAATATTTGCTCCTTCTATCTGTTCTTTCTACATGGCTTCCATTCTAGTCCACTGGAACTGGTGACCTGACCCACCAGGCCCTTCTACTCTGGCCTATTTGTCTTGGTTCACTGCCAACCTGATTCCTTGCTGCTCCTCTGCCCCCTTGCTTCCCCCACAGCCGCTCACATCAGTGCAGCTTCTTCTTCTTGCCCTTCTTAATTGTCGGTCCCTCTGATTGAAAATTACTCTTCTTTATGATCTGATCTTGCAGAACTCTATGGATGTCCTGTTCACGACTGAAACCTGGCTACAGGAGGGGGAAGACCCTCTTCTCACTCAATATTTGCCACCTGGATTCTTGGCTTTCACATCCCCTTGACTAAGATGGACCAGAAGAGGCATGGCCATCTTCCACTGCTCTACCCTCTGTCTTCAGGAAATTCATTCCCCGGCACTCCACTATCATGAGTCTCTCTTCCTCCAGTTAGACTTTACCCTGCCAACTCACTTTCTTCTTGACTATGTCCCCCTCTCTTTACTATCACATTTCTAGAACAATCTGCTGCTCACTATTTCTGAGGTCACCCTATTTTACTCCCATGTTCTCCTCCTGGGCAACTTCAATTTGCATCTCAACTCCCCTGTTAAGCCTCACAACCAGATCTTCACCTCTCTTCTCAAAGATCTCTCTCTTCTGCAGCACGTCCCTCTACCTACTCATGTTGTAGAGTATACATTGGATCTCCTCTTCACTTCATCCACCTCTTATTTTGTTCCTTCAATAGTATCAACTTTCCCTCTTCCATGGACAGACCACCAGGGTTTCCTTTTCTTTATGCAGTTGCCCTTCCCGTCTTACCTTCTCCCCTCCCCTTCACCAGAAGTGAAATACCTCCCCTTTCACCAGAAGTGAAATACCTCCCCTTCAGGTGCCGTATTTCACTTCTGACTTTCCAGCACTTTCCACCAGCTGATCAACTCCTTCTATCCTACTTTACCTCGTTGCACCCCCAGACTCACAGACCTGCATCTGAAATAACATTCTCTCCACCGCTCTTGATCTACTGGTTCCTCCTTGCCCCATTCCATCCTTGGTATCATCCTGATCTCCGCCTCCATTGAACCCATCTCTGCAATGCCGAATGTATCTGGCATGCTCAGTTCACCCCTGACTCTCTCTACATCTTTCGTCAGCATCATCAAGAATACCACACCATGATCATTCAGCAAAGCAGGAATATTACTCCATTCTGGTTCTTACCTCTTCCAGTTCCTCCTACCAGTTATATTCTGTTTTCTGGTTGCTTTCTATTCCCCGTTCATCTAGCTCCTCATCTTCTATCCCGGACCCTGCCAGCCTAATTGATTTCTTATCCAGTAAGGCCATGTCCCTCCGCTCAGTGTTCCTATCCTGTCAACCTCCTCTTTTACCAACCCCCTTGTCTCCTCCCCCATCCCCTTCAGAGCCACCCCTGTTCTATACCTGGTCATCATTCCACCCAACTACCTTCGTTGACTTATCTAAGATGCTCTCTTCCTCTCAGAAGACAACCTTTTCTTTAGACCGAATCCCTTCCAAATGGCTACCTAAGTCTTCTCTTGCTCTTCTCCCCTTCATTTTTTTCAAAAATTCAACACCAGTCTTTCCATCGGTAACTTCCCTGTCCCCTGGAAGCACCTGTTGGTCCATCCAATCCTTAGGAAGCCTTCCTTTGACCCCTCTGTTCTGGCCAAATGACATCCTGTCTCCAATCTTTCCTTCCTCTCTAAGCTCCTCGAATGGTTCATCTTTGCCCAGTTATCCACTAACCTCACCTCCATCAATGTTCTTCACCCACATTAGTCTGATTTTTGGACAGGCCATAGTACCAAATCTATCCTTCTCTCCTTACTGAACGAACTTCACACTACTCACGAACGTGATGACTTTACTCTTGTTGTTTCCCTGGACCTTTATTCTGCCTTTGATCTTATAGATTGCTATTCCTTTCAGATCTTGACATCTGTGACACTCCCTTTAGATGGTTCCAGTCTTTCCTCCCTGCCAGTTCCTTTTCTGTTTTTTCCAATTCCTCTACTTCACCTCCCACACCTCTGTCCTGCGGTGTTCCTCAGGGCTCCATCTTGTCACCCCTTCTTTTCAATGTTTTTCTGGCTCCCCTCTCTCTTTTAATTCAACAGTCTGTTATTTCCAAGTACTATTACTCCGATGATATTATTCTTCTTCACTGCACTGATTCTCTTGTTCCTGACCTCACCCCGTTGAACTCCTTTTGGCCCTCATCCACACCTGGATGACCTCAAATTACCTCAATTTGAATCCTTCAAAATCCATTGCCACTTGGATCATCTTTGGGGCTTCTTCTCCTTCGCTGACTCCCACAATCTCTTGCATTGCTATCCTGCTGTTTTCCTCTTTCCGATATCTCAGGTTACTCTTGACTTCTCTCTCTCCTTTGCTGAGCACATCTCATCTATCACCTGTCGATCCTTCCACTATCTTTGTAAAATTCATACAGTTCGCCCATTCCTCTCCACTCCCTCTTTGCTTACTCTCCTTCTCTTTCTTGTCATCACAAGAATTGATTATTGCAACGTTGCTCTAGCCGGCCTTCTGCAATACCACCTCTATAGACTTCAATTTCTTCAGAACACTGCTGCCTGTGTCCTGACCCATTCCTGTTGGTTTTACAACATCTCTCCACTTCTCACTCGCTTCCATTAGTTACCAGTTCATTTTAGAATTTGATATAAAATTATCATATTCATTCACAGGACCATTCACACTGCCACCCCCCAATATCTTGATGACCTCCTCAATTTCCACACCCCACACCGCCTCTTGTACTCAATTCATACTCACTGTCTGACTCTCCCTACTATTTCTCATGCTTGCCTAGAACATACTCAAAGCTCTACTTTCTTTTTTCTGGGTCCTGCTCTTTGGAATTCTCTTCCCCACACCTTCCGCTCTGAACCTTCCTTCACCAAGTTTAAGGCTGCCCTAAAAGCCCACCTTTTGCAATTAGCCTTTGGCCTTTCTAACACACCTCCCTAATATTCCCATCATACCATCGTCACTCTCCGATTCCCTGTCCTCCTGTGCTGCCCTCTCTACATTCTCTTTCATCTCTCTTTCTTTTCCCATACTTATTCTTTCTTTCCTCTTTTTCCCTGTTCTATAAGATAAAGACGTTTCTTTTCTTTTCACATTCTGTCTGCAGTCCTTTGTTTGTACTGTCAACTGCTCTAAGCTCTAATGCTCTGGCCTGAGTGGTCTATCAAGGAATTGAATAAAGATAAAGATAAAAGGCCTAAGATATTTGCCCTCAGTCCAGCATCTGGTTTTTGCAGGAAAGAATGAATATCGGGTAAGGATTGTCCTGATATGGAGATTCTTTTCTCACTAGGGGAGGAGAAGGATCAGAAAGGATTCCTGTAGAGTCTCCCTCAGTGCTTTCCAGTGACATCAGGTGAATATGAATAGGAACTAGGAGGCATTTTACAAGCTAAATGATGGATTCCAGGGAGACCAGAGGCAATAGATGTACCGGTTCCAGGTCAGACTCTGAAACAGAGAAACTAGAGAATCCTGAAATAATTGTGTATCCCTCTACACTGGAGAATGAGAAGTCGCTCCAAAAGGCTGCTGGTAACACAGAATAATCAAGACCTTATAATCGGGCATATGCATTAGTTCTCATACAAATGGGGAAAATCAAGAAAAATCACATAAATCAGCTAGTTTAGGTCCAACTAACTGAGAATGCTTGGAAAAGTTTTACAAATTGCCATTCGTGAACTTTGTTTTTGTTGTGCTCGTGCATATTCCCAAATATACTGGAGATATTCTGGAAGGGGGAGAAGGACAGGAAGGCATGACCTGCAAGCAGCATGAGGCACTTCAGTCAATCATGCTAGGAAGCCCTTGACAAGCAACCAAAGAAACCTATCCCTGCCTGAACTGTGCAAATCCCATAGATCATGATATCACAGAAGGGCTGGAAGACACAGCCCAGCACAAACCACAGAGAACCATTTTGTGTCTGACTTTGAGGAAGTGAGGAAGGAGAGCTGGCGACTGGTGGATTAAAAGAGAAAAAGAAAAGACTGAAAAAAGAAACAGCTTGAGGAGCAAAGTATTCCTGCTACTCTGCTCAAGCTTAGAGGTACTGCTGTATCTGGAGTTTGAGACTTTGCTAGTAGGACTGGTGCAAGGGAATGAAGCACTCTAGACGAACCTCATTCCCAGCATCGACCAACTCCACCATCATGCCCATTGCTGCCTCCACCATCTCTTTCTGAGATGTGCAGTGGTGGCAAAACATTTTAAAAGACCCCGTACTGCAGGCGTTACCTTCTATTCTGGCACCATGGTGCTGTTCGTGCTTCCACTTTCCTCTGGAAATGGAATCAGAGTGGGTGGAAGCGTGAGGTGCACTGCGACGCTGGAACAGAAGGTAATGCCAGTGTAGTGGCGTCTTTTTAAATATATTGCTGCTGCTGCACATCCTGGAAAGGGGCAACTGTGGCAGTAATGTGTGCCCACTGACCATTGGAGCTCTAGGTAGCTGACTAGTTCCAGGTTCTGCCCGTCCATTGAGCAAGAATTTTGTTTGCACGGGGCCCCACACTTCAGGGCCGGCTTCAGAGGGAGCCGGGACACGACGCTAGAGGCCCCAGCTCACCTCTGCACAGCGCTGGAGTGATGAGTAGCATGCTCCTTCACTCACGCTGTGTTCATGTGAAGCCTGTGGAGTGCCGGGAAACAGGAAATGACCTTTAACCTTTCCTGACACTCAGCGGGCTTCACCTGAACACAGTGCAAGTGAGGGAGCATGCTGCTCTTCATGTCAGCGCTGTGCAGAGGCGAGCTGGGGCCTCTGGTATCCTCGGCTCCCTTGTAAGTGGCTGAGACATGCGCAGGGCTCTTTGGTGTGGCGGCTAGGATAGGACAGGAAATAGCTGATGGGGGGCTAGGAATGGAAATGGGCTGATGGGGCAAGGATAGGACTGGAAATGGGCTGATGTGGTGCTTGGACTGAAAATGGGCTGATGGGGGGCTGGGATAGGACTGCAAATGGCTTATGGTGAGACTAGGATTGGAAATGGACTGATGGGGAGTTAGGACTGGAAATGGGCTTATGGGGAGCTAGAATAGGACTGGAAATAGCTGATGGGGGGCTAGGAATGGAAATTGGCTGATGGGGAGCTAGGATAGGACTGGAAATGACTGATGGGCTAGGAATGGAAATGGGCTGATATGGGGATTGGATTGAAAATGGGCTGATGGAAAGCTGAGATAGGACTGGAAATGGCTGATGGAGGTGGACTGGAAATGGGCTGATGGGGAGCTGGGATAGGACTGGAAATGGTTGAAAGGGCCTAGCAATGGAAATGGGTTGATGGGGTCTGGGATAGGACTGGAAATGGGCTTATGGAGGGGGGGCTTGGACTAGAAATGGGCTGATAGGGAGTTGGGATAGGACTACAAATGGCTGAAGGCCTAGGAATGGAAATGGGCTGATGGGGGGCTAGGATAGGACTGGAAATGGCTGATGGGGGGACTAGGAAATGAAATGTGCTGATGTGGGCTAGGATAGGACTGGAAATGGCTGATGGGGCTAGGATTGGAAATGGTCTGATGGGGGGGAGCTTGGACTGGACATGGGCTGATGCGGGGAGATGGGAGAATGGGACTAGAAGGGAGCAGATTCTGGGTTGGGCTGGAACTAGAAGAGAGCTGATGTTGGGGGTGGACTAGAAGGGGATGGGGCTGGGGGAGTGAGGATGGAAAGGGGAAAAGATATTTTGTGTAGGAGAGAAGAAAAATCTAGATTGGCCGGGTATTAGGAGAGTAAATGGGGATTGAGGATGGAAGGGTGAAATTTGAGTTACTCCTACACCACTAGTAGCCTCTGTTATTGGTTAGCTCCTGACTTACTATAACTGCAGAATAATATACAAAACCCTCCTCATCACATTCAAGGCTATTAATAAATTATCTCCTGCATCGATCTCAAAGCTCATCACCCACACACCAAACAACAGACCCAGGAGACTAGTAGCAGAAAACACACTAGTTACTCCTAGTATCTCCACAAAATGGACACAACAAACTACTAACAGAGCTTTTGTGTCCTATACTCCCAAGTGCTGGAACAAACTACCTCCAAACATCAGATCAATCAGGGATATCACCCAATTTAGAAAGTCCATCAAGCACTATTTATTCACTTTGCACTTCAGGCTACCATACACACAATAGAACCGGCTCCCGCCTCACTCAGATAACTCCTACACAGAACAACAATCCAGAACAAAGGATCAAAATGTGAATACACTGTATTCTTGTCAAATATCAAATCTTGATGTAACCTATTCAATGTATATATAATTTGTATAATTATGTAGATAGTTACCCCCAGTTCACACCCAGTTTATCTTCCCTGTTATCTGTAAACCTAGATCAGTCATGTATTGACAGGTATATTGTTGTTCAATGTAAACCGCACTGATGATGAATAGTGCGGTATATAAAAAATGTTAAATAAATAAATAAATAAAATAAAGTTCCTCTAATTGTCTTGGATCAAGAAAAACATATTCTGATCCCTTATGATTAATAAAACACTTCTTTAGATACTTCAAGAAGAAATTCATCCCCAGAGCCAAAGCTCTGGGGCAAAATTAAAGAAATTCTTTGTTAATTCTCTGTGTCTTATCAGCTACATCTGGAAAAACATGAACTTTATAACCATGAAAATTCTGTGATCTAGCAGCAAAACATAGCCTTAAAATCCTATCTCTATCAGAGGCAGTAAGAAAAGTAGCACTTAATGACTGCCTATTTCAAAGCACAGGAGTGATTACAGAAAAGGTATGACCATGCAGCTTAACTTGTCTCAGTACCCAATAAGAACCTCGATTAGAGCACAAATTGTGCATAGGTGTATGTAAATACACTCATAAAGCCATTCATACTACCACCCCTCTTTATCTATCTGACCTCATTGCACTTCACACGCCATATCGCCAGCTTCGTTCCCTGCATACCAATCGTCTGTACCTACCCTCCCCATCACAGACACATTTGGAACAAACCCGTCATTCAGCCTTCTTTTTCCTCAGTCCCGCACTTTGGAATGCCTTGCCACCCTCCCTCCGTTTAGAATCCTCTTATCCTAAGTTTAAAGAGCTACTGAAAACACATCTATTCCAACCAGCTTTCGACCTCCCTCCCAACATTCCCCCCTAAGTATTGTTTGTGTATGTATAGTATGGTTTGTTTTCTAGCTGCCTACATTCCCCCCTAAGTATTGTTTGTGTATGTATAGTATGGTTTGTTTTCTATCTGCTTATCCTGCTCTCTCTTTCTTTCCTATTTTGATTATGGCGTTCCGTTTCCTGAGTTTAATTGCGTAGACTTTTTTATTTTATTGTAAACCGCTTGTATGCTTTGGCCAAAGCGGTATATAAAATGGAGAAATAAAGATAAAGATGTATACATCTCAATAGGCTAACCATATAGGTAGATCTTTGAAACTGGATAGGGCTGCATTGGGGAACCAATGCAGCTATGCCTATAAAGGACTAGCACTAGCTGATCTTCTCCTACCCATTATAGTCTTAGCTGCAGTGATCTGTACTGTCTGGACCCTCCTCAGAAACGTACCTGGAAGGTCAATATACAGAGCAGTCAGTCTTCATGAGGCCCCAGAAGCATTTTACTACAGGTAGAACTTGCCGGAACAGTATGCACAAAAATTTGAAAGTGCAACTTAATTTTCCAACCACTATCCCTCCCCCTCCACTTGCTCCTCCTCCTCTCTCCCCTCCCCCTCCCCCCCCCCCCCCCATCTAAGCCTCCTTTCCATGTGGCCAAATGTACTGGGGTTGTGTAACAATATGCACTGTGGCCAAATTGAAGGACAACAATTTTCTGACAACTGATTTTAGCACAGGTAAAATACTTTTAGTCCACATAAATCATCTTTTCTGGTTCTTCAGTTTTTAAATATTGTAATTTCTCTCTAAATTAGTTTAATTTTGTAAACCTCTTTGATGCTGTTGGGAAAGGCAGTATAAAATTATAGAAAAAGTGGTACAAAATCAGTTGCAAGATCACATTGACTCGTATGCCCCTTTGGATATACATCAGCATGGATTTAAACCTAATCTCAATGTGGAAACTACTTATTTCTCTCTTTGATAACCTTATAACAGGCCTTGAAAAAAAAATAAGTTATTTCTGTTAATTTTCATCGATGTCTCAGCAGCATTTGATACTGTGTCTCACACAATAATGTTACAATGTCTACACGATATTGGCTTATGCAACAATACATTAAAATGGTGTGCCTCTGGGGGGCGGAGCCTGATGTCCAGCGGGTAAGACGCTTCGCGCTGAAGCTCCCGAGAGGCCTACTTAGAATCCTGACTTAATACCTATACAAACTTACTATTTCGCTCCGGGCTGACCGGGGTACCTCGGGGGGGATGGCGGCCCATAAACCAGCGCGCTTGGACTTCGGGTCTCCTTCTTCTTCTCACGGAAAACGCTCCAAAACAGAGGTGTCCTCCCCACAGAAGATGGTTCCATTTCGGGAAAACCCCGAAATGCACCTGGAGATTTTAGAGGAAATACGCGGCGTGAAGGAATTGGTGCAGTCCAATGGAGAAGCGCTTAGAGCCATGCGAGAAGACTTTGGAGTGCTCCAGGACCAACTTGAAAGTCTCTCATTACGGCAGGACAATATGGCGGGGGTCCTCGACTCGCACGCGGTGCGCTTGGGCACACTGGACAAGGCTGAGCGCCAGATACAGAATCTTCAAAAGGAGTTAGAAGATAGCAATAATCGAGCCCGTCGCAACAATGTGAGGCTCATTGGAATACCGGAGGGGGTGGAAGCGGGAGATATGAGAGAATTCCTGCTCAAAACTCTTCCCTCCTTGCTGAAGATCACCTTTCATAAAGAACTGGAAATCGATCGTGCACACCGTGTTCCTACCCACATGGCGCTCAACCGAACGACCCCCCGGCCTATTATCTTTCGCTTGCTACGATATCAACAAGTGGAACAAATTTTAAATGCTGCCCGGGCGAACCATCATTTGGAATTTGAAGGTCACAAAGTCTCCTTCTTCCCTGATTTGGCAAAGCCTACCGTTGACCGACGGAAGAAACTCCTTGCTTTTCGCCCTCGACTTCAACAGCTACAGGCTCGCTTTGGCCTGTTGTATCCCGCGAAGCTCCGAGTGACTCTCCACAACCAAACCAGGACATTCGAAGATCCTGATCTACTATCAACATTTTTAGACTCCAAAGAAGCAGAGCAGATGCGCTAATCCAACGACTTGGACTTTTCTTTGCCGGCTCTGTCCGCCATTTTGAAGGGCCCGATGCGGCGGTCATAGTCAAGCACAGAGACTACCTGGACTTTCTTTCTTTCTTTCTATGACTTTTTTGTTTTTTGGTCTCCTATCCCTCCATGATGTGTGCCTCGGTCGGATTCGGAGCACGCACAGTCCTACAGGTTATGTGTTTTTTCAATTTCGGCCTTCTCTGGGGCTTCTCCCCGCAGACACATGGTCGCCAGTAATTTTTGGGGTTCTGCTTCTTCTCTACCGCGCTGCGGTTTTTCTTCTTTAATGTGGGGCGCTTCATTGTATTATCTAAGCTTATTTTCTTTTATGCCATATGTACAGTCAGATACAGTCAATATGAGGGACATTGTGAAATTATGTGCGCTATCATGCTCAGAATTTTTAACTTGTCTGAATGGCCTTATGTAAATCTTATCACTCAACGTAAAGGGCATTAATAGTCCAATCAAAAGAAAGAAAATCCTTAGCTATCTTAGCCATGAGCATGCTGATTTAGCGTTTCTTCAGGAAACGCACTTAAACTCTGCTGAAACACTAAAACTTAATGTTAAGCCTTACATGGTGGCTGCCTATTCTCCCGCCGTTTCCAAACGGTGTGGGGTAGCCATTCTGGTTAAGAAATCTTTGCAAGCTACTGTAATTGATACTAGCGCTGACAAGGAGGGTAGATGGGCCCGAGTACATCTTAAGGTTGGAGATAGTGAATTTACATGTATTTGCATTTATGCCCCGAATGTGGACAACCCTGCTTACTATGCAAGTATTGCGCAGTTGGCACAGGCCTCTGCCCATACTCCATTAATACTTGGTGGTGATTTTAATCAAGTGTTAGACCCTCTGATAGATAGACAGCCACCTAGAACGAGTAGTCCACCCAAGAGTCTTGCTACCCTCACAGCTCTGATGCAAGATCTTGCGCTGGTAGATATATGGAGGCTGCTTCACCCCTCCGACTTAGAGTTCACTTTCTTTTCTGCCCCCCATCACTCCCAATCTAGAATAGATTTCTTTCTCATTTCCAAAGCACTGATTTCTCAAGTAGACACGACTAGGATTCATCCTCTCCATATTTCAGATCATGCTGCCATATCTTTATCATTACATGTCACTGCGCGGGACGATTCTCCCCGAGCTTGGTTTTTTGATAGATCCTTACTGGGTCAAAAAGATTTTCAGGTTGATATAAAGGCCGCTATCCAAGATTATTTTCATTTTAACTCACCCCATGACACAGCGAGCTGGGCTTGGTGGGAGGGTTTTAAAGCATCTATCCGCGCAACTATAACTAGCTATCAAATTCGGCAGGGGAAACAAAGAAAGCAGCATTTACTGATTCTAGAGCAGCAGATACAAGCTGGGGAGCGTATCCTCACGTCCCGTACTGACCCATGTATTTTACTCCGTTTACAACGCTTGCGTTTTCAATACAATCAGCTTTTGTACACTGCTGCTGTTAAAAATATTGAATCACAACAAGGGCTATATTATCGGGAAAATAATCGTGCTGGTAAATTATTAGCAAATGCCCTAAAAGGTAAAAAAGAAGCCAAGCGCGTTACCGCCCTCCGTAATCCGTCGGGGGGGGGCTTGGTCACTAAAGATACCGAAATCTTAGAACTCTTTCGTGACTTTTATATTCGGCTTTATCAATCTGAATGTGATTTTGAGCCAGATGTATTTGAACGCTTACTTTCAGGGGTACAAAGACCGACCCTATCTGACGAAGATAGAGTGGCCTTGGACACACCATTTACTGTCTCAGAAATTCATTCTGCTATCAAGAAATGTGCCTCAGGTCGAGCCGCAGGCCCAGACGGTCTCCCTGCTGAATTCTACAAAACCTTTCACGCTGACTTAGCTCCAGTTTTGAAACTTTATTTTTCTGCTCTGGCCGAGGAGGGTTCTCCTTCTGGGTCCTTTTCAATGGCAAATGTAGTAGTTTTTGAGAAAGAGGGGAGAGACCCGCAACTAACAGCTAATTATCGTCCAATTTCCCTCCTAAACGCGGACTATAAAATATTTGCCACCATTCTCTCTACCCGGCTCTCTGATAGGATGCCTACCTTAATACACCCAGATCAATGCGGTTTCATTCCTGGTAGATCCACTGCTGACAATGCTCGGACTCTATGCCATGTACTGACTACCGCAGTTAATCTTGATCGCCCATTTGTTGGCCTCTCACTTGATGCTGAGAAGGCCTTTGATCGCTTAGAGTGGCCCTTCCTGTTTGCAGTCCTCCGCTGGTACGGATTCGGGGAAGGTTTTCTCCGTTGTCTTCGCACCATGTACGCACAGCCTACAGCCAGTATATGTGTCAATGCTTTAAAGTCTCAGCCTTTTCCCCTTCAACGCGGCACCCGCCAGGGATGCCCACTGTCTCCACTTCTCTTCGATCTTGCACTCGAACCCTTGGCTTTACTAATCCGGTAATCGGAGAAGATTCATGGAGTCCCCTTCACCCATAGGGAAATCAAAATTTCAGCGTATGCTGACGACCTTATGCTTTTTGTCTCTATAGACTCAGTACCGGCTGTCCTAGAGCAAATTGGTAAATACTCACAACTGTCCGGTTATAAGATAAATTGGACCAAGTCGGTAGCCTTTCCATTAAATCCTTTGCTTCATCAGGCAGATATGCAACCCTTCCCCTTTTTATGGCAACCTCGCATGGTCAAATACCTTGGGGTTCACTATTGTTCTCCTTTGGAAGACACTATCTCCTTCAATGCCAAAGACTTAACCTCTAAAGTCCGGGCGCTTACTCACCGCTGGACTCCTTTAACACTTACCTGGTGGGGTCGATTAGAAACCATAAAAATGATGATTGTTCCGAAAGTGAATTATATCTTAGAAATGTTGCCCTGTCTCTTACCTCGACGTATATATAAAGATATAGAGGGCCTTCTGACTAGATACTTGTGGCAAAACAAGACACCTAGGATAGCGAAACATAAGCTGCAAGCAGATAAGGAAAATGGGGGTGTCAGATTCCCTGATTTCCTGAAGTATCATCAATCTTTTCTTCTCAAACAAGGCGCTCGTTGGCTGGAAGATCCAGTACCGAGTAGGCCTGTGTGGCTAGACATAGAAGAGGACCTTTGCAAACCGATTCCTCTCACTTTTCTCCCTGGTATGACTCTCCCATCAGACTCCCACTTTCCACCAATGCTTTTAGACACCTTAGGTGCCTTTAATAATCTTATGCAATCTTTAGACTCCCGACTCTGTCCGTTAGACAAGCTCCCACTTTGGTACAATACCCGATTTCGAATACAAAATAAGCCGATGGCGTGGAGCCCCTGGTACACTAGGGGCATTTGGATTCCTAGTCAGTTGTTCCATGAAGGTCGCTGGAAAACTTTTAGTGAATTGCAAATTGAATTTGGTCTCCCAGCGAAACACTACTTTCAGTTGGTGCAACTTCAGCATTGCCTTCGGAGTGCTAAGGTGCTCCCGCCATCGGCCTCCCCTACACAAGGTTGGTTGGAGACTATCCGATCTATCGGTAGCTCTCCGGGTGTAGCATCCAATTTTTACAAAACCTTATGTAATGCTATAACTAGAGATACCCCTATAGCGCAGAAAGCATGGGAGAGAGAATTGCATGTGACTTTGACCCCGGAGCAATGGAGCCTTGTCTGGAGTAGAGTGACACGGGTCTCCCGATCCGCCTCACTCACTCAGACACTCTTCTTTCTAGCCCACCGGTGTTTTTACACTCCTGACAGATTAGCCAAATGGAACACTACTCAGGGCAATAGTTGTTGGACATGTCATGCGGCCATTGGTTCACTACCTCATGTTATGTATGAATGTCCCGCACTACAGTATTACTGGCGTCGGGTCTGGGGTCGTATCCAGTCTATTTTGCACTTTCAAGAGCCCCTTTCTTGGAGGATAGTGGGACTTCGCTCAGCTGCGGGGATCCCCTCTCTTCCAAAAACGGCTTACTTCCTTTTGGACTTTATGCTTGGCATTGCTATTTCCCTAATTACGAAATACTGGAAAAATAGCTCCCATCTGAGCCCCAATGAATGGTGGAATCATGTCTGTCTCTACAGTCACTATGAACAAATACCTCGTATGTTTGCTTCCCCCATTCAGACTCCTCATCATGGGTCTAAATGGAAGATGCTCAATGACTATGTACATTCTGCTCAATGCTCTCATCTGACTGTCTAAATTTGTATATATCTTTGTCCCATGATTATTCTGTATCGCAGATACTCTTTTGATTGTTTTGATGTATAATCACTGTTGTTTGGAAGCGCTCACATGCTGGCATAATCAGCTAGAGAAGAAGCGTGGGGGGGGGGGGGTAATTGGGTTTACTTTTCTTTATTGTATACTTGTTTTGTCTCCTTTGGTGTGTTGTTTCTTTTGTTTGTTGCAAAATGAAAATAAAAGTTTAAAAAAAAAAAAAAAAAAATGGTGTGCCTCTTATCTAACCAATCGTACGCAGTTAGTAAAATATGGTGACAAAAAATCCTCTCATTTTTCGATTGGACAAGGCATACCTCAAGGTTCAGCTTTATCATCTATTCTCTTTGATATTTATATTCAACCCATATGTCAAATTATTAATATTCATGAAATTAATACGCTGATGACATTATGATTTATACTATAATTGACCAAAATACCTTTGATACAACAAAAATTAATAACTGTTTGGCTGATATGAATGATCGGTTTAATAACAACAACTTAAAAATAAATTCTGACAAAACAAAAGCAATGTTCATATCTAAATTCCAGTCCTTAAAACTACCAATTGAAATTAATTTATTAAATAGAGAAATAAAAATTAAAGATGAAGTAAGATATTTAGGTGTAACATTAGATAAATATTTTAATTTTAAATCTCATATAAACAAAATTGCATCAAAAGCATACCATAGTTTAAAGATTATAAGAAGACTAAAACCAATACTAAATACAAATCACTTTCGCACTGTATGTCAGGCAGTCATAACACCTCTACTTGATTTTGGAAACATCTTGTATCAAGGTCTTCCTAAACACTCTATCCATCTTCTCCAATTAGTTCAGAACACTACTGCACGTATTATAACTGGCTCTACAAAATTTGAACACATAACTCCTGTCCTCAAACAGTTACTTTCCTTCCGGTTATTGCAAGAGCAAAATATAAAAACCTAATGTCTATTTTCAAAATTTTTCACCAATCCTCAGCAGATATTCTACAATCTATAATTTCAAAAGACAAGAGCATAATACCAAGACGATCTCAAAATATCAATTAACTTAATACTCTTTTGAACTTCAACAAATCAAAACAAATGATTTCTAAAAGAGTGTTTTCCTTTATGGCACCAGAGTTATGGAATTCTATTCCTGAAGACTTAAGAACTCAGGAAGACATTAAGGACTTTTGCAAATCTTTAAAGACTTATTTAGTTATAGAATCATTTGGTGAAATAACTTAAATTTACCATTATGTATATCTAATTTCACTATGATATAGTATTATAACATAGTGTTTTGTTTTGTATTTATACTGTAATTTATCGTTTTTGTTTTCCCATAACCTCAGTATATAAGCCTTTGTTGTCTTGTCAACCACTTTGATTGAAGGATAAGGTGGTATACAAAACTGGTTAAATAAATAAATAAATGTAAAGTTTTTATAAACTATAAACTATCAGCTATAATTTTGCACCACACCACATGGTGAATAATAATGAAATGCAAAACTTAAAAATGCATGAAAAAACTTTCTTGTTTTTTGTGTGTAAAATTTCATAAATATAAAATAAAAAAAAAAAGCATGAAAAGCACCTCATATTATTCAAATCAAATAATGCAACTCGTGAGCTGCTAACAAGTGGCCTGATGTGCCGGCCATGAAATTAAATGGTGCATGGCAGAAAAATGTCTTTGATGGTCAGGGGGTCCCCTTCCCCCAGAACCATCAATGACTCAGGGCTTTACCCCCTCCCCCCCCCCCCATAAATACTTCCCTACCCCTGGTGTCCCCTAAGCCCCAAAACAACCTCCCCAGGACTCCCATGATTCCTAAAGACTCCCATACTGAAGACCACCTGTCCAGTCTCTCAAGGGGGCCTACCTTTGAAGTCCCTAGTGATTTAGTGAGATATGTTGGCAGGAGCAATCCCCTCTTGCTTCAGGGTACAACATGTGTCTGGGATCCCCTAGAGTTAGTCCTGTAGTAGTCCCACCACTAGAGATTCCTGTGCACCCTGCTGAAGGTTGTGAAAAATAACCCCAGATTTGAGCTGGTGTTATTTTCTCTTGGAATAGCGCAGCTTGTGGTGATCATGGCAAGATGCATTATTTCTTTACTGCAGGAGTCACTAATCCGCGGTACCAAGTTTCTGCAGGTTAGTGACTTTCATGGTAAACTAAGCTACATTAAAATGTCAGCTTTTACTGCAGCTTATTAACTATTCCCCTAGAGCTTTAAAGGTGCAATATCTTTATCTTTATCTTTATTTCTTCACTTGATAGACCGCTTTTGTCGAAACATTAAAGCGGTTTACAAAAAATAAAAGGTCAACGCCGCTAAACTATGGAAAAGGAACACCATAATATAACAGGAAAGAAGAGAAAAGGACAGAGCAAAACAAATAAGACCATAAACTTGGACCAAGGACTCCAGGGGGTCAAGCACAGGTAGACAAATCAAAGGGACAGAACAAAGGGAAAACAGGACAAACAAACATAATAATAGCATAACAAACAGACCAACAGTAACTCAGGAAGGAACATCAGGAAGAAGGTCAAAGGCTTGCTGGAACAGATGAGTTTTCAGTAATGTCTTGAACTTGGGATAAGAGGGCTCTAAACAGAGGGAGGGTGGTAGGGCATTCCAAAGCAAGGGACTGAGAAAGAAGAAAGTCGAATGACGAGTTTGTTCTAAGTGTGCCTGTGACGGAGAGGGTAAAGACAAGCGATTGGCATGCAGAGAGAGGAGCTGGCGGTATGGAGTATGAAGGGAAATAAGGTCAGCTAGATAGAGAGGGTTATGTGTGTAAATGGCACTATGCGTTAGAATGAGAAATTTATAATGAAAGCGAAAACGGAGAGGCAACCAGTGCAGTCGAAAGAGAATGGGAGTGATGTGATCAAATCGATGGGCAAACGTAATGAGACGGGCTGCAGTGTTTTGAATAAGCTGTAAATGTTGAAGCTGGTAGTTTGGAAGGTTGGCTAAGAAAATATTACAGTAGTCAAGTCTGCTGGTGACCAGGGCCAGAACAAGGGTGATCAGTGAACTAGAGGGGAGAAGGGAGCGGGCAGCCCTAATTCGACGTAAGACTGCAAATGAACGGCGGGTAAGAGAGGAAATGTGACTGTGGAAGGAAAGGGAGGAGTCTAGGATTACCCCCAGGTAGCGGAGGGAAGAAGTGAGAGGAATTGGAACAGGGCCAATCTTAGGTGCAGCAGTAGGGCAAGAACCATTCAGGGAAACCCACATAGCTGTGGACTTGGAGGGATTTAGATGTAAAAAGTTCTGAGAGAGCCAAGAGGCAACATGGGAGAGACAAAGGTTAAGCTGAGAGATGTCCAGGGAAATCAGTGAGGTATGGAAAAGGAGGATAATGTCATCAGCATATATGTAGGATGATACTGGGTACTGCTGTATTAGGAGAGGCAAAGGGGAGAGGAAAATGTTAAATAGCAGAGGCGAAAGAACAGAGTGAGAGGGAAAGAAGAAGAGGACTGATCATTCGAATGGACAGTGAAGGAACGGGCTGTGAGAAAGGAGTGGAACCACTGCCAGACTGTGCTACGTAACCCGAAATCATACAGACGAGAAAGAAGAGTTCGGTGGTCAAACAAGTCAAATGCTGCGGAGAGATCAAGAGACACAATGTGGGCAACATGTATTTCAATAACCCAATGGACACCGATGATTGTGATCCTGCAATAATTACAGCATTTACTGGAGATAGAACATTTCAATAAGTGGGAACTCTTTTAGGAGGCTGGAGATGGGCATCTTTCTGCTTCCGGTTTTGGACAATCATAAATAAAGATGAATAAATAAAAACAAAATAGAAAAAGAAATATAAGGTGACACCTTTTTATTGGACTAACTTCATTTTTGATTAGCTTTCAGGAACTAAAACCCCTTTCCTCGAGTGGAAACAGTGAGCAAAAGATGAGATCAGGAAAACTTTCCAATGATAGTCTGAAAGCGATAAAGTGAAAGGTGGGGGAGACACATAGGTCATGAAAAGGTGACAAGGTGGGAGAATGTTCTGGTTCATAATATGAAAGCAAACCCAAATCAGTTTCTAACATAAAAGTCAAAGTCAGAATATCATTCATTAAACAGATATTTCTTTCCACCATTCCAAAAATATGCTTGGCTCTATGTGCTTACGATATCCTAAAATAACATTTGCAACTATTTAGGTCCTGCAGCTGCAATTACTTTCAACACGACATCAAAGTCTATTGAAACAGGACTGCAAAAGGAAAGAAAAAGAAAAGAAAGGGAACTATTCTTAGGAAAGGGCAGCGGAAATGGCCCCTTAGTCACTTTTCAATAGTTTGCAAGGTGCATCAGCAATTTGTACTGTTTCAGCAGTGGCCTTGTTAAGTGATGTCTCTCACTTATGTCATGTTCAGTCACTGGTTAGCTTGGACAGTGACAGCCTTAGTTCCACCAAACAGGAAGCGAATGTGCCTTGGTTAGGCAGATAGTCTGTACTGTGATTTTATATGCTGTGCATGCCCCTGCAACTCTAAAGCTGTGTTTTTAAAATTAATGTTCCCTTTATTACCATTTTCAGATGTCATTTTACACAAACATACTTAACCAAGGATGATTACAAGCAGTACTCAATAGAAGAAAATAACATATTGCAATAGGCAACCTAAATCCAATACTTTCTTGTGATACTGGTCCCCAGTGGCCATGCAAGGGGCTGATTGGGGAGATACAATTATCACGAGGGGAGGGGGGATCTCTCCTACCTCACCTGGGTCTTGAGGTGTGAGGGCAGAATCTTCTTCAAAGCCCTAACTCGGGAAGAATCAGTCAAGCTCTCAGTGTCTTCCATGTTTTTTTCCTTTCAGGCACTTAGCCACAATAACAGATGTCACGGTCCGTTTCAGATACCCTGGGCAAACTGGGTGAATCAGTATATCAAACAGTTTATCCATTATTTCACAGACAAATAAAGATGAAAAATCACATGTCACAAAATACAAAAATAGACAGCGGAGAACCTTTCGAAATCTTCCTCTCAGTTCTCCTCTTCTTTTCGCTTGCAAATGGCAAGCAACATGGAAGGTAGTGACAGTGAATCAGGAAAATGATTACCCTGGATGACTAGTCCCTGCAAAGTCTGTGCTAGGATTTCTGGTACTCCCTACAATGTACAAATAAGTGCACCCCCCTCCCCAACAGCTGACACCCTACCCCACCTGGGCCAGAAGATGGAAATCAGTACAGTGAAGCAGTACAGAGCTGCCACACCCTGCCCCCTCGAACCACATCCTGACAACTAGGGCAAGAAAGTGAGATATGCATAGCTGAGTGCTAAGTTCCCCCCCCCCCCAACACACACACACACCCCTTGCTTAGTGTGTCATACCAGCCCTAAGTCCCTTTGGGTGAACAAAAAATAGTGTTTAGGAGGGTCTTTATACATGCCCCTTCAAGAAGGCATTTATTTGTGCTGCAGACAGGTGTAAATGCTGACATTCTGATTTATTGACATCGATGTTGATTCTTCTTGTAAGATGAGCAATCTACTTTGATATTGCAGGCCACCTCTAACCATTCCCATTACATGCCTTTAATCCATCTCCTGGAAAACTAAACATGATGTGCATCACCATGCAGAAATGGCCCCTTTTTTATAATCAAGCAAACAAGAACCAATGTTCATGGAAACAAAACAATATCCAAAGAGGCAAGATTCCAAATGAGACATGAATCACAAAAATCTAATTTTTGTCGGGTGCACTGTCACAGGAGAAAGAGATGGATTTCTCTCCCCCGCCGCAGTAAACCCATTTTGATTTAAATATAAAAAGTGAAAGGCCACTTAGTTGAATAGTGTTGAAGTCTATTCTGGCACCATTCAGCTAAGTGGCTTTTCACTTTTTACATTTAAATCAAAATGGGTTTACAGCAGCAGGGGAAAGAAATCTGTCTCCTTCTCCTGTGACAGTACACCCTACAAAAATTAGATATTTGTGATTCATGTCTCATTTGGAATATTGCCCCTTTTCTATAATGGCATTTACATGTGTATGCCAATTTACATATGCAAATGCTGCTGTTTACAGTATACTTTGAGATACTTCTCATATAACCATATATGTGTGTATGAGGAAGTGATAACATAAGAATATAAGAACATAAGATATGCCATACTGGGTCAGACCAAGGTCCATCAAGCCCAGTATTCTGTTTCCAACAGTGGCCAAACTAGGTCATATGTACCTAGCAGTTTCCCCAAGAGACACAAGTTCCACAATGCTTGTACTGGGTCAAGCATTGATATCTTCGGTCACTTCTTAATAATGGTTTATGGACCTTTCCTCCAGGAACTTGTCCAAACCTTTTTTAAACCCAGCTACACTAACAGCCTTTACTACATCCTCCGGTAACAAATTCCAGAGTTTGATTACACGTTGAGTGAAAAAATATTTTCTTTTATTGGTCTTAAATAGTTTACCCTGTAGCTTCATTGCATGTCCCCTAGTCTTTCTATATTCTGATAACGTAAACAATCGATCTAGGTTTACCCGTTCCATTCCGTTCATTAATTTATAGACATCTATCATATCTCCCCTCAGCCATTTCTATTCCAGTTTAAAGAGCCCTAACCTTTTTAGCCTTTCTTCATAGGAGTATCCTTCCATCCCCTTTACCATTTTGGTGGCTCTTCTCTGAATCTTTTCTAAAATCGCTATATCCTTTTTAAGATACGGCGACCAGAATTGCACACAATATTCAAGGTGCGGTCTCACCATGGAACGATATAGAGGCATTATAATATCTTTTGTTTTATTTTCCATTCCTTTCCTTATCATACCTAGCATTCTATTTGCTCTCTTGGCCGCCGCTGCACACTGGGCCGAGGGTTTTAACATGGTATCCACAATGATGCCTAAATCTTTTTCCTGGGTGGTGGTTCCTAATGTGGAACCTTGCATTGTGTAACCATAGTTTGGGTTGTTCTTCCCTAGGTGCATAACCTTGCACTTGTCCACATTAAATTTCATCTGCCATTTTGATGCCCAGTCTTCCAATTTATCAAGATCCTCTTGCAATTTTTCACAATCGTCTTGGGTTTTTAACAACTTTAAATTGTTTTGTGTCATCTGCAAATTTGATAACCTCACTCGTTATTCCACTTTCCAGGTCATTTATGAATATGTCAAAAAGCAGCAGACCCAGCACAGATCCCTGGGGTACACCACTATTCACCTTTCTCCATTGGGAAAATTGGCCATTTAGCCCTACCCTCTGCTTTCTATCTTTTAACCAGTTCCTGATCCACAATAGTACACTGCCTCCTATCCCATGACTCTTTAGTTTTGCCAAAAGTCTCTGATGAGGGACCTTGTCAAAGGCTTTCTGAAAGTCCAGATACACAATATCAACCGACTCACCTTTGTCCACCTGTTTATTCACTCCTTCAAAAAAACATAACAGATTAGTAAGACAAGATCTTCCTTGTCTAAAGCCATGTTGGCTGTCTCCCATTAGGTTGTGACTATCTATATGCTGAGTAATTTTATTCTTTATGATGGTTTGTACCATTTTTCCCAGTACTGACGTCAGACTCACCGGTCTGTAGTTTCCTGGATCACCCCTGGAACCTTTTTAAAAATTGGTGTTACATTGGCGATCCTCCAATCTTCAGGTATTAGAGATGATTTTAATGATAGTTCACAGATTACTGATAGCAGGTCTGCAATCTCATATTTCAGTTCTTTCAACACCCTTGGATGTATACCATCCGGCCCAGGTGATTTGCTACTCTTCAGTTTATCTAATAGTTGTAAGACATCTTCCCGATGTATCGATATTTCCTTCAATTCTTCCACACCTTTAAATACCACTTCCGTCATGGGTAACATCCCTACATCTTTCTCAGTAAAGACCGAAGCAAAGAATTCATTCAGTCTCTCCGCTATCGCCTTGTCGCCTCTTAGTGCTCCTTTAACCCCTCTATCATCTAATGGACCAACTGACTCTCTCACAGGTTTTTTGCTACGAATGTACTTGAAAAGGTCTTTATTTCGTGTTTTTGCTTCCGCAGCAAGCTTCTTCTCAAATTCTCTCTTTGCCTGCTTTATCAATGCCTTGCATATGACTTGCCAGTGCTTGTGTTGTTTCCAGGTTTCGTCGTTTGGCTCTTTTTTCCATTTCCTGAAAGTTGCTTTTTTGGCAATAACAGCCTCTCTGACCTCACCTTTAAACCATGCTGGCAGTTTTTTGGACTTCCTTCCACTTTTCTTAAAGCGTGGAATACAGCTGGTCTGGGCTTCCAAGATAGTATTTTTCAACAACACCCAAGCTTGATGTACGTCTTTAACCTTTGCAACTGCTCCTTTTAGTTTTTTCTTAACTGTTTTCCTCATTTTATCATAGTCTCCCTTTCGAAAGTTAAAAGGTAGTACTGTGGATTTCCTTACTATCCCTCCTCCACTAATTAAATCAAAGGCGATCATGCTATGATCACTATTGCCATGTGGCCCCAAAACCCTTATCTCTTGCACTAGATCTGGTGTTCCACTAAGGACTAGGTCTAATATGGCTTCCCCTCTGGTCGGTTCATGAACCAGCTGCTCCAAGAAGCAGTCATTTATTTCATCCAGGAACTTTATCTCCCTAGCATGTCCTGACGTGACACTGACCCAGTCGATACCAGGGTAATTGAAATCACCCATTATTATTACTGCACTGTAACGTTTGTTAGCCTCCTTGATTTCTTTGAGCATTTCATCATCCATTTGGTCATTCTGGCCAGGCGCTCGATAGTACACCCCCACTGCCATTGCCTTCCCCCTTTTATATGGAATTTCAATCCATACAGATTCTACAGCAGATTTTGTTTCCTGCAAAACTTTAATCCTTTCTGAGTCAATGCCCTCTCTAACATAGAGCGCAACCCCTCCACCAATTTGATCAGCTCTATCATTACGATATAGTTTGTACCCAGGTATCACAGTGTCCCACTGGTTGTCCTCCTTCCACCATGTCTCTGATATTCCAATCATATCTAACATTTCATTTAGTGCTATATATTCTAACTCTCCCATCTTATTGTTTAGACTTCTAGCATTTGCATACAAGCATTTTAGAGAATGTATTTTGTTCATGTTAATTTGGCTATTGTTAGACATGGGTAAATTGGGATCTTTAAGCTCTGTCTGCTCCATACTTGAGGGCATTTGGGCTACTTTACTCTTTTGTGGAACCTCTCTGCTTTTGGTAGTATCCTTCAAGGATACATTCTTCCGAACCATCTGCTCTTGGGCGACTGTCGGCTTTCCCCTAATATCTAGTTTAAAAGCTGCTCTATCTCCTTTTTAAAGGTTAATGCCAGCAGCCTGGTTCCATCCCGGTTAAGGTGAAGCCCATCCCTTCGGAAGAGCCCCTCCTTTCCCCAGAATGTTCCCCAGTTCCTAACAAATGCAAAACCCTCATCTCTGCACCATTGTCTCATCCACGCATTGAGACTCCGGAGCTCTGCCTGCCTTTTGGGTCCTGCGCGCGGAACAGGAAGCATTTCGGAGAATGCTACCCTGGAAGTTCTGGATTTCAACTTCCTACCTAAAAGCCTAAATTTTGCCTCCAGAACCTCCCTACCACATTTTCCTATGTCATTGGTACCGACATGTACCAAGACAGCAGACTCCTCCCCAGCACTATCTAAGACCTTATCTAGGTGGCGCGTGAGGTCCGCTACCTTCGCACCAGGCAGGCATGTTACCAGGCGATCCTCACGTCCACCAGCTACCCAGCTATCTACGTGCCTAATGATCGAATCACCAACTATAACGGCTGTCCTAACCCTTCCCTCATGGGCACATGGCCCTGGAGAAACTTCCTCGGTGCGAGAGGGTTTTACATCACCTGGAGGACAGGTCCTAGTTACAGGATCACTTCCTGCCACACCAGGGTGATGCTCTCCTGTCACGTGACCTCTCTCCTCCATGGCAACAGGGGTGCTGCCAGACTGGAGGTGGGACTTCAGGACTATATCCCTGTAGGTCTCGTCTATGTACCTCTCTGTCTGTCTTATGTTTTCCAAGTCTGCTACTTTAGCTTCTAGAGAACGGACTTCTTCCCTGAGAGCAAAGAGCTCCTTGCACCTAGTGCACACGTAAGACCTCTCACCAACTGGGAGATAATCATACATGTGGCACTCAATGCAGAAGACTGGAAAGCCCCCATCCCGTTGCTGGACTGCTGTCTGCATCTTAGTTTTAAGTTTGTGTCTAGATCTTTAAGTTCTTACCTACTAGGGGTTGCTATGGGTATTTATAACAATAAAACTGTACCTAATACGTTTAATATACCTTGTTCACCTGAAGCTAAATTAATCTCAGGTCCTTAGTGTATGACTGATTTGGGTAATGAGCTTCACCTGAAAGCACCTCCTGTCCTTTAAGATGTGTAAGTACCTATAAAGCTATGATTATCCCATGGGAGGGTGGGAGTGGGGAGGGAGGGAGGGAAATAACACCTATTAAAAGAGGGCTGCTACACAGTACCCTGTCTTGTGCTGCTGAGGTAAGCTAAATTCTGATTTGATTTAAATTATAGCTCTTAGCTGCTGCTGCTAGGCTCTAACTTCTTATGAAATTTAAACTACAAGCTCTCTGCTGGATTCTAAATTTAACCAGAAAGCTCTCTTCTGTGTGTTAAATTTAAACTAACAGTACTTTGCTGTTACTTGGCCCTGAGTGTCTATTAAATTTAAACTACAAGCTCTCTGCTGGGTATGAAATATAACCAGAAAGTTCTCCTCTGGGTTTTTTAATTCAAACTTTAATTGCTGCTACTAGGCCCTAACTGATCCAACAAAAAAAACAGTAGGTTCACAGATTTAAAGCTTATTTATTTGTATGTACTGTATGTGTGCGTGTATGTATGTATTATTGATCTTTTGGCTCTTCTGAAACAGCTTAAAGCCTCTAATTAAGCACATTTTTGAGGGCTGAGTGAATAGCTTCTATTTTTAGTGAGTTGCTAGGTGAACTGGAGGCATTCTGGCCATTTGTTTTGTTTATGTGATGTTTGTTATCTTTTATATTCATTTATATTTTATATTCATTTTATGTTATACTGTTATATTTACTTATGTAATGTTAATGAAATTTAAGTTGATGTATTGACTTCCGGTGGCATGGTGGGCTTTTCTCTGCTTTTCCATAGTAAATTTACTCGGGGGAGGTAGCCCAACCTAATAGTGTGCTTACGGGTTGCAGTGGCGCCGACTTTGCAGTTGGAGAGGTTATGGCCACGAAATCTGCCCGGAAAGAAAAGCCCCGCGGTGTGGAAGCCAAGATGGCCGAGAGTGGTGTGGAGGGCCAGATCCTGCCTGCACGGGGCTTGGTAGTGGCGGAGGTCTCCAAAGCAGTAGTGCTGGCTCTGGAGGATCGTCTCGGTGGCCTGGCTGCCCAGATGAGTACGGTGGTACAAGCCGTCGCGGACTTTAATGGACGTGTAGAGCAAGCAGAACAGCGTATAAGCACGTTGGAAGGTGGCCACACTCAGGCCTCTGATCGGATCCAAAAGCTGGAGGAACAGCTGGCAAAGCAAGCTGAGAAACTAGAGGATCTAGAGAACAGGAGCCGCCGAAATAACCTGCGGTTCATCGGCATAGCGGAATCGGTGAGGGAGGTCGATTTGCGCTGCTACCTGGAAAAGTGGATCCCCGACCATTTGCCGTTAGCCGAAGGCTTGGGGGAGATCGTCCTGGAGCGAGCTCACCGGCTGGGCCCATACCGTGAAGGAGACAATAGGCCGAGGGCAGTCATCGCCAGATTCCTCAACGCTGCCCAGAAGGAGGGAGTCCTGTGGGCGGCTCGGCAGCAGCGCCGCGGTGGAAATGGCGCCAATACTCTCCTCATATTTCAAGACTATTCTGCAGGAGTTTCTCTACGCCGGAGAGCCTATAAAGAAGTTTGCAGCCTGCTAGTGGAGAGGGGCCTTCGTTTTACGCTGGCTTATCCTGCCCGCTTGAGAGTGGACTGTGACGGAGGGCAGCGGCTGTTTTCGTCTCCCGAGGAAGCCATGGCGTACTGCCAACAGCGTGGTTGATGGCGTCGGCCCTTACCTGGCTGGAGGAGTGCTGTACCCCGACTGGCTGTGGGCTTGATCCGTACTCTGCGAGTGCAGGGACCTTGTCAGATCCGCTCTTGGGACGGCGAACAGTAAATGCTGCATCTACCCTTTGGACTGCCTGTGGACCCTGGGTCTTGCTCAGGCCCTACTGGTTTCCTTGTTTATGCCTGTTTCTGCTTGTTTGTATCCCCTTGTTTGGCCGTCCTTGTTAGCGTTGGCTATTTTTCCTGGGGTTGTGGATCTTTGGACGGGTGGGGGGGGGTGGGATGAAGGGTTGAAAGGTTATCTACAGGTATGTTAAGGGGTGCTGACTCGATTTGTGTTCTTTAATGGTGGTAACTGTGGCAGGCTGAATGTTCCCTGGTTGGGCGGGAGGTAACTTTTTCCCTTTTTGGGGCTTCTCCTGTAGTGGGAGCAGGTATGTACTCGGTGTAGCTTGTGGTGGGACGCGGCCGCGGCGCACTCTGCATGTTTAATTTTACATGGAGGGGCGCTGCCAGCTTTGCCTGTGCTCGTTGGGCACTTAGCTATTGTTTTAGACCGGGCTGCGGGTCTACTGCCCTGGTGGTTTGTCTCTTGTGGTTCTCTCCCTTTGGGGGGAGATGATGAGCGGGACCTGCAGCTGTTAGTTCCCCCTTGGGGAGGGCGGCCTGTCTGGTTGCTTCTCACCATTAGCTCTGCTGCTTCTCACCACTAGCTCTTTACTTATTGTATCAGCCCTCTCTCCCCCAAAACCCAGTCGTTTGTTATGATGTGTGTAATTCTTTGCTTGCTCAAGATCAAGGTGTATTGGCGCTTGCTAGTATCTTTTTACTCATAGTGGCTCCTTCAGGCAGCTCCCTGCTGGGCCCTGACTTCACCTGCGTAGTTAATGGCTCCTTTCGCGCCAAGCGGGCGCCATGTGGCTGGGGCCTACCCCTTTTGGTCTTCTCACCTTGTGGCCTTTTCATTTTCTCTCCTGTCTCAGGTTATTTCCCTTTTTACCTGTGGGCACTCTCCGAATTTCCGATTCTCTTAATCTCCTGATTTAAACTCTCTGAATTCCCAGAATCTCCTGGTCTGTTGCATCCCAGGCCTCCCGTTATGCCTCCCCGCTGCCCGGATTGCTTTCACTGGCTCTGTGCACCGTTCCTGGGTGAGCTTTCCACCGGAGTAACTCTGGGCGGCCACTAGGCCTCTCTGTATATTTCTCTGTGTATGTTTGTTGATACTTCCCAGTAATGGGGCGCCCGCGTTGACATTTTGGGGGCCTCCCTCATTTCTTACTACTTTCTTGATTACTCTTTCTGGCCCTTTCTCACTCCTCCGTTTTTATTGTATCCTGTTTTCAGTCTCTTTCTGTTTTTTTCTTTTCCCTTTACTGGGAGACTTGCTGAGGCTGGTGGGGAGTTGTGTATAGGTGGGGGGGATCCTGTGCCCTCTCCGGCCATGTGGGAAGAGTGCTCCCTCTGATGTTTGCTCTCCAGGGGGGCGTGGGATGGTCCGGGGCCTTTATTGCTGGTTAGAATGGGTCTCCCTGACGGACGGACCCCCAATGTGTTTGTGAGCGAGGGGGGAGCTGGCCACTGTCGGCCGCGGGGGGCCGGTAACGCGGCACACTTGGTCCGTAGCACGGACGGGCCGGCACTCGGGGGGATGACCTCTCCGTGGGTGAGGGGGGATAACGACCCCCTATCTTTCCTTCTCCTTTCTTTAACTTTGTGCTCTTGTATACTATTATTCTGTTGATCTCCTCTTTGTCAAGGGCTGCTGATTGGGGGAGATGGGGAAGGCATTGGAGTAACATTGTAGGGGAGGAGCGGGTGGGGCTGCATGCCCAAGAAGGGTTGGTGGGGCCAGGATGACTGGCTGCGGGTGTGTGGATAGTTTGAGTGGGGTTGATGTTGGGGGGGGGAGGGGGGGATGGGGATGGGTAGGCAGGGGGGTCTGTTGGGTTTGAGGGGGGATGGGGGGGGTAACGGAGTATATCTGGGAGTGCGGGATGTCTGTGGTTTGGACGATGAGTGGGGGACTGGTTTGAATGTGTTGGATGATTGGTTCCTTTGGTTCATCCCGATTGGGTTGTTTTGGACAGGGGCCCTTGGCTGGGGGGGCCCTTGCTCACGTATGCAAACGGATCTTTATCAGTGGTATCCCGGTTTGGTGCAGTGTAGTGGCTAAGAACACGCGAATAGTTTCTTGGAATGTCTGTGGGCTGGGATCCCCGGTAAAACGCTATAAGGTTCTACAATATTTGAGGCGCCAGAGGGCGGATGTGGTTTTGTTGCAGGAGACTCACCAGTCGGAGGCGGAACATCAGAAGCTGGGCTCCGGCCCTATTGCTCATGTATATGGTGCTCCTGCGGTGGGGAAGAAGCGGGGTGTAGTCATTCTTATAGGCAAGTCGGTTAGTTGGACCGAGGAAAAAGTGGTGTCGGATGTCGGCGGCAGGTATGTGGCCGTCTGGGGGAGACTAGCTGGGAATAAGGTGTTGCTGTGCTCGGTCTATGGCCCGAATGTCTATGATGCATGTTTTTTTCAGAATCTTTCCCAGTTGTTGTCGGCAGCAGACGGCTACCAGGTAATTATGGGTGGTGACTTTAATGAGGTTTTGGATGCTGGTCTTGACCGATCTGGCGGGTCGGGGAGTGGAAGTCGCCGGGGGCGGCAACGCCTGAGGGGACTGTGTGAAGCCTATGGCTTAGTTGATATCTGGAGGGTGCTGCATCCCGGTGACCGCGATTA
The DNA here is from genome assembly GCA_033557465.1 of Ichthyophis bannanicus. Taxonomy (NCBI): domain Eukaryota; kingdom Metazoa; phylum Chordata; class Amphibia; order Gymnophiona; family Ichthyophiidae; genus Ichthyophis; species Ichthyophis bannanicus. The sequence goes on along the minus strand of CM066033.1, from coordinate 1,011,722,400 downwards.
TACTCATTTGTCCAGGGCGCATGGTACATGGTCACGCATTGACTATTTTTTAGTCGCGGAATCAGTATTTAGCTGGACCTCCCGGGTGGACATAGGATCTCTTGTTATATCCGATCACGCGATCGTGCTCCTGGAGCTAAGAGGATATGGCCTCTCGGCTGGCTGGATGTGGAGATACCCCCTGGAGCTGTGTGGAGACGCTTCGTTTGAGGCATTCTTGCGACAGCGATGGACGGAGTATGAATCCCAGAATGGAGCGCCGGATGTGTCTCCAGCTCTCCTTTGGGAAGCGGGGAAGGCTGTACTTCGCGGCGATATTATTAGTTACCTCAGTCAGCGACGTAAACGGATGAATCAGCAGATACTTCAGTTGGAACGGGACTTAGGCACAGCGCGTAGAGTGGTAGCTGGTAACAAGACCGCGGTTGCTCAGCGCAGATTCCGGGAACTGCAGGCGGAATTGGAGATGTTGCTTCACCGGCGGGCCCAGAAGTCGATGTTATATTACCGGTATCGGCTGCATCGCTTTGGGAATAAAGCTGGGAAATTGATGTCCTCGTTGTTGCGGCCCGCCGGGGGATCTCGGCAGATAGGGGCGATAAAGAAAACGGATGGTACTATTACCCGTGATTCAGCTGAAATTGCGAAAGTCTTTACGGCCTTCTATCAGCGTCTTTACGCTAGTGATGGCGATAGGGACGTAGAGGGGCGCCTCCTCCTTGAGCGGTGTGGGTTACCGCGTCTCGCAGCGGAGCATCTGGAGGCCCTCAATCAACCCCTCACAGGGCAAGAAGTCCAGGCCGCTATTCGGGCTTTGAAGAATGGGAAGGCTCCGGGAGTGGATGGTTATCACAGTGAATTTTACAAAGCCCTGGGGGCTACCGTGGTGCCTCCCCTGGTGGGCTACTTTGAGGACCTGATACAGCGTGGACATTTCCCGTTTGAAGCCAATAAGGCCTTGATAACTATTCTGCCCAAACCAGGGAGGGATCCTCTTCTCCCGAGTTCTTATCGTCCCATTTCCTTACTCAACGTGGATCTTAAGCTCCTAGCTAAAATAATGGCAGACCGGTTGGCGACTTACCTACCTTTGTTGATCCATGGCGACCAGGTGGGGTTTGTGCGCGGGCGTCAGGTTGCGTACAGCCTGCAGCGGATTTTGCTATCGCTCGGAGCAGGGCGACTATCAGGAGACCCCTCTCTTCTAATCAGCTTTGATGCCGAGAAGGCTTTCGATCGGGTCAACTGGGGGTTTATGTATCAGGTCCTGGACGCCGTAGGGATTGGTGGGTTTTTCGTGGACGTGGTTCGATTACTTTATGCGCACCCTATTGGGGCGATTATGATTAATGGAAATATGTCGGCTGACTTTGATATTCAGAAGGGCACTCGGCAGGGTTGCCCACTCTCGCCCCTCCTCTTTGTCCTTTCGTTAGAGCCCCTCCTGACTCTCATTAGAACTTCTTCTCTAATTCGGGGGATTCAGTTGGGGAGTGAGGAGTTCCGCCTTGCAGCCTTCGCAGATGATTTGTTGGTTCACTTGGGGGATCCGGTGGCGGGTCTGCCTTGCTTAATCAAGCTTATTCAGGAGTATGGGGAGCCGTCGGGGCTTCGCCTCAACTTTGATAAATCAGAGGCGTTATTCTTGGCCCCCGCGGCACATCCCGGGTGGCACGGGCCCTTCCCTCTACAGTGGGCGAAAGGACACTTTAAGTACCTAGGTATTTACCCGCCGGCGCGGTTAGAAGATCTTTACCAGCTTAATATCTCTAAAATTATGCGGGAGGTGACGGCTTGTGTGGATCGGTGGTGGGACCTGCCCCTGTCCCTGGGGGGCCGTGTCGCTCTCTGCAAGATGGCGATCTTTCCGAAGATCCTTTACCCACTTCAGACGCTCCCGCTGTTTCTACGATGAGCTGATATTCGGCAACTGGAACGCATATTTAACAGGCTCCTTTGGCGGGGACGGAAGCCTCGGGTTCGTCTGGCGATTTTACAGCAACCTTGGGGACTAGGCGGGATGGGCTTTCCCGATATTCGGCGCTATACTGTGGCTTGTTTGCTGCGCTATGTTCGCGACTGGTTATGGGATCTGACCGTATGCTCCCCGCTGAGGTTGTGGACAGCCGCGCTGGCACCCTTTCACTTGAGGTATTTGTTGCATGCCAAATCGATTAAGACTGTCCCCCTGGATTTTCGGGAGTATCTTCTTAGGCCTATTCGACTGGCCTGGCGCTCTTTTTGTGCTGGACGTAGGCTCTCTGCTTTGTACACCCCCTATCTACCTATTCGGGGTAACGCAGATTTTGCCCCCGGCTTGGGACGCTGTCCTTTTCGGTTCTGGGACTCTCTTGGGGTAGTGAACTTAGAGCATGTAGTAACTCCTGAAGGGGTTATGATGTCTTTTGCTGAGCTGCGTGGCTCCTATCCGCTGGAGGCTTGGGACGTCTTCCGCTATCATCAACTTCGGAGTTACCTTCGTACGCTCCCTCTGGCAGCCTTGTGTGGGGAGGTCTGTTCGACGCTTGAGTTGGCATTGCTGGGGGGAGACAGGGGAGTCCGCGTGTCTGGTCTCCATCGGATGTTGTGGGAAGGTGTGTCTCCCTTGGAGGTGGATGCTTTGGCGACCGCATGGTCCGGGGACTTGGGAGAGGCGGTTAATGTGGAGCAACTATTGCGAGGGTTGGCGGATATCCCGACTCTCAGTACCCAAGTGATTCATCGTGACACTCAGTTTCGGATTACGCGTCGTCTCTACTTTGCTCCTCTGAGGGCCTGGCGGGCAGGACTAGGGGTGCGTCACAGTTGTCCTCACTGTGGGCAGGACCGGGCGACTCTGGGCCATATGTTCTGGACTTGCCCCACGGTTCAGGTTTTCTGGGGTAGGGTGGGTGACCACCTTCGTCGCTGCCTCTCCGGGCTGGAACCTCTGAGTGCACGGAATGCGGTGTTGGACATCTGGGAAGCCGAATGGGGGGAAGTACTGGAGCCTGTGCAATTATGCTGGTTGCGTCTGGTGCTGCTGCTGGCGCGGCTGACGGTGTTGCATCAGTGGTTGGATGTGCGGGGACCGTTGTATGGGCTTTGGCGACTGCGGCTGCATAACGCTCTGCTTCTGGACCAGCTGCATGCTGCGGGAGCCGAGCGGCGATGGAGCCGTTTTCTGCGGATGTGGGGACCTCATGTGCAATTGTTACCTGCAGGGGTGCGTCGACGCATTTTACGGCGTCCCCCATAGAGAGTGGGTTTGAGAGTGTGGTATGGTGTCGGTTGGTGGACGTATGTCTGGTGGTTGGGGTGAGTCTTGGTTGGCTTGGTAGCAGTCCCTTGCTATACTCCTTTTTATCCCGTATCTAGACTGCTCTAGCTGTCCTCATGGGGGGTGAGGGGGGGGGTGGGGGGTCAGTTGGGGCTCGGCTGACATTTGAGGCGCGCGGGTGGCCTGGGAGAAGAACCCACCCTGGGCCTCCGCTTTGGACTGGTAGTAGTGAGTAGGATGGGGCTCCCTGGCCAGGCACTGGGGGGTAGGGGGTTGGAGGTAGCTCGGGGGGGGCACCGGGGGAAGGGGAGACTATGGGGGGGGTTGGTTACAGAGGGGAGCGGGTAGGAAGTTTAACTTGTGGGGGGGCGAGTCCCAGTCTCTCCCTTTGTATGCTTTGCAACTGGATGCTTGCTGTTCCTTCTATTTCTTCTTTCTTTCTTTCTTTCAGTGACGGCCTATACGGCCTATCCGGAATACACGGTTGCCTTTGGTTTCCCCTCTATTATGCTATTGTGCTAGTAGCATCATATTGTGTTAGTTTCCAAACTGTTGTTTGCATCATTGTATTACTGTATGTGATTTTCTTCTCTGAATAAAAAGATTTAACCATAAGTTGATGTATTATTATGGGTGTTTCTTTAGAACTCACTTTGTGTAGATAAAAAAATAAAGAAATACATATTATTATATTCACTGAAAGAGTATTTTATTGGTACATATAAACAAGATCAGTGCTACTTTTTTGCTGCCCTGAGCGAATGATTGCTGTGCCGCACTCCCCCCCCCCCCCACCCCACCTCTCACTCCATGGATTCCACTGGAGCCCTTCATAGGCCTAGAACATAAGAACATAAGATATGCCATACTGGGTCAGACCAAGGTCCATCAAGCCCAGTATTCTGTTTCCAACAGTGGCCAATCTAGGTCATACGTACCTAGCAGTTTCCCAAGGGACACAGGTTCCACAATGCTTGTATTGGTTCAGCATTGATATCCTGGGTCCCTTCTTAATAATGGTTTATGGACCTTTCCTCCAGGAACTTGTCCAAACCTTTTTTAAACCCAGCTACACTAACAGCCTTTACTACATCCTCCGGTAACAAATTCCAGAGTTTGATTACACGTTGAGTGAAAAAATATTTTCTTTTATTAGTCTTAAATAGTTTACCCTGTAGCTTCATTGCATGTCCCCTAGTCTTTCTATATTCTGATAAGGTAAACAATCGATCTACGTTTACCCGTTCCACTCCGTTCATTAATTTATAGACTTCTATCATATCTCCCCTCAGCCGTCTCTTTTCCAGGCTAAAGAGCCCCAACCGTTTTAGCCTTTCTTCATAGGAGTAGACTTCCATCCCCTTTACCATTTTGGTGGCTCTTCTCTGAACCTTTTCTAAAATCGCTATATCCTTTTTAAGATACGGCGACCAGAATTGCACACAATATTCAAGGTGCGGTCTCACCATGGAACGATATAGAGGCATTATAATATCTTTTGTTTTATTTTCCATTCCTTTCCTTATCATACCTAGCATTCTATTTGCTCTCTTGGCCGCCGCTGCACACTGGGCCGAGGGTTTTAACATGGTATCCACAACGACGCCTAAATCTTTTTCCTGGGTGGTGGTTCCTAATGTGGAACCTTGCATCGTGTAACCATAGTTTGGGTTGTTCTTCCCTAGGTGCATAACCTTGCACTTCTCCACATTAAATTTCATCTGCCATTTTGATGCCCAGTCTTCCAATTTATCAAGATCCTCTTGCAATTTTCCACAATCCTCCTGGGTTTTAAGAACTCTAAATAGTTTTGTGTCATCAGCAAATTTGATAACCTCACTCGTTATTCCACTTTCCAGGTCATTTATGAATATGTCAAAAAGCAGCGGACCCAGCACAGATCCCTGGGGTACACCACTATTCACCTTTCTCCATTGGGAAAATTGGCCATTTAGCCCTACCCTCTGCTTTCTATCTTTTAACCAGTTCGTGATCCACAGTAGTACACTGCCTCCTATCCCATGACTCTTTAGTTTTGCCAAAAGTCTCTCATGAGGGACCTTGTCAAAGGCTTTCTGAAAGTCCAGATACACAATATCAACCGACTCACCTTTGTCCACCTGTTTATTCACTCCTTCAAAAAAACATAACAGATTAGTAAGACAAGATCTTCCTTGTCTAAAGCCATGTTGGCTGTCTCCCATTAGGTCATGACTATCTACATGCTGAGTAATTTTATTCTTTATGATGGTTTCTACCATTTTTCCCGGTACTGATGTCAGGCTCACCGGTCTGTAGTTTCCCGGATCACCCCTCGAACCCTTTTTAAAAATTGGTGTTACATTGGCGATCCTCCAATCCTCAGGTATTAGAGATGATTTTAATGATAGTTCACAGATTACTGATAGCAGGTCTGCAATCTCAAATTTCAGTTCTTTCAACACCCTTGGATGTATACCATCCGGCCCAGGTGATTTGCCTCTCTTTTATCCTACCATCATGAAAATTTCCCTAGGGTTTGATGGATTAGTCTACAATAGCAAAAATGACAGAGGAAAGTGGCACCTTATAGACCAGGGGTTCTCAACCCAACCCTCATGCTTCATACATGTATGTCGTAGGGCATGTCAAGGGCTTCATGCATGTATGTGTGTGTGTGTGTGTGTGTGTCTGTGTGTGAAGGGAAGCATCAGAGGCTATGGGGGTCTATTCTGAACTGCATTTAGTGGATCTGGACATTCGATCTGGATGTCCAGCCCCGCTAAACTCCTGGCCTGTGTCCTGGAAACAGAGCTCCCCACACATAGATCTGCTGTGCAGGGAGCTCTGTTTGTGGGTGGGAGGGGGTGGGGTGGGGTGCAGGCAGAGCGAGGGTGGGCTGCATGAGCCCCCGCGGGATCAGAATCAGGTGCACAGGTGGGGGACGCACACAACAGAATTGGCCTCTATGTGTGTATGTGTCATAGGGAGTGCATGGGGCTGCATGCATGTGTCTGTCATGGGGAGTGTCAGAAGACAGCATGCATGTGTCTGTCTATCATAGTGAGTGTTAGGGCTTCATGCATGTGTCTATCATGGGGGTGTCGGGGCTTTGTGCGTGTGTGTGTGTGCCAGTGTCTGTTATGAGGCATGTCATGGGCTTCATACATCTGTGTGTGACATAGGGAGTGTTTTGGGCTTTGTGTGTATGTGTGTGTTTTTTATATAGCAGTCCTCAAACTGGATTGGTGGGATTGAGGTGGGAAATTTTAATTTTAATTTTGGAGGAAAAATTCGTTGGAGAAAGGCTGGAGACATTTCTTTTCCTCCATAATTCAAACAGAAATTTCCCACCTGAATTCCACCAATCCAGTTTGAGGACTGCTATGTAAAAGAACACATACATACACACAAAGCCCAAGACACTCCCTATGTCACACACAGATGCACAAAGCCCTTGACTCGCCTCAGAACAGACATCCACTGCTTCACCACTTCGTCCTGAAGAAAGCCACAATATTGTGGCTGAAAAGTTGGTTCCAGTTACAAAGATGCAGCATAACATAGAAAACTGCAAAGTTTATCAATCTAGCTGTGGAAGCCCAAGAGGGCATAGTAAAAACTGTTAGTGTAGCCGGGTTTAAAAAAAGGTTTGGACAAGTTTCTGGAAAAAAAGTTCATGCACGAATTATTAAAGAGAACCAGGGAAATCTACTTCTTACCCCGGGATAAGCAACGTGGAATCTGTGTACCTTTTATTGGGAATCTGAAAGATACTTGTGACCTGGATTGGCCACTGTTGAAAACTAGGCTTGATGGACTTGGGTTTGACCTAGTATGGCATATTTTATGTTCTTAATCTGATTGCACAAAAAAATGGCCAATACAATGAAGCTAGTACTGCTATTGTTCACAAAAAAATCGCACCTCACAATCAGACTGGGCAATAGTAGCAGTCAATAAAATGAAATTAGCGCTATTGCAATTCACAGAAACCACTGCCATTTAATTGCTCTGTTTACTCCCATAGGGATAACAGTTTGCCAATGAAAATATATTTTTGTTCTTTGGGTTAATTGTAAAATATATCACCCCATCAGATAAAATGCCAAGTTTCCAGGATCTATTACCATAAATCCTCTAATTGATGATGTGAAGTTGTAGCCAATGTGATGTCAAAGGAGCCTCTTCCCTCCTACATCAGGTCTTACTCAAAAGTTCTGTAATCCTTTTTTAATCCTGCAGGTAGCATGTCCAATATTCAGTAAACTACATGGACACTGTATAACATAAATCACTCATTCTGCATTACAATCTGAAGCCCTGTTAGATTTATACAACATTATAAACTAGGATGTTGAAATGTATCACCCTCAAGGGCATAGTGATAATAAATACAGTGGCCAGATGAACCAGGGGATAAATATGAGGAATCTAACATATCTCGTTGATTTCTCATTGACGGAAAAATGCAAAAACTGGATGCTGTTGAAACACTGAATGTACCAATAAAATATAACAATACTTCAAAATGATCTTCCTCACCTGACTGGCTCTCACAGAGTATGGTAAGACACAAACCAGGGAACATTAATAAAAAAAGATCATGATTGATATTAAGAGCATGCTTCATGACTTGTGGTACAATTTTTGCAAATAGTGATCCCACATATCTAGTGCATATCTTCATGAGACAAGAAAACTGACCCAATGAGATGTTATTCTGGAAAACCTGAGGATGAAAACTCAAATATGATAACAAAGTAGTCAGTAGTCTTATGATATATGGAAGTACATAAATGTCCCTGATGTACGAATACTGTAAGATCTAGTGAAGGTATACTTATCACATTAATCTGGCTGGTAGAATGCAAATTTGGATTACAGTTATTAAGCCATATCAAAAATTGACCCAATTCATCACATGAAACCTGCCAAATTTAAAAAAATCTCAATAATATAGCCATGCCAAAAGTGTATTGACAACTAATAACTGGAAGGGTATAACAATGATTTTTCAAAATTCACCACTCATAAACAGTTCAATGAAGGGGCTTCAGTTGACCCCCATGACTATATCCGTCATCTGAAGAAAAATTGATCGTGAAAGAAAATAGTTATTATACAAAACAAATTTCAACAGTGGATCCAAAAATTCATCACAGCCCACTAAAAAATTATACACCAAAATGTATGAATTAAAATCTGTAATGCTTCATTCTGCATATAGTGTCACTAATAACACACCAATTTGTACTGTTATTTGATGAAATCAGAAGGATCGCACACATAATGGTAATGTTTAGAAAAACATAGCCAAATATTTTGATACTGGCTCAAATACAGACCCAATATGAGCTACAGTAGGGCAACCCAGGTAAGCAACATGTATTTTTGGTACAAAATAAATCACTAGTATAGTAGGGATGTATAATGCATAAATGCATATCCCTTAAATGTCACAAATCCCTTGTTCAATGCTTCCTCTAACTGCTAACTTGATATTGATCAGTAGGATCCTATGAAATAACTTGATGAAACTGAGGATCATACGGTTGGCAGTGAGTTTCCTGAATATACATTGTACTGTCCATATCCACTATGCCATTACCCTTATCATGTGGTTTGATGACAATAGACTAGTCTCTAATTAGAGACCTCAGCATGTGCCTCTCAGACATTGTCAAATTGTTTTTAACTTTGATATACCTTTGTTTCCCTATCTCACTCTTAACCAATTTCTCAAAAACCTAAACTGAAGAATTGGGAACCCCGAGTGGAAGTCAAATAGATCTATTGGCAACCCTAGAAATATCTACTGAAGAAGTCTCTTGATGCTGAAAATAAAGCATTAACGTCAATCAGCAAATAAATAAGTGAAAGTGATAAAGTAAATCAAACAAATCACTGTATGTGATAGACACAAATGACAGCCCTTTTTTCAGTACTTGTTTCTTTCTCTTTGTAGAAGAGGACGTTCTAGCAGCTCCACTGACTGACCTTTTCAATGCCTCGTTGGAGTCGGGAGTGGTGCCAAAGGACTGGAGAGAGGCTCATGTGGTGCCTTTACACAAAAGCGGAAGTAAGGATGTGGTTGAAAACTACAGGCCGGTTAGTTTAACTTCAGTGGTGAGTAAATTATTGGAAACGCTGCTGAAAGAGTAAATAGTGAGGTTTCTGGAGTCCAGCGGATTACAGGATCCGAAGCAGCATGGATTCACCAGAGGCAGGTCTTGTCAGACAAATCTGATTGATTTCTTTGACCTGGTGACCAGGGAGTTGGACCGAGGGAGAGTCCTAGATGTGGTGTATTTAGATTTCAGTAAAGCCTTTGACACTGTTCCTCACAGGCGACTTATAAACAAACTGAGCACCCTAGGGATGGACCCTAAAGTTACTGCTTGGGTTAGAAATTGGTTGGGTGGGAGGCGACAGAGTACAAGTAAATGGAGCTCACTCTGAGGAGAAGGATGTTATCAGTGGTGTGCCCCAGGGATCTGTCATAAGAACATAAGACATGCCATACTGGGTCAGACCGAGGTCCATCAAGCCCAGTATCCTGTTTCCAACAATGGCCAATCTAGGTCATACGTACCTAGCAATATCCCCAAAAGACACAGGTTCCACAATGCTTGTACTGGGTCAAGCATTGATATCCTGGGTCCCTTTTTAATAGTGGTTTATGGACCTTTCCTCCAGGAACTTGTCCAAACCTTTTTTAAACCCAGCTATACTAACAGCCCTTACTACATCCTCCGGTAACAGATTCCAGAGTTTGATTACACGTTGAGTGAAAAAATATATAAGAACATAAGACATGCCATACTGTCCTTTGTCCGATTCTTTTTAACATCTTTGTTAGTGATATAGCGGAAGGGCTTTCAGGTAAGGTTTGCCTCTTTGCAGATGATACCAAAATCTGCAATAGAGTAGACACCCAGGAAGGGGTAGATAACATGAGGAGGGATCTAGCTAAGCTTGAAGAATGGTCTAGAATTTGGCAGCTGGGATTTAATGTTAAAAAATGTAAGGTCATGCTTTTGGGCTGCAGGAATCCAAGGGAGCAATATAGTATAGGGGGTGAAGTACTTTTGCGGTATGTTTACTAAAAACCCGGTAACGTGCGGGCCGCGCTAGTGTGCGGGTGCCATATAAGGAGTGGGCGTGTCTGGCTGAAAAAAGCAAAACCGGGATTATTCATGCGCTAATGTGCGAGGCGCCCATGTGCGCCCCGCACATTAGCGCATGAGAAAACTGCGCAGGAGGCATAAGTGGCGCGCTGATGTGCAAGCAGTGGAGCAGAGCCACAGTACAATGGTTAAGACACTGACCAATGGTGCAGGGATCAGTGGTTCAATCCCCCACTGTGCCTAATGAAGAAGGCTGACTGAGACATTGCTTTAGGAGGCATTTTAATATGGGGCGGCATAAGGCGGCACGCTGATGTGCATAAGGCGGCGTGCTATTGCTTTAGGAGGCATTTTAATATTGGGCGGCATAAGGCGGCGCGCTGATGCACAAGCACAGGAACAGAGCCACAGTACAATGGTTAAAGCACTGACCAATAGCACAGGGATCATGGGTTCAATCCCCCACTGTGCCCAATGAAGAAGGCTGGCTGAGGCATTACCTATTATGGGGAAGTGTGCTTTAGGAGGCATTTTATTTTTATTTTAATTACTACTACTAGCAAACGCACTCTCAAAGCGTGTTAACATAAGGCGCCCCATAAGGCACCCTAGAATGTTGCTTATAGGGCGCTTTATAGGGTGCCCTATGAGGTACCGCAAGGTCACAGCAATGTTTTTGATGGCAGCACTGTGCAGTGTAAGGAATGAAAAGCATAAATAGGTGCGCTGACATGCAAGGAGGAGCAGCAATGTAGCACAATGGTTAAGGCACTGACTGCTGATACAGTGGTCATGAGTTTGCTCCCCAGTGTGCCTAATACATAAGGCTGGCTGAGGCATCAGCCTTGCAATGTGCATGTTTTTTCCTGCAGCACTTTAGTTGTATTTTATTAATTGCTGCCAGCAAACAGGCCCTCACGTGCCGTAATTGAAGGTGCCGCATAAGGCACCCTATAAGGCACTCCATAGGGCACATTATAAAGTGCACTGCCTGCCACGGCACCCTAAAATGTCCCCTATAGGGCACCCTATAAGTTGCTCCACAGGATAACGTATAGTGCACCTTATATGGACGGTAACCATAAGGTAACCTATAGGGCGCCCTATAAAGCACCCTCTGAGGCACCTTATGGGTACAGTACGATGAGGGTGTTTTTGCTGGCAGCAATAATGTACATTAAAAAGAGAAAATGCTTTGGGCAGCCCTATCAAAAAACCCCACTGTGGGTTTGAACCCAAGACCTCTGGCTTCACAGGCAGTGAAGTAACCACTGTGCTACAGCTCTATAGCTGCTAGCAAGTCCCTCGCTGGCTGCAGAGGGAGTGCATGTCACCACACAGACAGTCTGCTGTGGTCACCAGGATAGGGTTAGCCCACCCGTACCCATGATGCACTGCACATGCAAATCAGCTGTCCACAGATAAACACAAGATGGGGTATGCACCCCCACAGCACCTCGGCCTGGTAGGGGGAACTGACCATGTGCACCCCCACAGCACCTCGGCCTGGTAGGTGGTACTGACCGTGTGTTTTACTGGCACAGAGTAGCTACACACCGTCACATTGTGCGGGTACTGTGCTCACCCTGAGGGTGCGGTGAGGCGCCCAGCACCAGGTCCACAGCACCTTCCATGGCTGAAAGAGACCATGCTGGAGGTGCAAAGCAGTGTTAATGTGTGAGATAGGTAGTTTCTGCAGAAACACTTTGGATATCTCTGTCTGTCTCAGTCAGGTGTAGCCCCTATAGACCCCTAGGAAGATTATGTACCACCACCCTCCTCCTCCAGGGCTGAGGGTGGCAAACAGGGTCTCCCATCAACAGATCCACATTCCACCTCCCTGCAATGGTGGCAGTAGAGGGAACCATCAACCCCAGTCCTGCTGGGGAACAGACATCCTACAGGGCAATCAATGCAGCTCTGTACACATCCATAACACAATAGCAGACAGACATTAGGCCTGGATATGCTAAGCTGCACCTCACCACTATCTGATATTCTCCTGCAGCAAGCCTTCAGCCGCTGCACCCTGCAAGCCGCTCCATCAAGATACATACCAGCTGCAAACAGTCTGCTAGCTAGTCCATAGTGCATGTTCTTGGTGGAAACACATACACCCAGAACTGGAATGTCAGCATACACAACAAGCATATAAATCAGTGACTGGGCCCCAAAAGAAAACCCATAAACATCACATGACAGAAATGCTATATAGCACTATGGGGTTGCCTAGCCATGCTGTCGTCACTGCACAGTCAGGGTGAGAGTGATCTCCCAGCAGGACATACTGAGGTCACCCTGTCTGTGTAGGTGGTGGCCGGGCACTAAAATGTCCCAGCCAGTGCCCTATGCCCTGTGCAGGTGCATCCTGGCCAGGCCACCCTGTCTGGGCTATACCCATGGTACCTTGCTCCTCATTATGCACATTGGCAGGCCAATACTGGCAACAGTGCTGGCAGTGTGGGCTGTGGAAGGTGTTTGCAGTCACCACACACTGTATAGACAGACACACACTCCCACACCTATGTCAGCATTGTGCTACTATAGAGAGGTTTAGCAGCCCTGCCCACTACACCAGTCCTGGGCACAGTACAGGCATGGATATGCTACGCAATACTGTTGGGGGTCACTCCCCAGGGTGGTAAACACTGTCAGAGACCAGACCTGAAGCACACACCGCAGACATCAGAAAGATTGTTATGATGGAACTCAATGAGCAAACTGTGCTTAACGTAGGACTTGCTATCTGCCAGTAATCATAGGAAACGTTTCATAGGTGTGTACTGTATACCCAGGTGTAGGGTGGCATTGCTAAGGTATGCAAGTGCTAGTATTGGGAGATGCACGCAGGGCCCAATGTCCTGCCTCTCCAGGAGGCATTAGCCAATGGGGCCTTGTGGTGTGGGTGTGGGTGTGTCTGCCCCTGTTGGCTGCTGCTTTACGGCAGAGGTTCCCAACTCCAGTCCTGGTGTGCCAAACACTGTTTGGGTTTTCATGCTGTCCCTCATGAATATGCATGAGATACATCTGCGTACCATGGGGGTTGTGCATAGATATGCAGCACAGGCATCTTTATTAGAGGCAGCATGGAACCTGAATGGTGTGGGGCCCTCCAGGACTGCATTTGGGAGACTCTGCTCTAGGTAATGTGCCTGTTTATGGTGCCTGTGCTCGGTGGGGTAAAATATAGGTGCATTAACCATGCGTATGTTCTCTGCAATAAAGGTTTGTCCTTACTATCATGGTTTAGTTGTGGGGAAAATATGTGGACTAGATTGGAATTAGCCCCAGCTGGGCTTTGAACCTGTGACCTTTTGTTTTTGCACACAATGTATGTGTGCACGGCACCACCATGTTGCCATGGATATGCTGTGTTCCCTGGGGAGTCCATGACTGTACATCCGACAGGGCCTGTTTGTTGCAGTGCACGGCACCCACCTGGACAGGGCTAGGCCATGGTCTGCTGTGGGCACCAGCCGCTGCCACCTCCACCATCAGTACCGCTCCATCCTTAGATTGGAGACAGCATAAACCCTGATGGATTTGTGGCCTGCCAGGACTGCATTTGGGGGATTCTGCCGTAGGTAATGCACATTTCTATGGTGTTTGTGCTGTGTAGGGTAAAATAGAGGTTTTTGACCCATGCTTATGTTCTCAGCAATAATGGTTCAGTCTTTACTACCATGTTTTCTTCATGGGTAAAATAAGGGGATTGGAATGACAGGAGCCCCAGCTGGGATTTGAACCTGTGACCTTCTGGTCCTAAAGGCACTGGCTGTGTCCACTGCACCACCGTCTTAGCACAAAAACTGTGAATTCCCTGGGGAATCCATGGCTGTTTGTCAGACAGGGCCTGTCTGTTGGAGTGCACTGCACCCACATGAAGGGGGCTAGGCCACCGTCTGCTGTGGGCAGCAGCCATTGCCCCCTCCACCAACGGTACCCCTCCGCCACCATGCTGACATGGCCTTATATTGGTGACAGCATCACAGCTAGGGTTGCCAACTGGCTCCAGATGCGCCCGACAGACTTGATCCATTCCTGGGTTTACCCAATTGCATGCAGGGATTTGTAGTCTTGCTTTTCTTATGGAGTTCAATGGAAAAATCAGAACTACATATCCTTGCATGCAATGGGGTAAATCAAGGACTGGATCAAGCCTGTCGGGCGCATCTGGAGCCAGTTGGCAACCCTAATCACAGCTGAATGATATGTGGCCCTCCAGGACTGCATTGAGGGGACTGTGGTCTAGGTAATGTGCATGTTTCTGGTGTCTGTGCTCTGTAGGGTAAAATAGAGGTGTCTGGACCATGCTTATGTTATCTGCAAAAAAGGTTGGTCTTTACTATCATGGTTTAGTGGTGGGTAAAATATGGGGATTGGGTTTGCAGGAGCCCCAGCTGGGACTTGAACTGGTGATCTTTGGCTCCTGAACACACTGTCTGTGTTCACTGCACCACACTGTGGCCACAGAGACAGTGCAGTCCCTGGAGATAGGAAACCTGGCCAAAGAAGTCAGAAACCCTGCTCTGCACAATTTCACTGTGGGATCATTCACCTTGTATGGGGACGGAGCGTAGACCATTCTAAAATTCATATTTCTTTTTTGGTGCTTTCTTGGGAGTGATTTTTGATTCTTTCCATTACTATCACTGTTGCCCAGCTGGATTATAATTTTTTAGAATTTTGTTGTGGTCATTTTCAATTTTTATTTGCTATTTTGTTCTGTGCACATGTATCACACTGCTCACGTTTTGTAGGTTTCCCTGGTTTTGCTGTACATTGCTGACAGAAATGGTTTCTCTTCCCTTTAAATCGGCTCTACAGCGAGGTTTTCACTCGCGGTATTTTTTTACTCGTATTTAAGCCCCGCTCCTGTGCAGGGAGCCTCTCCCCTCCCACTCTCCACTCATTGCCCCCGTCTCTCCGCCCCTGGGGAGCCTTCCTCCGCCCTCCGGAAGCCTTTCCACGCCTCTATCGCTCATTTGCGCGACGCACACATGAGTGGGCCCGTTAGTGTGGCGCGCACGTGTGCGGGGCAGAAAAACACATCATTAGCGTGCGCTAAGGTACCTTAGCGCACGCTCAAGTGCGCCCCGCACAGTAGCGCGGTTTAGTAAACATACCCCTTTGTCCACTAAAGAAGAGTGGGACCTAGGCGTGATTGTGTCTGATGATCTTAAAGTAGCTAAACAGGTAGAAAAGGCAACGGCAAAAGCTAGAAGGATGCTTGGGTGCATACAGAGAGGAATGGTTAGCAGAAAAAAGGAGGTGATAATGCCTCTGTATAAGTCTTTGGTGCGACCTCATTTGGAGTATAGTGTGCAATTCTGGAGACTGCACCTTCAAAAGGATGTGAACAGGATGGAGTCGGTGCAGAGGGTGGCTACTAAAATGATTAGTGGTCTTCATTATAAAGCATATGAGGACAGACTGAAGGATCTTAATATGTACACCTTGAGGAAAGGCGGGATAGAGGTGATATGATTGAGATTTTTAAATACCTCCGTGGCATAAATGTTCAGGGAGAGAGCCTCTTTCAATTGAAAGCAAGTTCTGCTATGAGGGGACATGGGTTGAGGGTGAAGGGAGATAGATTCAGGAGTGATATACGGAAATATTTATTTACGGAAAGAGTAGTGGATCCATGGAATAGTCTCCCAGTGGAGGTGGTAGAGATGAGGACAGTAACTGAATTCAAAAAAGCATGGGACAAACACAGAGGATCTCTAAAGGTAAAAAGGGGACTGTTGTGGTTGTTATGGAAGGACAGACTAGATAGGCCATGGGGCCTTTTTCTGTCGCCATATTTCTATGTTTCTATGTTTCTAAGACATTGGTGATACATAGTGCTATGCCGAATGTCTGGGAGGGGCCTTTGTGCAGTTCTATTGATAAGAAGAATATTTTTTGAAAATGATCATGGACATTGAGATTGTATGAGGTGGATGTCAGCTAAAGGAATTATTTATGCTTCTTAAGTATGCTTATGCACATTTTTGTTATTAATGGGCACAAAGTGGTGATTGAATTTGAACATTTAAAAAAATTGAGCATTGTTTAACAATACATAAAGGTATTTTTCTGAGGTGAGCAATGATTAGAAAGGCATATATTGTGCATAAATTTCATTGGTAGATCATTCAATATTTTTATCTAGAATGGACAGCATGGGAATTTGGGAATGGGTTAGATACTAGGTCTTCCCTTGTTGAATCCCACGGCATTCTATATGTTTTTATATTAGAGATATGGACTTAATGCCCTATAGCTATGCTGATGATTTCTAAATTTTCTTACCCTTTTAGACATTTTAGATGCTACCTTTAAAGTCATGGGGGCCAACAGGAGCCAAAAAAGAGACAGAGAGAGACAATGCTGGGGGAAGAAAAGGGAGAAACAGAACGTGCCTTCATGGGGAGCAAATAAAGAAGGAGGGTAGAGAATGAGAAAGAGAAAGAGAGAGCCTTAGTTCATTGGGGAAAGGAGAAAAGTGTAAGTGAAAGCAAAAGGCAATGGTGAAAGTGGTGTGGTGAAGGGAAAGAGAGAATACTTGAGTAAGTTTAGGGCATGGGAGTAGGGACCAACACAAATGTTCTACAGTATCTCCTAGTTACTGATATATTTGTATTTTCAAATTCATCTGAAAGGTATCGCTCTGCTTTCTTTGACCTCATGTACTACAATTCTTATAGGGTGTGTAGTAATTTGTCTACAATAAAAAAGGACCTCGTGCTTCTGTCTATGAATGTTTTGTATTAGTGTTGTTCTGATGCAATATTAGAGAATTCTAGTTACGCCATATTAGTGAAGGAAAACAATTAGCTGTGTTACACTTTAGTTCAGCGGTTTACTTTTGATTTTCCTGAATTAATATTCCTCCCAATGCAGGAAGAAATAGCATAGGGAAATCGGTATAAAACCACTGTGCTAAAGCTGAATGGAGCGGGCATGCAAAACACATATAAATCTCCAACTAAAAAATTGCTCCCAATGTAACAAACTGCACTGAAATCTAACTCAATTTTTTTAGTCCTCTCATTGTGCTAAATCTTTATGCCAGTTCAGAGGGGTGTGAAGAGACAGTGCAGGAGCGGAGAGTGATCTGAGTTAAAGTGCGGTACTTCATCTCCGATCACTCAATATCCTGGAGGCCCAAGTGGGCCTGGAACCTCCCATGACCCCACAAAAGCAGCCCCTTGGTAGTTGTAAGTGGATCTCCCTCCCAGAGCCCACCCCCCCCCCCCCCCACACACACACACACACACCTGAGCCCCTGATCCCTTTCCCTCCATGCACTTCAAAAGCTGGGGGCAGGAGTGAAGCCTGCAGCAATTCCGTGTCATAACGACTTAATCAGACAGCACCACTGAATCTATCTATTATTATGCACTAAGGCCTGTGCTTAATTTTAAAAGGTGGCTGTCCTGACTAAGTAGTAGTTAAATTTGAAGAAAGTAGTGAGTATCGCTCGGCATGGGTATGTAAGTATGGGAGCTGTGGTGAAGACAAGATATAAAATTTACTGATGTGTTATTTGTTGTGTAGTTGCTATTGTAATGCTGATTCCATGAAGCAATGGGAAAGTGAAAGACTACCAGCTTTGAGTGTGATTTACAAGGTGCATATATATTGGAAGGGATTGTTGCAACTAGAAACAACTCTTTTATTTTAGATACGTATCAGTCCACAGGATTTTAACTATGCAAGTCACATTGTTTTTTCTTTTTTTTTTTTTTTTCATCTTTTGAAGCACACAAAGAACATTGATAAGGGCAGGGCCTTCTTTGAGAGGATACTTAGTGGTGTTGAGTACGGGCACCTTTTTTATTGCCTGCTAAAATTAACTCATGGTCCCCATCTATTAACGAAAGAGCCCTGCATAATGCCAGCAATGTTTTAGCTAGGGAAAAAAAACCCTGGATGAGGGAAAGTTTAGAGAGTCATTGTGTTCTCACTTCCTGTTCTTTGAGGTATTAAAATAATATTGGGAGGGTTTTTAGGCCTATGATTGAAACATACCACAGAAGACTCAAAAAGCTTTATGCTTCTGTAATTTCTGAGGTCTTAACCCCCTATAAACTATTTCTCTTAGCTATAGTTAGAGTAATTAAAGGTTTTGCGTAGAGCTTTGCTTGGTTTAGTTTATCTAACTGCCCTTCTGGTGAGTTTCATGCCTGTAGGTTTTTACAGCAGTAATTAATAGCAGTGGGCAGGCCACAGATTTTCATTTTGTTTAGTTTCCTGTGTTGTTTTCAGGATGTTTTTGTTTTGTTTTGTTTTGTTTCTTTTAAACTGTCGTTTCAAGGGAAATGTTAATAATGTGCACTATCACTTAATAGTGATCACTATTGAATGATAGTGCTTACTATGGGTGCTTATGCAGATAGTGACCACTATCATTCAATAGTGTGCATTGTTGCTCAATAATGAACATTATTTGCTCATAGCACACACTATTAAGTCATAATGTGTGCTATTAATGACAGATGAGAAGTGATGAAGTTCAGATGACTCCACATAAAAGCAAACATATGCATATAATTTTGCTTGTTATTGCCCCCTGAAAATGTACCTACTTAGAACTGCATCTGCTTTCTCTGTGGTATATTTTCTGTTAGAATCAATGAACATTGCAGAGGAGGAGATTTTGTAGCTTGCCAGAATGGTGATCAGGAGGTTGGGGTTCTCTGTCCTCAGGGGAAATGGTTTGCCCCTCCCCCCCCCCTTCATGGTTGACACAGAGTAGTGCAAGATCTGCAGGACCATCCAAATATCAGTGTGCATTGAACAGTTTCATACCTCCACACATGCTATGAGAGGCATTGCATTCTTGCACAAAAAAACCTTCACAGCTGCACTTTGTAACTTGTGGATACTAATCACTAAGGGGTGGGCAGTTAATTTGCTGGGAATGGGAGTAACTGGGATGCTTGTCACTCATTAAGGGGGTCACTTCTCTTTAAAACGGTCTTCACTTTCTATGTCTATTTATGCTATCCTGATGCAGGATGGGAGAAAAGGGTCCCAATTACTAGCCTCTAAGCTCCTACAAATTATTCTGAGTGGCCCTCAATGCAACTGGGATGGTCCACAGACTGGTAGGCTTTGGTCCTGGACTGAAGAAAAGGAACTGATGAAAATCAAATCAAAGTTGGAGAGGTAGAGGAACCTTTGATGGCTTTGTTATTCAATAATGATACCCACCCATCCAACACAAATGATGCTGACCATGGATTACATGGAAAGTGCACATGACCTCAGGTAATAGTGGACTACTCCATCTTAGATATTATGGGGGTTATTCCAGAGCACAAATAAGGGGTTTTGTATGTGCGGCGGGGACATTTATGTGCCAAAATTGTCCCCAACCATATTCTGAAGCACTGCTGACATGCACGTTCACGGTGCCAGCATGAGGATCTCAGAACGTGGGTGGGAGAGGGCAGAACAGGGGCGTGGTCAGCCTCAGAGATATATATAGAAAGCATATTCAGGAAAGACCCATGTACGTATTAAAGATTTCCCGGAAGCATCCACATTATTCCTACTGAACGTGGTATAAGGCTAGGACTTAAAAATTATTCTGCTGTACCCTGCAACTTGCCCCATTTAGAAGAATAGTTGTGACAAGTATGTCTTGAACTGGTGTGACTGCAGTCTGGAAAAACACAGGGAGGAGAAGTGAGGGAATGTTGTAATGTAAAGAAACATTTATAAACGCCCTTACAGAAATATTAAGAAAAGAAACAGTGTTTATTCAGTCTATGCACTTACAGTTGTAATCAGTATTATTGGCATCCTTGCATTTTAGGTATGTTGTATACAATATTGCGAGAAATAATTGGAAATATCCCAACTGTATGTCATCATAATATTTTAATAGTATGTTCAAAGCTATACAAAACAAAGATATCTGTGCAACTTAGACGTAGTAATTTCTGAGAAAAAAAACAAAATATGACCTGGACAAGATTAATGGCACCCTTCGTTAATAGTTGGTTGCACAACCCTTAGCAGTGAGGACAGCCTCCAAACATTTCTTGTAGCCATCTATAAGTTTCATACATTTGTCTGTTTGTAGTTTCTCCCTCTCTTCAGCTGTGATTTGTTCCAGCTCATGACTGTTTCCAGGATTCATTTTACCAATGGCAATTTCAGTTCTTTCCAAAGGCTCTTAATTGGAATGAGATCAGGACTCATTGCTGGCCAGTTTAAAACAGTCCATTTGTTCCTTTTTAACCATTCTTTTGTACTTTGGGATGTATGTTTTGGGTCATTGTCCTGCTGGAGGACACATGACCTTCGAACCAGACCTAGCTTTCTGACACTAGGTAGCATACAGTAGTGGCCAAAAAATTAAGGCAGGTATCTTTTTCTACAATTTATTGTTAAATAATGTACTGTGGAGATGTCACAAGTGCTTACTTATTTAATCAGCATGGCGATTAGTCACACCATGCGTTTTATTTATTTATTTTATTTATTTATTTATTTAACAATTCTTATATACCGCACTATTTGTTATCAGTGCAGTTTACATTTAACAAAGTTTTCAGATCAGAGAAGACTGATTGAAATTACATTATAACAAGGAATAAAACTTGGAGAACATGGGAAACTATTTACATATTGACATGTATCAGGATGGTTGAGGAATACATGAAACTATATACATAAAGATAAGGCATAATAGTTGATGCTTGATCTGAAAGTACGTAGATTGCTTCAAGACTGACAAGTGGTTGCTTGGGACTTAAGCGTTATGTTGTGTAGGAGTCTTTAGTAGGAGAAGGGGGATGGTTTCTTAGAGTCGGGGTGGCGGTTTGGGCAAAATGGAGAAGAAAGAGATGGTGTTTTATTGCTTTCCGGAATTGTAGAAGATCCCGGATTGCTCTTATTTCTGGAGGGAGGTCGTTCCAACATTTTGGTGCATAGTAGGCAAATGTTCTTCTCCTGGTTGTTTGGGAGCATTTTATTGAGTCTTTGGGAATAGTCAAAGTGTTGTCTGTTGTTGTCCTTCTAATTCTAGTTTTAGGAGTAGGTGTGATAAGTTCCTTGAGAGAGTTGGGGGTGATGTTGTTGATAATCTTGAATGTTATTAGAAGAACCTTATATGTTAGCCTGGAGTGTATTGGTAACCAATGGAGATCCTTGAGTATTGGTGTGATGTGGTCTGATCTGGCTAGACCACAGAGGTGTCCATTTTAGTTTACTTACACTCTGTAGTATTTTTCTTGGATGAAGTTTTGAATTTTTACAACTAGGAAACGATTGAAAGTTACTTGTAAAATATACAATCAAGATAGGTAAAAAGTGTGATATTAATGACTTTGTAAAGGGACAAGTTGTCACACTCCATGCTGAAGGATATTCACTATGTGCTATTGCAAAACATTTGCATATATCAAGGTGTGCATTTCAGAATGTTCTAAAATCAGGTGGCCGTACACGTCATTCAAAATGTGGGCGCAGACGATAACTACTGGACGAGATGACAGATTCCTCAAAAACATTATTACATCTAGTCCACATACTTCATCTCAACGTGTGGCTCAGTTAGCTAATGATCGAGGAATAAAGATAAGTGCCAGATCTGTCCGACGACGGCTTATGGATGAATTCAAACTCGTGGCCAGAAGACCTGCCAAGAAGCCTATGATGACCAGGAAACAAATTGCTGCCCGCATACAGTTTTGTAGCAAGATGAAAGACAAATCTGCTGAATGGTGGGAGAGGGTAATGTTCACAGATGAAAGTACATTTCAACAAGTACGTGAGAGTGGTTACAACTACGCCCATCTACCAGCAGGCGAGAGACTAAATCCGAAGTACACGATCAAGACTGTTAAACACCCACCATCAGTCATGGTATGGGGTGGTATCTCAGCGAATGGACGATGTGGCCTGCACATTTTTGAGATACACATGAATGTTTCTGGCACAACTATATTTCAGCAGGACTTGGCACCATGCCATACTGCAAAAACAGTCAAAAAATGGTTCGTGGACAACAAGATCGAACTGCTACCAAGTTGGCCATCAAACTTTCTGAATCTTAATGTAATTGAAAACTGTTGGAATCTTAAGAAGAAAAAGGTGGCAGCATACCGTCCAACTTCAGAATCAGATTTAAAGGACATACTCAAGCATATATGGGTCAACGAAATCACTCCGGTCTACTGCAAAACGCTAGTTAACAGTATGCCTACAAGAATCCAGGCTATGCTGAAAAATCATGGACACCCTATCAAATATTGACACATACATATTGTTTCCTGAATAAAACTTTGAAAATGACATATATATCTTTGGTTCTTAAAGCTTTTGACCATGAAAGTGACAATAACACATACTTTTCTAATAAAATTCGGATATTTTGGACTTCTTAATTTTTTTGGCCACTACAGAAGCTCTCCAGATCAACCAACAGTAAGGATTTAAGGGTTTGCTTTATTATATTAAGTTGTTAGCTCTCTGACTGGGAGCTCTTAAAAGGGTTTATTGTACATTTTTAAAGCAAGGTTACTTTTTTTGGTGCTTTAGTGGGACTTTCCTTGAGCACAGTAGGTGGTTGAACTCCAGTAATCTCCTCAGCTTTGGGAACTGCTAACACCTAATCAGGAGTTAGTGGACCTGATTACCTGAGAGCAGCTGAGGGCCTGCATGAAAGGCTCCAGTGCCCTGCCCTGTTCAGGCTTTCCTACAGATGCTCTCCAGATCAACCAATAGTAAGGATTTAAGGGTTTGTTTTATTATATTAAGTTGTTAGCTCTCTGACTGGGAGCTCTTAAAAGGGTTTTTTGTACATTTTTAAAGCAAGGTTACTTTTTTTGGTGCTTTAGTGGGACTTTCCTTGAGCACAGTAGGTGGTTGAACTCCAGTAACCTCCTCAGCTTTAGGAACTGCTAACACCTAATGAGGTGTTAGTTCCCTCCCTACCCACCCCGACTCCCACTCACCCCTAGCGAGTAGTCTTGCTTTATAGGGCACCTCCCCATTTGATAAAGCACAGAGAATTGGACCAGCACATTTTGAAAATAATTAAGGAGCTTTAACTGTTTTTTCTCTGAAAGGACAGCCGGGAAACTGGCTGATACTTGGTAGATCTCTCTCTTTTGCTTTAACAGATACCTAAGCTCCACGAACAGAACAATGGCTGGGAAAAATCATATCGCTAAAGCTGTTGCCCCCGTTACAGCTTCTGCCTCGGTCCAGACAGAGGTCCTAATGCCAGTTGAAGGACCGGTTCCATGTGCAGGGTGCCTGCATGCTGAAGCTCTGAGGAAACAAGTGGAGGAACTCAGAGAGGAGGTGGCGAGGCTGAGGAGCATTCAAGACAGTGAGAAGTACATTGATGAGATGCTTCTTGCAGCAACCAAGCTCTCCAGCAGAGGAGAAGATGGATGCCAACAGAATGTCGATGGTTGGACACAAGTCACCAGGGCCTGCAAAATCACCAATCCAACTTCTCCAGCCCTTGAATTGAAGAACCATTATGCAGCCCTGGAAGTGGAGGAGGTGAAAGCATCCCTGGAAAGAGAAGAACCAGAGCTCAAGTACCCCAAAGTTGCAGAATCAGTAACCACAAGGAAACGAAGGGTAGTGGTGGTTGGAGACTCTCTTCTGAGGGGTACTGAGGCATCCATCTGCTGACCAGACTTGATGTCCAGAGAGGTAAGCTGTCTGCCTGGTGCCAAAATCCAAGATGTTACGGAGGGTTTGCCGAGACTCATCAAGCCCACTGACTATTACCCAATGTTGCTAATCCATGTTGGAACAAATGATACTGCCAGGTATACCTCAGAATGTATCAAAAGTGACTTCATGGCTCTGGGACAGAGGGTGAAGCAGTTAGGTGCACAGGTGGTGTTCTCTTCAATCCTCCCTGTTGAGGGTAAAGGCCAAGGCAGAGAGGCTCGCATCCTGGAGATGAATGCATGGCTGCGTGGATGGTGTCATCGAGAGCGTTTTGGTTTCCTAGACCATGGGATGCTGTTCCAAGGGTTGCAGAGCAGAGATGGCATCCATCTGTCCAAGAAAGGTCAACGCGTCTTCAGTAGTAGACTGGCTAATCTACTGAAGAGGGCTTTAAACTAGATTCATTGGGGATGGGTGAAGAAAGCCCCCAGGTAAGTGAAAGCCCCCAGGTAGGTGATACATTAAATACCTTTATGGAAATGGGTAACAGGGGTAACATATGGAAAGCAATGTGAATAAATGTCCGTAGCATGGGAAATAAGATCCCTGATGTTGAAGCTTTGGTGGGAGTGGCTGACTTGGATTTAGTGACAGTTACAGAAACATGGTTCACAGAAAACCATGATTTGGATGTAACTATACCTGGCTATACTTTATTCAGAAAGGACAGGGTAGGAAGTAGGGGAGGAGGTGTGGCACTATATGTAAAAACTACTATTAAAGCGTTGGAATTACAGAGCTTAAAAGGGAGAGAGGAGGCATTGTGGGTTAAACTAGAAAGAGGGAAAGAGAAATCTATTTACATTGGTGTGATATACAGACCTCCCTCACAAGAGGAAGAGGTGGACAAAGAGTTAATTGAAGACATGTGCAGCATTGCTAGGAAAGAGGAAGTGCTACTGATAGGAGATTTCAATATGCCAGATGTTGATTGGCACATTCCTGCTGCAGTATCATCTAGAAGTAAGGAGATCCTGGATTCTCTACAGGGAGAACTATTCAGGCAATTGGTAACAGACCCCACACGTGAAGGGGCGATACTGGACTTGGTACTTACCAATGGTGAAAGTGTTTCTGATGTTGTAGTGGGAGATCATTTTGCATCCAGTGATCACCAGATGGTGTGATTCAGTATTAGGACTAGGGCTGTTAGAATCCATTCAAAGGCGAGGATCTTAGAGTTTAGGAAGACTAACTTTGCGAAGATGGGCCAGTACCTCAGGGAGTCGTTAGTTGGATGGGAACAGCTGAGGGATGTAGAAAAACAGTGGGAAAAACTGAAAGGGGATATTTTAAGGGCAACCAACCTTTTTGTTAAAATGGTAAATAAAGGTAAAAGGAAAAGGAGACCGCTATGGTTTTCGAAAGAAGTAGCTGAAAAAGTGAAGAAAAAGAGGGAGGCCTTCATGAAATACAAGAGATCACAGAGAGAGGAAGACAGACATCTGTATTTGGAAAAACTTAGAGAAGCTAGCAAAGTAGTCAAGAAGGCAAAGATTCAAATGGAAGAGGAAATAGCCAATGCAATAAAATGGGGGGATAAGACATTTTTCAGATATATTAGTGAGAAGAGGAAGGGCAAGAGTGGTATTGTCAGACTCAAGGGTGCAGGGGAGGAATATGTAGAAGCTGATAAGGATAAAGCGGAATTGCTTAACAAATATTTTTGTTCTGTGTTCACAGATGAAGAACCAGGAGCAGGACCTCAGAAAACACCCACAAATAGGAACGGAAGTGAGGGACATCTTGAACAATTTTCAGAAGACTGTGTTTGTGAGAAACTAGCTCAACTTAAAGTAGACAAAGCAATGGGACCGGATGGAATACACCCTAGAATACTGAGGGAACTTGGGGACGTTCTAGCAGCTCCACTGTATTGCTGTTCTGCATTGCCACTCAAATTTGGTTTCATCTGTCCACAGAGCATTTTCCCAGAAAGCTTGTGGTTTCTCAAGGTGAGTTTGCGCAAAGATCAGATGTGCCTTTTTATATCTGTCTTTGAGCAGCGGGGCCCCACTTGGCCTTCACCCATGAAGTCCTTCTTTGTTTAGTCTGCAGCATATGGTGCGGGTTGAAACTATCACTTCAGATTGCTCCAGATTTGAGTGGGGCCAGGGACGATGCCTGACATACTGACTCAGATAGTTTGTTCCAAGCATACGGATCAGCGAGGTGAAGGGAATGATATCCGGATTTGGAGGTAGAAGGAAAGGGCACAGATAGAAGTAATCTGACAGAAGAGTGGTGTTCACGGGGACGGGTGTAGGGAGG
Source organism: Ichthyophis bannanicus (assembly GCA_033557465.1). Taxonomy (NCBI): domain Eukaryota; kingdom Metazoa; phylum Chordata; class Amphibia; order Gymnophiona; family Ichthyophiidae; genus Ichthyophis; species Ichthyophis bannanicus. Next base: position 1,011,696,060 of record CM066033.1, on the reverse strand, counting down.
GATTAGAGGGGAATGGTAGTGAAGAGCAGCAGACTAAGTGTACTTATAGGCCAGAGGCATGAAAATACATTTGTTGCTTAGCAATATTATGCATCCTTTGGGGACCTGCAAGGTTAGTTTGGGGTTTTGTGCACTTGGTGAGGGTCCATCTCTAGCAGTTTAAGGCATGTTTGAGAGATGTCCAGGGCAGAGATTACTGTGAACGGTTTCTAATCCCACGTATCATTTAATGCAAAGTATGTCCTGACATGCAAGTTCATATTTACATTCTTGTATAGCATATTGGGGTGCAAAGGGCTTACCTAGCACTTTTCAGGGTATGAGTGGGAGCTGTCATTTCTCATTGGTATTTATATCTAGTGTGCTGATGCACACTACTGTCTTTGATGGGCAGCTTAGGAGATACACGTGTTTCCCAAGAAGTGTGGCATCTGTGAGTACATCACGGGAATGGGCAGGATCCGAAACATGTAACATTTCAGAATATGGTGGGCGCGGGGATATCCAAGACATTTACCCATGTCTGAGGCATGATGCAAACTGGATAGCGCTTTCACGTGCCCGCCAAACATGTCTATCTCTCCGATGCCAGCCCCGCAGGCAGTCCATAGCTGCAGATGCATAATTAGGTTCAAAGGGGGCCTGTTTTTGATTTAGACATGTCTGCAGGCTGGACATGCACATTGTGGAATCGCAATCCAAGGGTCTTTATTATGAAATACATGGACCTATTTCAAAAATGGAACGATGAGCTATTACATCCCAGTATGTTATAATACTGGAAATCTTAGGAGTAAATAAAGAATTACCTAAAATATATGTGTGCTTATTCATTTCACTCTAAGGTGTCTCCTTAAATAATTATTCACAATTAGAAAATAATGCAAGGAGATAGGCTTCCCTTGCTGATCAAGGACAGCATCTTTCAAAAAATCAATGCATCAATATATGAGCTTCATCTCTTAGACTTCCATGGCTGGTATCAGAATATAAGGAAGTTTCCAAGTCATGCCGCGTCTTAGTAAGTGGAACCAATATTTCAGCCATAAAGAAAGCCTGAAGAAAGCCATAGCATGATGACTGAAATATTGGTTCCACTTACTAAGACATGGCATGACTCGGAAAAATGCATAGATCAACATATGAGTTTGACATTTAAATGCTTCAGCAGATCTGCAAAGCAACAATTTATTTAATTATGAGAGTAATCACCCTGCCAATATTATAAGATCTTTATGAGCTGAACAATTTTTAAGAATGCTACATCTTTGCACATCCATTCTCTTCCGCCCATGCTCGTCACCTCATTCTCTCCCTACCAGGCTCACTCATCTACATTGCCTCAACTCTCCAGGCTTTTTCCCTTCTCCTCCTCCCCAGGCTCATACTATTATTCTGTCTACTTCCAGATTACCATTTGTCTCCTTAAAAACTCTTTCTCTACTCCAAATTAAGCCAGCAGGAAGAGAAGGAAGAGGTGATAATGAACTGGGATGCTTTGGCCAATTTCTTCCTCCTGTTCAACCCTTAGTTGAAGTAACTGTCAGGACTAGAGACTAGAGAGAGTGACTGCAGACTTGCGCTGACTATGGCAATTGAAATTAGGGGAAAACCATCAGATTCAAGCTGGTTGTGGTAGAACAAGTTTGGAGCATAGGGCAGCCAGCAGAGTAGTCATCCCATGGTATACAGTACATTATTCAGATTTGTTTGAACAGACCAACAGAGAGGCAGAATTTTTAAAATTTTCCAGCCCACAATACTAGTCTTGCAATGCATAACATTAGCATTGCTTGGAGGAAGTGAATCACTCGCATGGCAGTGTATTAAGATGGGTTCAGCATCTACCAAGAGTGGAGTTAGTGGGAGATGACTGAATTAAAGGAGGACATTGGTACAGTCAAAAATGACCTAAATGAACTTATACTAGCTGTGCGCACTGATGTGTAGGATTGAAACCAGCATGTGAAGGAGATGGGTGCATCCTTGTGGCAAAGCATGATGAGGAGTTGGGTCATCTTCACAATCAGTAAAAGATTTGGTGGTTTGTAAGAAACAGATGATGGTGAAATTGAAGGACATAGAAAATAGGATGAGGAGGAATAATTAGCTTTTCTGGGGAATTCTGGAAATGGCGGAGTATGGGGATGCCAAAGCAGTGGTAGTCAGTGTGCAAGGCAGAACTGGCTACCTGGGAGTTCTCTCACAGAGATTTGGTCACTAAGCTGGACTGGACCCATAGGACATTGAGGAGGCTGAGCCTAAATGTGCCTCAAAACATTCTCCTATGTGCATACAATGACAAAGAGCAGATTGCAATGTAGATGTGGGCCCTCAGAACCTTTTACTGGGGAGGAGACAAGGTAGCAGTTTTTGTGGACTTGTCCCATATCATCTTACAGAAGAGAAAGGAGTTTCGGGAGGTTATTATCAGGGCCGTACCGAGAGTGAAATGCGCCCTGTGTGACTTGCACATCGGGCATGCACCCCCCCCCCCCCCCGCACCTCCATCTAGCCACTTTATTGGGGCAGGAGAGAAGAGGCGCGCACCCGATGTGCAAGTTGCCAGCACACTAAGCAGGTCTTGTCCCTCCCGGAGAGACCAGACCTGCTTAGTGTGCCGGCGAGAAGACTTAAGGGGCGTATTTCGGCTCTCTGCTGCTGAAAAAGTGGCGGGAGCAGGCAACGGCAGAGAGTCAAAATGTGCCCCTTCAGTCTTAGCGCCCTGTGCGGCCGCACCGCTCGCACAGGGCTCGGAACGGTCCTGGCTATTATGCCTCCTAAGGGAGAATAGTAGGGACCAGTGTCTCTTCCCATTTGGACTCACTTTTACAAAGAGTGATGGAATATGGACTGTACAGTTAGTGGAGGAGGCTACATGCACATTCAAGGAAGTAGGTATCCCAGACATGGGAAGTAATCAAAAAATCAACAAGAACCAGGAGAACAAAATGAATGGTTGGCAGTCTGTGGCAAAAAAAAAAAAAACCCTTGAAGGCACATAAGGAGGTAAGAGGAAGTGAAGACTAGCAGCAGCAAAATAACTGAGTCCTAAGAGGGATGATGTCTTATAACAATTGGACTGGACTAGATGCAGTAATAGAGCATTGCTGCTATATATGTAAGTGGAGGGTGATGGATGAGAGTGGGATGAAAGGGGATATGATTGTGAGTGGTTTGGCGTGAGAGTGTGTATGAGCTGTGGGTGAGAGTGGATTGATGGGTGCTTTAATGGATAAGGGGATAGATGCAAGGGGGAGGATGTGATGAATGGGGGATGGGTTAGTCCAAAGATGGGAAAGATTGTCCATTTGAAGGGATGAATGAGTCATATTCCACCTGTGAATACCACCTTGAGGTAGAATGGTGGTTTATGAGTGCATTAGTAAGTTGAGGGGGAGGGGGAAGAGGAGGGAGGAGTGGCTCTTTGGTGTGGGATAGTAGGGGACATTGATGGGGGATGGCTTAAATGGGTAGACTCCTGTTAAAGGACTACTGGTGCTAAAAGGCATAGATTGAGTAATGATGCACAGCGACTGAAGGCCAATATTTTAATTATTCAGAAGATCGGGTTGGTGCTATCATTAGGTGAACTAGGAGGTTGTCTAGATTGCTAGTGTTCCAGGAGTGCCCCATTGCCACCACTGGCAACTCTCTCTGGGACCTGCAGCAGCAGCTGCAATAGCGTTGAAACCGCTGTATAGCGCTTACCTAAACTCTTCCATTCTCCAGCAGTATCTCATTCTCCCTTCAGCCAATCCCCACCAGTCTCAGTCTCTTTATTTCTCTTCCTTCTGAGCCAGCTCCCCAGTTTGTCTCTCTTCCCTCCATCAGTCTCTCTCTTATTTTTCTCTGTTCTGTGTCCTATAGACTCCCAGTAATGGTCTCATGGACCCCCAAGGGTCCACAGGTTGAGAACCACTGCCCCACAGCTGACACATAGGCCTCTCAGCAAACAGAGTATGTTTGAGTTTATTGAAATTCCAGCACTTACCTAGTACATTGTCCTCACCAGCTGTAACTCCCTCATGAGACAAAATGTATTGAGTCCTTTAAAGAATACACAAAAATGATGGGTTAAAGAGGTGCTGTAGATACTGCCTATCTCGCAGCAGTCATTGTATTTGAGTTTCTCATTTTCATTCATTTTTCCTTTACAATATGTTCTTGTTATCCTCCCCCCACATTCTGGACTGATTATTTGTGAAACATATCATGTACCTTCTTTAATTGTTTAATTGCAGCTATTGAAAAAGAACAATAAATGTACATCATGCGTGCTAGAAAAATCCATTGACCATATCAAAGAAAAGGAAAACTTGAAAATACGAGGGTTATTTTTAAAGTAAGGTCCGATTGGCTGTAGCTTTGTAAATGTTTTCCCCCTGTAGAAATAAGCATGTGTGCCAGCTCCTGGCATGCCTTGTGCAAAAGCAGATGTCATTTGCAGTCATAGCATCACTTTGTACGGTTTATACTGAGACGTTAAAATGTTTAAGACAATTGAGTGGCCCTCCGACTGTGAAATACGGTCTGTGATTCAGTTTTTGACAGCAAGGACCGTGTCATCAGTGGACATTCATCACCAGATATGTGAGGTGTACGGCCCCAATGCTATGAGTGACAACAAAGTGCGTCAATGGGTGAGATTGTTCAAGGATGGGCGGGACAAACTGTGCTCACAATGGGTTCCCAGGCTGCTTTCCGAGGAACACCAAAAAAGGAGAATGACTAGTGCTTTGACATTTTTTGATCCGATACAATGAGGAAGGAGATGAACTTTTGGACCACATTGTCACAGGGGACGAGACATTGGTTTCTCACATGACTCCAGAATCAAAGCGGCAGTCGATGGAATGGAGACACACATCATCTCCAGTCAAAGTGAAAGCCAAACAGACAATCTCAACACGTAAGATTATGGCAACTATGTTCCTTGGAAAACAGCCTGGGAACATATCACGAGCATGGTTTTCTGAACTGCAATTTTTCAGAAATGATTTTGTATAGCACTGACCTTGAAACTTGTGGAAATTTCAGTGACAAAGTGGAAATCGTGAATCGCCGTTCTTCATGAATTTTTGTGTCAACTGTGTGCACCAAATCTTCTGTAATTACTGAAGGTCGACCCTATCGCAGTTCATCATGGACATTGTCCCACCCATCCTTGAACAATCTCACCCATTTATGCACTTTGCTGTCACTCATTGCATTGGGGCCATACACCTCACATATCTGGCAATGAATGTCCGCTGATGACACGATCCTTGCTTTCATAAACTGAATCACAGACCATATTTCACAGTCAGAAGGCCGCTCAATTGTCTTAAACATTTTAACGTCTCAGTATAAACTGTACAAAGTGACGCTATGACTGCAAATGGCATCTGCTTTTGCACAAGGCATGCCGGGAGCCGGCACACATGCTTATTTCTACAGGGGGGAAAACAAAGCTACAGCCAATCGGACCTTACTTTAAAAATAACCCTTGTATTAAACAATATAGTAGCCTATTTACTAAAACCACATTAGCTGTTTACCATGCATTAACAGTTAGTGCATGCTAACTCATGTGATAAACAGCTAAGGCTACTTTGGGGCAGGGAATGGATGGGTTTATGCCTTACAGTTGACACAGGGGTTGTTATGGTGCATTAACTGTTAACATTTTATTTATTTATTTATTTATCTAGCCATCCAATTTTATATACCACCTTATCCTTCAATCAAAGTGGTTTACAATGGATGTTTGGGTACATTTTAAGTAGGTAGGGTAGGGGAGTGAGAGGGTGGCGGGAGGTAAGGGTGCACATATGTACAATTTGCAAGTAAAATGACATCAGTTGATTATGGTTGGTTACGGGTTCTGGGAGAGTCCATAGTGCTCAATGAAAAGTAGTGTCTTCAGCATTTTCCAAAAATCCTTAGTGTCACTCGTGGTTCTCATTACCTCAGGAAGTAAATTCCATAGTTCAGGTGCAGTGAGTGAATGTGCTCTTCTGGATGTGGCCTGGTTGGTTCTTTGATATTCTGTGGGTGTGATGAGCATGTTTGCCATGCTGCTTCTCCTGCACCTTGTGCCGGAGACCTTGCTTACTAGGTTTTGAAGGGAGGTAGCCGAGATGTTATGGAAGATTTTGAATATATTTAGGATTGCTTTGTATCTTGTGCGTGCATGGATGGGCAGCCAGTGTAACTGTTGAAGAATTGGCATGATGTGCTCATTTTTTGCTGTGTTTGTAACAATCTGGGCCGCCGTATTTTGCACCTATTGGAGAGAGTGAAGGGATTGTTTAGGGAGACCTTGATAAAGCAAATTACGATAGTCTAGTATTGGTGTAATTATTGCTTGACATACCGAGAAGAAGTGATCCTGGTTAAGGGTGGGTTTGAGCCTTCTGATGAGTTTCAATCTATGTTTGGTTGTTGAGATATAATTTGAATCATTTTATCGTATTGCTGCACAGGTCAATTTCTTGTAGACATTGTAGCACTATGGTATGGGAAACTATAGCACACCGGTTCCATGGTCAGACCATCACAGAATCAAAGTGGAATTCACAAACAAAATGGACAAGCTTAATAAGACAAATACCGCTCCATTTGGTCCAAGAAGGTTCAAAGCTTTCAATAAAGAACAATTCCTACAAGACACACTACCTCACCTTAACACAGACGAACTCGATCTAGACAAACAAGTGAACAATTGGTATAACACCGTCAGCACAGCAGCCAAAACTAAAACAGGCACAAAGACGATCAACAAGAGACATCACGCACCATGGTACTCCAAAAGCATACGCAACGCTAAGAGGGAGTTAAGAATACTAGAACGCCACTGGAGATGATTCAAATCTCACACCTCACAGGGCTTATATTTAACACAGCAAAAGAATTATAACGATCTTATCAATAAAACAAAAAGAGAGCACCACACAAACACTATCCAGAAAGCTTATAACAAACCTAGGGAACTTTTTGAAATAGTAAAAAATCTAACCAATGAACCTAGCTCTGATAAAGATATACAGGTCAACCCACAAACATATGCAGTTTATCTTCAAGAGAAAATAGGCCAAACTCCGCCACTAAAACACTCAGAAACCAACAGCCATATCTTACCTGGCACAACTTGGAACAAGTTCCACACTCCTTCAACTATGCAACTATCAGACATCATCGCCGCACTCAACACAAGCACTGCACCCACAGATCCTTGCCCAGTCCCTTGGATCAAAGCAACCAAGCAAGATTTCCTCAGTTATTTACACCACCTCGTAAACAACTCCCTAACTCAAGGAATCATGCCAAAACAGCTAAAACTAGCCACAATAAGGCCTATCCCCAAGAAGACCAGCCTAGAAAAGAGCAATCCAGCAGCATGTAGGCCAATCTCCAGCATACCACTCCTAGCCAAAATTATAGAAAAGACAGTACAACTACAACTCCAGGACCACATTGATGAGCATGCTCCACTTGATTTACATCAACATGGCTTCCGCCCCAACCATGGAGTTGAAACACTGCTGCTATATCTATTCAATGACATCATCCAGACCATAGACAATTACAATCGAGGAACCCTAATGATATTTATAGATATTTCAGCGGCCTTCGATACAGTGGACCACAAAATCCTTCTAGCCAGACTACAGAGCATTGGATTAACTGGCACTGTCCTAAGCTGGTTCAAATCATACCTGACAGACAGACAGTTCCAAGTTAAAATAGGAACTAACACATCACAGCCCACAATGATCAAACAAGGTGTACCGCAAGGATCTGCACTCTCCTCACTGCTATTTAACTTATTTATCCAACCGATCTGTCACATCATGGCAGCCCATCAAATAGATTACACTATTTATGCAGACGACATTATGATTTACACTCCAATCGACATTAACAGCCCTGACTACAACAGAATTACGAACTGCCTTGCCAACATGTCCACGTGGCTAACGAACAACAACCTTGCTATAAACTTTAACAAGACAGAGGCACTTATTATCACCAGAAACACCAACTTTAGCCCCCCACCATACATCACATGTAACAACACAATGATACCAATTAAGGACGAAGTTAGATACCTCGGAGTAACCCTTGACAAAGGACTCAACCTACGGTCCCACATAAGAAAAACGGTTAAAAACGCATATTACAGAATGAAAATAATCAGACGCCTCAAGCCTCTTCTCTCATATGAACACTTCCGTACAGTCTGTCAAGTGCTCATAACTCCCATACTAGATTTTTGTAACCCAATCTACAACGGTCTTTCAAAACATTCTCTCAAACCCCTACAAATGGCTCAGAACACAGCAGCCAGAATAATCAACGGCTCCGCAAATTATGACCACATTACCCCTATCCTCAAAGAACTCCATTGGCTCCCAATAAGTTACCGTATCAAATATAAGATCATCATAAATATTTTCAAAATTAGACATAAGAGCTCTGCATTCAGCCTCCATGCTCTCTTACTCCCTAATTCCAGCAACAGACCAAGGAGGCAAACCACTTCAAACACCCTCAGCACCCCAAGAAACTACGCAAAATCATGCAATTTCTCTACACAAAGAGCAATTTCGTTGGCTGCCCCATTAATATGGAACTCTCTCCCTCCTGACTTACGATCAATTGACGACTTAAAGGACTTTCGTAAACAATTAAAGACGATACTCTTCATTGAACACTACGGATCAAACAATTAACTATACTCCGTCTATTGTAGCTGTTTTATAAAATGATTTTCTGTAGTGGTTGACCTATATTGTTTATCCTTCCTTACTACTCTCATGTTTTGTTTATACAGTGTATATTTCCCTTACTTTATAACCTTTGTATGTCTTGTAACCGCTTTGATTTAAGGAAAAGGCGGTATAAAAAACTTGTTAAATAAATAAATAAATAGCAAAGGCTGCCAATATGTCCATGAAGATTAACAGGAATCCTTTTTTGGTGTCGTCAATGCCCCTGATATTGTTGTCATATAGGGAGGTTAGCAACGTTTCAACATTGTGCTGTGGCTTAAACCCATGCTGATATAGGTCCAAAGGTGCATTTAGGTCAATGTGATCCTGTAGCTGCTTTTGTATGTTTTTTTCAATGACTTTCAATGAATGGTAGGCTGGAGATTGGCTGGTAGGAATTTGGGTCTGCTGGATCTAGGGTGGTGTTCTTGAGGACCGGTCATATAGCAGCTTGTTTAAGGGATAGTGGCATATAATCCTGTAGTAAAGATAGTTCTGCCATTTTTTGGATGTGGTGGCTAAGTTGATCATTCAAGGCCTTGATCCATGCCACAGGACATGGGTCAGTTGACGAGGAGTCTATGATGTGCTATATCTGTGTCAGTGAGGGGATGGTAAAGTCATCCCAGGTTTCCTTGTGTATAGAGGTCATTGGGCTATTTGCTGTAGGAGCTTGGCATTGTGTGAGGTTGGTGTGTTTGCTGATTAAGAAATTTGCAAATACTTGGGGGTCTATGTAGTGGACATCATACTGCGCTGTATCTTTGGTGAGCTTCCGTACGATATTCAAGAGCTCCCTAGGTCTGTTTGCTGCCTTCATGATGATGTGGGTGTAATATTGTTGTTTGCTCTCATTGATTATGTTGTTGTATTCCTGTTGCTTGGCTCTATAATGTAGAAGTGTGTCCTGGGTCTTATTACGTCTCCATTTTCTTTCGAGTTTTCTCAGTGCTTTTTTTGCGTCTCTGATGGTATCTGAGTACCATGATGCATTGGGTCCTTTGTGGACACGTGTGCTTTAGGTCTGTATATACAGCAGCTGTAGAAATTGTGTTCCAGTTTTCGATGATCTCATCCAGATTGTGGCTGTCCTGTTGAAGCATCAGGGTTATCTCCTGTAGGAAAGCCTCCGGGTTGAAGGTTCTAAATTTTCTATTTGAGTGCCCTGGTTCCTGGCAGCTGTTAGGACTCCTAATGAGCATTGAGAATGTTATTAAGTGATGATCTGACCAGGGCATAGGAGTGATTACTGGGGCTGAGGTCTGGTTTTGCTCTATGAGTTGCTTTGGTATGAAGATGAGGTCTGGGCTCATTCATTGTTGATGTGTGGGTGCATTCACTAGTTGAGTGTATTGGAGGGCATCCATTGGCTTCTTTGCTGGGTGAGGAGCACAGGTTGAAGTCTCCAAGGGCAATATGTGATTTATGCTGTGTACCATTTGCACAGATTGTCTCCAGGATAGTGGAAAGTTCCTTGTTTTTGGCATTTGGTGGCCTAATATGTGAGGCATATGCTCAGGTATTTGTTGGAGATTGTGATTGTGATGATCTCTGTCATGTCGATAGATGAGGTAGTCCTGAATCTGTAGTTGTTTCTAGCCAGTGTTAATACTTCTCCTCCTCTCTTGTGCGTTTGGGGACAGTTGAAAACTCCGTATTGAGGCGGGGTTATTTGGTTCAGGATGACTTGGTCCGTGTCTGTTAGCCAGGTTTCTATGATGCAAATGATGTCTATCTTGTGGGTTTGTATATAGTCATAGATGGTGTTTGGTTTGTTTCTGATTGATCTTACATTGATCAGTGCACATTTGATAGGAGAGGCCACTATGGGATTGGTGACAGATAACTGCTCTGTGCTAACATTATTTCTATAGTTATAGCTAAGTGTGTTGTTGTTGTTGTTAAGTGCCGTTGAGTCGGAGTCGACTCATGGCGACCCTCTGGATAGCTATCCTAAATTGTGTTCGGTCTTCAGTCAGGCGGCTCATTGTTGACAGACTAGTATCCATAGCTGCTGTTATTGTATCGATCCATCTCATTGCTGGCCTTCCTCTTTTGCGTTCACCTTCTATCTTGCCAAGCATGATGTCTTTCTCTAATGATCTCTCTCTTCACATGATGTGTCCAAAGTATGAAAGTCGAAGTCTTGTCATCTGAGCTTCTAAAGAAAGCACACTGCTAAGTACACTGTTCATTATCTTCCATGCAATTAATATGTAATAGTGAACTTTTTCTGTGTTAACTTCACCACAGCCCTCCCAAAAATGCTATGAAAATCCCCTTCAGTTATCACAGAGGTTTTGCAGCTACCACATGAAAAACCCCTAAAGGTGGGTGTTTGAGAGTGTGTTGAAAATGTAAAATCAGAAGTAAATGGTCACTGTATGCTGCTGAAGAGGTGGTTGCTGGAGTGGTCAGATGAGGAGCAACATTAAACAGCAGCCTGCAGTAACAGTCACTGGGCTAGCAGAACTGGAAAGTAAACATTTAGGGGGATATGTAAATCACTGCCTGTGCTAAAGGAGCACAGGTAATATTTGCTCACATTTATACACAATGTGGAGGAGTAGCCTACTGCTCAGAAGATCAAGGGTTTGATTCCAACTAGTACTCCTTATAACCTTGGGTAAGTCACTTTACCCTCCATTGCCTTAGGAGAAAAGGCCTAGCAATCTACTTCTGGTGATACATTGCCAAGAAAACCGAGAGGCAGCTGGGTTGCCAGGAGTCAGCACTAAAAAAATAAAAAATCTAATATTAAGATTTAACTTTAAATCTATAGAGAATAGTGTAGGGGAATAAAGTACACACACAAGACAGATGGTGGAGAAGCAAATTCTGGAGCAGGTGGAAACTGCTCACCTAAAGAGAAATGGTATCAGATAAACAGGTGCGGGTATTAAAAAAAAACCCTGTGGAAAAGAGCTTGAGGAGAGATGGAGTTTAGGATTTAGAGGCTATTAAGCTTCTTAATCTAAAAGAGTTTCCCCTCCTGAAGATGGTGCTAGAGAGTCTCATGGGATCGTAGCAAGGCTCGGAGTGAAGATGCCAGCAGAGAGCCTCCGTCAGACATAGTTGGAGGTAGGAGTGAAGATGGAGCAGATGGTCTCCTTCCAACCCAGGAAGTAGAGATGGCAGCAGAAAGAAAGCCTAATCCAGGCTTGGGAGTCTGACAGCAGAATCAGCTCCAGAGAGAGCTGTGGCAGCAGAATCAGCTCCATGGAGAGCTATGGCAGCAGAATCAGCTCCAGGGAGAGCTGCAATGGCAGAGTCCATTCTGGACTAGGAGCCACAAGACCTAGGGAGGTGCAGTAGCAGATCAGCTCAAGGGAGATCCTCAGTGGAAGAGAGTCAATTTTGGATAAGGAGCCACAAGGCCCAGAAGGGCCCATTGGCAGACCAGCTCATTGGGAAGCTACAGCAGAGAATCAGCTCCAGAGAGAGCTACAGCGGTGGATCAGCTCCAAGGGGAGGTTACAATAGAGAATTAGCTCCTGAGAGAACTACAGCAGCAGAGAGTCCATTCCGGACTAGAAACTACAAGACCCGGGGGGGGGGGGGGGGGAGTCCAGCAGTCGATCAGCTCAAGGGAGAGCTGCAGCTACAACAGTTGCTCCTGATTGGACAGGAGTACAAAACTCTCTCTGGATTGGAGGAGAACTTGGAGGAGGCAGAGCCAAGGCTACAGCCTCAGTGATTGGACAGATCTACAAAACCTCTCCTTTCATAAGCAGCCACCGGTTCAGAGCTCCAGCAGTGGGTGAGACTTGGTCTGGTGGGCAAAGGGAAAGGGAGGGGAGTTAGGAGAAAGTTATTAAGGTTAGATCCATAATCTTTAAAGGTTTACTTAAGTCACTACGTATATGGTTATAGTTAATTGCTTGAACTGTCTTTTTATTTATTTATTTTTATTTATTCAGATTTATATACCACCTTTTCCTTCAATCAAAGTGGTGGGCTACACACGTTGGGGTTACATTGAATGGGGTGACACTACGTACATATAAGGTTAAAAGCGGGGGTTAATATTATTCAAGTCTTATCTCTTATCTGTATTGCTATTTCACCTTAGCCTCTTGAACCTCTTATCATAATATGGGTTGTACAAACTGCATTATTTTATCACAATACTTGATGTATATATTTTGTAAATAAATTGTAAAGCATAGTTACTCACCTGTAACAGGTGTTCTCCAGGGACAGCAGGAATCAGTCCTCACATATGGGTAACGTCAGCGCTGATGGAGCCCTCGTGCGGAGCAATTCCCCAGCTTTCAAAGAAAGCCTTTGGGACTCCATCAAGCATGCGCGGTCCCCTTCCCGCCCAAGGGTGCCATCTTGCTCAGTCAGATGACATAGCTAAAAAGATGGCAAAAATGATAAAATTTAATCAAAGGACTGCAACTCCAGGGGAGGAGGGAGGGTCATGAGGACTGATTCCTGCTGTCCCTGGAGAATACAGGTGAGTAACTACACTTTCTCCAGTAACAAGCAGGAAGTCAGTCCTCACATATGGGACTCCCTAGCTATAGACTACCGAGAACCCATAGCTGAAAAATGGCTCCCTCTAGAAGAGCCGCAGCAGCTGTAATAGGAATTTCTCCGACAACGCAACCCCCACGGTAGCCTGACACCAAAGGGTCAGAGGGTAGGAGTTGCCTAAACCTCAAACAGGTTATGGAGTACTGCCTGGCCGAAAACACTGTCCCGTCAGGACTCCCTCTCCAGGCAGTAATGGGCTGCAAACGTCTGTCTTGAAGACCAAGTTGCGGCCCGGCAGATGTCTGCCAACAGAACAGAGTGGTGGTGAGTCACTGACGCGGCTTCAGCCCTGACACGGTAGGCTGTGACCCGACCCTGCAGTGGGAGATCAGCTGCCCTGTATATCCAGGCAATGCAGTCTGCCACCCAGGTGGACAACGTACACTTGGAGACAGGTAAATCCAGCCTACTGGGGTCATAAGAGATGAAGAGCTGAGAAGCCCTTCGATGTCCCCGCGTACGTTCCAGATAGAAGGCTAATGCCATTTTGCAATCCAGGGTATGCAGGACTGCCTCTGCCCGACTGGCATGTGGCCTGGGAAAAAAGGTTAGAAGAACCACCTCTTGATTAAGGTGGAACGAAGAGACCACTTTCAGAAGGAACTTGGGGTGGGTGCGAAGAACCACCTTGTTCCTATAAAACCGTGTGTATGGTCTATCAGAAACCAGAGTTTGCAGCTCACTCACACGTCTGGCAGATGTGAGTGCCACCAGGAAGAGCACTTTCTAGGAGAGGAAGCGCAGATGGCAAGTGGACATCGGCTCAAAAGGTGGGCGAGTAAGCTGCTGCAAGACCACATTCAAGTCCCACTCAGTTGCTGGAGGACGAACCGGGGGCTTTAGTAGAAGTGGACCTCTGAGGAATCTGGACACCAATGGTTGAGCCAAACGAGGTTGTCCTTCCACTGGAGAGTGGTTTGCTAACAAAGCACTCAGGTGGACCCTGACAGAGTTAGACTTGAGACCCAACTCTGATAGGTGAAGCAAGTACTGCAATACCACAGAACCTCAAAACTGCACCACTTGAAGGCATAGCATTTCCTAGTGTACTGCCTCCTTGAGGCCAGCAATACTTCTTCTACATTCCTCAGTAAGAGGAGAGAAGCCAGTACTACCCTTTCAGCAGCCATGCCATCAGATTGAGCGATCTGAGGTTGGGGTGTAAGAGAGAGCCCCGCTCTTGAGACAGGAGGTCGGGCTGCATCCCCAGCGGGAGTGGGGTTTCCACTGCCAGCTGGAGGAGAAGCAGAAACCAAGGCTGCCTTAGCCAGCTGGGGGCTAACAGAATGACCGAGGCCTTGTCCCGAAGGATTTTGAACAGAGTTCAGGCCACCAAAGGCGTGGGAGGAAACGCATACAGGAGGCCCACTGACCAAGAGATCAGAAAAGCATCTGCAGCCACCCTCAGAGGATGTGGCTGTCTGGAGCAAAACTTGGGCAACTTGTGATTCTGCGGACTGGCAAAGAGATCGATGGACGGATGCCCCCAGTGGCAGAAGATCCACTGGGCCACTTCCAGACTCTGTTGCCATTTGTGAGGCTGGAGAATCCTGCTTAGTTTGTCTGCTAGGAAGTTCTCCTGACCAGGCAGGTAAACTGCTTTGAGAGACATACCCTGCCTGACTGCAAAGGAGCAGAGGTCCAGTGTCTCCTGGCATAGGATTAAGAACATAAGAACATAAGAACATAAGAAATGCCATACTGGGTCAGACCGAGGTCCATCAAGCCCAGTATCCTGTTTCCAACAGTGGCCAATCTAGGTCATACGTACCTAGCAGTTTCCCCAAAAGACACAGGTTCTGCAGTGCTTGTACTAGGCCAAGCATTGATATCCTGGGTCCCTTTTTAATAGTGGTTTATGGACCTTTCCTCCAGGAACTTGTCCAAACCTTTTTTAAACCCAGCTATACTAACAGCCCTTACTACATCCTCCGGTAACAGATTCCAGAGTTTGATTACACGTTGAGAGAAGAAATATTTTCTCCTATTTGTCTTAAATAGTTTACCCTGTAGCTTCATTACATGCCCCCTAGTCCTTCTATATTCTGATAGCGTAAACAATTTATCCACGTTTATCCGTTCCACTCCATTCATTAATTATACACCTCTATCATATCTCCCCTCAGCCGCCTCTTTTCTAGGTTAAAGAGCCCTAACCTTTTTAGCCTCTCTTCATAGGAGTAGCCTTCCATCCCCTTCACCAATTTGGTGGCTCTTCTCTGTACTTTTTCTAATAACTCTATGTCCTTTTTAAGATACGGTGACCAGAATTGCACACAATATTCAAGGTGCGGTCGTACCATGGAGCGATACAGAGGCATTATAATATCCTTTGTTTTATTCTCCATCCCTTTCCTTAGGATACCTAGCATTCTATTTGCTTTCTTGGCCGCCGCTGCACACTGGGCGGAGGGTTTTAACATGTTATCCACGATGACTCCTAAATCTTTTTCCTGGGTGGTGGTTTCTAATGTGGAGCCTTGCATCTTGTAACTATAGTGTGGGTTGTTCTTTCCTAGGTGCATAACTTTGCACTTGTCCACATTAAATTTCATCTGCCATTTGGATGCCCAGTCTTCCAATTTATCCAGATCCTCCTGCAGTTTTCCACAATCCTCTTGGGTTTTAACAACTTTAAACAGTTTTGTGTCATCTGCAAATTTGATTACCTCACTAGTTATTCCCTTTTCCAGGTCATTTATGAATATGTCAAAAAGTAGCGGACCCAGTACAGATCCCTGGGGTACTCCACTATTCACCTTTTTCCATTGGGAATATTGGCCATTTAGCCCTACCCTCTGCTTTCTATCTTTTAACCAGTTCCCGATCCACAATAGTACACTGCCTCCTATCCCATGACTTTTTAGCTTCGCCAAAAGTCTCTGATGGGGGACCTTGTCAAAAGCTTTCTGAAAGTCCAGATACACTATATCAACCGACTCACCTTTGTCTACCTGTTTATGCACACCTTCAAAAAAACAGATCAGATTAGTAAGACAAGATCTGCCTTGTCTAAAGCCATGTTGGCTGTCTCCCATTAGGCCATGACTATCTACATGCTGTGTAATTTTGTTCTTTATGATGGCTTCTACCATTTTCCCTGGTACTGACGTCAGGCTCACCGGTCTGTAATTTCCCGGGTCACCCCTGGAACCCTTTTTAAAAATTGGTGTTACGTTGGCGACCCTCCAATCTTCAGGTATTACAGATGATTTTAATGAAAGTTCACAGATTACCAATAACAGGTCTGCAATCTCATATTTCAGTTCTTTCAACACTCTGGGATGTATACCATCCGGTCCAGGTGATTTGCTACTATTCAGTTTATCAAATAGTTGTAATATATCTTCCCGGTGTAGCGATATTTCTCTCAATTCCTCTGCAGTATCACCTTTAAATACCACTTCAGTCTTGGGTAACACCCCTACATCTTCCTCAGTAAAGACCGAAGCAAAGAATTCATTCAGTCTCTCTGCTATAGCCTTGTCTCCTCTTACTGCCCCTTTTACCCCTCTATCATCTAATGGTCCAATTGACTCTCTCACAGGCCTTTTGCTACGAATGTACTTGAAAAAGTCTTTATTTCGTGTTTTTGCTTCCGTAGCAAGTTTCTTCTCAAATTCCCGCTTTGCCTGCCTTATCAATGCTTTGCATTTAACTTGCCAGTGCTTGTGCTGTTTCCAGTTTTCATCATTTGGCTCTTTTTTCCATTTTCTGAAGGTTGCTCTTTTGGCAGCAACAGCCTCTCTGACCTCACCTTTAAACCATGCTGGCAGTTTTTTGGACTTTCTTCCACTTTTCTTAATGCGTGGAATACAGCTGGTCTGGGCTTCGAGGATAGTATTTTTAAATAACACCCAAGCTTGCTGTAAGTCTTTAACCTTTGGAACCGCTCCTTTTAGTTTTTTCCGAACTATATTCCTCATTCTATCATAGTCACCCTTTTGAAAGTTAAAAGGTAGTACTGTGGATTCCTTTACTATCTGTCCTCCACTGATTAAATCAAACATGATCATACTATGATCACTATTGCCAAGTGGACCCAACACCCTTATTTCTTGCACCAGATCTGGCGTTCCACTAAGGACTAGGTCCAGTATGGCTTCCCCTCTGGTCGGTTCATGAACCAGCTGCTCCAAGAAGCAGTCATTTATTTCATCTAGAAACTTTATCTCTTTAGCTTGTCCTGCTGTGACACTGTCCCAGTCGATACCGGGGTAATTGAAATCACCCATTATTACTACTCTGTTGTGGCTTTTGTTAGCTTCCTTGATTTCTTTGAGCATTTCATCATCCATTTGTTCATTCTGGCCAGGTGGTCGATAGTATACTCCCACTGCCATCACCTTCCCCTTCATAAATGGAATTTCAATCCATAGAGATTCTACAGCATATTTTGTTCCCTGCAAAACTTTAATCCTTTCTGACTCAATGCCCTCTCTAACATAGAGCGCAACCCCTCCACCAATTTGTTCAGCTCTATCATTACGATATAGTTTGTATCCAGGTATCACAGTGTCCCACTGGTTATCCTCCTTCCACCACGTCTCTGAGAGTGCAATCATATCTAACCTCTCATTTAATGCTATATATTCTAATTCTCCCATCTTATTGTTTAGACTTCTAGCATTGGCATACAAGCATTTTAGAGACTGCATTTTATTAATATTAATCTGGCTATTGGTAGGCATGGGTAATTGGGAATCTTTATGCTCTGTCTGCTCCTTACTCAAGGGCATTTGGGCTACTATACTCCCTTTTGGAACCTCACTGCTTTTGGTAGTATCCTTCAAGGATACCTTTGTCCGAACCGTGCGCTCCTGGGTGACTGTCGGCTTTCCCCTATTTTCTAGTTTAAAAGCTTCTCTATCTCTTTTTTAAAGGTTAATGCCAGCAGTCTGGTCCCATCCTGATTAAGGTGAAGCCCATCCCTTCGGAAGAGCCCCCCCTTTCCCCAGAATGTTCCCCAGTTCCTAACAAATCCAAAACCCTCATCCTTGCACCATTGTCTCATCCACGCATTGAGACTCCGGAGCTCTGCCTGTCTTTTGGGTCCTGCACGTGGAACAGGAAGCATTTCGGAGAACGCTATCCTGGAAGTTCTGGATTTCAACTTCCTACCTAAAAGCTTAAATTTAGCCTCCAGAACTTCCCTACCACATTTTCCTATGTCATTGGTACCAACATGTACCAAGACAGCAGACTCCCCCCCAGCACTATCTATGATCCTATCTAGGCGGTGCGTGAGATCTGCTACCTTCGCACCAGGCAGGCATGTTACCAGGCGATCCTCACGTCCACCAGCCACCCAGCTATCTACATTCCTAATGATTGAATCACCAACTATAACAGCTGTCCTGACCCTCCCCTCATGGGGACATGGCCCTGGAGAAACGTCCTCGGTGCGAGAGGGTTTTACATCACCTGGAGGACAGGTCCTAGTTACAGGATCACTTCCTGCCACACCAGGGTGATGCTCTCCTGTCACGTGACCTCTCTCCTCCATGGCAACAGGGATGCTGCCAGACTGGAGGTGGGACTTCAGGACTATATCCCTGTAGGTCTCGTCCATGTACTTCTCTGTCTTTCTTATGTCTTCCAGGTCTGCTACTCTAGCCTCTAGAGAACGGACTCGTTCCCTGAGAGCAAAGAGCTCCCTGCACTTAGTGCATATGTAGGACCTCTCACCAACTGGGAGATAATCATACATGTGACACTCGATGCAAAAGACTGGAGAACCCCCATCTCGTTGCTGGACCTCTGACTGCATTTGTGACCCTGTGCCTCCCTGTTCGTTCACATAGAACATTGCTACCTGGTTGTTTGTCTGCACCAAGACAGACTGATTTGAGAGAACATGATAGAAGGTTTGAAGAGCTAGGCAAATTGCTTGCAGCTCTAGGAGGTTGATTTGGTGTGTGGCCTCCTGAAGAGACCACAGACCCTGAGTGCATGAACCTTGGCAATTGGCTCCCCAGCCCAGCAAGGAGGCATCTGTCGTTAGCACCCTTGGGTGCGAGGGAGTCTGGGAAGGCACTCCCTCGAGCAGTCAACCTTACCAGTCATTTGGACACTGCTACTCTGTCTCGGAGGCTGCCTGTGGCTTGTGTCCATTGATCTCTGAGGCACCACTGAGCTGTTCTCATGTGGAGGTGGACATTTGTGGTCACATGTACTGTAGAGGCCATGTTGGCCAGGAGGCATAGGAAATGTTTCGCTGAGACCTGAGACTTGTGGCTGATCTGGTGTACTAGTGCCAGCAGTCTTTGTGCCCTGTCTTCCGGCAGGTAAGCCCTCGCTTGCAGGGTGTCTAATCTTGCTCCTATGAACTCCAAGTTTTGAGTGAGGAACAACGTAGACTTTGCATGATTTATGACAAAGCCTAGATGCTGTGAAATGTTGATAGTGCGATAAGTGGCCTGTTGGGCCTCCTGAAGCGACTGGCCCCTGATGAGCCAGTCATCCAGGTAAGGGAAGACAAAAATCCCTTGTCTTCTGAGGAATGCCGCCACCACCACTGCCAGGCATTTTGTAAATACTCTGGGAGCAGAGGCTAGGCCAAAGGGGAGCACTCTGCATTGGAAATGGTTTCCTCCCACTACAAATCTCA
This sequence comes from Ichthyophis bannanicus, assembly GCA_033557465.1. Lineage (NCBI taxonomy): Eukaryota > Metazoa > Chordata > Amphibia > Gymnophiona > Ichthyophiidae > Ichthyophis > Ichthyophis bannanicus. The sequence continues at coordinate 1,011,676,152 of CM066033.1, read as the reverse complement.
GATACTGTCTGTGGTCTGGATGTATGAGGATGTGTGTATAGGCACCCTTCAGGTCTAAGGAGCATAGCCAATCGCCCCAGTGGCGGTAAGGCAGCAAAATTCCAAGGGAAAGCATCTTGAACTTTTCCCTCACCAGGAACTTGTTTAAGTTTCACAAGTCGAGGATGGGTCGGAGGCCTCCTTTTCTCTTTGGTATGAGAAAATACCCGGAGTAGAAGCCCTGTCCCTGCAGGTGGTGGGGCATCGGTACCACTGTCTGATCCTCTAAAAGACCTGACAACTCCTGCAAGAGGAGGTTCCTGTGAAGAGGGGGTCTGAGAGGCTCTCCTGGAAAGAAGGAGGGGGGGTACCTGGTTGAAGTGAAGTAAATAGCTCCTTTGGACTATTTGCAGGACCCAGGTATCCGTGGTGATGGCTGGCCACCTGTGAGCGTACAGGGTCAGTCTTCCTCCTGTGGAGAGCCGAACCACTGGTGGGAGAGAGACTATGCCTTGGGAGTCAAAAAAACCCTCCCAGCTGCGTGGGAGCCAGGGCTTGGGGCTTGGGGGTCTTCTGCTTATGCGGGCCATACCCCTGTCCCTTGGCCTGCTTCCCCTGTTGGGGAGCTGGGGTGGCCTGATAAGTGGGGTAGTTGCGGTAAGCAGCACCCTTCCTCGGGAAAAAGGACTTTTTATCCAAGCCCTTCTTTTTTTGAGAAGGGGCAGAAGTCTTCTTAGAGAGCCTTTTCCAGGTCAAGTACTCAGACTCGATCTCTGCAGCCTTCTCAGTCATGATTTTGCCGAAAAAGATGTCACCTCGGCAAGGGACATCGACCAACTTGTCCTGAACCCATGGCTCCAGATCCGACGACATTAGCCAGGCCTGGCGGCGTGCACAGATGCCAGCCGCGGCTACTTGGGCCGAAGCCTCGAAGCCATCATAGGCTGCTTGAGACGTAAACTTCGAGCACTCCCGAATCCCAGTGGACAAGGCCTTGAAGCGCTGCAAGGGTTCCTCGGAGAGGCCAGCTGAGAACCCGGCAATCTCCTTTGCCAGGTCCCGCAAGTACATGCCCATGTACAGCTGGTAAGTTTGGACACAGCATGACAGCATCAAGCCCTCGAAGCACTTTCTGCCGAGGGCATCCAGGTTCCGAGCCTCCCGGCCAGGAGGCACCAAGGAGTGCATTTTTTGGCTCTTGAGCCTGTGCATGGCCAATTCCACAACCATGGAATTGTGTAGCAGCTGTGCTTTTTGGAACCCATGGCTCTTGCGGAATCTATAGATGGAATCGACCCGCTTGCTGAGAACCGACATTGAGGCTGGCGACTCCCACATGCAGCGTATCAGCTGTTCCAGCATCGGAGGAACCGGAACAGTAAGGGCTTCCCGCAGGGGAAAGTCATACTGGAGGTCCTCAAGCTCCTCGGCTTGAGGCTCTTCCTCGGTGTCTGCCGGGAATGCCAAAGCCTTGGCCATGTCCCTGACGAAGTCCAAGAACCGGGTATCCTCCAGGGGGGATCTTCTCCGAGGCTCGAAACTCGGAGAGTCCGATGGAGCACACCAGGTCCTATGGGTGTCTGGGGACTCTTCGACCTCCATCTCCCCTGCTGACTCCTCCGAGGAGGAATCGAGCGGCTCTGGCCATGAGGGCTTCGATCTCGACCACCCCGACGCCAAGGGCACTGGTGTCGACGATCTTGGTCTCGAACGGGAGGTCGAGGGAGACCCTGGCCGAGGATCGATTCGAGTCCGAAGAGTCTCAAGGATCGGCTCGGCCTCCGGGGTCGACTTGGACATCAAGATCCCAGTGGTCAGGGCGGATGGACTGGTGAGACTGGCTATCAGCACCCGCTGCTGCTCCATGAAGGCAGACATACTGCTCTCCAGGCCTGCCATCCTGAGACCGAACTCAGAAGGCTCTGCAGCCTCCGGCTTGGGTCCTGACACTGTCGGGCTCGATGCTGGTTCTCCCAGGGGAGAGTCAATGAGGACAACAGCAGTTACCTTCCTCGGCATCTCCGGCTTCGTGTGAGGTAGCTTGGCAGGCCGCTCTGACTCCGAGGACCCGGGGCGGAGGTCAGGGCTCCGCGATCTGGTCCTCGAGGGCTCAGGTCGATCAGAGGCCTCCAGCAATGATGCCCTCACAAGCTTTTTCTTCCTGCGGTGTTCCTGTGAGGGAGATCCCTGCTCATAAGACCCCCGATGATGCTCGGGTTCAGACAGCTCCCGAGACGTCGAGGCTTCTGAAGAGGTCCGGACCTGGGAGAATACGGACTCAGAGAAAATCCTTTCACGTTGTTGCTGCCGACTCCTAGTGCCTTGGAGGACATCTTCCCACATGGGCCACAGACCTTCGGGTCATGGTCGGGCTCGAGGCAGCGGAGGCAGCAGTTGTGTGTGTCGGTGAGGGACATTAACTTTTTACACCAATCACACTTCTTAAACCCGCTGGCAGCCATCGGGGGAAAAAGGACCCCTGCAAGGTCAAATGACCGGGCTGCCAGTTAAAAGAAAAAAGTGCGTGAACGCTAGTCACTAAAGACAAAAAACAAAAAAACTGACCGGACTCAATACCGGTGTACCGAGCCGAAGCGGGAAGGGGAACCAGCGTCGAACTGGGTCGAAGAAGACAAACCTCAGTAGTTTTGACACACTTTTTCTGTGAAGGAAGTTGGACAACGTCCGTTGGGCTCCGCGGAAAAAGGGAGACTGAGCAAGATGGCACCCTTGGGCGGGAAGGGGACCGTGCATTCGCAATGCAATCCCAAAGGCTTTCTTTGAAAGTTGGGTAATTGCTCCGCACGAGGGCTCCGTTGGCACCGACGTCACCCATATGTGAGGACTGACTTCCTGCTTGTTCCTGGAGAAATACTATTTAAGCCAGTCTTGTTCACAGCAGTGCCTTTGAGAGGTTTTCCTGGGGTGAAAGGAGGGAAATCCTACCCGCTAACACCTTTCTTCCCCAGGTGGAGGCACAAGGTGCCAAACTGACAAGGACCGACAGAGCCTATCTTCAAGGAGACTCCAACCAGGCCGGTCCCAGAACCAGAAGCGCACCCAAGGGGGTGCCACATACACATTAACTTTTGCCAAATAATGTGTAGTAACTGCAAAGCCTTCCAATACTTTAATAAATAAGGGCCATGGAGATCTAGGAGTAACCATCTCCAATGATCTCAAAGTAATCAATGAATGTATTACAAGAACTAGGAAAGATAAGAGTATACTCTCTTGCATAAGTAGAAGTAAAATCGGCAGAGAAAAGGAGGTACTGTTGACCTTGTATTGGTTATTAGTGAGACTCCAGTCTGAGTACTTCTTCAGTTTCAGAGGACAGACGATGTAAGAAGATGGAGAGGATAAAGTGGTTCATATGATGGTTATTAAAACAAACCAAAAACTGAAATACAAACCTTATAAACATAGGTTGAAGATACTCAAAATATACAGGGAGGAAAGAAAGGATTGGGAACATTCCAGAAACATTCACATATTTGACAAGCTTCAAAGGTGAAATAGTCCTCAGGAAAGTATAGAAATCAAAACTAATAAATAAAAATAAAACAAAAAATATAAGGTGATACCCTTTTATTGGACCAACTTAACACGTTTTACTAGCTTTTGAGAGTTAAAACCCTTTTCCTTAGGTTAGGACAGATTTTGTCCTTAGCGAAGGAAATTCAAGGCTATAATGTAGCCAAGGGGAAGAGTCAGAGAGGAAATATGAGAAAATATTTCTTTATTGAGAAGGTGGTAGATCCCCGGAATGGCCTATTACCAGAGTTAATGGCAACAAAACGCACGAGAGAAGTCAAACATGCATTGGGTATCTGAGTATTTTGGATAAAAGCCTGAACAGTTTTGGTGACTGTTTTTATTATTACAATGCTTAGTGGCAAGACATGGTAGGGTGGCCTTAGAGCTAGATTAAGGATGGCACTTTTTTAAAATTATTTTATATTTATGCATTTTCACAAAATCCAAGTCTATTTATTATTTACATTCTCTTATATACCGTGCTATTCTGCATCAGTTTGGTTTACATTGAGCAAACTGAAATTACATTGAACAGGGCATTATAACTTGGAGATAACTATTTTACAGGGAACATGAGCTATGGAGGGTTAAGTGACTTGCCCAAGACTGCAAGGGGCACCTGTGGGACTAGAAACCCCAGCCCTTCCAGCCCAAGGTTGCTGTCCTGTAGTGGGATTTGAACCCCTGACCTTTCAGCCTGAAGTACCTTGCCACAACCACGAACCCACTCCTCCACTGTAACATTTCACAACTTCTGGAAAACATAAGGACTAGGATGAAACAAAGAAAATAGTTATAGCACTATACACAGTGAGGAAACAAAACATATCCTATCCCCAACTCCAGCCCACAATCAGAGGCAGTTACCAAAGGAAACTAAATTTATTACGGACATGAAGGAATATAGGTCAGTGTTACAGGTGACATTTAAATTTGAGGTGAATCCAACACTTCCATATTAGGGCTAGGCATTGGGTAAGCATTAAGGAAAGATAAAAGCTGGGAGGAGTACAAGACAGCATAAGAATTAAATTGAAACTTCAACAAACATTTACATTAACTGGGAGAACCTCAGCCAAAGGAGGAGAAATTCCGGCCTATGGTATTGGATCTCCGTCGCTAGATCAGGGAATGCCCTAACCAGCAACTCTTGATATCTAACATTCCTTTGTCTAGTAATGCAAGCTGGACAAGACATGTTGCAGGAACAATACTTCTAGCATCAGAACTTTCCAAGATAGCGGATATATTTAGTTCATCCAACTGAACCAAAGGAGAAGTCCCCACTTGACCAGTAGATTTCTTGCCTTGAGGAATTTAATAAATCTTTGCTATGGGTGGTTGTGACTCAGGTTTAACTCCCAACACTTCCCCCAAGTAACCCTTGAACATATCTTTAGGAGTGACTGAGATTTTGGAAAGTATATCAAATGCAGGTTAGAAATCCTAACCCCATTTTCCGGTTGCTCAGTTTTCACTTTTATAGATGTAGCATCCTTCACCAAAACCTCAGCACAGCTATCCGTACTATCCACACGAACAGACAAATCATATAGTCTTCTTTCAACTTAGAAATATCCTCCACGTTCTTGTCACAGTCCTGATGTATACTTTGAAATTGTACTTTCATATTATTCAGTGATTGCAATAAAACTTTAGCAAGTTGTTTGATGGCACACCAAATAGACTCAAGGGTTATCTGGCTTGGGGGTAGAAGGAAAACATCAAACATAGTCTTCCCAGTAACCCCTTCCAGCTCGGCCATACCTTTCCTCTTCACACCCAACACACAAGCCCAACTCGTGTCTTCTGACGCCAAACCAGCACCGACGAGATGTTGTTCAGACAAGGCCTGAGAACACTACTACTACTACTATTAAACACTTATATAGCGCCACGCACGCAGCACTGTACAGACATACATACAAGAAACAGTCCCTGCTCTACCGAGCTTACAATCTAGTCCAAATAATACGGAGCATTAGTCAATTTGATGGGTTTTACAGTTTGGTCATGAAAATGATGGGGATTAGGTTAAGATGAGGGCTAGAAGTCAGGATCTGAACGCGACAGTGAAGAGATACGTTTTTAACCTGAATTTGAAGACAGCCAGGGAGGGTGCCTGGCATATAGACACAGGTAAGCTTTCCCAAGCATAGGGTGCAGCAAGGTGAAAGGAACGAAGTCTGGAGTTAGCGGTGTGAGTGAAAGGCCTAGATAGAAGTAATTTGTTAGCGGAGCGAAGTTCTCGAGAGGGGATGTGGGGCAAAATAAGAGATGAGAGGTATTGAGGAGCCGCAGAGTAAATGCATTTATAGGTCAGCAGGAGAAGTTTGAATTGGATGCGGAATTGGATGGGGAGCCAATGGAGCAATTTGAGAAGAGGAGTAACGTAGGCATGGTGGGATTGGCAGAAGATTAGTTGAGCAGCATAGTTTTGTATAGATTCAAGGGGGAAGAGATGGCTCACGGAGAGACCAGCAAGGAGTAGGTTGCAGTAGTCGAGGCGAGAGGAGACTAAGGAGTGGATAAGCGTTTTGGTGGTGTGTTCAGACAGGAAGGGGTGAATTTTGCTAATGTAAAGAAAGAAGCGGCAGGTTTTAGCAACGAGCTGGATATGTGTGGAGAAGGAGAGAGAGGTGTCAAAGATAACCCCCAGATTGCGGGCCGAGAGAACAGGAAGTATCGTAGATCCATCCACGGAGACTGAGAAAGGGGGAAGGGGAGGGGAGGAGTTGGGGGGTAAGAGGAGGAGTTTGGTCTTTGCCATGTTCAATTTCAGGCGGCAATGAGACATCCAATCGGCGATGTCAGAAAGGCAGGCAGAGATCTTGGTTTGGATTGCTAGAGAGATAATAGGTGTAGAGAGATAGATTTGGGAGTCATCAGCATAGAGATAGTACTGAAAGCCATGGGAGGAGATAAGCGTGCCAAGGGATTGGGTGTAGAGAGGGAAAAGGAGGGGGCACAATACGGAACCCTGGGGTACACAAACATGGAGCGGGGTGGGAGAGGAGAAGCTGCCAGAGCATACACTAAAGGAGCGATGGGAGAGGTAGGAGGAGAACCAGGATAATATGGAGCCCTTGAAACCAATCAAGGAAAGGGTGGAGAGGAGGAGATTGTGGTCAACAGTGTCAAAGGCAGCGGAGAGATCGAGAAGGATGAGGACAGAGGTAGAAGCCCTTAGATTTAGCGAGGAACAAGTCATTGCCTACGTTTGTAAGAGCCGTTTCAGTGGAGTGTAGGAGACAGAAACCGGATTGTATTGGGTCCAAGAGGGCTTGGGAGGTGAGGAAGTCGAGGCAGCGGCAGTGGACTGCTCATTCTAGTAGTTTAGATATGAAGGGAAGAAGGGAGATGGGTCAATAGTTAGATGGACAGGTGGGATCGAGTGAGGGTTTCTTGAGGAGAGGTGTGACAGCAGCATGTTTGAAATCGATAGGGACAGTAGCTGTGGAGAGTGATAGGTTGAGAATATGAGAGATGGAGGGGATAACGGTGGGGGAGATGGGGAGTAGAAGATGGATGGGGATAGGGTCAGAGGAACAGGTGGTGGGTTTGGAGGAAGAAAGAAGGAGTGTGGTCTCTTCTTCAGAGATTGTAGGGAAGGAGGAGAGGGTAGCAGAGGAAGTCAGGATGGGGGAGAATTGGGGAGGGTGAGGTAGATGAGGGTGTGGGGAATTGGAGAGTGATCTTGTGGATTTTGTCATGGAAGTAGTTGGCAAGGGTTTGGGCAGAGAGAGAGGGCGGGACAGGGGGCGGGGGCACCTTGAGGAGAGAATTGAGGGTATTAAAGAGGTGGTGAGGATCAGAGGCTAGGGAGTTAGTCAGATAGACGTAGCCTTTTGTTTGGCAAGTGCTATGGCTGACTGGAAGGAGCCAAGCATGAATTTGAAGTGAAGAAGGTCTTCAAGGGTGGGGAATTTGGTCCAGGCGCGTTCAGCAGAACGGGTACAGATGCATAAATAACAGGTTGTAGATGAAAGCCAGGGCTGAGGAGCAGAATTTCTAGCGGGATGTGGGGTGGGCGGGGCAAGAGTATCAAGAGCCAAGGATAGTGCAGCATTAAAAGAGGCTACTGCCTCATCGACGGACATGGAGGACATAATGTAGGCAAGAGATGGAGAAATGGTAGAGGAGAGAGTCAAGGGATCAATATTATGAAGGTTTCTAAATAGGTTGGAGGAGGAGGGATGGGGTTGAGGCAGTGGAAACTTAAGAGTGAAGGTTAAAAGGTAATGGTCAGATGAGGGAAGGATTGAGTTGTGGAAGTTAAAGGGAGAGGAATTAGAGAAGAGTATCAGATCAAGGCAATGGCCATGCAGGTGGGTGGGGCAGTGGAGCAAAGTTCTTGATTAAATGAGGAGGTGAGTGTGAGGAGCTTTAAAGCATGGGGGTCAGAGGGGTTATCGACGTGAATGTTAAAGTCGCCAAGAATAAGAGTGGGGGAAGAGGGATCTAGAAAGACGGAAAGCCAGGAGTCGAAATCGGTAAGGAAGGTCGATTTGGATTTGTCGGGTGGGCGATAGATAACAGCTACTCAGTGGGGAAGTGGTGTGAAGAGGCGAATGGAGTGGACTTCAAAAGAGAGGGAGGAGTGTGATTGAGGCAGCAGGAGGGGTTGGAATTGGCAAGAGGGAGAAAGTGGAAGGCCAACACCACCGCCTCGGCCAGTGGATCGAGGTGTATGGGAGAACTGGTAGCCCCGTGGCAGAGAGCAGCAGCTGATGTGGTATCGTGTGGGAGGAGCCAGGTCTCAGTTAGGGCAAGAAGGTGTAGTTCATTAGAGATAAAGAGATCATGAGTAAAAGGAAGTTTGTTAGCGAGTGAGCATGCATTCCATAGGGCGCATGAGAATGGGAGAGCGGAGGGGGAAAGGAGAGGGATATGGATAAGGTTGGATAAGTCACGTGAGGACTTCTTTTCAGAGTGAGACAGCGGTCTAGGGGGACCCCCCTGGTACCCGAAGCTGGTCCCCATTGCCAAAGTCCACTGCTCCAGAGAAGTCTCAGTGTCCAGTTTTAATGGGCACCGCGCCTCCGGAGGGGTAAGATCTACACCCGACGAGGACGCCGAACTTACCCCCTCTGATGCCCCCACTACCGGGAAAACCACTCCTCCATCACTAGTCAGCTTCAGCTGTACATGTGGGCACAGGAACGAGTCCAAAGGACCCCTATGAGGTAAATCGACAGTTGGGATGTGATTGGCTGGGGCGCCTTTCCCTTCCGCTTCCCCATTCGAAACGCATGGAAGCCATTCACACACTGGCCACAGCCATCTTCTGGCACTTTTTAAGAATCCAAAAGGAAGGTGCATGTCTTGAAGTAGCCTAAAAGAACAGCAAAGAAGGCCAAACAAACACAAACACAAACAAAAACTCAAACCCAATATCTTTGTGACGTTGTCATCCCTACAATTAAATAAAGGTAAGTATTGAATCCGAATTTAAAAATGCTTGGGGCATATATAGGGCAAGAGTTACTAACGTACACTACCACAATAGCATGCATTAATATGCTTTAGTTTACTGAAGTCCCATTTTATACAACAGAACACATTCAGTTCATTAGTGTGTCTTATAAATGTCAGTGCTGGCTGAATTAATTTAAGGTATACTAACTTATGAATTAATGTGTGTTGTAAAATAAACAAAAAACATCCAAATTTCTGGAAAACATTTCTGATGAAAAATAAAAACAAATTAAATTCTTTTTGCCTGCATACATCCCTATTATTAGTAATGAGCAATATTTACAAAAACTTAATATGTGCTATCTGCCACCATGACTATAGGAATAACATGGGTGTTGCAACAGGGAGAATGTGTGAATATTTAGTAAACACGGCCCAATGTGTGCTTATGGCATTAATGCACATTACCACAGTAGCAGACGTTAGGAACTCCGTCGCACAGAGGGCAGTAGAAGGAAGAGGGTTGAGATACCAGGTAAAGATATCAGGGGGAGCTATTGGTGGTAGCAGAATTTATTTGCTTTTCTACTCAGTGCAGTACTCAAAGAGGCAGACTAGACAGACCAATTGATTCTTATCTATCATTATCTACTTTGCTACTATGTTTAAACTGCAGAACTATGAATTCTGCCATTTTCTGCTTTTCCTGAAATACTTCCAACAAAATCTCAGAGTTGTTAATATGTAAATTGTAGGTTAAATATTTGCAAAAAAAAGAAAACATGAAATAAAAAAAAATTGCCGTATATTCCCCCTTACTCATACCTGCATATCTTGCCAGAAATGTTTAGATGCCAAGACAAATTTGCAGAATTAAGACCATAAGGTCAAAACCAAACAACAAAATAGCCCTGTGAATCATACTGAAAACATTGTTAATGAGTATATCATATATATACAAATCAGAGAAAATAAACACAAGAGAGATTTTGGAACCATATGGAACTGCTGTGAACATTTGTCCTTTGAGACTATCTGTGCCTGACTATAAAACAAGAAACAGATAAATTAATTTAATAGTTTTATGAACAGTGTGATATTTTTCTTTTGCTGCATGCCCCATTGGGCCAAAACCCATGAGATGGGCTCTAAAATTAAATGTATTTTTTCCATGAGAAATGATTTTTATTTTGCCATAAACTAGCATGACTGTGTTGTCATTAAGCTGTTTTGTGATGACCACTTTTGTTTTTCAATCTTTTTCACTTGTTTTCTCAATTTTTATATTTATGTTTGCTGATCTACAGGAGTACGATACATCAATAATAATTTTCAGTGTGACTCACAAGGTTCTTTTGTATTCACTTTTATGCAATAATTTCCAAGCTAAGGGGAATTTTTACAAAAGTATGGTATGTTTTTGCTCTTACTGCAAATTAGGAGTAAATCTAATGCATGATAAATGCAAAGTCGGTATGGTAAATGCTGGAGGCGTAGCTAGCATCTGCCCTGTGTTTAACATGCAGAGCAGACACTTACTGCATGGCCCCGCATTAAATGCAGTGGAAGACAGAGTGGGTGCACCTGTGCTATCTGCCAATGCATGTAACATGGGTCCAGTGCAGCCCAAATCCAAAAATCAAGAACTTGCGGCAAATCAACACACCAGTTACTAAGTCCCATCCTTCCTGCTCTATACCTCAATAATCAATGCAAGGTCCCATCGGCAATCCGATCCCTCTGATCCAAATCCTCATGAATCTTCCCCCTGTAGGATGAAAATTCCCTTAAGATCAGCACCATACCATCCAAACCCACCCTCATGATCAAACCCTCCCATAGCCAAGACCTGACTTTCCTCCCAGCCCCAAGACTCCCTTATACTTACCCAATGCATCCTTGGTAATCATGTAGACAGGACAAGGGCAATTCCTCTCTTCTCCTGTCCTGTTCCCACCTGGAGTCAAAATGGTGGATCTGACATTAATCATGCAGAACGTAGGGGTTAATTTGCCTAATAATCTTGAGGGGGTTCCCATTTTGGGGGAATCAGATCTTGGAGGAGGATTGGATTGGGGAGGAAAGCACTGGAGGGAATGGATCAGCGGGGACATTGCATCAGAGGTGTGAGCCTGGTGATCATAGTGACATAGTAACATACAGCTCAATATTCTTCTGGGATGGCTAGGCACTGCTACAGCACATAGCGTTGCCTCTGACCTTTAACCCTGGATATTCAATTCCAGGGTCAAATGTGGCCCTGACATTAAATATTTGGGGTCGCTGCACAGAAGCTAACTGAGCAGTGGTGATATTGAGACACTGCCCAGTTAGCTCCTATGGTTAAAGATAGGCCAGCTTTTGCTGCAACTATCCTTTACCCACAGGTGCTAAATAGGCAGTAGTGCAATATTGATGCTACCTGGTTAACAACTGGTGCTGCCCCCGGAATGCCCATGTAGTCTTGAAGGACTACAAAAGGGGACTGCTGCTTCTGGAGAGAGATCTGCAATTTTAAGTATTTACTTCTGAGAATTTTTCTAAATCTTGGGGGAAAAAGGAATTCTTTAGATTAAAACTGATTAATATGTGAACCCAATGTATTTGTTAAATCAGTCAGGGCCTAGTAGCAGCAAAGAGTTTTCAGTTTAAATTAAAAACACAACAGAGAGATTTCTGGTTAAATTTAGAACCCAAGACTCACTCTACCCAAGCAAGGGCTGTGGGACTCCCCCTGGAGATTGGTTACAGATTACCTTAGAAGCACAGAACAGGGTACTGTGTAGCAGCCAGTTTTTAATAAGTCTTCTTTCCCTCCCTCCTCCCCAACACCCACCCACCCCTGGGATATTGCAGCTTTATAGGTGCTTAAACCTCTTAAAGAAAAGGAGGTGCCATATTCACTCTCAGGTGCAGCTGTTTATTCTCATCAGCATACATTAAGGACCTGAGATTAATTAAACTTCAGGTGAACAAAGTACATTGAATGTATTAGATATAGTTTTACTAATATAAGTATCCCCAGCAACCCTTAGTAAGTAAAGAACTTAAATATCTAAACACAACCTTAAAACTAAGATGCAGACAGAAGTCCAACAGCGAGATGGGGGCTTTCCAGTCTTTTGCATTGTGTCACATGTATGATTTTGTCCCAGTTGGTGAGGGGTCTTACATGTGCACAAGGTGCAAGGAGCTCTTTGCTCTCAGGGAACGAGTCCAATCTCTGGAGGCAAGAGTAGCAGACTTGGAAAAAATAAGGAAGACTGGTTGAGAGAGGGCGAGGAATACTTCCTTAATCGCTGTCTCCCACCAGGTTACTCATTCATGTCCACTTTTCGGCAGGGTAGGAGTGGTGGAGGAGTTGCTGTCATCTACCGCTCCTCCCTTCCCCTTTTTGAACTTCCCACCTCTTCCTCTCTGCTATACCCAGAATCTCTGCTTCTTCGGTTAAACTCTTCTTCCCTTCCTGCCACTTCCTCCTTATCTACGCCCCTCCTTCTCTCTCTTCATTTATGTGGGACTCTTCTGGCCACTATCTCTGAGGCTTCACTTCTCTACCCTCACCTTCTCATTTTGGGAGACTTCAACATTCATATTGACTTTCCTTCATCGTCTAGGGACCTTTCATTTCTCACTTTTTTGTCTGACCTGACCCTTTGTCAATTTGTCTCCTTCCCCACCCATGTCGCGGGCCACTCTCTCGACCTTCTTATCACTTCAATCTCTTCCCCCATTCCTCCCTCTTCTCTCTCCTCTTTTTCCCTCCCTTGGTCGGGCCATTTCTGTCTTCTTTTTTCCATCCCTGTCCTGCCCCCTCCATCTGGCTCAACATCAATGCCTCCAAGCAACACTTCCAATGCTAGCTCTAACCCTACAACATTTACACGTAAACTCACCACAGACACACTTCTTCACTTTCCTTCCTCTGGTTCTTTATTCCCCGAGGATTTCTGCTCACTCTCTGTCGATACTCAGGCTCATCTGTGGTATTCCTCTCTTTCTTCTGCTCTTGACAATGTTGCCCCTCTCTGCCCCCGTCTACCTCCTTGTCATCGCCCCCGGCACCCCTGGTTTCACCCCGGCCTCCTTCTACACCGAAAGCATCTTCGTCGTGCAGAACATCTTTGGTGAAAGCACCCCTCCTCTTCTAATCTGCAAAATTTTCAATCATGCCATCGTCACTACCGTACCCTTCTTCACTCAGCGAAATGTGACTACTATTCTAGGCTTATCTCCTCTTCGTCAAACTCTTCCCATCAATTGTATTCTGTCCTTCGTTCTCTCTCTGCATCCCATGCTGCCTCATCTCCCTCACCTCCTCCCTCCTCTACTCTCCCTGATCCCTTTTCTCTCGCTTCCTTTTTCGCCTCTAAGGTTCTTACCCTTCGTCAGTCGTTTTCCTCATGTCCTCCTCCCCTCTCCCCTCCTGTTGTATCCTCCCTCTCCCTCCCACCCTCTCCTTCTCCCATCCCTGCGCTATCTCACTCCTGGTCCTCTTTTGAGATGATTTCACAGGCTGCTCTACTTAAACCATTTTCCTCCATTCGTAAAACAACCTGTATCCAGGACAAGGTTCTTACTTTCGTTCACAGGGCAATTCATACAGGCACCCCCTTTACCTTGCAGATCAGGTTCATTTTCGCACTCCTCACCATTCACTCTGTTCCATTCACATTAATCGTATGTCCCTTCCCTCTCCATCACAAGCTCACCTGGAATATACTCATTCTTCAGCTTTCTATTTTCTAGGTCCAAAGCTCTGGAACTCGCTCCCCCCTTCCCTACATTCAGAAATATCCTATAAGTCCTTCAAAACAAAACTTAAAACTCACCTTTTCAGTTTGGCATTTGACATCCCCCCCTCTTCCTCACCCCTCTCTCCCCCTCCTCGCTGATGCACTCAAATTATTCGTCCTCTTGCCTCTTTTCTTTCTCTCTTCTTTTCTTTTGATTTTAATCGGCGTTCTTTTCCTGTTTCCCACAGCCTCATATTTTTAATGATTGTAAAGCGCTCAGATGCCCGTGGTGTGGGCGGTATAATAAGTTTTAAATAAACATAAACATCAACATAGAGAGAGAGGTACATAGACGAGACCTACAGGTATATAGTCCTGAAGTCCCAATTGCAGTCTGGCAGCATCCCTGTTGCCATGGAGGAGAGAGGACATGTGACAGGACAGCATCACACTGGTGTGGCAGGAAGTAATCCTATAGCTAGGACCTGTCCTCCAGGTGATGTAAAATCCTCTCGCATCAAGGAAGTTTCTCCAGGGCCATGCACCCATGAGGGAAGGGTTAGGACAGCCGTTATAGTTGGTGATTCGATCATTAGGCATGTAGATAGCTGGGTGGCTGGTGGACGTGAGGATCGCCTGGTAAAATGCCTGCCTGGTGCGAAGGTAGTGGACCTCACGTGCCACCTAGACAAGGTCTTAGATAGTGCTGGGAAGGAGTCTGCTGTCTTGGTACATGTCGGTACCAATGACATAGAAAAATGTGGTAGGGAGGTTCTGGAGGCTAAATTTAGGCATTTAGGTAGGAAGTTGAAATCCAGAACTTTCAGGGTAGCGTTCTCTGAAATGCTTCCCATTCCACGTGCAGGACCAAAAAGGCAGGCAGAGCTCCGGAGTCTTAATGCGTGGATGAGACAATGGTGCAGAGATGAGGGTTTTTGATCTGTTAGGAACTGGGGAGCATTCTGGGGAAAGGAGGGGCTCTTCTGAAGGGATGGGCTTCACCTTAACCGGGATGGAACCAGGCTGCTGGCATTAACCTGTAAAAAGGAGATAGAGCAGCTTTTAAACTAGATAATAGGGGAAAGCCGACAGTCGCCCAAGAGCGGATGGTTCCGAAGAATGTATCCTTGAAGGATACTACCAAAAGCAGAGAGGTTCCAAAAAAGAGTAAAGTAGCCCAAATGCCCTTGAGTATGGAGCAGATAGAGCTTAAAGATCCCAAATTACCCATGTCTACCAATAGCCAAATTAATATGAATAAAATACAGTCTCTAAAATACTTTTATGCAAATGATAGAAGTCTAAAAATAAGATGGGAGAGTTACAATATCTAGCACTAAATGAGAGGTTAGATATGATTGGAATATCAGAGACATGGTGGAAGGAGGACAACCAGTGGGACACTGTGATACCTGGGTACAAACTATATCATAATGATAGAGCTGATCAAATTGGTGGAGGGGTTGCATTCTATGTTAGAGAGGGCATTGAGCCTGAAAGGATTAAAGTTTTGCAGGAAACAAAATTTGCTGTAGAATCTCTATGGATTGAAATTCCATGTAAAAAGATGAAGGCGATGGCAGTGGGGGTGTACTATCGACCACCTGGCCAGAATGAACAAATGGATGATGAAATGCTCAAAGAAATCAAGGAAGCTAACAAACGTTACAGCACAGTAATAATGGGTGATTTCAATTACCCCGGTATCAACTGTGTCAGTGTCATGGCAGGATATGCTAGGGCAGCGATGGCGAACCTATGGCACGCGTGCCAGCTGTGGCACGCGAAGGCCTTGCAGCTGGCACGCGGGAAGGTCCGCAATTAGGTTTTTTTTTTTTTTTTCAATTTTACTTGTCTGCTGCCGCTGTCGGGGCCGCCGCGGCAAAATCGAGCGTGCCGCGGGGCCCCCTGTACCCGGCAGAGCCTGCCCTCCCCGTAGCAGCTCTCTCTTTGGAGCTGCAGTCAGCCGCGCCGGCTTGCAGAGCGCTAAGGGATGAGTTCCCCTTTCTTGACTCTGTTAAGCCCGGGGGGGCTGATGGGAACTTCCCATCAGCCCCCGCGGGTTTAACAGAGCAGCGAGGGAGAAACTCTTCCCTCGCGCTCTGCAAGCCGGCGCGTCTGACTGCAGCTCCAAAGAGAGAGCTGCTACGGGGAGGGCAGGCTCTTCCGGATACAGGGGGGCCCCGCGGCACGCTCGATTCTGCCGCGGCGGCACCGACAGCGGCAACAGACAGGTTTTCTTTTTTTTTAATTTTCCATGGGCTGGGGGGGGGGGGTTAGGAGTGGTGATGTGATGGGCTGGGCTGGGCTGGGCTGGGGGGGGGGTTAGGAGTGGTGATGTGATGGGCTGGGCTGGGGGGGGTTTAGGAGTGGTGATGCGCTGGGCTGGGGGGGTTAGGAGTGGAGATGGGCTGGGCTGGGCTGGGCTGGGGGGGGTTAGGAGTGGTGATGGGCTGGGCTGGGGGGGGGGGTTAGGAGTGGGGATGGGCTGGGCTGGGCGGGGCGGGGGGGGTGTGAGGTGTAGTGGTGGGCTGGGGGGAGTTAGGAGTGGTGATGGGCACTGGGCGGGGGGGGGGGGAGGAGTGGTGATGGACCCTGGGCTGGCTGGGGGGGGGTATGAGTGGAGATGGGCACTGGGCTGGGGGGGGTAGGAGTGGTGATGGACACTGGGCTGGCTGGGGGGGTTAGGAGTGGTGATGGGCACTGGGCTGGCTGGGGGGGTTAGGAGTGGTGATGGGTGCTGGGGGGGCTTAAACTAAAAATTGGGTGATGGGGGATTAGGACTGGAAATGGGCTGGTGGGATTAGGACTGGAAGTGGGATGATGGGGGCTAGGACTGGTAAAGGGCTATGGGGGGGCTTAAACTGAAAATTGGGTGATGGGGGATTAGGACTGGAAATGGGCTTGTGGGATTAGGACTGGAAGTGGGTTGATGGGGGGTTAGGACTGGTAATGGGCTATGGGGGGGCTTAAACTGAAAATTGGGTGATGGGGGATTAGGACTGGGAGTGGGCTGATGGGGAGGTTAGGACTGGTAATGGGCTATGGGGGGGCTTAAACTGAAAATTGGGTGATGGGGGATTAGGACTGGAAATGGGCTGGTGGGATTAGGACTGGGAGTGGGCTATGGGGGGCTAGGACTGGTAATGGGTTGGGGTTGCTAGGACTGGAAATGGGCTGAGTGGAAGGGGGCTTGAACTGCAAATAGCTGTTGGGGATGGGGCTTGGAATGGAAATGGGCTGAGGGGAAGTGGGGGCTTGAACTGCAAATAGCTGATGGGGACGGGGCTTGGAATGGAAATGGGCTGAGGGGAAGTGGGGGGCTTGAACTGCAAATAGCTAATGGGGAGGGGGACTTGGAATGGAAATGGGCTGAGTGGAAGGGGGCTTGAACTGCAAATAACTGATGGGAAGGGGGGCTTGGACTGGGCTCTTAGGGGAGGGAGCTAGGACAGGAACTGGGCTGATGGATGGGCTAGGATAGAACTGAGAATTGGGTGTTGGGGGAGCTAAGATTGGAAATGGGCTGTGGTGGGGGCTTGGATTGAAATGGACTCATGGAGGGGCTAGAACTGGAGGTAGGCTCATGGGGGGCTTGGATTAGAAATGGGCTGAGTGGAGGGGAGCTAGGATTTAACATGGGCTGATGGTGGGGCTAGGAAAGGACTAGAAATGGGCTGATGGGAGGCTGGTATTGGAAATGAGCTGATGAAGGGACTCGGATAGGACTGGAAATGGATGGGGGAGCTAGGACTGGAAATGGACTGATGAGGGGACTAGAAGGGAGCGGATACTGGGTGGGGCTGGAACTAAAAGGGAGCTGATGTTGGGGGAGATTAGAAGGGGATGGGGCTGGGAGAATGAAATGGAGAGGGGAAAAATATTTTGTGTGTGAGGGAAGAAAAATGTACAATTGGCCAGGTATTGGGAGAGTAAGTGGGGATTGAGGATGGAGGGGTAAAATTTGAGTGGATGAAATAGGAATGAGGAAAGAGCAAAAGGAGAAAGATTAGTATGTTAAAGCGGATGTAGAGAGAGAGAATGGAAAAAAAAAACTAGAAGAGAGAAGAAAGGACAAATGGACAGCAGATGATGGAGAGTTAGCAGAAAACATGAAGAAACCAGAAGAAAGTGGCTGGAGCAATTGCAACTGTGTAACTGAGCTGAGGTATTCTGTTTATGTAATTCCTTTTTGACATTGCCACTTGTTCTCTTTCCCCAGTAGGTCATGTATTGTTGTTCTCTGAAATGTATTGGTTTAATATTTGCAGTGTTGCCTTTTGATAGGTATGGTATGGTGCTTTGTGACTCCTGGTAGTGCTGTTAGGATACGGCGGGTTTGCTATTGGTTCTAAATGGGCAGTGTTTGTAGTAGTTCCTAATGTGCCTGGCGGTTGGCACTGGATTATAGTAATGTAGAAATCTTTTAGTCTGTCTTTATCCATACACTCATTAAGAGACATGTTTACTAAAAGTTAGTGTATGTTAGCATTATGCAAATATTTATGCAAATTGACATGCTGGCACTTTGTGGAAATTCTTTGGTTTTGTGCGGCAGTTTGGGCACTCGGGCTCAAAAAGGTTAGCCATCACTGTGCTAGGGAGATAAAGTTCCTAGATGAAATAAATGACTTCTTCTTGGAGCAGCTGGTTCATGAACTGACCAGAGGGGGAGCCATATTAGACCTAGTCCTTAGTGGAACACCAGATCTAGTGCAAGAGATAAGGGTGTTGGGGCCACTTGGCAATAGTGATCATAGCATGATCACCTTTGATTTAATTAGTGGAGGAGGGATAGCAAGGAAATCCACAGTACTACCTTTTAACTTTCGAAAGGGAGACTATGATAAAATGAGGAAAATAGTTAAGAAAAAACTAAAAGGAGCAGTTGCAAAGGTTAAAGACTTACATCAAGCTTGGGTGTTGTTGAAAAATACTATCTTGGAAGCCCAGACCAGCTGTACTCCACACTTTAAGAAAAGTGGAAGGAAGTCCAAAAAACTGCCAGCATGGTTTAAAGGGGAGGTCAGAGAGGCTATTGTTGCCCAAAAAGCATCTTTCAGGAAATGGAAAAAAGAGCCAAATGACGAAACCTGGAAACAGCACAAGCACTGGCAAGTCAAATGCAAGGCATTGATAAAGCAGGCAAAGGGAGAACTTGAGAAGAAGCTTGCTGCGGAAGCAAAAACATGAAATAAAGACTTTTTCAATTACATTCGTAGCAAAAAACCTGTGAGAGAGTCAGTTGGTCCATTAGATGATAGAGGGGTTAAAGGGGCACTAAGAGGCGACAAGGCGATAGCAGAGAGACTGAATGAATTCTTTGCTTTGGTCTTTACTGAGGAAGATGTAGGGATGTTACCCATGACTGAAGTGGTATTTAAAGGTGCGGAAGAATTGAAGGAAATATCGATACATCGGGAAGATGTATTACAACTATTAGATAAACTGAAGAGTAGCAAATCACCTGGGCCGGATGGTATACATCCAAGGGTGTTGAAAGAACTGAAATATGAGACTGCAGACCTGCTATTAGTAATCTGTGAACTATCATTAAAATCATCTCTAATACCTGAAGATTGGAGGATCGCCAATGTAACACCAATTTTTAAAAAGGCTTCCAGGGGTGATCCGGGAAACTACAGACTGGTGAGCCTGACGTCAGTACTGGGAAAAATGGTAGAAACCATCATAAAGAATAAAATTACTCAGCATGTAGATAGTCATGACCTAATGGGAGACAGCCAACTTGGCTTTAGACAAGTAAGAAATTGTCTTACTAATCTGTTATGTTTTTTTGAAGGTGTGAATAAAAAGGTAGACAAAGGTGAGTCAGTTGATATAGTGTATCTGGACTTTCAGAAAGCATTTGACAAGGTCCCTCATCAGAGACTTTTGTCAAAACTAAAGAGTCATGGGATAGGAGGCAGTGTACTATTGTGGATCAGGAACTGGTTAAAGATAGAAAGCAGAGGGTAGGGCTAAATGGCGATTTTCCCAATGGAGAAAGGTGAATATTGGTGTACTCCAGGGATCTGTGCTGGGTCCGCTGCTTTTTGACATATTCATAAATGACCTGGAAAAGGGAATAATGAGTGAGGTTATCAAATTTTCAGATGACACAAAACTATTTAAAGTTGTTAAAACCCAAGAGGATTGTGGAAAATTGCAAGAGGATTTTGATAAATTGGAAGACTGGGCATCAAAATGGCAGATGAAATTTAATGTGGACAAGTGCAAATTTATGCACCTAGGAAAGAACAACCCAAGCTATGGCTACACGATGCAAGGTTTCACATTGGGAACAACCAACCAGGAAAAAGATTTAGGCGTCATCATGGATAACATGTTAAAACCCTCTACCCAGTGTGTAGTGGCGGCTAAGAGAGCAAATAGAATGCTAGGTATCATAAGGAAAGGAATGGAAAATAAAACAAAGGATATTATAATTCCTCTGCATCATTCCATGGTGCGACTGCACCTTGAATATTGTGTGCAATTCTGGTCGCCCTATCTTAAAAAGGATATAGCGTTATTAGAAAAGGTACAGAGAAGAGCCACCAAAATGGTAAAGTGAATGGAAGGATACTCTTATGAAAAGAGGCTAAAAAGGTTAGGGCTCTTCAACCTGGAAAAGAGATGGCTGAGGGGAGATATGATAGAGGTCTATAAATTAATGAATGGAATGGAACGGGTAAATGCAGATCGATTGTTTACATCATCAGAATATAAAAAGACTGGGGGACATGCAATGAAGCTACAGGGTTACCTATTTAAGACTAATAAGAGAAAATATTTATCTCCAGGAACAAGCAGTAATGTAGTCTTCACATATGGGTATCGTCGGTACCGACGGAGCCTGCGCAGGAACGCTCCCCAGCGTCCAATTAGAAAGCTTTTGGGAGCATCCCACAGCGCCTGTGTGCTGCCTTCCTGCCTTTCCCAACTGTCTCTCTCCAGTTCTTCGTTTTCCACGGACCGACAGGTCGCACTTCCTGTCACCGTAGAAAATATCCCTTTTATTCTTCTTTTTTGTGGTCGCGTCTGCCTTCCTTCGACGCTACACCGGTACCACCGGTTCTTTCTTCTTTTCCTTGTAAAAAAAAAAAAATCTTTCCTGGAGTCTTCCAGCTTTTTTCTCCTCTGGTTCCACGTGCCATTTTGGGCACTAGGCCCAACTTTCTTCTACAATGGAAAAACCCGCCTCGGGTTTTAAAAAGTGTTCCAAGTGTGGCGGTACCGTCTCCGTCACCGACACCCATGAGTGGTGCCTCAAATGTTTAGGTCTTGACCACTCTATCTCTGAGTGTGTTGCCTGTGGGATGATGTCAAAGAGAGGCCGGCAAAACCGAGTTGCTAAACTTAGCACCCTTTTTCCCTCCGATGCAGCATCTGTGGCATCAACATCTTCCAGGGCTTCATCTTCCTCCCATGGATCTCAGGTAACTAAACATAAGTCTAGCCAGTCCTCAAAGGGTAGATCTCCTTCTAAGTATCGAGATGCCCCTGGCGTTGCCCTTGAGGGACTCACACCGGCAAAATTGCCCCGGCGGGAGGCTTCGTGTTCCAAAGCATTATCGGGGCTCCAGGATGTTCTCGAGGCCCCAACCTCGGCAGAACTACTGGTGCCATGCTCTGGGGTTCCAGCCGCTTCACCCGGTACTGATACCCAGGCATCGGCGGCGTCGATAGACCAGAGATTTTTGGCTATTGAACGCAGTCTGGCGGTTCTTCTCTCGGCATCGATGCCCCCGAAACCGCTTCAGACAATTTAACCGGTACCGGTACCAGGGCCAATTGCATCGATGCCGGCAGGTGGACTACCGGTACCGATGCAGGCTATGCCCCCCGATACTGACAAGTCGGTACCGGACCCTGTCGATACCGACTTCGATCGGTACCGGTATCGTGCGATGCACGATTACCGGGATAGGAGATACTTTGAATCCTACGACGAGTCTGAAGACTCTGACAGCTCTGTCAATTCCAGAGTACTTCTTCCTGAGGATTCTTCCTCTCCTAAACGTAGGATGTCTCCTCCAGAGGATATATCCTTCCAAGATTTTATCCAAGATGTGGCTCGAGGTCTTTCCATCACAGTGGCTCCTGAAACAGAGCCTAGGGCAAAGGAATTGGAGATTTTACAGTATCCTAAAGCTCCCATAGAGGTAGCTACTTTGCCTATTCATGAGATCTTGCATGATCTCATGCTAAGGATGTGGGAAACACCTCTTACCACTTCTTCTCATTCTCGTAAGCTCGATACCATGTATCGAGTTCCTCCCTGTCCTGGATTTCAAAAAACTCTGCTGCCCCACCATTCCATGGTGGTGGAATCAGCTATGAGAAGGATCAAGAGTGCAAAAAGACATGCATCTAATCCTCCAGGAGGTGAATGTTGAACTCTTGATGCCTTTGGGCGTAGAACCTTCCAGGCCTCCATGCTTTCTGCCAGGATTAGTTCCTACATTATATATATGGGAGTGTTCCTTAAGGAAGTTACAGGAGATCTAGAGCTTATGAGTCCTCTACTTCCTGATGATAAGAGACAAGATTATCTTGCACTTATCAAATATGCTCAGGATGTTTCCAAATTCATAAATCGTGCAGCTTTTGATTGTTTTGAGCGCATAAGCAGAACTTCTGCTATTGCCATAGGCACACATAGGATTGCCTGGCTCCAGGCATCTGATTTAGAACTTTGGGTACAGAACAAATTGGGGAATATTCCTTGCACTGGAGAGAATCTCTTTGGCAAAAATTGGCAAGAGAAAGCTAATGAGCTAGATGCTGATAATCTCACCTTGGATAGATTATCAAAATCTACAGCGGATCCTGCAAGGAAAAAGTCCTATAAAAAACATTCTTCACTAGAAAGAAGATGTTCTACCCCTCCTATACCCAACAAGGGCATCGTTCAGGTCAGTCTGCCCAAAAGGGTCAGCAACCTAAACAAAGAAAAACAAAGGCTGCAAAGCCTCAACCAGCTCAGCAGACTCAGCCTCCACAGGGGCTTTGACTCCCATCTAGAGAACTTTGTCTTCCTGGTCCTGAACGGGCCAGAGCCTTCCACCATTCCAGGAAGGTTATGTTATTTTGCCCCCAGATGGGGGCAGATAACAGCAGAAAGTTGGACTCTATCCATTGTAAGAGAGGGATACAAGCTTCAATTCCTCAGCATGCCCCCTCCTACAATGGTTGTTGTTGTTGTTAAATGCCGTCGAGTCGGAGTCGACTCATAGCGACCCTCTGGATAGCTATCCTAAATTGTGTTCGGTCTTCAGTCAGGCGGCTCATTGTTGACAGACTGGTACCCATAGCTGCTGTTATTGTATCGATCCATCTCATTGCTGGCATTCCTCTTTTGCGTTGACCTTCTATCTTGCCAAGCATGATGTCTTTCTCTAATGATCTCTCTCTCCGCATGATGTGTCCAAAGTATGAAAGTCGAAGTCTTGTCATCTGAGCTTCTAAAGAAAACTTAGGTTTGATCTCCTCTAGTACAGACTGGTTTGTTCTTCGGGCAGTCCATGGTATACACAGTATTCGCCGCCAGCACCATAATTCAAAGGCATCAATTTTCTTCCTGTCTATCTTTTTCACTGTCCAGCTTTCACATCCATATGATGTTATTGAAAATACCATGGCTTGAACAAGTCAAATCTTTGTATGGAGAGAGACATCTCTGCTCTTGAGAATCTTATCTAGGTCTTTCATAGCCATTCTGCCAAGAGCAATGCGTCGTCTGATTTCTTGACTGATTGTTGCTTCTTTATTGATAGTTGATCCAAGTAGGTTCAAGTTATTCACAATTTCAATTTCTTCTCCTTCGACAATGAACCTGTTGATTATGCCAGTTGTCATGATCTTTGTCTTCTTTACATTAAGGTGCAGGCCCATTTTGAGACTATGTTCTTTGATTGTGAGAAGCAAATGTTTCAGATCATCTTCACTTTCCGCCAGTAATGTGGTATCATCAGCAAAGCGAAGGTTGTTGATGAGTCTTCCACCAATCTTCACACCTCTGTTGTCTTCATACAATCCTGCTTCTCTGATGATTTGTTCTGCATATAAATTAAACAGTGTGATGTCACTGTCACCTCCACAGCCTGAGCTTGTGGAGATGGACGGCCTGATTCTCTATTCAGGAAGTTACTGGTGCTTGGGGGAAAGCACTGCCTTCTGGGAGTTGAAGTTTTTCACTATCCCAAATAGAGTTGTGGACTCGAGTGTTTCAGGCAAAACAGGATTTTTAATTCCCCTTCCCAAGTGGTTTCACATGTAGAACAAAAGGAACATTGGCCATACACTTCTGGCTCTAAATTATATAAGAAAGAAATTCAAGGCTTCTTATCTCAGCATCACTGTAATTCCAAATGAAAAACACTTTTCTCTTTCAAAACCCTTTTGTGCTTTTCTGGTCAGCTGCTACCTGCAGCACTCTCTCTTTCTCTGCACAGCTTAATTCTGTTTCACAGGACTTATCTTCACAGATACAGATATCGTACAATCCATTGGTTCATTAGGCTGACATTCTAAAGGAGGTTCAGTGTCCATTGGTTCAACCAGAAGCCCAGCTGGAAATGTTTACAAGTTGCTACAGGGTGTTTCTAAACACACATCTATCTTTTCAGCATTGCACTTTTCCTCACAGCCTTTTGATATACACGGTTGTGAATTGCCACAGTATTCCCAGCATGTGGAGCCCCACCCTTCTGGGTTAATATCAGAGCACTTAAAGACAGCTTTCTGTTTATACCGGTCACTTATCCTACCTCTTGGCTTCCTTATGAGAGTTTCCTTTTGTCCTCTAGGATCAGCTGCAAATGTGAGCCTTTGAGTTTCTCGGTGCATACAAGTCTGCCTTCCCAGTAGGTTTCCCTTTTGGTTGCCTTTTACTCCCAGCACCAAACCCGGGTTACTTGTACCTGGCTCCTTGGTACCAACTCCCTGCTTGTTTCCTCTGCTGAATTCCTCTTCTGAGTCAAAGGTCAGAGAATCCTCAATTACCATAGATTCCTCTGAGTCTTCATTCCTAAGGCAATCCTCTGTTTCTCGTGACGGTTCCAAGAGCTGTGTCTTCAGCCATGCTCTTGGCTGAGCTCTCCTCTGAGCTACCGACTGTACTCCTCCCGGCTGTGCTCCTCCCAGCTGTGTCCTTCCCAGCTGTGTCCTTTCCAGCTGCCTTCCTCCCAGCTGCCTCTTTTCTCCTCCTAATGAGCTTCCCTTAAATCTCTGGTTTCCTGGGTTTACCCTGGCTCCTCCCACCAACAGGTGTTCTGGCTTAACTCGTGACTGCTGCACTGAATTACAGTAGGGGCGTGTTTTCCCTTCTTCTGAACTGCTCTGTTTATGGTTGCCTGGGAAACCAGGAGCCATGTGCATTTGTTTTCTTTCCCAGCCTGAAGCTGGATCCTGTGTTTTATCTCTCTCTAAAGGGTCAGAGGGACCTTCTCCATCACAACAGGTAGGGGGAAAGTATGCAGCCTTGTCTTACACGTTTGCTTATTTTAAACCATTCTGTTTCTCCTTGTTCCGTTCGAACTGTTGCTTCTTGATCAATGTACAGATTGTGCAAGAGAACGATCAAGTGTTCTGGTATACCCATGCTTCTTAATGTGGCCCAGAGTTTCTCATGGTTTACACAGTCAAAAGCTTTGCTATAGTCAATAAAACACAAATAGATATCCTTTTGGTATTCTTTAGTCTTTTCAAGGATCCATCTCACATCCGCAATGATGTCTCTCGTTCCTCGCCCTTTTCTGAACCCTGCTTGCACTTCAGGTAGTTCTTGTTCCAGGTATGATTGTAGTCTCTTTTGAATAATCTTCAGTAGAATCTTGCTGGCATGTGGGATAAGAGCGATTGTGTGATAATTTCCACAGTCAGTTGGATCACCTTTTTTTAGTATTGGTATAAACACAGATCTTTTCCAGTCAGTTGGCCATGATGCTGTCTTCCATATTTCTTGGCAGAGCCTTGTAAGTACGGTAACAGCTGCATCTGATTGCTGTAATACTTCTATGGGAATGCAATCAATGCCTGGTGCTTTGTTCTTTGATAAGGCTTTCAATGCTGCTTCAACTTCTTCTTTCATCACCAATGGTTCCAGATCATAAGGTACAGGTTGAAACAGCTGTTGGTCCACTTGATCTTTATCATATAAAAACTCTATATATTCCTTCCATCTTTTCTTGATCTTCTCAGCATCATTCAACATAGAACCTTGAGCATCTTGTAACATTCCAATTTGAGGCTGGAACGTTTTCTTTAACTCTCGTAGCTTTAGGAAAGCTAATCTTGTTCTTCCTCTAATAGTTACTGCTTCTTTTTCCTTGCATGCGTCATTGTAGTACTTTTCCTTGTCCTGTCTTGCTGCACGTTGGAAATCTCTGTTGAGTTCTGTGATTGTCTTTCTTTCTCCTCTGGCTTTAGCTTCTCTGCGTTTCTGGGCAATTTTCAGAGTTTCTTCTGTCATCCATTTTGGCCGTTTTTTCTTTTTTACCTTTTGTAGAGACTTCTCACTTTCTTCCAACACAACCTTCTTGATGTCATAGAAACATAGAAACATAGAAACATGATGACAGAAAAAGACCACATGGCCTATCTAGTCTGTCCTTCCATAACAACAACTACAACAGTCCACTTTTTACCTTTAGAGATCCTCTGTGTTGGTCCCATGCTTTTTTGAATTCAGTTACTGTCCTCATCTCTACCACCTCCACTGGGAGACTATTCCATGGATCCACTACTCTTTCTGTAAAGAATATTTCCGCCTATCACTCCTGAATCTATTTCCTTTATGTCATTCCATAACTCTTCTGGAACTCTATCATTTGTATCTAAAGCAGCAAATCGATTTTGCAGGCAGTCTTTAAATTCCAGTGGTATATTCTCAAGGTCATATTTTGATGCATTCATGAGTGGTTTCCTCTTTTTCAGCTTTAGCTTGAGTTTGCATACTAGTAGTTGATGATCTGTACCACAGTCAGCTCCAGTTCTTGTCTTTGTTGATGTTATAGAGTTTTTCCATCGTTGACGTCCACAGATGTAGTCAATTTGATTTTTATACAATCCATTGGGTGAAGTCCATGTGTACAGTCGCCGTTTGTGTTGCTGGAAGAAGGTGTTCGAGATGAATAGATCGTTGGTCTTGCAGAATTCTATCAGTTTTCTCCAGCTTCATTTCTGTTGCCAAGTCCATATTTTCCAACTACTTTGTCTTCTTCTTTGTTGCCAACCTTTGCGTTCCAATCACCCATGACTATCAGGATATCCTGTTTGCATGTTCTGTCAATTTCAGCTTGTACTTGTTCATAGAACGCTTCAATTTCATTCTTTTCTGCAGCTGTTGTTGGGGCATATACTTGAATTATAGTTGTGTTGATAGGCCTTCCTCGTAGACGAATAGAGATTAATCGTTCGTTGACTGCATTGTATTTCATTACAGTTCTTGCAAGTTTCTTCTTTATTATAAATGCAACACCATTTCTTCTTCATCTTTCATTTCCAGCATAGTAGACCATGTGATCATCTGATGCAAAGTGCCCGATGCCAGTCCATTTCAGTTCGCTGACACCCAACAGATCAAGTTGTACACGTTCCATTTCATTCTTGACCACCTCCAACTTCCCTTGGTTCATGCTTCGTATGTTCCATGTTCCAATGTGTAAGACATCTTTACAGCTTCTGACTCTCATTTCATGCGCAGCTACATCAGCAGTCAGACGTCCCGAGGGCTTTGATCCAACCACATCATAAATGCTGGCTTTACTCTGAAAAGTCTTCAGCTCTTCCCCAGTAACTAGTTGAGTGCCTTCCAACCTGGGGGTCTCATCTTCCAGCACTACAGCACAATTTGTTTTGTTGTAACTATCCATTGGGTTTTCATGGCAAGATACAGAAGTAGATTGCCGGGCCTTTCTTCCGCGTAGTTTAAGTTTGGTGTTGTTGCCATTGTCACAGAAATGTGATCCTCCGCCGTCAACACTATCCCATTCTGCTGCTGCCCATATGGGTGGTTTGTCTTGGTCTGGCATCTCAGCTGAGACCTGTCCATCTTGGGAGACCCTGCCAGTAGTTAAACTACCGATAGTTTAGCTCTCAGCATCACTGATGCACACAAGCCCTTACAGCATGACAAGCTGCAAACTAAGTGAGGTAAGACAGTTCAATTCTCAGACCTCTCTCAACTCCCAGTTAGATCACAAGGTCAGTCTACTTCTTGCCCAAGGGGCAATAGAAGAAGTATCTCTTCATCAACAGGGTGCAGGGTTCTAGTCCCCCTTTTGCCTTATTCCAAAGAAAACAGGAGGGCACAGACCCATTTTGGACCTCAGAAAACTGAACAAATTCCTGTTCAAAGAGAAATTCAAAATGATTTCTCTAAGAACTCTACTGCCATACCTTGAGTCAGGACTGGCTTTGTTCTCTAGATCTCAAGGATGCGTACACCCATGTTCTCATCCATCCATCTCACCGACGGTTTCTTCGCTTTCTATTTCAAGGGAAGCACTACCAATACAGAGTTCTTCCTTTTGGCCTGGCCTCGGCACCAAGGGTGTTCACAAAATGCATGGCTGTGGTGGCAGCATTTCTCCGCACCCTAAAAATATTTGTCGTCCTTTACTTGGACGATTGGCTCATTCGAGCCCCATCAGAGCCAGAGGCCAGGATTTCCCTATCTCGCACAATGCGTATCCTCCAATATTTGGGACTTGTCATAAACTTCCCAAAATCCAACCTAGCTCCCACTCAGTCTCTAGAGTTCATAGGAGCCCTGTTGGATACCAGACAGACAAGGGCCTATCTTCCACAGTCCCGCTGCCTTCGCATTGTGCAGTTAGCTTCCCAAGCAATGCTAAAGTCTCACCTCACTGCTCGGGAAATGTTACAATTGCTAGGCCACATGGCATCCACCGTGCATGTGGTCCCTTATGCCCGCCTCCATATGAGGGCAGCCCAGTGGACTCTATCCACTCAATGGACTCAGGCATCAGGTTGCCTGTCAGACAAAATAGCAACCTCAGATCGTCTTATGTTGTCTCTCCAATGGTGGTGGTCACCCCAGAATCTGTTGGTGGGGTCCCCTTTTCAGCAACCTCCACCCCAAGTAACTCTAACAACAGATGCCTCACAGGTGGGTTGGGAAGCCCATTTGCAAGGCCTCTCTACCCAGGGTACCTGGACTCCACAGGAGACCGATTTACACATCAATCTTCTAGAACTCAGAGCAATCTTCCTTGCTCTTCGAGTCTTTCACACCCAGCTCAGCTACAAAACTGTCCTAATTCAAATGGACAACCAGGTAGCCATGTTCTATGTGAACAAGCAGGGCGGAACAGGCTCTCTGTCACTCTACAACGAAGCTTTGCGACTTTGGGCCCTCGCCAGAGAGCATCAGATTCATCTCCTTGCAGTTTATCTTCCAGGCATTCAAAACTCTTGGGCAGACAGACTCAGTCAAGTTCTGCTTCCACACGAATGGTCTCTCCATGCAGACCAGGTGGCCAAAATTTTCCAATTTTGGGGAACCCCGGACATAGACCTCTTTGCAAGTCTGCTGAATGCCAAACTTCCCCGGTTCTGTTCCAGAATTCCGGCTCAGGGTTGTCAGGCCAAGGATGCCTTCCTCCTCCATTGGGGTTGGGATTTTCTGTATGCCTTCCCACCCATTCCCCTAATTCCCAGAACTTTATTCAAGCTTCAGAGAGACAGAGGCCATATGATTCTCATAGCCCCACTTTGGCCAGGACAAGTGTGGTACCCTCTGCTTTTACATCTCTCTCAAGCTCCATCTCTGGATTTAGGATCTGCTCCAGATCTCCTATCCCAGGAGGACGGGATGCTGTGGCATCCCAATCCCCAGTCTTGACATCTCAGGGCCTGGTTGCTGAAAGCCTAGAACTTCATGGCCTTAACCTTTCTCAGCAAGTAAAGGATATCCTTTATGCTTCCAGGAAACCATCCACAAGACGCTCTTATGCTTTCAAGTGGAAAAGGTTTACCATATAGTGTTTGCAGAAGGGTCTCAACCCTCTTGCAATACCTCTGGAATCATTACTGGAATATCTCCTTCATTTGTCTAATGCAGGGCTTAAGACCAATTCAGTGAGAGTTCATTTGAGTGCTATTGCAGCTTCTCTCAAACCTTTAAATGGGCAACCTATTTCCTCTCATCCCATCATAGCGAGATTTATGAGAGGCCTTCTTCTAACTAAGCCTCCCGTTAAGCCACCACCAGTGGCATGGGATTTAAATCTGGTTCTTGGCCAGCTCATGAAGCCGCCTTTTGAACCATTGGCTACTACCTCTTTGAAATTCCTTTCCTGGAAGGTTATTTTTACTGCAGTCACATCAGCACGTCACATGAATGAGTTGTAAGCATTGGTGGCTGATCCTCCTTATACAAGGTTCCATCATGATAAGGTATGTTTATGTTTATTACATTTGATATACTGCTCAAGCCAAAGCATCAGAGCGGTTTACAATATTACATAAAAGTTACAGAAAATATGAAAAGAACGCCATTAATTAGATAGGACAGAATAAGAGATACAGTGATAGTTAAAGGAATAGAGGAGACAAGAAGAAATGCCCCACATAGCATCTGAAGAGGTAGATATCATACCACCAGGTGTTTAAGCTCCCACTCACAACCTCCGCTGTCGACATCACCCCTCCACCGCTCTGATCTCCACAGCAAGCAGAACCAATGTAGCAGCATTTTAAATGGCCCCGCACGGTCCTACGCCTAAGAGCCACGCCAAAGGGCCCTCTGGCGAGGCCCTCAGGTGCAGGCCCGCAAGGCATGGGCGTGCCAGTGGAAGTGATGGTTTTAAAGCCGTTAAAGGCAGCTGGTATGGGCAGGCTGAAAGGAAAGAGGTGGAGCTCCCGCTCACACACCTCCGATGCTGGCTGGCTGCTGCTCTCCCTGTCTCTGCGCGCCAGTGGAAGTGACAGTTTTAAAGCCGTTAAAGGCAGCTGGTATGGGCAGGCTGAAAAGAAAGAGGTGGAGCTCCCGCTCACACACCTCCAATGCTGGCTGGCTGCTGCTCTCTCCTCTTTGTTTAGGTAGTTCTTAGGACTCATCCTCACTTTATGCCAAAGGTGGTTTCTCCTTTTCATTTAAACCAAGCAGTTTACCTTCCTGCCTTTTTCCCAAGGCCTCATGCCTCTAATGCAGAAAGGAATCTTCATATTTTGGATTGTAAAAGAGCTTTAGCCTTTTACTTACAAAGGACGCAGCAACATAGAAAGTCCTCTCAACTCTTTGTTGCTTTTGATCCTAGTCATTTAGGACTTCCAGTCTCCAAAAGAACACTGTCCAACTGGATTGCACAGTGTATATCTTTTACCTATCTGAGTAAGAACCTTCCTCTTGAAGGCCATGTCACAGCGCACAATGTGAGAGCCATAGCAGCCTCTATGGTTCATCTTCACTCTGTGTCTATCGATGACATCTGTCGAGCAGATACCTGGGCCTCGGTTCATACCTTCACAGCCCATTACTGCTTGGACAAGGACTCCCGCCGGGATGCCTTGTTTGGTCAGGCTGTTCTTCAACACCTGTTACATACTTAATCATCTCCTACCCACCATCCCTGGTAGGATGCCAGAGATCCATGGGGGAAAGTGGAACCCTTCCAAAAGGGTACACAACTTCTGGGGTTTTCTCCCTGGCATCTGTAGCTAGGGAGTCCCCATATGTGAAGACTACATTCCTGCTTGTTCCTGGAGATAGCATAGTTACTCACCTGTAACAGGTGATCTCCGGGAACAGCAGGAATTTAGTTTTCACAACCCACCCACCTCCCCTAGGAGTTGTATCTCTCTACCTATCTCTTTTTTTCTTTCCCTTTGCAGGCGCTGTGGGATGCTCCCAAAAGCTTTCTAATTGGACGCTGGGGAACGTTCCCGCACAGGCTCCGTCGGTCCTGACAATACCCATATGTGAAGACTAAATTCCTGCTGTTCCCGGAGATCACCTGTTACAGGTGAGTAACTATGCTTTCTCTCAACGGTAATCAAATTCTGGAATTTGTTACTGGAGGATGTAGTAAAAGCTGTTAGTGTAGCTGGGTTTAAAATAGGTTTGGACAAGTTCCTGGAGGAAAGGTCCATAAACCATTATTAAAATTGACCCAGGATATCACAGTTTGACCCAATACAAGCTTTGAGGAGCCTGTGTCTTTTGGGAAGACTACTAGGTACTTATGATCTAGATTGGCCACTGTTGGAAACAGGATACTGGGTTTGATGGACCTTGGTCTGACCCAGTATGGCATATCTTATGTTCTTACGCCTCAATGCTAAATGGTTACCATCAGGGCATGTAGCAGAGATAATCGGGGATATTCAGCAGCACTAACCAGGTCTGTAAACCATGTAAATGTTTTTGAATATCAGGCAGGTGATCTGCCGCTCTGTGCCTGTATTTAGGGTTGTACCTGCTGCTCTATGCAGGTCAGCCCCCCTCTATTAAAAGATATTGAAGTTTGCTTTGATTTCATCCTCTTGCTGTAAAGAGATCCATTATGTCTATCTCATGCCATTTTGAATTCCATCCCTGTATTTGCCCTCACCACCTCCATCAGGAGGGCATTCTATGCATCCACCACCCTTTCAGTGAAAAAGTATTTCCCGATGTTGCTTTTAAGTTTACCACCTTGCAGCTTCATTGAATGCCCTCTACTCTTACAGCTTCCCCTTCATTGAAAAAAAGGCTTGTTTGTTCATTGATACCTTTATGTATTTTAAAGTCTGTATCATATCTCCCTTTTCCCTCCTCTCCCCTAGGGTAGACATATTTAAATCATCAAGTCTCTTCTCATACATCTTCTGGTGCAGGCTCCAAATCATTTTGGTCGCCTTCCTCTGAACCGTTTCAAGTCTTTTTTGTCCTTTGTGAGATATGGTCTCCAAAATTGAACACAATACTCCAAGTGAGGCCTCACCAACAACTTGTACAGGGACATAAATGCTTCCTTCTTTCTACTGGTTGTTCCTCTCTGTATGTAGCCCAGCATCCTTCTGGCTTTGGCTACCGCCTTGTCACATTGTTTTGCCACCATGAGATCCTCAGACATTAGCACTCCAAGGTTCCTCTCCTGGTCTTTGCACACCAACTTCTCTCCCCCTATTGCATACAGTTCCTTTGGTTTTCTGCATCCCAAGTGCATAACTCTGCACTTTACCACATTAAATCGTAACTGCCAATCATTAGATCATTCTTCCAGTGTTTTTAAATGTTGCCTCATGTTGTCTACTCCCTCAGAAGTATCTACTCTGTTGCAAATTTTTGTGTTATCTGCAAAAAAGCAGATTTTTCCATTCTGTCCTTCCACAATGTCATTTACAAATACATTGAGGCATGCCGCTACACACCATCCTTTCTTCTGAATGAGTTCTATTTTTGACAATGAGACTTTTTCAGCAGCTATGCAATCTGATTGCCAATAGTGCAAGTGCACTAAATGCACTTAGCATGTGTCACAAAACATGGGAAATATTGTTCCTATAATGGTCGAATTTTGTTGCTAATTAATAAAAATTTTTAACACTTGCTAAAGAAACGAATGCTTGCTAATACCTGCACATCTTTAGTTAATTTCATGATATTTTGAGATGGGGATGTAAGACAATTGAAAACAGAAGCAAATAAATTTCGGGGAATGTTTGCTAAAGTGTGGTATGCAGTTAGTGGGGGTTTTAGCATGCCCTATATATTAGCACAGGCCAATGCTCACAGCTACTAAACTGTAAAAATAACCACATAGTAAATATCCCACTGCTTACTGCATGTTGGAGTGGGACTGGGAAGGGTAAAGGATGGAGATAGGGCATGATCAGCAATGACAGCATGCAGTAAATTTACTGGAAACAACATAAGCACAGGCAAAGAGAGAAATTGAGAAAAAGCTTGCTGTGGAAGCAAAAACACATAATACAAACGTTTTCAAGTACATTCATAGCAAAAAACCTGTGAGAGAGACCATTAAATGATATAGAGGAGACAAGAGGGGACAAGGCCATAGCAGAGATACTGAATGATTTCATTGCTTTGGTCTTTACTAAAGAAGATGTAGGGAAGTTCCACAGGACTGAAATGGTATTTAAAGGTGATGCATCAGAAGAACTGAAAGAAATATCGATAAACCAGGAAGATTTATGACAACAAATCATCTGGATCGGATGGTATACATCCAAGGAAGTTGAAGGAACTGAAATATGAGATTGCAGACTACTATTAATAATATGTGAACTATTAAAATCATCTGTACTACCTGAAGATTGGCGAACACTTGTGCACTCCTTGATCACCTCCCGTCTTGACTACTGTAACCTACTCCTAGCTGGTCTCCCTTTGAATCATCTCTCTCCCCTTCAATCTGTTCAACACTCTGCTATGAGACTAATCTTCTGCCAGCCTTGTCATGCCCATATTACTCCTCTTCTCAAGTCACTTCATTGGCTCCCTATCCGTTTCTGCATCCAGTTCAAGCTTCTTCTGCTGACCTATAAATGCATTCACTCTGCGGCTCCTCAGTACCTTTCTTCTCTTATCTCTCCCTACAACCCCCCTCGGGAACTCCGCTCTTCTAGCAAACTACTTTTATCTGTGCCCTTCTCTTCTACTGCTAACTCCAGACTTCGCTCCTTTCACTTTGCTGCACCTTACACCAGAGATTGTAAGCTCTGTAGGGCAGGGACTGTCTCTTACATGTCTGTACAGCACTGTGTACGACTGGTAGCACTTTACAAATGCTGCTTAGTAGTAGTAGTAGTAGTAGTAGTAGTAGTAGTAATGTAATGCCAATTTTTAAAAAATGTTCCAGGGGTAATCATGGAAACGTTACACCAGTGAGTCTGACGTCAGTACTGGGCAAAGTGGTAGACACCATTGTAAAGAACAAAATTACTGAGCATGTAGATTGTCATAGTAACACAGTAATATAATATATGACGGCAGATAAAGACCACCATGGTCTATCTAGTCTGCCCAGCAAGGTGGCAAGTGTAGGTGCACCTGCCGCTCTGTGCAGGTCACTGCTCCCCATGCCTTTGTTTAGTGGTGTACCCACCGCTCCTTGCAGGTCACCCCTATTGTTGAGATAGCAGAGGAAGTTAAGGTTATTATGATTTTATCTTGTTGCTATAAAGGGATCCATTGGGAGGGCATTCCAAGTATCCACCACCCTTTCAGTGGAAAAGCATTTCCTTTCAGGGAGGAGTGGCTCAGTGGTTGGGACACATTACCTCAAGCCAAAGGCCAGGGGTTCAATTCCCACATGGGGACAAGTAACCACAAGCCAGAGGGACTGGGGTCTCTAGTCCCATGGCTGCTCCTTGTGGCCTTGGGCAGGCCACTTAACCCTCCATTGCCTCAGGTACACTTAGATTGTGAGCGCTTCAGGGAC
This sequence comes from Ichthyophis bannanicus, assembly GCA_033557465.1. Taxonomy (NCBI): domain Eukaryota; kingdom Metazoa; phylum Chordata; class Amphibia; order Gymnophiona; family Ichthyophiidae; genus Ichthyophis; species Ichthyophis bannanicus. The sequence continues at coordinate 1,011,641,060 of CM066033.1, read as the reverse complement.
AAGGGAATAAAAAGTACCTGTTAGTATATACATGTAAAACCACTCTGATGCATAAGTAAAGGGCAGTATATCAAATGCCTAAACCATAACCATACCCCCTTGCAACTTCATGTTATGCCCTCTAGTTTTACAGCTTCCCTGTCTTTGAAAAAGATTTGTTTGTTCATTAATACCCTTTCAGAATTTAAACGACTGTATCGTATCTCCCCTGACCCGCCTCTCCTCTGAGTATACATATTTAGGTTGTCAAGTCTCTTCTCAAGTGTCTTCTGGTGCAGGCACCAAATCATTTTGGTTGCCCTCCTCTGAACCGTTTCAAGTCTTTTTATATCCTTTGCAAAATACGGTCTCCAAAACTGAACACCATATTCCAAGTGAGGCCTCACCAGTGACTTGTACAGTGGCATTAGTACCTCTTCCTTTCTGCTGGTAATTCCTCTCGGTATGCAACCTAGCATCATTCTGGCTTTGGCCATCATTCTTGTCACACTGTTTCGCCACCTTGAGATCCTCAGAAACAATCACTCAGAGGTCCTTCTCCTGGTCCATACACACCAACCATTCGCCCCCTATCACATACAATTCCCTTGGATTTCTGCTTCCCAAGTGAATGCACTGCACTTCTTCACATTAAATCTTAATTGTCAAGCATTAGATCATTCTTCCAGCTTTTGTAGATCTTTCCTCATGTTATCCACTCCCTCAGGGAAGTCCACTCTGTTGCAAATTTTCATGTCATCTGCAAAAAGACAGACTTTTCCATTCAGTCTTTCAGCAATATCACTCACAAATACATTGAACAGTACAGGTCCCAGGACCGATCCATGGGGCATGCCGCTAATCACCTTCCTTTCATCCAAGTGAATTCCATTTACCATCACCTTCTGTCATCTGTTAGTCAACCAATTTCTGATCCAGTTCACCAGCTTGGAACACATCCCAGGCTGTTCAGTTTATTGATAAGCCTCCTATGAGGAACAGTGTCAAAGACTTTGCTGAAATCCAGAGAGATGACATCCATCACATGTCCTTGATCATGTTTTCTGATCACCCACTCAAAGAATTCAATCAGATTTGTTTGGCATGATCATCCTTTGGTTAAACCATGTTGCCTCAGGTCATGCAACCTATTGGTTTCAAGAAAGTCCTTTATTCTCTCTTTCAGGAGTGCATCCATTACTTTTCCCACCACCAAGGTAAGGCCTACTGGCCTGTAGTTTGCCACTTCTTCCCTATTACCACTTTTGTGAAGAGATACCACATCAGCCCTTCTCCAGTCCTGTGTAACGTCTCCTGTCTCCAAGGGCCTACTAGAAATATCCTTTAAAGGCCCTGCCAGAACCTCTCTGAGCTCTTTCAGTATCCTGGGATATATCCCATCTGGTCCCATGTCCTTGTTCACATTCAGGTTTTCAAGCCGTTCAAGGATTTTCTTTAGTAAAAACAGAACAGAAGTATTTGTTTAGCATTTTTGCTTTTTCAATGTCACTTTCTATGAATCCGTTCTTGGCACATTTGAGTCTTGCAATTCCATCTCTGATCTTCCTCTTCTCCCAAATATACCTTTAAAAAGTTTTGTCATCAGCTTTAGATCTTTAGCCATCTTTTCTTCTGTCTTTGATTTTGCTATCCTTCTTTCTCGTTTTGTCTCTTTTAGCTTTATCCTATATTCTTTTCTGTGTTCCTCTGCGAACTTTTGAATTTTGTGAATGCTGTTTTTTGCTTTTATTTGTCCAACCACTTCTTTGGAAAACCAAATAGGTTTCTCTTTATCTTGTTTTCATTTACTTTCTTACATATCTATTTGTTGCCCCTTTCATTGCCTTCTTTAGTTTAGCCAACTGCAGTTCCATGTCCCTTACCTCATCCCAAGCTGCCAACTCCTCCTTCAGGCATTTGCCATTTTACTGAAGTTAGCGTTTTTGAAGTCCAGGACTCTGAGCTTGCTGTGATTGGACTCTGCCTTGGCTATTATCTCCATCCGCACAATGTGATAATCACTGCTCATATGGGGACCCACCCGGACATTTGATATGCTATCTCTGTTGGTGAGTACTAAATCCAGCATCAAACATTTCCTGGTCAGTTCCATCACCATTTGTCTAAGAAATGCATCTTGGAAAGCATCCACAATTTGTTTACTTCTTTCCAGATTTGCAGAAGGAATACTCCAATCCACATTGGGTAGATTAAAGTCACCCAATATGATCACTTCCCCTTTCACGACTACCTTTGAAATATCAATAATCAAATCTATATCAATTTCTTTGGTTTGAGTTGGAGGCCTGTAGACTACAACAGTATGGATGATAGTGCCATCTCCTCTTTCCAACACAATCTGCAGTGCTTCTTTCCCCACATCCCCTTCATTTAGGCAGCTTTAATATTGCTTTTGACATATAGGGCTTCTCCTCCATCTTTTCTGCCTTCTCTATCTCTCCTAAATAAATTATAGCCAGGTATGGCTAAATCCCATTCATTCCACTCATTAAACCATGTTTCTGTAATGGCCACAATGTCCAAGTCCATTTCCAACATTAGGGCTTCCAGGTCAGGAACTTTGTTGGCTAGGCTTCGAGCATTTGTGCTCATTGCTTTCCAGCATTTGTTGACTGACTTGCTAGTGTTTTGCATGGATTTTGTTCTACATGCCTCTTCCCACTTGCCATTGATGTGTGGGTTAATAGTGTGGTTGTATCCAATATTATTATGTTTTTGCTGGGAGTAATGTCTTGAACTTTTTCTTCTCCATCCATCGCCCCCTTTCCCTAGTTTAAATACCTGTCCACATAATGCCTGAATTTTTCACTTAGGATCCTTTTCCCTGTGATAGACAGATATAGGTCCATCAACACAGTATAGCCTCTTGTTGTTCCATCTAGTTCCCCAGTCACCTATATATCTAAATCCTTCTTATTTGCACCAGGCTTGGAGCCATGTATTAAAGTTGATGATGTGATGCAGCCTTTCTGCCCCCTTACTAAGAACACATAGAATTTCTGAGAATGCTATAGTTTTAACAATGGTTTTGAGTTTCTCTCCCAGAATCTGGAAGTCCCTTTGAACTGTAGTTTAATGGGAGAAAGCCAACATGGCTTTAGCCAAGGAAGGTCTTATCTTACTAATCTGTTATGTTTTTTGAAGGTGTGAATAAACAGGTAGACAAAGTTGAGATGATCGATATAGTATATCTGGATTTTCAGAAAACCTTTGACAAGATCCCTCATGAGAGACTCTTGGCAAAATTAAAAAGTCATGGAATTGGTGCCAGTGTGCTAGTGTGGATCAGGAACTGGTTAAAAGATAGACAGCAGAGGGTAAGGCTAAATTGTCGATTTTCCCAATGGAGAAAGGTGAATAGGGATCTATGCTGGGTCTGCTCCTTTTTAACTTATTTGTAAATAATTGAGAAATGGGAATGAGTGAGGTAATCAAATCTGCAGATGACACAAAATGATCCAAAATTGTTAAAACCCAAGAGAATTGTGAAAAATTGCAAGAAGACCATGATAAATTGGAAGACTGGATGTTCAAATGGAAGATTAAGTTTAATGTGGACAAGTGCAAAGTTATGCACAGCTCAGACTATGTTTACATGATGCAAGGTTCCACATTTGGCACTTCCACCCAGGAAAAAGATTTAGGCATCATCGGGGATAACACGTTGAAACCCTCTGCCCACTGTGCAGTAGCAGCCAAGAAGACAAATATAATGCTAGGAATCGTAGGGAAAGGAATAGAGAATAAAACAAAGCATATTATAATGCCTCTGTATCATTTCATGGTTCGACCGCAGCTTGAATATTGTGTGCAATTCTGGTCGCCCTATCTTAAAAAGGATATAGCGGATTTAGAAAAGGTACAGAGAAGAACCATCAAAATGGTAAGGGGGATGGAAGGATACCCCTATGAGGAGAGGCTTAAAAGACTAGGGCTCTTTGACCTGGAAAAGAGAAGGCTGAGGGGAGATATGATAAAGGTCTATAAATTAGCTAATGGAGTAGAACGGGTAAGCGTAGATTGATTGTTTACGCCATCAAAAAGTAGAAAGTCTAGGGGATTTGGAATGAAGCTACTGTGTAACCCATTTAAGACTAAAGAGAAAATATTTTTTCATTCAATGGATAATCAAACTCTGGCATTTGTTACCGGAGGATGTAGTAAAAGTTGTTAGTGTAGCTGGGTTTAAAAAAGGTTTGGACAATTTAGTTCCTGAGGATAGGTCCATAAACCATGATTAAAGAGGACCTGGGAAATCCACTGCTTGCTACAGTACAATGGAACCTGTGTGTCTTTTAAGGAAACTGCCAGGTACTTGTGGCCTGGATTGGCCACTGTTTGAAATAGGATACTGGGCTTGATGGACCTTGGTCTGACCCAGTATGACATTTCTTATGTTCTTAAGTTTACTGCATTTGGATTACAAATTTGTTGTGTGTTAGAAAGTTTTCTGCTGAAACATAGTGTGATATTCTAACGTAGAAGTTACTGCATCGAGACCGAAGTTTGCTAGCTAGATTACCCATATATTCTTGTGGGGATAATTTTATAATGCTTTTTCCAGATGTAAAGCATGTTTTACAGATGAAAAAGGGTTTCTTATAAAATTGCTCCTGGATATGTAAGCTTGCACCTACTTTTGTACTTATCACATGCAGGCATTCCCAGTGATGTAGCTGCAGTGTTTGCTTATATTTTATAAAATACAAGAGTACACCAGAGAGTACATGCGTGTATTTGCCCCTGCCTTTGAGTGGATGTAACTGAGGCTGGTTCTGAGTGCCTGTTTTATAAAGGTCGAAAGATGCCTACATTGCTTTTTGCAAAATAGCCATAAAATAGGCACCTTGTTACAAAATCAGCCCGAAGTATGAAGTTTTATCTGACTTAAAAGTATTCCTAAGTGCGTGTATAGGACTGGGGAGTATACTTTGCATAGAAAGTTATTTTTCAAATGTACTAGGGAGGAGGTGGGGGGAAGAGGATGGGAGCAAGACAGAGGAACACGAGGAGAGTCCCTGGCCCCATGACTATTATTAGGACAGGAATGAAAGGGGAAATGATCCTAGTGAGAAATGACAGAGGTTCCTTTACAGCATGGGGCAGGGCAGTCCAGCATTGAAGCCAGACCTAAGTTGTGGGGAGAGGAAAGTCCCCCAGGAGCTTAGAATAGGTCACTGAACAGGAGGAGGAGTTTTTTCCCTGGGATCTCATAAATGATTCCTTAGAGCAGTGTTTTTCAACCTTTTTTGTGCAAAGGCACACTTTTTTCATGAAAAAAATCACGAGGCACACCACCATTAGAAAATGTTAAAAAAATTTACCTCTGTGCCTATATTGACTATATATAAAGTAATTCTCTTGAATAGGAATCAAACATTCACACCAACCCCCCTCCCCTGCTGGTTCACACCAACCCCCCTCCCCTGCTGGTTCACTCACACCATCGCCCCCCCCCTTGCTGGTTCACTCACACCACCCCCCCCTCCACTGCTGGTTCACTCACACTCCCCCCCCCCTTGCTGGTTCACTCACACTCCCCCCCCCCCTTGCTGGTTCACTCACACACACACACACACCCTCTGCCCAAGCCGCTGCTTCTGCTTTGTACAGAGCAGCGGCTGCACTACACTTACATTGAAAAGTAAAGAGAAACTGTGTCAGGAGCCCTCCGGTCATCGCAGAGCCCGAGGAAGTGATGTCATGGGGCGGGCTCCTCACAGGCTGTCTTTCCTTTTCAAATTAACTTTATTGCAGCTAAAGTGGTTGAAAAACGCTGCCTTAGAGTACCAGAAGGAGAGGGTGTGTCCTCCAATTCAGCCAGTGTCAGAGTACTCAACTGACCATGAAGAAAGTGCAGAAAGCATGAAGAGTGACACTGATAGTCTCAATTTACTTGTCCTAGATTTGGACAGCCAGATGGAAGTAGTGGAACAAGGTACAGAGTATCAGTGACAGCAGTATGCTGAAGAGTTTTCTTTTAATAACTTTTTGAATTCTTTTGGTGTGATAGTAGTGTGAGTAACGTTGATCAGTATTTGAATTTGGGAGGAGCTTCAACCCCCCCCCCCCCCACCATATTTTCCTGAGTCAGTTTAATGGCAAGGAAAAGACTGTATGAACTGTTAAGTGTTTTAGGTTGTTAGTATTGTTGAAGAGACTGTGTTTCCGTTGCTCAGAAGGAAGAAGAGCTGCTGTCAACAGTCCTGAAGAATCCTGGCCTGGAATAAACTATTACTATTGATTCTGAATAGTTCATCCCAAGATTAAAGAGAGAACTTTACAGCTAATGCAATCGAACCTCTGCACAGTGACTTGAGGTTTGGTGCAAAAGCCTACAAAGGAGAAAGGCTTATAAAACAATTGCTGAGGTGCTGCACATTCCTTCTGAGGAGTTTTTGCTCCAAGCTGAATTAAAGCCTCTGAAAGAGGGTGGAAACCCCTGAAGCCTCTTCCAGGCATGGCTCACTAGAGCAGGATGTTATTTCTTTTGAAACTATGTATCTTTTTTTCTGAGAAATACAAATACAGGAAAATTATTAGACTGAGGCACACCCTCTACCAAACCCAATCTCTTCTTGTTTCTTTTCTTTGAAGAATAAAGGATTATTGAGCCAGTTTCAAATTGGCACGTGTATGTGACCATTCTGATGGACAGAAGCGTGTCACAAGGCCTGAGGTACCCCAAGCGACACACAGTGCCCCCTCCTTGTGACAGTACATGCATAGTGTTGCCTCCTTTTCTCCATCTCTACGAATAGCTGGTGCAAAGCATGCAGACTTTTCTGCACCTATGATAGAGTCGTTAAATCTCCAAAAGATATCGCTCGTGCAGTTTCTCTTTGAAACTTACCCATGTACCTTGCACCTAATCAGTTTAATAAAAAATGCTTCCTTAAAGAGCATTTTTCATATGGGACCTGAATATAGTCGGTGATAAAAGAATGTTTAGTTTTACATATGTCCAGTTTTACAAGTGCATCTACAAATTTTACTAAAACCAGAGGAAATACTTTTTAATCTGCTTCATTTTTCTGTGGTGAAATTTAGTCACTGTGAGAGGAGAAATTGTCCCCTGGAGGATGTAGCCACCTAACTCCACTGGTCAACAGCTAGATCCTGCAAGAAATGAACTCTTTATTGTTTTGTAATTACATGGATTCCGAAGTCTAACCTAGTACAAAAATGATTTTTAAGTAACAATTCTAAAATAAAAATTGTGACTTAATCCTAGACTGTGTATTTTAATGTAATGGAACATCTGTGTACCGTTTTTTTTATTGCTACTATTATTTATTTCTCCCTTTATAGTTTAACTACACCACTAAGGACTGATTCAAGCACCGCAGATGTTAAACTATATGTTTGCTTTGGGTGGGGTGGTCTGCATTTTTGTCTAGGCACCTAAAAGTGTACTGTAAATTCATCAGGTAACTTTAATCTTTATAGTCTGTAATGGCCTTCAATACTGAAAGCTATAAATAATACACTAACGCTCACTTGTTTCTTCCCACGCTAGGCTCTTTCTTCACATCTGAATATTGCAGTAACATGTATATTTATTGTCCTCTGAAATATCCATATGGACTTCAGTAGCTAGGTGCCCGCACTGGCAGCACAACTGGTGATTAGGATATATATATATAGGGGAATTGTGCATATGCTTTGAACCATATTCCTGTAGGCTTTAGAACCTTGGTCATCCAGTAACATAGCATACAATGGCCAAGTGTATACAGTTTCTATAGAACTGTTTTTAATGAAATAAACCGTTTAGACTTCCTTTAAACTGCATGGATACAAAACTAGAGCCCATAAATCTGAAGTGTCAAGTCAGCACATCACATCAGTTAAGTTTAGAAAGAGATAGAGCAATGTAGTGATCAGAGAAAGGAAGATAGGGTGTAGAGTGTTCTTGGGAAGCTCTAGAGTAGTCCAGGCCTCCCACTCTCCTCAGTGAATCTTCATCTATAGTTGCCAGCACCTGGTCCTTCAAGTCACTGAGGGACAGTGGCTGCCAATCTGGACTAGTATTCACAGCCTTCAGCTTGATTTTGCACTTCACCTCCCACCACTTCCATTTGAGGTCCTTAGCATCTTTATTTCTGTGGTAAATTAATTGTTTTCATGCCCAACCACAGTTTCTGTTTGGCATAGGCACTCATACGGACCCCAGCATGGCCCAGGAGAACACACTGCTGCTTTAGGATGTCCTGCAACATGAATTCCACCTCAGTCCAGCAGAAATTGTCTTTCCTGGTGAGCTCGTTATGTTTGGGTGTCATTCCTTAATCAGATGCAGCACAACTGACAACTAAAATGGACTGCTACATGTGTATGTACCGAATGTATAAATGTGTAAAGAGATAGGACATAGATGGTGCAAATGTATGCATGGTTCTTTCTGAAATGTGCCATAAGTGAACATGTGTAGCAACCATTTTACATTCATGAGAAGCCCATGTAGCAATCTTGCTAGCTCATGTACTGCAAGTGTGCTGATATCAGCATTGCCAGAGATGTGCCTTATTCATCAGTACAGGTTTATTGAGAAGCACAGGCTATAGAAAAGGCTCACATTTTATTCTGCATTTTGGGGAGAGAGGGCATCTACGGACGGTAGGAGGGAGGGAAGGATGGGAAATGTGTATTACATACTGAATATATGTGTACTCACATGGACTCCCATAACCCATGCTAACCTGTATATAGGGGCAGGGGGCCAGGGCACAGACATATGTGTTACCTATTGTATGTCTGCATATTTGTATGTTTACATGGGCCTCCACAGTCCCTATTAGTCTGTACATAGGATCAGAAGGCCAGTATCTTAGGGTTTGATATTCAGCAGAGGTGGCTAGCATGATTACAGTACCTAGCCATCCCCACTGAACATAAAACCCCCAGATATCCAATGCAGGGGCCACTGGCATTGAATATTTGGGTCAGCCACAAAGCCCAGAAACTAACCGGGCAATGGCGATATTGAGCTGCTGCCCATTTAGCTCTCACTGGTAAAGATAGGCCAGCTTTTCCCATGCCTATTTTTACCCTTGGGCCACTAACTGGACAGTGACTAAATATCGTCACTGAGCGGTTAGCGATGGGTACCGCCTCCAGAACATCCCAATGCTGGATGCCCTCATTGTAACTAACAAGCAGTTCACAATTTGCCTTGTTTACAGGGCCCCACACAACAAGGCCGAGGATCTGGATACACTGCTTGACATGGTCTGCTTCTACACATCACACTAGAGGCACTTCATCCTCCTTGGTGACCTGAACCTGCCCTCAGCCCTCTCCAGACAAAGCACAACATTGCTCAGGCAATTTTCACTATACACAGCTCATCAGTACCCCAACTCACACAAAAGGGGGCACTCTTGACCTGATCATCTACTCTACCTCCTTGACCAACACACCAGAACACATCCTTCCCACTAACAGACTCATTCTCTGGTCAGACCATAACTTCATCACTTTCAAAATATCTCACCCACAAATCACCTACTTTCCATGCACCCAGACCACGGGGACAAGATTTTCCACATTCAATGAGCCCTCCTTCCTCCAGAAAACCCTGCCAGCCCTCAAGGATATCCTACTTGAAAGAAGCCTGGACACCATGATTTAAAAATGGAACTCCACCATATCCACTGCTGCTGCAGCACCTCCACATGCTCTACCCTCTAAGCAGTGACAACCTGTGCCCTGATACTCTGCAGAACTCCGCAATCAGAAATGTGCACTCTGCCAGATCGAGCGTCGATGGAGGTAAATCAAACACCCCCTAAGTGAAGACCACGTACCTTGACCAGCATGTTGCAACAGCACCATAACAGCCAAGCATGAATACTATGGCAACATCCTCCTTCAAGCACTCAACAACCCAGAGAACTTTTTGACCCAGTCAAATCCCTCACCAAGGACCTCATCCAAACAGAACATGACACCACTCTGAACTCTCAGAATATGGCAGACTTCTTAAAATCTAAGCATGGCTCAACGTCTCACACCATGCTCGTCACTCCTGAACCAAGAAACGATCCTGAGACCTCACAACTATGGACCACCTTCAGAACTGTGGCAGCCAAAGAACTTGAAACCATCATTTTACACATCAATACAACCACTCTCCACTAGACCCATGCCCGGTAGTGTGGATCAAATCCATAAGATTAACTCTCCTACCAGTTATATCACACATCCTTCATACCTCCCTCTCCCATGCCAGCCTCCCCCTACCCTGAAACAAGCATCAGTCAAACCCCTCCTAAAGAAACCCACTTAGACCCCAGCTCACCCGCCTCAAACAGACTCATTGCCAGTGTACCTTTCCTGGTGAAGATCATGGTAAAGGCTGTTCAAATCCAGCTGCAAGAACACATCGACCAACATGCACTCCTTAGGAGAGAGCGGAACGCATCTTGATCCAGGTCACTTTCCTTGTGTGAAATGCCATTATTGCAGAACTACCTTGCAAGGCAATTTGTGGCAGTAATCTCACAAGGGCCTTTTATTGTGATCCCACTGGAGAACTACTTGTGTTTCAGCCTTTGTAATGTATTTGATTTGCCCGTGCAACCTATACTACATTGGCAGGACTACTTGACAGTACAAGATTAGAATCAGTGAACACACTTCTCGTTTGCGCCCAGCCACCGTATTTGCTCTAATGGTAGACCATTGTTTGGCAAAAGGCCATGTGTTTGATCAACTTCTTTGGTGCGTTATAGACCATATTCCGGTGGACCCTCAAGATGGTGATCGTGTCCACAAGCTCTAGCGTCATGAATAATCATGGATTTTTATGTTGGACACTATCTCCAAATGGTCTTAATGTGGAGCTTGATTGGCCCAGTTTGCCCTGATGCTCTCCAATCATTTCCGGGCTTCCCTGTTTAGTGGGAGGGTTCTGGCCATTGCTCCCTTATTGGCTGTTTTCAATTTCTGATGTTAGACACCTTTTTCCAGCATTTAAAAGGCCTCAATATCCATTCATTCATAGACAAGATTGCTGTAGTCCTCACCACTGGCTGATCCCGATTTGCCTGAAGTAGGGTCTGTGTTCACCCAAAACGCGTCACGTCGCACACAGGGCAGTCTTGTTTTTATTTTACGAGGGATCATTGCATGCAGCCTCAGTTAAGTGAAAGTTTTTCATTTATAAAATATTAAAAAGAGTTTACTGCAGTGGGGGGGGGGGGGATGGAATTCATCTAATCCATCTACCTCTCCTGTGACAGTACACCCGACAAACGTTTCATTTTAGATTCACATTGTCTTCCTCTAGATCTTGCATGTTTGATTATTATCTTGATCTCAGAGGACATGGGGTATTTTTCCTTTGATTATCTATATGTTCAGTCATTTTATTCTTAATTGTTTCTACCATTTTGACTGGTACTGACGTCAGGCTCACCGGTCTGTAGTTTGCCAGATCACCCCTGGAACGCTTTCAAAAATTGGCATTACATTGGCTGTTTTCCAGTCTTCTGGTACTACAGATGATTTTAATGATACTTCATAGATTACTAATAGAGTAGGTCTGCAATCTCATATTTCAGTTCTTTCAACACCCTCAGATGTATGCCATGTGGTTCAGCTGATTTGCTACTCGTCAATTTATCAAACAGTTGTAATACATCTTGTTCTGGCAACTCTAAACATACCCCTAGTCACACTCTGCAATTGCGTTGGCAGACCTTCACTATCACTTATGCACATTGCCTAAAATGCAAAGCTACATGCACACTAAGAGATGTCAGTCACCTCCCATGTGTGAGTTGAAGAGTGCATTGTTGCAATGTTAGCAAACCAAACAGCATATCCTCCTGTTCTGGAGGTAGAATCATAAAACAGCATGTATGGTACATGTCAGGAAAAAACGCTAAGGGCCCGAAGATAGAAAGATGAAATATTGATAAATGGTGAAGTGTTTTTTCCTGTCATGTACCATACATGCTGTTTTATGACTGTACCTCCAGAACAGGAGGATATGCTGTTTGGTTTGCTAATATTGCTACCAAGCACTTTTCAACTCACACATGGGAGGTGACTGACATCGCGTAGTGTACATGTAGATTTGCATTTTAGGCAAAGTGCATAAGTGATATTGAAAGTCTGCCACTGCAATTGCAGAGTGTGGACTAGGGGTGCTGTTTAGAGTTGCCAGACCAAGTCTTGGGGGTTGTCTGGGCCAAACGTTTACCTTGTTCCCATACTTGCACTGGAACATTTGCAGGAAGCTATCAATATTGCCAATGTGGGCACCTAGTTGCAGATACAGCAGGTCCCCATATAACTGCTTGGCCCATATCCCATTTAAAGATCAGGTTGTTGGAAGTAGCTATGAATATGTGCCTCCTGTCTGGACTTAAGGGTGTAGAACCTTAATTACAATGCAATGGTCAACACACAGCTGGATTGTATGGTGTTATTAATGGATATTGGGTATCCATGTGCAATTATGCTTTCAAAATAAGGCATGCCATTTTGAAAATTGAAAACTTTGCATGTTATTGCCTCCTCTGACCTGCATCAGAGTCCAGCTATATTTTGCATGGATAATCATAAAGGCATTGTTGATCCTTGCATATACATTTATCCACAGTGGGCAATCTTAAGACAGTCAATATATCCCAGTGGAGAGATTTCAAAAATTGACCATCCAATTTCCCATTTTATTCTATATTCCTTTCCAAATAATTAATATTAAATCTATGATATGCTCATATAATCCCTCTTCTCAAATTGCTTCATTGGCTCCCTATCCATTTCTGGATTCTGCAGCTCCTCGCTATTTTTCCTCTCTCATCTCTCCCTACACCCCTCCTTGGGAACTCTGCTCTTCTGGCAGATCCCTTTTACCTGTGCCCTTCTCTTCTACTGCCAACTCCCGACTTCAAACTTTGTACCTTGCTGCTCCTTATGCCTGGAACAAACTACCTGGCTTCATCTCTAGCCCTTTTCAAATATAGGCTGAAAACTCACCTTTTCAAGGCCACTTTGGATTCTGATCCATTCAGTCTCCTATGTGTTTTCTTAGAATTCCCCTAGATGTATCCTTGTCCTCAGCTGTTATGTTGTCTGTCTTGACTAGATTGTAAACTCTGATGAGCAGGACCGTCTTTTACATGTGCCTGTACAGTGTTGTGTACGCCTTGTAGCACTGCAATTGATCAGTAGTAGTAGTAGTAAATCTGCTTTTCTGATCATTGCTTGGCTGAACATTGAGCCAAGGATTTCAATATATTCTCTACAAAATAGTATTTTACAAAAGCTTTACGAAATACAGAGCCTCTTGTAAAATGGTTTAGTTTAGTTTATTCCAGGTTTTGATATACCACTTTTCATGCATGACATCAAAGTGGTTTTCACAATCCACAAACAGGAGAAAATACCATTATAGAGAAAGGGCAAAGACAAAAATGAAAGGAAAAAGGGGGGAAGAGGAGGAGCAATTTTAAAAAGTTCCACATTTATTTATTTATTACAATATTTTATATACCGCGCTATTTGGTATCAGCGCGGTTTTACATGGAACAAAATAACCAGAACAAATTATTCTGAGTTTACAGAGAACAGGTATACAAACTTGGGTAACATGGGGAACTATATACAAAAATTATTTACATACAGTCGTTATGGTAATGACAATGGACACTGATCATGATATCACACTGAGAAAGTTGATAAGATTGACTGATAATTATGGTGTAGCTACTTTGTTGGTGGGATTTGGCTTGGTGTATTGCTGGGTGGATAGTATTTGAGGAACAGGTGATATTTGAGTGCTTTCCTGAACTGGGTTAGGTCAGTAATTGAGCGTATGCTCTGATGGGAGTGCGTTCCAGCATCTCGGGGCGCAAAATCTAAATGCCCTGTTTGCCGTTGTCTGGGTGCATTTTGTTAACGCTTTCGGGATTATTAGTGTGTTTGTTGCTGTCGGTCTTCTGGATCTGTTGATGTTACAGATGGGCTGCATGTATATGTTGAAAAAGAGTGATGATAGGGAGGAACCTTGCGGGACTCCCTGGCTTTGGTGGAAAGGTTCTGATGCTGTTGCTCCGGATTTTACTTGTTGCCATCTACCAGCAAGATATGATCTACACCAATCCAGAGCCTTGCCGCAGATGCCCTTCTCTTTTAGTCGTTCCAGAAGAAGGTTGTGACTTACTGAATCGAAAGCTGTGGCAATGTCTAGGAAGACAAGAACAAACCCTTGACGGATGTTGTCGATACCTGTGATTATATTGCTGAAGAGGGTAGTAAGGAGGGTTTCTACACCATGAGACTCCCTGAATCCATGTTGGCAATGGTCTAGTGGGGCAGCGGAGTCTATGTGATCTTGTATTTGTCTCTGTACCTCTTTCTCTATTATCTTAGCTAGGAGAGGTATGCTGGCTATAGGTCTATATGAGTCAGCCTTTTGGGGGTTTAGCTTGGTGTTTTTTAAAAGAGGTCTGATTGAAGTTTGTTTGAGGGCTGTAGGGAATAGACCAGTTGTGAAAGATAGGTTCATAAGTCTTGTTATGAAGGGACTGAACTCATTGCATAGCTCCTTTATCCAGAAGGCTGGGCAGGGGTCAGTTTGTGCCGTGGTGGTGTTGAGAGATGTGATAGTGTCCTCGAACGTGTTTCGTGGATGGTGTGGAGAACATAGACAAGGAGATTGGGCAGGTTGACTCTTGTGGTGTGACTTCTGAGACCTTATCTGTTTGGAGAAGCTTAGACTGAAGGTAGTCGGTGAGGTTTTGTGGGTGAATCTCATCTTTCTGTTCTGGGGATGGTTCCTTAGATAAGGTCTTGACTAAATTGAATAAATTGTGTGGCTTGTTCAGTGATCTTTTGAGTGTGTCAGTGTGAAACTGCTTCATTTTCATCGTGATTGTATCTCGGTGGATCGCTAGGTGGAGTTTGTAGGGTGTTTGATCCTCTATGGAGTGCGATCGGCACCAGCATTTTTCAAGCCTCCATAATTGTGTGAGAGAAGACCGCAGCTCAGGGGAGTACCATGGTGCAGACTTTCTTTTTCTTGGGATGTTGTTAAGATTAGGACGTTGTGCGATAGCGCTGAGGTTACTATTCCAGGCAGAGATCAGATTTTCGAGGTTGAGTGTTGTATCGTTGAGGAGAGGGCAGGCCTCTGACAGTATGAGTTCTCTATTGAAAGATCGGAAACTACGTGCTGAAGTTCTTGCGGAGCTGCTCAGCCTTGTGTTGTCAATTGTTTGCTTTGGATGGGTATCTGGAAGTTGATTAGCTTGTGGTCCGACCAAGGTACAGAGGTAACCGATTTCACTAGGTCATGAATTGGATCTGGGACTGACAATGGGGCGAACACCAGGTCTAGAATGTTTCCCTTTAGATGTGTGGGTTCCTCAATTATTTGTTTGTATCCTAGATCTTTGATAGCTTCCAGGAGGGCGGATGCCTGATTGTGTTGCAGAGAAGGGAGATTGAAATCTCCTAATATCCAATTTGGTGTGATAGGGTTGTGGGTATTGGCAGCTAGGTCTAATATAGTTGGGAGATCGTCAGGGGAGGATGAAGGGGCTCTGTACAACAGAATGATGGAGCACAGCTTGTTTGCAATGGTTACTGTGTCCAAGTTATTGGTGCTAGTGGAGTCAATCGTATGGAAATGGAGGTCCGCCTTGGTGAGTATGAGCGCTCCACCTCCTCTCTTATTTTCCCTGTTCTATATATGTATGGAGAAGTTGGGGGGGAAGGAGTTGGTTGAGGATGACGTTGTCCTCACGTGATAGCCAAGTTTCTGTGATCATGAGTATGTCGAGATCATGGGAGGATATGATGTCTGAGATGACTGGCCATTTCTTACGGATTGAGCGTGCATTTATGAGGGCACATTTTAGGCTTGTTGGAGGGGGGGTTCTTCTTGCTTGGATTTCTTAGAGTGTTGAAGTGCAATGTGTAGCAGGTGGGAGTGGCGGGTTTGGGCTTCCCCTTTTGGGTAGTGAAAGGGTGCCCCTGATCCTCTTCTCCCCTGATTCTGTAGGAGAAAGGCATCTAGATTTCCCTCAAATGTGCATGGTATCAGCTTTTTAAAATTGTTCTCCTGATAGCAGATCCCCTCTCGTGCCTAGAGCACATGTTCTCCTTCCCCTCAATATACTCCAACAGGAGCACGAACACCCCTCCTGACAGCCCCCTGACAGCAACACAAGATCCCCTGATAGCTGGAACCCCCAATCAGCTGCCCCCTGAAGACAAGGAAGCACCAGCAGGGAGCAGAAAGGTGAGCTTCTCCCTGCTTCCCATCACCAGGACCACTCAAGCACCCCAGCTGAACTTTAAATTTAAAGGTGCGCTCAGGCGCCAGAAGCCCGAAGACCAGCCTGATTGGCACCAGCAGCAGGAAGCGGGAAGGTGAGCTTCTCTCTGCTCCCCACCGCTGAGACCAATCAAGCTGCCCAGCTGAACTTTAAATTTAAAGGCACACTCAGACATGCCTGCGTCTGGCAGGCCCGTGCCTGAGAGCCTTGCCAGAGGGCCCTTAGGTGAGGCCCTTGGGCTGGACTGGGACTGGACCTCACACAGTGACTATCTTATCAACACTATGGACCAAATAAGAGACCCACGAGCAGCAGCAGTAACAACTCCAGAACAGAACACCCAACTGAAGTCATAACAGAAGCAAGAAAACAGAGACAGAGATAAACTCATACATAGACATGTGGCCATCAGACACCCTACTAATCACACACATACTATCATCCCTAATAAGAGCAACCCCCTTACAATCCAACAACTACCTAACCCTTATGCTACAGGGAATACAACCACTACCAATATGGACACGCAGCTTCAAGATATACAGATATACAGCAAGCATTCTAACATAAACATCCAGATCCAAACCATCTCTATATATCAAGACATCTATTGGAATGATTCTAGTACCAAGCACTTACAATGTGCACTAATTAATGTTTGTTCAATAAGACACAAAATCCATACAATATCTGATTATATTCAAGATCAGAAGATAGAATTATTATTTCTCACAGAGTCAAGTTTAACAAAGGTGGACAATGTCATACTACATCAACTTTCTCCAACAACCCACACCATACACAGCTGCACTAGAACTAATAAAAGAGGCGGCAGAGTTCTCGTCATTGCCCACAATGATCTCAGACTCAACACTCTGAATACAACTGGAACAGATGACAACAATATCATAACAGACGCAAATAAGCACCTTACATTATGCCTCAAATACAGAGCACCTAATACAACAATGGAAGTATTTTCATCCATCCTGAAAATAGCATGCACATACTTGAAACCTCACAAACCTCTTCAGCTTCTAGGGGAATTTAACCTACCTTCTGCCACCCCCCAAATATCCCACTCATTTCTTCAAGTGATGAGCGCACTGCAGTTCACCCAAATAGTAACTGCACCTACAAACAATCAAGGAAGAACCTTAGATCTCATCTTCGCCGCCACAGTATGATAGTCAATAAAACCATAATCCAGGCCTTAATCACACCAGTGCCCTGGTCAGACTATCATATGCTCAGTTTCAATATAATGCTTGATTCAACCATAGACAATCAGGAAGATCTGATACAAGAACACAGAAGGTTTAAAAGCCCTCTTCACAAACAAAGTCAAACCACAGCTAATCTAGGATATGAATGACCTAGATGACATAATAAATAACTGGAACAAGGTAATCTCCAATGCTACATCAACACCAAATAACGCAAAGCACAAGCACAGGAGACACACCACTCCATGGTACACTAACGACATTAGAATATTAAAAAGAGCTCTCAGAAAGATTGAAAGAAAATGGCAATGCACTAAAAATAAGAAAGACCAATATCAATACAACATCAAACAACAAGAATATAACATACTGATAAGCAAGTGCAAGAAGTAATACTACACCAATCTGATAACGAAAGCCCTTAATAAACCCAGGGAATTCTTTGAAATTATGAGAACACTCACAAAAGACTCTACACGAAGAAAAAAGGACAGTGTAGATCCACAACAAATTACTCTCTTCCTGGAAACAAGCTTTATAAATTGTCACCAGTAACCCTCTCCAGAGGCAAAAGCATGGGGGTAGGTCAGCCTGGGCATGTCCAAACCTAGCAAGAAGGATAGTGCAGTTGGCCCTGCACTGCCTTCTGGGTATTGTAGTCCCTCTTACTCAAGTTGGACAAACACCTCAGAACAGTTAACCGAGCCATCTTTTACAAACTCAAAATCCTTCAACCACTCCACAATATCCTCGAGAAATCCGACTTTAGGTCTGTTGCTCAAGCATTAATCATTCCCCACCTGGACTACAGCAATGCCATTCTACAAGGGCTTCCAAAGAGCACACTAAGCATCCTGCAAATGGCTCAGAACGTGGCTGCAAGAGTCATCATGGAAAAGAGAGTCACCGACCACATAACCCCAGTTCTAATGGATCTGCACTGGCTCCCAGTGGCCGCCCGCATCATCTACAAACTACTCATCACAACATTTAAGCTCATCAATGGCATCGCACCATCCTACCTCAATAACCTAATCACTATTCAACCTAGCAACAGGAGCAGGAGAACTATGAATCTCAACACCCTATGTATCCCGACCAGCATAAGATCTGTCAAGGCCGAAACAAGCAATAGGGCATTCACATACTCAGCGCCAATCCAATGGAACCAACTACCGCATGAATTAAGGCTCACAAACAACCTGAGCGAATTTAGACGAAAACTGAAAACCTATCTGTTTCAAACCCACTACAACTTGATCTAACTGCAATACCCTACCTCAACCAGATCTCCTCTGCCGCACACGGCAGCATATAATCTAATAGCATATAGTCATGTATAGCTTGTACACCTTGGCAATTAATTCTGTACAAATTGTATATAGTACATAATCATGTATAGCCTGTACACCTTGGCAATCAATTCTGTACAAATTGTATATATGGGCCCCCCCCCAATCTATTGAAATCAAATGTATACCCTGATCTGTGTGCTATAATCAAATGTGTATCGTATCCAAATGCTTATCCCGTGTTACGTAATCATTGACTAATCAAAATGTAAAACTGAAAATCTCAATGTACCGTACAATACATTATGATTCTGTAAAGTAAACCGCTGCTGATCGTAGGAAGCAGCGGTATACAAGTGTTTACTAAATAAATAAATAAGCAAGGAATGAGTTGTAGTCGAGTGGAGTTAGGCAAAAGACAGGATTTTATTTCCCCTTTCGGGTGGATTCATTGCAAGAAAAACAAGAACAAAAATGACCATACTTCTGGTACAAAAATGAAACGAAACAGGAACAGAAACAGCTTCTATCTTCAGCTTACATAAACAATTAGTTGAACGAAATCGTAACTGCAGCAGTCCCTTTTAACAAAGGCAAACTCTCTTGCTTTCAGTGTTGTTTCACCAAAACTCTTAAACAGCTATTCTAGCATAGAGACATGACATGGTCTGCTACAGACAGCATACAATCCATTTCTTCTTCTGGGGTTTTTTCCATAAGAAATTCTGTTGGCATTTCTTCACACTCACCCCCAGCTAAGTATTCTTGTGGATTATTATACGTCCCTCCAAAGAGCAGTCTCTCTTCACTGCCTCGAGACTTCCCTTCCCCCATTGCTACAGAGCAGGGTGGAAGATTACCACATATACTGGAGTTTGCTATAGGAGAGCCCCACAAACTCTGGCAGTTACAGGGAAAACTTTTACATTCAGTTTCTCTTCTATAAGGTTTATACAGCCTACCTTCCGGCTTTCTCACACAGGAACCTCTCAGCACAGCTGGGTCAATAAGGCTTTCACAGCACGGCTGCGTTCTCCTGCCTTTTACCCTTTACTTTCTCTCTGACATATAAATGTCCTCTGGCCAGGATGTCTCTGCTTCACTGGACCTGCAGTTTTCAACTTGGACACTTTCCTCTGGTCCCTTTCTCCAACTGGTTCCCCAACCAGTCCTCCGACCAAGGCTTCCTTCAGTCCTGCAGCTGGGTCTCTCATCAACTCTCCTGCTGAGACTCCTCCTGGTTCTGAGTCCTCTCCTTCCTCTCTCTGTTACTGTTCTTGCTCTCCTTGTTATTCCTCTTGCTGTTCTATCACTATCCTCAGGTGAGTAATTTTTATGTGCGTGTGTCCTAGGGCTTAACCGCACCCCGCCCTCATCCAGCTGCCTCTCATTACACACTGAGCTCGGGGCTTGTTTGCAGTTTGGGCGTGTTCTCTCCCCTCGTGACACTCTTTGTTTACGTTGCTCATGGCAACCCTGGGCCATGTGCTTTTCTATGCTGTCAGTTTCAGACACACTTTCTTCAGCTTCACCCAGATCCATAGCTTCTGGAAGATCCACTACATTACAAAATGCAACACCTAACAACACACCACAAACCACCAAGATCCCTTCAAATATTCATCCCAAGAGTCCCTGGAGCACCTTTCACCTCCCAACCCTGGCACAACTAAATAACATCATAACAGACACAAACACAACTAAATCCACACTTGACCCATGCCCAGTGTCATGGATAAAACTCACAAAGGATGATCTGAGCAAGATGCTACTTAAAATCACTCACCTCTCATTTTCAAAGGGTAACCTTAAACAAACATGCATCAGAACGATCCTAAAAAACCCTCTGTTTGGCCCACTAGACCCTACATCATACCGACTGATCTCCAGCCTACCATTCCTAACCAAGATGATTGAAAATCCTCTCAAGCAGCGCTTGACTCCACACAAACAAATTAAGACAAACTAATAGCTGGAATACCAGTGGTATGCGTAACAATACCAAGCTGAGATGTATATAATATTTCAATGATGAATACCATGTTTTAGGTCTAATATGTAAATAGTTTACCCAGTTAATGCTGCAAGTTAACTATCCTGTTAAAATGTAAGCACAAGACAGTTTTGACGGAATTGAGCAAGAATTGTTAATTGTAAACCACACTGATAATAAAGAGCGCAGTATATAAAAGTTGTTAAATAAAATAAATAAATAATAAATAAATTGCAAGACCACATCGATCATGCTGCTCCATTAGACCTGCACCAACATAGCTTTAAACCCAACCACAGTGTCAAAACGTTACTCACATTCCTATCAATAACATCAAACAAGGCATCAATAACATCAAACAAGGATTCACTTTGATCTTCATCGATAAAAAAGTAGCTTTTGACACAGCCAGCCATCACCAACTAATACAAAGACTAAGGGGCATGTTTACTAAACGGGGCACTTTTGCGGGGCGCACCTGAGCGCCCTAAAATGATGCAGTTAAGTGCTCTTAAGCACCCCGTACGCGTGCGCGGCACATTAACGGGTCCCGCACGCGTGCGCCGCAAACACGCACGTTTGCGGGGCGCTCATGTGCGATAGAGGCGTGGAAAGGCGAAATGAGGGCGGAGGAAGGCCCCCGAGGGGCGGAGAGATGGGGTCAATGGGTGGAATGTGGGAGGGGAGAGACCCTCCGCACAGGAGCGTGCCCGAATTTACAAGAAAAAATACCGCCAGTGAAACACACGCGTTAGAGGTGATTTAAAGGGAAGAGAAACCATTTCCGTCAGCAATGTACAGCAACATCGTGGAAACCCAAAAAACGTGAGCAGTGTGAAACATGTGCACAGAACAAACTCGCAAATGTAACATGAAAATAACCACAACCAAGTATGCGAAAATCATAAGTCTGCTGGGAAACACTGCTATTAATGGGCAACAATAATAAACACTCCCAGGAAAGCTCCAAAGAATTGAAATGAATATTGGAAGGGTCCATGGTCCGTGGACACATTCAAAAGCACTGCAATGTAATGGAACTGTCCTGGGAGTGCATATCAGGTCATCCAGTGATATCACTGATGCACTGTTCGGTCTATTTCTGTGACTGCACCTATTTGGAAGGCATATTTGTGTGTGTCCTGCACCCCTGTCCCCATACAAAGAAAACGTGGCCACAGTAAACCTATGCAGAGCAGGGTGTCAGGCTTGTGCAGCCAGGTTTCCTATCTCCAGATACTGCACAGTCTCTGTGGGCACAGTGTGGTGCAGCGGACACAGCCAGTGACTGTATGACGAGAGGTTCACAGGTTCAAATCACAGCTGAGGTTCTGGCAACCCAGTACCCATATTTTTAACCACCACTAAACAGTGAGAGTTCACACACTGCTGTACTGCAGAGAACATAAGCATGGGCTCAACACCTACATTTTACCCCACACCGCACACAAACCAGAGCAATGGCCATTATGTACAGGCGAGTCCCTCAAATTCCGTCCTGGAGTGCCACAACGCAATCAGGTTATATGGGTTTGCCAGATAAGGACTGCAAGCCACAGCAGACAGTGCCGTAGGCGTGTGTAGCCTGGCACCGTACACAACAACAGACAGGCACTGTCAGATGTAAAGTCATGGACTTCCCTCGGAATGCAGAATATATGTTTAGAAACAGTGGTGCAGTGTACACAGACAGTGTGTGCAACAACAGAAGGTCACAGGTTCAAATCCTGTCTGTGGCTCCTTGCAACTAGTGCACATAAGTGTACCCTGAAAAAACCAGGCATTAAAGACTGATACTTTTCTGCTGAGAACCCAAGATATTTTGGCATATGTTTATGTTATCATCAACAGTACCCACCACATAAACATGTGCAGCACCTACAGCAGAGTCAAACAAAAGCAGTCCTGGAGTGCCCCACATCATTAAAGGGTAATGCAGACTCCAATATAAGGCCATGTGAACATGTTGACGGCAGGGGAACTGGTGACACCTGTCCACATCACACCATGGCCTATCTGTTTTTAGGTGGGTGCTGTGTAGTGCAACAGACAGGGTTAGTCTGACAAACAGACATGGATGTACCTGGAAATGCACTGTCTCTGTGTCAAGAAGGTGGTGCAAAGCACACAGGCACTGCCTGCAGGAGGTGAAGGTCACAAGTTCAAATCACGTGTGTCAGGTCTGCCGAACCAATCCCCGCAATTGTCACATCCCCTAATTTTTCTCAAAAAACAAACCACCTGTAGTGGGAAAAGTGAAAACAGGGACAGTACATGTATATTGTCTCTCAAGGTGGACATATAAGAGAGAAATGTGCATCACATAGATCAGATTTCCTCAAATGCAGTCCTGGAGGGCCACAATTTATTCACATGTTATGATGTCTTAAATAAAGATGTCTCTGTTCATCTGCATGTGCCGGTCCATGGTATGCAGATATATCTCATGCATATATCTGACGCACATTTGTGAAAATGTAGCAGTGTCTGTTACAACAGGACTGGAGTTGGGGACCTGTGCCAGAGATTACCGATCAACAGGAGGCGAAATGACCAGACACACAGGCTTCAGGACCCAAAGCCAATTGGACAGTCATGATAGTGTGCGTTGCGTCCATATCATAAAACTAGTATGTGCGCACTGTAGCACTGTCACCATAAACCTTGAAATACACCACACATATAGCAACATGTTGATCTGATCAGTGGCAGATATCAATGTCTACGTACACCACAATATGGTTATTGAGTGGTATCACACCAATATGTCTGATGTATGTGGAGTGTGTCTCAGGTCTGTTGTTTGACGATGTTCCCCACCATGGGGTGTGACAGTAGCACTATTTCATAGCCTAGCCATGCATGCACTGTGTCCACGACTGCTGATTTGGCATAGACTGGAAAAACTATCTATAGTAGCACAGTGATGGCATAGCTGTGGGATTGTGTGGCTGTACATCCAGTGTGTGATGTATGCAACACCTTACTCAGCGCACAATGTTTGTACTGTGTGCAGTGTTAGCTTGCCATTGTGCATAATGAGGTGCTAGGTATTGTGGTCATACCCCCGACAGGCTGGTCTCGGCAGGATGCATGAGGACAGAACGTAGGGCAATGTAAGTGAAATTGCAGTGTGTGGTCATCAGTAGCATGGACAAGGTAGCCCAAGCATGTCCTCCTGGAAGGTCAGTCTCACCCTGACTGAGTAGTTACCATAGCATGGCTAGGTCAGCTGTAGTGGCAACAACATCTTTTGCAAGTGATATCTATGGGTTGCCTTTTGGAGCCCAATCACGAACGTAACTGCTCGGTGAGTGTGCAGACGTCCCAGTTTGGGTTGCACACATTGTCACCAGTAGTATGCAGTATGGATAAGCTATCAGACTGCTTGCACCTAGTATGTGTAAGGGTGCCACACTTTGAAGGGTGTAGCAGCTGCAGCTTATCTGTGTTTGCTGCTGGACAATGTCAGATAGTGGTGGTGGGCTGCTGAGCATGTCCAGGCATGCCATCTGTCTGCTGTCACCTTATTGATGGTCACATAAATGCATGCCCCATGCTGTAAGTTGTATTTTCCTCTGCTGGACAGAGGTTATCACTTCCCACCAGCAGCACCATTGCAGTGATGAGTCTGAATGTTACGTTTGGGTGTTGTCACATAATCCGTCCGTCTAACACACTTCTCCCCCTCCCATAACTAATGTGGCGATGACAATGGCCACCACACAGGATATGACTGATGTGGTTGCAGCAAATTGCTTAAAGGGCTACACATCACAGGGAAATAACAGATGCACAGAAGTGTAAGTGTATGTGCATCAACAAGTGCTACTCATCAGACACTGCGACTGATGTGGACTCACACCATAGGCTATCTTAGCTGAGCCAGGTGCTGTGGTCATGGTTCTGGGTCTCCCCTCTCACATTCAGGGTGAGCACAGGAGCCGCACAATGTGATGTCCAAGACTAACTCTGTGTCATTAACCTACACGCTCATTAATCATGTACATACGTAGGTGTTTCAGTGGCTGCATAAACCATAGTGCTTATATTTGTAGACTGCTTATTTACATGTGCAGTGCATCATGGGTATGTGTGATTGAAGTCTATCGTGGTAAAGAAAGCAAACAGGTCATGTGTTGGCCCATACTCAAACTGTAGCCAGCCAGGGGTGTGTTAGCAGCTATGGCAGTGGTTCTGAAGCAGTCCTCCGTGAAAGTCTAGCCATGACATGTGTTTATGTTAGTACAAATGAAGATGCATGAGATATATATGCATTACAGATGTCTTGCCAAACGGAGTGGAGTGTGGCCCTCCAGGGCTGGCCATCAACAACCCTGACAAACATCTCTGTCATTAACGTTTGTAAGTGGGCAAGGTGCTGATGTGCAAGACATCAAAATGTTCACATAAACTGTGTAACATGCTTCTCTGCCTCTCACCACCACCAACATCTTATAGATTATAGAACTGCATGGTGGGCATGAGAATTGAGGAAGTATGTCACAGTGAGTATATATGCTTTTCATGTCACTGACATCTGCACTTTGTACAGTCACACACCTAAATGACAGAGGTGTAAGACAGGGGTCTAAACATACAGACCTGTAGGGCCACATATCTGTGAGGTTGCCAGGGTAGCTCTGATGCCTATAGATCTCATGCATATTAATTAGGGCTATACTGATCAGCAGACTGGCCTAGGGGTTCAAGGAGGAGTGTCTCTCATACACAGAGCTATGGAGGTTTCGCCCCCTGTGATGTCACAACGTGTACAGACATAGGTAATGCCCCTGATTCTACAGTGGTCTAATCTAATATGGCTCTCTGAGGCCTCTTCCCTTTGTAATGTCATTTGGTGGTGCCACCAACAACACCCTCAATGCTGTAGCATGAAGGTCCCTCAAAAGTACCTTACAAGGTTCGTTTATTTGAACATTAGAAGGTGCTGTTGTGGACACTGCACCTCATATTGTCCTCTCTGAAGTGACTCATAGGGTACCTGATGTGCCACACTAGGTTATTGCAATGTCACAGTGTGTTTCTGCAAAAAACAAATCCAAAACGCAAAGGCCACAAAAACCACTGTTGATAGTAGATAGTAATGTGCCAGCAAGTTATATAGATTAGGCTGATGGTGTGAAGGCAAACACGACGTCTGTAACATAGGTAGGTATGACAGTGAATGTGTCGCACACCCCAGCCACTCACTCTGTATGTCAGCACATCCACCTAACATCTACATCCATGTCCATCGCATGGCAATCTCAATAAGCTCAATATGTGTGCTATGCAACCTAATGTGGATGTAGCATGTGCAGATGGAAACCCCCCCCCCCCCCATGCCATCACATACATAATGTATGGGTTGACATTGAGATGGAGTAGTGAATATCATCTATTGCGACACATATCCCCATATCACCAGGGTGCCTGATAGGCCAATCTGATGGTCCCTCAAAACACCTTGTTGAAGTAGCAGTTGTAGTGGCAGTCAGTGCAATGTGAAAGGCGTAGCACATCACATCAAACAAATGCCTAAGAACCAGTGTGCAAGTGATGATAAGTTCAAGTCCCAAATGTGTCAACACCATGAGGTCATGAAATAGTTATGTGTTTTATATAAGAGACACACAGCACTGTATATTGCAGTTGTTGTGCGCATGTGCGCAACTCGTTCCGCAAAACAATGTGCGGGGCGAACTTGAACGTCATATGTGTATAAATTGCGCCAGTTGCGGGACGCTGTGGGACGAAATATTTATAAAACATGCAGCAGATGCGGAGCGCAATGAGACGTGTTACGTCGCCAAGGTGCGCCAATCTCTGGGGCGCAGTTGGACGTCATACGTCGCTAAACTGCGCCACTTGCGGGGCACAGTTGCACGTAAAACATTGGAAATGTGTGGCATTTGCGGGGCGCATGCGCGTCAATGACGCTGCGTGCAATCAGGTGATAATATCTCAAAATGGCGTCCAGAACAAGAAAGCCTGCATTCACTCCTCGGGAGCTCCGCACCCTGTCTCGCCTGATTGCCACAAGGCAGGAGAAGCTGTTCCCCGGGCAAAACAGGTACAGGGACAGCAGAAAGGTCCGCAGGGCCTGGGAACGGCTACAGAGACGCTTCAATAGAGAAGCTGACTTCCCAAGGGAGGTAAGTGGATGGGGACAGGTCATTAGAAATAGACATATATATCTAGAGGCTGTGTGCATTGCAGATCCTCATGCTGTTGGGGTCAGGTATTGTGTGTCAGTAATGTGCTGCAGCTGAACATACATCCCATATTGTCTTTGTATAATATGTGACAGGTTTGACCTGTACCCAGGTGGTGATGGATATGGTCACACAGGTCATGATGCTAGCCCTATTACCTGGCATTTGCTGCTGTGGACGTGCCAACACATACTGTAAGAAAGCAAACCAATAGATCAGCTTAATTATATCCAAATCACATCATATGAATATGGTGAAATGTGTAGCTGCAGAAAATAACCTTTCCGTCCACAGAAAGGGTATGTGAAGCAAAGCATTAATGGTATGTCAATCACCCAGGTGATCTGGTTGTTTTTGCCAATGTTGTGCAATATGCCCCCCTATCCCCAGTGGTCCTGAGAGCTCACCACAGTGGTCTATCAGTCACCCTGGAGATACGGTTGTGTGTGCTCAAGCACTGTAATACATACACCCTATCACCAGGGGACTAGAGAGGCCATCACACTGGCTCACCTGTCATCATGGTGATATTGGTCTGTGTGCTGTCAAAGTACAAAACAATATCCCTATCCCCAGGGGTGCTGTAAGATCATCACAGTGGCCTGTCATGTATCCTGGCGATATGGTTAAGTGTGCTGAAACAGTTCATTACATCTACCCTATTTCCAGGGGTCCTGAAAGGCCATCCCAGTGGCCTTTCATGTATCCTGGAGCTATGGTGATGTGTGCTCAAACAGATCATTACATCTTCCCTAGTTCCAGGAGTCCTGAAAGGCCATCCCAGTGGCCTTTCATGTATCCTGGAGCTATGGTTCTGTGTGCTCAAACAGTTCATTACATCTTCCCTAGTTCCAGGAGTCCTGAAAGGCCATCCCAGTGGCCTTTCATGTATCCTGGAGCTATGGTTCTGTGTGCTCAAACAGTTCATTACATCTTCCCTAGTTCCAGGAGTCCTGAAAGGCCATCCCAGTGGCCTTTCATGTATCCTGGAGCTATGGTTCTGTGTGCTCAAACAGTTTAAAATATCTCCCCTAGTTCCAGGAGTCCTGAAAGGCCATCCCAGTGGCCTTTCATGTATCCTGGAGATATGGTGATGTGTGCTCAAACAGTTTAAAATATCTCCCCTAGTTCCAGGAGTCCTGAAAGGCCATCCCAGTGGCCTTTCATGTATCCTGGAGCTATGGTTCTGTGTGCTGAAACAGTTTAAAACATCACCCCTAGTCCCAGGAGTCCTGAAAGGCCATCCCAGTGGCCTTTCATGTATCCTGGAGCTATGGTGATGTGTGCTCAAACAGTTTAAAATATCTCCCCTAGTTCCAGGAGTCCTGAAAGGCCATCCCAGTGGCCTTTCATGTATCCTGGAGCTATGGTGATGTGTGCTCAAACAGTTTAAAATATCTCCCCTAGTTCCAGGAGTCCTGAAAGGCCATCCCAGTGGCCTTTCATGTATCCTGGAGCTATGGTTCTGTGTGCTGAAACAGTTTAAAACATCACCCCTAGTCCCAGGAGTCCTGAAAGGCCATCCCAGTGGCCTGTCATGTATCCTGGAGCTATGGTGATGTGTGCTGAAACAGTTTAGAATATCTCCCCTAGTTCCAGGAGTCCTGAAAGGCCATCCCAGTGGCCTTTCATGTATCCTGGAGCTATGGTGATGTGTGCTCAAACAGTTTAAAATATCTCCCCTAGTTCCAGGAGTCCTGAAAGGCCATCCCAGTGGCCTTTCATGTATCCTGGAGATATGGTTCTGTGTGCTGAAACAGTTTAAAACATCACCCCTAGTTCCAGGAGTCCTGAAAGGCCATCCCAGTGGCCTTTCATGTATCCTGGAGCTATGGTTCTGTGTGCTGAAACAGTTTAAAACATCACCCCTAGTTCCAGGAGTCCTGAAAGGCCATCCCAGTGGCCTTTCATGTATCCTGGAGCTATGGTTCTGTGTGCTCAAACAGTTTAAAATATCTCCCCTAGTTCCAGGAGTCCTGAAAGGCCATCCCAGTGGCCTTTCATGTATCCTGGAGCTATGGTGATGTGTGCTCAAACAGTTTAAAATATCTCCCCTAGTTCCAGGAGTCCTGAAAGGCCATCCCAGTGGCCTTTCATGTATCCTGGAGCTATGGTGATGTGTGCTGAAACAGTTTAGAATATCTCCCCTAGTTCCAGGAGTCCTGAAAGGCCATCCCAGTGGCCTTTCATGTATCCTGGAGCTATGGTTCTGTGTGCTGAAAAAGTTCATTACATCTCCCCTAGTTCCAGGAGTCCTGAAAGGCCATCCCAGTGGCCTTTCATGTATCCTGGAGCTATGGTGATGTGTGCTCAAACAGTTTAAAATATCTCCCCTAGTTCCAGGAGTCCTGAAAGGCCATCCCAGTGGCCTTTCATGTATCCTGGAGCTATGGTGATGTGTGCTCAAACAGTTTAAAATATCTCCCCTAGTTCCAGGAGTCCTGAAAGGCCATCCCAGTGGCCTTTCATGTATCCTGGAGCTATGGTTCTGTGTGCTGAAAAAGTTCATTACATCTACCCTATTTCCAGGAGCCCTCAAAGGCCATCCCAGTGGCCTTTCACTCATCCTGGAGATATGGTTGTGTGTGCATAAAGAGTGTAAGAGATCCTCCCTTTCCCCAGGAGTTATGTGAGGCCATCACAGTCGGCTATCACGTACCCTGTTGATATGGTTGTGTGTGAATAAAGAGTTTAATAGAGCATCCCTTTCCCCAGGAGTTAAGTGAGGGCCATCACAGTGGTCTATCACGCACCCTGGTGATATGGTTGTGTGTGCCTAACCAGTTCAATACATTCTCCCTATCTCCAGGAGTCCTATGACCTGTGTAAGGTCACTTGTCTATGATCCCACTGCAATGGGATATGCAGCTGATGATGTGTGGCACAACACGCAACCCCCATGGGGCCGTACGCCACATTGCATTGGTGGGTATAGCAGTCACATGTTGGGGTAGTTTATGACAGGTAAGTTGCACCTCTCACATAGTCTGTGAGGTCACTATCTCATCACACATGTCTGTGATGTATCACGATGAAAAGCTATGTGCACATGTTGATGTGTGTATAGGTACAACATCCCCATGACCTAGGCAAAGATATTCCCAAAGGCCGTAACAGAGCCATAGTCCCCTCACTTTATGCATAGTTAGGTTACCCATCCTCACACCTCCTACAAATCCATTACCTTGTAGCAGGTGAACAGAACTGATGTTGTAGGAAAGCTACAGTCACCTCTTGTGGTTGGACACCACAGACACAAGCAGCCACATGAGCACAGGTGGCAATTGCGTAGTGTGTTTGTTTGGTGTCTGTCCATGGTTTATCAAAATACACCTGCTGTCATCATACAGGTCATAGGTCATAGTGCCATTTCCACAAGATATAGGCCAGCCGACATGGGCACGGTAAGCTCAGATAAGGGCACCTGCAGTTGTTGTATGTTTGTTTAGGCTGCTCTACCAAACATACCCCATACATACTACACCCCAACCTGACTCTCACACAGGATGGCCAGCCAACATGGGTGGAGGTACAGACCCTCCACAGCACATGATCAGTTTTGTAACCCTTTCCTGCCCTCCTCATCCCACTGTTTCCCACATGTGTGACTTAGCCATGTTGTTAGCTGCTGATAGCATAGTTCATTGCCTGTAACAGGTGGTCGCCAGACACAGCAGGATGCACAAATTAACAAACATCCCTGTCCCCCTTGGGTTCTGTCGCATTCAACAACTGCTCCAATGTATCCCTTCACCCGCTCCTGGTGTGCAAAACATACACAACAAGAGATGCAAATATTGGACAGCAAGTAGCATCACGCAAGCACCATGGCATGGCTCCAGAGACTGACATATGTGACGATGACCAACATTGGTGAGTAGGCTCAGTTGGTAATGGTGTTGTCCACATGTGATAACACATTCCATGTGCCCATGATGATCCACTGGGACAGGTGTTGAACTATGCTATACATGAATCACACCTCAGTGTAGCTGAAGTGTCAAGAACCAGGTCACACTGTTCTATGTTTCTGTTGCCACCCACCAGACGTAAGTGCTCACTCATGCTCCCACCCATATTTTCTCACACACACAGGTCGAGGATCTGAGAAAGAAAGGGAGGGAGCTGCGCCTGCACCATGGCGCATACCTTGAGCGCGTGAGGAATGCTGAATCATCACATGGTGATGGTGCGTATTGATGACATGGCTGCCCACCATCAGAGGTCACAGTGGCCCATCAGTGTGCATGGTACCTGCATGGGTACATGTGATGTGTCACACACATCTACGTGTGCTGATGACTGTCATCTTCCACAGATCATGATGACAGTGACGAAGACCCCCGTACCTCTGCCTATGCCCTCCGAAGGCCCACCTCCCGCGCTGCCGTGGAGGTGGTAGTCCTGGACCACAGTGGGGAGGAGGCAGAGGGTCCTGCAGACGACACAGCGGAGGGGGTCATGGGGGATGCTGGGACGGAAGGTGTGGGTGCCAGGGTCACAAGGGGGGGTGAGGGCGCAGGTGATGTGGGTGGGGGGGAGGTGGTGGGGGGTGTTGGGGAGGAGTCAGGGGGGGAAGAGTGGCCACAGGGTGTCTGGGAGAGTGACATAGAGGACAGTGCAGCACAGGGCACTGTTGGCTCCCGCCATCAAGGGCAGGTGGCTCCAACATCCAGGGCCCCACACACAGTGCATGCAGATGCCACCACACAAACACCAGGAACAATGTGTGTGTGTGGTGGCAGATGTGTTGTACATCTGTGTGAGGCTCTGGATGCACTGGAGCAGCGGGTGCACCGGTTGGTGCACCTGCAGGAATGGATGGCGGGAGCCATGGAGAGGGTGGTTGCTGACAGTGAGCATCTGCCATGTCGGCAGCCACCCCCTGAAGGGCGTCACAGGCATCATTGATGGTGCCTGTGACGTCCACACATGTGCCCTGTGCTGCCCTGTCCGCCATCACGGGGCAGGCTGAGGGAGGGGGGGGTCATGTGGGGGTTCGGGGTTAGTGTGTGGGAGTGTGTTTATTGCGGGGGTGTGTGTGCGGGGGTGGGGAGGGTTTGTTTTTGTTGGGTGGGTGATGGCATTTTCCCCCTACCCTAGATATGTATATAGTTGTATTTTTGTTTGTACATATTAAAGTATTTTTTCTGAACCCTGTAATGGTCACGTGTCTCACGTAGCATATGACTATAGATGCCAGCATGTCATATGTGTGCAGCCACATACATTCCTGACGGGTAAACATGCGTGTGATACCTCAATTGGCACCACATGCAGTGTGTCGGGAAACTCATGTGTGTAGGTGTGTGATAGCAGGGTGCTGCATTACATGTTACCATGTAGTGGCTGCCCCCACAGACGTACTTGCCTCAGGGATGCATATACATGACCCACATGTTCTCACATATATGAGCCGGCAAAATATGCGGCTCACAAATGTCTGCCTCTGTAACATGCATCCCTATGGTGGGTTGGGGTGCATGTGACCACTTATATAGGTGAGGGCACAGGTCACACATATGGCACCAATGTGTCCTGTATGACGGGTTGCAGATGGTGATGTGTATGGAACATAAACAGGCCTTTTATATCAGAGTACCCCTGTGTCCACATCAAGGGTGGATGGACCGTGGTTCTGTAGAGCCCGCCAGGGCAGTCAGGTGTTGGAAATATTCTCTAATGAGTGTGGCAGAGATATATATGAATTGGAGATATCTGTCAGCGTGACTGAAGTTTCGGCCCTCCAGGCTCGCTTTTGAGAGACCTGGATTACACCTCTGCCATTTTGGAATGTGAGTGGGCAAGGCGCAGATGTCCCCGACATCACACATGTTACCTAGAGTGTGTCATATTCCTCCTCACCTCTCCCCACCACCAACATATTGCCATTGCCACCACCCGTTACTGCTGGTGGAGAAACAGGGAGCAATGTTACGCATTCCAAATAACCATCCGATGTCTGTGACATCTGCAACCCAGCCCAAAATAAATCGTACATGGACAGAGGTGTAAGGCAGCGCTCTCAAAATCAAGTCTTGGAGGGACACAAACCAGTAAGGTGGTCATGATAATTGTAATGGTGAGATATATATCGCCAGCATATACATTAGGGATATGCTCAGAACCTGACTGGTCTGCGGCTCCACAGTATCACGGTTCCACACCCATGTCGTACATGGATGTCTGTGCACACTGTGCCGCTGCAGCGCAGAGGCTGTGGTGACACATTGTGCTAGTGAAACATCACATATGTGTGGATCATGGAAATAGTATATGTGTGTGGCAAAGTAGCTTATGCAGTGGACATGGTTGCAGATCCTATGGTCCTCCCACCCCCCTCTCAGAGATACACATGGGACCAAATGGACACTCTTTGGAAAGAGACAATGTATCTATTTTTGGACAGGCTGTTTATTATCACAGCAATTCTCATATAAAACTATTGTTACAAACATGTGTGTAAGACATATCAAAGATCCCCCCAAGCCAATTACATAACACACACACAACATACTAATCACATATGTCTACTTTCACATATAACCCAAACCAAGCCGCAATAACAGAATATACTATGTACATAGTTGCTAAAACTGAACAGTGCAACAGAGAGAAACCTTTGGTTTCGTGCTGTACATTTCTATATTATCATAGGTTACTGACGGCGTGGTCGGCCACGCCTGCCACGTCGGGCCCCTCTCCCTGGCAAGGCTATATCCTCCTCCGGATACATTGGTGGTGCAGGTGCAGCTCGGATCAGAACATCACGTATGCCCTCAAGGGCCTCACACATGCGAGTTAGTGGCATGGCTACGACCCCCTCATGTAATGTCCGTAGCGCAGCACAAACATCCATGGTGTTACGCTCCACAGCACAGCGAATCCGCTCCAGAACACGTCGATTGGCTGTGAATGGGACACAGGGTGGTCAATGAACTACCTCTCCACGAAAACACCTTCATAAAGCAACATGTCATACACATACCACACTAGTGCTAATGTGATAGTGCTGAGTCATATGGGAACATGGTTAGGGGTATAACACATATATCGCAGTGTAATACAAATAATAGAAACACAGATAACACTATACAGGAAGAGGATGTGGGAGGACAACACAACAGTCATACAATAGCTTCTGCATTACACACCCACATACTACTGATGTGGCAACAGAATTGGTCAAGGACAGTCATCTCATATACATTATTTAGGTCAGGTGCAGCATGCAGCAGCCATAAACACCTCAGATGGCCAGAAGCATTGTTGTACCGAGGTGTGTTTGGGAATGTCTGCACAGGTCATGTATGGGGTCCAGGGTTATGCTACTATGTGGCATTAGAGATGCACATGACGCTGTTGGGGGCATTGTTTACGACAGGAACTGTGTTGTTATGTGTTTATGGAATTTGCTGATTCTCCATGAGATGTTTGTACTGCGATGTAGCCTCATGGGATGCACATATGATTGTGTAAGACTGTAGTGGACCCCGGCAAATCAGGTTTTGGCTGCCTGCCCTAATGATTGTTTTATGACATGACAATGTATCGGTCTGATGGGTTACATTGTCAGTTATGAGGGCTGGATGTGGGGAATCGTACACATTATCCGCATGTGCCTGGGTCCTTGGAATGGCCTGGCACTGCAAGGACTACACTGATATGTATGCTTGGGGGTGTACAAAATGTACGTGAGCTGATTGTTGGGGAAATGACTAGGAATGTGATGGTGTGCTGACAGACGTTAATCCCGGTTGGAAGGCCATTTAGTGGGTTGTGTGAGTGGGTGATACCTTATGAACATTAGCTGCTTATGTGAGTGTAGTTGACGGAGTAGACATTGGCATGCTGACTACGTCATTGATAGTGTGGGATGGCAAGAGACCTACTACACGGAATATTATAAATGGTGATGTTAAAGCAAATGTGACAATGTAGAGTGGGAATTATAAACAACGTACAATAGATTGCTGTCTGGAAAATAAAACATCAGACTATGGTGAGTGGAGCAGAATGCTTGTGCACAGGCATTGTGAACG